>JARFIX010000008.1:9013214-10312142 GCA_036346125.1 Lycocerus yunnanus
AAACTTCACGAACATGTCTGATAAAATTGACTTAATAGTCAATTTCCACTTTAATAAGTGGAATTTAAAAACAATTTCTTTTAATTTATTGACTAGTGCATGCGTATGTACAAAAACACGTAGAGTAAAATTCAAATGTCAACTTTAGAGCCAATCCCATGTCCATTAAATGATAAGTGCTACCAAACACTTATCGTTTTGCACTTGTCGATTATGTATTATCAAAATTTCAATCGTTTTTCAATCAATTTTTATTTACTTTGGAATCGTCTAATAAAATGCATTACGTGCGTATCTCGTTTATATTGATTGATAATACTAGCTAAAGATGTACTCAAGCTTGTTACTGAGGAAAATTAGCGTCATAACAAGCTGTCATGCAGCTCTAGCCACTATTATTGGCAACTCGCTATGCACTTAATACATTATTATTGAAAATTGTATCTATGGTTATGTGAATAAGAAAAATTTTAATGTTTCTAGTTTTATAAGTCAATGAAGAACTTGTTATTCAATTAATCACCCTGATGCTTCCTCTTGAACGAACGTAAATAAATCTACTCTAGACATCTAAAAAGATATTAAGCCTTTTATGCAACAGAAGTAGTTGTTGCCCAAGATTCGCCACGTTCGTCACACGCGCAATGAATTTTTTATGTAATGCAAATTACTGCTTGGTTTTTCATTTAAGCAATAGCCATTCAAATTGCAGAACGTTTTCTGGATAAGAGATTACCTACCTTATAAAGAAATCATCACGCCATTTAGCGGTAATAGATGGTGAACGAATTAAAAATTATTGCTCAAGTGCGGCCTTCAGGCCGCACAACCTAGGCCTTCTATTGTAGAAATAAAAACAAAAATAAAGTGAGAAACCCTTCGGTTTCAACTAAACTTAACCTCTTAGGGACGAATTTCTTACAGCAAAAAAACATTGATTTACTTATTTTATTATTTCGTGTTGTTCATTTTATATTGATAACAATTCAATAAGTTGTTAGGGTTGTAATCGGCTGTGGAATGTGAAGATGTTTCGGTAGATTAAAATCGTGCAGCCGCTAATCTCAGGGACGCCTGGGAAAAAAGACTTGCCCCTTTGCTAGCTTGTAGAAGCTAACGATAGAGCACAAAATCAGTTCTTCTTTCCGATGGTGCAAAAATTATACATGAGGTGTTAAGTGATACGCTAAACCGGAAAGATGTCCCGTACACAGACCTGTATGTCAGATACAGGCCAGTAGCCAGGGAGGGACACCTGAGGGCACGTGCCCCCTCCTCCCGAAAAGTTAAAAAAATTCTTTTTGAAAGTAAAAAATTTGAATTTTGAAAATAAATAGGTGTACGTATTTTCAAGTTGGAAATTTTTTACAAAAAAAATTCTGGCTACGTGCCAGTGAGTAAGGTTTATTATAGCGCTTTGGTTTTCTTGAGAACAATGACATATTATACTAGGGGGAATTCATAATCCTCTCTCCCATCAGATTCTCGATCACTGCTTTATATTTCTTGTGCTAAAAACTTTCATTAGTTTGATTTGATTTATCTATCACAGTTTGAGTGTACCTGGGGTGCTCCACACCCCCCGGTCTCTAAAAGTATGGTTTATAATTTGGGCTAATTGGGATATTAGTTACTTGAGTATGACTTGTTAAAGTTAGGATAATTTCTTTTTCTAGATCGGTTATGCTGAAATCTTCAATTCATTTCTGATAAAAAATAAACTGCACAAACCGAGGGGTCTGCGGGGTGTTGAACACCCTCCAGTGCCTCACTGTTGATAGGCAAAACATTTAATGTTTACAGATTATGAGTAAGCAGACCCGTAGCCTCCCCTCACGCTCCGCCGAAATGTTAAAAAGAATTCTTTTTGAAAGTAAAAAGTTTGAATTTTCAAAATAAATAGGTGTAGGTATTTCCAAGTTGAAAATTTTTAGAAGTGCCCCCTTGAAATGAAATCCTGGCTACGGGCCTGCCACGTTATATAACATTAAAACAGCAAACGCCAAAAAAACAGCGAAATAGCGGACTAACCGGGTCTAATGCCGCAAGTGTCAAGAAGGTTGATCCATATAATCTCAGATTTAATAATTATTGAGTTTAAAAAAAAAGTTAGGCGCAATATTAATTTACTTTTTTTTAAATACGCAATAGAATTACAAAGTTCTAGTGATCAATGTAATACCCTGTATAGCTAGCTATACTGGGTGTAACAAAGTTACAGGTCTCAAAATAAATAGGTTTACAAATATTTCTTGATCTTATCGGTATAGCAAAAAAAAAACGTTCGGAAAAACGACACATAAGATACCTTGCGCAAAATGAAAAAACTAATAGGAGTAGTTAATAAGAACATCAACAAAAATCTGAGACGGCACAAACAAAAATCTTAACTTGAGAGATGTCTTCTTTCTTGAAGGGGGACGAGAGGTAGCGTTACATTCGCCATGGACAAGGATGGTACTGGTGATCCAAACAAGATAGTCAAAGTAAACCAAAATAATGCCTTCCGGATGTCAACGGAACGTTGCGACTTCAAGGAGGTGTAACAGAAAACGGATGGATAATCCTTCTTATGACAATAAGATAATTTCAGCAAAAACCGGAAAAAAATAATATCGATTTCAGTGCAGAAGCAGCGCTGAAAACGTTGAATTCCCAAAAACCAACCAAATACTGATCCCAAAGGCGGTATCGTTACATACAATAAAGAACCAGAAGGGAAATCAACAAAAAAACCTAAAACTCGGAAGTAACATAATGCGGTATTAATAATTATCCAACATATCTCAAAGATGCTATTGGAGGGTTTCAACAATTTTAGTGGTAACCAATTCTTCCAGTATGTTAAAACTTAGACGAATAAATCCCTCAAACAAAGTTTGGATAATTTTCTCAAGATTGCTTATAAAAAACCGGTACAGAAAATAATCCAAGACAATAACCAATAGAAATCCCTAATACATACGTATAAACGAATAAAAAATGTTTTAATATGACTACGCTAAGATTTACACACTTAGTGTAGAAATTGATATAAACACGTTAGTGCAGTGGTTTCTTATGACAATGTCCGAGAACTGAATGATACGCACTTTGTGTGTTGTCCGATTTTTTGATGAAACGTTTAAATGGTAGAATATTTGCAGAAAATAAAATCATGGTATAACCGTTAAACATTCTAACTTATTAGTTAGAATTAAAATTAGCACAGCAATGGAATATATTTATTCATTCAGTTTTCAACAAGAAGCACCTCACAAATATATTTCCCAAACAGCTGATTGAAAACTGTACCTATCAAATTTTCTTATAAATCAGACAACTGACCTAGCGTAATCCTTTACATATTGTTGAAATTGCATCACCCATTTTTCGAATATAGACGAACTTAGCCACGAAACCAGATTAATTTGTATACCGTCAATTTACAAAAAATAGCACCACTAATCAGACATTAATATTGCTTCCTTGTCTATGAAATTTCTAAGTGACTTTTTATTCGCAAAAGAAAACATTACATACATCTTCTGCCTCATAAATCACAACCTTAAGGATTATTTGTTATTAGAAAATTCATTCTATAAGATCATTTAAAACTTGTCGTAACTAGAAAATAAATTATTAATTATTACTCTATTAGGAGTGTGATTATATTATTGAAATAAATAATAAATGTAACATTTATGTATTAATATACTACATTATTCTTACACAATTATATACAACGTTTGAACTGTAAATATGTTCTTGGCAATTAAGTACAATAACAACCATCTTCCTAATGAAAATATTTGATATTTTATTTTTAACATTAACACCAGTGCGCTGATCTTTACATTATAAATTTGTGCAAAAATGGTTTTCTAAAGTCTTTAGATAGTTACGGTCAAGGCAGAATAAGAATTGCACACCATTTACGTGTGTGCAAAGGTGTAGGTAATGTATATATTTATCAGTCGACTGCGTAAAATTGTATTGCTTCTTTTTCTTCAAAATATTTTGAACGTAAGAAAAGATTAAAAAAAACCTTTTAATTATTAACGATGAATATAGTATAGAATTAACATGGTTCTAAAATCAAAAGATGCTAAATGTTAAATGAAATGATAGTTTTGGCACTGAATTTGACTTAAAAGAAGACACAACCAAAATTAAATAACTAAATTATACACTGCCTAATGGAAGTATAACATCACAATACATATAATAAATTGTAAAAACAATTAAATGCCACCTTTCGAAAAACTGAAATTAATATTTGGCTTTACAGAAAAGTTAAAATAATTTATTACAAACTAAAATTATCATCATTATAAATAAACTTAATATTAATTCCTCTCTTTTCCAAGGAAACAACGCATTAAATATTTGTCTTAACAATAAAAAAAAAAACAATTTCATCAAACAATACATTGACCAACTCTTTCACTAACGACATAAATTTCAATTAACCAATTCTTACATAAACGAGTTGCATTTCCATTACATTCGAAATAAATTTACATGAAATAAATAAGATATAAGAGACTCAATATTATCGGCACCATTCTGTTTGCTAAAAAAAGTTTAAAAACATGAGCTTAATAAATTGATCAGGTAATTGTAAAATAACCTACTTTGTATGAATTTTCGTATCCACCTTTACTTTTCATTTGCATTTGCAGTGCTGCTAATTGATCGTTTGGCATTTCCACGTCCCTACTACCTATATGGGCAGTATGTTGAAAATTCATTGGTAGTCCAATCATCGACCTGCAAATTATTTAAATGTAAAATCTGCATCAAGTTGTAATAAAGCACACTTATTAAAATAAAAAAACTAGTTGGTAAATACTACATAGAAATTGTGTGTGAAGCAAAATGGTAAGTATTTTAGCTGCAAGAACCACGCCATATTCTAGCAAGGGTCAACTTGATCGTGCCGCAGTTCACCGAACCCCACATTTTAATTTTATACTGCAGGTTTTACATCTTTACAAGTACGACCCTTTTTATGGTTTCAAGCTGGGTTTTTGCAGTATTAGAAAATACCGATCAGACACAATTTTCAAATTAAATACAAAACAAAACTTTTTAAATCTTTTTTTGGAGTACCATATACACACTTTGTGCTGCATAAATGATCAATTTGGCCAAAGCTAAGATAACTTTACTAAGGAGTGGTGGGAAATGAATGGGGTGGTTTCCCATAACCCACAGATCGATTTTAGACTTTTGATCACAGCAATGTATCCAACGCGACAAGGAATTAAACCGCAGTCTCCTGCTGCTTAATCGGTCAGTACATGCTTTACACTATACTCCCAGTTGAAAAGTAATAATAAAGTAAATAAAATAAAATAAATAACGGTTAAGTAAATTGCATCTATTTATATTTAGAAAAAAAAGAACAAATGCCAGTGGCAGTACGTTTTCCAGGACTTTTTGTTTTTGGAGATTTTTCTAAAAATTTCTTCGAATTAGTTCGATAATGTTAAAATGAGTCG
Source organism: Lycocerus yunnanus (assembly GCA_036346125.1). Taxonomy (NCBI): domain Eukaryota; kingdom Metazoa; phylum Arthropoda; class Insecta; order Coleoptera; family Cantharidae; genus Lycocerus; species Lycocerus yunnanus. The sequence continues at coordinate 9,018,701 of JARFIX010000008.1, forward strand.
AATGTATGAATGAACTCGATATTTCCAATAATTAATCTAAAATTCGATTTTAAAGTTCATGAATTTCCTAACATTCTGTTGACGGTACTTGCATCCCCGATTAGTCTTAACATTTTTTAGTCGGCAAACTCCCAGTTGACTCTCAAACTCCGTGGCTCAAACATCTACGTTTCTGAGGACCATTTTGGCTCAGGAAAATTTTTAATAAGCTGAGGCGGCAACGCTACCATTCGCAATTATAATATTATGACTATAAACCATTATTTCAAAGTTAATTTTAGCCCTAAAAATGTGAAACTATATGCTACATTATATTTTTTAATAATACTCCTTACACATCGTCGCGATTCAATATTTTATGCAAATAACATCTCTTAACGTGCGTCTCGACTGGATCAAAAAACCTGATAAAATACATTATTTTCCGTGAAATATGCACATAAAACTTACGATGAGCGAGGCTTGTGGTACGAATATAGCCTATTATCCAAACGTATTACAATTTTTGATTTTTTGGGCCTTAACGTCTAATTTTTTGAATTGTCTAGTTCATAATCTTTCTAATTATGTCCATTTTCATAATCATCTTTCATTTCTTTAGGAAATTTTAAATTGACAAATCCGTACTATAGTACTCTACCCTTAATGCCCAGTTGCACCACAGTACAACTACCCGAGTACATTATATCATGATTCGAGTACAAAGCTGTGATTCTTGAGTTTGAAGTCTTATATTTCACAAAACTATTAATGAAATCTTTTGCACTAAAAATAAGCAAAGGAAGAATTTAATACTGCATAACATAATAAAATTTTAAAATGTTAGACTATGCAGTTTAATTTTTAAATATGTAAAAAATGCACGATTTAAGCAACAATTTATAGTGGCATTTTTTGTTTTGACAATTGACGCTAGAAAAATGTCACCTGATGGTAACAAACAAATTACGAGATGAGTACATGACACTTTTGTTTATACATTACAACATAATAATATTATAATTATTGCAATCGCGTACAACAACAAAATAAACACATGCCACATACCATGTGAAGTTGGCAAAGGACATCGCAAAATTTCTTAGCTCATTGTAGATGACTTTTAAATAAATTACGATAATTCATTAATTATTATAATTGAGGGCTAACCATAGAAATTTGTGCATTTATATTATAATATTCGTATTGGTTTTTCTGTTTTTTGAATTTTATATATTATTAACCTGTGAAATTAATTTTGAATGAAAATTTTAAAAATTAACAAGGTTAAATGAACACTTAGGCGAAATTATTTTTAATTGTTCATTTAATTGTTAATTTAATAGAATATTTTTGAATTATTAAACAAAAAACTCAAGTACATACCTATAAGTTCTATGTTATTATAACAAATTTTGAAAAATTTATTGAACAGGTATGCATTAAAGTTATGGTAAATAATAATTTTGTAATATAAATAACAAAATTTTAATTAATCAAAAAATTAGAACAATTTAAGGGGTTACATACGTCGAGAATTTTCTAGAAATCAATTTTTTTTTTACAAATTATTATTCCTTATAGTCTTAGGCGTATTTCTGTGTAAGCTGATTGTAAAAATTCCCCATAGTTCAAAAGTTATTGTAGATAATGTGACTGCCCGACGAAAGGACAAACGTCTGACGCGCGCCTACCTGAGTTGAGTTGTTTGAGGCAGCTAGCCTTCAGACCCTTTTAGTCTGCCTGGTCTTTTGTTATCTTTCAATACGTGGAAGGAGTTTATAATGTTTCTAAAAATATATTCATATTTTGAAATTTAAGGTTAGTTCTCTTTGAACGTTACAAGTGAACAGTTGTGTATCGCGACTTCGAGCGAAACGCGCTTGAAACTTTAAACGCGTTTTCTCAAAACTACTTTTTCTGACACGGTCGGCATGATAACTCGTACGGTTTTAATATTTTTGATGATTCTTTTTTAAATATTTGGAATTGTTTTTCTATAGTCTGTCGAGCCGGATTTTTAAAATTATAATTAGAAAATTTTATAGAATCAATTAAAGTGTGATTTTTTGACACAAACTTAACATTTTTTTAAATTACCGTAAATTGTTTAATTTTTCAATTTCAAAATCCGGCTCGACAGACTATAACTACTACCTTATTTTACAAGAATTTCTTTACATTTTGCTGATTCGTCAACATTTGAGAAAGAAATACTGCCGACCGTTGAGCAACTTTTTATTTACAGTACTTCAAAAATGTGATTTTTCATATTGTAATTTTTGAAAAAAAATTGAAATAAATTTTTTACAAAATAACACAGTAATAAACAATGTGTAAAATTTTTTATCACTTTCTATTTCTATCCCTCCTAAAACAGTTTTTCTTTTGGTACGTTTTCGGTACCGCTGGACGTATGTAACCCTTAACCATTTTGAAAATGGGTCATGGAAATGGACGATAACAATCAATTTTTTAATGTGGTTGGTTAGACGAAAAATTTTCCAGCTTTAAAATGACATAAGTGTCATAAAGTAGGGAGTCCTATTCAAATTTCAAAGTATAGTTTGCTGATGATGCAGAAGAAATCCCAAAATTCAAATAGTATTGGTTTGAACTTCTCCCTTGCTGTTTAAATCAATGTGTTACTCAAAAACAGTAGCTATTGAGATTACCTTAAAAAACCTCGTATAATCAACCAAAACTTTATTCTTATCGTATAATTTGAAATCAGGGATCTGAAAATAAACAAATAAAACGAAATTTATAACTCGCTGGTGAGTTCGTTTTTTATGTCTTAGACGTAAAACCATCATAAAACCGCAAACAGGAAGTTTCACGGAAGTGTATCCGTCTTTAAAATTGACTAAACTGATTATGATTTTGGAAGTTTGTATTATAACAGCTTGGGTAATTTATTTAACACAGTAAGTATTTTGATTTTGAAATCTTATATCAAATTGAGTAACAAGGACTGCATTATAGAAGTTCGACACTTAAAATGTAGCAAGAAACTAAACGAAAAAATTTAATATAATAATGCAAGTTTTAGACATTGTTTTCTCTACTTTTTGGGTAAATAATTAAAATCCAAAAAATGCCGAGACACATAAAATTTTACTTTGAGCCTCCCCCGCAAATAAAAAGATTTAATTATAAAAAAAATATTAGCTTACGTGCAGATTCTACTTGCATAGCAAATTTCGGAGTGGGGAAATAAGAAAACAATAAATTTTTTAAAAATTTCAAATCAAGCATTTCTTTCCTATCAAATTCGAAATTTGGTCTGGGTTCTCATTTTTTGACTTCATATATTTACCCAAGAAAACTTACTGAAAACCTCTTTTACTATCTACAGTAATTTTATTATTATTTTTGGGTTCTGTCTTAACCGTTTATTTTTTATGTGAAAATTTCGTGTATATACATTTCACGACAGTTTTTATAACTTCATTAAACATCAAATATTTTCATTCACCATGAAAATATTTCATGTTCAAATTCTAGCTGTGTATAATCATGCATTAGATTTCCTCATAAACAATAACTAGATAAGATGGAATCCGAAAAACTTCATTATTGGAGTGCTAAGTTGAAGGGGTTATGAGAAGGGGCCGAGGGGGTTACGAATTGAATATAACTTTTATGTTTTAGTTAAATAAAACTAATCTCATTGGAAGTAATTAAATTAAAGATAACCCTTTTCAAATTTCTCGCGCTCGAAACTGTTTTAAATAATTTTTGAAATTTATAAGACACCCTATACATTATACAAATAAAATTCGACATAGAAATCAGTGTGTAAAGCTGTGCCATGTCAATGACTAATTTCCAATGAGGGAACCATCAATGCTTGGAGATTTTCGTGCAAAGCTGAGGGCTAAATTATATTTATCTAGCATATAAACAAAAAACCTAGTAAGTCAAGTTACTAAAATTTGAATTGATGGATGATTCCAGTTACTTATTATATTTACAATATTTTAGGAGTTTAAATGGAGTTTTAGAGACAGTCATTGGCTTGGTTGTTAGCGCGATGAACTGCTAATCTAAGGCGCCTCGGTTCGAATCCGGGTAGAGCTCACTTTGCAATGCCGTCTCCGTGTTTCGGAAGACATATAAAGACGGTGGTTCTCTCACAAGGTACTGGCAACATCTTTGAGGTATTAATTGCTAGAGTGCCTTCTTGAGGGGACAGGTAAACAACTTCAGTTGTATTCTTACATAAGGAAGCCCGTTTCTTTATAAGGCATCGGACAACGACCCAAGACATTTTAAACGGATTATATATACAGGGTGTCCCCGTGGAGAACCTTTGAGGTGGTGATAAAGAACACTTTTCTAAGACAAATTTTTAAATAAAATTCTTGTCCAATTTTTGAATTTCTGCCTTCAAACAGCCATATCAGCATAACTATTGATTTTATGGTATTAATAGATTAGTAATTTTTTAAAGACAATTTACTTATCTACAAATTAGTTTATAACCTCCTATTGTCTAGGATGAACGGATTTTGAGTTATGAATTAAATTAAGAGAAGAAATGTCGAAAAAATTCCAAGTTTATTTTTTGTTTTTGTTGCAAACCCTGTATCTTTTAAACTAAACTACTTACAAAAAAACTAACGGCCCAATTCGGGTAGCAAATTGAACGAGCTATAACTTTAGTCTACTAAAATTTTTGGAAAACCAATCCATTTCACAGAAAATCCCAAAATAATGAATAAGGTCGGTACAAAAATATAATAGTCATACAGGGTGTCTCTGTGTACATGGTAAACCTTTGAGGTTGTGATAGAAGACACTTTTCTAAGATATATTTTTAAATAAAATTTTGTCCTAGTTCAAACCCTTGGGAGGTACCCTCTTTAAAGCAATTTTTTGACCTTGTTCATTATTTTGGGATTTTTTGTAAAATGAGTTGATTTTCCAAAATGTTACTAATAAATAGTTTCGTTTAAAAGATACAGAATTTGCAAAAAAACGAAAAATAAAACTTGCAATTTTTAACATTTCATCTCTAATTTAATTCATAACTTGAAATCCGTTAATTCTAGAGGATAAGAATTAGAAACCAGTTTGTAGATAAATAAATGATCTTTCAAAAATTACTAATCTATTAATACCATAAAATCAATGGTTACGGTGCTATGGCCGTTTGAAGGCAAAAATTCAAAAATTCCTTTAAAAAAGGGTACCCCCCAAGGGTTTGGAGTTGGACAAAAATTTTATTTGAAAATTTGTCTTAGAAAAGTGTCCTTTATCACAACCTCAAAGATTTACCGTAGGCACGGAAACACCCTGTATGACTATTAAATTTTTTGTACGACCTTGTTGATTATTTTGGGATTTTTTGTGAAATGGGTTGGTTTTCCAAAAATTTTAGTAGACTAAAGTTATAGCCCGTTAAATTTTCTATCCGAATTGGGCCGTTAGATTTTTTGTATGTAGTTTAGTTTAAAAGATACAGGGTTTGTAAGAAAAATGAAAAAATAAAACTTAGAATTTTTTCGACATTTCTTCTCTTAATTTGATTCATAACTCGAAATCTGTTCATCCTAGATAATAAGAAGTTATAATCTAATTTGTAGATAAGCAAGTGATCTTTAAAAAAGTTCTAATCCATTAAATCTAAAAAATCAATAAAATCAGAGTTATGACTGTTTGAAATCAGAAACTCAAAAAATTGCTTTAAAGGAAGGTACCCCAAGGGTTTTGACTTGGACAAAAATTTTATTTAAAAAGTTGTCTTAGAAAAGTGTCCTTTATTACCAACTCAAAGGTTCTCCATGGTCACGGGGACTCCCTGTATATATAAATGGAGTTTTGAAAATTTAATGTACAGTAAAGCCACACTAATTGGACCCCTCGGTAATCCAAACAAAAGTGTGTCTTGGGTAATTCGCATTTGCAAGACTACCGTCTAAATTTTTGTCAAGTTGACTATCAAAAATGATAGTAATAAATCACCAACTCAATTTTTAGTGCTTTAATTTGCTAAGTTCTTTGATTATACAGCTAGTTAAATCAGTAATATAACTACCAAGGTGATTTCATTTGGGATATTAAGTGTTTATGTTTCTCATGGTTGGCAGTTCACATTAAAAAGTAAGCATTATAAGGTTTTGATTGTAATTACTATTTATGTCTACTATAATACTATATAGGTTGATGTAGGTTAATGGCGTAGCGTGATTTGAAAGAAGAATTTTGAAGCGTTTCTTTTTACTTCGGCTCCTTCTTTTAATGTAAATTTTGTAACAATTGGACAGAAAGGGGTTCCGAAGGTGGTCCAAGTGTTATGAGCGGAGCAGGTAAGAGCCTCCTGGTTCCCGTAATACTACGCTATTGAAATAGGTAGAAGAATTAACCAAATCCTGATTAAAAGTTTGAAGGAAAACTGAAAACAGTAGAGATACTCTAACTCAATCAAAAAACAGGGATTTTAAAATGCTAAAAACTAAAGAAACACAAATTGTGTTTCTAAAATCTTAATGTAAAAAACGTCATAAACAAAATATATCAATTTACCAACTTAAGAATAAAAAAATAAAAATAAACAAAAATTATTAGACAACCCTATAAGACTGCAGAAAATTTCCACGCAAAATATTATAAATATATAAAATTTATAGAAACGTTGCACAACGATGTCATCACAAATAATATTTTTGATATTTCCTTCTATTGTTATCGTTTTTATTTTTCACAATTTTTTTTGTGTGGAGGAGCGCCGAGCACCCCAGAGTCAGCTCCCCCCTGACATGCCTGCACTAGTACCCAGTTTAACTTTTCTTCTGTCAATTGCCTTTACAAACAACTTCATGATAAGCCTCGTGCACTGTTCAAATTTGATTAAGTATCTTTGAATCACAAATTATTTATTATTAGAGAGAAATTAATTTATCGCAACACTTGTGTTGCAACAACAAACATACTGCATTTGTTTATACAAACAAAATTAAGCAATACACACTCGGGGTAAAACTTGGTCCAGCTTCGGTTTTGATTTACCTTCTCTAAAAATAATTTTCTTGTTTAACGGATAGTACAATTAAGCATATTAACAAAATTCTAAGAAAAACTACAATTACATGCTATCGTCAACATTCCTAACATTGACTTGAAACAATTATGTACCCTCAATATAACAAGAATGTTAACCTACTTTTATTCATCAAGTTTTCGTAATCATGAAAAATATATTTCAACTAATGAGAGATTTGTTAGAAGGATATCCTCTGGTCCGTTTTTAATAACTTGAAAGAAACAAAATAAATGGAACTCACCTATCGATCCGATGCCTATGTCGTTTTTGTGGTTGAGGAACACAACAACTAAACCAAGAGAGCCATAAATCTCCAACGGCAGCCATCTAAAAACAAAGCAATTTAGGTAATATAAAAAAACGGTCAACAAAAAGATAACTGAAAACTGGGCATACCTATCAAAAATATCTTTGAATAACCTAAATGTGCAAAAATAAGACACCGAAACAAATAACAAGAACAAGAATTTTACCAGTACATAATGTTAACTAAATTTAGACTGTGGTTTTAATTTATCATTATCATTTGCTTGCATGCGAACGACGAACTCCCGAATGTGTCATCAATCCAAAAATGTTTATCAAACATCAATATTAAATTCACCTCTATGACACTTTCACATAATGGTCAGTAATAACAATAATTTATCGGCACAACCAAAATTAAAACTCACCTTTATTACTAACAGTACAACCAAATAGGAACCAATAAATTATATAAACAAAGAAATAAATAAGTAATTGAGAATAATTCAAACTTAACTATTATCTACTCTAAATTTTCAAGGTCATTTATGTCAAATTCATGAAAAATATTTTTGGAACCGTACAAACACAAAGTCACCAGTGAAATCGTATCAAAATTCTCATTAAAAAATAAATTACCGTTTTTGAATAAATACTTTCGCACGCTAACGGTAACCTTTTATCTAGCTAAATTTTTCTTATTTGATGTTTTAATGAAGATAAAACAAAAACTACATTTGAAGATAAAACAAAAACTACATTTTCGGATGTTCCTACGTGTATACTTGTGTTATAGAGAGAACAACCTTGCTCTCGTTTTCAAAAGGATACAACATTAATGTTCCTATTATTTTTATGCATTGTGAAAGCTTCGTCTGACTGTAAATATTATTAACAATTTTCAAAGGTTATTTTAACATCCAGTGGCGGATCTAGGACTCAATCAAAGGGAAGGGGTTAATTTTTTTTAATTTAAGTTAATTAAATTACTTATGTCCTTTTCGTCACCTAGAAATATCTATAGATTAACCAGTCAACTATTAGTTAACTCAAGCAAGAAACCAATCAGATGTTCAATTTGTTTGTTTGCTGTCGTCTGATTGGTTATTTCGTCAATTTAACTAATAGTTATCTCTAGTGAAAAAATGGGCGTTAAGTAATAAATTAACTCACTCCAGTTTGACATTTCTAAATTATGAATATTATCTGTCAACAAGCCCCAGGCAGAAAATGCTACAAATGTTAGTTTAAAGTGGTACCCGGTTACTGTAAGAAGGAGGGAGATAAAAACAGGGTGCTAAAATGAAGAAAAAGAATTTTATGCGATTTAAATACCATCATACATTATAGTACTCCTTCTAAGCCTATGTATGTACATTATAAAGTTATCGCGTTTTTGTATTCCTGGCAATGGTGTGTTTTCCACAGAAAGCTAGCGAAATACTATTTGGGAATGTTTCTGAAATTATTCAATTTTTATGACATGTGGCATAAGAATTTCCAACAAAGTGGACGCTGTAGGCAAACAGGTTACAAACGACGAAATGTAATAAAGGGTAGCAGAGATGGACGCGGTGTCGAGTTCATCAACTTCTCGGAAAAATAACTTAGAAAATTGTACATAATATCAGTATCTTATGTGCTATTTTGTGAAACAGGAAAGAATTAGTGTTTCAACTTTTATTTTTACAAAAGCCAAAAATTATTGAACAGACAAAGCAAACCTACAAATCTGAATCAACATAATCACTTCTTTTAGATCTTACTTCATCTTTGGTTGAATCAACACATAACTTTCTCATTTGGTGTAGAAAGCTGTAAATTCAGAAATTGGCAGGTTCTTGCAATAAAATCAATAAAAGTAATCATGACTTTGTGGCAGTGCGGATACCCAGGTCAAATAAGTCAAGATTTAAGTTTTTTTAATAAAGAATATTCAATAATTTCACCTCAAACTTTTTTTTTATTTATAAACATGTTTATTTAAAGACAACAATAACATTAATAACCATAACAGAAATAAATAATTATTACGTAACTATCCAGTAAAATGGAAAAATTCGTATATAACAGATTGTGTAGGCATCGACCCTAACACCGAAGCGGAATTACCTCGTTGGATACACAAACTGATTCTCTGGATTAAAAAACTCGTTTTTAGTTGGAAGAAACTTAAGAGAGTGAGACACTGTTAAAAAAATTCGACTGGATGTACTTTATTAGGGATTGAACAATTGAACCCATGACTACGGCATAGCAATCCAATGCCCTAAACTGTTGTTTAGAACCAGAGATGTTCCCATAGTATAAACTCCATAATATACGTCGTATACTCTTAAGGATTTTCTAGAGATAGTCTTAAGCCGTATCGTCGGCTTATTTGAAAATTCAATTTTCAAAATTAAATTGTGGCCTTATTACAAGTCCGACAACAATGATCCTCACCTTAAAGAGCTTGTATATTTCTGTTCTTTCGTTTGGTAAAGCCATTTCTATAAGAAGAAATGTATTTTCGAACCCCTAAATTCGAACTTTTACCAATCAAGCCAATTTGGGAATCTACCCGACTAATTGTATAACATTTGGGTAGAGGTAATATTCTTGAACTCAAAACTTTTTTCTATAGAAACTACTTTACCAAACAAAAGAAGACAGTAATACAAGACTTTTAAGGTGATGTAGAATTTTGTCCTATATTAAGCTCATAATTCAATTTTGAAGTTCACGAAATTACCATAAGAAACATAAGGAAGCGTATTATTGCGCAATGATTAAATTAATTTTGGTGTCCGTCCGTGCATTCTGCCTAAGTCTTAAACTTATCGCTCTTCGAGTTAATAAGTTTAATCTCTACTCTTTCTTATCTATACTCTACTAGGACCCCGTGGCTCAAAGTTTTATTATTTTCTACTTTCTAAATTACTTTTGGCTTGTGGAGAAATTTTATCGGTTGACCCTCTCATCCTTTAGCTCAAGTTGTATAATTTCGACTCGAAATTTTCGAGTTCTGTTGCGCTCAGGGATGCAATTATATTATAAATATAAAATACTTATTTAAAATAACTTTTACCGCTAAAAACTAGTTTTAATTTTCAAAGCGCCGATTTTTTTAATTATTGATTGTCCTCAAGATGGCATAAAGCCGAAACCGGTTGACAAATTAGAATTTGTAGTTTTTGTAAAGATACACCTCTAATCCAAACCCTTATTATAAAAAATACCTTACATTGGAGTGTACAATTTTCATTTCATATTACTTTATTGTCCGCACCACGGAGAGAAAGTATTGTGAAAGTGTTAAAAAAAGAAAACCAAAACACAAATATGTGCATTTTGATGTCCTCCAAGATGATTTAAGCAATTTCTAGAAAGAAGTCTGCTTTCTGTTTGTAATCTCCTACGATAATCTTTTAAACGTTTCATTCAATTTAATAAAAATTAATAAATCTGTTCATTCTTCATGTGCCATATCTGGTCCCCCAAACGGAGGGGATACAACTTGGCCGAAGTCAAGATGAATTTACTAGGGAATATAATTCATGGGGTAGTTTCCCATTGCCTTCCCTATTGTCCATAGATTGATATTGGACTTTTTCATCACAGCAGAGTGTATCTAACGCGAGCTTACATTCCTTAGTCGACTCGTGTATGCTTCACACTATATTGCTGGTTCTTCATTTTATTTAAACTTTATAAATAAATTTTAATAAGTTAAAATTAAGGATAGATTCCATAGGCCTCTCCATCTTTGTTTAAAATTGACATTTAAAAAAACAAATTTTGAAAAATAACAGATGAATAAAAATTCAATATTATCATCTCGAAATTTCATAGCAATTTCTTAAATGTCTATTGTCTCTATAAAATTTAGAGGATTTATTTTTAGGAGTTGAGAAAAACATCTGCTATTTTTGAAAAATTGTATTTTTTTTAATTTCTAGGTATAATCAATTTTAAAGAAAAATGAACTCGTACAGCCTAACCTTAAACAAAAAAATTTAAAAGGCTGAGCACTGCAAATACTAACATTCGCAGGTTTCATTCTCGTATCTTATACCATCCTTCGCTCACCAAATGTTTCCAAACTTGGCCGACTCCAGATAACATTATAAATGACTGAAATACTTATCTTCTCTTTGGAAGCTAGGTGTCGGAAGAGACGAGCAAGTTATTAAAACTGTTATGTAAATAATCTTTAAAAATCAGAACAGCATTAAAATTAAGATCTAGTTGGCTTATTCGCCAAGTAAAACTTGTTGAAAAACAACTGAAATATTCTTCTAGATTTCATTAATGGTGACATTTGCTAGCAAATTACAAAAATGTAAATTAGCGAAACGTAAAACTTGTGAAGAATACAATTCATGTATTGAACCAATAAGAAATCAAATCACATAATTGTTAAAAAACCAAAAACCCAACTTTTTAAAATTTGTCAAGTCTTAAATAATTAGAGGTAAAAAATACATAAAATTAGTTGAAATTTTATTAACAGCACACTATATCTCACTTTACTTGCATGTTCTTAAAAATAATAACATAAAAACCCCTCGTGATATAAATTATTACACCAATAAAAAGGTGAGTTACACTTATTTCTATTACAAGTTTCTACTGTCATAAAAAATGAACAATTAATGGCTGTCCTCATTAAAAGTTCATTTATTAGCTTTGACATTTAAATTTTGTTAACTAGATGTTTATTTCTTCCAATCATCCTTTTCGTAATCCCATTCGGATGATAAACCAGTTATGGGTTGGACATGGATGTCCAACATACGTCTCAACTGCGCCTTCTGGCTCTCTTCGCTGAAACTACTAGGAAGAGGAGGATAAACTAAAAAATTAAAATAACGTCAATCAAGTGGTTAACAACTATTTATAAAGCATACCGAATAACTTCATGAATATAAACAACCAAAGCCCCAGGGCCATTATCGTAAAAGTGCCTCCAAGTATGCTTTTCCATTCTCCTGTTGGTGCATTTAATTCGGCCATAGTTTGACAAAATGAAGCACGGTACAAAGCTTTCTTTTCTTCAACCGAGAGTTTATTCCAATCTCCCTTTTCTTTTCACGTAAAGCCTAGAAGTTGACACCTATTAATCAACTAACGATTGATTTATAAACGGTGTTTACCGTAATGCTTGGTGTAGTTTCTTGCCACCTTATTGCAGGGAAGGGGAAATCAATTCTATCCATATATACTGGTTCCCCGTTCATTCCATATCCTACCACTTCTCGATTACCAATAATTGATGGTTGAGCATGACTGCTAGTGCCATGATTTGCAACACTCAATGTACGTGGTACCAATTGTACAGATCTTAATCTGCAGCCGAGAGCAAAAAGTCTCCCAGCCATTTTCCTTGAACAAAAATCCAATGACCTATTATGTAATCATGTAAAAAGTATAAATTGCAATAAAATACCGATAATCTAATTTTACTTTTCGATTTAAAATTTAGGATCAACTACAAGGTAAATGTTAGGTAATTACTGCGGATTATAAAACAATAAGCAATTATCGAGGTGTGAAAAATCAAACAATTTAAAATATCAAATGATTAAAAGATATATGTCTATTGAATGATAGTCGATTATATATTGCGTTTTGGTGCTTGAAAATTGATTCATTAGTAAATTATTATGTAAAATATTACGATCCTTACCTACGATGATTTTTACGATCTAAGATGGCGCCGATTCATTCTACCAACCAAAAAGAGCGATCAAACAATTATTTTATTCTTAGGCAGTGGCGTAACTTACGTTATGAATTGAGGTGAATTATTCCAGTACTTTTTTAAAAGAATGCCGCATATAAACGTACAATTTATTAGTGCAGCAGAGTAGAGTACCTGAACATCTTTCACCAATAATACAGATTATTAGTCATTGAGAGAATTTTCTTTTATAAAAAAGTTAAAATTCAGCATATCTTATTCGAAACTTTAAAAGTTAGACAAGTCCTAGCAAAGAACTTCAATGCCCTTTAATCCTTAAGATTAGCTACGCCCATGGTGTTCCCAGGTTTAAAATTTGTATTTCCTTACAAAATTATTAGCAGTTTCCTAGATTTCCCAAGAAGTAAGTTACGAAGCTGTTTTTCTTTCTTAAGTCTAGATTATTTGTGATAACCTTTTTTTTCAATCATTACACCTTACACAGTACATAATTTCACCATTTTCTTCTCCATCGGTGAAATACTTTCTCCCCCCTTTTCATTTTTTATTATCTCACTCATTCTTCTTCCCACTTTCCTTCCGATGACTTTTTTTTACACTTGATAGGATATATAATATACACCGTTTTAACCTTTTTCCAATGCCATAGTACTTCCGAGTACTGGAGACAAATAGACTCAAATGTGTATGAAAAATGGGCACCCTAGCTACATTTAAATTTACGTGATCAAGTTAATACGAAAATTTGAAGAAACCAGTTCTGTATGTAACACAGTTAATATAATCAATATGCAGAATTTTGAATGAAGTTTCACAGATGGAAGTACTAGGTCTTTTTGCTGCAAATCCTAGAACTTTCATTCAAAAGGTTGCCTAAATCTATTACAAAATGAAATTGTTCCACTGATCAGTCTTGAAAAAATCAGGGTTAGTGAAGGAGATATACTGCTGGATCAACAAAATGTACATTTTCAACAAGCTTTTGAAAATGGTAGTTTACAAAATTCCTCCCGAAAATCTTCAGACTGAGAAAACTAAGATAATATATTAAAATAAGAATATTAAGTTTTAGTTTACTTTAAGTCGCAGTTAAAATGTTAGTTGTTGCATTGGCAGAACCGCAATTTTAATTATGACAATCAAATAGTAAGTGTATAGCCGTTTTATGATGACTCTCGACGTCTCAAAAAATTGAAAACATTTAAATTTGAAAATAAAGATTCTTGTAGTGGAACTAATTATTTATTATAATTATTTTATGTACAATATTATAATGTCTTACATACACACTATGCATATGAAAGTTTTTATTTATATAAAACACATTTTAGAAAATATATATATAATATGTATAATGTTATTTTGACAATAAAATGAGGTGAATCATAAAAAGTCCATATCTAATGCATTGTAAAGAGCGGCAATTTCGCTATGACTTGTTATTCTCCAAAATGGAAAATTTAAAGTTTTGGCTGCGGCTTCTTCATCTTGACCATCTCCAATAACTACATATGTACATTTACGTCCAAATCTTGCAACTATTCTTTCGAAACAACTTTCTTTACCTATAAATAATAAAAAATTTAGTAATTAGTATTCAGAGGTTTTTATCCTACTGCTAATAAGTTTTTATTAAAAAAAAATCATTGTAATAGATCATTTTCCATTACAAAAACCGTACACGAAAATATTTATCAATTTCATATTCAGCTCTCGTAGGTTCATTTGAATGATATATCAAGTTTTCCATATTTTAGGAATTTTATATTCAGAATATAAAATAGTACCAAGTTTACTAAATCTCAAATGGAATACTTTTTTATTAATTTGCATAGGCAAAGGTGCGCAGTTCTGCACTAAATAGTGATTCATTTATTATTTTAAATTCTGAAAATAAACGACAAAAAACACAAATAACTCATAATAATCATCTAATATATTCAATAATAATTCAAAAGAGCTCATACTGCTTCTAGTAATTTCTTTTAATCTTCCAGATGTAATTGAACCCAGCATTTAAATTGGTTTCAAGCTTCAAAACAGTTCAGTTTTCAATATATGATCCTAATCAAAGCAGTATCACAATCTTGCAACATTACAACAATAAAAATTATTAAGGATGAATGATTTTTTTAATCCTTTTTCATAAAACAAAAATAATGAATATTTACCTATTTTTGTGGCGGAATATATGTTATCGATTGAAAAAACCCCGCCTAATCCAAATAACAAAACTTTGGCAAGAGCAGGAATTAATTGAGTTGTCGTAACTAACACGTTCACACAATTAGTTCGAGAATTAATTAACGTTAAACACTTATTTGCTAATGTGAGCCAATTATCTGTAATAGTTTCAATTTCTGCTCGTAATTGCAACCATTGTTCTCTTTTTGTAGGACCTAAGAGGCCACCAACACTAAAATTAAAATCAATTAATAATTAGAGAATTTTACTCATGTTGAGAAATTACCTATTTCTGTAATTATTGAAAGTTTCTTTGATTTTTCTATAGCGAAAAGCAAGTTTTCGCATCCAATCAACTCCACCTCTTACACCTGAACCTAAACATAAATTGCCACTACCCGCTGCAGCTGCATGAAAACCATCAGTGCTAAAATTGTAATTTGTGAGATCTTGTCCATTATCATCCGACGATACATCATCTATATGAACTTGATCGCAGTCCTGAAACAAACAAAACAAATTATGACAAATTCAGAAATTATGCACAAATAAAATTACCTCAATATCATTAAAAAAGAAATTGGAATCTGCCATATTAAAAACCATCTCTTCCATTCTGAAACCTAATTGTACAACATTTTGAGCGTCCTGCGTATTGAAAAAAAACAATTAAAATTAAATACATTGAAGCAAAATAAGAATTTTACCTTTTGGTACTTTGATGCATAACTACCCGTGAGTAAACTGTGAAAAATTATAATTGTTTCGTCTAAATCCCAAATAAAAACCCTATCTGTACTTGTTTCAGGTGCCGACGGTGAAACAGTATTTGTTCTTCTGCCTCGACCACGAGCTCCTCTCGATTCCGCACTTGTACTACTTGAAGAATCTCGAGATCTACGTGAACTTTCTAATTTTAAGGAAGGCGATTGTCCATCTACCAAGTTAACACCATTCGATGGACTTTCTGCAATGTACAATAAAACAATGTGTCAAAATAAAATTTTAAATTACCATCATCTTCATCATTTTCAGAATCGCTAGTATCACTATAGGGACATAATACAATATTCATAATGAAAACAAAAATTAACGGTTAGATTTTCTAAGATTGAGGTTAAGACACTTTTAGCGTTGACATTTCGTTGTAATAAGAACCAGTGGCTTACACAAAAAATTGTTCGGGTACAAAATATAAAAAATTTTGAAAATAAAAGTAATGTCTAAGAAGCACCCGTTTATTACGGAAGAGTTTTTAATAAAATGGGGAGGGGCAGGAGCATATGCTTTATCTAATATTAAGGATGTTCGTTTTAACTGTTTCGAATTTAGAAATTACAGTCCTAATGGGTAATTCTAGTAAAATTTATAATGAAATAGTTTTAAAAATTCGATTAAAATTAATGTAAGTATAAAGTACTTTGTACCTAACTACAAATACATCAAACGTGGTATAAATGTGTGAAATCTTTGTTAAAACTATATACAAGTTTTGATTTAAGGCAACTCATAATATTTCATAAGTAAGGTGACCATATATATGAAATGTAAAACCAGGACATGTGACCTTTTTTTTTACCTCCCACCCGAAAGACCGAAATAGTCTCATAAGTAAAATAAATTTATTAAAATCAACAATTTAACAATTGAATTCTAATTTTCCTTCTTAAATTTGTACTTTTGTGCGGAATGTATCGCATTTAATAATGGGTTGTTCTCCTGAATCTTTTCATAGAATTCCATACAAGATAAATTAAAATTGTATTTAGTTATGAGCATGCATTTCAAGGTTTCCACATTTAAACGGCTTTTATCAGTGTTCCATATATTGTTCATTAAAGAAAACACACGTTCCGTAGGTGCGTTGGTTCCTGGTAAACAAAGGCAATATTCCACCAATTTGCCAATATTTCTGTAGGAAACATTGTTTTCACTGAATGCTTTGAATATTTCCGTTCATCTCTTCGATACTGGTACAGAATTCTGTCGCCAGTGAGTGATCTTCTCATTCGAAGTGTACCGCAGGACAAATAAATCATTCATTAGATAAATTACGAAAGAACCAATCATATTTCCGATTTTTAGTTTTGCTTGTGTCTGATTGGCTACTTAAAATTAAAATTTAAAATTAATTTTAAAGGAGATTAAAATTTAAAACCGGTTAAAGATTAAAAAATCAGAGAACTTAAAATATTGGAAAATTTGCCAAAATTAATTTACCAGTACATTAACCAGGACATTTTCATAACCAGGACAAAACCGAAAACAGGATCCAAAACCAGTACTGTCCTGGTAAAACCAGTACGGTTGGTCACCTTATTCATAAGCCATGAGCAAATCACACCGTGAAATTGCTAAATATATGCAGGAGTACCATGGGGGATGATATCACAAAACGTTACAAAGTGGAAGATAGAATTGACTTTAGAGGAAAACCTGACCGTCCTCGTAAATTAAGTTGTCGAGAAGAAAATTCTAGTTCGAAAACTTAAAAAAAACCAGAATTAGTGGGCCAAAATTAAAAACTGAAATGCTGCATGAACTAGAAAGAATGTTCATTTTGAAATAGTTCATAGGGTTTTAAAAATAGGATTATAACGGCCGAGTGGTTAAAAAAAACCTTTTATTAGTGAAGTCGATAGGTTAAAATGTATTCGTTACGCCAAGACTTCCAAAATAAAGAATTATCATGGTGGAACGATGTAATATTTGTAGACGAAAGCAAATACAACATTTATGGGTATGATAGTAGAACCATGGAGTGGGAAAAACCAAATACAGAGCTTGATTCACATAATTTATGTGAAACTACATGGTGGTGGAAATGTACTTGTTTGGGGTGTATTTTAACCGAGAGTGTGAGTTATATAGACGGAATTATGATAAAAGTATAAATATTTAAAGTTCTTGCAGAACAATTTAGTGCAAAGTGTTATCCAAATGGGTTTAGCAAGATGATGTGCCGAAAAAATGTTCCCCAATCTGGATTCGAACCCGAACGTATTAAATGTGAATACGCGTGGTAACTAACTGCACTACTGAGGCGATTAATTCATGATTACTGGAATTACTAATTCTAGGACCGATATATGAGCATTGAAAACGGTTTTAAATATTACTAAGACAATGATCCTAAACATAAATCCCATTTAGTTCAACTAAATTTATTATATAAATGTCCCCAAGTTTTACATCCACCCCTTAGTCTCCCGACCCTAATTTCATAGTGAATCTATGGGATATAAGCCCGTAACTACCAAGCAGGAATTAATTAAAAGATACAAGAGGAATGAGCTGCTATTGATACAGATTTTATTTGTAACATGCGCAAACGTTTGAGCGATATTTTACAAAGAAAGGGGTATCTGTCGAAATACTAAATAATGTGCCAAAATGTTCCAATTCCTAAAACCAAAGTATTTATTATGCAGTGACAGAGGATTATTTATTTATCAACTCTTTATGCTTGTTTAAATCAAGACAGAGCAGCTGCAACGAAGCAAAAAACAAACAAACGCCTGACCAGATTGGGCCTTATGGAGGGATTGTAAGATTGAACCCTATATGCCTCCTCCTTGCCGCTCATGTAAGCTAATGTGAGATTATTTTATTCAACTAAAGATAATTTAATTGTCTAATTTTTTTATAAAATGAATTCCATTTTAGCTATAATAGTACTTTTGATTTTAACTGTGCTATTGTACTGTAATGTGTATACATTTAATTTAGTATAAGAACAAAGGAATGGAACTTCTTGAATCTCGGTTATCTCCAAATTATTTGTTATGATGTTTTTGTTAGTGTGGGGCCACATAAATTGTTGATTCATAATTACCAAACAAGTACTATAATGTAGTCTCTCCTCTTTACAGAAATTTTGGAAGGCGAAAAATAAAAACAATAGCTATTTCAAAAGTTTGCAAAAAATAAATGTTCCTAATTAATAAATTACCTGGTAAAGTGGTTGCAGATAACTGATACGTTGATATTCCTATACTTCCATTTGAACTTGGCGAACTAACGTATGGCGAATAACTTTGTGAAGCGTAGTATCCAGGTGTTGTGTAGGGTTGCGAATCTGCATATGCTGATCCATAAGTACTGTAATCTACACCCTGTCAAATTAAATTGTATGTTGAGCACAAATTAAGCTATCAAAAATTAACAGTCAGCTAACCTGTGCCGCAAAACTTTGTGCAAACGAAGTTCCTGGAGTGTTATAACTAGAATATGGAGAATATTGTGACGATTGTGAATGGCCAGCCGATTGAAAGGGAGATGCAGGTGACGAATACGGCGAAGACAAATATCCAGCACTCGTTTTACATGCTTGATTTAAGCTTCTCGCAGAACCTAATGTCGAATATGGGTAAGACGAAGAATTGTAAAAATTTGAGGACGAGTTCATGTATGATGTTGCGGATGGATTGGTTGAACCATAAGCTTGTTGCATACTATGTAGCGCATAAAAAACGTAATAAAAAATCAAGTTTTATGCAATGCACTTGAATATCTCACCTATTATAATACTGATGAGCTGACGTAATTGTAGTATAAGCCTGAGAGTAGTCCTTATCGTAAGAATTTCCAAGATCGACCGTTGATCCGTATAATGAACTGGGATCTTGTGAAAGAACGTTAGCGTCCGACTCGGCTAACCCGGGGCTTCGTACTTCACTTTTGACACCTTCAAAAGGACATTATTAATTTTTATTAAAAAAAACTGCGCATATTTGAATAAATTATTACACAAACAAGTGTTAATCAATAATGCAAATTTTTAATTTTAAATCTACCATAAAATGTTAAGGCATGTAGTAGATTTTATTACTTCCTGAAGGTGTCTCAAAATAATATTCACCCAAGTATTTATTGATCAATACGTGTCCATAGAAATTTGGAAACACAAATGTGTTGCAAATGTAACATAGGTATGGTGCTTAATTAACCACCAATTAAAATCCAATTTTGTTGTGTCTGATGCACATAATATGTATCAAATTATAACTGAAATAAACTTACACTATTATCGATTTGATTGTAAATTTATATTTTATTATTTATGTATTAATTGGTGCATAACAATTTGTACAAACTCGTACAAATTATAAATCTAAATTAAAAAAAAATCAATTGTTATTGTTGTTGTAAATGGACTTTTCTCAATTTTAATTTGTTGATCTGTGAATTTCAAGAGTAGCTTCGTGATTCTAGTATTTTGAGCATCGAAAAATTTTGTTTTGGCTTACAGCTTATAATATTATTTTTATGGCTTAATTTTAATTTTGTTTTTCTTAAAAGATCATAGCTTTTCCTAATTTATAATTTATGTTATGGTATAAATAATATACTAATTTTTCTCAAAAATCAAGTCTAATCAACCTTAACCTGTAAAAAATTGGAAAACGTATGAAATTTAAAACTAGTAGAATAATTTAAATATAAATTTTGAAAAAAATAAATAAAACTATTAATCGATAGCTACAATTAGTTTATTGTAATCTGTAACGGAAGTCAAGTATTATTTACAATTTTGTAACCATGTAATTTTAGATTCGAACGATTTATTATTAACACTAATTTATTTTGATATCTAAAATTACACAAAAATGAATAATAATGCTAATTGAAACTACTACCAAAATTTTGATCTAATTTTAATTATTGAAATTAAGACGACCGAAAGACTAAAATAAATTTATAGATTTTAAACAATGTAATTTAATTTAAAATGGGGTGTTAAAGTCAAATAAGAATTAACGGATGTGAGAAATTGAGCTTGTAATTCAAGGAAATCCTTATATTGATTTACAATGCTGGTGATACAGATTTTAATTTTAATTGTAGTTGTAAAACCATGTTGTCACTATATAAAGTACAAATGTGGAAAAACTGTCACATAAAATACTCAATGTGAAAGAATTAATGTTACACACCGCTTCTGAAGTCTAAAATTGGGGACTATTTATGTTTCTTTAAGAAATTGGAGATGTACGTTCAGTTATTAGGTTAATTTGTTCATAAAACTTATATTTTAAAAAGTCAGAATGCAAATTGTATATTTTTTACCTGTTGTATCGGCCAGGATTGACCAGGACGCGGGTATGTGTGAAGATGTGATGCACGACGACGCCAATGATGCTGATGGGTCTGATTCTTGAGTAATAGTCGATGAAGTTGTTGGTGGAGAATCGCACGTCGATGATGAATGACCACTTTGTGGGCTACACGCAGAGTCACCAAGCAGCCTGAAAATAAAAAATAATTTTCAATTAAACAAAAGCAATCGAGTAAAATAATACGAAATACAATTTCTTTTAGACCCCGCAATTTTATTTCATCAATAAATAAATTAAAGTAGATTATATTAATATTTTTGTAACAAAATGCTGATCAATGGAATAGTAAATAATGTTCAAAACATTTCATCACACAAATTACTAATTATAAAAATAGTAACTTAATTGAGATATCAAAGAAACCACAAGTTTCATTCATGAAAAATTTATGTAAGATGTCAAGATTTAACAGAATTAGATTTTAAGTAGCATCGAGTATTTTCATTCATCCGAGTCTTCTAAACTAATTTTGTAATAAGTTAGGATGTAGTAGTCATCCTGTTTTTTACAGCATCAAAAAAATTGCTATAAAAATAAAATTGTAGTTAGATATTATGTTTTTATATATCATAAATGTGTCTAAAGCTTTTGTTACTATGTAAAAATTATATTTTTAGCCAAGTTTTCAACACTCAATTTATATCCGATTCAATTTACATGACATTTAAGACCGGCAGTTTAGAAATTAGTAGGCTAATTTAAATCGCATCTTATAATATCCGGAATAATAATGACACGCTAAAAGTGAAAGAATACACGAGACTTTCGACGTAAAATCGAGCTGACTTTCGCCATCGAGATTTTTTTAATCCAGGTAGATCTATCAAAGATTCAAAGTAAATTTTTGGGGACCGATTGTGCATAATACTAAATAACGTGATCCAACAGTACATTTTGGGTACCCACACGCAAAGAAATATAAACTTTAAAATTGAAAACCTGTACTTTCAATTATTGACAATCGAAAGTATTTGCTTTAAAATTAAATAAATTGCACATAAAATTGAAAGATTAGAAAATTCTGTACTTTAAAAATTGATTTTCATTTGTAACTTTTAAATCAGAATTAAAAACGATCAACTTGAAAGAAATAAAGTTCTATCTTTTCATAATAATAAAAATGATGATTACTCAACATCATAAAGATGACAAAAGTATCACAAACAGACTAATAACCTATGTACTATATCTAATATAATCACCGACAAAGTATAATTCTTATAAATAATAATCTATAAATTACACACCCGCGAATTTGTTTGGCAAACAAATCTTTGTTAAACAACCTTGTTTTGTTATATGGGTCGAAAACCACGTAATTCTCAAATTGGGGAGCGGTTAAGATTCCCGGATCGCGATTTTTACCATTTTTGAAGTGGATTATGAAAGATGAGGGTCCCAATAGCATATAAAAAAAATAAAAATTGCGGAATATTCACACAATTTTGAAAAAACCGGCTTTAAAGTTAATTTGGAATG
This sequence comes from Lycocerus yunnanus, assembly GCA_036346125.1. Taxonomy (NCBI): domain Eukaryota; kingdom Metazoa; phylum Arthropoda; class Insecta; order Coleoptera; family Cantharidae; genus Lycocerus; species Lycocerus yunnanus. Next base: position 9,041,442 of record JARFIX010000008.1, read on the forward strand.
CAATTTTATCATTGGCTCTTTTGAACTGTAACCCCGCCCCCAAAATTGAAAGAGGATGTGGCGACTGTAAATATACCAGATTTTCGTTTTTTACAACGAATTATGAAAGATAATGGTGTAATTAGCTAATAAAAAGAACTAAATTTGTGATCGGACAACAAATTTCCGAAAAAAAATCACTTTTTGTGTGAATTCGTTTCTGAGGTGGTTGCACTGTCAAAACCTACTCTCCGCACCCGCCCTCGCCCCTCCGGGGCTCGTGCGGGGCTTCGAGCGGTTTTGACACGTGCTAAACTCATTAAAAACATCCCTTAAGCGGCTCCAACTCGAAAATTTTGAAAGTTGACGCGACGGATCTCTGAGAGCGACTGGTATCTCCCCACCACTAGTCACTGTCGACCCAGGCACAGCACACGTACCGCCAACAGAATAAATGATACCTTTTCATTTTAATACACTTACATGTATTTCTTATGGGAAATTTGCAATTTTCAAAATGAAATTGTGGCCTTATTACAACTCCGACAAGATTGAAGAGCTTGTATTTTGTGTTCTTTCGTTTGGTATAGCCATTTCTATAGGAAAAGTGAGCTCTCGAACCCGGGAATTTTAACTCTACCCTCAAATTGAATAAATAAAACCTCGACACCTTTTTTTAAGTAAAACTTTTGATAATTTCCTGCAATTTCGTCGACCCTAAAAGTAAAATTTTTTGCGTGCACCGTCGAGGGTTTTGTTTCAACCATGGAGTACATTCAAAGTGTCCCCTTTTCCTGTCCAAGTTCATATACAGCCAGTTTTAGTTTTACAAACAATTAACTATAACTAATACCACAATTTTAAAAATAATGCCTTATCCTACACATCGGCAAACATTCGTCGAGCCCCCGATGGATTCGCGATGTGTGGATGGTATGCTCGTCCAGTTCAGTGCAAGTACAGTGATCATTCACACTTTATTTCAAAGCATAGTACTTTATTTTTAAAAGCTGTACTTGACCCACTTGTGTACTTTTAAATGCCCTATGTATTCTAATTTGTAGCTCAATGTGGTCTCTCAAGCCAAAAGTTGCCTCGTCACCAGTCGCGGCAGGAAAACTGCACTTTTGAGACAAACATAATTTTTTTTCTTCGATTAGTTAAAATTAAGATTAATTTAAACTCATTCATGGGGATCAGGAGAGATTCTGTTTATTCCTTTAAATCTTAAAGATTCAAACAGTAGCGGATCCATCACCGGGCAGTTCGGTGTGAAACTCGGGGTCTATGAATTTGAGGGGCCCATGGCAGAACCAGGACGTTCATATTTTCGCAAACCAATGCGTGAATTATTACTGAATTTGCATTCTATTGCCAATTTACATTATTTTATTTGAATACTGCGAAGTATTGCAACTTTAGGCCCCATGAATGTTTTTTGCACCGAGGTCCACTCACTGCTAGATCCGCTACTGGATTCAAGTAGTATGTAGTTTTAACTAACCAATAAGAATCAACAGATTTATTTTAGCTCCAGCTTTAAAATAAAACATTAGTTTAATTAAAATTTCTAGATATTTTAGTTTTAAAAATGGTGACAGGAATGAAACTGTTTTAGTTTCACTAAATAAAATTTCGTCGGGAAACATTACATTTCATCCCCTAAAACCTTATTTTGCGTAAGATCCCCTAGGGTAATAAAGCCCACACTGGAAATAAGGCCCACTATTGTTTTCCACTACATCCGCAGCACAATCATCAAGCTTGTATCATCTATACATTACCACCCAAATATGTTGGCAATACACATGGCGGTAAAGTTGATCAAGTTCGTGTAGTTATTTTTCAGAGCGTTTTTGTTCACGCGTAGCTTACTTTGCCGTTAAAGTTATAATATTTCGTAGATTTTGAACGTTCCTCTTGTTACGTAAACGGGCATTATTCATCAGTTTCCCGACGGTAAGTTGTAGTTTAATTAGTCCTACATCCAATACACAAGATTAAAAATTTTCAAATTTATTTCTTCTAATTAAAGTAACCTCACAATAAAATAACTTCAATTAGGATAATGAGGCCCGGCAAAATATTTTGTGGGTCTTATTTCCCTGCATTTAAGTTCTCACTTCTTTACAGAATTATGGGTAAAAAATGTCTGAACATTTTTGGGACGATGAGTTGTTGTAGTACTGGGATAAGCATCTAAATCGAAAAATGAACAAAGAGAGATTCTCAGAAGTGTTTACTCCAGTATGGGGCAAGTGTATAACTATCGATAATTTTACACATGGATTTAGAGCAACAGGAATTTATCTTTTTGATAAAAATGTTATTCTTGAATATGCGTATGCGCCAAGTTTTCCCACTAGAAAGGAACCAACGCCGGATGAAACAAGAAATTTGGATGATAACTGGGATTCAGATGACAATCTTCCCTTAGCCACATTAAGAAAACGTTCGACTACGCACAGTGCTCCCCTCAAAGAAAATAGATTTTCAACGATTCTTATTTCTCCTGATTTGAAACCTGTAAATTATCAGAAAAAAGTCATTAAATTATAGTAAAGCCCAAGAAGGAACTATACAAATTTTTTCATCCAATAATGAAGAAAAATCCATTTCTAAATCTGCCAGGAGTAACACAAAAGATTTTTCAGAGCCTAGACCTGGATGTAGTTCTTAGACATCTGCAAGTTTTAGCAAATAAGGTTGGTTTTGCGTTGTTTGTTGTGACGACAGTAGTAGATATGCGACAGTGCAGGTTGTGCTAAGTATGGATGCATGAAGATTGTTAGGGCTTACTAAAGACAATAAAAGATGTCCTATGTGTGAAATGCAGTGATTACATCAGCCAGTCCTGATGTCCAGACATGTTTTATGCGGCCTTATTACCTGTTTATGGTGGTAAAAAGGCCCAAAGTAGCATTTCCGTTTAAGTTTTATTTTTTTGAAAATGAATTGCTTTTTTAAATTTTTTGTTATGATAATTAAACTAATATGTTCAAGTAACACAGTAAATATATGTTTTTATATTTAAAATTATTTAACGTTTATTTCTGGAAGTAAAGTTATGGTGGGCCTTAATACCTCAGGGACCTTACTTGTTGCATAATATACTATTTTTCGTCTTATTTTGCGTCTAAAATAAACTTGAAATGAAACTTTTATTTTATTTTAAGAGGCTGGTAACAACGTCAATAAAACTTGAACAAATAAGTATAATATAAAATTGAATTAATAATTTCTAATAATAATCAAGGAAGAAACCGTGCTTCGGAGGGCACGTAAAGCCGGCGGTCCCCTGAGTTGATGACTGCCAGCATCAACAATGAAAAGGGTTACAGGCACATTCCCCAACCCGGCCTTGGCAACCGTGGGGTCTTAATGCTTAATCCTTTCTCTTAGAGAAAGAGGCTCCAGTCCTGTAAGGGCTGAAAAGGGCTGAAAGATGAATCAAGGAATATTATACTCTGCAGGTGTAGGATTGCTTATTCAAACTAGTTCAACTGGATTACAACTACAAACTTTTTCAATGTTTTTAAGACATTTCAATTCTTTCAAATGTCAATTGTTACCAACCACCACGAAAAATACACAAAATTTCAAATTATTTGTGATTAATAAAATATATACTACATATTTTTAAATTTTAACACACAAACAAGGCAAAATAGAAAAAATAGTTTAAATACATAGTAACTCGTTTCAGAAGACATTTTATGAAACTCGTGCCTTTATTTTACTATTGAATGCTGGTGATAAATCGCTTGCACCCTGACAAACCCTTAAAAATAGAACTTGGTTTGAAAAGCGGTTATTTATTTCATTTTTATATTTTAATTTTTTGATTCTTACGACAATTAACAATAAATGTCAAAGTAGTAGTTAACTCCATTTTACGACACAAATAAAATTCATAACAAATCGGAACAAAAACGTAAGGCCTGGGATTGCCTGGCGCCCACGTTGCACCAACAGTGGTGCCTACTGGACCCACACGTGTTTAGCAATTGATAGTACAGAACATGGTAAATTTCCTGATTAAATGTGGGATTTGTAGACGGTGTCGTTTTTTCTACCCTTTCACCTACCTTGGTGCATGAATAGACAATGGATGAACAGTATCCAAACAAAAAATTTGACTTTGGAAGTTCCTTGAATATAATTTGACGTCACACGAAGTAATTGTATCAATTGAAGATTTCAATCTTTAATAGTATTCAGTTCGAGTCAATGCAAGCATATTATCTAACTCAAAAAGTTTAACATGACCGTGGTTCAGTAATTTTACACTTTTGGCAAATGTTTACTTGGATCTCGGAAAAAACACAAACTTGAAAAATTCGAAATAACTGTATGTCCACTCAAGTCTTGCTAGACACAGAAATTAGTTCTGGTTGTAGGTCGTAAATTTAAATGAGTTCTGTCCTTTTGGCAGGACTTTTAGCTTCCGGCAGTAAGTACATTTAATTTTAATAAGCATCGTATACATTTTTATACCAGATAACGTGAGGCGGAACGCGCTCCCGAAGTTTATATTTCGAGTATTTAAAAAATTGATTATAATCTACGCATGAATTAGGATAACAGTTCAGTACTGATGATGGGTCTTTTGAACTTCCTTACCTGAATGGGGAAGAGTTCTCTCTCTTTTTGATTTAGCACTTAGCACTAGAGATAACAAATTTATTTACATGGCATATTGAAAATCATAACAAAATCACTGACGCCACCGTACAGTGCTGATGTAATGAAACAAGCAGTTTTTTATCTTTACAACTGTTTAGTAATGCAGCAAATTAAAATTTTCACATTAGGCAAAATTTTAAAATCTTTCGTGTGGTCATATTTTTGCTAGCGGTTGGATGCGAACCACAATGTCGTTTACACACACATTATTAATTTTAGGGCCTGCCAGCAGAACTGTTCACCGTACCGGCAGGACCATTGGTCGTTCTATCAATAAATGGACAAATTGAATGCATAGGGTTCGAAAAATACTTCTCTTATCATTTCTGATAATGCCTGATTAATTTCCAGTTAAAAGTAAAGAGTAAAAATGGGGATAGCAAAATGAAGAACTCAAAATTTATTATTAATATTTTAAATTGATCTAATTTTGTCACATACTAAATTAACATTTTTGTTATTTTCCAATGTCTAAATAATATAGTACATAATAAACAAACAAAATAGGCAGAGCTGTAAACTGCTTTATTTAAACAATTATAAACATTTTTGTGCAAAGGGTAAAATATTCTGTCGTGACATAATCGATAATTCAATATAATGCAAGATGTCTGCGACTCGACCACAAACGTATGCATACATATTTTGGCCAATAAAACAAATAAAAGGATCGTTTATCGATAAATAATTGTTTGCACAAAAATTAATTTCGTCAATAAGAAGCGAAAATGCGCATATTACTTTATATTAAATTAAAATTATTTACCGCATCTGTTGTTCTATCCAAAGTTTCCTTTTCTCCATCTAAACTATTGCAGAAGAATATTCACAACAAAACTAACTGATAACAATGACTTCACTGTTGATCGCATAAAAGTCGAAGCAAAACTGAAGATTTCCTGATTACCTTGATAGGCAAAATGATGCTTTGCTAACTGATAACTTTGTAGCGCCGCTGTGTAGACAGAAAATTACTAGAAGAACTGTTTTGGCTATTTAAATTTATGTTCCTGTTTTGCTGAATCGGAGCAACATGAAGTGCTGGAAATTGTGACAAATATTATTCATGCTGATGATAAAGGTTATTTAATCTTCCGAGGCAGAAAATAATTTATTGTATGGGCGTAATATTAGTGTTCGGATTTACAAGTAATATTTTTGTTGTACCGAGTGGCAAGGAATTAACTTTGGTATTTGAAAAGATCATCACTTTTTGTTAATAATTATTATTACAATGACAGCTCTTTTGGCCAAATGGCACTGGTACTTTTTTGTGAAAGAAACTGTCTGTTGAACAGAAAACGTTAATTTGTGAATGATTCTTTGAAGGATTGGGTCGGTTTCCTGCACCATGTTAGCCCAATAGAGATGTCCTTTAAAAAGCTTCATATACAACATGAAAAACAAAAACTTTCTTGAAATGTACCCAATTGACAATTTGTAATTTCTCGATTCTTTTTCCAGTTTTGAATTTTTTTATCATAATCGATCGTGTCGAAACCAAATCTAGGAAATCCAAGTGTTTAAATGAAAATGTCTTCAAATTTAAACTAAATCGCTTAGATTTCCAATAAAAATATTACTCTTACGAAATAAACGTTGATTTTTTTATAATTTGCTTTTAATAAAATGTTTTTTATGACTTTACCAGTGTATTCAATTTTAGTCCAGTGTACAGGGTCTCGTACGGCAAGTAAGATTTGCACAGGAAAATAATTCTGTAAGAGTGGGTTTCGTGGTTGCATACCTACGAGGTGTTGAATATTATATTACATAGGTTATTTAACACTTTAAAACGTCGAATTTAACGTATTCTTGGTTCAAATAGCAATAATATATCTGGTACTAAGATTCATCACAAAATATTACGAAAAAATATTAGTATTGAAAATAGAGTAGTAAATATAAACTTGCAAAGATATTTGTGAAAAGCAACTTCTAACTTCAACATTTTTCTTAAAACGAACGAATTATAGTTTTATGTGTGGTGTGTTCTCCTTCCATCCTTGTGTCCATTTTCCATTCTTCTTTATATCATCGAGTTCCATCAGCCTACTTCTCCAAAAATATTATTGATGGTTCTTTTAAAATTTTTCAAGTACAATTCTGCCGTTTTTTTCCAAGTTTATTTGCGAGCACTTTGCTTTATTTCTAAAACTTTTAATTTTAAGCCACATTTTAGGCTTCTATACATAGTATAGAAAGAAGCCTTATGATCTGGCTTCGGGCCGTCCGTCCGTCCGTCTGTCCGTCCGTCTGTCCGTCCGTCCGTCCGCATAATTCAAAGTCACTAAATTAGTGACAAAAAAAACCTTTTGTCACTAAATTTTACTTTTAGGTTTCTATACATAGTATAGAAAAAAGCCTTATGATCTGGCTTCGTGTCCGTCCGTCTGTCCGTCCGCATAATTCAAAGTCACTGAATTAGTAACAAAAAAAACCTTTTGTCACTAAATTTTACTTTCTTTGTGGGTGGATGGACAAACGCGTGAATGGATTAACAAGATTCAAAATAATTAATTGAGATCAAACACACAGAGTTGTGGACGCTTTTTCAATTGTTTATGAGATTATTTTATTCATCTTACACTTTTTTTTGGGTTGGTAATAAATGAACTAACCAATTAAAGGTGCGAAAGAGTGAAAGTAAAAATTACGTAAAACGTAAAAATAACACTTACAAAATGCAAGTCAATTTCTTATATAGAAAATTTTGTTACCAACTAAAAAATTAAGATAATCTGATGATCGTGCAGATAAAGAAAAATTATAAATTTAAATTAAAAATAATTACAAAATATTATATAATTGTAAACCAAAAGGTAGCTGTATAGAAGCCTAAGAACTGCGGTCATCCGAGTTCCACCTTGTTAAACATCACTTCGTTAACCCTGGATACACGGTCGCGTCACCGGTGACAAAGGAATTTACATTTTAAGCCTGTACTTCCCGGCGTGACTTTCAACTTTTCCGTTCTTATTGTACCTTTAGTACGTGTGTTAACTTTGTGATGTGTTCATTAAAAATTTTTTATTTTGTTAGTTACGATCGTTATAGGAGCTTGTATGTATTATTGTGAGATGTTACGTCATTAGAATACGCATTCTATCATCCGTCCTTGTGCTGTAGGTGGGTTGACAGTGACCAGCGGTGGGGAGCTACCAGTCGCTCCCCGAGATCCGTCGGGTCAACATCCTCACTTTGCCGAGTTGGACCGTTCTTGGGGATGTTTTGAACGAGTAAAGCGCTTGTCATAACGCTTGTTGGGTTTAGATAAACGCAACTACGTCAAGACTCGATTCACCTAAAATGCATTTTTCCGAAATTTGTTGACCGACCACAAATTTTATTTTTTATTTGTTAATTAGACCCTGATCTTTCATAATTCGTTGTAAAACCGAGATTCTGATATCTTAACTGTCGCCATAAACCATTTTAATTTCGTAGGCGGAGTTACAGTTCACAAAAGCCAATGAGTAAATTGCATTATAAATAAATTTTTAAAGCCGTTTTTTCCAAAATTTGTAAACCGTCCGCAATTTTTTTATAGGCTAATTAGACCATCTTTCATAATCCACTTTTAAAATGGTCAAAATCTGAGTTCCGGTTTCTTACCCGCCCGTAAATTGTACCCTTTTGAAGACTTTTTTAATTATTAAATTTTCCAATACAAATTAAAATTAAGTTTTCCGAAGAATTATTAATTATTAATGATGCAAAATACAATGTACATTATAAAGAACTTATTGAAGAATGTATGATAAAATAGCAGGAAAAATTATTATACACCTATCCCCGATTTACACGGTACTTGTTTTACACGTTTTCGCTTTTACACGGTTTTCCAAATAAGTTTTTTGTTTTTATCGCACTCTACTAAATGCTACTGTGTTTGAACACGTGCGCTGTGTACACATCTCACGGGGAATCCGAGCTTATGTGCTGACTTGCTGCACATGCACACTGTGTTTTGTATTTCTTCGCATAAAATTAAAGTTTTATCTACGGAAAATTGTATTTGAGTGAAAGTTTCACAGTTTCAGAAAGATTTAATTTTCCATATTCGTAAATTACAAGTGAGTGCATAATTTAGATTATTATAAATTAACATAAATTTAAAAAAATTATAGGCTTATGCATTTTCTGCAAGCTTTTCGATTTACACGGTTTTGACTTGAAAATTTTAATTTTCGATTTACGTTTTTCTCAGGAACGTATCTACCGTGTAAATCGGGGATAGTGTATTTAGGTGTATTATTCATAATTTTGTTTTATATATTTCAAGCTATTCATTACATTTAATTTGACATGTTTCTTTTATTATTTTACTTACACTGAAAAAAAAGCGGTGTGTATTTAACGAATTTTGTCGTTAATTTTACCACAGGTTTGATCCGATGTAAGATTCGTTAATATTACTACAGGTAGTTCGTTAATATTACGTAGGTAGTATTCGTAACATTTACGAATATTTTGTAATATTAACGAATATATTTAGTACTATTAATAACCAAAACGTGGTAATATTTACGAATATATTTGCAATATTAACGAATATATTTAGTACTATTAATAACCAAAACGTGGTAATATTTACGAATATATTTGTAATATTAACGAATATATTTAGTACTATTAATAACCAAAACGTGGTAATATTTACGAATATATTTGTAATATTAACGAATATATTTTGTACTATTAATAACCACAACGTGGTAATATTTACGAATATATTTGCAATATTAACGAATAAATTTAGTACTATTAATAACCAAAACGTGGTAATATTTACGAATATATTTGTAATATTAACGAATATATTTTGTACTATTAATAACCAAAACGTGGTAATATTTACGAATATATTTGCAATATTAACGAATATATTTTGTACTATTAATAACCAAAACGTGGTAATATTTACGAATATATTTGTAATATTAACGAATATATTTTGTACTATTAATAACCAAAACGTGGTAATATTTACGAATATTTTTGCAATATTAACGAATATATTTAGTACTATTAATAACCAAAACGTGGTAATATTTACGAATATATTTGTAATATTAACGAATATATTTTGTACTCTTAATAACCCAAACGATAAAAGCATAAGGAAAAATAATAAAAAATATTTCTTTTATTTATTACTCATTTATTTAAACTTTCAACAAAACAATAACAATAAATAACAATAACATTAGATAAAAATAATATAACAACATTCAACAATAAATTTAATTAACATCTTTTAATAAATCAACCACTTCTTCTAGCCGTGGATAGCTTTCGTATTCCATTTTGTAATAGAAATGTGCCAAAAAATTCCATATTATTTTAGATGCATTCGGAAACTCTACATGAAAACATAAAATATCTTAAAGCAGGTATCAACAGCTTTAAGGAAAGTGTTGAAAACAAATTTGTGATCATGAAAGAAAACAATAATATCGCTTATACTGGATATATTATTTCCGACGCATATTATAAATGGTTGAACAGGGTCTTCCAATGTTTTGACATGTGCAATATGCTCATCAACTTCTTGCGTACAACTAACCAAATACACGAACGAATTTTGGGAATCTGCTATAGTATATTTGGAAGTTGATTTCTTCCCAGTTCCGTTCTGGTTGACTCGCTTGGCAGTTGGTGGTAATAATGCATGAAGGGCCCAGAACATCGTAGAATCTCTACAATCTATAAAAAAATTGTAAAAACTCTCTAGATTATTTATAAGATAAATTAACGAAGTAACCAATCAGACAGAAACAATTAAATTTCGCTATAACAAACCAAAAAGATGATTGGTTACTTGGTTAATAATAAAATTCTTCTAATAAATTCGTATCTTAAAGATATCTCAAGGCGAAGAAATCGAATATTATACGAATATAATTAAATACATACTTTCTTGTAAAAGAGAATTTTGGAGAAATGTCATTTGATTTTTTACGGCGCCGTCTTTCAAATGGTTCTTCAACAGTTTTGATACTGCGGCTAATGACAAGTTCCACCCGTCCAAAAGGCCATTGCCATCTTTTAGTAATTTAAGCCCATCAAAGTCTATCGAAATCTAAGAGAACATAAAATAAGTACCTACTACCTACTCTTACAAATTTAATGTTAAAATTATATGCTTACTAATCTATCTCCTTTAGGAGATGTGTACTGAGGCCATTTCTTGAAAACCTCATTTAATGATAAATTTTGCATATCAAGCAGGCGATATTCCCGACATGCTTGCCAACACCGATCAAACTCTTCGGCAGTTAGACGGCTAAATTTAATTAACCGTACCGATTCTTCAGCATCTTCTTCTGCGACTATTAAACATTTAATTTTAATAAAAACAAATCTATAGTTACGTTGTGCTGCTTACCAAGTTCTCCGTATTTCCTTTTTGCGGATTTTGAAGTGGAGGGACTCGCATTGTTAATTTTTAAAATATCCGTAACAGGTTTCCACTTCTTCTTTAAATTTTGATATTTATTATAAATTTTTCCTCTATGAGTTCCATTTCCGTTATAAAGACTCTAGAAAAAAATCGTTACAAAAAACATAAAATAATTTGATTTAAATTCTTACTAATCTTTCTGTAGGAAACATATCTACAATTTCATCAACAATTTTATCATTTTGCTTAATTGATAAACCTAATTGCATGGTTGAATAATAATTTGCGATTGTTTCGATCAACATCGATCTTTGCTGGTCGGTAAAACGCTGCACCAACTCATAAGCACCCTTAAGTGCTTTGCCATTTTCGGTTTCGGACAAAATTTCCCTAACAGAAATATAACTTTCATTATTTTGAAGACACCGTTTGGGTGTCCCAAAATTTTCAGACCATTCAATTTCTTTTTCCTTATGTTTTGCAGTGACCACTGCAGGTGTTGATTCCTTCGGAAACGTTAAACATGGAATTCCAATTGCCATTCTCCATTCTTTGAATTTATTTTGGAACACAATTTGTGCTCCAACATTTAATTTTTTTAACAGATCAAAGTGATAGTACTCCATAATTTCTAACACTTTAATGTTTATATCATTATCTAAAAAGAATTTACTTAAATACCTTTGCCGTAATGTGTCTAAACTCAAACTTACCATCGTAAAGGTAATCAATATATTTTACCAAAGTATCAGACCATGAAGACAATAAATTTCGAAGGTCTGCTTTGTCGGAATCTTCAATATTATTAAATGCCATTTTTAATTACTTGAAATACACTAGCTAAACACACGAATCACACTCAAACACTAACTGCTGGATGTTCCAACTAGGCTTTATATATGTTATATTTTTTTAACCCTTAAAGTTGGTAGTAAGCTGGTAAGCTAGGTTGGTTAGGTACTGAATACACTAACTTGAAGATTACAAGTTCTAAGACCTGAAATTATTTTTTCATTTGCATTAATCTCTTTACAATACAAATTACTGTAATGCAGGTAAATACCTTTTTTGGAAATTTGCAGCATTGTGTTTTTTGGTTGCTAAAAGCTGTTTTACATTACGGGGTTGCTCACAAATAAGACTCCACGCATCTTGATCTCCCCTCCTTATTTATTAATTTTCAAAAATTTGAAAATTGAAAAAATATATATATAAATTGTAAACATTAACAAGATATACGTGACGCACCCCCCGCCCTCATGGTCAGAAACCGACTCCCCGGTTGTGACGTAATTTGTGGACGACCCCTACTAATTTTTTTATACACAATTTTTAAAAATATGTACTATAATATGGGGGCGGGGGAGTTTATTTAGTATTTTTCCCTGCAAGAAAACTGCTATGTGAATGCGCCAAAAACATTGCTAGTATGGCTCTGACGGTATACCTACCTATAACACTTCAAATAATTAAAAGAAAATATTTATTAGTTAAAAGATTTATTTTAGAAGATTTATTTTAGAAGATTTATTTTTTAAATTTCAGGGTTTGCCACTATACAGTATTACATAATATAATAATTATTAACTATTCTTGATGCATTTAAAATATTGCTTTAGCCGAATAAACTTTCGCCCTCTTGCAGTAATTACCAAAGTAGATGGAGGACCAATTGCGTCTTCTATATGGAACACAGTAAAATTTCCTAATATCGTAGGATTCACTTCGTAAGCCAAAAATGAGGATCGTATTTTACTTCTTGAAGTCTCTGACAAAATAAGCTAATAAAATTTTTCAACCATTTCAACAGCAAGTGTTCAGTATTACAGATTTCAAACGATTCTTTGCATTGACTTATTAAATCCAAAATTTGTTTTGACTTCTATTTTCCATATTTTCTTTCGCAAACGCTGTAAAAATATCAAATAATGGATCGATAATATGTTCTACAATATTTTGCTTGCAATATTTCGTTTGCATCTTTTCTTGTAAAATTGTTGTTATTATGAAAAGAAACGGCAAGCTTTATTACAGATTTTGAAAGATTAGCCAAAGCATGTCCTTGATTAAATTGAAAGCTAGGTTCTTCTGGCGCAGTGTAATTTTCTTCTTGTGTAAAGAAATTTTGTGTTTTTTCGACACCTTGGTCAACATCGATAACATTAGATTGTTGATTAATATGTGTATGATCATTATTATTATTATTCACTATATTAACGCTTTCATGTTTTTTCATATGCTTTTTAAAATTACTAAAATTTGTAAAAGCATGATGATTACACTCACCTTGGGTGCATATAAACTGGCGTCACCGGTGATACATTTTAAGTCTGTACTTCCCCCGGCGTGGCTTTCAATTTTTCCGTTCTCATACTTTTAGTACGTGTGTTAACCTTGAAATGTGCTCATTGAAATTTTTTTATTTTGTTATTTGCAATCGTTATTGGAGCTTGTGTCATATACTATGACCACCTTGCTATTTACGTAATCATTTAAGGTAAGAATGAATTTAGTCAGACTTTTAATAAGGCCACAATTAAAATTTGAAAATTACAATTTTCCCATAAGAAATACATGTAGTACATAAATGTATTATTGTGAGATGTTACGTTATTAGAGTACGCATTCTATCACCCGTCCTTGTGCTGTAGGTGGGTCGACAGTGACCAGCGGTGGGGAGCTACCAGTCGCTCTCCGAGAGAGATCTGTCGGGTCAACATCCACACTTTGCCGAATTGGACCGTTCTTGGGGAATGTTTTTAATGAATAAAGCGCTCTGCTACGACCGCTCCAAGCGGTTTTGATAAACGCAACTACGTTAAGACTCAAATTCACCCTACAAGTGTATTTTTTCCGAAATTTGTTAACCGACCACAAATTTTATTTTTTTATTTGTTAATTAGACCCTGATCTTTGATAATTCGATGTAAAAACCGAAATTCTGGTATCTTAACTGCCGCCACAAACCATTTTAAATTCGATGGTTGGGACTACAGTTCACAAGAGCCAATGAGTAAATTGCATTGTAAATAAATCTTTAAAGCCGTTTCTTTTCAAAATTTGTGAACCGTCCGCAAATTTTATTTTTTGTTATACGCTAATTAAACCCTCATCTTTCTAAATCCACTTTAAAAATGGTCAAAATCGGAGTTCAGGTTTCTTACCCCTTCCCGTAAATTGTATCTTTCGAAGGCTTTTTTTTTCATTATTAAATTTTTCCAATACAAATTAATAAAAATGATAAGTTTTTCCGAAAAATTATTAATTATTAATGATACAAAACACAATGTATATTATAAAGAACTGCTTATTGAAGAATGTATTAGGAAAATAGCATTAGGGGTATTTTTCATAATTTTTGTTTTTATATTTCAAGCTAATCATTAAATTTAATTTGACATATTTCTTTTTATTTTACCTAGGGGACGTCCATTAATTGCGAGGTGTTTTTCTTTAAATTTGGACCCCCTTCCCCTTGGTGAGATTTAGTAAGATTTTGTGGGACCTCCTCTGCTCCTCACATGATATTTACCTTACAATTTTTACCACATCGGAAACCTGTAATTTTTTACAGTAAATCTGCTATAAGAATGTAATTCTCTGAATTACAAAGTTGACGTTAGATTTTCATTGACCCCCTTCCCCTTAAAATGAGATTTGGTGAGATATCCCCCCCCCATTTTTAGCTCACGTAATTAATGGACGATATTAATATAATTAATGTATATATTTAAATTCGGGTTTATTCCCACAAGATGGTACTCGAGCATTTATACCTCAAAGATGACACAAACCAACCACAGTGAACCTAAATACATTGTTAACGCGGAGTCCGAACCGCGGCATACGAAAGTCTGGCGTCGCCATCGGGAGTCGTGCACCAGCCCCGGTGGGATGCCAGCCTATCGTGACACCTTAAACCAGAGGCATCCGTCCACTGGGTCTCCTGGTTTACATAGCACCCCATCTACACACCGGCGAAAATTGGTTGTCCCTACTCGAGATTCGAACCCCCATTTTCACTGCGTGAGCCACGAAATTGAGCATACTAGGCCAACTCCGTATTCTGATCGTAAAACTGGTTATCTTTTGAAATTTTTTTTTGTGGTGCCCTTGTGCCATCTGCAGGTTTTCAACATACCAACATCGGGACATTACACTTTTGAATTTATTTAAATTTTGCCCTCGTTTTATCCGAAATCTTAAAATTAATATGCTCTTTACATGCTCTCCGAAGAAATTAGACAGCCATAAGAAAGTTAGACTTTCCCAGAACCCGGTACTTTAAAATTAGTAGTTGTCTGCACCATCAATTGTCAAACCATCACCTTACTTATGAGACATTTATTCTTTTTATTTAAGTATAATTTTAAATATTATAATACAAAATGTGTGCTTCAACATAACAGTTATTAGCACTAATTAACATGAATGGTAACAATAACATATTTTTATTCGTAGTTTTATTCGTATTTGACAAAAGAAGAAAAAAGAGCAGTTAATTAAATTGAATAAATTCTGTGGAGCAAAAAATAAAAATACATAAAATACGTATATACAAAATAAAAAGAAAAAACTAAATTATACAAAAACTGATATGAATAAAAAAATGTAAGTGCATATTTTATTCTCTAACTTATTTCGGTGGTTCCCAAACTTTTTGGAATATGCTGGCTATGTTTTCATATTATTATAAATGGTCTATCCTACTGGACTGATGATTGCAATAATATATTTATCCATTCTTACAAATTTTCTTTCATGGAATTAAAAAAGGATTCCGTTTGAGCGATGCACAACTTATTTTAGGAAATCTTAAAGCCTTTACACGCGAGGCAACTTGGTCGACTGTTTTTATAAAAGATAAGGAATAAGCATACATAAGATAGTCGGTGGTCCGTTTCTGCCACGCTAGTTGTTACAGCCGTCTTGGTGTATGTTGTCTTGTTTTTAACAACGAGAATGGCAGAGTAGTCCGTTTTATGCGAATTCATAAAAACAGCCGACCAAGTTGCTTCGTAAAGTACTAGTGGAGTATTTAACAAATAATACCTATAAACCGTTATGTCAAATTTAACGAATAATACCTAAACCGTTGTGCCAAAAGTTGAAGTTACTTAAAGTTGTGTTACATTACACATATAATACAAGAAATTGTCATTGGTCCAAAATTGGCTTTCAAGAATATAGCACAATAAACTTTGAGTTGTAATAGTAACGAATAGAGAGTAACATTAACGAATACCACAACAATCTAAAATTAATAATAGTTACGAATGTGTCGTTAATACAACGAATTAGCGTTTAACGAATATCTTTCGTTAATATTTCGACCTACTTTAGTTAACTTTGAGTTGTAATATTAACGAATAGAGGGTAGTAATATTAACGAAGTACAATTTTACTACAACAGTCTCAATTAGTAATAGTTACGAAACTTTCGTTAATACAACGAATTTAAGTTTAACGAACGTCATTCGTAAATAGTACTACGTACTTTAGTAAACTTTGAGTTGTAATATTAACGAATAGTGGGTAGTAATATTAACGAAGTACAATTTTACTACAACAGTCTCAATTAGTAATTGTTACGAAACTTTCGTTAATACAACGAATTTAAGTTTAACGAATTTCATTCGTAAATATTACTACGTACTTTAGTAAACTTTGAGTTGTAATATTAACGAATAGAGGGTAGTAATATTAACGAAGTACAATTTTACTACAACAGTCTCAATTAGTAATTGTTACGAAACTTTCGTTAATACAACGAATTTAAGTTTAACGAACGTCATTCGTAAATATTACTACGTACTTTTTTTTAGTGTAGGGGACGTCGATTAATTACGTGAGGTGTTTTCTTTAAATTTGGATGCCCCTTCCCTTGGTGAGATTTAGTGAGACCCCTCTTCGTCTCATCGCATGAGATTTACTTCACAATTTTACCACATCGGAGACTAGTAATTTTTACAGTAAATCTGTTATAAGAATGTAATTCTCTGAATTTTAAAGTTGACATGAGATTTTCGTTGACCCCCGCCCCCTTAAAATGATCCGATTCCCTGAAGAGGGTACTCGAGCATTTAATATCTTAAAGATGCTGCTACCACCTTGTCAGAAGACCACCACCTTTAGGTGCCTTCCGAAACACGGAAACGGCCTTACAAAGGGACTCGAACCGGGGCACTTCACGTTAGCAGCTGATAGCGCTAACAACCAGGCCAATGACCGACTGTGGAGTACCGGGGTTTAACCCACACCTCCTTCATCGGGCTGGATGTAGTCCTGAGACGAGCGGGAGAAATGGAAATGGCGGAAATAGTCCGGAATGTGTAAAATTTACACAATTGCATTCTTTCAGTCTTATAGGAACAATACCCATTGCATAGTATAATTTTTTATCCCCTTTATACGCTATAGGCTTTAGTAGGGTGAAAAATGTAGTGTTCCCGCTGCAGTGATCCAAAATTCGTAGAATGAGAAAAAGTCTAAAACTTTCCGAATGAAACTTGCAGAAAGTACACAATCGTTGGCAAAATAATTAAAAAATTCATATTTCTGAGTGAGGAGAGTTTTAAGGTTTTTTTGGCTCGAGGAGCAGTGGTGGTATTTGATAAATTTTAAATTTTACATTTTTTATCTTGTAAAGATATAAAACATTTTTTACGTTGCATTAGTTAGTAAGATGAAAGACGGTCGCGACCTGATGTTTAAGTGCGTCAGCTACTTAGCCGAGCATCCCAGTTCGACTCCGGGCGGGATGAGAATATTATTCTGACCGTATTGCCTCGGCAGGTAATGGCAGGGAGTGCCAAGAGAATCCTATGGGATCACGATTCTCAATCATGAGAATGCGACTAGAGAGAGAGTTAGTAAGAAGGATTGTTGGTAAAAGAATACAAATGGGTCCGATAATTATGAGTCGGTCGTGTATGAAGTTAGGGCAGAAAGATTTTTAAATGTGTAAATTTTACGCATACGCGACCGGCGAAGTGTTAATATAGAAACGTTCGACCAAATTGGGTTGTGGAGAGCTCTTTAGCGGAGCAGGATGCCGCGCTGCAAACACTAAACCGCATTGCAAAATTTGCGATAGAATAGACGGTCAGATTGAAAACGTTGCTATTTTTTTCGCGGCACTGCATCCTACTCCCCTGCATATGCGTAATCGAGATTCTAGATGGCTTTACCCATGACTTTAAGGTGAGGATTAAACCGGCCATCAATTTTGTTTGTTCGCGTACGGTACGGTACTTATGATGACGACCATCGAGTCGGAAACACGTGTCCACCGTTCAACCTTGATTTGTGCAAATTTTATTTAAAAAAAAACAAGTCATGCTTGTTTTACACCGAGGCAAAAAAAACTATCTAATCTATGGGCAGAAAGTCTATAGCGACGTCCCTCCAGTGATACAATCCATTATAGTTTTCTAGACTACCGTTTTCTATGCTATTTATTGATGTGCTGCTTAAATTGAAATTAAAATGATAAAAAAATAAATAAACATTTAAGAGAAGGTGAAAGAGTATATTATATCGTGGATCCAGTGAAATCTGTATAAGCCTGACATGTTTGGAACAAAAAAAAACATTCGGTTGCGTAGTATACGTTTCCGTTCCACAATTTTTTGAGTTCGGTACAAATTTTAAATCATCACATGATTATAAATTCGACGATAAAAACTAATAAAAATCGCATAACTTCATCTTAAGTTGAATGTTTAAGATTTTATTATTAGCCAATTAGGAAGTTTTGTAAAAGTAAAAATCGATCAAACTGTACAACACAATAATTAATAATTTCCGTCAGTACATAAATAAAACTGTCATGACAAATGTAATCACTGAAAGCCTAAAACAATTCTAGTGCCAACAACCTGTCCATCACGGGGAAATTTAAACACGACGATCGTATGAAGTCCACATTCGATCATGGACAAAAATGCCATAATTCGCCAAGTGATGTAACCTTTGGATGTCTGAAAAAGTACCATCAAAAATTATAATAATACGGAGGACCTTTGTCTTGAAGTTGACACAGGTTTAACATAGTAGATAACAAGTGTCAACTGGGTAATAGTTAATGGTGCTGCAAAGATGAAGCGAACAAGGACAAAATAATCGATACACTCGGGTTCGACAAGGAGAGAATTTTGGAACATTTGGTTCACACATGTTGAAAATGTGAAGAATACTCATTATATTTTTATTTTATTTTTACTAGTTTTTAGATTAGAAACTTCATTTAGTTATACAAACAAAAGTAATTATGATGCGTTGTCGTAGTTGATAGATGTGCAAGTGCGAAAAATCGATCCTTCCGCGATTGGCACTGAAATCGGAATTTTTGGACCAAAATTAAAGTCGTCCATCGGCATGAAAAAATAATAACTAAAAATGTAAACTGGACTTATAAATAAAATTTAAAGTGATGGGTTCCACTTTGTTTACTTACACATTAGTAATAATAATTTTACATTTCGTTTGTAGTATATCAGTTATGAATGCCAAGATAAAACAGATGCAAGATGAGGAAACAGTCAAATATTAAAATTTTACAATTCAAGCTGTTTGCAAGCCGGTTGTAAAACAGCACTAAATTCTTCAAGACTAATAGTAATCCTGATGGAATAAAAGAAAAATTAGTCTGGTTAGTGCATGTAAAAGTCGTTTGCGAGTACGGGCAAAATTTAAAATTAAAAATTTCCTTTCGCAACGACATAATCGTAAAATTGTATCGAAAGCATTAAATTTGTATATTCGTAATGTGCGCAATTAAAAGGATAATTATTATTGTTGGCGTGGGTATAAAAACCTTGTAGGGAACGAAAAGAAAATTTAGCACTCATTACTGCAAGTCGCTAATTATAAACATGTAAGCGTACACAAAGAGTACTTAACTAAATTTCTACGGAAACATTTGTAACCGTAAATTAAACAAACAATTATAATAAATCTTCACCTATATATCACGCAAAATTTAGTTAATAAAGTAGGTGTTTAATTAATGTTTTATCTCAATCTACAAATTTAACGCACGCGTACTTTCTCCTATCCCACGTAAAGAAATATAAAGTCGAAAGAAATAAATAAAGACAAAACAACTAGAAGATGTGTTATATAAAACAAATAAAGTAAATGTACATACAGTGTGAATATAACATATCTTAAATACCTACATCGAAGTTTTCTTTTTATTTGACACATATCCATTAGTTAAGTTAATGGATGTTTAACCAGAGTAATAAATAGCTATCCTAAAAGATTAAAATTTGATAAAATTACGAAAACTGTTGTAGATACAAGATAGTAGCCATCAATGATCATGATGCATAAATATTCTTGAATGTTTTGAACATGTCGACTGCCGAGGGAACAAGAAGCGAGATTTCGATTCAATTTTGATTTATTTTTCAATATACCTATCCTGTTGATTATTTTCAAAATCTCAACTTGGTCAATTTTTGATGGAACGATAAAGATCCGTTAAGTGCCAAGGTGCGATAATGTAATAATTAATAGTCGAAATTGATAAATTAAACTATCCGTCACATACATATGCACGGGCATTTAAAAATTATTTATTACCGAACCGTGTTACTATCTTTGGAAAATGGCCCTGGTCATAAAATGTACATTATACAAAACGAATAGTGAGACATAGTAGTTCACAATTTAATAAATTAATCGTGCCTAGTTAGTGTGAAATAAAAAGATAATAAACGAATATATAATAAAACAAACCATATAGCATATAGTAGGTGGGCTTGGTGAGGAACATACCGACCAGGAGGTCCGGCGCGTTATGTGACAAAACAACCATAACAAATTGATCAAGATTGGGCCTTGATTTTAATTGTTCACTCGACCAAAATATTATTATATATTTACATATTTTACAAGGAATTTTGAATATAAAAAATATACCTAATGACTCCAATTTTTTAAAAAGAAAGCTATTACCCATTTATTTTTACTAAATTATTGCACGTATCAAACATTTAGCCGAATTTGTTCCATAAATAAAAAGCAAACAACTTACATATGCAATTAAAAATATTTCGAACCTCAAACAACTCGTGCCTTTTTTGTGATAAACTTCTAGGGTATCGACTAGACCATTCTCTTGAGGTTTTCTGTGGCACCTTTGCCTAAAAGCTATTTTTGAAACGTCTACTGTATATTTGTACCAGTTTTCACATTTTCGATTAGTTACACTGCTCCAATTATGATATTTCGATTTTTGGTCAATTGCGCACGGTTGGTGTGTTCCAAAAACACAGCAATATAAGTTGAATAAATATTTATTTCATATATTTTCTTTTGAGAATAAAGAATTGTCTACTAAACTAAAAGCTTTGAAGCTTTCTATAGTTCAACATGTATCAACTTATCCTATTTGTTTTCTCTTATCTTGTCAAATATAATACTCTGTTGATATAATAACAATCAAAATTTAAATTTTGTTAGTTGCTACAAAAACCTTTTAAAAATTTTTTACCTTTTAATTTTGAATGAATGCAAAAATTTTTCGGTACATATTTAAACTGTAATTTAAAAACGAAGTTTGTGTATTTTAAAGCTACCGTTTCCTACGGGTGCGGCTAGATGTTTTCTTGTTAGGAACAAGGACTACCTATGAAGATGCACAATGGGACATCAAAGAGAACTGAAAATGCCAGAGTGACTAAAAACATATGCTGTTTACACAATTAAAATCTTTAATATGTTGCAAGTTAAAAATTAGACAATTACACACCTTTCATTTCTAGCAATATTCTGAAATAACCGATTATTTCATTTGACCAATAAAATTGATAACAAAGAAAACATTTTTTATTGTAAGACACGGTACGTGCCCTCATAATATATAAATTGAACAATGTTTTAAGAAAGCCATGTAAAAAACAACGAACACCCACCATGCTGACTTCATAATAATAATATAACAATAAATAATTAAGAAAAAATATGATGGTTCATTATGTTATTCATGGAGAGACTCCATTGGCACTGACATGCAACCATCTATAACAGACCTACTACATAAAAGTTCAAAATGAAAACTCTAATGTAAGGTATTTTATATAATAATAAGGGTTTGGATAAAATAAAAGTGTTTGTTATACTAACATAATGCCAAGGTGGATTCGTTTTAAAAATCACTGCAATTTTGATGAAAGAACAATTGTTTTAAAATATATGAGCTGATATCAGTGGATTGGTGTGATCGCTAATCGAGTTATGAGCGAACAAAAACGACAAATAGATATTATATTCCGAGTTGAATAATGAAAGCTTAAATAACTTATTGATAATAGATAGATTATACTTTTTCTAGGTGTTTTCTAGTTTCGAAAATTTTCAAAAAATGTTTAATGGCATAACCTCCAATATCAGCAATTTAACATAATTTAACATGGTAAACCAATGAGTGGAGGTAACTCGCGGTGCGTAAACAGGTTCCAACGAAATTTTAAAAAGGCAATAAAATTCATAAAAACAAAAATTCTGCGAAAACTGAACATTATCTTAACGTTTTATCACCATAGATGATGAAAGGCCTCCTTGAAAATATTCATGGAGGTCTACCGTTGATAAACGTATGCGGGCTGCTAAATTACTCCTTACATTTTAATACCCAATATCTTGTAGTACTTATTTTTGAACATCGATGAATTTCTATTCCACATGGAATGGCATAGATGTAGAATTCTAATTTGATATGTTCGGTTGTTTTAACACTTAGCGAGATTAAACCTTTTCGGTTAAATGAATATCTTTTTGGAAAACTGAATTTGAATTAGATGATAGCGATCATCAGGGAGACGGTCATTGGCCCGGTTGTTAGCGCGATCAAACGCTAACGTAAGGCACCCCGGTTCGAACCTGGGTAGAGCTCACTTTGTAATACCGTCTCCGTGCTTCGGAAGGCACGTAAGAACAGTGGTCCTCCTATGTTACCGAATTGACATCATTAACAATATAAAATAGACACATCCGACGTCAGCCTAGCAAGCCACTTCAGATGTAAAACAAATAATATGCTCACAGTACTAACAGTAACTTCGTCGAGGTTACTGTGGGTTAAATGAACAGGTCTAAAAGGAAGTTAAAGAAGAACATCAGGAATATTGCAGGAACTTCGTAAGTTTATTGTCCAAAACAATATGCGAAAGATAGAAATAGGAAGAAAATACAGAGGGTGACCATACACCAAAGGAAATTTTTTATGCACATGCCGACGCGACAGTCGACTGTAAATTCTTCATACTCGAGGTAGAGCCATAATGAAAACATTGATATAAGACGCAAAAAAGTACGTAAATAACATAAATATTATTGTACCTTCATTTTGGAACAGTTCGTGTTCCGATTGGAAACCGGCATTTTCAAACCTAATTTTTACCATGTGCGTTTTTTAGTGACGTGACATCGTCAGGTGAGGATTACTCAAACTCAAGTTCCGACTTATTTTTATTTAAAATCAAATAGAATTAATGAGCCTGGTTCAGCGGCCTGAGTGCGCATGAGTTTTTTCGGACTATCCGCCTAAAATCCAGAATAATAATTGTTATTGAAGTTTTTACTAATAAATTGCGAAGTAATTAATTAAATATTATATTTCTACTAAAACCAGAACCATTATAAGCATATTGTTATGTTTAAAATGTAAAATGTGAGTTATACGTGAAACATAACAAATTACCTTAATTATTCGATTATGTGTATTAATTTCACCGTGAAAGAGGTTCAGACATTAAACAGTTTGTTTACAAATTAATATAATCGTATAAACAATAAGCCAGTTAAGAAGTTAAACAAATTTTGTTTGGTACTAAATAACATAGCACATCCTAACCTGGATACTTTGAGAAGAGATGGCTGAAAAATGTTTGCATTTTGGGATTTTTATAAAATGTAAATATGTGGTTTTCTGTTGGAAAACTTATTGGAGCGTATCTACATTCTAAAATTAAAAGTATAAACTCTCTAGTCTAGGGCACATTCATTAGAGAAATCTGGATTAAACTTTTCTGCATTGTAGTACACACACAATGAAGACTCGAGCAATCGTCCGCAACCGATGAATTAAAAAATATGTAATTAGAATAATTAAATTAATTCGAGGATAACTTAAATTTACTTCAAAAAGTTGAAAATCTAACCCTTTCAAAATAAGAATTTGTTTTCACTTCCCTTTTTAACAAGATATAGTAGTATCATCTTCCAACTAAAAATGTTTAATTTTCTAAAAATACAAAGTTTTAGTCAATCGGTTCTTTTTTCGAGCATAATCGTGTATAGAAATAAGAAAAATGTTGTTTCGAGAAAATTATTTCAAAGTTTGATTGTATCAAAAAATAGAGCAAATTTTAAATTTATTAACAGGATTTAGCTTTATCCTTCTATTTTAAGAGAAAAAAAAAGAAATATTCTAGTAAATCGGGTTATTTGTTTCGAGATCAACGGAGTAAACAATGGTGAAAAGTGTGTATTATATCGCAGATATTAATTTTAGAACAAGAAAACAAAGTGGGTTTTATATCAAAATAAATTGTATTAACGTACTGCATATGATACATTGAAAAGCAAAGAAACATGATATAATGCACTTTGGCTCTCAAATCAATTTTATATTTAATAATTCCTATCGCGTTATGTAACAAAAAATGTACTAAAAAATAAATTTTTTAGGTCAAAACGTCTTAAATTAAAAGTTAGAAATTATATTAATTTATTCAATATAAATTTTGTAATTAGAATTTTCCATATGCCTTTCATGGAAAAAGCGCCACTGGATTCACTAAAATCTGTATTCTATGTATATGACATCTTAAGCGAAAAAAGTTTATGAAGACCTATCGTTCACATACAAAATTTTCTTTATGATTTTGTTTGTTTAAATAATTAAAAAAATTCTGAAACAAAATAAATTCTGCAATTCTTAGATTTAGCAATCAGTTTTGAAGAGATGGAGACTTACTGAGGTAACTAAAAAATTTGTACAAACAATTTTTTCGAAATTAAATTTCCTACAAAAATTCCGGAAGAGCATATATTTATCTTTAATAATTTCGACGAGAAAGACATTCAATGTAGTATATTAAATCTTAATTTTAGATATCAATTTATATATTATGTACTGGGGACCTGCAACGAAAGTCTATGAAAACCGCGGTAAAAACGTATATGAAAACAAAACTTTTTCACATAATAGCACACACAAAAATAAAATCGCAATCTACTCTCAACTGTAAAGATATTTTGATAGAACATAATTATGTCATTAGGATGTTTCAATAATCGGCTTATAAAACCCATACAAGATTCCAATCCTGAGCTACTACTTTACCATCTTTTGTATTTCAGAACATCAGTGCATCACTGACTACCTAAAGCGAAGAGACATATTTTCAAACATAAAAGTAGATCTTTTGTTAGAAATTCTATGCTTTTCAAAATCAAAAGCAAAAATATCTACTTCCCAGATACGCAAGTAATTGCTTCGTCCATTACATATCATCGTAAATAAAGCATACTTTGAGTGTAAACTTATACATTATGAAAGTTAACGCCAGTTTATCAAAATGCTATTTTAAAATAACCAAACAATTGAAATTAAAACCGAATTTTTAAAAAAGCATCGACATAAATTATCATGTAAAACAATACATTTTTATATTTACATCAATATAAAACTTTCAAAATAGTAAATTGTAAAATATCATCAAAGAAAAAACTTTGCCATTTCGTCGAGTACATTTTAATAATTGTACTTGCCAAAAATTTGACAGTTTTTTGTATCACTAATCTATTTTCCCTTAGATCTCAGTTTCAAAGTATGAAACAATAGCTGAAATAAATTATTTCTTTGTTACAAAATTTAAATTAGTGTCCAGTTAGCTCACAGGTAAAATAAGAAAATATTTTTTAATTTTTTAGGTTGATCTTTCCAACAGAAAATTTTCGAAATCTGATTTTTGAAATAATTATTTATAACAACAAATTTGCAGCACCATTACTACTTTTACTCCTGTTGTTGATTATGATGGTGTTATCAAATTTTAAATTGCCCGGAAATTCGTAGAACGAAAAAACAAAATATTTTCATATTTTGCATTTCCCATGGAAGATGCAAAAATTCTAAACATAAATAAAAGACACTAAATCTGAGATGAGATGTTATCGCCTAAGAATTTAAGAACCTGTCTTTTCTAAGATTGGTTGGTATCTCTTAAAACACATAAACATAATTGTCAACAAACACATGCAGAGAAGACTTCTAACGAGAGTAATAATTTTATATTTCTACCAGATTTAATTAACATATTTGTTACTCAAGAATTATGTATAGGCATCAGGTCGTAGGAACGCAGGGTTTTTTTTGAAGAACGAAAAAGCCAACTTAATCTTATCTGCCAGAGTTTATGGACAACTTTTAAATATTAATTGATGAGCATAATTGTAAAGAAAATTATTCAGGAAATAAAACAAAATGGTGTCGCTTATAAAATAGGAGGGAAACACTACAGTGAACAAGTATTTAAGGTTTTTCATGTTCGGCTCTACAGATTGATTTAAAATTTAAAATTACATTGACAGCATAGGTAATTGCAGATTTTTGTACAATAGATAATTTAAAAACAACTTTGTAATTTAAACATATTGTTTTTGAAATTATTGAGAACTGCGAGGACTACTTTTTAAATAATTTAAATTGTGAATATCAAAAAACCTCAACATACAAAAGAAATCCTACCCTTAAATAATCCACACAAAATTAAAATTAGTATGTAACAATGTCGGTAATAAATTTTGAAAAACTGTTTCTTCACGATTTGTAATTTTGATATTGAAAATTACATATCGCTTCTGCTGGGAAATTTATATTTTCATTCAAGTTACTAGCTTAACCTTCCATCGATATCACTTTGAATTAGCCGAACCAAGTTTTATAGTTTCTAAATTGTCAACAAATTCAATTGGGACAAGAAACGACCCAATGAAAAATTACATTTTCGTTCTAGTCCATTAAAGCAATATATTCTAAATTGGTTTGGAAATTAGGACACATTTCTAGGAATAACTAATCACTATGAACATATAGCGTTAACAGAGGTCGACACGAGCCCACAATTTATTACTTTGATGCTTTTGTATTTATTCTTAAATTTTTGTGTACATATGGAAAAGGCGTAACTCAGCCGCATTTAACTTAATAATTTCGCCGTCGGTGCCGGAATCTTCAGAGCGACTATTAAATGGACAAACTTTATGACGCCAAGTGACGGACCTATTTATCGACTGGTCATTTTAAATATTTAAGTTATTGTTATTGAATAATTGCCTTTCAAAGAAATATATCGGCATAACAAACTTTCGATGTCGGTCTCGAACTAAGCAACGAATGATTCATATTTAGTAACTTAAGCAAGTAAGCAATATTCGAGAAAAATAGGATGTACGTTTCACCATTTTCATAATGAGAACCCTAAATTGTTGTACGACTTCCCTAATTACTAAATTTCAAATAAAGCTTGGAACTTGCAGATTTTTAAAAAACTAAACCGAAATTGCAAAAAACAATTCGATAATTTAAAAACGTGCCAACTTCTTGGGCTATAAAATTCTTTTGTTATAATAAATTGGACCAGAAATAAATTATAAATTTTACAAAAATATAATCTACCGTTCATTCGATTTTCCAAAATTACATTATAAAAAAAATTGAAAGCAAAACAATAAAGCACCAAAGCACTTTGTTATATTGGTAGTTAACATGAGTTTTATTCTTATCTGATGTCCCCAAGCAGAAAATAATAAATTTAGAGACTAAAAGAATAACTAGATAGAGATGGTTAAACCTGACCATCGAGTTTAAAACTGGGATAAAGAACAAATTTTTAGATAAGATAAATTTTGTGTTATTGCACGACTACCTACAAATAATCAATAATCTTGTGATAAAGCTCACCTGTCTCTATCTGATGAATCGTTAGTTGCATCAGTTCTAGCCCTCTTCACCTGAAATGAACATAAATTATTAGACACTTATCGTAAATAAACGAATAAAACTACAATAAAATTTGAATATATTAAAATATAAGTGCCAATGTTTTTCGAAATATTAATGATTTAGTTAATTTATTTCCAAGACCAAGACCATACGACACTTTTATACCATTTTATGATTATTTATTTGATAAGTAATATTTAATTGAAATATAAATACTGTCAAGTTGTTAAAATATTTCTTTATCTCAACATTCCACATGATGGTTGAATTTTTTACAATATGAAAAATATTAAAAATTCAAAGACAACTCGTCAGTGGTTAATTCCATATTTGGGCAATTGATGTTTCAATGCATAATTCAGTTTATGCTTCGCGAATTAAAAAAATATTATTTAAATAAAATTAATAAGTATCAATTAATTAGTACGTGTAGCTAGTATACCGTACCTTAGGTTCGCACATTTTGCCGAGCATTGTACATCTCGTGGATTGAGCACTCAAATAATTGCAAGGCATTAAAGTAACCATGATGGGAACCGTCGGTACCACAACGTCCCGTCGGTACCACCAAGGGCACTAACACATTAACTTTATTATTCACAAATTTTAATATTTCATTTTAAAATTCAACACTGCAAACAGTTTATATTTGCACGATTAAAACAATCTACGAAAGTTGGACTTGAACGAAAGTTATGGATATATTGTCTGATTTTTTTTAATAAAAACTATTATTCAAAACTACAAGAATTATTATAGAAACTTATTTTTAGCCCACTTCCAGAAATAATTAATTTTCAAGTCAACTTACGCAAACATGTTTCTGTCAAACTTTAATTATCTTGAAGTTTTTGGCCCTATCTTTTGCACACCAATTATAAATATGTAGGTAAAAACAAACAAATTATTTAAGCACTGAAAAATATAAACAATTTCCTAGTTCGTCACAATTAAAAATTTTTACATTAAATTAACGCACTGAATAATTTAATAGCAAATTTTGTAATTTTAATATGTTATTTTTAGAAAAAAACAATAATAATAAAAGTGCTATTATTTACAATGTAAAAAGTTAATATTTAAATTTGTACTATACGCACTACTTTACGAGTTACGAGCTTTACACGGACTAAAAGCGCGACGGCCACCTTTTAGAATCGTAGAGAGAAGCTGAACGAACACGCTCTGGTGATGTAAACTATAACTAACATTAAAGCCCAGCAAAGAATAATATTTATGCTTTTCTCCAAGAGTACCTCTCGAAAATGTTATTTTTATAATTTGAAAAATATTATTTTTGTATCAATAATCGAATAAAATTGTAATATAAATGACTACATTATACGAGTATTAGGTATAAAATATAATATTTTGTGTTATTGAAGGTTTTTTAATAAATTAACAAACACTTTTAAATAAACAATATTAATTTTTACTATATTTACATTTACTGCATTTATTTATTTATATAAACAGACATTTATTAATTATACCGTTGTATAAGTAACATAAATATTAAATATCAAAATTCAACCCAAAAATAATTTTTCAGCTATAGCTAGGGTAGGTAGGTACCCAAACTATTTTCGTATTGCTTTTATTGCATCGAAAATATGTTAAACATAGCAAAACTTAATACTATAAATTATTGTTAAAATTACCGACTATTTGATTGTAATTCAATTTTTTTATCTTCAATGAAATTGCGTTATTTGGTCTAATAACAATAAATTTTCTTTTTTCCTTAATTTGTTAAACATGTGCAACAAAGTTAATTTTCTTCGCATTTTATGGGACTACGTAATAAAAATTACCCTTCTATAAATTTTATTTGTTCGTTAATTATATAATTTATTTACAACAAGCATATTTTCCATCTGGCTACGGGTGTTCGTAAGTTTTTATCATACAAAGTGTAATGAAAAAGTATCTACCTATTGTTTTCGTGCAAAATAGTTAGTCGAGATAGATGAATTTATATGTTTTAATATCCCACAGGCTCAAAAAGACAAGTTTTAAACAATTTTTGTGTGTGTGTGGTCACATCTTCTGTGCGCTCTACCTCAAAACCAATAAAAATTTTAAAACCAAATTTGGTATTTGGTAGTATCTGTGACTCGGACAAGAATATATTTTATTTGAAATTACTATAGGAAAAATATTTTCTTTTTAATTTTTTTAAAACGTAGAGATGCCAAGTTGAATGTGAATAATTTTAATACAAAGGTAAGCAAGTACCTTATATTAATTAGTATTAAAAAAGCATTATGAAGGGTCCAGGGCAGGAATGCTAAGTTTCAATTGGGTCTCACGGGTCAAAAATGAAAAAAATTGCGGCAATTTTTCTCAAGAAATTTTTCTAACAATTAACTATTTTGGCATATCATTATTAATTTATAAACTTCATTTTAGCCATTTAAAAAAATCTAATAATAATATATAAGTAGTATTATCTTAAAAATTACTCAATGTTTATCACTTGATTTCGCTTCAAAAGAATGACTAAACCTTG
Source organism: Lycocerus yunnanus (assembly GCA_036346125.1). Taxonomy (NCBI): domain Eukaryota; kingdom Metazoa; phylum Arthropoda; class Insecta; order Coleoptera; family Cantharidae; genus Lycocerus; species Lycocerus yunnanus. Next base: position 9,072,048 of record JARFIX010000008.1, read on the forward strand.
ATTTTAAAAAATTAGAATTCTGAACAATTCATTCCGAATTCTGTTTTAGCATCAGTTCGGGCTCCAAATTTTTTGGAATCAACCTATTTTTATCTTTACGCCTTTTTCTTTATAATGAAACATAGTATGTAGATGATTTCATAGTCGCATATTCGATGTTTATATAGTAAAACAAAAAACTTGGCAAAATACAAATTTTAATAAAATGTTCGTTAAAGTAACACTCTCGATAAGTATTCTTTCCCCTAAGTTATCACTATGAAATCCAAAATCCCATTAATCCAAAACACAACCGTTCGGGGGATTCCCTGATATCTAAAATATTACTACTCATCTGCCAATGTCCGAAATTGTTACGTTTGTTATATAACAGCATTACAGCATCCATTACTTTTTATGACATTATTTTAATTATTTTAACTAACAAGAAGTTAAAATCTGACCAGCAGTATAGCATAAAGCATTCACCGGCCGACTAGAAAGCTGTAGACCGCGGTACGAGTTTAGAAGAAAATCTGTTAATTCTTTACCTGCGGAGAAATTTTAATGTTTACTCCTCCTGCTCCTATAAAAATAGCTTTGCCAAACAAAAGAGGACGTTAATACAAGAATTTTAAGGTGGGAATGAACTTGGTAGGTTCTATATTTACCCCACAATTCAAATTTGAAGTCACAAAATTCCCATAACAAACACATGTAAGAGAATTATTGCGTAATATTGCGCAAATAACAAATTTATGCTGCTAACAGTTTGTGCGTCCAGAATGGGTTCTCCCACTCAACACTCAGCTAGGTACCAGTCGCTCCCAAGCATCCCTCGCGTCAATTTGTGTACAGACCGCAAATTTTATTCGTTTTAGTTGTCTACTGCAGGGTAGCCATGAAGTAATCGCGAGGCCAATGTAATAAGAGCCGTCGAGTGACTTAATGTCACGACAAATTTATCATTTCAAGGAAGAATGGGAACTGGATTACTTTTTCACAATGTGTATAATAATGTTGTTGCTTAATATGCTTTACCTCAATAGCCATTGCTGAAAAGAGTAATCTGGAGAGACATTTTTTAGCTTGACATAACAAGAATCAAACAGATTATCCCCAAAATTGTAGTTTATGCAGCACTCATACATATTATTAAAACGGATGTTTAAAAGGTAACAACCCTAAAACGCTGATCACGTTGTTTTTGATTGATATCAATAAACTGACGTACTTTGCAATTGCATTGAGTTGTAAGTAGTTAGTTGCGAGTTGCAAGTTGTTAGTCTTAGTTTATTCACTAACGGCATAACTATATGTCGGTCGATCATGAGTAATTGTTGACCAAATAAATAATTGTTAACCCAACTGGCAGTTTTCTGAAAGAACCACGAATCTTCTGGTAGTCAATGGCGATCCAAATATTTCAATAAAACAGATCATATTTCAAAATACTGAAAATCTTAGAACTTAATTAATAAATCAACAAAATGTTTTAAGAAGTCAATGTTGAAGTCACAAGCAATAACTACTGCATCATTCAAAGTAAGCTACCCCTTAGCAAAAATTTTCTAAAGGTGAATTTGTAAAGGAAATTTTTGGAAATGTCAGATTCACTTTTAACGTCATTTAACAAAGTGCAGTTAAAGATCTACAGCTGTCTCGAAACACTGTGATGCGACGAATTGAGAAGATGAGTGGAAATGTAAAAGAATGGTTGTTAATAACGACAAATACTTCGGAAATCCAAAAGTAATTGACAATTTAAAGGTATGATTTCAGGATTTTGAAAAATTAAAGAAATTGTGGAATATAATCTTTTTCCCTTTTAAAAAGATGTATGTGTGAAACGCATTATAGCCAAATAATTTCAGGCATAATAATTCATATGAAGCAAAAGGCATTAGAAAATGAAATTATAATTTTACAAACTGATTTAATCTTACAAGCTAGAAGCTAGATTTTGGAAATACGTCAACCAAAAAAATATTCCAATATCACCAAATATAGCGAATATTCTTGTTACGGATCTACACATTTGTGTAGATTCTGTGAATTTGATTCCCATACTGAAGATTCTTTGTTATTATATTTGGCAGGATTTATTTTGATAATTAATAATAATTATGATTCCTTAGTTAGAGACATCCAAATACGGTTTTACCATTAATGTTAAGGTAATAAAATAAATTATAAATAAAGGTAAATATACATATAAACATAGTATATATTTAACACCTCCCCCTACTTAGACTACACATATGTCAACAAGTCGATCGTGACACAATTTTGTCATGATTTTATGTACACAAAAGTTGGCCATCCCTGGTCTATCGCATTATTATTTTTCAAAAAAAACATGAAAATTGCAACCCCAGTTGATTATCACTTAATGAGAAATTCTGTTAATTTTCACTTACTAACTATATGAAAATTGACTAGCCATAGCATTAAACTATATAGTGCTACGGTTCAGCAATTTTTTAAATAGGTTGAAATTATTTGCAAACGTAATACTAAAGTTAAGTATAAACAATTTTTCTAGAAAATTGAAAATAAACAACAATAATGTTAGCAATTGCATTGCAAACGTACTTATGTAGTTATTAAAGGATCCAGAGGACTAATCCCCCTCAGAAAAAGGATTTCGTAAGTCTTTAAAAGACAGCTCAATTCCATAAGGAATGTTATTAAATAATAATAATGTTAGCAATAATAACAACAAATCCAAAGCAAAATATGTTTCTCGAGGATTGGGAATTATCAATTAGAAAAATATGAATTTTAATAATAAAACTAGTTGTCTGTTTTAAAAAATTTATTTAATTATTAATTTACCTTTGTTATTATTAAAATTCAATATTAAAAAATATGTTTTTATAATGGCATTAAAATTTAATCCATTAAAAATTTATTCAAGAACGAACTAGGAAATACAAAATTTCCAAAAGAAATGAAGAAAAATTATGAAAAAGGACACAGAAAGATTATGATTATTTAGAGACAACTAATTTTTTGGTCAGTATTTTTATGATTAAATAGTCAGTATTTTTTAAAATAAATGGTCAGTATACTATAATAATATTTTGGTTAGTATAAACATTTAAGTATCAGTAGTATTAAATCGAATTATGATCAGTATAATTTGTTATTTTGGTCAGTGTAAATAATAAGTAATATGTAGTAAATAATAAGTAGTTGTAGTAATATTTTGTTTGGTTAGTATATTTTATTGCTTAGTTAATTTTTGTTGTCAGTAACAATTTTTAATATGCAATAAGAAATCCAAATAATTATTATAAAAATTTTATTTAATTAATTTATAAAAATTGAAATACAGAGAAATTTTAATTATAGAAATTATACGTAAAATATCATTTGTCGCGTGATGTTGTACATGTTTAAAATACTGACCATTTACTATTTAAAAATGAGACGGTTTTGACCTAGTAGTTACAGCGATCAACTACTGATGCAAAGGCACCCGGTTCGATCCCGAGAAAAGTCTAGTAAGGAAAATTTTCTTTCTGACTCTCTTTTTTATCTATGACCGTCTCCCGTGCTTCGAAGGGCACGTAAAACCGGCGGTTCCCCTGAGTTGATGACTGCCAACATCAAAAATAAAAAGGGTTACAGGCACATTCTTCAACCCGGATTAAGCAGCCGTGGGGTCTTAATGCTTAAACCTTTCTCTTAGAGACAGAGGCTAATGCCCAGGAGTGGGTGGAAAGGGCTGCCAAAGAAGACTATTTAAAATACTGAACATTTATTTAAAATACTGACTAAATAAATACAAGCCTTATTATACAACTATAGAAGCTATGGTCTATTCAAAAATTTTGACGTTTAAGCCCAAAAATATCAAAAATTGTAATAGGTTTGTATGATAAGCTGTATGCGAACCCCCATGTCGGTCTGCTGCGAGTATTATTAGTATATTTTACATTTTATCAGTTTTTTCGATCCATCGACACGTAGTATTTGTAAAAAATTACTGTTATTTGCATAAAATATTTTTGCATAAAATGTTAAGATCGACCCAGCGTGCACGTACTGTCAATACGATGCGTCAAATTGCGTGCCAATACTATGCTCCCATATTTTTGTATATGAAATTTGTGAACTTGAAAATCAATTGAAGATGATGGTAATGAAAAATAGATTTCGGAAAACTCCCTTTTTCATGCAAAAATTATCTTCATTTCATGAAATTCTTTTTTTATCATTTCAGATTTGCCGAAGAAGAACAAAATAGGTCAATTTCAAAGTTTTAATTTCGTTTCCATACTTTTTCCAATATATCAAATGAAACCTATAAAAAATATTCTCTTTTGATGTAAACAAAACCCAAACTTATCTATTAATTCTCGAATGGTGTAATATAAAAAGTAAATCACAAATTATTATTATCTCGAAATCTAGCTTAGCGTTTAGAATTTTTTATTAGATTTTGGGTATTTGCGTGTTCAATTATTGATTGTTTGATTTTGCGAATTCTAGGTCTTCAACCTGAGTTCATTTTAACTTACGTTGTTTAATGTTTTATGTTTTTGTATTATCTCATATCCTGATACTTACACATGCCTTCCATTATTTTTTTTTGGGGATAATGAATTGAAACTAATAGTTCTTGTGTTTTATTATTCGTCCTCTAGATTATCTGTATGAATTCATGGCCTTCGCATACTGTCGGAGCTTAGCCAATGGAAGGACAAGGATAAACGTATTTCTTTAAACAAGAGGACCCACCTCTTGGTTTAACATTTTCTTCCGAACGACCAAGTGGTTAGGAAAAGGGAGAAAAACTGTTTTAAAGTGTACCCATGGCTAGAAAACTTTTAAAACTTTAGAATGTCTTTATAGAATTATGTAACTAATAATTTTTATAAATCTTGACAAACGTAGAAAATTTTATTACAGATATAAACGGGTATATTGCAATCTACATAGTATGTATGTATAATGAAGCCAAAAGAAATTGACACCATAGCAAATTAGATTTATAATCGCATAGTATGGTACCTTTAATAATATTATAGAATAGCGGTTCTCAACCATTTTAAGTTATGTACCAATGAATATACTTATTAGCTACCTTCATAGGTGTGTTGAATACTATATTTTTTCTACGATAAATAAACCAATATTTTTAGGTTGTATAAAATTTAATATTAAAATTCAAAACCAGGAATAGGTAATAATTATCATTATTTCACAAAAATTTGGTACTGTAGGCATAGGTAGAAAATTGTCAATATACCACTATATCATTTTTTTTACTATTTCATTTAAAAATATCAGAAACATTAAGAAAGAATTAAATAAGATTTATCAATGATCTTTTAATTTTATTGCACATTAACTTATAATTATATCTATATAAAAGATTTATAAGGTGAGTTATGGTACTATTGGTATTATAATTTCTATATTTTATTAAACTATTTCGTTAATTTTTAAATCATTTTACATAAAACTGAATTGTTTTATTAGGTCTTTTGTGTCTATTTCCCATAGTTGTTATAATGTCACCTAATACCTTTTTTATAACAAAAAAATTATCACGATAATAAATAATTTTGGATTATAATAGATTCATTAAATAGAATAACTGTAAGTTAGGTAATTTTATATACATAAATTATGGTATTTGAACAAAATGGGAATTTATGTTAAATTAGAAGAACACCTAAGAACTCATAAATTTAGTTTTCATGATTATAATTTTTTCATTCCAATTTAGAATAATTTAGAATTTGACGCAAAATTAATCACGAATAAAAAATTTACTATATTAAGAAATAAATCTAATTTCGTAAGAGCTATAACAAAAAGTTGTTCTTAAAATTTATGACCATTATCGATAAAATTTAAATGCATAAATTAATTTAAATTTACGCTGATGTAGGTACATTAGCTTATTAGCACATTGTTATTATATTCAATTAAAAATTAGGTGTAGTGGTAATTTACATTTATTAATGAATGCAAATACATTGATTATACAACATGATTATTAAAATGACACAAATTCCAAAGCTTTGGCAAATACTACATTAGTTATTTAAATTAAGGTAACGTAAAACGTGTTCATTACTCAGGGCATGGTAAATATTTTTATAAATCATGCACAAGTTTTATGTAAAAAATTTTTTAAAAACGAAATAATGCTTACTATATACTATTATATGGGTATTTATTTTTATTTCATATTTGGTTACCTACCAGCATGTTTTTTTGGTTGAACATAAAATTTAAAAATTTGATAAATCTGAAGTAAACGTGAGGTAATTTAAAATATAATATTCAATTTGTAAAATATATTTCAAAATTGAACCTTTCTTGAAATTTGTATAGATCCCGAATAACTGATAATGTTTATAATTTGATTATAAAAATGTAAATTTTGATAGTATTTCTAAGAGCTAAATTGTAAATTACATTGTAGATATAGCTGTATAAAATACAGGTATAACGTATGGTGAATGAAATACGAACGCGTACAACACTGTTATTAAAAAACGACACAATACTCTTACAAAAACAAAAACACGGCAAAGTTAACTGTACTGTCTATTTATAAAAACAAAACTAAGATTGCTCTGGTCAGTTAAAAATTAGTTATGAAAATGACACTAAACGTGCTAAACCGCCACAAATTAATTTGTAAATTTTGTGAAGAAAATTCAAACAAAATTAAAAAAAATTTTTAGGCATTTTAAGGACATGGGTTTCAAAAAAAAATTTATCTACACGACAATAAACTTATTTAAGAATAATAAATCAATTGAAAGAAAATGTGGATTAGGTTGGAAATGTAGTTTGCAAGACTCCAAAGTTCGGTTAAAACTAAAAAGTGAAACAGCAGGTTGCAGTGTAAATTTTATCGCCAATTGGGTAAGAAATATAATTTTGACAAAAACACAATTAAGAAATATTTAGAATCGATGGGAGTCCAGAAAAAGAAGAAAAAAATAGCACCATTTACTGCTGAAACACAACAGAAGGGTATAAATGCAGGTTACGCGAGCTGTCCAGAAATTACTTTTCTTGCTCATCAGAGTACAAATGCGTGAAGGATGACGACTCATATTTTACCGTGGAAGGAAATGAATGGCAGCCAAAACATTATTTTGAGTCTTCCAGTCACAAAGAAACCAAAAAAGCTAAATTTATTTGTAAGACAAAGTTTCCAGGAAAAGTTTTGTTGTGGTTAGCCATAAGCGAACGTGGTGTCAGCGAAGCAGTTTTTTAAAGGTGGTGTAGCTATGAATGCCCAAGTTTACAACGAAAATGTGTTCCAGCACTTAGCAATTTTATCGAAAAATATTATCAAAAGAAAAATAATTTTTGACCGGATTTGGCGTCCTCACATAACGCGAAATCCACAATAGAGAATTTGAAGAATAAAAAATAGAACTTGAGCCAAAGAAAATGAACCTCCCAAATGTTCCACAATTGCGATCTATTGAAACTTTTTGGGCTAATCTGAAAAGAAAAGTTTACGAAAACGGATACAGAGCTAAAAATGTTGATTCCTTAATTCTATAAATAAAAAGGAGCTGAAAACCACAAATACAAAGGGTATTCAGAGGTCAATGAGTGAACTACCAAAGAAAATTAGGAAAACAAATCGCGACGGAGCCAATTTTTTTGTAAGTGTTCTTTAACATGGAAGCATAAAAATAAATAAAACTTAATTTAAAATAATTTTTTTGCACATGTTTTTGTTTATTCTATACTAGTTCGTATTTTATTCACCATACGTTAGTATGCGAATAAAATTCCCATACAAGCAAGGAAACCGAATGGTTATTTATAGATACAGTATTCTAATGATTTTTGAATTGATTATTTTTTATTGAAGTTTTATATGCATGTGGTCCTACAACGTTTCTAATTAAAGTAAACATTTATGAGCACTTGGAAGGTAATTTACACTTTCGAGACATTTTATGGAGTAATAAAACACAATAGTTATTTCTCTTTTTATAGTAGTTCCGTACTTCCATATTTTATTCGATTAATTATTACTTTATCAACTAATTTTTAAGCTTTAAACGTAATCAAAACGGTAAAAGAGATTTGGCGTGACGACTGGATACCTTAAAAATGATGAATTTATTGTAGGCATTGTGTATTGTAAGCCACTTCCGGTGAATCCGTACTCAAATCAGGTAGGTATCAAACCTAAACTTGTCACTGTATGCCATTTTAGATGTTATCAAAAAAAGCTTTGGACAAAACTACAGGAAAAACTCGATTTTCAGATTTTGATTAGTATATTGCAACGTGGTTCTATAGAAACATCTGCGCTATACCAGGCGTTTTACTTGTCCTTTTTAGGTTTCCTGTTTTGAATTTTAGTTCCTGATGCTTAATAGAAAATCTATTAATACCAGTAGCAGTAATATTCACAGCAGTAAATAAATAATACGAAATTAAATTTTATTATGAGATTAAATTTAAATCGTCATAAAAATTTTGCAAATTGATCAGCACCATCAGATATTCTATTTTTGAATAAAATTATATATTGATAAAAAGTCGTTTTTGTAACTTATGAGTTTAATTGCGATTTTAGTCTTAGTTCTGCAGCAAGTCATTCATAGACGAGGCAATGCCGAGCCTATAAAACCAGACAAAGCAGTAAAATAACACTTTTGTCAAGTTTAACGTATAATTTTTTCATTGATTATTTAAAATCGCCATCAAGTTGGTATATTAAATACTTCGATTTAAAATTATATTTTATGTTATCGTCAACACCTAGCGGTGCTAATTTAATTGTTAATTAAATAATAAATTTTACATTAAAATACATTTTTTACTGTGTAGATTTTAAAATTGACTAATCAACTTTTCGTAAAATCAAACTATTATTTCCAACAGAGCAAAATCAATTAATGACGTGATAACAATATTTGATTTCAAACAAATATTTTGTTTAAATTTTATTCTGTTATTTAATATTTACTTTTTTTTACTATTTCAATTATTATTACGTATTCATAATTTAATTTTAATTATTACATTAAAAATAATATAATTTTATTATGATTTGTATTGCATTGTTTTGGTAAGTTCCACAATAACAAAAATTAGAAATATAAAATATAATAATACCATATTTATGAATGCAATTTTATAAATTCAATTAATGTTGTGTTTTGGTTGTGTAAATACGTGAATTAAAATTATATTTACTAATAACTTTTAGTTTTTGATTTCTATCTTTTTAAATTCAAACAAAAAGAAATTAATTCATACAAGTTTTACCATTATTAATTTAACATAGAATTTAATATGGGTTTCCTTTTGGTAATTAATACTAGACAAATCAAATTGTTTCTGTTTTATAATTACAAGATAAATTAAAAATATAATAAATTTTTTTATAGTAAAAAATGTTTATAAAATTTTAATAATTTTACACATAATCTTGTAGGTTGTTCAAGTTGTCTAAAAACCAAAACTTTAATTACAACTAATTCTAACTCATTAGAACTGAGACATGACTTTTCTATAACTTTTGACCTGTGCTAACTATTCATCTACCTAAAAACTGTCACTTGCCATTTAAATCATTAAAATTCTTAACACTGAAAATATTTGTGTTTCTGTCACTCTTAAGTGCTTACCTACGAATGTGAATTAATTTTAAGTGATATGGCAGTAAAATAGATGGGTTTATGAACTGAATTTGATCTATGCTGTATCCTGTACCTTCTGCTAATTTTTTACAATATTCTTTTTAGAAAAAAAAAATGTCATAACTCATAGAAGTGACATGATTTTTGCTTGAGTAAGTTTTAGTAGCTCTACTAATCAAATTATGTCAATTTATTGTAAATTATAATAACATCGTTTGAAACATAAATAATAAAATATTTAACTATTAATGTACTTTATCATATTATTATCCGCCGTAATTACAAAAAACGAAATCAAACATTCGTATTGGGGAGGCAGGGGCTAGTTGTTGCATGGCTCGGTTGGGTTGCAATGGAAGGGTATCAACCTAAATTTCCTCTTCTTCGACTTGTTTTAGGCATAGTACCTGTATGTGAGGATATGGAGTTATTTTATTGTTCTTCTTCTTCTACACTTTTCGCATTAGGCTCTAAGGCTTATCACGGTGCCCATCTCTTTCTAGGTTGTCCGACATTTCTTTTCCCCTCCGGCTATATCTTCTGACTTGTGCTGGTATTCTTTCTTGTTTCATTCTGTCCAGATGTTGTGTCCATTTGTTTTTGTTTTCCTTCAGTTTTTCTCCAATATTGAAGATTCCTAGTTCTTCTCTAATTTCGACGTTCCTTATTCTATCTTCTCGCGTACATCCCGGTGCCAGTACTAATGTATGGAAGTGAATGCTGGGTAACAACCAAAAGACAGGAAAGTCAGATCCAGGCCGCAAAAATGAGATTTTAAGAGCGATTAAAGGATGTTATTTTATTGTTAAACATGGCAATTCATTAACATATGGCGACCGTACGGGAGAAAAAAACTTTATTTTAACATGGTCAGAACCTTAACGTAATCTAATACTTCTTCTTCCTCTTAACTTAGGACTACGTCCTGTAATATCCAACAGTAATCTCGGCGAAGTTCCAAAGCCACTGCTAGTACTGTGAGCATATCATTTGTTTTACATCTGAAGTAGCTTGCTAGGCTCGCTTCAGTGTGCCTGTTACCCTATTTTGTATTGCTAATGATGGCAATTCATTAACATAAGAGGACCACCGGCTTTATGTGCCTTCCGAAACATGGAAAGTAACCTCTATCCGGATTCGAACTGAGACGCCTTACATTATCAGTTAATCGCGCTAACACCCAGGTCAACAACCGTCTCCAAGAACCACAAGAATTTAATACAAATGATAATATTAAAATTTTTAGATTCAAAAATGGGGGAGGAGAAGTTTCACAGAGGCAATCTTTACAAGAGTTGACGCTCAAACTGTGAGATTAAAACTCATTGGAGCTGAAATAGTTAAAACCAATGTCATTTAAAAATTTTATAGAGGAAGCGGAGAAGATTTATTTTGCAACTTTTCATTTCTTTTATCTTAATTTTTTTGTATGTTTCTCAGTCGATATTCGAGTCAATTTTTAACCATGTTGAATTTTGGATTATTACCTATCGCGCAAAAAATAACGGTAGAATTTTTGCGTGGGTCTAATTTTATTAACATGAAATGCGAAATAAAGAAAAAGTCAGCAAGAAAAAGAAAATGATAAAAAAATTTAGATAAAATGAAGATACAAGTTAATATTTAGTGTTCACACTAATTAATTTATTAAAGTTTTCAAGCGATTAAGTATTTGAGAAGCCGCGGTCGGCATCTGGCTCTAAAAAACAGCCTACGGAACATTTTTGTTTGCCAGCCCAGTTCGGTCCTGAACTAATTCCATTATTAGCACCACTAACACATACTGCATAATGTGTATTTCAGGATAATACACATTTTTTCCTTCCTTTTTTTCAATATGTTGTACAGTGTACAGCCTCGATAATTCGGACAGATATAGTTTTGAGCATCGTCGGATTATAGAGTTTTCAGATTAGCGTATTTTGTTTACTTGTTTTATTGGATAAAAATCATATTACATATATCAGAATATAATGTTTATACCTATTACTACATTATTATGCCTTTTTGGACAAACAATCAATTTTCTATCTTTCAGATGAAATCTAAAGCCATTTCTTTTTAATTTTCTTATTAAAAGTAGGCCTTACGACAAGAACACATTTTCCTCGGCCTATTGAAAAAACTTGCAAGGCATCATCGTGTTTTATTTCAAGAATCTATCTTAATGTGGTCCTCATCCTCTTAGTAATTTCTGACATTTCCTACAGCAAGGGTTTTACAGAATCAACGTTGCTAGAAATTTTCTCTCCACAGATTTTTAAATATGGAATACCATATCGTAACTTAAACTGTTTTAGCCAGAACTTGCTGAAACATCATCTTTTCCAGATATTTGACATAAATATATTTAACTTTCGTACGTAAAAACTCAGATGAAATTGGCGCATTTTTGGCAAATTATAAATTAGTGAACAAGGCTTGTTCCATTTCTGGGTGTTCTATTTTATAAATAACCTTTCTTTGTAAAAAAAACTGAGATAAAATGCAGCAAAGGGTAACTAGTATCATTTTTAGTTCTATAAAATTTCCAATGAATTGCATTAAATTAGAAACTGAAATGGGAGTCTGTTCGGATTGCAGAGGTAAAAAATATAAAATTTCCGAAAGGCAAAAAGCGCCGGAGTATTGGAGTGGCCGGTTTAAAGTGTGTCCGCATTATTGAGGCTGTACTGTACTATGTATTTTTATTTGGTTACTCCTTGATCCTTTCAAAACTACATAATATTTAATTTAAAATAAAATTGAATAGATTATTTCTAAATAATAAGGTTATACATTACTTTATTATTAAATAAAATAATAAAATTATATGTGAATACATAACAATAAATTTATCAAGATAATTCTAAAAGATATATGAAGGTCAAGTGATGAAAGTAATTTGTATAACTAACATGTGGTCTCTCATACAAAGGAAGGAACGAGTAATTATTGTCATTTATGCAGAATGTTTTAATTAGTGCTGATTAACAGTTTTAAGGCGTGAGAAATAATACGTTGTTGACCTGTATGTATGTTTTTATGTCCTATTGTACTCTTTTAAACTTTTTTTTTTCTATTTTTTCTTAGTTAACTGACTTGACTGAGGTAGACAAAAAATGAGATGAGATACCTTTTTCTGAGCGAAGCTTTTCGATAACTACATTGTTTTCTTATGAAAAACAGCATTATCAAAAATGGATAAGAAGGAATCATTTCAATGGCAAATAATAAATAATGTATTCTTCTGAAGCCTTCCTGTGGTCGATATCACATGGGCGCCAAATCATTTTTATTAGAGACCACAGACCACTCAACCTCCATGTACCATGTCGTACACCCATATTTAAGGGCGCCAAAATTAGTCTACGCCTGTAATGCATACCCATATTTACTACGAATTTAATGGTCTGTATTTTCACTTACAATGTTAAAATCTTGCTAACCTTGTTTGACAGTTGATATTGTAAATCAATAGTAATAGAAAAAGTGTAAAATGAGACTGTCCATAAAGTGTTTACAATAATATTACCAAATTAAACGGATCAGGTGAGTTACGTAAAGTTAGCTAGCCAGTGGTTTAGTCGTTAAAATTTATTCATGTAAAAATATCCTTTAATAGAATGGGTAAGTATGGCATCAAGTTCGTTTAACTTACACTCAAAATATCACATGCAGGATAGTATCTCATATCCCTCATTCATAACTGTGCTGTGATTTGAAACTTGACTGTGTTAGTAACTACTAGCTTAGACGAATTTGTCAACTTCATTCATAAATTATTTAGTTTTAACATTTTGAATTTAGTTTGTTAAAATAATAGCGTATAATAATTGATGTAAATTAAAATTAACTACGCTTTAATGAACGGAAAGCAAGTGATAGGTGCTTTAGCTCCTTTATAAAATATTATCGTTAGCTACATGTGTATGAACATGTTGCAAATATTATGCCCAATTTTGTTCACCACTGTATTTTTTTACTATACAAAATTTAATGTACTACAAACATAATTATTTGAATAAATGCCTTTTTGTGTGCATTAAGAGTGATTATTAAATAGTTTACTGATTGTCATATAATATTATGAAAAAAAAAAATTAAAGCGATAAAAAATTAATGTGTCGTTTACAATTTTCCAGTTCCAAACTACTGTTTGCTGAGTTATTTGATACATTTTAATATAAGCACGTGTCATATCCAAGATAGAAAAAAATTTAAGAGTGAAGTATTCGAATGATAATTGTTAATATCTACACTTTGCTCTTTAATTTAATTGCCATTATTTTTATAGCTTTTATGATAGCTGAAGAATTTGATAAGGACATAAATGCTTTCGTTATGACTAAAATAATTTATTCCATGTACAGTACCAGCAATAAATGAATGCAAGATTAAAATTTTCCACAAAAATATTTCCTACTGAAAAATGTATTTATTTTTCAATTAGATACAGCCTGGTTAAGTACCTGGCTGCAATTTATGATTATTTTTATGCTGATTGTATTTTGTGAACAGAGGCTATTAAAAACGAGTTGGTGTTAGTTCACGTGGTTCAAAAATTCGCTACAGTCACGGTCATCGGCAAATTCGTTACAGCAAGATTTAAAAATTTAATCATAAGTTCACTACTAACAAATACCAAAAGTAACAACTAATCAGCAATCTTAAAAAATTCTTCGAATATTATCCAAATACCAAAGTTTGAACGACATAACATGTGTGCCAAAAAGGTTTCAATTTATTTGCTCTTCAAACATGATAAAAAATTTAAAACTTCAATTTAGTTATGATTTATATCTTAACTGCACTTTTTCATAACGTAGGTTAATCACATACTGACAGAAGTAGTAGAATACCCTCAAAATATTTCTCAAATGTGGAGACTTTAAGCTAATTAGGAAAATACCTTCGACACTCGGATTGGATTGGGATAAAAATATGTTTTTGTAGTTTTTCTATTAAAAAATGAAAATGTTGTGACATTACGAACGATTCCAACTAAATATCTAGTTTTACGTCAAACACAATTAATAAAAATTAGTGGGAAAAATCCTCTGACATCTGTAAAATAAATGATGTTTGACTTTGTAACTCACCGACACGACCAAACTACAATCTCGAAAACTTTTTCAATGCATACGTGTTTCGTGCGCCAAATTTTTTGCAAATTCAAGAGGGCATTTTAAATTTTTTCATGACATTAAGGTGACAAATATAATCAAGAATTGTTAGTTTAATGCACTAATAAACACTGACTTTCAAATAGCACGCGAATCCTGTAAGTGATGTGAGTTGATATACGAAACTTCTGTAACCAAAAACCTCAACCACTATGTGTCAATCGAGTTGTTAACGTTATATGCAATGCAAACACAAAACCGCTCGAATAATAACTTCCACGGATTTCTCTTATGAAGTATCTACCAAAGCTTAGCAAATTAGAACTTTTCCAAAGTTTCCAAAATGGACATCGGTCGTTTAGAAAATTATTAAGATAAACTGAAGAGTTTATTGGAAGTGATAATTGGTTTGTTGATGCTTAAAAATATGTCCTCCCCATTATATTAAGTAAATTGGTGAAATACAATTTATTATAATTATCAGTCATTGAGATAAAATCAACACTTGTCTGCGACTAATTTACATCAGCAATGTGTACTTCCAAAGCAAAAGCATAACGACAGAACCTTAATTACATTTATTTAGAAAACCCCAGAGACCACAGAAAGTGGCAATCACACCCTTAAAAGAGCAGTTTAAACATATGCCTCGAAGCTGCGGATAATAACGAACTCAAACTTACCCACTGGTGGTCCCACTAGGGGTTCGATTCAACTCCCTTCCTGGATGAAACTTACAACATACGTTAAATAAAATGAACAGTTTACAAAAGGGTTACGATACAACTATTAATTTAAATTCATACCCCGATAATATCTCAATTTTATTTTAAGATTTCCTGAAATTATGGGTTAAAATATTGCAAACCAAAATTTGTTTTCAACGGAAAATAATAGTAATAATAATAATTAAAATTAATTGAGACATTACAAAGAGCTGTGTTGGAAAATTTTATCATATGGGAGTTTAAAATTAACGTTATGATAACGAACTCATTAGCAAACTGAGCGGGCATTTGAGATAATTGGTTTGTATGAGAGTGTGATGAATGATGATGAGGTTTATAATGATTCAGATTCAACCACCCCCTCTCGAGGGAATTTCGCTCTCTTTACTTCACCAATCGTTAGATTTTCACATACGGGCATTATAGCCAGAATCGCTTATCGATGTTTTAAGTGTTTATTACGCCAATAAATTAATATTTTTTAAATGAAAAAATCCAGACGTTTTGTTGTACAAATTTTTGTAACGAATAAAAACATCATCTAATCTATTAAAATTAATTAATTTAATTACCGGAATATCACTGAAAACACATTTTATAATTATACATGTAAAATATAACTTGATTTCAAACATTTGATCAGAGAGCAGCTCTTAAAAAGGAACGGAGGGTGTGGGGGTGCTAATGGATTGCTCGTGTGAGCAAACATTTGCACCCTTCCAGCAGCTTTTAACAATGAAATCCACTTCAAACTTCACTTTAGATATCAACCAACTATAAAACAAACCGATGAATAAAGGAAGCAACATATCGTCGAAGCTTACTTATTACATACATAATAATAAATGAGAGAAAAATTTGGAGTAAAATTAACACCAATAAAAATGATAAACCAATCGGCAATGTGCATGACAAATTGAGAGTACATTATTAAGAAAATGAACTGATTTATTGTTTATAATCGATAAATAAAATGCATTTTTTATAATTTATTAAAAATTGTAGTAAATTTTTTGATTATATTGCAATGTTGATGCAGTCAATGCAACATTCTTGTGACCATACAGCATTATTAGTTCCCACGATTCTGCAGAGTTTCATTTACCACAAAACCGCATAGCCTAGACAAAAATGTCCTAGTTTTGATTTTTATAGCTTAACAAGCTTCAAAGAGATAAAGCTCTGTGAAAATGCATAAAATGATTATTATTAATACTCCATAAGATGAGAGTGAAATATTAGACGCTATTTTAATGTTGAACTGCAAAAATTGTTCCAGAATTAAAAACTCCCAATGCAGAGGAAGTTAGTTTTACTATTATTATTGAAAGGATCCTTTCCTAAATAATAAATTTGGTTTAGACTCAAAATTTTGACATAATTTTATTAAAAAACCGAACTTAACCATTTGCTAAAAAAATCCTTCGTGAAGGATCGTGAGCTTTCAGCAATGAAGCAGAAAAAGAAGAGCGCTACAGCAATCGTCAGCAAATTTGGCCAATGTTTTAGAATCGGTAACTCCGGTGCCTAAAACATTGTGATTTGAAGTTTTCCCCTGACGCAAGCATGTCAAAGTAGAGGTCTGAGGTTCGAATTGGCTTTAGAAAAATAATAGTAATATGTAATGCGACCTAATAATTTTTGCCCGTTTATTTAAAAGCAGTAGGTAATATTTGATATTCGAGGATTTAGTGTATGAGATGCATCTGGCACCCATTCCTGTATTGATAAATTACTTTATTTCATTTATACCCGATTTCTTCACTTATAGTTATCTTCAAGTTAGCGAATTTCAGGTTAAACTGACGAAATAACCAATCAAACGACAACAAAACAAATAAATCAATCATCTGATTGGTTATTTCGTCAATTTAACCTGAAGTTAGTTAACTTGAAGATAACTATGAGTGAAGAAATCGGGCATTAGTGAGTTTTATTTATTTGAGGTTATAAATTCCAGAATTCCGATTGGCAAATGATTTTACTAATCCAATTGTGTTTTATTAGCTTTTATCGAGCGAGAGCTTGAAATAGGGTCGGTTTAAGTTTTTGGGATGTCTTACTATTTTTGCAGTGCCTAAAACATAAAAATTTAATTCTATAAAATTTCACTAGGGTCTCATGTGCTCGACAGGCACGTTTTTTAAATTATTGATCACCGGTTGATAGGTGTTCACTGGACCTATCGAAAAAATGGGCGCTAAATATTTGTAAGTATATTTTGTTCATGTCCTCCGGTCCTGGCTTGAAGGAAGTATTTCCTCTAACCTAGTTTTTATGCTACTGATCCTTAAATAAGTTTGGGGCTTCTTTGTTTTACAAACACGCTTTGCTTTAAAACTTTCAAAAATTTGCTAGTGATGCTTCTTATTGAAAAATGACAAGGGCTTCAAAAGTTAAATAATATGGTAGGGCATATTGGTATCCTTGTTCATATACCATATAAAAAATATTAAACTTTTGAAATTATCGTTGTAATAAGCTGTCATGCTTCACTAGCCAATATTATCGATGCCGACAAGCAACGCACGTCATGCATTTTATCAGAAAAAATAAAATTTGAAAAGGACAGTTTACATGTATGTCAAAATTAGAAAAATAATTATTCTATTATTTCTTGAATTTTTTTGGCTTCCTTGTGCGTTTGGTAATTAATACACAATCGATAAGTGTACCACAATAAGTGCTTATCATTAAATTGAGATGTCATTGTTATTAAACTTGACATTGGAGTTTATCTATTGATTCGTATTATGTTTTCTTGTCATACGTATGTCACATTACATATAAAAATTACTCTAGCAACTTATCCTCGTCAAGAACCGCACAAATACTCTACTTTTAAGAATATCTATTATTATCTGAAAATCTACTTTCAAAAAACACTGAATTTTGAAATATATTTTCATATCAAATTTGATGGTAATTTGGTATTACTCTGAGAATATAAATATAATGTAATGTCTTTATATAGTTTATTAACTCGTGAAAATATATTTTAGCTATCAATTTGATAATATCACAAGTTTAGTGAAAATTTTAATTGAATTAGTGAATTTTTTCCATGTTACTTATTTAATTAGTCCATGTATAATTGTTCAAAAAAGTTAAATAATTAATTTACTGACATCTCAATTGGTAAATTAATTTTTTCTATAATTTACATTTTAAAATCAATTGTCAATCCAGGTTCAACTCAAGAGTTTTTACAGAACGAAATATAAATGATCAATTATCAAATATCACAGTAATTTCTACACTAACAATCTTTATGTCGTCATAGTGAAACATACGTTTATACTTTGTTAACTAGACAAAGTAACTTCACGGCATTCACGGCCGAAAATGGATTGTGGCCGTTAATAGGCATATTCACCCTATAATAAATACATGAAATATACACAGAAAAACAAAGAAGATAATATTGTAGTTAAGTACTTCTGGCGTCTTGAAATTAGTTACCTACATTTTTATCATTAAATATAAATTTTTACTTGAAATACTTGAAGTACGTATGAATAGTATTATATTACTTCTGTATATTACTTGGAAACTAACATTGCAAAAAACTTGAAAACTGCTAAAAGTAAAATATATAATAATATGTACTAGGTATACAATAATCGTGGCTATTTAAATTTTTCATTGCCGCTTATTCAGCCGTATCTGGGTGATTATTTATTATGACTGCAGGATAATTATTTATTAGAAAAAAAAATGCGTTATAGAAATGAAAAATAAACAAAACATCGCATGTGCTTCAAGTAATCAAATATGCAAAAGAATTTAACATAATATAATTATAAGAAATGCAAATGTTTGCAAATAAATAAATATCTGATATTACAATAATGCAAAAATGTTAATTTGATCAAATTGTTCTTCCATGATGAGAGCCCAACATAGTACCTTGGTGCCCCTCTCCCTTTTTATAATCGTTAAAATTAAGTAATAATATTGAATTTATTATAATATGCTGATTTAAAAATAAAGTTTAAATACCTACTATTGTGAGCTGGTAAAATTAATGGAAAATTTAAATAAAAATTACCCCATTGACATGTTGGGACTGTTTTCGGAGGATGATAATCGAAATTTCAAAATTTAATTTAAAAGTTTGGTAAAAATGCAAGTAAAACATTTTTATAAAAATCAAACAATTTCATTTTTAAAAATTAATATTTTATACATTTAGTTCAGCGATTTTCCAATTTTTTCATGCCGTTTCATAATATGGTGGTGCAACTAAGTTTCAGACACAGTCAGAAATTGATAGAAAAATCATTAGAATTGCGATTAAACAGTAACAAACACTGCGTTGAAATTACTTTTGGAATTTATCTTGACTTACACAGTATGTACTATGTCTATGTATGTATAGTGGAGATTAAACTTTTCAACTTTTCACGAAAATAGTAATTTTATAGATCAAATATTTGGACAAATATACATATACAAAATTTCAATTGGATCTGTTTGGTAATTTATGAGAAAAGCACACCTGTGATATAAAAAATTTAGTTTCAAGATTTTCGACGTTCCTAATAATACCTTTATTTAAGCTTCCGAACAATTTGCCTTTATGACATGGGTAATTTGATAAAATTCACCTTTTTGAGTTTCAACGTAATTTCAACTGAGTTCCCTCCATGAAAATTTATTCGGAGGAAACAATGCTAAAATGCAAATAAATTCCCGTACTCGGCGTTTATGTTTGCTACGAGAATACAGCAATCATTTCTTTAGATTTTCTCGAAATCTGATCACATAAACTGAAATTTTTGGATTTCAATTCAGTTTAAAAAAATGGAGAACATCGCAATCTGGGTCGCACCAAACACACTGCTGTGATCCAGTTGTAATTTGTTACTTGTCGAGTTTATAGAATTCGTCTTTAACTCTCTTACAATTAGCATTGAATAATAATAATAATAATAATACCAATTGCATTATCTGTGACCATTAATTGGGAATACTGTTCCAGTATTCCAGTATCCAGTTGATCATATAATATGATCATCTGTTAAATTTAGTTAAAGATTTGGAATTGGAGTTTTCCAAAAAACACATGAAAAACAAACAAAATTTAATTTAGATTTAGATGGTCTAGACGATTTACAGTTACTGAATGATATTTGAAAAGAAAAAGAAACTACTATGTTTAGCCGTTATTCTGGAGAAGGATCGCTGATGGTTTGGGTAGGTTTTGCAAAAACCATGGTTGTTATGTAAATAGTATATAGAACTAAATATTAGATGACATTTTCAGTGAATATTTAGACCAACATGATTATCAAAATTGTATTTTTCAACATGATAATGCAGCTGACCAATTTTTTTCAAAAGACAAAACAGAGACTTTTGTTTAAAAATATAGAAATTTTGAAATGCCCAGCTATTGGTCCTGAGGTAAATTCCATAGAATCTATGGAGTATATTAGTTCAGCATGTTTACAAAAATAGGAGACAATTTACAACTGTGGGTAAGCTCAATTTAAAAATTGATCGAGTATGGAGGAATATCTCACCGGAAACTCATGAAAAGCTTATAGATTCTATGCTAAATAGAATTTATGAAGTAATTTTAAGAAACGGTGGCAATACTAATTATTATTTGCTTGTTTTTATTTATACATTTTTTCGTGCTGTGTTTTTATATCAATTTCTCCTTGTAAAAACTGTTTTAATTTTTTTGTGATACACTAAAAGAAAATAATATGTACTTGCTCAACTGTAATTTAATTCTACTTTTCAAAGTATATTCCTAAAAATACATAACTTGAATTTTTATTTTGTTTAAGTATTTAAAAGTCAAAAATATCTATGGATTTATAGTCATTTCTTTAAGTGTATTTATTACTCGTATTTCAAGTGCCATTCGCAAATTTGAATATATGCATGAATTTTTTTGTAAAACTTCTGATTTATTGTATAAGTTAGCAATTTATTGTAATAAATCATGTCCACAGATAAAAAAACGTTTGTTGTTGTATTAGGTACTTTTGGACAACATATCGTTTAGCGGAAAAGATTTTCTTCCTCGCTTATATGATCTTTTCCATTGACAAAAAAATTTAATTTTGCAGCCAAATATGCATCCTTACTCAAAAAAAAGGAAAATAAAAAATGTACAACGAATCACAAATGATTAAAATTATTTTCCAATCGAAATGGAAAGGAAGGCTAGCATTTCTCTTTCTCTCTAATTTAACCTATTTAAACTATTTTGAATCCAAAATTCTAAATTGAGAGGGGGCTCAAGATATGCATTTTAGTGATAATAATAGAAAATGTCTATTATAAAAGTTGGTGCCGAAAAATATTAAAGAAATGCAAAGCAGCTATCGATTCAGAACATGAGAGCATTTGAAGAGCATGTCGATGAAGAAATTTTCAAAAGGACTCCAGTAAAAGTTGCTGTAAGTTTATGTTATCAATAATATGAATATTGTTAGATCATAATTTTCGTTATGAAGGAGTTTTCTAAATCAAAAATTGTAAAGAATAGATTTTAGCAATTCAATGCCACAAGAAAAACATTCGAAGTGTTTATGTTAAAGTCTACTTTTAAGCACTTTTAAAAATTTTGGGGATATTTTGGAGGCGTATAGCAGCAATAATAAATGTTATGCGTTTGTTAAGTTTTGAAATGTTATTTTCAAGATATATCTATATAATTAAATGTTGATTATTTGAATTTAGTCGTTGGTTTTTCTATTTTTATTTTACTTTGTTCAGAAATGTTCATTTATTTTATTATTTATTTATTTTAATACTGTTGATTATTTAATCAAAATAAAAATATATTTGGTATTTTGTACTTTGTTATAAAATTTTTTTTGAAGACTGTGGCCGCTCAAAGGAATTGCTCGATAACTAAATTAATGTCAGTCCGAACCTGCGAGTATATAATAATAATCGCAATTAGTGGAGCGTCAAATTAAATCCAAACAACTCGCATAATTAAATTTAATTAGATAGTGTTCATTGCACGTCTATTGATGCACTTAGATTCCAGTGTGGTCTGGATTTTATTTGTATATAAAATACAAATACCTATAGATTTTATTCCTTACTGATTACAGGTGGGTAGGTAGGTATACTATATTATTTATTACATTACAATTAAAGTTTCTTTGTATGTAATTTTAGCCGCATTTAATTATATCAATTTTGTTTATTGGCTTTATGAAATTTTAACACAGTAACACCTTACACACTTAACAGTTACAATGTAAACCCTGAATTAAATAGCTGTGGGTTTATATTTCATAACAGCAGGGCCTTACTCCCAAAGCGCCAGGGTGTCGCATTACCCCTCGGAGATGCTTTCTATTAGACACATCAGAGTGGCTATTTACATAAGAAAGTTATTATATAGGTATGTTTGTGTATAGGTGCAATACCTACATACATATTTACTCGAAAACTCAAAATAAAAATCGAGATTGAATTATTAATTTCAAATTTTTCATATTTACATAATATTATTCTGTATGTTTTTACGTGCTCAAAAAGTCTAATTGAATTGAAAAATACGTAAAATTCATATTACAATAATTTCTAAATAAAAAATTATACAATTTGTCGTTAGCACGTCGAGTTTTGCTACTATATTCTCATCAGGTAATTTTGTAGTTGCTTCTTCTGTTGATGATCTGAAAACTTAAATGGAAGAGATAAACGTTGCTTTTCTTTTGTTGCGACATCCAATAAATGGGCATGAAAATTATTTACAATTTAATGCATCCGCTTACGATTTACATTTCAGTGTATTGCTTTTACACAGTAAAAGTAGTACCTATGTAAGTTTAATTGTAAGGAGTGATATATATACTAGCAAATGAATCTTACAATTAATCAGTAAATTAGATATCCACATAGCAAAGTAATTTAACTCAAAAAATTATGTCTAATTGCATTTATAAAAACAAGGAATTGTGTCAATGTCACCTTTTAGTGTCAAATTTAAGTATCGCAATTTTTATGAGATTAATTAATATTATTTAGCTTTTAAATAAACATTATTAGTATCTATACACAGATACCTTTATTAAAAAAAAGCTAAAAATTAGTTTAGGTTTAGCCAGCAATGCAATTGTTAATTGGTATAAGACGTGCATAAATACGAACAGAAAATTTAGTTCGTACAACAAAGAAATTCTTATAACCAATGTATTTTTGTTCTAATTACCAATTCAGTTTTATCAGTGAAAATAATAAAATAAACTTTTGAAATAATTCAAAATTAGAGAAAATAAAATCGTACGAGCTACACTATAATTTTTCATTAAAAATATCATTGTAACAAATAGATTTTACGTTTAATAACAATCGATTGATTTAATTAGTTCATGTTGTGAATGCAGTACTTATATTATGAATTACCCAAGTGCTTGTGAATTACAATTATATTAAAATACCGATATAAATTGGTGAATCACATAATGAAAAGTATTATTATTATTATTTTGATATAAATCATGTACATACTGTTTATTAATTATTGTATGTACATACGTATAGTAGATAGGTATATGAATTTTATTGCCGAATAATATATCTGCGATTTGATGTGCGAAAATAATTAAATTTCGTACATAAAAATTCTCTTTTCGTACGACTACTGTAGTTATGGCAACGAATTCATCCAATGTTAGGAAGAATATCAACAACTAAGAATGGTCTTTTACCCCCTCTTGTAATAATCACAAAGGGTAGGTGGGAGTAACAGGCGTGGTTTAGCTTCCATAGTAGCAGATGCTTCAAGCTGTCACTAGGGATGAAATTCCACTACATTTTATATCAATTCCAGTTGAAGCTTTTCATCTCATCTTTGTCTTTCAACATTTATGCAATTCAACGTGGCGAAAGATAGAAAATTTTGTGTGTTGTTTATTTTGCAGATTGATCGGCATGAATGAAATGCTTTTATTGTTCGCCCTCTGAACAAATATTAGCTTTGTTTGTCAGCTTTTCAAAACTGTTAGAATTTAGAAGGTCGATAAAGAGCTTCACGTAATGATGTTCATTTTTTGTAAAAAAAAGCAAAACCGACATAGATTTTATGAAGTTTTGCATAAAAATTGTTTCTTATAAGTAAAATTTAAAAAGACAAGAAACGAAAATTGAATCAGAAACTATAAAAGAAAATAATAAGTACTACTCCAAATTGCAAAACATAATTTTTAATTATTATACTTAATATATTATTATGGAAGCTCTCCGACTTTAAAGTGATTGGTGTTGTCATGACACCAACCCTTATCTTTTGACGTAATTACATTGCTAAAAGCATTTCTAAATTAAACGGTATTTCAATTAATTCTTAAAACAAAGCGATAGATTTATTAAAGCAGTTAACCATTTTAGCAAAAGCTACAAATATTCAGTTTTTGAATTTTGGAATAAAACTTTGCATTTCAAATATACCTTTTAGAAGGTTAAATAAGCACTTATGTTTATGTAAATAAAACCCTTTTCACAATTTCGTTGGTAGATAAATGTAGGTACATAAGTAAACCTACCAGAACATCGCTTGGAAAATTGCACGAACTTTTTGTTTACCATAATGACTAAAAGTAAATCAGCATTCAATAAAAAATTTAAAAACTACATACAATAACAATTTCCATTAACATATAATCATATAATATATCCATCAAGTTTACTGATGTTGTTATTAACCCTGGTCACCGGTCTGGTTTCCATTGGTCTGAGCCGGGCTAATATTAACAAAATAAGGTCGTTTTTGGATATAATTATATTATATCACAAAAATATGGTTCAAATTTCACGCTAAACTGTTGTACTTCGTTATAGTTGTTTGTTATACAAGGAAACAATAAATAGGTAAATAATTATTACATATTTATATGTACATAATTTGGCATATTGATACCACCAGATGACCAAAAATACACTAGCGAAATACGATAGCGTTCTACAAGAACAGAAAATATAAAAAAACAGGCTAATTTAAAAATATTTTGCTGAAGCAAAAAGGTAATTAGATCTCTAGGTACAAAAAAACTATTCAAAAATGACTGAGAAATGAATAAATTAAATGATACCTATAATGAATCATAAATCAAAGAAATCAAGAGACAGGAGACGTTAAAGCACAGAGTCGGTTCTTCCTTTTTGATGGTGGAAAGTTGTACAGGGGGCGCTAAAAGTGATATGTTTCGAAGAATAAGTCGGAGAGATGTAGATTGGGCGTTACGCAATTTGAAAACATCCTGTATAAAACTGATAACAGCACACACCAAAGTAATTGCTGAATTGTTTCGTCCGAAGAAAAGGAAGATAACCGAGTCTAACGCCGCAAGTATCAAATTAATAATGCTGATCAGCTTTAGTTTAAGACTGAACAATTAAGCGTAATATTGGGTTACCCTTTATACTCAAAGTAAAGATACAAAATTATATGTAAAGCAATTATTAATTTGACTGACGACGTTTGATAGAATACCCCGTATACGAAATTAATTACACGACCCTGTAACGAAGTTACAGTATTTAGAATGAACAGATTAATAAATGATTGATCAAAATAACAATAAGAAAGAACTACCCAATAAAATCATTCGCGCAATATAAATAGTTAACAATTAACGTGAAAATCAACAGCCCTAATTAAATCTGACGTCACAAACAAAGATCTTAGCTCTTAATAGCTGGATGGATTTTATGATAAATAATGAGAGCTTGCTATAGAATTCAGGTAACCTGACGATCTTGCATAAACAAACGGTATGAGTATGAAAAAAAGAACTTCAACCCAACTTCTATCAGTCGATAATAGAACAAAATACCAATTCGATACTAATCGAAAGGTAATGTGGTATCATCTCGCACACAAGAAAAAACAACAAACTCGAAATTAAACATATGCGGATTTACCTAAAAATGTTGATAGAGGGTTTTAAACAATTTCAATGCTAATCAATTCTCGGGGAGAGTCGATTAACCCTGATTGCGATGTTCACCATTTTTTAGTACATTATGAAAGATAACAATGCCATATAAATATAAAAAAATAAAATTGGCGGTCGGACCACAAATTTGGATAAAAAGTGGCTTTAAAAATGTATTTGGAATGTAATTTTCTCATTGCTCTCTTTGAACTATAACCCCGCCCATCAAAATTAAAATATATACGTTTTGGTGACAGTTACGATACCCGAATCTAGATTTTTAAAACGAATTATGAAAGATGAGTGTCTAATTAACAGTTAAAAAATTAAAATTTGCGGTTGTTTACGAATTTTAAAATAACAGAAATCGAGATTACCATGGTTTTGTACAAATTCGAAGCCGTTTTGACAGACATTTTACTCATTAAAAATATCTCCCTAGAACGGGCCTACTCGGAAAAGTGTGGATGATGACCCGACAGATAGCAGGGAGCGACTGGTAGCACCACCGCTTGTAACTGTCGACCCACCTACAACGCTCGTAATGGTGATAGAATATTTTCCACATATGGCGTAATATTACATACAAGTATTTTTTATGGGAAAATCGTAATTTTCAAATTTGAATTGTGACCTTATTAGAAGTTTTTCAATTGTAAATGTTTATTTACTTGTGAAATTTGAAAATTTTATTAAACTTGTAATTTTTAAAATATTTGATTCAACTTAAAATTTTCTGCTGTATCTTTGATAAAGCATTTTTATGGAAAATCTATTTTAGATTGATTGTCGATTATTGCAATTTTTCAATGATAAGTTTTCAGTTAAACTATCCCAAATAT
This sequence comes from Lycocerus yunnanus, assembly GCA_036346125.1. Classification (NCBI taxonomy): domain Eukaryota; kingdom Metazoa; phylum Arthropoda; class Insecta; order Coleoptera; family Cantharidae; genus Lycocerus; species Lycocerus yunnanus. Next base: position 9,099,274 of record JARFIX010000008.1, read on the forward strand.
TTATGAAAATAGGTTCAATTTAAATTGTAATTTTAAAATATTTAAATTAAAATTTAAAAAATTTCAATCTCATTTTCACCGAAATTAAATGTAAAAGTTAAATTGTAATATGAAAATGTTTTAATAATTTAAAGAAAGATCAACGAGATAATCATTATTGATAAAAATAGGATCGTAAAAAACTAAAATCAAATTCATCAGAGACACAGGCAAGTTTATTGAAGATAATTTGACGCAGGAAGAACAATTGAAGCAAGCATAAGAAAAATTGTCAAGTTGGAAAGCGAAGAATTTTCAATAACTAGAAACGTGGAAAACTTTCTAGCAATAAGAAATTGAAAAAAATACGTCGAATGGAAAACAAATAAGAAGAAAAATACGCCAAAAAGAATTAATAAAAATGGAATAATAAAATTGAAGGGGACGAATGAAGAATTAAAGGAACAATTTATGAAACGCGGTTTGCAGGTCTTAATCCTGATGGAAACAAAAAGAGAGAACAGTTGTTGAACTGAACTTATAATAGCAAACAGTAAGCATTAAAAGAAGAGGCAATGAATGGGACCTTTTGGAGAGAACAAAGTAAACAATAATGACGAAGAATTGATTAATTTTTGCTTATTGAACAGATAGTGGCGTAGCTAGAAATTCCGTTATAGCCTTCTCCGCCCACTTTTGGGCGTTGGCCTCTTTCTCTAAGGAAAGGTTTAAGCATTAAGACCCCACGGTTGCTAAGTCCGGGTTGGGAATTTGTCTGTAACCCTTTTCATTGTTGATGCTGGCAGTCATCAATTGGGGACCGCCGGCTTTACGTGCCTCCGAAGCACGGAAGCTAGAAATATGGGGCCCTTATGCAAACATAGTCAGAAGACCCTCCGATTTGTTAACTGAAATAAAAAGTTGATTTTATTTTTTCTCAATTTTCTGGTGCAGGGTCCACAGTCGCTCGCACTCGAGGTTTTAGATTAAAAAGACATGTTTCAAGTTTAATTTTTTTTATATAAAATTTGAAAAATTTGATAATTTTTAAAGCTAAGTAAAATTTTTCAAGTTGCATTTTTAGTTTAAGACACCGTTGTACAATGCTGTTTCGACTTTTAAAGTCTCCTCAGTTAAACTTAGCCCTAAATGAATGAATATGGATTAAAAAGCAAAATAGGAAGAACTTGCTAGATGTCAGGTTATAGTAATTGGTTCTACGAGATAGGAAGTGATCGATATTTGCCACCAATCTTCAACCATTAAACATCAAATAATTAACTTCCCTCTTTAAGTTCGTATGTTAACATTATTTGTTTTTGGTTTTAAATGATGGTAATTTGAGCGCTTTTCTTTAAAAAGCATTACAAAACAGAAGAAATTTCCGCCCGCATGGTACAAATTATATCTTGAACTTGGTGTTGTAACGACTGTTAAGGAAAGTCTGACACGAGCGCTATAGAATATATTTTTCAAGATTTATTTTCATATTATACATAACTAATATCAACTGCCTGTGCCTAACTTAAAACTTCATATTGAATTTTTTATTTAATTCCAATTATTTACACTTATTAAAAGATATTTAAAACCTCATTTACACAGATGCAATAAACATGTCGTACATACCTACACGAAGTGGCCTCCAATTAATTATCTATTTGAAGGCTTTCGTGCAAGAAGTCTCCCAAGTGATATTTTCGTGATTTCGAGATTTTGATGCCATTTTGTTTAGAAAAGCATAAACTGTATGATGGTGTTATCAGAATCACTAGTAGAAGTTCCCAGGTACCATAAATTAAAAATATAATAAATGTTTGTTAACTTTGTGAAAATATATTATAAGCATTGAAGTAGCAAATACTTCAAGTTAAGGAAATTTTAATTGAATTTGACAATTAGTGAATTTTTTCCGCACTTACTTATTTAGGCCATTATATAGATGTACATTTGACATTGAAATAAATAAATATTTATATAATAATTACATAAATATTAATAATTAATAAATTATTTATTAATTTAAATAATCCTTGACTATTTATAAAGCAATATCGGGCGTAAGACAGCATTTGACTTTAAAGTCAAAGAAATTGTTTTTATTACATATTTACATATTTTCAAGATTTTTAGAATACATAGAATCTGCCTACACGTTCCATTCCACCCAAAACCCATGGGCAGTAGAATTGGAGGATTTTATTTTTCTAAAAATAAATTTTTTGGTTTAAAATATTGCTTTAAAGTAAAATAAATTTATATTATCTATCAAGAACATCGATAATAAAAGTTTTTTTATCAATGTCAAATAATAATAATTTAGTGACACCTCGGTTTTAAATACATTTTTCCATAATTATTTATAGTTATTGCTATAATTCAATTATAAATCTAGGTCTATCTGACGAGTAGCCTATAGCACGAAATATAAATGTACATCTATATAATGGACTAAATAAGTAAGTGTGTAAAAAAATTCACTAATTGTAAAATTAAATTAAATTTCCTTATAATTTGTAATATTTGTTAATTTAATACTTAAATTAAATGTACAATATATGAAATGAGCTTGAAATTTCCGCAAATTTAATAAAGTACTATGTTTGCTTAGCGGTAAAGTCCCTAAGTAAAAAGTTTTTAGACCTCATCAGTCTTTTAACATAATTAGATTTAATTTTTATTGTTACAAAATGCAACATTTTCTTATATCAAGCTATAAATAAAAACTTTTCTCTTGTCATAAGCACGGTTTAAAAACTTAACATTGAAATATCTAGAAATCGCAAAATGTCGCTTAGTGCCTTCTTGTAATGAACCCTTCATTTGTAGTTTACGGAAATTAAGTATATTTAGTTATTTGTTCTATATTGTAATCTAACGCCTTTGTTACGGAAATTGTCCTGCTTTTAATGAAAAATCGATAACAGATGTGAGATGTACTATTTCGTGTGTAATAACGGTAATTAACTAAGTTACCATAAATATAAACACAGTGGTATTTAACGAAATAGAGAAAAAGATATATACGCGCATTTCAAAACAAAAATTAATAATTGTTTTTACAGTAAGTTTATTTTTCTTTTATTATAGTTGCGCAACAAATATTGTGGTTTTAGGTCAACAATCATTAGACACATAGGAAGATTAAACTATTATGCTGCATAGTATACTACTCCAATCGGTTTAGGTGATAACATATATGTAAATATACAGTAGAATCCGGATATAACGACCTTCAAAGGACCGGCGATACTATGTCGTACTAACCGGATAACGTACAAAACGGATTATTTCTTAAGTACATACCTAACTATGAAACCTAACTTGAGTAAACATTTTCGTCGTTAAAACCGGTTAGTCGTTATAAGCGAAGTCGCTATATATGAACTCTACTGTACTTTGACAAATTCCTTTTCCTGTAAAAGGCCTGTTTTGGGTATGAAGCTCAGGAACTTTGTGTACTTTTTGTCCAAAACTTAAATTTATAGATTCAAAATAGTTAAAGTTTGGGCGGTTTGAAACAGATCTAGTTATTATAAATTTCCTACCTTTTATCTTCGTTTGAAAAGCTTAGCTTCTTTAAAATTTTAAGATGAGACTTTATTTTATCTAATCTTATACGTTGGTACAAATAAATTAAACCCTTTTAGAATTTTAGGAATTTTGAATCTCATCGAATTCCCTCCAAAAGCAACTTAAGACAAAAACAAACAAAATATCCAAATACAATAGTTAATCAGTATTCATTCCTGTTTCTTTCCAATACAACATCATATAATTAACAAAATTTTCCAATTTGGAAAGAGCTAATCTCCAATTACTGTAATCTTTTTCAAATTTCCAAATTCTTATCTTATGAATTTTATTTAATTAAATAAAAAATTTATTATTACTTGCAATGAGCATGATTTCATTGCTGGGACGGAACTGCCAAATTGCTATTCATGATCGCGGTCACTAACAATGGTTCACATTCATTACTTTCGTTGCGCTGGTAAAAATTTTCATTTATTTTGACAAACTACACTTTCCTTTAACTCACAGTTTAATTTCAGTGGTTACTGCCTAAAATTAAAATGAACGAAATTCATTTTCATTATACAAAGAAGAATTTTATACAAACAAAATAATTAATTTGTTTGTATCATAAATATTTTGTATATGTCATCGAGAAGTAACATTGCTCCCTGACTTTATTTACTGAAACAGACAACAAAGTTAAAATTGATTTTAGAGGTAAGATTTATCTTTCTAAGTTTTAAATGGCCCTCCTAATGTCGAAATTTGTCATTAATTAAGAAAACGACCTATACCTACTATTGTATAATGTTACCATTCCTGGGGTATAAATGGGTAAGAAATATGCGTTGAGGTATAGAGTACATATACTACATAAAAATATTTTCAATTGAAAATACAGAATTTCAAGAAATACCAAAAATTACGTTTTACTTCTTTCACATAATTTTATTGTGGTACTTAATTTTACCTATTTGTAATACGTGTGACAAAATAGGTAACAATAAGTTTACATTAAATTTGTAGAAGGGTTCAACTCTTTCGTTCTTTCTAGGTCCCCCATATTAAAATAAATGTGAGAAAAGTAAGTATTTTAGGTATAACTTGCGTATTCGGACCTGCTTTTTACAATAGGTACCTAATATTAAAATTATAAATTTGCTAAGGGTTAAAAAGGGTTATTGCCAAGATTTAAAATTTTCACTTGTGTACATAATATCAAAGGTGTATAAGTATAATATTATGTGAAACTATTTTTTGATTATTACCGAAAAATGTAACGTTTTCAATTATTGTGCTTATTCGAAATTATAATGGGTAAAGTTAAACTAGTAGAACTAACAAAAAATAAAAATACAATTGGACGTAATTGTAAATATGTTTAAAAAATTATTTTTAATAAAAAATAAACTTTTTGCACAAAACTGGAAGGGTTAAGTTTCTAGTATCAGTTTACCAAACGCGGATTTAAAATCCACTCAACCAATTGAACAAGTACGAGATTTTTTACATCCCTTACACATTCTCAACAGTAATTACAATGGTCTAATGCTATCGTTACACAGTTGCTCACATATCGAATTACAAACTTGGTGATTTTATTACATTTGCGGTCTGTGGTTTACAAGGCTACTAATTTTTTTATTGTAAAATTGTTAAAATACCCATTTCCTTCTATGAAGCAATATAAAATATTGTGAGTAAACTACAAGTAAACTGTGGGGAATGACGTTTGGAAAGTTGCTGGAAATTTAAAACGGAATTTTTGGAAACAGATTGGTAATTTAGTATCTGTCTATGCAGTTTTGTAAAATTAATTTCTTTTCAAATAGATACATTATTAGTGTTGAATGATAATTACCTAACTAGGGTGTATCTATTGGAAAAGTAGCAGAATGTTTTGGTCTTTTGGCGAATATTTTCTACGATAAGGAATATGGAATACATTTTCAGCGTCAAATATTTTTGTTCAAGTAATAAATTTAAATTTGTCCTGTAGAACCATTTTTAACACTTTTGCCACCTCAACCATTTTTGTCATAACAATTGATTGAGTACATATTATGTATACAGGTTCAAATTAGTAATAATTGTTAATTAACAAATTACTTCTGTCGAATTTTGAAAAGATGCACTACATAATATTTTGCTGCATTTGGCGAAATATTTTTTTGAGAGAATATGGTAGTTCACCCATGGGGATGAACACACAAGAAGAAAATGTGTATATTTCATGTTCATAAAGTTAATCAGTATTAAGCAAGTCAAAGGTTTTCACCGTCATTTAAACCGGAATGGACTTGCAAGGCTGCTCAGTTCAAAATTCTCTAGACTTGTTGATGAGTAGTGAAATTGTAAGCACATCGTATAAGACATGTTCAACGGTCTGTGCTCCGACGACTATCATCATCGTCAGTGGGTATAATTACAAAAAATTTGAATTATTGCTTAAATTGGTATTGTTTCTCATACAATGAAAGTGTTAATATAACACATCACTGCATCAACTGTAATAGGTTTTTAAAATCTAAACTAATACCTACCTGCTTCGTATCTTCGATTTAAAACTAAAATAGGAAATATTTTATTTTAATGAATGCACACATCAAAAATTTATATCGGTAGCTAATATTAATTTAGTACAAATTAATATTCTAAATGGGTGGGCCAAATTATAACGAAATGTGTCAACTTTAATTTTAACAAGTATTGAAAATCATTGAGATGATTAATTGAAATTCCACTACTTGCTTTCACTTGATTTGAGATTTTTTGTTATGCTCGTTCGTTGTACGAAAAAGGCTCTGCGTGTTAAAATGCAGTGGCGTGTAATCAATATATTCAGTATACGAATCGAGGATGCTATAGTAGGACCGAAATGAACATCGGTTGTATGATAAAGGTGAGGTGGACAGGTAAGGGTGGCTGGAACAGAATAATGGCGTAATTTGATATCGACGAGCGGCTCCCTATTTATATATAGACATCCGACAAGAGAATGTACATTAAGAACAGAAATTCGCTTAACAAATTCAGAATAGTACTACTACACTCGTATACCTTTTAAATCCACAGTAAACTATTTGGCCCAATTTAGTTTTAAAACACATTTTGTAGTAGGTACCTTTGTATCTAACAGGGAGTACATAAAAAATAATTCAAATTATAAATACTTTACTGAGATTATATCCCGTCTTTGCAGATATTATTAACGACCTCAAAAAATATTATAATAAAAAAAATAAAATTTGGCGGAAATACCATGTATTTGTAGGCACAAATATTAGAAAAATGTTAAAAATTAAATTTGACATGAACGGTAAAATTTAGACAAATTAATGTGACACCTGTACTGATTACAAATAAATGAAAGAAGCCTTAATTTAAACTTTTTGACTTTTAATAAAATCATTGAAGCGTATTTTGAAGAAGCCTAGCAGATGTGACCTACGCATCGGAACTAGAAACCTCGTAAGTTTTAAACTTCCTTTTGTGTATAAAAGTAAAACTGAAGTATTAAAAAATTATATTTCCAATTGTTAACTATAATACATCGGTAATTAGTAATTATCCTACAGTATTAAGAGTATGGTTATCTTCAATGTTGCAGTATTCTGATTATCTTAAAATTAGAAGTGTATTATTTTTATAACAACTACGAAATTGGTGGTTATATTATGAAAACTTTTGTTCAGTGACAAAGTGAGAAAAGTATTTTGTTCAGTTATACGTAATACATTTACATAATATATCGAGCACTAAACAGGAAGCCAGGATAAATTACAATTTCAAAATTGTACACGAACAAAACCCTAAAACAAACAAGAAAGTTCTAATTCAAAATCTAAAGTTTTACTTTAGATTTTCTCTCAATTTTCATTTTGTCTTCATTTACTTATGGGTTTTCAGTTCTGAAGTTGATAATAACAATGCATGACTCTGATTTCATTGTTAATTACTACCAGGAACAAATCTGTGTGTTACGTGGAATTGTTCTTTTTGTTTCCATTTTAGACGGAATACAGATCCACCTTTTTATCGTTCTTGAATTTCGAATCCTTCTTTGGAGTGTGTAAATTTACTGTATGTCCAATTCATCACCAAATTCCACAATTCTTTCCCCATTTGATTATTTTCACACGTTTCGGATCACTCGCCATTCCGTCATACTAGCCCGCTTTGGATCTTTCTCTTGGTATCTTTTGAGTTGAATTACATCTCAATGCAGTTCGTTATTGTCCAAATCACTTTTTATTACCGTACTACCTCTTTTTAATTTTCTCTGTAATCTTTTTATGCTCTTGTGAATATTCGTCGTCTTATATTAAACTATTCCTTCTCAATATTTTCGTTTTGTGTTTTTCTTGTTATCAAGATGTAGTATACTTTTGCCTTCTTCAATATACCTACTACCTATTAATATCTGTTTAGTCAAAAAGTATATTTTGAAATTTAAAAATTGGCGTGTCCCAGCGTTTTTCTCAAACGTGTACGATAAAAACAAAAAAAGTTCTATATTTTTTAAATAGGTACCTAGATACCACATTCTTAAAAATCAATTGCATTTTAGAAAAGCAAAAGTAATGTGCGGCGCCATCAGTTATAGAATTTTAAAAGAATGTAGCACGAGTTTATTGTATTGATGTAATCATGCGTAAGGAAGAGTCTACATTATGAACACAAATAACATTATTTCTGTTTACGAGCAATGTGCGTTGACTGGTAAGTCCCTTTTTAAATCCCTATTGTAATAGATAATCCAAGAAAATAAATTTTCGTACAAATAAACCGGTGCGATAATATTAAAATAATATAATAATTTGTGCATTTGCATCATTAATGGATTTTATGAAACACAATAATGAAATACGTAAGTTTGGTAGGTGCATGCACCGCTTCTACAAACATTTAAAAATATATTCTCGATATTTACATCTCGAGGATATTCATACATTGCCCTTTTTGCGGCGGGAGTCAACAACGTCCTAGGGGTCTTTGTAAATAATGACAATAAGTACTTCTCTCCTCATTGTTGAACGTCTGCACACCGGCCACTTGAAGCTCACTACCTGGGTATTATTAAACATTGGAAAGTGGCTACTGATGCTATAAATCTACAATACTAGAAAATATATTTTGACTGCCAGAAAATGCTTTTATGAAGACTTGACCACTGGAATAATTCGTCTGGGTTAAAAACGATTTTACGCTATTTTAGCTTTCGTGAGATAAAATCAATTTGCCAGTATATTACCTAATTATTAATATGTACTTTATTTTAACATATCGTCTCTTCGTTAAAACTTACATTCTTAATGAACTTATTTATTTTCAGTTTAATGTACGATGCAAAAGTTTACTGATGCAGAATATTTTGATGAAAATCAGTTTAGCAACAAAATAAGAATGGTGCAACATATTTTAAGATGGGATTTTGAGATTGCAAATTTTAGTACTACCTATACCTTTGGGTAGGTAAGAAGAACTTTTTCTAATTTTAAAAAGCTACCGTTATATCATTCGGGAGTAAAAAATAAATTCCATATATTATTTAAGAAGTTATGACAAGCAGATATGAATGTTACACTAAATGAATTTTAAGAGAAATGATAGATATGCCTAATCAATTAAAAACTTTAAAAACGAAATGGAATTTTAAATTATTTTAATATTATTTTATAAAACCCTCTATTCTCTCCAAAACTTACACTTTCAATATTAATGAATTAATTAGTATTCTAAACTTAAATAATTAAAGTAAATTAATGAATGATGGAAGTACTATACTAATATAATTATAAATAATATGCCCAAGTTTATTATAATATTGAATAGTCAGGTGCTAATACTATCAAATATGTGATATACCATTGCATAATACACATGTGGATTATATGTTGGATAATAAAATTAAACAGACGATTATATATATAATTATTATATTATAATGTACATTAGGTATAAATAAACTGTATTTATTCATGGTTATTACTAACATAGACTATCAAAAATGTTGTAAAAAAACTAAGTGGGAAAAAATTCGTTACTTTATTCAAATAAAAATCACTTAACTTGATATCATTAAATTTATTTTTAAAACATATTTTATAAGTTAATAATCCTCTATTCCAAATAAACTGTGTACAACCGTACATATTAAAAAATATTATAATCATTGCGAAAGAGATAGTACCTACTAAATACAGACGTACTTTGTACGCTGTTTTAAAAAGACGGCGTTATTGTTAATGACTATTTAAACCAGAACATCTACAACAATACATCAAAAGAATTTAATATAAATTTTCTACAATTTTGTATTTTACAAAAGCGACTATATTCTTTGAAATTGATACCCTTTTTATAAAAATAAAACTGTTTTTTACTTCTCTATCGAAACTCACCTGACAATTCAATAAAACTCTTTTGGATCTGATGCTGCTGTGCACGTAAACTTTTGAGTGAACAGAACAAACGACAAAATTAGTTTTACTGCGTTTAAGTTAAAAGTATGTGGGCAAGTGTTATGTTTTCTCTAATATTAATTTCAAATTATACAGTACCTACTTAATTAAAATAATTTGTCCAACAAATTAATTTAAATTTCTTATTCCTACGATGCTTCTTGGAGCGATGTTAGGCAAGGGCGTCGGGGCGCCCTCGCATAGTTACCCGTTGCCAAGGCACATGACGCTGATGCGAATAGACACTAATGCCAGTTATTTAACAGAATCGCACGTGTAAGCCACCGTTATTCAATTACCGTACCCACCCTCTGCTTTTTTCCCCGTATAATTGAAATGCTTTCGACGTACGTTGGCTCAAACCAAATAATTAAGCTAGGCTACGTACACTTTTTGTCAAAACAAGTTTTAATAATAAAGATAAACCTCTAATGATGATGTTTTTTGAAAATAAATTTTTCATCGTGAAAAATTTGTACGAAGAGAAATAATTTATCGGTTCCACGTTCCACCGCAATATCGTCTTTTGAAAACGTAATTTTAGAAAATAAGAAGTTATTTTGCTATTTTCACCACAATTTCATATTTTTCTCCGTTCGGATATAGTAGATTACCTCATTTACTTTTAAATTAAATAGTGTTACAATCTGCATCGGGTACGCAAATTCAAAACACCTGAGTGTTCAACATGTTCAGTGCTTTAAATAATATATCGAGTTACATAGTACGTTATCTTCCTTGATTACTCTTATCGTAGCAAAAGTATGCATTCTATCTGCAGCGTGGCGTCTACGTGTATCTGCATATTATTCATAACTGACAGTTTGAACATTGTATGTTCTCACTTATTGTTGTCCAAATTTCAAACTACATATTGCCTAATTTTATAAATACCTAAATTTAATAGATTTGCAAGCACTAAGCTGCACATTGTCTGAGGTGCACGTAATATGATCTATTTTTAAGTATCTACCAGTGATCACGGGTAACCATTGTGTTTATAAAACTGTACAATGGGGCTGTCGATAGCTGTCCTGGTTCCTTTATCAAGCTTCACTAATAGTTTAACTACCGTGTTTTATACGATCATACAGGTTAGTTTTTTGTAAGGATGAGGTAAATTTGTCAAGACGTTGTTGAATGTTAAAACTACATTGATTATCTTTTAAAGATGCAACTTGAGATGTTTTTAACTTTTACAAAGAATAAAAAACTATGTATACTACGTGTACATACTACCTACATCATGCACATGCTATGCCCACGATTTTGAAGTAAGATGATGGTAATTTGTGTTGTCAGTCATTCGTGCGTCTACGTGATTAGTCCAAGTGCCATTTACTAATTATTATACCAAGTTAATTACTCTTCTGTTGCAATTGTGTGATTGCATGATTATTCAATCAATTATTGTTTTTTAAGATTGTAATACTTAAGATTATCTACTATAGTATGTAGTACGTACATACTATATTTACATATACGACAACGTTTTATTGATAAAAAATGACCTAGCACCCATTTTTAATTTTTGTTCTACATATTTTGAAAATTATTAATAATAATTAAATTCTTATTAAATTAAAATTTTAAAAATTACCAAGTTAACTGAACAATAACTTTCTGATGACAGCAATGACCATTGCTGAAAGCTCACAAAAATAAATATGTTTTATTGTTCAGTTAACCTGTTAATTTTTAAAATTATAATTTAATTGTACCTATTTAAACAATCATATTGATTTCTATTAAGTTCTATCTCCGTTAATTAGGTTCTACAAAAAACTTTACATACGAAAACTATAAATAATGCCATTATCTTTCTTATAATAATTTTCTATTTGTTCATGCAAATTAATGTTTCTTAAAAACATTTACGTTTTTTGTTATTATTTGACTGTCTATTTTCTATGCGTAAATGATGAAAAACCGAAGATAGGTGAAGAAATATCAATAGAATTGCGATAATTAATAGTTAAAAAATTTTATGGCGGAATGTCAATTCGTAAAATTGGTTAAATCATAGGAAAATCCAAGTCGAGCGTCCAAACCGTCATAAGAAATTACTGAAACACGGAAACAATAAAATATTAAGTAATGTAATGAAGAAATTTATGGTATGAAAAGCGAAAGAAAATCCTAAAATAAGTGCGGATAAGTAAAGGGATGATGTGCGAAATGACCGAAATATCAATATCAGTAAAGAAACTATAACACTGAAAGAAATTTATTCTCACCGTTCTTGAAATTGACTCAATCATGGCAACATTTTTAAATTTAAACAAAGCATGCTCACATTACTGCTTGGTTTCTGCAATATTAGTTAAGTACGACATCTTTCAATTTAAGAACATTGCATGATTGCATCAATTTCAAGTACATTAGACTTAATTAAAAAGATAAATAAACGGTTATAACACTAATAGAATTCACAAAAGGCATTAAAACAAAGGAATGGACTTTTGCAATCGGGTGATTTTTTCGGACGGTAGTAAATTTCATAGGTATAATCGAATGCGGTAAAAGGGAAAAAGTTTGGCGTAAACCTAATCAAGAGCTGAAAAAACAAAATATGAACCCTACAGTAAAACAGACTATAGACTAAATTATTTAGAGAATAGCTTATAGGCTCAATTATGGACAAATAGGTACAATTGGACATTTTAAGAAAAAAATTGAAAAAAATGTTACTCAATTATTGTCAGCAATTTGGTCTTATAAGACCGAAACCCTAAAATTGACATTAGAATTGTGAATAAATGTAATTTTGTAACGAATTGTTACTGTTCTCTTGCGATAGGTAGGAATTATTATATTATCATAGTTTTATTATATTATTATATTGTAAACAAGAACTTGAAAAAAGGAAATGTAAAGAGCGTCTTGTAATACGGTAAATTTCTCTTATTCTCTTTCCTCGTTTTCCATTTTCCTTTAAATCGGATGGGTAGATGTATTTCTTTCTGTTTTTATAAATACCTGAGAAAATTTTAATTTGTTTATTTATCAACTTTTAGCTTATTTAATAAACACATCTCACGTTTCTTATCCTTCTTAAAACATTTTCGGTAAAAATAAAAACAACAATTTATATTAAAAAAATACATTCTGATAAATAATTATTTCGTAAAGTAGGTAATATTGAGGATGAAGAAGCTTTAGTTGCATTTTATTAATACGTATAATACAATGCAATGATATGTAGTGTTGTAGATATATTATACCATGTGTATGTATAGTAACATCTTTACCTACATACTATAATATTATAGTAAACATAATATTATTTCCACAATAGATTTATATCATTTATATAGGGCAAACGCTGTATGTTAATTTTTTACAGAATTTCATTCTGCACTATATTCTTATTATAGGTACATACAAGAACGACTATCACTGGTATATTCCAATAAGGCCATAACTGGGCAATTTTAAGCTTTGATATAATATTTATGTACGAAGTGTAAAAGTGTAGTAAATAATGCCACTTACTTAAATCTTATAATATTTGTGTCAACTAAACGAACACCTTACAATAAACACTTAAAATCTTGTATACACAAATTTGTCATATGATACCGGCGTGTACGAGTACAAGTTTGTTGATGTCCAGGTTCGTGTGTGGTCATTCAATCCTTCGGAATATCATAAATTTGTCCAACAATTACATTATCATCTCTAATATAATAATAATAGTATATACCTACCTACTATTTCATAATTTATTTCCTACGAGCAAATTCGCTTATGGAAAATTATGTAAATTATGATGGTCAAAAATAAATAACATGGAAGGAAACAAAATGTACCTCTAATTATTATTCAAAAATTATATTAAGATACAACATTAAAAAATTGAGTTATGAATAATGTGCTTTATTTCTTTTCAAAGTGTACCCATTTTAGGAGTCATTTAAATTTCCTACTTTTTAAAAAACTGGTGGTTCATGTTAAAAATTGTGACAGTGAAGTAGTAAATTCTATCAATGGGTTTTGGATACACGATATTCTTTAATTTTAGAAACGAGTTTGGTTAATTTTTGTAAATACTGAATTTTTTTGTTGCTTATTTATTACTTGAATAGTATGATCTAATGCCAAACGAAACAAATAAAAATAAAATAATTAGACTAATTTAGTTAAATTTGGAAATTTGTATATATTTTATATAATGGTAAGTTCGGGTGCTTCCCTACTAATAGAACAACAATATTTATGTGACATTAACATCTGATTTGTAGAAATTCTTTAGATTTCTTCATCTTTTTTACCATATATTCCTCTATATCCATCCCTATGGGTGACTATGCGTGACTACTTATAACTGATGTCTAAATATTCAAATATCAAGTGACATAGTGACAGTTATTGTTACGTATTACACACAGTACTTATCGAAGAAGTTTTTATGTTACGTTCGAAAATAATGGTTTTTATTTTGGTTAAACACACTAAAAATTACATTTTATGGTATTTCGATGTAATTATTTTTCCCCATAGACGTGCAGTCAACCAATTTTTTTTAATCTAGTATCTACTTATTAAATTAACTCTGTCCGCTAATTAATTATCGCGATCAAGTTAAAAGGTTAAAATCAAATATAACATTTTCTATATTATGTTTTAAAAAATCAACTCATCCACTTGGTGTTATTAATAATGGTTTTTAGTACTTCCGCGTGAACGTCATTTAATATTTATAGCGTTGACAATTTCTAAATCAGATAAAAAGCACCCTCCCAGCTCGGGTGTATATAACGAGCCCCCTTGCGACCGATCTAGGGAGTTATAAATTAAAGCTCCAGAAATGCCGACAGCTGCTCTAAATGAATCAATTTACTTTTGAATCTGGAATAGATTAAGATCTTAAATGTTTAATTTGCACTTAATAACAATTTTATTAATAACCCCGTTTAAGATAATTAACTTTAAATTTGTTGTGTGCAAGTGAAGGAATTTTAATTAATTTAGTTTCGTATTACCTGTAGCACCATCTTCTTAAAATGTCACTTTAATTTCAATTGAGTAAAAAAGATTAGCATTGTTATAAAATTTTACAAGATTTCAGGAAGTGTAGGTCCCTGGTATGGCTATATAAAAAGAGAGTTTACCGATATTCAGTAAGTGCAATACTTTTCCAGATAAATATCATCGGCAGCAGGGCCAAAAAAAATGTGCAAACAAGATTTACCTTTTAGATACAACCGGATTTATATTTTATAGTTCTAAACGAGACTATACTAAGTAGTGGTTTAACTGAAAGTGGAAAGTATGGAAAACTAAGATATAAGTGGAGGGTACTGACCTGAGGAATATTGTACCCCTTTAGGATGGATCACAAAATAATGCACATCACCGTAAGTAGGTTTATAATCAGTTGATTTTGGATAGTTGAATAGGAATTGTAATTTAATTTGTATTTCAAATACTACGTTTCTGATATCCTTGCTTGTGTTATGCTGTTTGAAAACGTCACATTTATAGTAATTATTTAAATATAAACTGGGACTTGGACCTACTTATTAGCAATAATGTTATAAGAAAAGTCTGATGTACCTATTTTTATGTTGGTTGAGATTGATGCAGCTTTGAAGTAAATTCTCACATGTTAAATAAGTTCAAACACATTCAGTTTTATGTAAGGAGACATAGTGCAGGCAGACAGTTTACAAATCTTTAGTATTTTCTCTGACACGAATGATTGACATGTCGAAGCGACCGCCGGTCTTTCTATGACAACTGTTTCCGTTCATCTTACCACAATCACGTGTTTGTCCCGTATGTAAAATGTGCCTTTCTATTCTTCAAAATACACAAAATTTCTATTCAACCTTGACCAGAGGGCTTATAACTACTTGATTTTAATAATATAAAGGAACAACACGTTACGGGTACGTTACAAGTTTTTTCACATTTTATTGAAAACATTAGCTGTCAACCGATCAAAAAATTAGAAGCTTGTTGTAATTTTTGTAGTTTATTTAAATTATTCCCTACACGAAAACTCAAAATATTTTAATAATATATTCAAAATAAAGGGATACCCTTGTACTACTATATACTCAACCTTCTACCGTTATTTTAATCTAAAAATGTAATAAAATCTAAAATGAGACATTCACTTCAAATTGAAGATTCGGCTGGAATGGTTAGCTTTTAAATTAAATTTCCTTCAATATTTTCAATTAAAGACGTACCACGCATAAAGTAGACAAATTCAGCAATTAAAATATGATAAATTTTTGTTCTTACATCCAAAGCTTATCTGATAAAGTGCATACCTGGTTTTTGATAAGAGCAAAAATGTGCAATAAATCTAACAGTTTTTATTTCAAGATAAAACTGGTGTGATAACAGCAAGTTCATTACGTCTGTCTACGTCATATTCTATATCAGGTACAAAATTGATGAAGTAAAATTAATTGGATTATACAATGTTAATTTTTAATAATAACAATTAAGTAGGTACAAGTGTTTTATAATTTCATTTCGAAAGCGTGAAATTTATGAATTCTTTCATATTTAAACATGCCAATAGAAAAAGAAACAGAACAGTTAGTAAGGGCGTAAAGAAATGGTTTGTGATGATATTATTTTGATCCGTGAAATTCCGTATCATGTACTAAGTACGATTCAAAGATCTTGTTGGAAAAGTTATTGTTGTATCAATGTTTTATTGTACATAACTACAATATCCTATTATGGTACCACCCATGCACCATTAAATCGCTTATTTGAAGTAAATCAATGCATTTCTTTTGTTTTTCATATAGTATGTAGTTAAAAAGTATAATTTATTATGTAAGATCATAAGGTACTGAAGACTGAAGTAACTTCAATATCACCCGCGTCGGCAGTACTTTCTACTATATTGCTTCCACAATAAAATTGAAACTTAAGTCAAATTTTATAATTCATAAAAATTTTGGTATTTATTATATGCGGAAAATCAAATCATCTGAAAATGAGTTTTTTAAAATTGTAAAGAATCCTTCTCTCTAATACAGCCTGACTACTACTTACATATACTATATAATTTATATACGCATCAGTTAATATAAATTATATGAAAATATGTTATTCTTTTGGAATTTAACTTATTATTTGGTAGGTAAGCATTACCAGTGGTACGCGTATACTTACACAGTGGTACCTCGGGTTACGAATACCTCTAGTCTCTAACAAATCGGTTCGCAATCAAAATTTCCGAAGAAATTTGGACTCGACTTGTATAGAATGCCTTGACGCATGAACGTACCTATATTTATTATATAAAACTCCAGTCAAAATTTGTTCGAAAATTTTAATTGTGAGCCGATTTGTTGGTGATTAGATGTGTTCGTAACCCGAGATATCACTGTATATTATATAAGAAGCATTCCTATATAATATAGTAATACGCAAAAGAGAAGTCGTACATGATGAATAATAATAAAGCAAAAATATAGTAATTATTATTATATTATTATTAATAAATTATAGAATTATAGAAAATAAGCAAATACATTGTGTTCCACATACGTCACTTTTATAAATTTGTATGGATCACCATGTACATAATATACTATGTACGTACGTAATATTAATATATGTTATTATACTGTATCTTTGAAGTTTTATAATAGTATATTGCATTAAATTCTTATCAGACATATTCAATTTTACTTTTGTTTGAATTTTTTTATGTAAATGTTGGTAAATTTAGTACAATAATAATACACAAAACATTCAATATCCTATTACAGCATTTTAGAACAATTTTAAAATTCTCTTATAGAACGTACGGAAAAAGTCCTCGCATTGACCATTTATTTTGGCTGAGTGTTAAGCCATAAACATTTTTTGAAATATCATACCGGTATGCTTGTTTTGGTTCATATTTTACAATAACTTCTTTTCAGTCGGAAAATTTAAATCTCTTTCCAATATACATTCACTGTATTCATGATTACATGTTATGTATAAACATATTTACTTACATAGTACGTACATAGTATGTATGCCTATACCAATTTGTCATAAAGCTTTCCTAATACCGACACTGTTTTTCTACATTATAATATTGTACTGTAGTATTATGTACTATGTGTAAAAGTGTAAGTATTTATCGTACTAAAAGTAAGTAAAATCGAAAATTAACTAAAGAGACCTAAGTTCAACTTAATTAATTCATTACTATTAAACTAGGAACTACCAAAACTTTTCATTAGTAAAATAATGACCGCGAAGGAACTATTCAACGTTTAAAATAAAAAAGTTGAAAAAATCCACCGATGTAAGCTAATTTGATAAATCAAACAATTATTATATCGTCCACGTAGGCAGTAGCGCATCCGCATGAGCTTGTGTTCAACTTTATTAATTAATTACAGCTAAACAATGAACTACCAAAAGTTTTTATTGGACTACCAAACCTTTATACATGACTTTCGATCAAATGAGCTAAAAAAGTTAAACATTTCACTATAGGGGGGCCAACTTGACGTTATATTTTGATTGATTAGTTACGAAAAAACAATGAACTACAAAAACTTTTAATTGGACTACCAATCGATACCTAAAATGTTAAGGTTAAGTTAAAAAATCGATTGAAGGGGCTAACTTGATGGAGGTTAAGTATTTACCACATAGTACATATATAATAATATATAATACTTATTTTATTTGTTAAGCAACGTAACCATCAACTATAGAGTTGTGATATAGTCAAGATGATGGCACACGAAGTGAAATATAATATTTAGGTATGTACATATTTGATAGACAAAATAAAAAATTAACTACAACAGGGACAGCGCCCCATTGATCCATTCTTACTCATACATTTTTAATTCTTTGAATTTATTATTTTCATGCGCGAAAACCGAGGCTTACCAAATGATTTCCATTTATATACTTATTGTATTTGAAAACTATTGCCTCGTTAAATAAAAATAACAAACCTAATTACCTAGTATGAATACATCCAACTCTTTTACATCACGGTAGATATGTACTACATTCCTCAGAAATTCGTGTGAAAAAAGATATTTGCTATAATAAAATAAATTATCCTATAATATGAATAAAATTATGTTGTATAAAAAAGTTTGAATTTTTCAACTTTCATTTTTAGTTGCAGAAAATCCTCCTTAATAAATTTTACCAAAAGGGAAAATTTTTTTTCAACCGTGTTATTTGAAAACCGCGTAAAAAGAGTTGGGTGTATATTGTAAAAATATATAATAGGCGAATTTGAAGAGGGGGAAGCAAAATAACATAATATATTTTTCCACTACTAGCCATAAACACTATCATTTCAACGTAAGTTATCGAACTGTGAACCACGCCTTCTGTCACCTGAGGTGAATAATATTTTATTATTCACTAGTAGTTAATAATGAACATAAATGCGTAGTCCGGAAACTTCGGGCCATTTTGAAAGAAAATTTATGTGTAAAACGAATTAGCATAACCAAGAAATTCTATCAATAGTGTTTAAATAATTAAAATCGGTCTATAAATAAGATTAATTTGATATTTAAAATGTTGATTAAATTGGAATTTTGTGACGTTTAGCAATTAGGCGAAATGAGAAAACGAATTATGACAGCTGAAACTGGAAACTTTATAAATCGATTATTAATAATTATTACAATCAATTATCGTTACAAATAGTACATTTTTTGACAAAATAGTTTTCGTCAACATCTATATACTTTGTATTCCACGTTCACTAGTTTTTATTCGATATTTAATGTAACCTTTATGTCAAAATTAATTAAACATTTTCAAGCAAGTGTCAACATCAAAACAAAAAACTATCATTTGTTTTATAATTTGAAATAAATAATTAAAACGATTTACTTTATTCATTAACAATTATTATTATAAGAGTAAACAATCCTAGTAGTGGAAAAATTGTATATAAACCACGGTAGTGAAGCGTGTTATAACCGCGCCTTAAATCGCGGTGCTACGCACCTTGGGATTTAATCTGGCGCTAGGGTTATAACACTATCTTCACTACCTTGGTGTATAATATACTATATGAAGTTTAATTTTTACATTATTATAATATTATCTGCACGTTAGTCTCCCCCCTCCCTCACAAATATGTTCTATTTCCACCTATGGTAAATTACAACTAAAATTATCATTATGTAGATAGATAACTTTTATGTAATACCTATATAGACATATTAATTTATAGTATTAATAGCATAAAATAGTAGTATCTTAAATCATATTTAAAACCTGCCAAATTATATAATCGTAAAAGTCATAATAATAATAACAACAAAATCACTTACTTGATTATAAGAAGGAAGTGGAGCGTAATCAAAGTAAGTAGGCACGTTATACAACATTAGAAAGATAAAAATAAACAAATCGTTCAGAACATATTCGAAAATGTATGTATCTAATTAAATGGTTTTTGATTTATAAAACAAAACGGTAAATTATCAAAACATTCATTAGTTGTGCTCACTTTGAGTAAAATACGTAAACGAGATGCAATTTAAGCTTGTAAATTTGCGTATTCGCACTGTTAATAAGAACGACGTTTTTAAGTACACAATTAAATTATAAAGATCCGCAATGTAACTCCAATAATTTAAAGTATTAGACAGTTGTTGTGCACAGCGCTAACCGATAGACGCTTTGTGTGGAAGAAATTGGAACCATTGCTTTGTGGTAGGGAGAGCTTTAGATTTCAGATTGATAGGGCGGGGTTACATCATGTTAACTTGCACAACACTCCTCTTGAAATTGGTACGCCTTCTTAGGAGTGGTTAGTTTTCAACATCATTTAGGAATTTCAACTAATATTCCGAACGGATACCTGGTAGGTAAGAAGTTCATAAATATGTATTACACACCCACCCAAATTTACTACAATATTGCTTCTTCTATCCTCTTCTTATTTAAGGAAATAGAAGTTTGTCTAATAGATACTTGAGGGATCTTGATATAATACAAGGGTAATTAAAACGTAACATATCAAATCGATCGGATTCTGTATTCTCGAGATGTTGTCTGCTCTCCCATAACCCCACAATTTTTTTCCAAGATTTTTTTTCATGTTACAAAATAATTAATGAGAAATTATAGGTAGTATATTGGAAGAATTGAGAAATATTATTGTTACTTCTAAAAAATATTCGGAAAATTTTATTAATAAACGTAAGCGTAAAAATAAATTGCCGCAATTCACTAAATTGGGTAATTCCTTATTACCCCAACGTCTTCAGTTTTGTTCCATTTAATTATTATCAGCCAAGTTAATTAACAATTTTTTTTTATTTAAACAAATTTTGCTAAGAAAAATGCAACGAAAGATTTTGATTGATAAAAAAGCAAATAAAATTGTGCGATTGTAAATTAGG
Source organism: Lycocerus yunnanus (assembly GCA_036346125.1). NCBI lineage: Eukaryota > Metazoa > Arthropoda > Insecta > Coleoptera > Cantharidae > Lycocerus > Lycocerus yunnanus. Next base: position 9,120,608 of record JARFIX010000008.1, read on the forward strand.
TTTACAACCCTTCCCTTCCACATTGGATGAAAATGATTAAAGTTCATTTAATTATTAGCATTATATCAAGTTAGTTGATGTAATAATTATTATGATCTCAAAAATCAAACAAGCAACATGTTTACTTCACTTTTACTGCAATTTATTTTTAATTATAATTTAATTATTTGTCGTTCACCTCCCAGAAGAGGTTCGCCTTCCTGACGAATTTCATAATAACAAAGTACATGATCATGTTCGAGCAAAAAATTTGTTGGAGGAAATTAAAATAATTTTATTGATTACTTTGTACCTTTTATAAACATAAATGAAAATAATTCTCATCGTAAATTACCTCGACACCTCGACTCATTTAAAGGTATAAAATCCGAGGGATGTCTGGCTCATTAATATTTGTACACCTATTGTCAAATTCGGCAGGACTAATGTGCCTGCGGTACCGCCGATCCTGCTTATGTACCACCAGTCTTGCCAGATCCTGCCTTGGTACTGGCAAGTTTTGATTTTGTTTGTTTCTAAAAGTCTCCACAAAATTACATTATAAATAATTAAAATGCAATAATAAATTAATATGTAGATATATAAAACACATTCAACTTCCGTTAATTTAAAAATAATTTTCTATTTCTTTTAAATCAAAATTTTCAAAATATTTCAAAAAGTAACATTCAATTCAATTTAACTTATTTGGTGTGGTTCTAAGTCCGTTTAAGTCAGTAAATTGTTCATTTCGCCAAGACTAAATAAAAAATATCATCATACTTATTGTAAAATTCCTCATGTAAAATTGCAGAAGGATACTTCCACAAATATACGTAAAAATATGTGACGGGTTTAGGTTATTAGCTTTTCTTGTCAATTTTTTCTACTTATACCTGTAGGTATGTATAATTAATAGTCAATTTAATTATAATTGCTAAATCGGGAATTAATATTAAATATTATAGATCGGTCTTGCCTCAGTGCTACCAGGTCCTGTTAGGTACTGCTTTGGTCCTGCCAGGTTCAACTACTGCGACTAACGAAATATTCCCATTAAAATGGAATATTAAATATTTTTAGCATTTTACGAAGAAATTTAATTTTAATTTTTAGGTATTGTCTGTTTTAATTTTCTTATAAAGGGTCGCCCATCTGTTGGTACGTTTTTAAAAATGCGATCAAAAGAGTAGGCATTGATATTTTTTATTAATTTTTTTGTTGTTGGAAAGCTACAAGTATCCGCGTCAAGAATGAAAAACTATTTCGTTCATGTGGCTCCCTCTACTGGCCTTACAGTATGCCATTCGGTCACCCCAATTAGTGATGACATTTTGAACTACCTCGGCGCCAATTTCACTCAAAACAGTCGTAATGTTGTTTTTCAAAGCTGGAATTGTCTCTGGATTATTCGCATAACATCGGTCTTTAACGGCACCCCCAGGAAGAAGTCCAGCGGTGTCAAATCGCAGCTACGCGCAGGCCAATTGACATCTCCTGAACGGCTGATTATGCGGTTGTCAAACTTGGTGCGCAGAAGGTCGATCGTAAGTCGGCTTGTATGGCATGTGGCGCCATCTTGTTGAAACCAAAGGTCGTCCACATTCATAGCGTTGATTTTAGGCCATAAAAAGTTGGTCAACATGGCTCTGTAGCGTTCGCCATTGACGGTAACGGCGTTGCCAGCATCATTTTCGAAGAAAATGGGCCAATTATGCCACCACTCCAAAATCCACACCAAACTGTGACTCTTGGAGGATGCATTGGTCTCTCTACGATTGCATGTGGCTGTTCCGAACCCCAAATCCGACAGTTTTGCTTGTTCACATATCCGCCGAGATGGAAATGCGCTTCGTCCGAAAAGATGATTTTCGACCAAAATCGACGTCATTATTGAGCTGGTCTATGGCCCACACAGCGAACTGATATCGAAGCGGATGGTCATTTGCTTTCAACTCCTGAGTCATCTGGATCTTGTAGGCGACTAATCCGAGGTCTTTGTGCAGTATTCTCCCAGGCTGGTGCGACTAATGCTCAGTTGCTGCGATCGGTGTCGAGTTGAGGTCGTCGGATTCTGTCTCACACTTTGGGCCACAGCCTCAATATTCTCGGGTGTGCGCACTGTCCGAGCTCTGGGACCACTTCTGTCATCCACTAACATCCCTTTCTCACGAACTTTCTTCACCAATTTGCGTATAGCGCCTTCGGTGGGTGCTTTATCACGACCCATATTTCTTTTCAAAATTCGCACAGTTTCGGCGACACAGCACTGACTTTGAAAATAAGTTTTTAAAATTTTAAAACGTTCTTCAAAAGAAAACATGTTGTTTCGTGCCGCGGACGGTATGACTAATGAACTGTAAAAAATTCGGGTCTGTAGCTCGTTTGCCGTTGTCATACGACGAAATTCAAAAACGTACCAACAGATGGTCCACCCTTTATTTAAATATAATGGGCATTCCACGCCAAATCGAGCACCTTTGAACCCGACCCCTTTTTATTTGAGTGAAAGTTTTACATGCCTTACTACCGCATTAAAACCATTTATATGAGTTTTTTCAAATTTTTTTATTGTACCGAAAACAAATTGTTAAAAAAAACATTTAAACTCATATTTTTTATTTTCATATTTTTCTTTTACAAAAAAACTTTAATTTATTGTGCGTATAATGCCGAAAATCCCATATTGGGTCAACTTTTCTTTCTATTTTTTTTGTTTAATTGAAAAATTTTTTTTTTTATTCTATCGCAATCTAACATTTTTTTTGTAATAAAGTAAATCTAAATAAATAAATATATCTATGATATTTTATATTTTATTTATAATCTTAACTTGATGATTATTGATTACGATTATTACAGGATTAGGATTATTAATTCGATGTTGGCCCCATATGGGATTTGCGGCATTATAAGCACAATACATTAAAATTAAAAAGTAAAAAATGAAAATAAAAAATGGCGAACTTTGAAAAATCAATGTTTTTCCGAAAAATTGAAAATTTTTATAGAATATGAGTTGAATGAATATTTTTTTCTATGTTTTCCGAAAGATGCGTTTAAAAACGAAAATTTAAAAATTAACGTCTTGATTACTCAATTTTTGAAATAGGTACTATAGCGTTTGAAAAAAAATACAGTTTCTTTAAAAAAATGCACAATTTTTTTGGATACAATAAAAAAATTTGAAAAAATCCACAAAAATGATATTAATGCGGGTAGTATAACACGTAAAAATTTCACTCAAATCAAAAGGGGTCGTGTTCATAGGTGGTCGATTTGGCGTGGAATGCCCCATAAGTATTCAATATGTATTTTCTTGTTTTGCTGTTACTCTCTTGAGGTATTTTTGTAAAAGTTATTGGGGTTGATCACACTTTTCACAATTATTATATTATTACTCTCTAAGAAATGACACGAATAACTTATTAAATTTCTTGGTAATTCTTTTTCTCTAAACTACATATTTCCCGATTGTGTACACGATTGCTCTCAAAACAACGAATCGATTAATTAACCTTTTTTTTCTGGAAAAGTTATTTTATTATATATTTAATTAGAAATTTACAAATTTGATAATAAATAGTAAGAAGTAGTAGGTATATATTTATAAGTTCGTTAGTTTTTAGTTTCAGTTGATCTCATGGTCTTTGATTATCTAATTAAAGGTAATTTTCACATTTCTAACTTTAATTTCTGCCGTTACAAAGTATGAACAATTAATTTTGTTTATTGATTTAGCTACAGAATTTTATTCCCTAGAATCGATCATTGGTCAGGTTGTTAACTCGAACCGATTCAAATCCGGGTAGAGGCTCACTTTGCAATGCCGTCTTAGTACTTCGGAAGGCACGTAAAGAAGGTGGTCCTCTCAAAAGGTGCTAGCAACATCTTTGAGATATTAAATGCTACAGTACCCTCTTAGGGGAACGGGTAAAACAACGTAAATTATATCCTTGCAAAAAGGAAGTTCAAAATATATATTTTATTCCCTAAATCTTATATTTGTCGATTCTTTGAAAACAGGAAATTACGAAACCATCCTTTATTTCGTTTTGATACATAGGGGAAAGTTGCTGAAATCGTATACCTTTTTAAAAAAATGGATCTTCGAGCTAATTTGGATTACTTATTTAAACATCCATTTAGTAGAAACAAAACAATAGAATATCTTATCTTGACGTTCTAGGACAATAACGACTTTCTGAAACTTCAGTTTTTCTTAAATAGTGCAATGGAAACGGACAAATTAATTAAAAGTTCAACGGTACAAACAGGCATAAATCTATTAAATTAAAATGACTTAAATGAATAAAAAAATTGATCAAAAAGTACGATCATGGTAATCAGTAGATCATAACGTCATACCTCTAAAATCATGCCGGTTCCTTTTACAGTAAATTTTACTTTTTGAATAATAATACACAGCAATAAATTTATTAATTTTTTTTAACATTAGTACATTGAAAATTGTTAATTTATATAAAAATGAATTATAATTAATATTAATTAAATATTTTTTGGTTTCAATTTATTAAGAAATCTATCTACATAAGGTAACAAGCTAATTAGGTGATAATTTGACATGCGCATTATGTTCCAGTGAATATTATGCATTTTTTACATTAGCCGGAGCGTATAAATGACTAGCTGTATCTCTTAGTAAGGTCTTCCGGTAAGAACTTTTCAGCTTGCGTACCTCGCAACTTGGTACTGTCAGTTGGTTAGCAGTTGGATTGGGATGTACTTCCACAGATTCTCTTGATATCTTGCGCTGTATCTTCTGACTTCTTTAATGGTAGGTATCTGGAAGTCATTTTAGATGACGCTATTTGACACACACCAACTATTATTCAAAATAATTTGTTCTGAAACCTTTGCAGAATTTCCAGATTCGAGTTTACAGCTGATCCCCAGAGCTGGATTCCATAAGTCCAGACTGGTTTCAGTTTAGCTTTGCAGACGAGTATTTTGTTTTCCATCGAGAGTTGGAATTTTCTGCCAATAATCCAATAATCCAAACATGTATTGGCCATGCCAATGCATGTTGCTCAGCTTCAACTCAAGCTGTTTCCGTTTGGTGAAAATATTCTTTTGCCACGTTATACATCTATCCAGATGCATACCGAGGTCCTTGGCATATTCCGCTTGTGGTAGTTCACAGGTTAAATTAAATTAGTGGACAAGTATACCTCTTCATAGTAAACGTTACCTGTATCAATTTTGCCTCATTGGCTTTGATTCTCCACTTTTTTAAGCCAGTCTTGCATTGCATTCAGACAGAGTTGGAGGTTTTCTGATGCTATTGTTGGATTAATATGACTCGAAAGAATGGCAGGGACATCTGCAAAGATCGCGATCATGATGTTTCTGGTTTGAGGAAGATTTGACATGAGCACAAGGTACAGGACAGGATCCAGTATACTTCCTTGTGGGACTCCAGATTTAACGTGGTAAAAGTCGGTGTATTAATTTTCTTATTTGACGAGGAAGTGCCTATCGGTGTAACCTTCTATTAACTTGGGAAATGATTAAGTTTTTAGCGAGATGATGTGTTGAAAAAATGTTCCCCAATATGGATTCAAACTCGAGCGTATTATATATGAATACGCGTGCTAACCAACTGCACTACTGAGGCGATTATAAGTCTAATAACTTAGCTACAAGTCCGCTTGTATAGTCTAATAACAGCGTTAAATATTTGGGTGATTGCAGATAAGCATTTCGTATTTGTCTCTTGTAGTACCTTTCCTGTTATTAGATCATATCCGGGAACCTTTCGTGGGTTGATTTTCTTTAGGATTATTTTCTTTACTATTTATTTTCTTTTAAATTTCCGCATTGGGAAGGGAATTTCACGGTATTCTTCTATTTTCATTTCTTCCCCTGCTGTGGTCATAGTTGGAAAGTGTTAGCCAGGTGAATAGCAAACGCTCTAGCTTTTTCATTATTATTCAGTGCCCATGGTCGAACTCGTTTTTAATTGGGGGAATCGATTGTTGTGGCCTCTTCTACTTTTTTGTTGCTTTCCACAGGGAATAATTAGTAGCCGGTGATCAAATATTTTTGAATATCTTGATTTTTGATTTCTGTTAATAACTGTTTTAGTTCTTTCGATGCCTTATTTAATTTAGTTTGATCACTTTGGTAATCTGTTTGTTGCCCTCGCCTGCGAAGTGCTTGCTTTTATTTTATTGCATATGACGTGTCTTCTCTTCTTTCCGTGAATTTTGCATCCGGAGTTGTCCAGCACGCTGCTGCTTGTATCTCATTTGTTAATTTGTTTACCGCTTCATGTATGTCCTTATCTGTTTTTAAAGAGATATCAAGTGACACGCGTTGGTCCAAGCTTTCTTTAAAACCATTCCAATCAGTTTTCCTGCTGTACAAGCTTGGTAGTTTTTCTTTACTTATTATTTGGGTAAATACTTTGACAATTACACGCGAGTGGTCAGAAGAGAGGCCAGAGGGTTAAATTTAATTAATATGTATTATAGATTTGGAACAGTAATGTACCTTTTTTATTCAGCTAACGGACCTTCACAAACTTCTCCACTTTTTAACCCTTTCTCATCACTATCATCCTTACTATGTTAGGTGCTTTCAAGTAGAAAGACACCACTTTCATATGATCAGCAATCTGTGTGAATCAAAATTATTGTTAATTAGGTATGTATGTAGTAGGAGATGATAATTTTTTAGATAAATTAAAAACAATTATTTTAGGAACAAACTTTTTCAGCAGTTTACTCTTATGAACTTTTAAATGCTTTGAGAACTGAAACGTTTTTAGAAAAGGATACATTTTTGAATTGGTCTTGATAACGAAAACAATTTGGAAAAGCATCACGATATCTATTAGATACCATAGGCTCTTCACAAAGCGATGGAAATTTCGGATCTCCTCAACATTAAAGGCAACTCTAGTAGATGAAAACTTGATAACGAAAGTTGCAAATCTTTTGTATACAAATTTGCAGCTTCCTTATCATAAACCGCCTCTAAAACTTATTAAAAGATGTTTCCCATTTACGTTATCTAACTAAATTGTGTTATTATTTGAGATTAAATTGATACATAGAACGGTAGCATTTGTTTTCGTGCGATCTTTTCGATTCCTTCTGGATTCAATTAGTCCATCGTCTATGAATTGAAGCTCACATTTTAGTGTCACAGTAGTGGTGGTTCGGTGGCTTGTACAACATTAGACGAACCAACAGCATCGGAGAAACGAACAACATCGGCAGGAAAAACAACAACGGACGGATTTAATGATTTAACTGACGTCGTTTTTTTCTTCGATCAATTTTGAACATGTGTTACCAATACGGTATCTGGCGCACGAATTCAATATCTGAAAAACCACCTCTCTTTATATCATTCGGGAGATCTGCCTTGCTCCCATTGGTAGAAGTTGTTCAACTAAAATCGTTCGATTTCAAAAGGGCCTTTGATTTAATGCCTTTTTGTGCTACTTGAAACTTGTTTTTTTTTAATTTAATCTGACTACATCTTGAAATTTTTAAATCGTCACCTTCTTCTCGATTTGCCGCGTTTCAAAGACCAAAAATATTTATTCTACACCGATGTTTCGTTGTAAAAACTTTCAAAAAAGTGTGCCAACATGGCGTTTGCAATTTTTTGAGATGCTGCGGCGTAAATAATTATGCTTTTCGAAATTTATCTATCTTGAATGTAAATTTATTACCTTTGACATGGTATTTTCCAATTTTCCATCAGATAAAAATTCTGCCTTCCAGCCTGACATTTACGTCGAAAGATGTGGTCGTTTCCTACTGACGCTACAAAAATGTCAACCGTGAAATTGTTCTACCTAAAAAGATCCTTTTCGTGTCCGGATAGTTGGCTCTGAGACAGTTAGCCTTGCGACTATTGACTCTCGAGAACTGACCTTAGCGACAATTGATCTTCACGACGATTGATCTCGCGACAATTGATCTTTGTATTGGCCCTAGGACAAATGGCTCTGGCGACAATTATCGATCTTTGCTACTGTTGGCCTTATGGCAATTAACCTTCACGACAATTGATTTTTGGGGCTATTTACTTTAGGGCTGAGGTTTCAGTGAATAGGTTTTTGGAATGCCCCCATCCTTTCTATAACTATTAATTTTAAATTTTTACTTTTTATGTGTTCTCATTAGTGAAAACGCCTGAAAATAGAAAATTATCCAAAACTTGAAAAGTAATGAAAAAAAAAGAAACGCCCCTGCCCTTGCTGCAAACTACTAATTATTATTATTATTGTTAATAATAAAACAAAAATGAGCTCTGATTGGAAATATTTGAAACTGAAGAAATTAGATTCGTATAAAGTGGTTTTGGTCCAAGAACTATGTAAACGAAGATGATCCTGATAGTGGGCTAAAGTTTTGTGAAACCATGTTGCAAACACCATACGCGAGGACCGACAATGGATTCCGAAAGCATATAATTTTTTTCAATGCTGGTAAACTTAATTTTTCTAATGGCAAAATTACTTACAATGACATTTGGTCAGGATCATCAGTTTGAAAACTTCTTTCTTCACTATTTTTCCCCTTCAGCAAATCCCGAATTTGTGGCATTTTCATGTGCGTGGTATTGGTAGTCTTGATTTGATGAAGTTGGTTTAATAATTTTCTGTGGCATATTATCAACGTTGTTTTTATTGTTTTCCATTTCAATCTCTGACGTTAAAGATCTAAAACTTTCTTCCAAAGGATCAGTTTCTTCCAATTCAAATACATAATCGTCACCATAAGATACGGATCCTGGGTGTGATTTGGTATATGGTATTAAGAATTGCAAGTGCTTGTTCAAATAGTATGCCTTTTTATGTCTTACACCACTATCCGTTATAGTTGGGCGTCGAGATCTAACAAAAGCTGCTCTTATGTTTTTCCATCTTTCACGACAGTTAGTTTCTGAAACAAATGAAAAAAACGCTCAAAAACTGATAGTTTTGGGCAAGAGAAAGACAAAATGGAAAAGATTTCAAAACGGCGTGATAGCTGTTTACAAACATTGATAAAAGGTTTATCAAACATTATATTTATTGTATATGTAAAGGATGAGCTATTGATGTCTTCCACTAGTAAATACTCATCTTAAAAACGGCTCAACAGATTTACTTCAAATTTTAACTTAAAAAAACATAATAAACTAATTTATATTTTAAAAATATGTATTTTTATGATAAAATATTTAGTTTTTTCAAATTTTTGTTTAAAAACTCGTTTTTGAACAAAAATTTTGTTTTAAACCTCAACATGAAACGTGTGTGTTTTAAATAAAAAATATAAAACAGCGTATTTGTGTTGCCTATCCTGTTTTATATAGTTTCCCAAATTTGAAGAAAATTCATGAAGTCGTTTTTAAGATTTAAGAAGAAAGACCATTGATGTTGATGACAACAGTTGCGGTTTTGGTAAGAAAGTTGTGAATGTTTGACATTGTGTTGCTTCAATCAATAGCTGCTTTGCATTTCTTTTGATATTTTTCGGCATCGACCTTTAATAATAGACGTTTTCTATTATTATCACTGGAGTTCATATTTTGAGCCCCTTCCCCATTTCGAATTTTGAATTCAAAATAATGGCTGCATCAAGTCAGCCCGACAACGTTGGAATTTTTTATATTTCATTTGGAAGTGCTGGCGAGTGCTGTAATTTATTTTGAAAGTTCTGGGACCGTTAACATTTTATTGAGTAATTAAAAAAATCCGCGGAAGGCAGGCTAACTTGACGCAGCCCGACAAATTTGGAATTTCTTATTTTTTTAAATTTTATTTGGAAGTGCTTGCGAAGTGCTGGCGAGTACTGTAATTTATTTTAAAAGTGCTGGGCCTGTTAAGTTTTTATTGAGAAATAAAAAACTCCGCGGAGGACGAGCTATAACTTGACACAGGAATTTTTTAATTTTATTTGGAAGTGCTCTTTGGAAGTGCCAGCACTTAGTGCTGGCGAGTGCTATAATTTATTTTGAAAGTGCTGGACGCGTTAACTTTTTATTGAGAAGTTTAAAATTTATATTAAAAGATGCATAATTTAGAACTTACAACTTTGAAGATTGACGCGATGAATATAATTTTGCGGTATTTGATGCAAGAGGAACCAATTTCGCTATGCTTATTATTTTATATTTATTAATAAGAAAGTTTTCTGAATTTAATTTACTTGTACAAGAAGTTAAAATGACATATGATGTTCTATTATATTATTTTGTACATATATAAATAATATTATGTATATTAATAAGATTCCATTGAATGATTATTTTATAGGATTGCTTGTAAAATTTGTACTTAGCGCCCTCTCGTTGACGGAAGCAAATTTAAAACTAGATATCTTTTAACGAATACATTGGAGCACATGAGCAAAAATTTCGTTTTTATGAAATAAAAGTAAATTTTTTATTTTAATTTTAATTAGTTCTCAAGTTTTTTAACCGTAGGTATAATTCCAAAAAAAATTTAAACCCCCCTAACCCCCCAAAAAAGATTTTAAATTAGTAATCAGTTATTATTTTTTATATAAATAAATACTAATTTTAGAAGAAAACCGTAAATACAAACATAAAACTATTTTTTTCGGTAAAACACATTTTTTATATTGCAAATAAAAAATAATATGTGTTTATTCTACAAATAAATTTATATGAATACCATTTTTCTTGAAAATTTCGTCCCAAACAATATCTATGCCAATAAAATTGCTTCAAATGATATCTAAGAAACAAAAAAAAGAAATAGCCATTGTAATACAAAAAATTAAATTTCTTGTCAACAGCTTGGCCAAAAGTAATAGGTTACTTACGTTTGGATTTTGGAACCAAATTTGAGATCTCGTAAGGACCTTATATGGAAACTTGAGCTGATTAGATTTAGGTTCAAATTGATTAACAGACAATGTTTTTTTAAATTTTATTATTAAAAATTATTTTTTTTATAGGAAAAGTATCATAAAATCTTGGGTATGGTCACATCCAATTTTTTATAGTATAAAAATTAGATTTCGGTATTTAATTTTTAAAATTAGGAGTAGGTACCGACCTCAAGAATTATTATATTTTTTATATGTTTTTCCCAACTAATATCCAAACTTATTAAAATCAAAAAATTTGATTAGCGTTGTTTTGACAAATTCAGTAGGTATATTTATTCAAATTATATATTATATTATTAACCTTTGAAATTAATATTTGATTCAAATTTTTTTAAATTAGAAAGTTAAATGAATCTTAAATTTCGCTCAGGTATTCCCAATGCAGATACAGTAGAACTCCGTTATAGCGTACCGTGGAGGGGTCGTAAGATTTGATACGTTATATAATCCGAAACGAGACCAAAAATTTGGCCGACAGAGAAGTACCATATAACGGGATTCTACTCTAGTTTCATATTCCAAAAGAGCTAGATCCGCTACTATCTCTAAATGTATTTAAAAAGAATAAGCTCTCTTATTATAATGCATTAATCAAGAGCGGTTATAAATGGGGGACTGGGGGGGACAGCTCCCTGCTCCTCTCCAAATCAGCGTATTAAACCAATGCGGTTATCATATAGCTGCAACTGTATATTTTTAATTAATTTGGGTATTTTACAGAAATGTCCCCACCGAAAATTGGAAATATATGTGTTTATTTAAATTTGATGCATGGAAATATTCAGATGTGTGGATAAATTTTTAATTTTCCAAAAAAAAGCAACTGACCTAATAAAAAAAAAAAAAATGAAAATGATAATATACGAGATACGTACCGGATTCTTTGATTTCTTTGGATACGTCGTTCCACGCGGAGTCGGTAATGTTCCTTCTTGAATACTCCTTCATATTATTATTCCATAGGCATGGATATCTTTCTATGCACTTCACAAATATAATATTAAACATAGGATCGTGTCTCATGTTGTAAGATGCTGCATGACACTAATCGTATTAAACTGCCTTTGTTTATCGCTACGTGCACATATCACGCGTGTTGTTGCCAGTTTGCTGTACGATAAGGTAAAGCGGGGACTGAGAAATTATGTTGTTTGATCTTTGATGTACATATATTTATGTCATGCAAAGCGTACGGATATACCAAAATACATTGATATCATACGTTCTGACGTCATAAAATATTTTTGTGTGGCCGTTTTACACCGAAAGGATACCTCTCCAGTCTTCTTTGGACACGTTGATCGTTGATATAACAAAATATTATTGGAATTGAGATAACAATAATCTAAAATCAAAATTAATGTGAGCTATAAACAGTATTAAATGTTGTTTCTGTCTTACGGCGTCATCAGTATAGCAGAAAAACACATGGAAAACATCGAAAATTGGGAACCACTTGCGCTTACACCCGACTTTAGTACCACACACTCACGAGTTTTACCTCTGTCGAAAACGACCGATAAGTGATAACATTAAAACTAAAGTAACACATTCAAGGTACTAATCCTTTAATTAAATTCAATGAAGACTAAAGCCGGATGGAAGGGCAAGTGATTTCCAATTTTTGGTATTTTCCATGTGGGTTTTTGGCTATATTGATGACATCGTAAGACAAAACAATATTTGATATTGTTTATAGCTCACCGAATTTTGAGAATCTTTTAATTAAAGCATTACATTGAATGCGTTACTTTAGTTTTAATAATATGTACGTAATTATTAATAGTTTAAAAATTTGTTGTAATAATAGTTGAATGAAATTATTTGAAGAATCTTAATTATGATAAACAATTCGCATGTTCAGTAAAAACCCAAACGACTGTTTTTACCACATTACCGGTTTTAAAACTAAATATTCATAATGAGAAATTACTGGATTTAAATTATGTAAACTTCGAATGCAGTGTAAACTGGCGCAAATTATGAACACTAGACTTTTATAAACGTACAGAAAATTATGTATTTATCTTCCTGTTTGTTCCTGTTAGCTAAATGCAATGAATTCTGGTCTGTTAGTAAAGCTAAATCTAGATAGATGGGTGGAAGACATATCTTCAATACTTGTGGCACTCTGCAGATGATCATTCATAAGTATATCTATTGAACTTCAGGTGGCGCTAGATACACCGATCTTGTAAACACTGATATTGTGATCTGGGTATTAGCAAAAGTATGTATACTCCTTGATAGATGATAAAGTTTGCAAATTGAATTTCCAAAAATTATTCTTAATTTGAAAGAAAAATTATGACTAAAATATTAATTTATCATTTTTTTACTCTTATAAAACTTTTTTAATTACCTTTATTTCAACTAAATTAATTCTTTACCTTATTGATCTATAATTAGTTTATTGTTGTTCCCTCATGTTTACTCTCCCTTTGTGATCCTTACCAGGAATATCATCGATGCAATGATAAAACCATGAGTATTATGTGTAAATTTGTCAACCTGCTGCTAATACTGCGATACATTTCGTTAAGTATTCTTTTTTAATAAACACGCAGGTACAATTTCGAAATTTTGGTATTGGAAAGTTATGGTAAATTGAAGGCAATTACAGAAATAAACAAATTCTTTTTAAAGTACTTTATTGAAAAATGCAATATATATGTGCAGTGTAATATAACTATTACTAACAATACATAAAATAATATTTTATAGCTATATAGCAAAGAATATTTCAACAGTTTAATTTTATAATGTAAGAAAATAAAAGTTGTATAAAACTATGACTAGTTTTATACAATTATAGTAACACTATAAAAGTATGTATGTATATGTAAAAATCTGTTTGTGTATGTACAGTACTAATGTATGTAAATAAGTATTACTATTACTATATTGAGGTAGTCAAGCAAATGGCTAAGTTATTTTACTTTGAGATCGGTTGCGTTAAATTAACAAAATACAATTAACTAAATAGTATTTCTAGTGTAATAAAAAATAGATCAGTCTTAAACAAAAATGGCTTATGGCTATGGTGAATCAAAAATATTGCGAAAATATTAATATAAAAAATAAACACCTACATTTTATCAAGTTTGGCAATGAACAAAATCAAGTAATAAAGCTTATCACAATAATTATTAACAACTATTTGCAAACACCGTGTACAAACGTGACATTACAAAATAAAATTTATGTGACAATACTTTAGTGACTTGAACCATACTCTGTTAATGGAATGCGATCTGTTCCGTCACAAAGGCACAACATGTGATGAGAAAATTTAATAAAATTGGTCCTCAAGTTGATATTGTGAAAAATACATAACATATTATATAACAAACTTAATAATAAATAATAATAGTCAGTCTTTACTTGTGATAATTAAATGGTAATTAAATGGTTTATTATTTTTATAATATTATAGTAGTTGTTGATGACTAGACCTCAGTCTATTTACCAAAAATAAAAACATGTTCGTGTGTATATGGATTAAGTGTTATCAGTCTACAAAATCACAGTTATTGAACAAAAATGACGGATTGAGTAACCAATCTATGGCAAATGTGCATTATCGTTCCAACACACCATAATAGTGAATAAATGCAAAAAATGCTACATAAAACGTGTTACAGAGCATAATTATATATTTGACATAACAAACCAAAAAGTTTACCGTTTTGAATTTTGACATACCGGCGCTCGATAAAAGAAAAAAAAACGATAATAAGTTGAACTGTTGTTTTAAAGTTTTGAGCAATTTATTTGAATTACATTCGTAATGTTCAAAAACTTCATTTAATAATATATTATAATATAGAAAAAAAAATATTAATAAATTTTAACTGTTCGATATAAAACTTTTTAGTTTGCGTAAATAACGTGTCATTTACAACACATCAATTTATAAGTTCTAAAATATTAATAACACATTACTAATAATAAAGCCTAATACAACGGCATTTTTATAATAAAATGAAAGAAAATACTAGTAATACCTAAATAAAATTAATATTTTATATCAAATTTGTTTAAGTATAATAACTCCAAAAAACCCTAAACCAAATTATAAAAAAGTAAAATAATAAAAAAAAACAGTCATAACCTCATAATTCTCCGTATCAAGGTACACTTACACAAAGTTAAAATATTTTTGAAATAAATTTAAATTTGTGTGTAAAAGAACAAAATCAGTTGCATTAAAGCAATCCACCGAGCTTAAAACTCATCAGCAAAATTTAAAAATTATATTTGTATTTACAATAAAAGGTCGCTTCATAATGCACAAACAAAATTAAACGCGCAGCTAAAATTTTGTTCAATTTTTCAAAAACAATAAACTGGCAAAATTTACCCAATAAACTATATACATGAAGCTTATAGCTCGTTAGTAAAATAAAAATAATATGCGTTTATTCTACAAATAAAATTACATGAATACCATTTTTCTTGAAAATTTCGTCCCAAACAATATCCATGCCAATAAAATTGGTTCAAATGATATCTAAGAAACAAAAAAAAGAAATAGCCATTGTAATACAAAAAATTGAATTTCTTGTCAACAGCTTGGCCAAAAGTAATAGGTTACTACGTTTGGAAGCCCTAATTACAATTTTAAAGCATTTTCAATAAAACAAACAATGGGTATGTCCTGTAAATATTTTTATTAAAATATTTAGTATTTGATATGCTCACCTCTTACTTTAATAACATTTTTAATTCGTTTAGGCATAGAAGCAACTAAATCGAAACATGTTTACTGCGAAATGTTCTCCTATTCTTCTAAAATAAATTTTTTAGTGCTTTTTTTGAAATTGTTCTTCGTAAAAGGACCTTATTTGTAAATTTTACACACAACTTTTCTATTGCCGACAGGTCCGGACTCTGTGGCGGCCAATCTAATATAGGAATGTTGTTGTTACTTTATTGTTGCTTATTACATGTTTGTTACTTTAAATGCTTATCCATTATATAGAACGTTTATTTTATAAGTTTATCTCCTAAAACAGTCATAAATGTAGTACTATATTTTAGTTTTTAACAAAGTTGAAAAAAAATCGTCATTTTTTTGACTGTAGTTTTCGATCACATACCATTTGACGGAATTATTAAGTTGTGGTACTGATTTTACGCACGTTTTTCGTTGCCAAAAACTTTTCGAGGTTTCCCATGTTAGTATTTTGTTTTCTATATATTTGCAGTTAAAAAATAAAAGCTTCTACTCCACCTTTTGCGACATTCCCCAGTTTCAATCCTCTACTGACTGACCTTCAATAGGAATTTTGGAACCAAATTTGAGATCTCGTAAGGACCGTATATGGAAACTTGAGCAGATTAGATTTAGGTTCAAATTGATTAACAGAAAATGTTTTTTTAAAATTTTTCTATTAAAATTATTTTTACTTTATCATATGTAATATGAGAAAGTATTGTTTTCGTGCAGAAAAAAAAATTTGAGATTTTGATGGATTTACACTTTTTGAGGTCCCCTGAGTAAAATAAGACCATTTCCAAAAAATGTCTGTGTGTGTGTGTGTGTGTGTGTATGTGTGTGTGTCTGTGTGTGGTCAAATTTTGTGTGCGACCTACAGCAAAAACTAATAGGAATTTTCAAACAAAATTTTGGATTTTGTATCCTTATATTGAGACTTAGTGCTGATTAGATTTTGGCTAAAATTGATTCACGGGAACTATTTTTTTAAATTTTATTATTTAATATTAGTTTTTAATTATTATTTCAAAAACTAATAAGAATTTCAAAACAAAATTTAGGATTAGCATACAGTAAAGCTCCTTATTCGCGGGGTATACGTTCCAAAATTATGCCGCGAATAAGGAAACCGTGAATATGGAATAGTGATTTGTATGGAAATGCAAGGGTTGGGTTCCAAGGTACGAAAATAAAATAAAATAGATAAAAATAAAATCAGTTTAATCACATACCTATCATTATTATTAATTATTATTGTTTGAATTATTTGGTTTAAAATATTTAGTAATTTTTCTTGCTTTGCCGTCTTTAAAATGCCTTTTAATTCCGCATGGTATTCAGCTGTGGCAACTTCAATTTTCCTTTTAAAAGGAAGGTTTCTTTCCAAAAACGGGTCAATTTTAATGAAGTGATCTCACAGTTCATTTGCCATTTGGAAACCTGCGGTCTGGTTTTTTAAGGTGATTGTCATCGTATCATTGTAAGATGTTGAAGCTTGAAGGGTTTTAACATTTCCTGCAAGTCGGCTTCACTTAAATCTTCATCGTGTGATTGAAGCAGCTCTTGAACGTCACTCGAATCTATCTGTTCAAAACCATCATGTCCTATTCCATTAGCAATTTGTACAATTGTGTCAGTTAATGTTTTAATTTGTTTAAATCCTCACTTTCACAGACTGTTAGATCAACCTATAGTTTTTCCAATATGATTGCAATGTGTATGCAATGCTTGAGCTCTTGTAACGATTCCTTTATGTTAACAATGCACATTGCTATGTTAAATTTTTCCAGAATTCCATAAAACTCACGTCAGAATCACATTCCATGATATCCAGAATGATTTTAAAGGTTCGCCTAATGTAAAAGAACTTCAAAGCTTGAATTATTCCCTGGTTCATTGGTTGAAGTAAAGTCGTCGTGTTCGGAGGCAAAATATCACCTTAATATTCGGATGCATAGTTTCAAGCTCACAAGGGTGACCCGGAGCATTGTCCAAAACAAGAACCTCCTTGAAGTCTAAATTTTTTCGTTTAAATATTATTATTTAATTTTGAGTTTTGAATATAAATTATAATATTCAAAATCGTAAATTATTAATCCGCGAATAATGAAATTTTCGGCCGCGAATACAGAAAGTGGTCTCAATTTTTCTTCCGCGAATACTGAAACCGCGAATAACGGAACCGCGGATAAGGAGCTTTACTGTACTTATGTCGAGATTTAAAACTGATTAAATTTTAGTTAAAATTGTTTTATGAAAACTATTGTTTTTTATTTTTAGGTTTTATTATTTAATATTAGTCTTTATTTAATATTTTAAAACTAACAGAATTTTCTAAACCAAATTTGAGATTTCCTATTTTATAGCTGGAGTTAAAGTTATTTAAATTTTGGTTAAAATTGGGTCATGTAAACTATTTTTTTTAATTTTTTTAAATCTTATTATTTAATATTAGTTTTTAATTAATATTTCGAAAAGTAATACGAATTTATAAACTAAATTTCGGTTTTCGCATATTTTAATCAATATTTAGAACTGATTAAATTTTAGTTAAAATTTGTTTATTAAAACTATTGTTTTTTATTATTTTAAATTTTATTATTTAATATTAGCTTTTATTAAATATTTCAAAAACTAATGAGAATTTCAAAACTAAAGTTGGTATTTTGTATCTTTATATTTAGACTTAGAGCTGATTAGATTTTGAGTCACATTGGTTAATGGAAAATATTTTTTCTTTTATTATTAAAAATTATGATAATTATGATATTAATATGATAAAGTCATGGGCATGGCCACATCCGATTTTTATAGGAAAAGTATCATAAAATCTTAGGTATGGTCACATCAATTTTTATAGTATAAAAATCAGATTCGGTATTTAATTTTTAAAATTAAGGGTATGTACCGACCTCAAGAATTATTATATTTTTATATGTTTTCCCAACTAATATCTAAACTTATTAAAATCAAAAATTCGATTAGCGTTGTTTTGACAAATTTAGTAGGTATACATATTTATTCAAATTATATATATTATTAACCTTTGAAATTAATATTTGATTGAAATTTTTAAATTAGAAAGTTAAATGATTGTTAAATTTCGCTCAGGTATTCCCAATGCAGATACAGTAGAACTCCGTTATAGCGTACCGTGGAGGGGTCGTAAGATTTGATACGTTATATAATCCGAAACGAGACCAAAAATTTCGCCGACAGAGAATACGATATAACGGATTCTACTCTAGTTTCATATTCAAAAAGCTAGATCCGCCACTATCTCTAAATGTATATAAAATGAATAAGCTCTTCTATTATAATGCATTAATCAAGAGCGGTTATAAATGGGAGACTGGGGGGGACAGCTCCCTGCTCCTCTCCAAATCAGCGTATTAAACCAATGCGGTTATCATATAGCTGCAACTGTATATTTTTAATTAATTTGGCTATTTTACAGAAATGTCCCCACCGAAAATTGGAAATATTTCTCACCGTACTTGACATTGTGTTTATTTAAATTTGATGCATGGAAATATTCAGATGTGTGGATAAATTTTTAATTTTCCAAAAAAATGCAACTGACCTAATAAAAATGAAAAAAAATGATACGTACCGGATTCTTTGATTTCTTTGGATACGTCGTTCCACGCGGAGTCGGTAATGTTCCTTCTTGAATACTCCTTCATATTATTATTCCATAGGCATGGATATCTTTCTATGCACTTCACAAATATAATATTAAACATAGGATCGTGTCTCATGTTGTAAGATGCTGCTCGACACTAATCGTATTAAACTGCCTTTGTTTATCGCTACGTGCACATATCACGCGTGTTGTTGCTAGTTTGCTGTACGATAAGGTAAAGCGGGGACTGAGAAATTATGTTGTTTGATCTTTGATGTACATATATTTATGTCATGCAAAGCGTACGGATATACCAAAAATACATTGATATCATACGTTCTGACGTCATAAAATATTTTCGTGTGGCCGTTCTTACACCGAAAGGATACCTCTCCAGTCTTCTTTGGACACGTTCATCGTTGATATAACAAAATATTATTGGAATTGAGATAACAATAATCTAAAATCAAAAAGATTTCCAAAATTACGGTGAGCTATAAATAGTATTAAATGTTGTTTCTGTCTTACGACGTTATCAGTATAGCAGAAAAACACATGGAAAACATCGAAAAATTGGGAACCACTTGCGCTTACACACGACTTTAGTACCACACACTCACGAGTTTTACCTCTGTCGAAAACGACCGATAAGTGATAACATTAAAACTAAAGTAACACATTCAAGATACTAATGCTTTAATTAAATTCAATGAAGACTAAAGCCGGATGGAAGGGCAAGTGGTTTCCAATTTTTTAGTATTTTCCATGTGGGTTTTTTGGCTATATTGATGACATCGTAAGACAAAAACAATATTTAATATTGTTTATAGCTGACCTAATTTTGGGAATCTTTTTATTAAAGCATTACATTGAATGCGTTATTTTAGTTTTAATAATATGTACGTACGTAATTATTAATAATTTAAAAATTTGTTGTAATAATAGTTGAATGAAATTATTTAAGGAATCTTAATTAAGATAAACGATTCGCATGTTCAGTAAAAAACCCAAACGAAGGTTTTCACCACATTACCGGTTTTTGAGTAGTGACATAAAAACTAAATATTCATAATGAGAAAGTACTGGATTTAAATTATGTGAACTTCGAATGCAGTGTAAACTGGCGCAAATTATTAACACTAGACTTTTTATAAACGTACAGAAAATTATGTATTTATCTTCCTGTTCAACGTACTCTTCAATACTTGTGGCACTCTGCAGATGATCTTTTATAAGTTTATCTATTGAACTTCAGGTGGCGCTAGATACATTGATCTTGTAAACGCTGATATTGTGATCTGGGTATTAGCAAAAAGTATGTATACTCCTTGATAGATGATAAAGTTTGCAAATTGAATTTCCAAAAATTATTCTTAATTTGAAAGAAAAATTATGACTAAAATATTAATTTATCATTTTTTTACTCTTATAAAACTTTTTTAATTACCTTTATTTCAACTAAATTAATTCTTTACCTTATTGATTCATAATTAGTTTATTGTTGTTCCCTCATGTTTACTCTCCCTTTGTGATCCTTACCAGGAATATCATCGATGCAATGATAAAACCATGAGTATTATGTGTAAATTTGTCAACCTGCTGCTAATACTTGCGATACATTTCGTTAAGTATTCTTTTTTAATAAACACGCAGGTGCAATTTCGAAATTTTGGTATTGGAAAGTTATGGTAAATTGAAGGCAATTACAGAAATAAACAAATTCTTTTTAAAGTACTTTATTGAAAAATGCAATATATATGTGCAGTGTAATATAACTATTACTAACAATACATAAAATAATATTTTATAGCTATATAGCAAAGAATATTTCAACAGTTTAATTTTATAATGTAAGAAAATAAAAGTTGTATAAAACTATGACTAGTTTTATACAATTATAGTAACACTATAAAAGTATGTATGTATATGTAAAAATCTGTTTGTGTATGTACAGTACTAATGTATGTAAATAAGTATTACTATTACTATATTGAGGTAGTCAAGCAAATGGCTAAGTTATTTTACTTTGAGATCGGTTGCGTTAAATTAACAAAATACAATTAACTAAATAGTATTTCTAGTGTAATAAAAAATAGATCAGTCTTAAACAAAAATGGCTTATGGCTATGGTGAATCAAAAATATTGCGAAAATATTAATATAAAAAATAAACACCTACATTTTATCAAGTTTGGCAATGAACAAAATCAAGTAATAAAGCTTATCACAATAATTATTAACAACTATTTGCAAACACCGTGTACAAACGTGACATTACAAAATAAAATTTATGTGACAATACTTTAGTGACTTGAACCATACTCTGTTAATGGAATGCGATCTGTTCCGTCACAAAGGCACAACATGTGATGAGAAAATTTAATAAAATTGGTCCTCAAGTTGATATTGTGAAAAATACATAACATATTATATAACAAACTTAATAATAAATAATAATAGTCAGTCTTTACTTGTGATAATTAAATGGTAATTAAATGGTTTATTATTTTTATAATATTATAGTAGTTGTTGATGACTAGACCTCAGTCTATTTACCAAAAATAAAAACATGTTCGTGTGTATATGGATTAAGTGTTATCAGTCTACAAAATCACAGTTATTGAACAAAAATGACGGATTGAGTAACCAATCTATGGCAAATGTGCATTATCGTTCCAACACACCATAATAGTGAATAAATGCAAAAAGTGCTACATAAAACGTGTTACAGAGCATAATTATATATTTGACATAACAAACCAAAAAGTTTACCGTTTTGAATTTTGAAATACCAGCGCTCGATAAAAAGAAAAAAAAAACGATAATAAGTTTGAACTGTTGTTTTTAAAGTTTTGAGCAATTTATTTGAATTACATTCATTATATTTTAATGTTCAAAAAACTTCATTTAATAATATATTATAATATAGAAAAAAAAAATAATATTAATAAATTTTAACTGTTCGATATAAAACTTTTTAGTTTGCATAAATAACGTGTCATTTACAACACATCAATTTATAAGTTCTAAAATATTAATAACACATTACTAATAATAAAGCCTAATACAACGGCATTTTTATAATAAAATGAAAGAAAATACTAGTAATACCTAAATAAAATTAATATTTTATATCAAATTCGTTTAAGTATAATAACTCCAAAAAACCCTAAACCAAATTATAAAAAAGTAAAATAATAAAAAAAAACAGTCATAACCTCATAATTCTCCGTATCAAGGTACACTTACACAAAGTTAAAATATTTTTGAAATAAATTTAAATTTGTGTGTAAAAGAACAAAATCAGTTGCATTAAAGCAATCCACCGAGCTTAAAACTCATCAGCAAAATTTAAAAATTATATTTGTATTTACAATAAAAGGTCGCTTCATAATGCACAAACAAAATTAAACGCGCAGCTAAAATTTTGTTCAATTTTTCAAAAACAATAAACTGGCAAAATTTACCCAATAAACTATATACATGAAGCTTATAGCTCGTTAGTAAAATAAAAAAAATATTTACAATAATTCGAAAAATTATTAGTCCTTCAAATACTAGTTCATTAAACAAGTAATCCCTACAATTAAGTTTTTTGCTCCGCAACGTGCATTATATCAGTCTCATGATAATAGTGAATTGTTAACCTATCAGTCTTTAAGTTACATTCCGTTGCGAGGAACTTATAAAAGTGAGCTGTTCCCTGTGCTACATATTAACAGAATAGGCACTAGGAAAAAACTAATAGTTTTGATTATATTCTAAAGGTGAGTACGCGTAAAATTACAAATAACAAATATACAATACAAATATACAAATAACACATATTGCACTGAACCAAGTCAGAAATCCGGCGAATACACGAAATATAAAATATACTATAAAAAAACTTAACGCTGATTTAAAACTATATCGACAGTCTTAAATGTATTATCTATTTAACGTCTTCAACGCTTACCTCTCGTCTGCTTTCTTCCAGTATGGCTTCCTTCAACATTTCTTCCTTTATCAATATACTATTCGACATTTGCGATTTCGGCGACATGATTACTCTAGTTTTTTTCATCGATAAATCTTCCACTTGATCGTTGTCGTTATTTTCATAATTTTCGCTAGTTTCTATTCTGGTGTGACGATCGTTACCGGAAAGGGGAGAATGATTGTTTCTAGATATCGGAGAACGGTTTTCGTTTCGGAACAGGGGCGAGTGATGGTCAGTTCTAGAAACGGCCGAATTTTCTATTTTATTGTAATGTAGGTAATAATTTGCAGCAGGATTTGGCGGAAGTTCATCTTTGTGAGTTATAGTTAAATTTTCATTGTCGTCGCAATCTTGTTCATACTTATTTTGTTGTAGGTAATTTAAGGGATTGATATAAGAAACGTGATTATTAACGCTAATGTCTTCAGCTTCGGACAATTGTTCGTCGGATGGCGAATTAGTTCCACTTCGGCGACGAGGCAATGCTGTTGTAGTACCCACGGTGCTATTGCCATTAGGCGAACGTTTTGGTCTTCCTCTGATTATACCTAATTTCTTAATTTTGTCGTATAGCGTTCGAGATGGTATATTGAAAAAAGTGGCAGCTTTTAAGGCACTCATCTTTCCACAGCGAACTGCTTCGATTGCTTGTTGTAGATTGCTCGAGGTATATTGCTTATAACGGTGAGTTTTTTGTGGAGCAATATAACTGATCGAATTGGTATTAAAATTGTGCAGATCGTTCATGTATTGAGGTGATAGCGGAGTTGTAGTCAATTTTGGTTTTGATTCTTCTCGAGCAGTATTCAAATTCGAATTGTAAGGTCGGTCGGATTCGCAGGGTTCGTTTTTAATTGCCTAAAAATACATTACCATTTATAGATTATGATCATTTTACAAATTATTATAACAATGTTACCTTTTCTAAATATTCTCGTTCCGTTGCATTTGGATACACGTTGTTGTAGTTATTGGAATGGCAAATTAAATTCGACGATTGTGATGCTTCCTTTTCCTGATTTTGTCCAAGTACGGTTCTTAAAATGGGAGTGTCTCTATTATTAGTCGAGAAACTTGAACGTCTTTTACGTTTAATTGGAGGCAAATCGGAATTGTTTTCGTAGCGATTTCGTAGTGGAATATCGGTGCTGGGAGAACTTTGAGGAAACGTTGGTATAGAATGGTATGGCGAGGGATTGTTCGTAACTGGCCAAGAGGAATCGATTTGCGATTCGCGTTTTGCGTGTGCTTGTCTTTCGTAAATATTATGAATGTTTTTGTAGGCTAATCCGCTTGTAGAATGGGGAGGCGAACCGCTGCTACTGCTGCTGTGAACCGAAGGCAAACTTGAACTTGGAACATTGCGTGGTGAAGTCTGGTTAACTTCGGGTTCTTCCCTTTTAGTTTCGCTGGTTAAATCCATCGGGTCTTCCTGGGACAAACCCTTAATTTTTAAAAGTGTTGCAATTCTAATTAATCCAGGTAATTGATCTTGATTAATGTTAACTTCTCCCGTATACATGAATTCGATTATTGCTCTTAAATCAGCAACCGATGTATCTGGCAAAAAGATTACTGGAGATTCGTTTGTCGTATTTAAGAAAATTTCTTTAAAATGAGTCGAACAAGCGGCAAGAATAATTTTGTGACATCGGATTTCGCCACCATCCACACTTATAAAACGACAATCGGTGAAAGCTTCTTTGTGGAACAGTTCCTCCACCACCTTGAATACTACAGTGTTGTGGTTATTCCAACGCAAGCAAAAACATTGATTTTCCATGATTGCGATGTTAATGGACGCTTGTGGTCAAAAAATTTACTAGAAAAAAAAGGTCAATGATAAAATAGCGACAACCAATTAAAATAGGCATGTTGCAATAAATAAATAGGCAAATTTTTGGGTATAGCAAAAATATTATAATAGTGAAAATCCGTGATATTACCTATTAAAAAATGTTTATCGAAAAAATCCCAAGAATATATTTTTGATTAGAATCAAAAACGTGGTTGTAAAAATTGCGCAATAATTGCAAAGAAAAAAGCAATGTAGTTTCTTAAAATAAATTAAATACGTACACAATGAAAATTAACGCACGCTAATTTTATTCTAACCAGGAGTAAGTTGCGTGAGTCACCCCTAAAACACCGGAAATAACAGTCATCGACACAAAATACTGCTAAACATGTTTTGCAAAAAAGTTCGTGTGAAAACTTGAAAATTGAACGAAAATTTTTACACCACTTGAAGTACTATGTTTTGCACTGACTTGAATTCGTTGTCTGTTAAAAATTTAAGAATGCATTTACCCCGTCCCGTTTGCGGACAAGGAATATCATTGGTCTAACACATTTCCTTACCCCGCCTGAAACCCCTATTTATATTACGCACCGTACGCACCCATCCGGACACACGAAATTATAAATAATTAAAAATGCAGACTGTATTCAACCGACCATACATACTATACAATACAACGAGACGGGAACACTATTATTTGATTGTCGTTATTCAATTTGGCAATACAAAAAATTTTAAATGAAAAAAATTCAAGTCAAGAATCTATTAATTGCAGCATGCATGATAATATAATTATTAAATCGATAAATTATCTATCAATTAAAAAAAAAGGTTAACTGTAGTTAATTACGCCCGAGACTTTAATGACTCAAAGCCAACTTGCATTTTTTATAATGTGAAAAACCACCTGGAAAAGTGATCAAAGTCTTATTTTTCTTCTTTTTAAAAATATATTACCGAAGAATAATTAGAGAATTTAATATAATAATTTAATGTATCCGTTATGGTAGTTAATATAGTCAATAAAAAAAATTATGAAGTAACACTTCCGACTTGCCCAAATAGTAACCATCAGTGGAAAAAATTTTATATTACCGTAAACATGTTATTATATGAGATTAATTGGCGTACAGGCATACAGACATTTAATAAAATTTGGCTTTACGAAAGTAACCTAATCGAAACCGCACTTTATCAAAATAAATATTATGCGTACCAAACAAAAAGAATTGATAAAGCAACAAACATTAAAGCTCCGAGTTATTTCCGGTTACATATTATACGATAAAATTATTTAATACTATATTTTATAAACTAGCGCAAATGTATACATAATCACTAGACACCTGTCGAGTCAAATTGTCAAATTACCATAATTTGAAGCTTTCAATCATTTTACGCTAAATTAATAATAATGACACTTAATATGCGATATAAAAAAAAAGTATATAATATAATATTAAAATAATACCTTATACTTAGAAGAATTGATGTAATAAGCGGTCACTAAATTTTGATTTAAAAACGTTTAATTAGGATGAAAATACGCGAAATTTCGAAATAAAATTTTGAATTAAAAAGCCAAAAATAATTTCATAACAAGACACTAAGGAAATTTTCTTAGAGCTGCCAAATTTACGTTGGAGACGAACAAACTATCTACAACTGAATGCGACAGAATGCTATCGATGACTAAAATGCACGCACTCCGGCGCACTTTTTTACGCAGAACTTTTCGTCAAAACGCCTGCACGAATTCTGAAAAATGTTGAACGAAACCCTAAGTTAGTGGGGGTGATTGGCGAGCACACGCAACAAGCGGGGGTGCAAACTGCAAAGCTCGAGACAGAGAATGTAGGGGGGTTAATATGGATATGTTGGTTGGGTAAGGTGTTCAGAACATTATGCAGAATAAAGAAAGGGTGCATAAAGGGTCGCGTCTCGTTTGCATACTTGGCCAACTTTTTGGGGTGTTCTATTTATATGAATGCATCTCTATTCATTGTTTTATTATTTAATTAGGTTATTGCTCTTAACATATTCCACGAGCAGATAATATAGAAAATTGTACTACTGAAATTAGAACACGGAAAAAAAACAATTTATTGACGTAGCAAATAATTCATAACACTAATGATTGTATTAAATCGATTCGGAAATTATATCTGTACCGTTGGTGTAAATTTTTTAATTTTTAATTGAATATCTAGCAGATTTTCTAACTTCAATTAGAATTTCCAATGCCACTGAATTTCTAATTAATTTTTCAAATATTCTAATGTAAAACTGGAACGATGCTGTTTTAATGACCACTATAATTAAAGTTAACAAATGCGCAATTCCTCTTTAAATAGTTCGTCCGAGAAAATACAACCAAGCCCACAAAAGGATTTTTTCAATCTTGGATCATTTGTTATTGGTTCTTCTTATTTTGTACCTGAATTTGCATGTACCAACCGAAAACGTGTTTTGCAGATTAGCCAAGTCAAAAATCAAAAATGGTGGGTTTTTGGCTGTACCATCTTATTGGATATTAATTTCTAAATCGGTAAATTATGGATTTCATTATCTCGAATGATCTGCATTGTTCAAATGGAATTGATAGTGAGGTATAAACTAAACAATTATTATTATTTCAACTACAAATTTACTGTCGAACATCCCACATAGTACATATTTATTACTTGTGCACGTAATAAATAATTCAAAGCACAATTGCAATTATTGTATAGAAGGTTTAATAAATATGCCGCCCTTAGTTTATAGGGCGGTAAATTTTTTGTAGTGGCGGGGGGACGGAAGACTTCGTGAAAAGAACCCTAAAAAATGTCGTGTGGTTTGGTGGCCAAGGTCAACCACTCGCTGCATTCAAAATGCATTTTATAAGGTTTACCTCTGTTTATTAATTCAATTACTTATTTTGTGCTTTGTATTTGCATTGGCAAATTATGCGTATACACGTAACTTCATTTTTTAAATTATCACCACCACCGACAAGACAGGATATCTAATTTCGTAACTGTTAGAAGTTTGAGCTATTTCATTAGTGATACTTAATCTAAAATTTAAAAATAGGACCAAATTAAAACAATAATGTAATATTTTATAAATAATTTGTAACAAAATAAAGGGTGATGGCAAATTCAAAGAGGGTTTGCTTTGTATATTATGATAAATTTTCATTTTTGTAATTGAGTATCATATCGATGGCAAAATAATAATTTTTAATATTATTTTTAGCAGTTTTTAAAAATAATCTCCGAGTACGAAACAACAGGAAATAATAGAGAAATAGAAAAACAGTCATATCATAAACTTATTTGACTTTGTTAGTATTCTGCGAGAGCTCTTATCAAATATCCTGTAACTCACGCAAATCGTTCCTGCGTGAGATGCGTGTATTTCAAAACCCTAAACCACCATGCAAACTAGCCCCTATCTATTATTTAAATAGCGTCATAAAAGTAGTCTGCAGTCACAAGCCATTTACTATAACGTGGTTTGGAATTTGGAAAACATATCGTGATTGCAAATTATGTGGCACATTCCTTATTTCAATCGTGTAATGATAGCGTTTTTAGCTCTACGCATTAATATAACAATTTATTAATGCATTTACGTCGACCTTACTAAATTTGGATAATTATTGTTCTTTTGTTTTTGTAAATTAAATATCCCGCACTTGCCATAAATTTCCAATTTTGAATTCCAGACTTACGTGCAAATACTAACGGTCACTATAGGGTTCATAAAAAAAATGTAAAAAATATCCCCTGTCAATTTTTAAGCAATTTATGATACATTTGTGCAACGATTTGAGGGTTATTTTCGATCTCTTCCAATTTTGATTCGACTTGACATACAATTTGGAAAGACGAATGCTCAGTCTTCAATTTCTGTTCAATCAGTCGAACAATTTTAGCGAGCATTGGTTATTCGAAATGGTATTGAAAGATGATGTAAAGGCTGATCATTTGAAATGTCTGAGCTTCACCCTGCGTGGCTGTGAGAGATAAGAACCATGTAATTGGAAATACGTTGAAAACACTAAGCGTGCGTTATCTATAACATAATCGTGCGGAAACCAAATAGTTTCTCTTATCTGCTAAGCAAATATCAAAATCAGAAACCGTCTTTAAAGTTTCCTGTGTGCAGGCACATTTACACATGGCAATTTTTACACCGCATTGATAATAAAGAAAAATATTATTCAAATACTTTTTTTTAATCCTAATAAATATCGCTCCTGACGTTGTTCCTTCGTCTGTCTGAGGTTCACAGCGCGGTTTCTCTATACAATTAACTTAAAAACTTCAAATACTATACGACAATCTTATAATATTAAAAACGCCCATGTTAATAAAATAAAAATGCAATAGACATCATAATAATGGGCACGATAATTACATCAGATTAAAACAATAATTTTATAATTACTAATTAATTGTTTTAGAAACTTGTAATTTGTTTACTTGTCGAATTTATAACTTATAGTATTGGCTCACACGCTCCTATGGACCAATACAATTAACAATAATTTTTTAATCAAATCTATGAAGAGGAGATTAAGATTTTCTTGGCATATTGAAGGCGTGTGACCGACACACAGAATCTACAGTTTAACGTGGATTCCAAACCACGGGATTGTTACAATTTTTACCCCACATATCCGAACTCGCGGTATTCGCTCACCTAATATTTTGAGGGGGGCCTGTTTTTAACAAAATTAAATCTACAAGTTACAAGCAGTTGTTTATTATTACTAATGCAATATTATAATTAAATAATTAATTAATGGTATTTTATTAATAAATACCAAAACACCATGCAATCAGTAATCACAAAAACAATTATTAGTCTAGTAACACGCCCCAGGAGTTTATTATTTGTATACCAAATTTTTGAAATATGTAGATTTGACATATTTTTATTAAATTAAAAATTAACAATCTAAGCAAGTAGAATAAGATTAAAATAATTTTATACGATTTCGTTTTTAGCCTTTTTGCTAATCAAATTAAACATTTAAATTTTTTATATTTTTTTTGCTCAACTTGTTCAGTTTTAATTTAATAATAATTTCAACAAGTTAATATGTATTTTATGAAAAGTCCGAAATTTTTTGGAAGTAGAAAAAATTATATAAATATTTATATATTATTATTATAAAATGTAACATATTCTACAAACTTATAACATATATTTCAAAGTTGCATATTTCAAAAAACGATTACGACCTAGTCCAACACTAGTAATTACATCAGGTATAAATTTTTAAATGAAATCTTGGGGTTAAATTGTTTGCAAAAAATACATCAGACGTTTATAGAATTAAAGCTTTTCCACGGGGTTATAATTATAAAAAAGTTTTGCAATAAAAATGGATTCATGGTAGTTACAAAATGTTTAGCTAAAACTAATATATTAAAACTTAGTAGAAGTGTATGTAAGTATAATTTATGATTAAATGGGGTTGTTTTACAATTCACGCTAGCGAAATCAGGTTTTAGAGCTATTAAACTCAAGGGTCGTAGAATAGACTTACAAATTTTATGTTTCATTTTGGGGTTTCGCAAATTAATTTAAGGTAGAAAAGATATTTGAAATTAAAGCAATTAATTATTTAAATTTTTCTAATTCGCCAATCGCCGTATCGAATTTTTACATTTTCTAATAGAGGCGTTTTGCCCAATTGGGAAAATATATTTCGAAAATTTAAATTATTTGTTTTCGACAAGAGTGATTTAGAGAAAAACTTCATCAGTTTTATTGTAAACAAAATTTTGGCAGTTTAATTTAAATAAATTTCGACGTTGACATTTTTGCTAATTTTAAAGAGAAAAAAAAACAGTCAGTCATCACATTAGAGATTATCAGGTTGGAATAAAGTTTTTATTTTGCCCGGAGTCGGTATTAAATTTTTTTTTATAAGAAAATAATAAATTGTTACAGGGTATCTGCACACAAACTCGGTTGCTAACTTGGTTGTAAACCTGATGTCCCTGCCAGGTCAAGCTGTCGATTTTACGAGCTTTCCTTATCAGAAGATTAAATTTAAGAGGTCGTCGTCGAATAACGAGCTCGTCGTTTAAAGCAAGAATGAGACCTGAACTTTGACGACCGCTTGAATTTAATCTCCCGATAGCTCGTAAAGATGTCGGCTGACAGCTTGATATAGAGGGCCATCAGGTTTACAACGAAGTTTGCCAACCGGGTTGTTGTGTTTGGATGCCCTTTACCTGTTAACGCATACAACATAAATTTGTTTATTGCAAATCTCCACTAACATTAATTTCGTCTCAAAGAGAGCAGACTTAATTTTTTTTAGGAACTTGACTCGATCGCGTGCTACAGAAAATATTTAAAATAAAAAATTGTTTGCTTTATAAAGTATTTCATGAAATACTCAGAAACTCGACAACGAACGCTCAAAAATAACAAGTAAGTACCCACATATAATAATTTCATATTTTCAATATTACCTGAAGCATGCGACATAGAATTGCTATATTACTCGTGAAATTGTACAATGCTAGTGTCAGAATTCTATTTCAAGTAGAATTAAACCAGAAGTGATTTTTCAGCCGAAGCCAATCTTCAATTTGTTTCCAGTAGGAGTAGTAGGTACAGTAAAAAAGATAATTTAGGAGATAAAAATTAGGGAATCAACTAAACTCTGCATAGATTGTTGAAATACTTACTTTTTCAGAAACCGATAAGTCTAACCCCAATTTAAGGGCACTTAACGTTTTAGGGGTTGTTAAAGGGGTGAAAAATTACTTTTTTATTAATAAATTCAAAAACGACTAAATTCATCGAAAAATTACAACAGATCTTTTTTTAGATAAAAATTACCATTAAATTCGATTCTTTTCCTTTTTGTAATTTTTAAACCCCGTGAAAACTCAAATTTAAACGCAATATTTACTACAAAGTTGTAAGGTATTTTATTTCCTTTTAGTTCTTTCTTCTCGCATCTGCTGCAAATATTTGTCGAGTTATAGCTATTTACAAGAAAATATGTTTTTATTAAAATTAAAGTTGCTAATTTACTAAGCACATGATCCCAGGTATAGTGGACAGTAATTAAGACAACGCCCTCTTTTACTCGTCGACGTTTCTAGGATATAATTATGTTTTCCTCTTTTCATTATCAATTCAAAACGATTCCATGGAAGACCGGAACATGAAAAAATAGAACACGAAAGAACAGAATATGAAAAAACTGAACACTAAAAAAACAAAACACTGAAAAACAACACCATTAAAAAACAGAACAATGAGAAAACTGAACAACGAAGAAACAAAATAGTGAAAAACAAAACAGTAAAGTAAACAAAAACCCAAAGAAGTGTTATCTTTTGTCAAGGTTCTGTTGTTTCAGTGCTTTTTTTTGTCAATGTTCTGTTATTTCAGTGTTGTTTTTTCATTGTTTTTTTTTTCGTTGTTTTGTTTTAATTTTTAGTGGACCAGCAAAAATAATTCAACTTAGGCAGGTGATCACCTGACACGGAATTCTTTTATTATTAATATCAAAGTGGTCAACTTAAGTAGGTTTGACTGTAATTGATAAAAAATATGAGGCGGTAATTGGCTCAGTAATTGGCGAGATTATCTACTCTAATGCCTCTAATGCGGTAATTTCGCAAACCTTTGATCTATATAGACCCCATTTCAACATCTGATAGTATGGTGAAAACGTTTGCTAAATTTATACTTGCAGTGTAAAAGTTTTTTGCATTTTAATAAAAAAAACACATTTTATCAAAGGTATATTTTTGCCAATCTTACAAAATTGTTACATCTACCGGTTTGGGCTAAATTGTCATCATCAGGATGTAGTATTTCTACGTGTTAGATTGACAAAAAACAGTCGGAAAACACAAACACCACAGCATCAAAACTTATCGTCATTCGTCCACACCCACAAAATACACTTTCTAAAAAATTGTATGTTCAATAATACAAAAAAATGTGGAGTGCATTTCTGGTGTTTCTAATATATTTGTGTAGTTAATATTAAATTTAAATATTAAATTTCAGAGGGCAGCGGATAGGGATGAGGCATGGAGGGAAATGAGAGAGACCTACATTCAAGAGTGGATGAACACAGGCTAAGAAGAAGAAGAAGAATATTAAATTTAACTGCTTAATTTATGAACTAATTCATTATTATATGTGCAGAAAAGCCACAAATAGTAATTGAACTCTGATTAAAACATGATTTTTGTTTAAATACAGACTAGTCTCAACAGCTCGCTGCTGTTATGTTTAAATTTAAATAAAACAAGCAACTAAAATAGAAAATTGAGTGGATTAACGAGATCCTCCCAAGAAAAATTAGATATAAATTTTTGATCTATTTCTTTTGTTCCTGTAAATGATATTATTGACAAAAATAACAACATTTTAGACTGAGACGGTGATGAACAATGATGAATAGTGTACAGGTACGTGCCCACAACTAATTCATTCATTCCTTTATTTCTAAAAATTGAGAATTAATGTTTTTGCACTTTTTCATGTTCAATTATCTTTAAAAGTATTTTCTTTAATCTTTAATAATGTCGCATTGAACAAATAAAAATAAATGTCAATCTATAATTTTATAAATAACTAGGAGTTTGGTCAGTGCCCATGAAAAAGCAAAGAGGCTTTTTCGTGAGTGTTCTGGGGTGTTTTCCATATCCTCTAGGTGATGTGTTTAACCTTTAAGTGGGTATGTGGGGTGGCTACAACACCCCAGGCATTGTTTTCTTATATATTTTATACTTATAGGTTAGTAACATAGCTAATTATTTTTTTACCTTCCTGTTATACATCTCTTTTAAGATTATGATGACAATCGCATATCTAAATTGAACTAGTGAACTGTGACAGAAAGTTAATTGTGCTGGGGTGCTATCACCACCCCACCTACCTACTTACGTTATGTTTTCAGAATTTTTTATGAAATATAGTTATAAGGGCACTAAATAAAATTTTAAACTAAAATGGAACAAATACAGACACAAAGACAAAGAAAAATAAAATTGTTTAATTTTAACAAAAATTTTATTATTTTTACTTTATCATAAGTAATATGAGAAAGTATTGTTTTCGTGCAGAAAAAAATTTGAGATTTTGATGGATTTACACTTTTGAGGTCCCTGAGTAAAATAAGACCATTTCCAAAAATGTCTGCGTAGGGCGCCAAATACAACTGATTAAATTTTAGTTAAAATTCGTGTATGAAAACTATTGTTTTTATTTTTAAGTTTTATTGTTTAATATTAGTTTTAATTAATATTTTGAAAAGTAATACGAATTTCTAAACTAAATTTAGGTTTTCGCATATTTCAATCAATATTTAGAACTGATTAAATTTTAGTTAAAATTTGTTTATAAAAACTATTGTTTTTTATTATTTTAAATTTTATTATTTAATATTAATCTTTATTTAATATTTTAAAACTAACAAGATTTTCAAAACTAAAGTTGAGATTTGTTATGTTTATGGCAGGAATTACAGCTGATTAAATTTTGATAAAATTGCTTCATGGAAGCAATTTTTTTAAATCTTTTATTTAATATTAGTTTTTATTAAATATTTCAAAACTAATGAAAATTTCAAAACTAATGTTGATATTTTGTATCTTTATATTTAGACTTAGAGCTGATTAGATTTTGAGTCACATTGGTTAATTGAAAATATTTTTTTCTTTTTATTATTAAAAATTATTTTTTTAATATTTAATAAAATTATGATAAAGTCATGGGCATGGCCACATCCGATTTTTAAAATTTCTTTTAGTAAAATTAAGCAATTTAATTTTTTTGTTAAAATTAAACAATTTCATTTTTCTTCGTTTTTGTGTCTATATTTGATAAATCTGCAATTAAAACATTTATTTTTTTATTTTTATTTCCTTATTATATGCAGGCTATTTGCCACAATATTTTGTATATATGAAAATAAAATTTTTATTCGATTTTTAGTTTAAGGTATTATTTAGTGCCTAAATAACCATAGGTTTTAATTTTGTTGTCCTTATATCTTATTTTCTTTATAATAATTGATATTTTTTAGTGACGCGTAAATGCAACTCGTTTAATGTTGCCATATAAAAAATATAAATAAAAGTATACCTAAAAGCAGTAAATTCTGATAATTTTTACATTAATCTATCTTGTAAATGAGTAACTAATGTAAATTTAACTATAACATGAAATAAAAGTAAACAATATAACTAAAAAAGTAAATTTTACTTGGGGATTGTCAGCACCCCACCTACCTACTTACGTTACTTTAGTCCACCTACCTACTTAAAGGTTAATACTAGGGTAAGTTTATATCTGTTTTGCATGTTATTAAATTATAAATTAGGGTATTATTTTGATTTTATTACATAATAATTAAACATGGTCTGATTCTCTACGCTCATTAAAAGCCACCGATTCCTAATAACCTCAAGCCAAGCGAGTTAAGTATGGAATCGAACCCCCAGCTTATCGTATCGTTTTAACGTAAACTACCCCAACAAAATAAGATGCGACAATAAATAATACGCAATTTGCACACTCAAAAGAGTGCAAAATGGGTGTTATATTTTAAGTAAATTATTATTTTTATAATTAGTAATTTTGAATATTTTTTTATGTAGAATATCACTTTAACTGCTCTTTTCTAGTAATCGCTCCCCTATTATACCAAATCACTAGCCGTCATTAGCTGACAGCCCGTTGAACGTAGTTGGTAAAACCCACCCCACAGTAAACTAAATTATCTTCTGGACATATAATTTTTATGAAAATACTCCCAAGTTTGAACTCCAAATAGAAGTCCAATCTACCCTTCCAAACAAAAGCACTGTATCTACAAAATTTGAGATTTTGATTTTATTGGAAATGTGGATTGATATTTATATGGCTATCAGATAATATATTATCTACTAAACTACAAGCCCTTATCCATATCGCAAATAACAAACAAAAATTATTATAAAATGTTTTCCGTGGTGTAAGCCTCCTCGTCACTTACTGCTTTGAATTTTGCAATAGTATTCATTGGTTTGAGGAGAGCAGTACACAAATTGCAGTTCGGTTAAGATGATAAGAAAGATTTATAAAAAAAAGTTGGTAAAATGCTAAAAGTTTGCAATAGTTTTATTAGATAAACATTATTAGTTTTATCACACATAGTTTCCTCTTCGACAGTGATGCATCCTATAAAAATAATTTATCTTACCATTAGAAACATGTCCGATAAGAAAAGCAAAGGTTCTTTTTATTTAATTTGTGTTTGGCATTTTTTAAAATAAGTATACCGACTACGATTATCTACCAACTCATCAATCAAATTTATGTTATTAATGTTCGCCGTTATATCAAAAATACAAAGTTCAAAAGCTAAAAGTTCAGTTTCGAAAACTGACGATAAAATACAAAATATGAAATCGACAGCTTAGAAACTTCAAAATGCAAAGTTATATTATATTTTAGTTCCTTTCACTTTATATCTTATCAGTCATTGATATTACGAAGCAGCCAGACGATTGCACAAAATATTTAAAAAATTTCAGCCAACAAAATATGAAACAAAATATAAAAACAATAATGCGGACCTATTTAGCTAATTTTTTCTTAATTGATTTTTCCTTCGACGATAATTGTATCACTTACCTTCTAATTTATTCCTAAAAACAATAGCACAAATGTGTAAATAATTTTGAAAGCGAACAATGCAAGTTGCCTCATTTGCAGTATGAATGAATACTATTACAATTAGGCCGGTGTTTATGAAATTTGCAATTTTTGCAAAAATACTCAACGGGAATGGATGCACATAACCAATTAAAAATTCTCGATAAATTTTTTATTCGTAACAAACAAATAAATAACAATAATTACTGTTTATATCAAAATTAACACATTCGATGGAATCATTAGTTTTTCACAGTAGCCACCGAAACACCACGCCTGCTTTATTTTGAAAATTGTGTAATTTACAGTTTGTTTTGCGTACGATTTTGCAAATACACAAAATACCGCTAAGTTTTGCGATCTATGTAATAAAAGTTATCTTTGTGTAGACGGATCATGACCATCGCAATATTGCAAAACTTGAGATAGGCAAATATCCGAACCGCGATGTGCAAATACCGAACAGACGCGAACTTCTCGTGAGTCTTGGACAGCAAGTGTTTGGGGATTCGCGGCATTCGCGGATCGCAATTTGTGCGTGAGTATTGAGAAGCTGCGTCCACAGTATGGATTAACCAAATAAGTCGTATCGTCAAAAATGTGACTGTTAAACAATGAGTGTGGACAAAATAATCATTGTGAAAACTTTTAATTTTCAGTTGACTTAGTTAATCTGCAGTGTTGATTTAGTATAATTTTTATCGGGACGTTTGCGCTTCTGGTTTTCATATTGATACCAATATTTGTGTCTGTTTAATATTATTGTCTATATTAAATATTCGTAATCTAAAACAATGCGTGATTTGATAAAACCAAAAAGTGTATTTTTATCTCGCAATACAAACTGTATACAAAAAATTTGGTAATAATAAAAAATTTATTTGCAACCCTTTTCTTATTGCTGAAATAAAAAGTTATTGCTAAAGGGATGTGCATTTTTGGTACAATTTTATTTTATGACAGTCTCGCAATTTACCAGCTCTTTGAAGTTTACCCTTTTATCACAGAGGGTGGTATTAAATTTTCGATTTTTTGTGATTGCAAAGTAATAAAATTTTTACAGCCAGCGGTTGCTTTTGAGTTTCACTCAAGTTTTGCGTACAGCCACAACCCAGTGTTTGCAAATGGAAAGGTTTTTGTACAAAAAATGGAATACAAAAAGATCTTTATAATGAAAATATGTGAGACGCTTATTGCATTATTTCAGGGCCATCGAATGAACATGGCCGTTTAAATAACCAAGCCGACCAAGTATATTCAACGCTTCTGAGATTAGGATGGGTCGTTAACCTAAGAAATTTAGTTAATTTTCTTGTGCGTTTCACTCCATCTTCTTCTTGCTCATTCGAGTTGACTGTGTGTCTTTATTTCTCAACAAACCACCGTGAATACAAAAGTTGGGTGTGTTCATTTAGCTGCATTTGTAAAAGTCATTATCAAGAACTGGTTAGAATCAACATTCAACAACCATTGTAAAAAAACAGAAACTCGACAAAGTTGTCAATTTATATTCTGTTTTCTGTAAGATCATTAAGGGCACCGCTGAAAGTGGAAGAGCTATTACCGCAAACCTCAGTAACTGATGGAAGAAGTCTTGAACGAGCCAAAAAATGCAGTGGCTAGTTGGATCAGGGTAGAAAATCGTTTAGCCATGATTTTATTGGCTAAAACAGTGGATCGTTTTTTATCGAAATTAAAAAATTTAAGTTTTTTTGAAGACCAATGGTAACATCGTTTATGAGAAAGGAAGGAATCTCTACTTGCCTTATGTTGTCATACAAAAAATTGTTAATGACATTTGTTGAAGAGTGAATCTATAAATAATTGTTTTAGGAACAACATTTGGGATTACAGCTTTTCACTTTAACGAGTTAAGTTCAAAGAAATAGAACCATGCAATTGACGAAGCCGTATTTTGATAAATAATTTTACATATTATACCTACAAAGGATGTACATGCCTCCCTACATGGGTAGATTTCAAAAATTTTACATTCAAATTTCAGTGATAGTAAATTTCTGAACTAAAAATGAGTTTGCTGACCTGATAGCTGTTGGTAAACTTACGCATTATTTGTATTAATCGCCAGTATTATTTAGCAATTAAATAAATTATGATAAATGGCTATTTAAACATTTACCATTTAAAAACAGTAACTTAATTATTCTGCCAGTTATCGTAAATATTATTCACTATTATTAGGTTAAATAACAGTGCAGGCTTTAATAAAAAAGATAAAATTTCACAATCATTACGTCAGTTTTTTGTAATCATTTCAAAATAAACTTATAATAATTTTGCACCCCTAGCGTCTTAATCTTTGAAAATATCAAATATCCCACGCAAAATATGTCATAACATCCATGTGTTAAATACTACCGCTGACAACTTAACGTTAACCACGTAGAACGGGGTGTCAAAAAAGCGTATAAATTACAGCAGATATTTTTTCCGATTTTTTGTGCGATTTTCGTTTTTATGAAGACCCACTCATAGACCAAACAGTGCAGTATTTTCAAACGGATTTTGAACGTGGGAGACTTTTGAATAAGTAATATATTTTTCATCGGCACCGCTGATGGTGGGGAAGAGTGGCTTGTTTCAGTTTTTCTTTTAATTTTACATAGTTTAATTTTTAAAATTCATGAAGTTTTTGTTGTATTTCGTAGCAGGTGCCGATGTAAATTAAGTTTTTTGTTAAATGATTTGTGTTTAATTTTTTTACCACAGATACAACTGGAGTTTTTATCTTGCTATCGTCGTTTTTGGTAATTATTTGGGCCCGAAAAGATTAGATAACATTTTACGATTATTTAAAAAATGTCGAATTCTAGCATTTTAACGAACGTCTCGAGTTAAAATATGTAAGTTCCAATGTCAGTAAATTAATGCAATGTAATAGCATTTCTTTTCTGAAAACGAATCTGAGTTGATCATAAAATAATGTAGGTTTAGAAAGGTTAGCCATGGCACAGAAAGAAGCAATTCACGGTCGCAGACGAAGATATCTACATCACAAAATTACTCTTACCGTTATCCAGCCAGTCAGTGACCTTCGGTTACCGCATTTTATAATAACCTTGTAACCAATTTTTTAACCTATACATTACTTTCTTATTCCGCCATGCATCCGCCAGATTTTAATTTTCACAAGACTTTTCTTGGTCCAAATCGGTAAAAGTATATTTATAGCATCACATATTACTGAAACTACAGGAAATAATATTATTCAAATTATTGTTGAGAATATTCCGTTTAGTTTTAAGCAGTACAATATATTATTGTTTAGGCAACTCCTGCCTAACGTGGATGCTGAACCGCGGCGTATGTGATTTTAACCTTCGTATCAATAGCCTTACTTTTTTGTTTAATTATCTAATTACCAGTACGTCAAATATATAATTTGGTTATTTAAAATTTTACGCATGTCGAATGCACGCTGCATATAAATTTCTTATTTTATTCACGTTTTCTGTTCAGACTGTACTTGGTAAAAAACATACGCACTCATGCAACGCGAACCTGTTTAGCTAGTCTTATCATAAAAAATGGTCAGGTGGGCTTATTTTGAGATGCCATTGGACTACATTTCGTTGCATAGCTGCGTCTATTATTTTGCCTTCTTCATTACTCGCTGCGTTTTTACTCTTTTCTCTTAAAAACTGTCTAAAAATCAAAAGAAAAGGTTGTAATCACGTTCGAGAGCTTTATAATTAAAGCACAGGTAAACATATTAATTTTACATAAAAATAAATGGTTAACGTATGAAATTAATTCAGCTTAGATCAATCGTAACATTTGAAAGCCGAGGTAGTAATTTATAACCACATAGTAGTACATAATATTCAAAATAAGCTTTTATTATTTTTATCATCTCCGGTACCCTCTACCGCACGAGCACATTGGAATATACATTTTATTGATAATAAAGTTCGCTAGACAACGTGTAGGTTTTATCTAATAAAATTTATTTTAACCGATTATTTATTTAACAGATTAACCTGGTTTTACTATCACATCAGGATTCGATAGTAAGCAATAATCATCTTATACAACACCTGCCTAATAGTTCTAGAAAACCCTTTTGCGTCTTAGGTGTTTAAATTGTCAGGAAGAGGTATAAAATTGATTCTTTCCTCATCATATGGCAAAATAAAGGGTTGATTCCATCAAGTTTTAAAAGTAGGTCAAATGTTAATCTACAAACTTGTGGTGTCATTATATCTATAACTGTTAAGGTAGTCTACCCTTTGTATTCCGAATATAAGAGGCAGATATTTAATTAATGTTTGGATTAGAAGGAAGAAATGATATCCAGATGTTGTATTACCGTAATATTTTTTCGGATAAAAAGCAATACAACAAATAAAGAAGCTGAAAGATATTTCTGCTCTTGATTGTATTAAATTCCGTAAAATGCAAATACACAAAAATAGTTCTAAATGCCAGAGATCTTTATCTTGCTATAGATTCTCTTTTCTTTCTGCCTTTTTTCCATAGCCTCACAAACATTCTCATCCCACCTTATTGGAGAGCAGCCTTTTTCTTCTTTATGGGGGATCCAAATCTACATATTTTCAAACCAGAATAGTAATCAATTTTACTTCTTCTGTTATTTCTATTTCATTTGAAATTGTTTCAAAATGCTTCTTCCAGTTTTCCATCTGTATGACTTGTATGTTTGTTAAATTTTGGATATTTCGTTTTAGATTTCTAATTGTTGTTTATGATACTTTCTAGTAACTACAGCAGAAACTCGATAATGTGAACATTCAAATTTATGAACATTTCGGTTCTGTAAACACCCAATTTTTTCTATAGCTACTCGGTAATGCGCAACTAGAAAACAAGAACAAAGTAAGATAACTATGTTTTTTTCATGAATTATGCATCATTAATGTTCTTAATTCTTCTTACTAAAGTTCTTAGTGTTCAAAACGGTCGCGGCTTGGCGCTTAAGAGGGTCAATTACTAAGCCGAGCACCCCGGTTCAAATCCGGATGGGAGAATTGTATTCTAACAGTTTTTCACGCCAACACGTTTGCCAAGCGCGACGTGTAACTGCCAAAACCTCTCAGGAGAACCAAACTCATATTTTAGAGAGAAGTTTGGGATAAAAAGAAAAGAAGAAGAATAATGTTCTTAAATAGCAATAGCAACAATCTATATAAGTTTTATAAGGAATAAATATGTATAACACTAGTTTTTCTACACTCTCGTTAGTGCGAACACTTGCCTTAATTTTAACATGCCTTAGGATTTTTGTGTTCACAGAATCGAGTTTCTACAGTATTAATTTCATTGCCTTTTTTATTCCAAGCGTCATTTTTTGCCTTTAAACTTTTTTCTTCACCTCTCTATTCATTGTAGCATACTTTCTTCTGACTTTCGCACAAGCCATTTTTTTTTCTTTTCACTTGGCGTCTCTTTTTATTATTTGATTGTGCTCCTCCTCTACGCTCTCTATTTCTTTTATTTTTTAACTTATTAGCCATTCTCCTTTAAAACTGCAAATTACATTGCTTTTGGTACAATAATTATTGCGTGTTACTTTCTTTGTACTTTCTTGTACATTTCAAATCGATGATCCATTTCAATTAGTATTTTTATATTCTCATTCACTATCTTTTCTGTAAATCTTCCCACTAACAGACTGTCTTCATTCTTTGCAATTCTCTCGTTTAGATTTTAGAAGGGACTTAAAAGTATCCCTTTTCTATTTCTTATAATGTTGAGAAATGCGTCTAAATCGCTACTTACAAAGTCGTGCTTAATATCAAAATTGTAGTCTTCTATTGGTCTATAAATTGCAATCACCACAATATTGTAGGTGAGAGTTAAGATTTCCGGGTTCGAAAATACACTTTTCCTGTAGAAATGGCTTTACTAAACGAAAGAACAAAAAATACAAGCTTTTTAAGGTGAGGATGAATTTTGTCGGACTTATACTAACTTAATAAGGCCACAATTTAATTTTGAAAATTGCAATTTTCCTATAAGAAATACATGTAAGTGTATTATTGCGTAATAAAACACCAAATAAGGAAAACAATGATTGACAATGACTAGTGGTGGGAGATACCAGTCGCTCCCTGAGATCCGTCGAGTCAATATCCATACTTTTCGAGTTGGAGGTACTCGGGGATGTTTTGTAGTAAAGCGCTTATCAAAACTGCTTGTAGCGCTCGCTTCGCGTCGCTTTGGGCGCTACAAGTGGTTTTGATAAACGCATCTACGTCAAGAGCCGAGAGAGCTTTCCTCTTAAATGATTCTTAAATTTTGTCTTCTAAATGCTTTTTAACTTTTCTTTACCTAATATCATTCTTTTGCTTTATTATTGTTTATTTATTAAATTTTAATTTATTTCCGTTTAATCACCTAACCAATCATACCATTTTGCTATTTAGCTGTTCGATAATTATTTGCAAATTGTCATCTCTCAAATACACTAACGTATCATCTGCAAATAAATATAATCTTAGTTTATCAAAAATCGTATTCATATCTTTAATAAACATTATGAACAGGGGTGGACCAAGTATGCTTCCTTGCGGTATCTCATCTTCTACTTCCATTTCTTCTGATAGAGTCCTTTGAAATTTCACTCTTTGGTTTCTATTCCATAGGTAACATTCCATCTACTTTAGTACCCTTCCCGACAAACCAAACAATGCTTTTAGCTTCCAAATCACCAGCTTCCTATCTATTGTTTCGAAAGCTCTCTTAAGATCCAAGAACATCACTACTATTAATAAATCTCGATCAATATTTTCCTTCCATTCTTGTATCAACAATTGGACCTCCTTCTCACAACTATACCTATTTTTTCCGATTGAAATACTGTTATCAAGTTATTTTCTATCACGTGTTTTCTTAACTGCATATATACCACATTTTACAATCATGGCTTCGACTGTTCACTCGTGCATTGAAACTTTCTCCTATAATTGATTATTATCCAATAATTGTAAGTCGCAATAGGTAAATATGTATTATTTTCCATATATCGGGTCCTTCAGTTTCCAAAACTTTGACAATATTAAAATGATAAATCTCCCATTCATGTCCAATGAATAATTTGCAAATTAAATAATTCATTAGGTTGACTTATTCTTCAATTGTCACAAAAATGACTAAATTTTATTTAATAAGTATAATTTTTCCGAATTTCAGTATGGAAGTTTTGCAAATAAATTGACAATTTCATGTTTCGATTTTTCCTAAATCTTGAGTTAAATCTTTTGGCTCTAATAATTAAATATATGTAAATATTTCACTTACAATGTAAGTGAAAGTATTTATTTCGTGAGAAAAATTAAATAAATGTCATTTTGTTTTTTTGATTAAAACTGTTACATCGAATACAAATTTTCATTGTCCAAAAAATTACAATAATTTTAATTTTAAAACAGATTACATATTTACAAATTTCATGTCTATGGTTTTGACGAAAAATAAAACGATAATTCATTTTTCTTGAAATGGCTTATTCAACAAAAATCTATGTTAAAATCTCAAATTTACTTTGCTCTTAAATAATTACAAGTTATAATAGATGAACTTTTTATGTTATCTATCAATATAAAAATATTTTTAATGATGCAAAAAAATTGAAATTTTATTGTGTCTTTAACATTTTTAATTTGATGATAATGAAGGATGTTGTGGGTGTCTGTGATTAATCAAATTTTCATTTTTAAATATTTTAATTTGCAAAACTTCAAGAGTTCAGCTTTTAAGTACAAAATTATGGTTTCAATTCTATGAGTTTTGTTAATTACAAAATTTAACACAAAATGTTATTTACTCAGGAAATTAAAATGTTAAAATTCATCAGAATCTTAACTTTTTGTCAAAATAATTTACATTATTAATTAAATTGTAAAAAATTAAAAATTAATTTACAATAATGAATTTACAAATAAGATTGAATATTGGAATTTTATTAAAATGAAGCAAAATGAGATTCGAAAATCTGTGATTGAAGACCATTTTAATTTAAATAACTGATGCATAATTAATGGATGGATATGTTTCAAAACAAATATAAGATTGAAACTGCATTTCTAAAATTCAAAATTAATTAAATAAACATTTGTTAAATTGGCAATTTTATAATTATAATTGCCTGATTGTTTTTAAAAAAAAATATAAATCGAACTTAAATTTATTTAAGTGTTTAAATAATTTCTAAAATTTTGAAAATACAGTTTTAAGGGGGCTTAAAAATTAAAATT
This sequence comes from Lycocerus yunnanus, assembly GCA_036346125.1. Classification (NCBI taxonomy): domain Eukaryota; kingdom Metazoa; phylum Arthropoda; class Insecta; order Coleoptera; family Cantharidae; genus Lycocerus; species Lycocerus yunnanus. Next base: position 9,165,519 of record JARFIX010000008.1, read on the forward strand.
ATTTATTATTGCTGTGATTAAACAGTTACAACGACAAAAATGTAATTTAAATTTACAAAGATTAAAAGTCAATTTTAATTTAAAAATTGTTATTTTAGATTTTATATTTGAATTTTAAAAAAATTGAAAAAAGTAATTTCAATTGAAAGGCAAAAAATTAAAAAATTGTGGTAATATTGGGTTTTTTAAAATTTGGCAGAAATTAAAAATGTAATTGAAATATTACTAAAGATTGAAGCAGCGTCAGATCCGTTAACTTTCCGAGAAACTTTTGCTTTATTTTAGTACTTTACATGTAATTTTGTGATATTTTCAAAAAAATTGATAAAAAAATAAATGTCCAATTAGAAAGTGTACAAAACGGGATAATTAAATAAAGTTGTCGGTTAATATTGTGGTAATTTTGATAATATAATAATATGGCAATGAAAATTTGTTTAAAAATACCACATCTATTGACGAGAAAAACGAAAAACTCAACGAAACCGTCACCATCTTAAAAGTAATTTAAGTTTTCGAAAAAATTTGAATTTGGCAAAATAAAAGTTATAAATTATCAAAACGAAGTGCTAACTTTCCCGAATAATTTTCCTCCCAAGTGGCGAGATGAAGCTATCATGGCTATACTTTATTTCTTGGGGCAAATAGTTGTTCGCCCACTGCTGGATACAAGCTTTTTCTCTTGTTAGGGAAGGATTTTGGCTACACCCGACCACCCTGGTAAGGAAACAATGGGTGAAAAACAGTAGGTTTTTGGATAGAGCACAAATTCTTCTCTGATGGGTATGCTCAATTAAATTAGCTTCGTGTGTCCCTGAATAATTTACTTTTTTCTGTAACATTAAATTTAATACTTAATTTTTGAATTTTTTTTTATATTGTACATTTTATTGAGAGGATATCAAATTGTTTATTGCGAGTAGAATTTTTATTTTCGGATACTTTACGACAGTATCCCAAAAATTTAGAAATGTGTAAATTGTGGAAAGAGGGCAACTGTAGTGTTGGTAATTTTTATTGCATCTGTTTTGTCATAAAGTTACCCTAAATTAATTATAGCAAAGTGTATTCTCAAAAACATGATATAATTAAATAAAATTGTTATCGAGATGGGAAGTACCCAATTTCTTTATAGTAGTTAGTTCTCTTGTACTTGTAATTATTGGAAAGTTTTCAAGATTTTTATAGTAATTGTAAAAAATATTAAATACCTACTTTAAATTTGAAAAATTGAAATTATAATTATGCAACAACGCATAGTAAATTATATATTATGATAAACACCTATAGTTATACTTTTCTAAATTAAACGTTTGAAGGTAAATGTAATTTCGAATAAATATAGTACAATAAATAGAAAAAGTAAATTTCAATTTTCTGTAATTTTGCTGGAAGTTCGATTTTCCATTAGTGGAAATAATAACTAACTCACTAAAATTACATTCGCAAGTGCTTTTAATGTATTCATACATTAGAAGTTTGCTTTCAAATAAATTGTATCGATTGAAAGCTTTATAGATTTACATTTATCCACTATAGCGGTTTTACAATTTTCAGTAACGTCAATACATACAAAACAATTGTCCAAATATCATTCGTTACTTTCACGCAGAATCGAAATTAATAATGCCTTTAAATAGTTAATAATTTGCTTTTCGTGATAATTTTGGCTGTAAAATTAGTGTTCCTTTATCGTTAAATTAGTAATCGACTTCCGTATACAACTAACAACTTTTGCTTACATTTAGATCGACTCGATAAATAATTGAATACGATTCCGCTATAGTGGAAAAAGTGTTTTTCTTTCGAAACCAAAGTTATTTTCCAATAAATCAGACAATCGGCGCACGCGATTTACAACTAATCATTTGCTTATTAAAATTGAACATTAATGTAATACATAAGACTGTTATTAAATAACGAAAATATAGTACGGTCGTGGTAGAATATTAGGGATGACCAGTAAAAAGTTTGCATTGTATTCGAAATCCGTTAGCATAGCAACGGCTTAATAAAATTTGAATATGGTATTCTGGTATTGCGAATAGCGCTTCTTTAAATGATGTATTCTGGAACGGGACGTTGGATTCTTTTGTGCCAATTGTCTGTCCAAACTCGTCCTACCGGTATATCCTATGACTTTTTATGCTTCTTACACTTTTTTACCCGCCAAATTTTCGATTGTGCAATTTAATTCAACAAATGGGCACTAATCTAAGGAACTATGAAAAGCAGTCCAACACACCTGTCCTCGGGCAACAATGCTATAATTACAATTAAATTTTAATTTACTAAACGTTTGCTTGTTGTCCAGTCCAATAACTTAGAGAAGACGGCAGCTGTTGGTAATTTCTTTTGTTCTTATTATCATTTTGTTATAATTATTGGTAAGAATCCATTTTCCTATCTCTTCAAATACATTAAGTGTGTATTATTATAATATTATTACCAATTAATGACACTCCGAGTTAGCAGATTATATGATTTTATTTTGTGGAAGCTTTCTTCTGTTTTCAACTAAACTGCACCTTAGTCATTATAATGAAGGCTTGTAAGTTAAATTCATCGTTAATACCAATACGGAAATTGTGCAAAATATGCCGTCCCTAATACTATATCTTCCGTCTGAAAAAATCGGCACAACTGAAAACATAATATGTTTCGGCTGACTTACTTTAAAATTTGTCGCAATCTGTTGTAGCAGTAGGCACTTGACGTTATCGCCCCAATATTATCAAATTTATTTTAATTAAAATTTAATAAGTTTTTAGAAACCACCCCCATTTTGGAATAATCTATTCTCCAACAAATTATTATTTAATTTTTAACTAATTTGAGATTTGCCATTGAAGAAAAAAAGACAGTTTGCATCATCCAATACTTGATGCTACTGTTTTCATTTTCATTTTCTCTCGAGCAGACCCTCCATGAGTCCACGATTGTCTCGGACCGCTAGAGATTTCAAAGTCGCAACTGCATAATTTTGTAATTTATAGCGTTTAAATTTATTATTTCATGTACCTATTTGATTATGATATGACTTTCTAAGCAAATTAACGTATAAAAGGGCGGAAGTGCCAACTATAATGGTATAAACGGTTGCACTTCCTTTATAGTTGTGAATTTAATTTTAAACAATGCATGAGATAGCTATCTCTCTTCATTTTATGAAATTATTATCGAGTCTTCTATTATGTCCTTACGTTGGTTAACTTTAAATTTAGCAAAGTGACGGTTAAAAGTAGTCGCCGGTGAGTAGTTTATTGAACGGAAAAATAAAATATTATTTTAGCCATAAATTAAATATTCAGCACCCAGTCAAATGAAATCATACGTAACAGTTCCGGTGGTAACAATTTTTGAGGCAGTTTTTCTTTGTTACGATTCTAATTGCTATTAGAGCAATAAATTGGATCAATTTAATGTTGAAATTTTTATAACACAAGTATGTATTGTTTTTTGTTAGCGCTATCGGAAGTAGCATCTGAAAAGAAAATTACAATCAGCGCAAGCAACCCTTACCTGTCACTTGTGCATATCAACAGATGTGAAAATAAAAGGGTTAAACTGATCCCTAGAAAATGATTGTGGGAACAGAAGTGGTATAAAACAAAACATAAGAAAAAAGTACTCTGGAGGTACCTATCCACTTAAAAGATGCTATACGTAAAAATTATATATTAATAATAATTAAAATAAAATATTGCTGGTTATTACATCGAGAAAGAGAGAGTGAATTATTGTTATAATTAAATTATTTAAAAACGGAATCCAATGACGGGCAGGGGATATGACTAAAAATAGTTAATGTGACAAAACACGCAATTTACATTTTACAACAAATCGGTAGGTAGGTACCTACTACAAAACACTTGAAATTAAAATTTATATATTCTAAACCTCCGAGTATAAAAACTTTATATGATTATGGATGAGAATGTTAATAGCGATTAAAGAAATGAAACAGGCTGGACTCAAATCTGTCCAACGAATGACCACCAAAGCAAACGTAAATTACTTCTGCAGGTGCATCCCCGTACTGTCCACCCTTTACGTTAAACTCCTGTAAGGAAACCTGTTCAAAGATATTGCCTATGAAAATATCTTCACCTGCACATAATACCAATAAAAAATTTTTATATGGGTTTTGACAAACTTTGTATGAGATTAATCGTGTGAAAAAAATTATGTATTTTATTATGTTTAGCCAATTTAATCTGCTTTGGTTATTTATAGTCCCATATAAACTATTTTAAGGCAATAAAAAAATAATTTTAACCATGACACAAGGAAGCTCGAGATTGCAACGAAAAGATATGGACAAATAGCGTGTCAAGTATTGATTGAAAGTTTGTAGGTAAATTTACTAAAACTTACCGCGCATTTACAATTAAATATTTATATAACCACAAATGCAAACATCGTGAATAAAAAGTAAAAAAAAAGTTCTTACTTTACTGGGGTATAATTTTGTTTCACAAGTTTCCGAAAATAAATGTGGTAGATAGTATTATATTACAAAAATTATATTTTTTATTTGAAAGAACTTTTAAAATAATAATTGCAGATCTGTTGAATCATAATATATTCCACACCACGATGATTCCATACAGTTGTAGTGTGTATTTAATCGAATATCATCAACTCAATTGACATAATCAATAGCTTGGTATTGAAATGGTAATAAAATTTATTTAGTGTGTTGAAGATGAATTTATCTGTGTATAAAATAATTATGATTACACAATACTCTAGATAGAAATTAACAGATGAGATCTCCTAATTAGATACCTAATTTATTTTACGATATTTATTAAATATTACGACAAAGAACCAAAGATAAGTTGATAAGAAGAAGAAAATTAATATAGTACTATTATTACATTATAAAGATATTAGCCATATTTTAAAATAGCAATTTTAAATTCTAGGATGTATTAGAAACCCAGTAATTATGCAAAAGATAAACAGCAACTATATTTTATTTTGGACAGGTGTTATTTAATTAAATGCTCTCTAATAATACATTTTGCTATATAAAATTTAAAAAAGTAATTTTTATTATTGCACATTAAATAATGCTCTCCATCTGCTTTTGTAAAGCTAAAGATATTTTGAGACACGTAAATTTTTCACAAAAAACTCGATCACGATTGTAAATTATAAGAAAGGTTCTACAAAAAATTCGTCAATGGCATATGGGGTAAAATTAAAATTTGGGGCGGTTTGCAGGTGCTTCTTTTTCCCATAACCCTTTCTCGTGGCCTAGTTCTTTAATGAGCCAGGAAGAAAAGGGTTTGCACAGATTGCCCAATCTCATGTTATCTAAAGCCAGGTAAACGTCGTACAACGGGATTTTGGTTAATTGGTTCTTCAACTTATTTCTTTACTATTCTCGAAAACGATTTTCACGACTGATTGAACAGCGGTCGATTCGATCTCTATCTAATTTTAATTCAGGTACTTCTTTGTGGATTTAATTAAGAGTTTTTACCTTTAATTTTAAGATAAATTTGCTTCGTTAGAAAGCAAATTATAAAAAATCGTTCCGTTAATTAAACATTTTTTATAAAGATTTGAACAAAAAAATTGAGCGCAAAAAAATTACTAAATGGTCTGTTTTGAATAAAAAATTTTAATTTCAATTATGTTATAAAATTAAGGACGAATAAATAACAATTTTAATTTCCGGTTAATTTTATTCCTGAAGTTCATACTTATATTTTAAAATCACTGAAAAATGCATACAATATTAGTTTTCAGAACCAATGTGCACATAATTTCAAATATTACATTGACATGCAGAGACAGAATCGAATCGGTTCCAGGCGAAGAAGGACCTTCGACTTTTTGGTTTCCTATAAAAGTAATGACAAACCAGAAAGATGTATTCTGTCTATAAAAAACCTAGTGTATTGCACGTTCCGTGGTTCGGAGTCCACGTTAAAGTTTAGATCTCCTATACTAAAACCTCAGAAACGCGTATTTCAGTTTTAGTGATGATTATGACTTGTAAAAATTGTTACAAATTTTTTTTGCAATTTTGCTAATCAGTGTCATTCGTGCTATACTACATATATTGCAATATATGTACATACACTGCCTCACAAAATTATTGCCACAAGATAAATTTATAATAAAATACACCGTTTTCTCAAAATTGGTTATCTTAAATTAATTTTTTCTTCATATAATTAATTTAATTAAAATCAAAAATTAAAATTAAAAATTTGTCTATACTTTACATAATCTTATGTATGACATCAAAGCGAGTTTTTGAATATCATATTATGAAGTAACCAGAGAACATAATAAATTCACATGTAGGAAATACCCTTATATACCATGTACTACGTATTCACTACTAATTATCTATAGATAAGTTTAAAATTATTTACTACTTATTATTTATTTGTAATTTTCCAAGTTCAACAAAAGAATGTAATTTATCTTATACATATAATTTATTAACAATTTGTTTCGGTAAACAACTTTCCCTGTACATATTATTTTTAGATATGAAAAAAAATGAACTGAATCGAAGAATTTTGCTTTTGCTCTCTTTCTTCTGATGATGTGTCACTGTGTACTTCCAAGTGTGTTTATTATTCGAGGCTAATTTTCTAGAGCCAACAGAAATTTCGATATCGTTCCAGACGTTCAAGTGTTAAAAAATAGTTGACATATGTTTTTTGAAAGTATAGTAATCTGAAGTTCGAAAGTTTAGTGACCTCGACACAAGTAGGAACACATTGAGCTTTGCTGCACCGCGACTCTGCAAGTTAAGAAACATAAACGCGAGCCAAAGACGCGGTAGGCGGAGGAGCAAGGGATGCTATGAAAGACGGCAAACTGGCTTTACTATCGTAAAAATTCCATTTGGTTTGGCTTAGAACGCTAACGTTAGTCAAAGTAAATAAAGGATGGAAATGCAGCAGGATGTAATGATCTTAATGCATATGTTAGCTGTACCCGGATAGTTTGTATAGACACTGTTGACATACGTAGAACTTGTGTGCCTAAAAATACAGATACTAGTTGCTATTTTTTATTCAGCCAATGTTGGAGCCGAATTTTATATAATTAGAAACTTGCCTATCTAATATACTTGAAAAGAATACCGCTGGTTCAAAAATTAGAAATCGTGAATCTTCTACCCAAAAATATCTGAAGCCACTCTCTTTCCTCCAGCAACATTTCCAATTTAAATTTGAAATTTTTAGTATAGAAGAAAGTGCTAAACATTTTTATTTATTCAACATTCTTTTCTATAACGGAATCTTACCTGTCTTTGTGAGAAACTGCAGTGTTGCATCACGAATTTGAAATGCTTTCGGTGAAAATAAATAAAACTATTGCGTTTAATAATTTATCATTTAAAAGTACATTTGAACTTTGTTATTGATTACTTTTCAGCATTTACTCAAAACCAACTTGGCAACATTAAATATTTATTTGTGTTCCAAATATCGTTTTATACAAAATTTGAACTCCTATGTTATTGAATTTTTTCTTTCCTACCATTTTGTTCAAAATGCTTTTCACGATATATTTTTACTTATTGTAAAATATATAAATATTAAATACAGTAGGTTACCCCGGCTAGGTATCCACCTGAATTTATTATAAATTTGGCTAGTAATGATGAAATACATTTAATTTACGAAAGGATAAAATCGATTAACCAATTTTGGGCGTATTTTTATTGTTTTGGAAAATTCTTTTCGTACATGGTGCAATCGTAATGTTAATGGCTAATTTAAATAAATTCAATCTGTACTAATTGCAGCTATATTTCAGATTCAAAATAATATCAATGACAACGAATAACTCCAAAGTTGCGAGCAAAATTACTTATGAACATATAACTTTTTTGATATTGTCGAAATATGCAGTTTCGTACAATGGATGTGTTAGATAATTTTGATCTATAAGTTACTTTACACACATACATATCTCTTATTATACTGTATTATTATGTATAAATAAAAGATCTCCAAACGATGAGTTCGTGAGTTTAAAATTGCATGAAGCCCGAGAGGTTACTTAAAATTTAGTTATTAATAATGAAATAGTTTCAATTGCAAACTGAATTATTAAACAGCCCAATCTAATAAACTACTAGTTATGGTAGCATACAGTTTGTGATATGGTCATATTATGTAGAATACACTAACTAGTAGTTAGAACACTGTTATAACTATAACTAGTGTGTTTTAGCTATCAGAAAATATCAGAACTTTGTTAAAATTTTTATTTGAGTTAGTGAACGAATAACATCGATTCGGGTATCTAACTAACTTCACGTACCTACCAATATTTTATTTAAACTTTTTCAATTAACGTTACATTTGATTGGCAACGTTGTTTTTTAAAATAATACTTTTTTTAAATATAATTTCAAACAAATAGCAATATACACTAAAAAAACCTTTTTTGGAAAGTATACAATAAAAAGCTACCCCTTTGTTATTAGGTGTTTAATCTGTCGACCAATGCGATTTTCAGTACATTAAGACGATTTATGCTATTCATTGAAGAAAAGGTTCCCACAGTCACAGTATCTAAGAATATTCACCTTAGTGTTAATAATTTGAGATAAAGAATATGAGATGAACCATATGAGTTTTTAAAGCCCCCACTCTTTTTATTTCCTTTTTATTAAAAATGCATTTCATTAAATTTCTACATCCTAAATATATTTCATCTTATGTAATTTTTATTAAACTTAATCCAGATATAGGAATCTTGTATGGTTTAATAAAAGAAGTGTGCCATACAAGTTTAAAAAATGGAACAACATTTGGATACAATGGATGGTAGACTATGGCATACATTAGTATTATATTGTTTTTGCAAATTAAGGGAGCAAATATGAATATTCATAAATTTTATTTAGACAATAGCCTAAATCGACCGACTATGGAGAATTTAAAGACGTTTTGAAACAAAAAATGTGATTAAATTAAAAATTGAACTTGAATAATGACCTTATTTTAAATAATCAATGTCAATGTATTTCACAGACAATACAGACATGAAAAACATGCTACCATACCAACGTATGTATATTATATATATAGTCTGCATTCATGCATGCATACTTTTTACCTTGAACTATCTCGGGGGTCTTTTATTTATTTACATTCAATGATTTTATGCCATTTTTAAGTTTTAACTGCGGAAATCGTTAATGTTTTACGTCTTCGTTGCGCACAAAAATACGTTGATAATAAAGTGTAAAAAATAAAGAAAGTAAAAGTGTCAGGTGTAACCAAAGAAAATGTACCTGCTAACCAAATTAGGAAGCGAGAGGGACTATTGTGACAAAGATTATTCAACATTTTAGGGTAAATTTTAGTGGTGCAAGGAGAGGGGAGTGGCAATTTTGTCTAGCTGTTTTTGTGAAGTTGGAATTCGGCGTTCTAATACTGATTTACCCCATTCTTTATGCGGCTAGATTCCCCAGACAGGTCAGGGGTTTAAGGGCGGAGGGGTTTTGCTTTTTGGACCTTGATATCCGCGTTGGGTTGCAAGATTAAGCCGACTTTTGTTGATGTTTATTTTTTGTATGATGAAGATTACGAAATCCATTTATATGGAAAATAACTTCATTTCTATTGAGAATTGTAGGCAACTCTTCGTTATTCCGATAGGAAGTTTTTAAATAAAATACTTCCGCATAAAAGTAATGCGACCGGAAATTTTAGGAAGCTTTGTAGGTAAACAAAGAATAGTGCAACAGGTGTGTTAAAATAACTGCTTTTCTTGTCTTACTGACACACATAAAAATGGTCTACAAAATATTTAAAAACTATTTAGTTGATTGTGGTAAACTTTGTTCATATAAATTTATAATATAACACAATAAATAATTTTTTGATTGATTTAGGGGCGAGCAGTAATGTCATACTTTTTTTTAAACGTCAATATTTTGTTTGATTTATTTTCTCTTCTAAATGGAGTCATTTATTTTGCTTTATTGTTTACGTTTATATTATATAAGAATAAGATATATTTAATATTAAAGTAAAATTAACGAAATTATTCGTGAACTTTCAGCAATGGCTACTGCGTTATAATTTGTAAGATATCTCACTGCCTGACGCCATGATTAATTCAACCAATTGCTATTATTATTGCCAATAGTAAAATCCAGAAATTCTAATTGAAATTTTGAAAAATAAAATATTGCGGGTATAGTGTTAATATTTTCGCGGTCCCTACGCCGTAGGTTCGACTTTTACTGCAGTGTGAATATGGGACGCCAATTTTTTTCACTATTTCCTTTGGAGGGTGGGATAAAATAAAATAATTAATTTATATTTTGTTTCTTTAAGTGGGCATTGCCTATCTGTAATACATACAATAAATTTTGAAATTTTCTTTTTATATGGAAAATGGAAATTTTTGGTTCTCTTGGAAAATCATTACAATACAAGCAAACTGCTTTATAAAGTTACTCCTATGCATATAATAATATGTTATTAAAAACTCTCTATGCATACTGATCAATCATCTGGAGAAAATCTGTTGTCACCCATAAATTCTGGATTTGAAGAGGATAGTAAGAAGTGCCATAATAGCTCTCTCTCCAAGTCTTTAGTCAGGTGACTCGTTTGAAGCAGTTCTCTATTCTTCCCGGTTGAAGCCAATCTCTTCTTTTTCTCATAACTATCAGTTTCAGTGTCTTTCATTATCTGTGTTATGTATCTTAAGCGGCGCCTTCTCTGGGGTTCCTGCCGTCGACTTTACCATCCATAATAGTTTTTAGCAATCCTTTTCTTCTCAGTATGTTCCCAACCAACTGATCTCTCCTACTGACTATTTGTTTCCACATTCTTCGCTCTCCTCCCATCGGTCTCAGAACCTCATCGTTCGTTGTCGTTTCCATCTGGCTGGTCTTTAGGGCTCTTCTGTAGCACCACATCTCAAATGCCTTCAACCTTTTCTTTTCTATCTTCCTGATGGTTTACGTCTCACACCATACAGCTCTACCTGTATAAACCACTTTAACCTATAAATAACCCTACACCATATTATTTCTTTTTCTTCTTGTTAATATTTTAAGACGTATAACAAAGTACTATCTCTTTCATAGTGGAAGAGTTGTAGTTTGACGTCAACGTCACACAAATGAGCAGCAATATCGTAATTGTGGGTTTCTTCTGGGTTGAAGAGGATATTATTATGTTGTGAACTACTTAAGGAAAATTTTCACAACTGCAAAGTACTCAATCTATGAACAGTTTTAACCATCATCTTTTGCATACCAAAATCAAGTACTGCAGGGCACCGAATGATATAAAATGCTGCAGTGGACGCTGTGTTCACAACACTCCAGTTATGTAGCCAAACAAATTGATTTTTGAATCCCGTGTAAGGAGGATGCCGCTGTTAATTTTTTAGTCATAGGCTACCTTACAAATGCATTGTAGCAAATCCATTAAAAATGTTGTCGATTATCATGGCAATCTGCACCTTGTTTGCCGCAGCTCTAAAAATGTCCACTATTGTTATATTAAATATGTCTTTAAGTTCTTTACTTATAATTTTCTCCTTCTTCCTAGTCTCCTTCTTACTTTCCTTGTAGAATTAGTTGTAGAAATCCATATTTTTCACTATTTCTCATAATATGTCCCATATACTTCAACTAATGCGTTTTATCTTAATAAGTGATTGGCTCTTTTTACATTATTTTGTTCATTGCTCTCTGACAGACCAAAAACACATCCCTCGATATATTCTTGTCTTTTCTACTTAAAATTGATGGTATTTCTCATAAATTTAGCTTTTTTCAGTATTCCGACATACTTCGTTATTTTTAAAAATTCTGAAATTTTTCCCCTTGCACCTTCCAATAGATGTCCATGTGCTATGGAAACCTACTATCAAGTTAGAAATTCCAATACTTCAATTCAGGTGTTAATATTCTCTGTACTGCTTTCCAATAAAATAAAGATTATAGTGAAAAGCTTGAAATTGTGCTTGGCAATGCATGATCTGCAAGTATTTAATCTTTTTAAAGATTAAATAGTGGCATTTTAAGAATCTCAAAATATCACAAAATAAAGACTGTGATTTAAAAATATAAATATAAGGGGGATCTCTATCTCTTTCTAAATCGATGGCATGATTTAAGATCTTATTTACTTAATTCAGATAGTATTTACGTAATTGTGTTTCAACGAATTTGCGATATCTTCTCTTTCAAAATCGAATGACTAATAAGCGTTTTCCAAAAATGTTTTTTCCAAAAATTAAAAAAGGTAATGTAAATTTTGTAGGAATGTGAGTAAATTTAATGTGAAATGAAATAAGAACAAGCAAACAAAGACAAGTACGTAACGTAAATGTTATTTATTTGGCAAATAAGATAAAAATATATCGTAAGTTTCCAACTTCTGAATAATATTGAAGTAGGTACGTACTAAAAATATTTATATATAACTTATCAATTTTTACAAATACAAATAAAAATTGAGAAACGTTCGCTTTTAGATGAAACAAAATGTGTATGCTCGTTAAAATAAATATTACTATACAGTATGTTTCATAACTCTGGGTCATAGGTTATACGAGCAAAGTGTATTTAATTAGCCCCCCTCTCCCCGATTATTAATTGTAAAAATTAGTAAACTGAATATTGAAAAAAATAATAAAATTATTGCTATTGTAGAAAAAAAATTACCTTCAAGTAATACTGACCCTATCATGAAATTACCAAGTTTCAATTATTACAATTACCGAATTCAGTTTTTTGTTGTTAACATTTAGCAAAAATTCATGTTAGCCTAATAGCATTTTATAGTGGAATAAATTCCGTGCTATTGGTTTGCTATAAATCGATAAAGTAACGATTAATTCTGCACTGAAAAATGTATGTAGTATACCTTCCACCATGGGGGTTAAAAATTACACATCATTATTCGTTAATTTAACGAACAGTGGGCATTTCAAGTTTTTGAAAAGCAAAACATTTTGAACTTTCTGAAAAAATACAAATACTTATGCAATATTTGTCACAACGAGTATATTTTTAGAATTCAGAGCAATTTGTTGTAATTTCGAGTGTCTACTATAATTAAATAAACTAACTGCAAGTTGTATGTCAAACCGAATATCGTGATTGCACCAACTTGCTATCTATTTGTAATGATTACTCAATGCAACACACGTGCATGCATCGTTCGTGTAACTGTAAAGTTGCACAAGATCAAAAATGCTAAACGGGATGAACCAGCGAATAAATGAATTTCTCTGCGTGCAACGAAACCAGTTGGTAGTTTTGCAACGGAATAGGTCAAACACGTGGTCGTTGCATAGCTACGAATTTTCTTTGATACACACAATTTACCCTATTCGTATAAATATTCTGCAATGAAGCCTATAAATAATAAATTACCAGTACTCAGAATTGGAACTACACAAATTACAAAAATAGATAATTTGCCGATATTTAATGTAAACAAAAAATCCATTTAGCTTTGAGAAAATTTAAATAATTAAATTAGTCAATTTTAGAAACTTGATTTGTCTAGGGTTTTATTTAAAAATGCAAAGGGAACACCATGGGTGTGTCTGTCAAAGTTAGACCTGTCCCTGACTGCGAGACAAGTGCTTAAAAAGGGTAAAAATATAATGTCGGCGTTGTTAAAAAACTAAGGGATTGGGGGAGGTAGGAGATTCGCCGGGGCAGAATCTTTCCCAGGCTCATTTAACGAGTTACTTCAAGGTTAAGCAACAACCCTTTCTTTGCCTGCATCTTCAATCTGATAAAAAATTCCATGTTTATCGCGAGTCATTTATGAACCCCTAAAATTCATAATATCATCCTTCAGGCCCTATAAATATAGGCTTCAGTGCGCACAGGTGTCTGATTTTCTATACCTCGATTTTTTTATTTTTATATAAAAGACGCAAATAAGGTAAAATATAGTTGCGACTATCTTAGATAATATATTAGTATACGCGGTGATACAATGCGAAACAGGAAAAATTCTTTCCCACAGACTTAGGTATATAACCTGCTATAAGGAAGAAGAGGGTGGTCGTCATTAAGTGCAAAAGTCAACTTTACACCCAAATCTAACGGTACCTTAAAGATTGCGGTCCATTCGCATAATCATTTCTTTGTTAAAAATGTTAGATAGCAGATTTTAAACCCCCGTAGGAATTATAAACGTTGCCTTTAGAGAACGCATTAATCACACCCTACAACAAGATATTTACGTCGAAACGTCAAAAATGTTTAAATAGTTTAGATAAAAAACAGAAAAATACCTGCTGGCATTAAAATTGACTTGTTTTAAAAATGTATTATGTGTGTATTATAGCAAAATTAATGCTAATAAATTATTATTTTTGCACTTTTTCTCTAAATTTGCATCAAGAATAAAATGAGTAATGCAAGAAATGTTATTATCTACGTTCAAAAAATTCTATGTTAAAACAATCCGAACAATTGTGGCGTATCATGGAAATGACCCATATTTTTTCTCCTTCACCTCGCTCGGGTTAACTTGAAAATATTATAATATTTTATTATTATCATCACGGACTAAGAAAATTACTATAATGCTGATGTTTGAATCGCAACAGATCGAGATTGACCGTCATGCAACGATAGAATTTGACTATCATGCTGACTATTATACAATAATATTATTAAAAACCTAATAGTAAATTCAAAAAAGAAATAAACAAAGTGGTTTTGCTTATTTATTTATTAAAGTAATGTAAGCTACTGTGATATATCTTAACAAAATGTTTTTTTTGTAATTCTATTATTTAGTTCACTTTCTTTATTGCCAATGACTTTTTTATAGGTAGCTAAATTTTTTGTAGTAAAGCAATAGAAAAATTTCGAGTGCAATAACGAAAGAGTTAACAAAGCATTTGCAATGGCCAGTTTTCTTTGAATCCCAGGAAGGTTGTATTATATAAATTTTTTTGAATGTGTAAACTTTTTGTTACAACAGTTCGTAAATAAGAAGGGTTGAAAAAATTGTGGTTATGACTGCCAAAAGGACGAAATTTCTTTTACACAATCTAAAATTGCAGCAACTTCTAACGGTAAAGCAAAACTTTCGAATAAATTGCGGTTTCAAGCTTCTAGCAGGTTGTTTGGGGATCGTAAAAAAAGGGTTCACATTTTTAACTATTTGATATATTTAGGTCTGAAGATTTAAAATTTCTTAAAATAAAACTATGTTTTTATGGTTTTTTATTTTATACCTAAGGTATAAACAACGGCGGAACTTTCTAAAGAAGTTAACTACATTCGGCATTTTCTGCATAAACGAATTTATTACATTTTGAGGGTTTGAGTTACAATGCCGATTTTATGCTTTATGCATTTATTTTGAAAGAGTGAATTTGCAGTACTTTTTCAAAAAGTGCTATACCATCATTTCTATTATTATTTACATTAAAATAGTTAAACCATTTAAACAATAGGTAAATGCTTCCGGGGACATGGTAATCAAAAATCACTTTAAATGATAAAATTATTTTCATGTGTTCGTCCAAATTTGAATTATCATTAGGAATCTTTATCATTCATATCACATTAGCCATTAATATGCATTAGCTAAGTGTAAGTGCTTTTTGTATTCGCATATAATGGCGTGTATTTTGACCCTAATACATTATCTGTCTATTTAATACAAAAATGTGTTTGCAAAGGAATATGAATATTATGTACGTATTTTTTCCACATAAAAGTATCATTATTATTAAATCATAATTCGTGCATGATATACCTACACATCTTTTTATAAAATAAATTTTTTTGTGGGTATAAATTAATGTAGTCCAATTTAGAATTAATTTGTGTTTTTATTCTCTACACCTCCATACCGGCGAATTCAAAAACTTCTACCGATATCTTTCATGCTGAAATAAGAAAAGAGTGGGAAAAATTTTACTAACGAAACCGGAAATAATCAATATAGATGTTTTCTTCTGTAGTTGTTGAGCAGCAAATCCACTGAAATTTAAATATTCCATTAAACTTTATTATAGTTTCATTTTCTTGTACTTATTATCAAACTCTTGGAAAATATGCATAAAAAATATATAAATCAAACAATAACAGCGCTATCTGTTTTATTAACAACCCCTATCATTAAAGTATATAATATAAATATTAATTTTCAACTTACTGGTTTTGATTATTGCAATAATAATCTTATGCTAATCTAAAAATGTTCCAAATTATTATTCGCGTTTATCGACGATGGCCTACGATCAGCTTTTAATGAAAAAAATGGAATATATGTATTTATCACCGAAATACTATATTTTTTGAATTTTTTTATTTTCTTCGACTGTTTTTGTTTATAAATATTTGTTTATTGAATATGCCTATGGTTTGTTTAGACTTGGTTCATAAAGATGGAGAAATGTTTTTCCATTCCCTTTTAAGGGCCGTTATACAACCGTAGGGTAAATCAAGTTCCGAAATTAACTAATTTTTTTATCCTCTCTGGATAAATCAATAATTTAACTTTTGAAGTTGATTTAACTCACCATTGTACAACGGAGCTTAAATATTACTCTATCATTTATCGCAGAGCAGAAGTATTCAGATAATTTATACTAAAACAAATTATGTACAATCACAACATTTGATTGCTTTACAAATTTCAATATCAAATTCAAACTAAAATGTCATTTCAAAAATAACCATTTTAATTTACCCATATACATACGTACACTGCAGATGCCCTACTCTCGAGATGTTATTACACGATGTAGGTAGGCTTCTTTACCTTTTTCAAGAACAGTTTTCGAGAGCGTGGGCTATAAATAAATCTCAACTGAATATAAAAAATCCGATGTTATGGTGGACGCCGTTTAACGCAAATAAAGCTAAAGAAGATGTAACAATACAATTTCACTGTATTTTTTTACAATTAATTTTATTTGTTTTTAAATTCAAATTCTTCTTCTTCTTAAATTAGACTAGGTCCTGTAATATCCAACAGTAACCTCGACAAAGATCCGAAGCTACTGCTGGTACTTTGAGCATATTATTTGTTTTACATCTGAAGTAGTTTGCTAGCTTGCTTCAGATGTGCCTGTTACCTATATAATTGTTAATGATGGCAATTCATTAACATAGAAGGACCACTGGCTTTAGGTGCCTTCCGAAGCACGGGATGGTCATAGATAGAAAGAGAGCCAGAAAGAAAATTTCCTTCCGGGTTCGAACCGGGTGCCTTAGCATTAGTAGTCGATCGCTCTAACTACTGGGCCAGTGACCGTCTCTTCAAATTAATGTAGAGTTTTTGTTTATTCATGGTTTGTTCTATGTTTTCACGCATAGAGAACCAACAATTTTGATAACCCAGTACTCTACCATATTTTACGGGTACCCATGTAGATATTTTTATTTGCGCAAATTTCACGCTTTATTGAACTCACTGTGATTACAACACTTTTTTTAAATCACAGGTATTATTATTTTAATTATTAATATTATTTTTGACCACGCCGTTTGTAATGGGTTCTAAGTTTAAAGTTCCAATTCAAGGTTAAATTTTCTAAGTTCAAGTTTGAAGTACCACTTTTTGCTACCATCAGTTTTTTTAATACACTTGGGTTAATTGTTCGGACTTTTGATTTTGAAATAGCACAATTTTTGGCTATGTCACATCACCTGCGGGACAAGCGAAGATTTTTTCTACTTTCTCGAGGTCGACCGGTTTCTAATGATGGAAATCGTTTTATAATGGAAGTCTTTTGTTGGAAAATATAATTTCCTGATTTATTTGGAAAACCCTAACAGAAAATATTCGTCCTCCAGATTGGAGGTTAAGTCGTCCGGCTAGCTCCTAAGCACTCCGAAAAAATCAAATTATATTGCTAAATTCACCAGTAGACGCCTCGGAAAGAATAAAGACTTTAACAATAGACGACATATGTAGACAACGAAAACGGACTATTAATTTCAAAACTTGGAACATTCAAGAAATTAGAAACAAACAACAAGAAATTTAAATTGAATTACTTCAAAGAAATAAGAGATCTGGGAGAGAAACTTGGTATGAACAGAGGAAAGTAAAAATTGAGGATGGAGGGGTGGCGCTAGCCGTAGAAAACTTCTTCGTAGATAGATAGAAAAAGCAATTTTCTCATTGGCTCTTTATAAAACGTAGCTCTGCTCATCGAAAATTAAAAATTAAATTTTGGAATATTTTATATTTATAATATAATAATAAGAGACGGTCATTGGCATGATTGTTAGCGCGATGAACTCAGGTAGGACTCCCGGTTCGCATCCGGGTAGAAGTCACTTTGTAATGCCGTCTCCGTGCTTCGGAAGGCACGTAAAGAGGTGGTTCTCTACAAGATGCTTGCAACATCTTTGAGATATTAATTGCTAGAGTACCTCTGAGGACGGTAAACGACCTTGGTTGTATCCTTACATAAGGAATCCGAAATATATAGATAATATAATAATAATAAATTAGCAAAGTCTATCCCGAGTGTGACAGAACTCGAAATTATGCGACTTCGAGCCGTGAACAGGGTTAACTGTAAAACTCTAAATACTTTCGGAGCCATAGTGATCAATAAACTTAAGCCAAGGCTTTAAAAACATCCCTGAACGCGATAAAATTCTAAATAAGAGATGTATGAGCCGCCGGATCCAGGAGTCGAGTCGTAGTTTGTCGAACGTGAAGTGGTAAGACCAAGGCTAAATGCATGGCTACAGTTTAATTTTATTAAACATTAATTTTATTAAACATTTTATTAATACACTTCCATAATATTTCTTACGGCAATTTCGTGAATTTCAAAATAGAATTGTAGGCTTAATATAAGATCTATAAAATTCTACCTCACCTTAAAGTTCTTGTATTAACATCTTCTTTCGTTTGGTGAAGCTATTTCTATAGCAAAAAGTGTACTTTTGAGTTCGGGAATGATACCGAGTTTCTAGCATTGTTAAGGACATAAAATTATTTTATTGATCATTTTAATAAATAAAATTATAAATTTCTTTTTTTTAATTTTGGAACCTAACGCTGTTTTTAGTATTAGTTCTTTGCTTCAATACGAAGCAAATACACCTCTATACACGCGAATTTGCACAACACGGCGTTTTTTTACAAACCTAACCACTGGGTTATACGAGGGTTACCTGCATACATATGAAAACAGCAAATTGTAAATAGCAAAGAAAAATCAATATTGTAAAATACGTTTTCGAATCGCATATAATTATGGAAAGGATGGGGCCTGAATATGATGCAGGTAGGTTTAGCCATCACAGATTTGTGGATCAAATTATCATTATCATCAACGAGCAAAACTGCGTGGGGGAAATTTACGAGTGTAAGTATTTGGTACACGATGTAAAAATTGGTAGGAACAAGCAAACAAACCAGATTGAGTATAAAGTGGGTCTGGAATGAATTGCTTTTGGGGAGCTAAGAAAAATTTTTACGGAGAAAAAATTTTTAAAAAAATAAATGAACAATATGTCATATCTGTCTTAAGATATGGGCAAAACACATACCTTAAAGAAAAATTAGCCCAGACGTTGAAGGAACTCAGAAAGTATTGAAAAGAGTTATGTTGGAAGTAACCAAATGAGAATACTCGTCGCCATTAAACGTTAGAGAACGAGATTAGTGGATATCACTAAACGAATAGCAGGGCTAAAATGGGCAAGAATGATAGATGAGAGGTGATGGATCCAGGTGATAGACTAGAGACCAAGCGCACGAGTAAGACCAGTAAAGTTAAACCGCCTACTCGCTGGATAGATATAAAGAAATCACTACAAACCGGATGTCCATTACTTCAAAAAGAGAAAAATGGAAGATTTTAGAGCAGACTGGCGTCTTTCAGTGGACGAATTTTACTGCATGTTGATGAATTAAAATGTAGACGAAAACAATAAAAACACATAAATTAGTGTTGTTAACGCCGTTTGGTCTATTGAACATGTGGGTGCACCGAAGGGAATTAAAACGATGTGTGGATAAATCCGAAGAAACGTGCCGACTAAAAATTAATCACCCAGTATTTGTGTTCTACTCGCTGGATAATTGTGAATATATTTTAATCATAGTTAATAGTTTGTTTTGGTTTTCCTACCATTTCGTTCCCTTGATTCCTTATCCGAAGGAAGGAGAAATCCACCAGCCTCCACTGTAAGTAAATAATACAACCAATCAATCAACGACGGCAGTTACTAAATTATTAATTTAATATTTTTTATTGGGCTTGGTTACCAGAAAACAATCAAAGAGAATTAAATGAGTTTAATCGTTTAATGAAAGAAATATGTGGGGCCAGTCCGGGTCAGCAGAATGATTATAAAAGATGTTAAAAAGTAAAGATATGGAAAAAGAAATGATGAAAAACTGCAGTTAACATTAGAATTACTGCTAGAATTCATAATAACTATGCTGATATGGCCGATATTCAAATGGTTTTGAATTTAAAGTTGCAACTTTAAATATTTAAAATTAAATCAATTAACTCCCAGATTTATAAACAACTTTTCAACTTTACTATGAATTTCTAATTCTTCAGGGTCGAATTTAAAAATTTAACAAAGTAAAGAAGATAATAACAGACCAACATTGGCTATGTCTGGTACACCAGGCACCTATTCTAATTTTATTTAAAATAAGTTGAATATTTGTTTATGTGGTAATCCGTTACCAGTGATAGAATAATACATAACAGAATAGTAAATGCGTTTAAAATTCAGTAAATGAATGCTTTATGTTTATGGGGTCCCATAGAGTTTTTTCAGGGGAGAGGGGACTAATTTTTTAGCAGATTTAGATTAAAATATAAAAAATATTAAATAAGGAATCAATTAACTTTATTTGTTTGCAATTCTTAAAACCTCAATTTTAAAAATTTTAAAAATACAGATGATGAAGACAACAGGTGACTGTTTTTTTTTATTAGTGTATTTAATATATATGTGAAACAGTAAACCATTTAATTTTAGCTTCTTCTACCACTTTTATTAGGGCTGGCGCTGTTAGTTAATCATGGTTTGCTTTTTTGGGATTCAGACGTCCAGCTGTCTTTCCACCTCTTTGGAGGTGTTTAGGGGCCCCTGAAGTTGGGTCTTTGCGTCATAGCAATTTTTGCCGTTCTCCCGTTTCATCGCTACGGAGATGAGAACGCTGAGATCAATAGCGAGAGTGACGCTGTGGGATAGATTGAGAAGTGAGGTAAAGCGCGAAAGGTGTAAAATCCAAGATGTCGTCAGGTGAACTTGAGCGAAGAGAAAATTCTGATAGTTTAGATAGGTTGATCAGTAGGGTTATGCCCCTGTAAATTTTTCGGGCCCTTCTTCGATTCCTTTCTTGAATATGGGCACCGTAACGCTTATACGCGATTCTTCGGGTACATTTCCAGATGATATTATCTTTTGGAACAGTTTTGTTAGTTTCTTTGATAGTTTGGTACCTCCGTATTTAATTATTTCGTTGGTGATGTGATCTACTCCTGGCGATTCTCTGTTTTTCATTTTTTGTATTGCTTCATCCACTTCGCTTTGTGATATGATTATTTCTTCGCCCGGATGCTATCCCTCCACAATCGGTATCGCTACGTTGTCTGATGGTGTGCTGTTAGTTATCTCGTAGAGCATTTGGAAATGTTTGATCCATTCGTCTTTCGAGATGTTTGTGAGCGGCGTACATTCCGTTACAGGTTTTTGCGTTACGGATCATTTGCCAGACTCTCTTTTGGCCGCCATACACGTCGTGTTCCATGTCTGCTGAGAATTTCGCTTAGTATTCTCGTTTCAGCATTGTTATTTGGTTGTTTATTGTGTTTCGGACGGCTTTGTATCTTATGTATTCCTCAGGTGACCTTTTCATACTATACCGTAGGTACGCCTTTCTTTTCTCGTTGGTAGGTCTTTCACTTCTCTTGTAAACCATGGTTTGATGGTTTTTTTCCTTTTTATGTTAACTTGACCAATATATCCTATTATCAGAGCAAATTCTAATTCTGGGTTGAATTTGTCTCAGTGTCCAATAAGCATTTTATCTCTATCGTACATAGGAAGCTTAAGGAACTATCGTCACCACCGCCCCTACAAAGTCTCAGTAGCCAATTAAAAAGTAATCGAAGTAGCCAATTAATGAAATCAATTAAAAAGGAAGTAATTATTATGTCATTCGCATTATAGCATAAGAGCAATTATGAATAATTATCCTCTTGGTCAAATTTACCTATTTCAAAAGAAAACATTTCTATCCCTATTCTGCAGAGCGGTTACAAGAGAGGATGGGGGTGGTTTATATCACAGCTTCGTCTAATTTAAAATATTAAGTGTGTTGATCATCTCCAAAATACAATTTGAAATAAGACGGTAAATCTATTTTTTCTTAACATATTAATTTTTAAGCATACGCAAGAGATAACTTGGGTACTTAATGTTTACTTCCATGTAGTTCATTGATCTACCAAAATTTCTATTTTTACCAAGGTCCACGTGCAAATCTGTGTGATACGCCTGTAAACTTAACTTGATAAGTAGCTGGAGTATTTTTGTTCAATGCTTTAAAAATAACTTCATTTTGGTGAAGGCACTAAATAGTGCTGCAGTTTTATAATTGCATTACGATTTCAGTTTGAAATATTTTTTGATTTGAACTTACGTTTTCAGAGAATTTTAAAACACAAACTCAGCATTGGGAATTTCAACAAAATTAGTTAGGTATTATTAGGATGCTAAAAAAATGACTGAACCATTCTATCTAATTAACGATGCCTTTACTATCACGCCTTTAAAATTAGCTGCAAAAAACACATTCGAGCAAACCCCAACAACACATAAACAAGTCGAGTACGATTCTTAAAATAAGTACGTCTATTTTGAACACGAAAAATTCTGCGTGAGTATTACAAAAGTGAAAATATAAGTGAAGTAAAAAAAGTTATTTTGAAAATAAACATCAAACCAAAATTTGACGAATTTTAATGGACTAGATAAGCTAAAAATAAATTATATTAAAAAACGATAAAAATAATAATTATGGATGTACTTGAACTTAAATGCTTTATAAAAAGGTATTTGATGCATCCCCAAGCTTTGAACCCCTATTAACCATCAACGTTCACCCGCACTGTTTTTTAACAACTATTATACAGTAAAGAAACGTGCATGCTTCGTTTAATAATATACCATTATTGTATTGAGATTTTAAAAGATCACATTGAACCATTGTTATTTATTTTGCAACAAGGGGAAAAGTAATGGTTTAAATTAAGGTCAAGTACACCCTTACGCTAATGCTAATGTAATATGTGTCTGCCGATTGCAGGGTTTATTACAATAGCAATTAGATCAAGGATCAAGCAAAAAACCAAGTCTGATTTTTGAAGATAATTATCGTAATGATAATGCTTTAATTTGTTTACTTGTTGGTAGACGTCCACTATTTTTAGAATGCTTGCTGTTTCTTTAACATTCGTGATATTATGGCTAGAATGTATAATCGGTACTTTATTTTTTTGTCACTTGCTACTTAAAAACAACAATTTAGATTATCGTTGCAAATATTTATAATTTATAATTCATGTCAATTTTAATTTGGCAAATTTAATCAACCTAGATCTATTATAATATTTAAAACAAATAATTCAATGGTTTAGCAATTGACAAAAAATTAATGGTAATTAAAGTAAATTGTTTTAATTATGGTAAACATGTTGGAGAAAAAATGTTAATTATTTCCATCGAGTTTTGTTGGGAATGGTTATGGCTTAATGAAAGTACTTTTACCGTAACCAACAAATATAAGTACCCACTTATAATTTGTTAAAGATATTCATAATAAACATTTGCGATACCAAATCAAGTTATAGAAGGAATTTTTAAAATTTATATGATCCGAAATCGTGGTAACAAATTTTTTTAATTAACGAACAGGTTCACTATTATACTATGGTAAATATATTTTTACGTTAATGTAAAAACGAAATGCAATGTAAATTAAAAACATTCCAACATTTTTTCTTAATTAGCTTCACCATAAAAAGTCAATGTGATTAAAATAAGTCTCTAAATTTTTTGTATCGGTATAATATAAACTTTCTTTGCGCCGCCACGTCTTCAATGCAATAATCCAAGTGAAAATATGTATAAATGTCTAACGGTACCACTAGGTATTACAAAATTTAATTTTGTGTTCGACTTACATATTATGATTATGTAATTTGAAATTTCAGATTGCATCGTAGGTAATTTCAGCATCGCTGAGCTCTCTACCACTTTACAATCAAAATCTCATGCTCACTGCAATTAATTGCGAAAAAATGTGTGAGAAAACTATTAATTAAGGTTTATTATTTTTTCTAAGCCCTTTTAGTTTAATGTAAATTCCTACCCGCATGTTTTTAATGATTTATAAGTTGGCGGGCTTCATTGCCCAATTTATGCGTCACGTAATTGATAAACAGACTCGAGTTGAATTAACTATTATAGGATACCAGACAGACGCACAAAAACATGTAGCAAATTATCTCAATTTAAAATCAATTGCTAGATTTCCAAATTTAGTATGTTTATTAAAATATTATTTGAGCATTAAAATTACGATGCGTTTTGAGCCAAGTTGCGAAGAACAAAGAGATTGAAGTTAGGGCCATTGCTCGATAGAATGCAACAACACGGTCGCGAGTTTTAAAGGCAAAACTCAAAAGTCCAAATTCAATGACCTAACTTTTAGAGGACTTTTAGAGGACACGCACTGCTTATGCAAGCCGCCGGTTAAGGTTAGTGGGGAAGGGAAAGTTTGTCGCACTTAACATGCGTGTTTGGATACCGTTTACTGCACATCTCTCTCCTATTATTTTTTGTTTGTTAGACATTTTTATATGTGCGTTTAAAAATGAAAACCTTCACATATTTAAATTTCCTAGTACAAATTCTACGCATTATGATAAAAAGTTTTTTATCTTAAAATTGTTGAATTCTTCGTCAATCAGGTAGTTTTTTCTTCGCGTAATTTTTGAATAAAGCACGCAGCGACATTAAATAAAATCTGCTTCGAAATAATAAATTATAAAGCCTATCGAAACGTCTGTTGCCCTAAATCAGCGGGGGTACGCGAAAGGAAACTGTTCACAGAAAATCTCAGAAAATCTCAACTGCAACTATTTCAGCATCGATACCTTCGACAGCAGCAGCGGGATATTGTTATTTTTAATTATTACATGCAGAGCCAAATTTCTAGTATTGGCGCTCCTAAGCATATACCAGGGCAGAACTGGCCATGTAGTTGCAGATAATGAGGAAAATCTTACCGTTGAAGACCTCTTTTAGGATTTTGGATATAGTGGAAAACATTAGTTTGTATTTCTAGTAGGTACCTAATTTTGAATGATTACTCCAAATATTTGTAAAACTATTTTATTGGTGATACACTTTTTTTGGGTTGGTAATAAGTGAACGAACCAATCGGAAATGCGAGAGCGAACTTGCACGTAAAAATTACACTTAGGAAATTTTTAAATAGAAAATTTATGTTATCAATGAAAATTATTTGCTAATAATCTTGCAGATGAGCATATGTATAATTATAAATTTAAATAAAAATTATTACAAAATATTATTTAATTTGTTGTAAACCAGAAACGTACAGCTAATATAGAAGCCTTCCACCGAGTTTTATGTTTTTTTTTCATAAAATTGTATATTTGCTGAAATTATTATTTTATAATTTTCTGTAAAAATGTCTGTAAAATTTCTGTAAAAAATAAAATTTTGTTATTTTACAAATTTCTGGTGAAAATAAAATTTTAATTTTCTTGTACAATATTTCTTCAAGTTAAAGTTTTTTTGCCATAAACAACAATAATTTGATTGAAAGTAATTGCCACAAAAATAATTTTATTTCATTTTGTAACCATAATCTTGTTTATACGCCCGCAAACGGGGCGCAATATGGCGTTTTATGCCCTAGGGCCTATAAAGTTGCTAAGCAATGACAACAATATTAAAAACAAAATAGTTAACAACTTCAACTTTATTACACATAATTAAATTTTAAGGATACAAATTAATAATTATTTATTAAAATTAAATACGCAATTACTTGAATTTGTTATGGTAAGCGTACACCGCCAAAGCGAAAATGTTCTCCATTTTCTTGAGGCAATACTATCGATGTTTGATCTACATTCATCGAAGTTCCGCCAGAAATGCATTGGCCGATTTTTTTTTTATTCTGCAAAGAATTTTCCACGTAAGACTCAGCAACCTTATCAGATCGCCATCCACCCAACTGCTTTAATGTTCTTGTGTCACCACCGCTCTCAGCCAATAAAGTGGCAGCACTTCTACGGAAACAATGTCCAGTAAACGTATGTGCATCTGGTAATTTTAGAAATTCGGCAATCATTTTAGGCATTTTTCCTAAAGTATTCTTCCCCACAGGCTGTAAACTGCATTTGCCACAGCGATAGGATATAAACAAATTGTTGATTTTGGAATGTTTGGGACGTAAACAAATATATTTGTTGTACAAAGCAATGTAATCTACGGGACCATCGTTCGAAACAATCGTAAATTGTCTCGGCGTGTAAGTTTTAGTTTGACGGATCTTCACCAGCAAGACAGTTCCCTCAATCGTTACATCCTGAATACGTAAATCATGGAGTTCTTCGCGCCGACAAGCTCCAAACATACCGAAAATTGTGACAACCTATTAGCTAGAATAACTGTCTTACTTTAATTAACAAATAGGTAATATCTGGTGCATTTAACATAAATTGCTGAATGTGATCTCGTTGCAGTACCAATGATTTTTTAGCTTCATCACCCACTGAATTATTTTTTATAAACTCCGTAAGTAACAGAAACTTCGATATGTCTATGCTTTCCTTCACCTTCACCATCTTCTTTAGCTTCGAATAGATACACCACAGGGATGAAGGTTTATAAAGCTTGGACTAAACAAAACGAAAATGATTAATAAATACAATTATTAAGCGGTTGACATATCCTTACCATTTCAAATAAATAGACCATGACGAGTTTTTCATCGCAACTACTGACATTTTTCTCACGTCGCCATTCACAAAACTTCTCGTACTCCTTCTCGTATAAATCCTTTGATTTTATTGGAATAAGCCTATTTTGGGCTACCTCAAATTTATCCAAAATTTCTTTGGAATGATCTTGTTCGGTTTTATCCATTTTCAAATTAAAATTAATTTGTTTACAATAAAACAATAGAGCATTATAGCAACATCAACAATCTACGTAGAAACCATGGCACACCAAAATTCATAGCACAAATAAATCCACGACATATTTTTCCAAAATACTTAATTTTTGAATTTTACTGTACCAAAATGAAATAAAACGTTGTATGTACCACGGGCATAATCAGATTATAGTCCCTCTGGCAATTTAAAGCCCTCCGCTAACGCGTCGGGCTTTAAATTACCCTCGAACTATAATCCTATTGATTATGCCCTTAATATAAATAACTATTAATGTATTTATAAACAATAATGTCCGGAACTGCCATAAGTAATAACCACACCAAATGTCAGCTTTCTAACTAACGCCGATTGAGAAATATCGTGATTGCGAGTACGTTTATTCTTCTTATTATTATTACAATTTTTTTTAAATGATTTGAATTGTACAGAGAGATGATAAGCTTTATAATTTTTACTTTACAATTGGGGTAAAGTAACGAAACCTACTATTTCGTAGCAAGTGCTTGGATCACTGCCAGAGCCGGTCCTAGACTTAATAGCGTCCGCGGCACATCGTAATTTGGAGCTCCTAACTCCAAGTAAAAACTTTTTTAATCAGTTTTTAAAAAAAAACAATTATGAGCCAAAGAATATAACTACAAAAGTATATCTTTTTTAAACCAGCCATAATTACAAAAGAAGTGTACTTCGAACAAAAGTCAGCAAGATATATAATATTTAATTAAAGGTCCTTGCATAGCAGAAGTTTGCCGGATCACCTTAATCCGAGGTTTAAATTCAGCGATTGGTTCATAATAATTCAATAACCAACTAATCACTAATATTTAATAACTTTACAACTGACGTTTAGTTGAATTATGTGAACGAACGGACACATGAATGGAATAATATATAAGCGGGGTTCCTACAGCCTTTGCCGCATCCCGCGGAATGAATGAAATAACAAGATTTAAAAAAAAAAACAAATCAAAATAAAATTAAACAATATTTTTTTATTTTTAAAGAACACCAAAACAATTCTTAATGGAATATGATAAAATCTTCATCGTCATTAATGGTTTGGCTCAGTCAGAGATTTCGATATATTTTTAGCTTCTTTTGCCTGTTTTTGGTTACATTTCCTACGTACTATTTCATTTCCGCTTGGCGTTTTCTTCTAAAAGTGTATAGGCTTAAGTTAATTGTTTGCGGCGTTTATTTCTGCTTTAGGGAAAGCTTCCTTCTTAGAGGGAATAAACCGCTTCGTTATCAAGTATTCACTTAAAAACTACACTTATAAAATGTAACTTTTTTCTTGTACGTATAGAAAACTTATATTACCAATCAAAAAATTAAATGCTAATTCCGTGGGTTATGAAAAACCACGAAGAAAACATCAAGTTTTCGATATATCATGGTTACCTATTTTGAAAATGAGCTATCAAGAATATGGTATTTCAAGACAGCTGTACTCATAAATAAAATGTTAATTTAAAACTTACAAAGAGTTAAGGGATATTTTCCAAATGCACTTACAGAATGTAATGTAGTGAAATAAAAATAAGTTCTTTTTACATTGTTTGAGAAAGTCATCTCTTAAATTTATGTAATTTTTGACTAAAAAAATCTCTTGCAAAAAGAATTTACGTAACTTGATATTATTAATTAACGAACTTCTAACCTAAATATTATTTAAATTTAAATCAAAAAGGTATCTGTCCAGCTCTCCCAGAACAACCGAATCAATCCTTTACAGAGAGGTTTGGGGGAACTAGGAGAGGCTTACGTCCAGGAGTGGATGAATGCAGGCTGATGAAGAAGAAGAAGAAGCCGTCTAGAAACCTAAGAACTGCGGTTATCCGAGTTCCACCTTGTTTATAATTATCAGTACCACTGACACAATATGGTTGGCGACCTGTTGCGAGAATGAAAGTACTTTAGTGCCGCCCATAGGTGATAGTAAAGTAAAACAATTTCATTCACAAGAACGTAAAATTTTATTAACAACGTGAAAGTTTGGAAATTGGATGAAATACAGTTAAGTTTCTTGGCCTGCGAGTGAAAATCATTTTAAGTTAATTATGAAGAATATCTTTTTTATTTGATGATTTTGCAGTCCTCGAAAATATTCTGTAGCAAACGGCTGCTAGCTTCTGACATCGGCCTTGCATACGAAGCGCCAAATCTTATCATTCGCGTAAGTTCAACAGTTTTGCAAGCCAGATATGACCTACGAGAAATGAAGCTTGCTAAAAGTTTTTTTTCACATTCAGATGTTACCGGAATGGATAAAAGAAATTCTATAAGAAATTTCAGCAATATGATAATCACTCCTTTACTTAGGAGAAGTACATGAGGAGGTATTCTTGATCGTGTCTGGTCGTTGAAAGACTTTCAAATTATCAGACGGATCTTCACTATCTATTGAATCTGCGCTGTAATAGATTTTGGCAGAGTCGATCAACTGTCCAATAGTGTGTTCATTTCAATGTTCATTCAATCCTCGATTGACATCTGTGCCGAAAATAGATACGATTAAATGGATAGTTTTAATAATTTCTTGAGGAATGTGTATCACCCTGTCTTTGAAAATTTCTTGCACTGCGCTTACTTCCGCTCCAATTTTCAGTAATCAGCTATTGCGATCCTCTTGTTCTTTGCCGCGCATATTTGCTGTCAAAGTAAGCCGAGTGTAGCATTTGAGACTACAAGGATTTCCGAAACTTGCCTCCCACAACAAAAACATTTTTATCTAAACGTCTCTTCGTTTCCATTTATCTCGAGCAAGAGTTCATCAATACATCGTAATCCGTTTTTCGGAAGCATCGTTATTTTATAAGCAATGCTTGGCGTAAAACTTCGGTTTTTGGTGATGTCAATCTCATTAATGAAACCGATGTGTCGAGCAGCGAAATAAGAAGCTTTAAACTACTGTGAACAGTTCTGCCCGCCTGTAGCAACGTTCCGGCGATTCTTGTAGCAAACCGTAGCACAATTTCTCTTTTCCTAGCATATAAGCCATCAGTGTAGAGTAAAGGTAAGTTTTTTCAGTACCTCCAGGATCGTCAAGGCAAAACTATCTTTTTCAATGTGTCACTTGTTAACTTACTGCAGCAACGATTTTTTCGAAAATGTTTAGTTGATTTGATGTAAGCATTGCCTTATCATGTAATTTTAACTTGATTAGTTAGAAACTCGTCTGGTGTGCTACTGTTGGTGCGAGGTT
Source organism: Lycocerus yunnanus (assembly GCA_036346125.1). Classification (NCBI taxonomy): domain Eukaryota; kingdom Metazoa; phylum Arthropoda; class Insecta; order Coleoptera; family Cantharidae; genus Lycocerus; species Lycocerus yunnanus. The sequence goes on from JARFIX010000008.1 coordinate 9,195,955, forward strand.
TGATTGTGTCCAATAATCTCCTTTCTCGGTGTCCATACTCACCCAGATGTTTTGCTCATTGTTGGGAAAATTTCTAAGATTTCACTTTATATGGAAGCCTATGTTGCGCTTGATCTATTTAACAATTAGTTTTACGTACGTATAATTCGTCGAACTGTTGATCCATTCGTTTTGTGAAGTTCTTGTTGGGGTTTGTTACTTTAATATCTGCATTCGTGCTGATTTTTGTAAGCCAATCGGTAAGTTTTAGTATCAGTTTGCTATCGTGCTTCAGTTGCATTGAGGGAAATTGTGACAGATTTAATTTTATTAGTTGTTATTTTTTTGGTGTTGGTAAACATGAAGGAACCAATCAGATGTGTTACAGAGATCAGAAACAGAGAAATAGACAGAGTTTTTTACGTTTTCCTAAATTTTATTCGTAAACATTTTGTATGTTTAGAGCTCTCTTGTCATTGTTCACCACCCAGGGCCTGCAAAGATTGCAAAAAATAATTATAATCGAAAATACATATTGTATTATTTAATTATTTCCTTATTTTTGCCACTAACATAAATACTTACATAGAAGTCATACTTTTTCCCAAGTTTACAAGAACACTTCTAATTTATCGCAATCATCGATAAATTCCGCTCCGTCATCATTATCTTCATAATAACCCTTTGAATTAATAATAATGGCCCTACAGCAACATTTATTCTACTTTCATAATATATTCCGAGCAATTAGGTTAAACAGGTTGTCACATTATATTCTTTATAGTTGATTTATAAAGTTCTAAAAATTCACATCATTTCTATAGCATTAAATTTATAATAAGATCAGAGACAGAGCACAATGCAAAAATATTCGTGTTCAACAGGATGCGAAAATCAAGCAAGGTGTTGCTCGCGACTGAGCAAATCAGTTCTCTGACAAGAAGAAGAGGCTTATGTTCAGCAGTTGACAAAAGACAACTGGACCATTTACTAAGTCATCGGAAGGCATAGAAGTTTCACATTATCTTCTCGCTAATATTTAGAAATGTTTTCAAGATATGTAGTGTTTTTTCTGAAAATGATAAACTGTGCCAGCTTTTTTACACAAAATTTTGGAAATGTGGAATTCAAAATTCAACCTTGTATGACCAGGTACACGATTAGTGACCGCAATGAACTTTTGTCTGCTATTTTATCGTTAGAGGTCCATCGCCATAGATAACTCTGGATAAACTTACATGTTATGAGTAAGTAATTTTACTGTTTGGTAATTTAATGTGATTAGAGTTTAATTTTCTATCCATTATTGAAAGCTGGGGCGATTAGTGCTGATGAGAGTTTTCTATGAATGAAGTTCGTGGATGGGTGAGAAGACTTATCATGGTCCTTCCAAGTTGAGTTAGATTTTTGTCTGTTTTCTAGAGCAGATAAAACTGTATCACTTAATTTTGAATGGAACCAGAATGAAAGAAGGGTACAACCGAGTCATGGATGTTTGTTTGCTTTATCTGTAGATGAATTTAAGGCCATAAGGAGCCGAGGGCGTTAATTATCTTAAATTCCGTAAAAAAATTTGTATATCAGTTTTTAACTCAATTCGAAGTGCATTTGTTTTTCTCAGAGCAGCATAATTTTTGCATTTATATTTTGTCTTTGGGGATTTCAAATTGTATCTATTTAATTTTTTGGGATAATGTTTCGTCATGATCATTTTAGAACGTTGTCTGAGTTTTCTGTTTTCAACTTGGGTTTTCACATCTTTGACATATTAAACACAGTAGGATACTCTCTTGGGGGAACGGATAGACAACTTTAGTTATATCTTTGTATCTAAAGAGCCCCACCGAGGTAGATATATAATTTCAACCTTCAATTTTCCTCTCTTACGCATTTTGATTGAGGCAACGAATTATATCGCTAAGCATAACTCTTTCTTGATGATCTTATGCTATATGTAACGTTTTCAGTTTATTTTATTTGTCAAAATCGTAATTTTCTGCATGGTCTGGTAATTTCTTGTTGTATAGAACGAGGCTGGATTATTTTGCTTATTATAGGAATGTCTACAAGAAAAGAAATAGAAGAAAAATCTTTTGAAAATGTATATCATGCAGTAGACGTTGAAATAGTATAGTTGAAAGGGGTCGGCGAGGGGGATAGATACAATTTTTTTTTAATTTTTAGAAACCTGAAAAAACCTGTAACGCTATAAGCAGAACAAGTGGGACAAGCGTTTTTCTTGGCTTACTTTTACTCTTGAGTTTGTTAAACTGAAAAAAATTTAAAATTTAATAAAACACTGATGAAGTTTTTTATTTCACAATGACAAGTGGCGCTATCTTATTGAGAGGGCAAAATTTCTTGCACGCAAAGTAAATGCAGTATGATCGATTTCTACAGGTATTATCCACATTTCTTCAATTTTTGCGATTTTTTTTTTTTTGAAAAATAATATAAATTTATATACCTACTTATTAACTTAAAAGAAAATTAAAATAGACAACCGACATTTAGTTTTATTTATTAATTAAATATGTCAAGTAATTTATAATTTTCACATTCAGTATCATCAGATATTTTAGAAGAAAAAAATTTTCCATCCGATTCTTCATAATTATAATTGCAAGAGTCATTTTTTGTTAAACCATTGTTACCACCTGCATTTTCAAATTTTAGAGTATTATACAATTCATCCTTATCATCATAATTTAAACTTAAGAGTTCGTAATCAGTCTGCAATTCTTTATTAAATAATTGGGGAATTACATTGAAATGCTCTTTTAGATATGACAAAACATCCTTAAAATTCCGAAGGTTATTAAATATTCTCTTTTGAGATTTTGTCAACATTTTTTCCAACATAAAAACTAAATGGTGATGAAAACACTGGAATGTTAAATTTTTAGGCCTCTCAGGAATATTTCCAACACTTTCTTCGTCAACTTTTTGCAAGTACGAAGTTTCATCCAAAGTTGAATTGTAACAAATGTTTAACCACTTTTGAACACATTCCAATGTTGTTACATCTGAACCAGAAAATAATGTTGGATTTGTTAAAATACTATTTGCTACCATCACACCTAAAAATTAATTTTTAATGTAAAATATTTATAAAATTAATATTGACAAAACCTTTGCAATTAGTACTTCTATGTAAATCGTTGCAGTCGTTCAAATTTCGTACTCCTCCATTACTAATAATTGGACATTGAACATTTTCTACTGCTAATTTTAAAACATCTCTATTAATTTCACCCGTATGCTGTGATGCGGTTCTTGCATGAATTGCTATGAAACTCACTCCTGCTTTTTCCAATCTTTTGCAAACTTCAATTGTTTTTCTTAAACGAAATAGTTAAATATTAACAAACATTCCAGTATTTTGTTACCTTTCATCTTTGAATATTCTCAGTTTCACACTAACACTAAATGGTTTGGAAATTCTATTTCGACATTGAGTCACCATATCTGCAATCAATTCGGGTTTGTCTAATAAAGAACAACCCAAGCCCATTTGTTTGGCCCATTTTTGGGGACATCCACAATTTAAATCTACTCCGCTGCAATATCTACAAAAAGAACAATAAAAGCTAAAAGATGAAAATATATTATAAACATACGGTGATACCATGTATGATGCTCCAACAAAATCGTGAACTGTGTTAGCAGCAAACTGTACAATCACTGGAGTGTCTTCTAAAATTTAAAAAGTTCTGTAAGATTTGTGCATCAATCCAAAACAACAAATTTCATGCATAATAAATATAATTTTTGCACATCGAAAATTATCACGGAAAAGAAAATACACATTGTATCATTAAAAAGTTTCCACATGTACACATATTGGTACAATCAATGGTGACTACTGAGTGTGAAACATATTATATTTGCCATTAATCTTTGGTTGCGCAAAACATAATTAAGTCATAAATGTGCACTGCAGTAGTGTCGATATTTTTTTAAATTAAAATATAAGACCTACTTAAATTTGTTGAAAACTCATTATTTCTTGCTTTAGAACTCTGACAAAAGGAGTCAGCTAATATCATTGGAGTGTAACATAAATCGCAATCATATTCTCTAACCAAATTTCGGAATTGAAGCCTAAAATAGTTAGAAATTGTTAAATTATAATCGGATAGAAAACAGAACTGCTAACTTGCTATAACGGACCATTGGAGCACAAATTTTTACTAAAGAATTTTCTTGAAATAGTTTTTCAACATCTTGAGTTTCATAATAACTTTTTGTAACCATGTTGGTTTATTTCACAGTAGTTCACCAACTTTTTGAGGTTAGTAGCTAAGTTAGTAGATCAAATAAACAAACATGTAACACATTAGAACTAAAGTTTAACAATGGAGGTCTTTACGAGGTTCCAGTAATAAGTTTTTGTACCTGTAGATTAAAAATTGATAATAAAAATATTTAGTTTTAACAACGTAGAACAATAGTTATTTATGAAACCAGAGAGACAAAGGCAAATATATTAAACAAGTGTGATAATGCATTTTCATATACTCAATATATTGCATTCAAAAGTTCCCTTAACTGCAGTAGATGCATAGGTAATTACCTAACTTCTTCTAAATCGATAGTTTTGAGACAAAATTTTATCAATCAATCTGATATCATTTTGTAAATGAGTATTAAATTGTTATTTAATATTGTGATATATTAATTAAAATACATATTGTAGAAGCGCATATCCTTGCCTTATGAAAACTATGTGTCGACAGATTTCGGTTTATTAAACCATCATCGGGACGCACTAAAAAAAATTACATCTATAAATTAATGATTACATTGTGCATTATCAACTCACATATTATTATAATGAATAATTGATGTATATCTTGTAGTGTCCTGAGGGTGATTAAATAAACCGAAACCGGTCAACACATCGCTTGTGTTTCATTTGACAAGAAAAACTCTTCAAAAAATTTAAATAAAAATTGAAGCTTACATTCGAAGTTTTGACCATTATTATAGAAAAATGTTACTTTAAAATTATAAATAATAAGTTACAAGTACAATAACGTGCGTTATTTTATTTAGAAAATGGGAAGCTGGGTGGAGTGAGGGCGCCAAAATGCAGGTTTTAACAGTGACAGAAATCAAGAATCTTTAGTTATCTGCGTTGAAGGGTGAAGATCCATGATTTTAATTTTGAAATTGGCGTTTAAAAACAATCAAAAAAAGCTTCCCATACCGGGAATCGAACCCGAGCCTCCTGGGTGAGAGCCAGGTATCCTAGCCACTAGACCATATGGGATATATATTTGATGTAATTCAATTTATTTGGTTCAGACTGTACTTTCTTTGTGCGGAAAGCCCAATTCATCATTACTTCCTGATCAATTTCTAAAAGGGAACTTTTCAAAACGGAAAAATATCATCAACAGATAACCCGATAATAGAAAAACAATAAAAAAAAAAACTGAAATATTGTTGCTATAATCTTATACCATGGAACCGAAATTCAAAATATGAGTAAAATTAATAAAGGATGCGAAAAATGGTTGATTTAAATGAAAATCTCAAAACTTAGCGATTGCAAATAATTTTCAGGTGTAGATTGTTGTAAGCTAGTTAGCAGTCCTAGGAAAAAATCTATTACTGTTAGATCAGATGAACGAGGTGACCAATCCATAGAAAAATTCGGCGTATGTAATTAATTAATTCAAGATCCATTTTACTATCCCATCTACGCAGTAAAGAAAAGATTACAATCACATTTTCTCCGAGACAGCCTCAATTTGACGTCCGGAGCGCGATTTATCTTCGGTTCATGATGTATGTTTAGCTTCATCTAATTCCACTTTAATTTTTTAATTGGCGGTATAATCATAAACCACATCAAACAGAACGAAAACCCTGTTTTTAGATATTTTATGCTGTTGTCTTTCAAGAAGACGGTGTTTGTGGTAAAGGCTAAGAGAAGGAAACTCTGAAAATAACCTAGGCTGATCCTTCAGGTTGGGGTTTATGCAATGGGCTAGCACCTAATTCATGGAAAAAAGATCAAACGCTAAAAACCCTAAGAGCAAGTCTCGGAAAAATCTGGACGGAAAACGGGACATTCGGAAAAAGCAAAGGAAAAGGACATTAAATATAGGAATACAGGAAAAGCAAAGTGTTGGAACAATTTAAGAAGTACCAAATAGATATCGCGACACTCACGGAAGTTAAGAAAAAGGGTACAGACAGTCTAGAAAGTGGGGACTACGTATGGTTCTACAGTGGGGTACCCAAGGATAGAAGATCAAGAGTCACAATTACAATTAGAAAAATTTTTAAAAATATAAAACACTGGGAAGAGGTAAACGAAAGAATGATGAAATTAGAAATTCAGATGTGGGATATGATGATAATGATTGCACCCTATGGTCCAACAGATGATTATAATATGGCGGAAAAGGACAAGTTTGAAAGCGATTTGACTGCACTTCTCGAAACAATATGGAATAGAAAGGAAGTTCTTTTAATGAGAGACCGAAATGCAAGAACCGAGAAAAGTTAGAATAGTAAAATGGTGAGAAGATTTAGAGAGGAAGTATTAAATGACAGTGGAGAAATATTGATAGAAATATATGTATCATAGATTTGAATTGAAGATCACAAATGGCTATTTCCAGCATAGAAACAACCATAAATATACATGGATCCAACCAACTCGAAGGCTCAGAACAATAATTGATTACATAATACACAGACAGAAAACAACTATAAAGATTAATGATATCAGAGCAACGAGAGAGACAGAATGCGGATCAGATCACATGTTACTTAAAGCCAAAGCGTACATAAAAGACAAAAAGTTTATACAAAGTAAAGAAAATGCTGTATATCAATTAGACAAAAAAGAATATAAACTGGAATTACTCCAAAGAGTAGAAAGATTGTATACGGTTCCTATATAAAACTAGGATGGCTGCAAAGTTACAGAATGGAATTATTGGGAGTGTAGAGGAGAGCTACAAACAAATAAAAAGCGTAGTACCTGAGACCGCAAAAGGAACGCTGGGTGAAAGAAAAAAAAAAAGGAATAGAGAAGTTTGGGTGAAATGCTAGGGTAGAGACTTTAATGCAGAGAAAAAAAGAATTATACTAGAAATGGGTAACGAGGCAGGATTCGGAGTATAGATGACAATATGCTACAATGACCTAGGGAGGTGAAAAGAAGTTTTACGAAGTTTCATACTCTCTTGTTTCTTCATCTCAGTCTGTTTACCCTTGAGAAGGTGTGGTGACTCTATTTCAGCGTTCTTTGGCACTATACCTCGGTGGTTTGCTTGCTGTTTAAACCGGCGGAACTCAGTTAGCAGTTGACGCACTTAAACGCCATGGTGCGACCGTCTTCACTCCCTTGTTTACGGATGATCAAATAGTGATATCCCAAGATGAAGACGACATCACAAACATGATGAGGAAACTGACGGAAAACTATGAAAAATGGGGCTTAAAAATAAATTACGACAAAACCTAATATCTAGTGGCAGGAGGGCAAGGCAGAGATCTAAACATAAAAGGTAAACCTATAAAGGAAAACAGGAAGTACAAATATTTAGGTGTGGTTATATTAGAAGAAGGAAATTGCCAAAAAGAAATATCGAACAGAATAATGCAAGTAAAATAAGTGCCGCAATGATTAAATTCCCTTCTCTGGCCAAAGGATCTAAGAAAAACAACGAAAAAAAATATGTATAACATTATGGTTAAAAGCATTCTCACTTACGCATCAGAAACATAGGAAATAACAAAAAGAAAAAATAAAATAGACTCTTGGCGACAAAAATGGACTTTTTACGACGAAGCTGTGGGATAAGTAGACTGCAACTCATAACAAATAAAGAAATAAGAAACAGAATAAGTCCAAATGAAATAATAACGGAGGAAATAAAGAAAAGGCAATTGACATGGTATGAGCATATGCTACGAATGCTATTCTATAAGTGGCCACAAAAGTATGGTATCCCCAGGAGAGGAGAAAACGGGCTGATCTCCAAGACGATAGAATGAAGAGGTACGAGAAACTATGGAAAAAAGTAGTTAGAAGAGAATCTATGGCAAAACAGAAACCTCTGGCACTTGGGAACCGAAACATGGCTCTGATATATTGTAATACTGTTGGAATATGATGTAATATAATATAACTGTAATAAATTTGCATTTATATAATCTGATTTTGTACATAGCGACTGCCCTATAGTAGTTTTATGATTGAAATCTGAGCATTAACAGAGGTGCAGGAGAAGTCCATATGCAAGAAAAACCAATTAAGCATGGTGGTTATCGACCTGTTATTTCTGGAAACAATTGCATGGGGGTATTGAAAGAGAAGCAAATCTATAAGGAGCTAAATGGTAATGCAAGGTATACCGTATATTACAAAGTAAGGGTAGAAGTAATGATATTCAGAAGTTCTGAAGTGAAGATACTCTTTATTATGACAGAGCAATTTTTTGCAATTTGGTTTTTTAACATAGCTCATTTGGAAAGCGTGATTAGAAAACCAAACTTGAATATAAACTGAACAATTTTTCAACCAAAGCACAATTGCGGATTTTTTGACTACCCAAAACCCGAGGGGTCCCTCATTAGCAACAAATTGTACACCGCTTCCTCATTTAATGGAATATTCAAAATATTTCTATATTCCCGTTATTTCCTTTTTATTTTCTTATTCCATTTTACTCGAAGTATTTCACTTTCTAAATACATCTTTTATAATAATTTTTCCAATCATAATAAGTTTTGCTTATTATTATTAACGGGTTGTGGTATGAGACCCACTGCACTGAAGCTTAAGGTTATTGTACCGCTCGTTCCAAGTTTTACTCCAACAAAGTCGAGTAAGCATTTGAAGGATGCTTGCGCTATCTCCTTAGTTTTCAGAAAAGGAAGACCAAGGTTTACTCCTCCTCGCCACACTTCCTACAAGTGGGATCTTTCACTAACCCCATAATCTTGAGGTGTCTGTTAAGGCAGCAGTGTCCTGTAATAAGTCCCAATATTCTTCTTAATTTGTTCTTACTCTGCTTGAGAAGTTTGTTTCTCCTAGACTTACTTGATGGAGCTCCCATAAACATATTTGCAATTGCCTCAGTCCAGGTAAGCCCGTTTAGTAAGCAAAGTGATTTTATTTCAGATTGTCTCTGATCCTCCTATTTGCGGTTTTGTATGAGATCCCGCATGAAGGCTCTGAATTCATAAGATTTGTGCTGGTGGCCTTCCTAGTCCGGGAGTCCGCTTCTTCATTTCCTTTGATGCTTTGGTGTCCCGGCACTCACATCAGCGTGACGCTGTTGCAAATATCTAGTTTCATTAGAGCATCATTGTTTAACAACCCTGGGGTTTGTTTCGACTGATGATGCAGATGCTTCTGTTTTCACAGTTCCTCCGCAACAGCTTCTCAGCACAGACAGTTATCGCGATTACTTCCGCCTGGAATATGATGGCGTGGGCTCCCAGATTGATCCTGTAAGCCTCCCGCCTTCTACTAACAACACACACCTACTCTAGTACTTCTGTGCACCAGATGGTATTATATCGCCGACACAACATTTGTGCTCTTTCTACCTCGTCCCTCCCAGGTACCATGACTCTGAGAAGTTTTCGGAAGTACCTCACAATGCTGGTTTTATCTGATGGCATGTTTAGTACGCTATTGCTCGTAATAGAGTTGATGATCATGGTGTGATATTCCCCCCTGAGATTAATCCCACCATGGTCACTTATGATCAACCTGTACGCTGCAAGAAGAGCCTCAGTCTCTACGACCAAGTGCAGCGGTAAGTATTGCTTAAAAGGTGTAAAAACAAATCCTGATAAATACAGACCGATAACCGTCGCTACGACCTTTTTAAAGATATTTGAAATGATGCAAACTTTTTACAGGAAAGTCACTTCGAGACTCCTAATCAGCATGAGTTTGCAAATGGTAGAAACATGCAGACTGCAATAATTGCAGCCACCGGCTTTATTTATAGTAGACTGGATGAAAGGAAAACAGTTATGGTGGCTTTTCTGGATTTTTGTAAAGTATTTGACATGGTAAATCACACAATTCTGCTGAAGAAATCAAATATGTTCAGTGTGCATAATCTAGCATTGAATGTACATATTTGAAAGCTACCTGAACAAAAAATACTAGTACACCGTCTGCAACAAACTTGCCATCAAGAAAAATATGGTCACGTAATATGAGGTTCATTATTAATTTTATGGTAGCAATATCTGGTGGAAAGGTGATGATAACACTGCACTGTTTTACATAAACTCATGTAAGTAAGTTTTAAACAAGCACAGCATGACCTAAATAATATGCAGGAATTGGTATCAACAATATGTTGAAACTGAATGAAAGTAAACATAATATTTAAAAATCGTAAAGAGGAGAACATCAAGTTTATAATAAAATAAGTTTTTTTTTAATTTCTGGTGTTTATGGATTGTGCCGCATATAAATCTATTTAGTTTGTTGTGTATGTCGTTGCTTTTTTCGTAGATAACGTTACAGCTTAGGAAATTAAAATGTCGAACTTGTTCAGTTGTAATGTTGTCTATGACAATCTTTGTCCTTATTGGGTTTTTTTTCCGGCGAAAGCCATCGTTTTTGTTGCTTTTTAATAAATTTTAATAAATCCTTTTTTTAATAAACCTAAATTTTAATAAACCTTTTAATAAATAGTACCGTTCTAAAAAATGCTGCAAGTACGAACTGTTTGGGAACATTTCTTGATAACAAACTAACATGTGAAGAGCACCTAAGTGGAAAAATTGTGGAAAATTGAATACGATGGGTTACTGGTAAACTCATAGTATCTAAACACAAAAACCAAGTACTATTATGTTTATATTCAGTCGCATATCAGTTATAATTATATCAGCCATTTGGGGTCAGGCACACAAAACCGATCTGCACAAGTTTTAGATTGTAAAAGTACATAAAGCAATCAAAATGTCATGGAACTGATATACAACGCTAAAACTGTATTCAACCCGTAAAACAATCCTTTCTAGCTGCCAAACAGAAACCTGACATGCAACGCTGGCATTCACCAGCAAGAACTATACAAGAGCCAAGAGCCATATCCATCTTAAAATGAGTGCAACTTCTCTTGGGAAAAGACGAATAAATTAGTCGGATCAAGACTCTGAGCAGTATTTTGGGACAGACTGTTTAAATAAAAAAAATTGTTAACGACGTGATTTGTAGGATATAAAATGTTAAGTTTTCAAATATACCTCTCGTGGCTCATGTATTACAGATCAACCCTGCTTATTATTTAAAATTTTACGTATTTCCATTAGTATTCCATCCACGCTTATCCCATTCTTCCACAGAAATGATTCCACTAAGTGGGACACCCCGCCAAAACCCAATGATGCTGATGTGTAGACTCGAAAAAAAAAGATTTTACGAAAAAATTAATAGTAGTCGCAACTGAAATGCGACTAAGGAAATTCTCAAGAGTGAAATTTTTTAGAAAAAACAGATACAAGCAATAATGGAAGTGTGGGAAAACAACCGTTTAGAAAGATATTTGGTTATAAATTTATTGATGAACAATGGTAAAAAAGAATTAATGAGAAAATATATAAACTGTTTAGATGGTGAACCGTATATTAGTATACGTGAAAATAATATAGCTTGCTATAGTTTCCCACCATATCAAAAAATTTAGAACCGGTGATGAAACCATTCAACTAATAATTTTTCGCCTTTCACAAAAATTTTAAATCAATGGGGAGGATAATAAATCATATCATAAAACAATAAAATTGTAGGAGTTTTAATTATGCGAACATTTACATAAATTTTTATAAATTGCAGCTTTTTGGACAAATGCGAATACCTAAAAAGTAATGCGCAATGTGTGATCTACAATTCGTAAGTTAAAAAAAATGCTGTTAGTAATGACATAATTGAAAATTTACTAACATAAGATTACAGTTATCAAATTAAGTATTGACAGAAAATTTTACTATTTTTCTTAGCTGATATTATTTAAATATGCATCTATATAATATATACACAAATATAATTAAAAATGCCAAAAAAACATTTAATTGAAATATTTAATGACTATTTAAAGACTTTTTCTCTATGTACACGAAATATCCTTAATTATCTTAATGTATTATAAATAGCTTCATCAGAATCAGATTGTATTACACTATCTCCGTTTGATCCTAATCTAACATAATAATAATTGAGTTTATTTGTTTTAGTTCTGGAGCATTTACACTTTTGCATACTATCACAATTACATGAATTTTCTTCACATATTTCGGCGTAAATATTTTCGTCGGGAGACTTCCTTTCGGAAGAACTTTGGTTAACTTCGTCTACTACATTACTATAAGGAATATCGTCGGTAATAGTGGTACCTTTTTTACTTTTTGGCAGAGACTCTTCATGAACTTGTACCACAACTGATTTTATGTTCATGTCTCGTTTGGGATAATTGCTCAAATTATCCGTGTAAGGTAACCGATTATCAAAAATCGAATAACCACTTTTATTTTCCTTCATGTAATCCGTAATTCGGATGCTGGTGCGGTCATTTAAGAAATTTTGTTTGCTGTTCGTCTTTTTTTGTATTTTCGTTTTAACGTGAAATTCTGAGCACAATCTTTCGGTAATATAAGATTTGTTACAAGTTTCGGTTTTAGGTAGCGTGGGTATTAAATCTGGTTTTGTTTTCTTAAGTTTTAAAAACTCGTCTGCCGGCTTTATTTCATCAAAATCAATTTTAGTAACGTAAAGATTCGACGACCTTAATTCCTTTAACGATTCACCTTGAGCGGATATTAAATGCATTTTTGATTTAGTATCCACCAAACCACCGTCGTTCTCTAATATGCACATTTGAAATTCGCTGTTACTAAAATTATCAGAAGCGTTTGAAATCCGCCTATGTAAATTTCGTTTGAAAAGTTCCATGTGTCGATTTTCGTCTTCGTTTGTATAAATTTGAGTGTCAAACTTTGGCACTTTAAAAGTGCCGGATTATTATTGTCATTAGAAGTTTCCTCCAGATCGATTCTTTTACTCGAATACATAAAACTGGCAGATTTTTTTACGGGATTGTAACTCTTCTTTCCAAATTTATCCTCAATTAATTTTGACATATCTTTGTATCTTTCTATACTTTTGACTTTTTCAATTCCTTCCATTGGATCTCTAATGTCGCTGTACTGTTCGTTAGCGTTATTTTCATTTCCGACTTTTAAGATTTTGAAATGTCGATACCATTTTTTGGATTTGGGAAATTTGTCTAAAACTTGTTTAGTAATTATTTGCTTGTTGGAATCGCTATATTCTAAACTATCGGTTTTAGACATATTGCGACAATTTTCCGAACATTTCAGATTGTTCTTATTGCATTCCTTACAAGTGGTAAATTTATTTTGAACGTTATTTTGTATTTGCATGTTGGGTACTAACCGCACTTCTCGGTACCAATTTTCGACATTTTTATGACAAAACGCTAAAGCTGCCTGAACTCGTTGAGATTTAAATAAACGATTCTCAGAATCAAAACCCAAACTGCATTTGTTGATTTTAACTTTTGAATTTAAATTTATACAGTTTATTTCGTGTTTCGTGTGGTCCGAAGGAGGTGGTAAGGTGCATGTCACCATAAGAGGTTCTTGAAATTTCTTCTCCAAAACGAATGTATCTGTAAATAATAATATAATTAAAAAAAGGTTCAAACTAATAAATTATTATTTAAACACTTGCCAAATGTGTTGTTGATTACATTATTGTGTACGACAATTAATAAGAGTGAAAAAAAAGGTTCAAGTATAACACTTATATAATTACAAATTACAAAGGTAAAGGCATTGTTCCTTTTATTACACATAATTATAATCTTCTTATAACATGCAAGCAACTTTCATTCAAGCGTGTTACAAGAAATATGGGTGTGTGACACCTATTCATGGATTAACTACGTCTGTCGTATTGATATGTATGTACATTGTAAAAATTGTATTGGGTAATTGCGAGGGTATTGTTTTTTAAAGGAAGTGGAAAAATGATCGATTGATATATCAATCTTGAACACACACATAAAGTGAATTTTCGTTGTACCCATACGACTTGTAATATTTTACAATATCAATATTTGGAAAGGTCATGTTAAGTAATAACTGCAAGTACACAAATAGTGTATGTATTTACAACGAAGAGATGCAATAATAATATATGTACATTATGTACGACCAGTAAATATGGGTGTAGTATTGACAAATTAAATAAAAACCAAAAGAAACCTCTTCGTATTTGGTGTGTTGAAATAAAAATAATTTCGTTGCAAAAAATACAACATCGAAAAGATAAATTTCAGTTATTCAAATTCAGCGGTACAAAAGGAGAAAAGTAATTGTTTTTCTTTGCCTTCTCAGATATTACGTATTGGCAAAACTATCCATTCGTTGCATACTTTCCCATCATAAAATTCTCATTTATAAAATTCGTCAAGCTAAAATAGCATAAGTGTTTAGTTCTAATTTGTGGATAAATAAATTAAATGTTTATTATCTCAAATGGTAAAGTATAATAAACATTAATTAATAGTGACAGAACTTTAATTAATGATTTCTGTAATTGGACAAATCATGTTAGAAGCGTAAAAATCAAAATTAGGATTTTCATTGGCCTTTAAATAAATTGGTTTTTAAAAGGTTATATAGGTACTTTATATCCATTCTTTCATAATGAATTTGTATCACGTTTTCAAAATGCACAACTCAATAATTAGTATTAGTAAGTAGGTAGTAGATATCATAAATAGAATAATTACCTGTAAAGTCCTTAGGAACTTCATTCGGAAGAGGGCCATTGATTAGTTTAACTTTTATTGGAAGAGCTATTCTTCTTAGCAAATGAGTTAATTTATACAAACAGTCTCGATCTAAAGCTAAAGGTCCAGTTTTGTCGATCAATCCCGGAAAGCATAAACGAGCTTTTATTGAACTGTAAGTTTCGTAAAATTCACCTTTGGTTGTTAATGGAACATAGAGTTCCTAAAACAAAAAATAAATATTAGAAGGTTTCGATTTCGCTAATTCGATGTGAAGGTGATTCCATTTCCGTAACATTTTTATTAATAGTACCAGTACTCAACTTTAACATTAGTGTAATTACAAATATATTCCTTAACTTTCCAGTAATTAAAATTCGTGTTTACAGAAATTGCTACTTAAAATAGTTTCATCTTGAGACTATAAGCATGTAGTACATTGAATCGAAATGAGTAGATGGAAGTTCTAAGATACGCTCTAATAATCTTACATGATTGTTATTTAAAAAACGTTACAACTAATAAATCAGATTGTGCGGGTACCATTATTTTAATTATTACATTAATTATAATATTCAACTTACCTGATTATTTTGACTAATTAGTTGAGCGTAACGATTAGCGAGATCTCGGTCTTTTGTTGAACGGGATACTCGAGATGCTCTGGTATCCGAGTGCTTACTACCTTCACGATGCTGAAAAACTGCTCGTAATTGAAAAACCTGTCCACCTCTAATTTGAGTTTTCAGGTATTGAGTTTTTCCGGGAATATTATCTGTAACAACAGTAAATATTTCAATATTATAACATAAAATTCCAATTTAGTGTTGTGTGTGTGTTAGAGCATCACGATCTTTAGACGCATTTGACACCGCCAGATAAGGAAAGAAGAATTCGTCCTCCAACTGTGTGCGTCGTTGGACTGGATTAACGAGATTCTCATACAAAACTAAACCTAAAACGTTCAAATTACGGGCTTCAACTTGGCCAAGTAAAATGATCCAAGAAACATTCAAGATATTACAAAGTCCTTTGATCAGTATAAATAAAATTAACTCTAATGGCTATGTGAAAGGAAATAGTAAAATTGAAATCTGTAATTAAAATTACAGTGATATTAAAATAAGACACGAAATGAATGAAAATTTGAATTTATATGAGTTGGAAAAATATTGAATGAAATTAGCAATAAAAACAAGTGGTATTTTGACAAATTTTTTTCTAGTTATATAGTGCAAGGGAATATTATATTACTCAATTTGGGCCATTTCAATTTTAAACGTGCGTAGTACAAATATTAGGATTAAGTAAGATTTTATATACTTTCTCTTTCTATAGTAAGACTTTTTTTTTAAAAAAGAGTTTATAATTAAATTTTTTTACTTAATTGTAAAATAATGTTTGTCAATTACATTTATTATATACATTTTACTTCAGGGACACAATAACCATTAACTTGAAAGCAACATTTGAAGAACATAATAAGTTAATTTGGAAAATAAGATTTCTTTTATCACAATACGAATGTAGTAGCAAGAGTTACATTATCTGACAGATAGAGAAGGACGATGGAAGGAAGGATGTTTTTTTTGTTACAATCTTTTTCTTTCAGTGCCTCGTATAAAGCAATATAATTTTAACATAAAATTTTATGACATCAAGATCGTGTGATTTTCTTTCAAATTTAATTTGCGCTAAAAATAATTTCTGCTCTTACAGTTTTTATTATATAATAAATTATTATGGCAAAAAACATATTATTAAAAATAACAAATAAGAAAATAAGAATATTAACCCTAATTTCCTTATTAAATAATATTATTCCTACAACTCTTAGAACGAACATCTTAGCAGGAGCGTATTGTAAATTTGAATTTTTCAAAAATACTTTTTTAAAGTGAGGATTAACTTTCAAACCCGAATTACAAGTTCGTGGTTGGTCAATTATGGGGGTTAAGTGCGTGACTACCAATGCTGAGCACTCTGTTCAAATATTCTTCTCACGGAAGGTAATGGCAAACCACCGAGGTGTAATCTCCTAGGAAGTCTTCTAAAAAATAAAGTGTAATACATTTCTGTGCCATTTAGGAGGTTCTTAGGCTTCGAGGCACTCACTCAGTATAGCAGCAGCATATTTTTGAAAATTCTGGATTTGAATACCCGTTTACCGCTACCATATTATGGTGTTACCCAAAACATTACTTCAGTTTTAGGAGTTAACGAAGGTTACTGAAAATTTTCCCAATGCATTATGGAAAGTAAGCTCACGAACGTTGTCCTAATAGACAATTTAAATTCGTCGTGAAAGCTTTCCTTTTTTTTCTTTGACGGAATCCCAAAGTTGAAGAATTAATGTTCTTTATTATTATTAACGTTCTTTGTTTTTAATGTCAAAAATTTTTCTACTTTTATTCAAATAAAATTTAAATAAAAGTTTTCAGAAGTGGGCCACTACAACCACAATCACAACAAGTAATACCTCCAAAACATCACTGTGGTGTGTAACATACTATTACATAATATAAAAAATAACTTATTATACATAATAAAATCACCGACTAATTTTGTTAACAACGAACTCATTAATTGCACAGCTATAATTATAATGGATATTAGTATTTAATTAATAAATATACACACTTTTATATTCATTAATTCTTTACATGCTGTTTTATAATTTTCATTATAGGATTTAGTACTTTCCTACTATATAATGTTAATTAATATCTTAAAAAAAAGTAAAATAAAATTTACTATATAATATTTACTAATTTTCTATACAGCAAACACAAATTCTCTATAAGACACTACTTTTTTCTAAATGTGACCATTGCAAAAGTGGAAACAAGTGTTTTTTTTATTAATAAAATCAATTTTAAATAACTTTGCAAATTAAATGAAGAAATTCTATATAATGTGCATATATTATTATTGCACATAAATATAGCGTTGGAAACTGTAAGTAATAATTACTTTAAGTATTAAATTAATAATTATTACAAGTTTAATGAATTTTTAATTGAATTTGAAAATTAGTGAATTTTTTCTACACATACTTATTTAATCAGCCTATGATAAATTAATACTTAAAATATATTTTCACAAGTTAATAAACAATTATAATGTAAAGTAATTATTATTTTATTTAGTAACAATTGCCAATTTAGTAGCTGTAGTAATACGGGTACTATATAATAATATGTTGTTATAATATAATAACATATCTTTCTTAGTTAGGTTACATGTTGTGCAATGTAATCAATAAGAATATACTATAAAAACAATCAATTAATTGAATATGTCTTAAAATAGTTAAAACCTTATTTACCAAGCATTGTCAGACCAATAAATCAAAGTAAGAAATTTTTCACTTACAAAAAGTACAGTAAAACCTGTTTTTGTGCGGTGGTTTTAGGCGGTTTTACATGGGCAATTTTTTGCGATATATAAAATTCCATGTAATGCATAGTACGAATAAAAAAAATACATTTGAAAGGATTCTGTTAATGCCTCCCTATAAGGCCCCCCTCCAAACAAAAACATATTTGAGTGTATACTGGATAAATTCACGAAAAACACTTAAATTACTTGTAATATAATTTGTGTAATTACTATATAATAATTATTATATTGTAAATAATTTGTGTAGTTTTTTGGTGATTGCATTATATTTGCATGATTGATTATGATAGTTTTTTCGGTTCTATGCAATAAATGACACATAAGATGTTGACTTGGAGAATCTGATGATGCTTGTTAACCAAAATCGGCATAATCCAAACTAAACAAATTGATACCAGCGCAAACCCTTTTTTAATTGAAAATATTGCAGATACAGGTTGGTTGTCAAGTATTTAAAGCAAAAATGAAAGAATGTGAACTTTTAAATGAAATTAGTTTTTTTATTCAATATAATCTCCATCAACTTCAATACACTTATTCCAATGATCCTGCAATAATTTTATTCCATCTCTGTAATGATTTTCTGGAAGCTCTGCAAAATACTGTTCCACGACTGAAATAGCTTCTTCATTCGATGAAAACGCTTTCCACGAACGAATTGTTTCAAGTTTCTGAAGAGGTAGTAGTCAAATCTGGCAAATATGGTAAATGTTCAAGCAATTCGTACTTTAGTTCATTGAATTTTGCCATTGTTAAAACACTTTTGTGGACAGGTGCGTTGTCTTGGTGAAAGATGATTTTTATGTTGCAAACCGGGTCTCTTTTCACGAATTTGTTCGTTCAATTGATCCAAAAGGTTACAATAATATTCAGAGTTAATTGTTTTACCTTTTCAAGATAATCAATCAATAAAATCCTTTTGCATCCCAAAAACTGATGCCATAACCTTTTTGCTGATCGTCCTGACTTCACCTGTTTTGGAGCTGAACAACCAGCCTCAGTCCACTGTAATCGTTCTTGTTTCAATTTAGGATCATGGTGGTAGATCCAAGTCTCATCCATAGTTACAAAACGACGCACAAAATCGATTTTATTCTTATTAAAAGATTCAAATGATGCTGAGAAATTTGCTTTCGTGTGAGTTTTGTTGAATTGTTAACGAATGCGGCACTAACTTTCCAAACAGCTTTTTCATACGTAATTCTTTATGTAAAATATAGAGTACTCGTTCGTCTGAGATGCCTATGGTATTAGCAATTTCACGCTTAGTCAAACTTGGATCTTCACTAACAATATTATGTACTTGTTCAATGATTTCTGGTGTTGTTGCAGTTTTGGTCGTCACTACGTGGTTCATCTTCAACGCTTGTACGACCACGTTTAAACTCTAAAACCCATCGATGTACAGTTGGAAATGAAGGAGCAGATTCTTTTAACACGCTCACCATTTTGTATGAATTTCTGTTGCTGATTAACCTTCCAAAACAAAGAATTTTATCACTGCACGATACTCAGTTTTTTCCATTGTTAAAAAATACACCGACACGTCGACTTCAAATGGCTTGTAAACAATGAATGAATTGACAGATCGAAATAAAATTTTTAGTAGGTTCATATGAAAGATCAAATATCAAAATGACGTATGAATTTTGATTCCTCTACTGCTTAATAGATGTCGCATTCACTACTTTTCAACCAACCTGTATTAATGCACAAATAATTTTGTAGAATATTTTCAATTACATTTTAAAGTATTCTGTTTAAATGAGTTAATTTAAATAAAAATTTTCTAAACTATAGCTATGTATGTATATAATAATAATAAATCTGGTAAAAACGAATAGATACCAAGACAAAAATTTTCAATAATTTTAGTAATTTTAAATAATACTCTTAATTTAACTGAAAATTTTGTTGTGAATTTAAAAATAAAATTTAAAAACATTATATTATCATTAGTAATACCATAGAAATTTTGCATAGCAACAAAGAGTATTAGTTTGATAGTTTCAACAATTTTCTGTTATTAATCGACATGAATTATTACTATGCAAAAAACTTGAGGATATATTTATAAAATTTCAAAACCTATGGTACCTATTTAAATATAATGATTATTGCATAAATTGATTTAAAAAATAGATAATAAAGGATTAACAAGGTATTCCTCATACGAGTTAAAAGAATGTCAAAAGCATTGTAACATAAAAATGATGACCAAACTCTAGTTGATCTGAAGGGTAGGGGTAGGAACTTGCATTGATGTCCTGTCATAATAGATTTTTCTGGTTACTACTTCTATCAATTTATTTAAGGTTAAGGCCATCGCTATGATCTTCTAATACGTGAAGGCCATAGTGAGATATTATTAGAGAGAATATTAAATCCGGATTGGGACGTTTCGACGCCGCTCTTTCGACATCGCCTTTTGACGTTGCCGTCTCGACGCAAAGACCGTTCAATTGGATATTTTTGTGGTTGATTCCTTTTATCATTTTCAAAAATATTTTTGATTTTAATTATAAATTCGAGCCTTCAGTTGGACGTTATACGTTAGGTTAGTTTATGATCCTCCTTTTCGTATATTTTTTATATTTTATCATAATCATTTATAATTTCTTTACGAAATTTTTAATTTCACCATCCGGGTTGTCACCACAAAAATACCCAATTCTTTAATGTTACTGGCCTTTGCGTCAAAATGTCTCTGCGTCGAAAAGTCTCCGCGTTAAAATGGTGGCGTCGAAAGGGCGTCCTAAACCGTATTAAATCAAAGATAATTTATTCACTCGTATAAGAGCGCACAACAAGAATATCATCTAATCAAAAAAGAAGACTAAATATTTAAATAGTTTATTTTCATGTTCTTCTAATCTACCGGTATTTCAAACTGAAATGCAACTCGGTTTACAACAGGAAAACGCATTTCTTTTGCAGAACAGCAATGTCTTATATGGGCTTCACGTCCTGGAATTATTTCAAAAATTCTTGCATTGTATGAAATAATTGTTTACGAATCGGAAAAATCCATTCCCCGAGTCGACGAATTCTTCATGTGTAAATCGTATTTTACGATGACAAATACACAAATTGCATCACTCCATCGCAGTTTTCATGATGTAGCAGTATATTTAAAAATGTATCTTTTGTTTTCATGTTTTTCACTTTTTTCAGATCTTAAACTTGAAATCAACGAGGTGGGTACATTATGGTCTCAACAACTGCAATCTGTAGGCTTTCATCTCTCCCTTATATAGGAGCACATATTTCAACACTATTTATTGCGATATTATTATATTATATAAAAAAAATTATATTCATACTGCATTTTATTAAGTTTTGTGCGTGAAAATTGAAAAATAATCAAATAAAAGAAAAATATTTATAATATACAACTTGTGGGATTTTCCGTGGCAGTTGAGAAGTGGGTGCGTGATCGTAGGAGGGACAGTATTAAGAAGACAGAAGAAACGTATCTTGTATCTTCACATTCTATCGTTCGTGTCTCCATTCCTCATCGGCGAACATTCAGAGCCAAACGACTAAGAACGGGAAGTAAATGAATTATGAAGAAAAAGTTCAAGTTAATAGTTATTGTAAATTAAATAATAATTCATCAAAGCATTTTAATTAAATTTTTGTAATAGGTGAATTTAAATCCTTCATCTACTATTAATTTTATTATAAAATATCGCGTTGTTCCGAGTTTGACTTTTATGTGTACTGCGTTTACATCGAAACATAAACTTACCAGAAGAGTCTTGATTACTAGCAGCGTAGGCAGTAAAAGATTGAATGCTAATAAAACTACAAACTTGTTCTCTAACAAGTTGTAACAGCGAAGAATGAACCACTGCAGACTTTTCGCCCTTTTCGTTTGTCAAAGAAAACCATCCTGAAAACAAAAATAATAATAATTAAATGTTGACAAAGAAAAATATCGGCAATACAATTTTATTACAGAAGTAGTGACAATGTCGTGTTAAACTGAAAGTTGTTGCTTTTAGTGTCTATTATTTCTTGAAAATACATAGTACTATTAACAATGTAATTTTTGCTCAAAAAAGTAATTCAAGGTTTAACATCGACCTCGACGAGTTGTATTTTTATACAATCTGTCTTCTTCTTCTTCTTCTTTTTATTTGTGCACATAGTTATTGTTGTTAATTAATTTTTCGCATATCTCTAATTGAAGTTTCAGTATACTTTTCTTCATTTACGTATACATACACACATAGTACATACATGGGTACTTACAAACACTGTCCTTGAAAATCTTGTTAAAGAATTTTGAATGCAAACGCATGTAGGTGTATTTTTTCAAAACCTACTGCAGGATTATAAATTACATATTAATTCTAATAAAAGTTTAACTAATAATTTAATGATAGATTAATTTGAACGTAATGTGTTATTACAAAATCAAAAAGTTAATTGTGTTTAGGTGTAGAAGATTTAGCACTTTTTAATTTGTCGTGAATTTTTAATAACTGATTAAATAATACCGGTGGGTGTGTTTCTTAGGCTAAAGCAAATAAATATCTTTGTTGTGTAATTAACGCCATTAGATTGGGTAAAAATTCAAATTTGCACTTTTATAATGAACCCACTTTTATGGTAACAATTTTAAAAATTAATTTGTTTTGTAAATAGACTTTAAACAAAGACGTGGGAAGATGTACATAACACAACGTAACGTAACTAAAATACGTAATATTTCTCCAAGATACATATTAATTGAGATTCTTCATTTCGATTAAATTGATTTCTATTTTAATTTCCACAGTGCATCTAATACTGATGTAAAATTTTTTAAATTTTATTTCAGGATAATATCATATTATTGTACTTTGATTATGATGAATTTTTGATTAATTAAATAAATGATTGATTTGATTTACTCAATATTCGTATCATTACGTCAATAAATACTTGTTGCACAATTTAATTATTTAATTTATTTTGCCATGCTCTACAATTATTGATGCAATTTTCTTATAGTTTTCAACTTCATTATAATCATTTTTGTGCTTCTTTCAAATTTAATGACTAATGAGCTTATGGAAAACGGTATGTTGCAACAACAGCTAGATTAGTTATACTAAAGTAGGTTTATAGATATAGTTGCAATTATTCCGAGCGGGATTTCATGAATATATTTCGATTAGTTACAGGTTCGCAAAGCGTGCAATATATGGAACAAATTACGGAATGGATCTTAAGAATCGATTGTTCAAGTTCTATTAACTAAGACAATTTTATGGAACAGTTTAAGAAAATTCTTTATAAATTATAACCAAGCCACCTACTGTAAACTTGTAGGCCATTGTCAATCCAGTCGTAATTATTTTGTCATGTAAAGTTGTTTCATTTCCAAATAAATTACTCTGTCACCGCCAACAAAAAACTTTAATTTTTAATTTATTAGAGCTTTAACGTTTTTAGGTCGTGGTTAATCAGGGGACATGAAAATTTTTTACTCCATTAGATGCTGCTACTAAATTTCAGAAAGTGGCGCTACTCATTTTACATCATGCGAACTGAGAGCAGGATTGTCCTTTTGTCGATGTTGGATTTTATGTAAAGTAGTAAACTACCTATAACGATTTATTTAGTAAACTTGGTAAATTCAATTAATGGTTAGGCTAAATGCAATTAGTTATGTAGTAGAGCAATAATAATAACGGTAAAACATTGTAAGGTTGTAGTTAGATTAGCTTATATCATGTATTAGATTAATGCGGCAAGTATAAATAAATCAAAATAATATATTTATAATTGTATTTTCATTTTACCTTTATAATTTAATTAATATATTCAAATTTTTATTCCAACATTACAAAATAAGAAAATAACCTAACATCGGATGCAGCGAGAAATTCAATGTCTTTTTTTATTTCTGCCTGCGAGTTCTTGTTCATATTGCCACATCGAGGTAAACTCGTATGGATGAAATACTATATCTGGTTCACTGGAGCTAAAATGTAACTTCGCAAAGTTCGATATTCAAATACAGATTTTTCCCATTCAGTTTTCCATTGCACGTTCAATTTTCCAGATCATATTCCACAAGATGATGAAGCCCTAAGGTGTCATGATGAGAAAATTAGAAGAAGAATATAATACAAATCTCCGATTTACTATATCCAAAGATGCAACCACGAAGGATAAACTTGAGAAAGATTGAGAAAAACCATGCAGTTTTTGAGGGACACCTTTTTGGAGGTAGGTTTTCCAAATAATAAAATCAATAATTCCCGTATAGTGTACTTATGTATGTTGCATATTGGAACTTCGACAAAAGATTTATTTTTTTATACAAAATAATGATAACAGAGATGATGAAGATCTTCAGATGACATTCGGTGAGTTGGTGAGATTGATAGAATTCCTAATGCAGAAGAGACGAATATTATTATTTATATTTTTTTCTTGGAGTTAGGTATCCAAAATTAAATAGCCGCACTTCCTCATTCTAATAGATTTATTATGGTACGCATCATGAAAAATCCCTAATTCTTTGATGATATATTATGGAGCTTAAACGGGCAGTTTTCATCAACTAAAATTTAAGTCGAACCGCACTACCAGCTTGAGAATATTTGCATTGTAATTTTTTTTATAACTAAAGGAAGTTACATAATTATGCAAATAATTTCGGCTTAAAATTAAAATATTATGAGGAAATAATTAATTACGATCATTACAACAAACGAATTCTGCATGTGATAAATGCAATCACATTTAAGGACTAATGGGAAAATGAGCTACTACAATACCCACATATTTCACACTTTGAAAACAATCAACTTTCCACAACCTGTGTCATAATATTCGAAAACCTAATTCTCACACACTGTACAAGGTATTTAAAAATATTTTATTATGTCATTTTTTACTGATGCTACAATTTTATAATTTATGTGAAAAGTTATTAAATAAACAATAGTGCTGCTATTACCCAATAGTACTTAAATCATGAAAATTAATATGCAATATCTTTATTAATTGAAAACGTACGTGCTTCGATCTCCCTGTATTACGTAATTCGGTGCGAATTTACAGGCATGTTTGGACTTGGTTGTTAAACTGAAATGCTTTATTGATTAGAGACAGCTAATAAATTAGGCAGTACTAGTAAATGCTAGGAATTAATTTGTGTTTTGTACTCAATGGCATTGTCTTGGCCTTGTTACTACATGACTGACGTGCTTGGTAGTGAGGAAAAAGTTTTATCGAGTGGGTAAAAAACATATCAATGTTCAAATAAAGGAAAAACATTAATCGACACCTTCGTGCAGAGATGGAAAAAGCTGACCCATCAAACGAATTTATTCAGCCCATGGCAGAATCCTGATTACCTCATTAATTTGTATTAATTATTTGTGTTTAAAAAACAAACTCGTTCATAATTACTATATAATATTTTTTCAAAAGGGAATAAATGATACTGTTGGCCCTTATCGGAGGGAGTAAAATGTATTTTTTCGCCCTAGAACGATAAATTAGACTTTTATGACTGCTGAGTAGGTGCAGTGTTAATTGTATAGTAAGATTATTTGGGAAATATATTTTTAACTTTGTGTGAGAACACTGTGACCGTTACTTTTGTTGGGTGAACATATTATATATTATATCTTTTACATAATATATGATAATACCATTCAATTAGATTTTTATTACACTTTAGAAATTGTTTTTTCCAGAACTTAACCATAATAGCTGTTATTTAACCATTTGGATGTTCTGATGTTTAGAAATGTCTTTGCCTGAATAATTAAAAAAATAGGGCTATGACAGAACTTGAAAATATGTAGATACTATTGAAATAGGTTTGACTCGAGATTCGACAAGAGCGATTGACTTTTACAAAATTGTGAATTAAGAGCAAAGAGAAAAGTTTCGAATCCACATACCGTAGAATTTCATTTATTGAAAATTGAATGTTGTAAATGTTTTTCTTTTTCTGTTATGCATTTTTATAAGCGGTGACATGAAAACTTGGTAAAACCATAAGCATTTCCTCTGGATTGGCACCAAGTTTCTTTTGCATTTCAATTTTAAATCTCCGATGTTTCAGGATCTATTTACAATATTCAGCTATACTTTTGACATCTGTGTACCTGACCTTTCCCAAAATACTTTAGTTTAATAATAAGTATTACTGGAACATCCTACCATACTGGGAGATCACTAGTGATGTGACAGAAATAACGTCACCGTGACGTTCTCGGCATTACACATACACACAACATAGAAGAGAAGGTTATCGAAGTCAAAGAGACTCGGTATATTACTGTAAAAAATAAGTTTCCCTTTTAAGAAATTAATGTTTCAAGTTTGTTAACATAAAGCTCTATTTACATACCAACTAAAATTAACAGGTAGGTAATAAAATATTTATGCTCATTTGAGGATGAGTTGAGGGAATTACTATCTTTCGCAACTTTAACGTTACGTCATTTTCGATAAGCAAATGGATTAACGTCTGAAGAAATAAAAAATCTGTTAATAAAAGAACTAAAAAAAAACTCATAATTTTTGTCTCTATTATTTCAAAAAAAAAAATTAAATATGGGCAGTTTGAAAACCCATAAAACCGACGACGATGTGCGAGCTAATCTGTTAAAGTCGCCAATGGACATATAATTCAAAGATTATGCTATCTGTAGAAGGATAACAATACGAATTAAAGGAATTTTGAGTGTAAAAACTTTTTCGTATGAAACACATGAAGAGACATCCAAATAAGCCGGTAATCACCGACCAGGTTACTCTAAACAGTTCCACTTTTAGCTGCCATTGAATCAAAATTCCATCACTTTTTAATGGCGTAGTGAGAAACCATACATATTGAGCATAATTTAGAATTTTTCTGTCAAAATCAAATATATTCCAAACAAATTAGATAAATTGTTGCAGTAAATAAGTAAGCAAACGTATTAGCACGAAACATAAACACGAAATTAAGTTGCTTTGCTTGCTAAACAATGAGATGAAAGTCCTTACAATCAAAATAATATTTCATAGCTTACCAGAATATCCTTCGGGAAAGTACAGCGAATTCGAATCCACTTTCTCTTTTCCCTTTCTGCCGGTAATTCCTTTAGCTTCCACTTTTGTAAAACTATCAAAGCACCGGTAAAGAAGTAACGGTTCCCCTTTTTCGACTCGAACAACTCTAGGTAATGAATACCTTTCTAAAAAGTCTCTAGCTTCAAAATCTTGATGCCTACTTCTCTCTTCCGTAGAATCTGGACTAGTTTGAGAAGTTTTACTATTAGAGTTATTTTTTAACGATTCGGAAACACTGTAGTCCGTTTCTACAAGCACTTCACTGAAACTAGCACGCGAATCGTGAGAGTTAAAGCGACGCAATGATGGAGGTTTTGTTTTTGAGTTTTTCTTGTTGTCTTGAAATATAAAATTCGACGCATCGAAACTAGTAAAGGCGTCCGATTGTCGAAATAAGGGGTTAAAGGATGTTTTTGGAAATAAAGGATTAGGCATACGTAAGGAAGGAAGAGAGGAATTTCGTGTATAGCTATTTCCACTTCGACTAGAACTGCTTCTCGATGAAACAGTAGCGTTGGGAAACATGTTGAGAGACACTAGTGTTTCTAGTTAAATGGCGAACTACATTCTCGTTGCTGATGATGGACTCCACCTGAAATTAAAAAATATTTTCGTTAGTATTGCGTGTAAACAACGGCTTATAATTATTATTGTGATATACATAATATCCGAGTTTAATAACAATTTGGCCACAATATTAAAACGCGAGTATAAACTGGATTTATAACCTGTTACAATTGATAAACCGAAGACTTGCCCACGCAAATACATCTAGAGCAGTGTTTAATAGAAAAATTGATTTAGAAATCAGTTGTTACAATGTAAAATGAAAAAACAATTGAGTACGGTGCATGTAAAAATAATAATATTCCGGCACCATCACGTAATAAGAGAATTATGCATTTAATTAATTACTTTTATTATAACAAGAAATGCAATCAAACTATTTAATTATCCTTAGAAAGAATTAATTGATAGTACTTGAAATATGGATAACGGCAAATAAAATAATGATAATGGTGTAAATTATTTATAAATAAAGCTCCAACGTTACTTGTGCGTTAATAATTGTTTTTAAATATAATGCTGTTATGGTAGTAAAGTATGAATATAACTATACTATTTATAAATAATTCATTATTATTTATTATTACACTTCAGGAATACCTTGAAAAAACAGCAAGGCTAAAGAACGCGACGTTTCTTATAATATCTGAATAGTATCTAAAGCTGTGGTCATTGGCTAACAATATAATTTTTAAGTTGTATGTACACACATCAACCGAACAAGCATTTGCAATATAGCAAATTTTTATTATTTGTTCACCTAATCAGTTAGTATCTGAGACCGTGTGAGTGTTTTATGTAAATTTATTCGAGGATTTTAGATGGTCTTCATGGTTCAATTAACTATTTATTTGATATTGCAACATCAGTTAGCTACGATTACTAATGTAGGAACAATTTGAAATTGCTTTGTATTTGCCAAATCAAGGTTGGCATAATTTACGTTTTAGTAAAAAGAAACAAATAAGCAAGAATAAAATTAATTCAATGGTGTACAAGTTTTCATTCATGGTATTAATGACGTTGTTGTCTCGGATAGGCATGCAGTATTTTATATAACCGGTTGGATGCGCTAAACGCAAAAGTTTGGGTTTGAATCTCTATTGAGCTATGCCATCATAAAGTAGAGAGGTACATAATAATATAACTTCGAAATGTTGCTTCGTAAAATGGATTACGGAAGCTTTCTCAGAAGCAGGCCATGGTATTTAATGGGTCGTTAAGTGTCAGTGAAAGAGAAACTGCTCCACCATACAATGGGGCCCTAAAATGTATGTAATAACAAAAGATTTCTCTGGACATACGCTCAGCAACTAAATGAACCGTGGTAAAAATAATCGCCAAATTATGTTTGAGGTAAAAAAAGAGATTGGATATTAGGTATACTAAGAATCGATGTTGTACTATATATACCAACGCCGTACGAAGGACGAAAATAACAGAAAAATTATTATTCGTGAATTATTAGTTTAAATTTGTTAATTATTGTTGATTAAGTTTTTGCAAAGCTTATTTCACATTATAGACAATGGTAAAGCAATTAAGTGTAAGTTATAGTGATTGCACATTATGTGCACACATAGGTAGAGGTAAGTCAGATAGGAATTCATACGCATAAAATATCCACTATCAATCTAAAAGTGAATAGGTATAAATAAGACTTGCACTAAAATTGTAATTATATTATTCAAGTTTTATGGTCGTTTATTAAATAGATAGTAAATGGAAACATTTATTATCAACGTACTGTAAAAATGTAGTTGATACATTACCTTACTGATAAATATAATATTGTAAACGCTCACACGGGAGTAGTTGAAAGCTATAAATTGTTTTTTATATTTTACGATGATTAACGTTTATGTAGTTCACATTTGCATAGTAAAATTTATTTTTTTAATAACTTTTCTTTTTTAATTTATAAATTTTTCGCACTTACACTATAAGCAGGTGTTCAATGAAAATAGCGCGTTCAAGAAAACTTGAATATTTTTAAATTTTACGTATTCAACTTGTTTATTTAAAATTATTTATACTATAATTAAGATCAAACGTTGATGCTGTTAATCCTGTTAATATGCTCACTCGGAATTAAACATTATTGTATTAATTGCATATCGCTACATTCTTATTGAGAAGATAAATAAAATACATGCACATGTGCATAAATATATTTTAATTAAATGTCAATTTCAATTTAAAATTACAAATATAGAATTACAACGCAAAAATTGTTAACGAACTATTAAACGAATGGTTATTATGGAATAAATGCTATTTTATTGCTGAATTCATTAAATTGGCACAAACGTTGGGAATTCAAATTATGGACATCTGACTCGAAACAAAATAAATTTTTTCGCTTTCATTGTATGTGAGATGTTTATAATATTTGTATCTCTCATTGGATGTAGTCTAAATAATGCACATCTATGTACATACTTCCCAAAATTTGACAACATAATATTAATTCACACCGAGTTGAATATATACAATAAAATCTCGGTTATCCGGCCCTCGTTGATTCGGATCTCCAGATAATCCAAATCAAATTTAAATCAAAAACATAGTTTTTGATATAAGATATAAGCGGTATATCTGCTTAGTTAAGAATCTTGTTTTGCCTATTACACATTATCTGGATTTTCGATTTTCCGGATTGCCCATGGTCCCAGTTAGTCCAGATAAATAAGATTTTACTGTCTTAATATTATTATAATAATTTAATAAACATTCAAAGAAGACAATCAACTATTGTCGAAAGTTTTTATCTTATTGTGTTACTTAGCTTGTTAATTTTTTATTTCATAATAATTTTCGTAATCTAGTTATAAATTTGTATAATAAAAAAGCAAAGTAACCTATGCGCCTACGTACATAAGTACAGCGTGTTATTTATTACGGTGTCACAATAATAAAGCTCTGCGGAAGTACGCTATATTGAAAATTTATAAGCCAAAAGAAAAAGCTTCGTTAACAGAAAATTAGCATGAAAAGGAAACAAGCAAAGCTAACAATAAGCAAAATAGTTTTAATATTATAAAGTAGTGCTAAAAGATTTAATAAATTTTATAATCTAAACAATTAATCGTGGAGCATAACATATGTATACCTTTCTAGACATTAAATAACATAAAATATTATACAATAAAGCATTTAACACGTTAGCATAATATATGTATGCAGTGAAAACGAGTTTTCTACAAATTATTACCAAAAACTGTAACCAATAAATTTATGAATGCAATACTTTTACTAATACATCATAACAATTAATTAAAGAGATCAAGAAAGTGTTGATCCGTGATATTTCAACTAAGCATAATGTTATGTAAATATTCGTTAAAAATAAATAATCGACTAATCCCTGTTAGATTTAATCTTTTAAATTTAAAGATGTTATTTAACATTAAAATATTATCTAAACTCTGAAGACTTAACTTCATCATAATAATAATATAGTGACGACTTACCGAGTATTACTGGGATTTGCAATATTTACCGACGTAACTTGGTAATAATAACTAGTAATTCGCCAGTAAAAAATTATATTGTGCAGTAGTTGTAACATAGGTTTAACATGTTTTGCATATTTTTGGCCCCAATATAAAGTCAGCAGGAGGTGATCTTCTCAAGATATAACGATTTTCAATAATACTTCTACACATTCACGTATTGGTCGGATTTAATTACAAAATTATTGTGGGATTTAAGAGATATACAAGAAAAAACAGTTGCTTGTTCGTGTGTCGAGTTTCGTCGTTCCTCACTGTTTCTTCAGAACAAAAAATTTTATTTCAAAAATGTAGTTATTACGAATTATCGTCACCTTTAGATGAACCTGCCCAAAATCCCACAATGTTTTGGTTACTGCTTTTACAATAACAGACATAAATTTTTAAAGATTTATTGTTTGAATATCTATATAAATTTTAAACAATTTTTTGCTATGGAATGCTAAAGAAGTGCCCATAAAAGGATTCATAATTTATGCGCCTGTAAGCATACCTTATACAGTCGATTCCGGTTAATTCGACTTTGGGTTAACCGGGCAGCCGATTATTTGGGCCAAATTTTGAAAAACAGAATTTGAAATTTTAAATTTTGAGAAATTTTCAACTATAGATAATAATTTACAATTCTTCGATGAAAATGAAGATTGCGGGATGGCTATTGCTAAAAATTTAAAATCAAAACAACTAAAATTAGATGAAGATGACTAAAGTGATGATGACGTTCCACTTTTGTCAGTGTCAGAACCGGGAAGCAGACAAATTTAATATTGGGTTGCAACAATATTTTATGCAGAAGGCAGACTCTTTGACGTTTTTTTGCCAAATTAAATTTACTTAGTTTTAGTCTTTTTCTTACAAATTATTATTTTTATGGTATTATGTGGTATTTTAAGTTTCTTAAAATAGAAGAAAATATACATTTTTTAAATTTTGGGTAAACTTTACTTACTTGTAATTTGAATCAGACCCGCAATTGGGCCAAAATCTTCTAGCCCATGTGACCCGATTAAGCGGAATTGATTGTACTATGTGATAGTGCCTAAGTGTATTCTGTAGTAGTCTTGTCTTATCTCCAATATATCGCATATCCTAATTTGAAAATTGTTTAAAAATATATTCACATATACACATTATGTTCATGCATACATAATTCATAATAGAAGACCTACCACGTTTACCCAAGTGAGAGTAATATAATGACAATGTGGGACAAAAATAAGATATTTCTTTAAGCAACTAAAAACATTAAACAAAACATTAACGGAAAGGGTTTTCTTCAGCAAATTTTTAACAGTTTTCGTAGGAACCACAAAAAGGTGGCTAAATACCTATGACGAGTAGTGTATATGTACAATATTATCTGATAGATATATATCAGCAAACACAAGAAAATTCCTAGTATTTGAATTAACTGCATAATCGACATCGCCTACTTATTCATGTTCTTAAAAAATTACGTTACGAATTTAGTTTATATTGGCGCTTTTGGTAGTACTGCAGATCAGGGTTTGGTACAAATAGAAAGTAGGATACTTGTTTATGGGAGAAGATATTAACATAAAAAATTGCAGATGGTCCACAAATTTTCGAAACAAAATACCCTTTTAGGACTAAGAATAATGTAGAATTATAGTTTTTGTTATTTATAATAAAATTAATTAGTGAAGGAACTACAGGAGATACAGGAAGTATAATTCATGGGGTGGCTTCCCATTGCCTTTCCAATTACTAATTCTATTTATTATTATAAAATAAACTGATAGTTTTTGAGGACGTGAAACGTAAACGTGATTTATTGAAAATTTAAATTAAATTTAAAAAATTTGGATATTTCGACCTTCTAATTTGCGCGTTTTATTTGTAGAAATGTTAAATTTTATATTTTATTTCGAGATTTAGATAAAGAAATCTACAAAATATATATTGACCTCCTCAGATGCAAGCACTAATTTTAATAATAAAATAAACAACAAAAAGCAACGTTAAATGTTATGCTGAATTTTCCGAGTTAATTGAAACCAAAACAAATTAAATCGATTGTAAATGAATTAAACAAAATTCTATTTTAAGGTCGAATTCATAATTATATTCAAATTTAAACTTTGAATGTACTGAAAATTGTAAAAGAAAGATTTTAAAAGATGTGAAATTGTTTGTACGAAAGGCGATTTCCTTTTTGATGTAAATAAAACTGAATCATTTTAATTTTAATTTTAAGTTCAAAGACTGAAAACAAAGTTTGAAATTAAAAAAAAGTGGAGTTGCTAAATTTGAAATAAATTAAAGTGCAAAGAAATTTTTCATTTGAAAATAAAGCCAAAAATGAAGTTGGTATCCCGAAAAGAAACACCTAACTGAATATACTAAATTTGGAAAAGTTAGTCCTATTACAACTATCAGTGCGTGCGGACGCAAAATTTCGTTTAGGTTTCGAAAGTTTTCGAAGGTAGTTTAAAGTGGATATTCTGCCAACAAGTTTGGACAGGAAAGTGGAAATTATAAAAGAAAACGTTAGAAAGCAAAAATAAAATTTATAATAGATGGCTAGTGTTTTATGAAAAATAATTTTAATTGATAAAGTAAATGGAAAGTTTATAGTAACCGCCTTTGTTGGCGATTAAATAAAAGTTTAGCCAATTAATAAAATTTACATATAAAAAAATGCACAAATGAGACGTGGAAAGGAAACGAAGGATTGAATAAGAAAGATTTTGGATCAGCAACAACAATTTGCAACAGCAAAAATGGATAATCCTCAGCAATATCTGGACCAAACAATACCCCGTAAAGATATAAAATTTTATAACTAAATTTAAAAACTTGATTTAAAATAAAATTTAACATGGATTTAAAAATAAACTTTATTATTAAAACAAAAAACAAATTCAAAATTAATTACGTCAAATCTAAACAAACAAAACAATTTCTTTGTAAAAATGTTTAGTGTTTTAGACGATTGGGGGTTTCAGTTTAATATTACAAATAGTAAATCTAATAAAATTACGTTTGATTAGAAGACAATTTCAATAACATCTTAGATTCCGGTTAACTCAATATTTTTTCCAGTAGTCAGATATTTTGTTTGGATGTTAAGCGAAATTTGAAGTTAAATTTTTTACTAAAATATAAACATTAGCAAGTTATTATTGGACAACAAATTGAAGATGAGTAAACACTTAAAAATTTTACGTATTGACTCATCCGAATAAATAAGTAAACACTAAATCAAAATAATTTGCATTCAACGATTGTTTAACTAAAGTAATTGTTATCTTAATAGTGCACCATGCAGTGCCAAATTCTCTATAGGAAGTTGAACTTTTCATAATGGCCATTTAATATTCAAGAAATATTCAGAAGGTCAAATGAAGATAAAATGACAAGTAGCGAATTAATAGAAAGTTAATAAATTTTGAGGCAAGATTAATGAATACTAATGAAGTACAAATATGGTAAGATATCTGGGTGCATATTGCATTGTTGCATAATGATTTTATAAAATTTTGACTATATAATTGCAATACAATTATAAATGAGACTGAAATTGCAATAGTGACATGCTTTATACAATTAATTGAATATGTAACGCCTACGTGTCCATTAAAATTATCATTTTAAGCGTTTCACTTATTGAAATCGATTCATAACTTTTAATGTTCCATTACTATTAAAAATTTTCTGTCAGGTAGATGTGAATGCGGTAGTCAACTTGCTCTCGCAAGAAAGTAATTTTTCAATAGAATATCCTTATTCTCAGAATGCCTGAATTCCAATACATACATTCAATTGATATTTCAAATCGATAACAACGAAATTAGTATTCCAATAAATATAAATATGCGCGGACACCAAATATCTGCATTAACTACAAGTTTTCCTTGTTTTCTAAATCTTATTAACTATTGACCCGTGGAAAATACAATTTCATAAAGGTATGTAGTACTTACTACGTATTTTGAAAATGTTTTCAGTAATATGTATTTTTCATCAAATCAGTAGTTAATTAAAGGATACCAACTTAACGTAGTGTGAAACCTTACTCAAAGAACCGAGATGCTTCTCTCGTAAAACTTTTATTATCCTATTAAGAGGAAAAGCTATAAAATGTACCTATTTTAATATCGTAATGGCATTTTAAATTAAATTTCATTATTTTTAACTTCACTTTGATAAACTCTCGGATCAAGTTCTCGGGTTGGGATTGCACTCGCGTCGAGAAAGATTAAATTTTGCACAATAAATCTTTTGTCGATCGTTTTTCTATATTTGAAGAAACACGAAAACGTCATCCATCACAAACCGAAACAAACGACCCAAACCTCTCGGTCCGTTTTGCGTTACCAAAACTTACTGAAATAATTTAAATGTTTGAACTTTAGAATATCTTATTTAAGAAAAATAAGTCTTTGAACTCGATCTGGTCTTCGTATTCTTATTTCAGATAATAGGGTATTACTGAAGACTAGTGCAACGAACGGGTTTAATAGGATGACGAATGAAATCAAATTGTATACAGAATGAATCTCATTTTTGATTATAGCAACAAGACAGATTTTCAAAAGTACAATGACACTGATTAAGGTGCAGAAAATGTAAATTATTTTACTTAAATTTAATGACAAGTGCAATACAAATTTACCATAGCACTGTTAGTTTCAAACATCATAAAAAATTGTTTTCATATTTAGGATAAAAAAGCACCATTACATAATAAGCACAATTTTATTTAATGACCAAATTGAGGATAACAACAAACATAATGTTTCACATCCTACCTTGATGTAGTAGATAGAAAATACTTTCCGTTTTCAAGTCTTAAAATAAAAAAGAAAGGTGGGACGTGTATAGTAATGGAAATAATGTGGATATCCTATATGTAAGTGCATTCAAAAAGCATTTATTCAAGAAAATTGTTAAAATAATGTCTTTGAACCTTGATAAAACATTGACTTGGACTGCAAATTCCCTGACGTATAAAGTATCCAACGATTATAAGATTTATAACGGATGTTTCATTTTTGGTATTGCTGGTGGCCATTAAGTGTCAAACAAAGCATCGTTAATTCATACAATATATTTAATTCGGAGCTGTCGGATTACTTCAATAAGTACATTAATTTCTAGCACGTGTTTCTAACACCAACTTAATTTGATTGATGTGCCATAGTTTGACGTCGTCAAACGTGCAAAAGTGTTGCCTAAAACTGTGATGATACGAGAGGTTGAATGCCCAAAGACCATAAAACCAAAGCCAAACCTAATAGATCCAAGAGGGAAAATTTTGCTATACCTTAAAAAGGAAAGGAAAACAATTTCTATTTCATCATTCTTACATTCCATGGTTCATGAATACGTGCACTAGCAGTAGTTTACATTTTTTTGGTACGCATGTGGATCAAATCGTTTCGAAAATACTTAAATTTGAGCTATTAGCATTTTTCGTTTTTGGTTTGTAGTGTATCGCATAATTATACTAAATTAAATTGCCGTTAATAAGAGAGTATACTGTACTATTTGTACAAATAATGGTTGACCTACATGCTATTCCTAGGTAAATACGTGACAAATGTGTCAAAATATGTATGAGCATGTATACAATTAATCTGTAACTGTTATTACTCAATTATAAATATGTTCTGTTTTAACGGGTTTCATTAAACAAACAATAGAATTAAATATGAATAATATATTAAAA
The DNA here is from genome assembly GCA_036346125.1 of Lycocerus yunnanus. Classification (NCBI taxonomy): domain Eukaryota; kingdom Metazoa; phylum Arthropoda; class Insecta; order Coleoptera; family Cantharidae; genus Lycocerus; species Lycocerus yunnanus. Next base: position 9,233,007 of record JARFIX010000008.1, read on the forward strand.
TACAAATTGAAGTTAAATTAATTCACTTTTTCTATAATAAAAAGGTCAGAAAACTGTTAATTAAAACAATTGGGAAGACACTTACGAATGTAGTGACTTTTAGTTATTGTAAAGGTTCGCGCACACTAAAAGATATTTAGTGGGAAGGTTACACCGCAGATACGTTGGATGGAATTGTAAGAAAAGCGGGCAATACCCGGATAAACGTTTGGCAACCTCTAGGATATTAACAAGTTTGCTAATTAAATGGATGGTGTGATTCCAATTTCAATACCAGCAGGAAATGAATAAAAAAGCGAATGTCGAGCAAGGTGTGTTGACATTGGTGGAAGATGAATTGATATCAGCTCCAAAACGAAATCTCGTCAGTTACTATATCAGAACTTAAATCTCGTAGTACAAGTTGGTCCAATGTGGAGATGTGCAGATGCGCCGCCGATAAAAGAGATCAGACGGTATGCGCCCACGCTCACGGAGTCTGTACAAGCCTGAATCACGAACGCGAGTCATTGCCATCGTGACCTTGGCTTAACCCGCGTCTATCAATAGAGAAGAGACGATGGGTTTTGTCCATCTTAAGTGCTAACTTACGAGAAAAGATTATGTATTTAATGTTAATCAAAGTTACCATAGCATTCGTTGATTTGATTGCAATTTTCTGTTTACCTAACTCTTAATAGCATGGTTAAATTCATAAATGCTTGGGCGTCATTGACTGAATAATACTTACACCTACAATATTTTTTTTCTATTATGCAAACAGATTATGCTACTGTAGAAAACGAAAGGTTCTTTTATAAGGTGAATGATCTTGAACAGCTATAGATTGACAATTTTAATAATCGCAAATTAAAGCGACTACCGAAGCTAAATTAAGTTTTTATAATATATCATGTCTCAGCGCAAAATTGAAATTTAATTTTTAATTAATAAATTATTATCTACTAATTTATCTGTTTAAATCTACAGTAACTACTTAGGTTTGATGATTTTACACGCCAAATGCATAGGTGAGTTAAACGTTTTCAATTATTACGAACAAAACTTAAATAATAGAAATTAAAGCGAAAAATTAACAATTTATTATAGTACTCCATTTGGATGCAATTTAATAATATTGCCTGTGCAATAACTACCCATCAGTCATGCTTTTCCAAAAAAAAAGATTATATATCCGGGTTTCGTCCCGACAATTTTCAAACCAATTCGAGATCAGATAAAATACATATAAAACTTTCGCTAATAGATTAGAAGTCGTTGGTTCAAGAGAACGATACATTACACAACAGAACTGTAGCAAAAAAATTTCGGCAAACATTGCAGCAAAAACTTTGAAAAGAAATTTTTCATGATTCTAGTGGAGCAAAATTATTGTATTATTGTATCCATCAACAATAAAGCGTCGATAATCTGAAGACGGTCTTTATAAATGAAGAAACCGAAACCATTTTGTGTGCAGTTTGTTGAACCAAGTTCTTCTTCCAAAGGATTAATGTCCTTTTTTTTGTATAACTGCATGCCGAACTATCGATTATCTTTATAATATCATTGTTAAACTTGATAGGCATTTTAAAAAACGATATTTTAGATAACTTAAGTCCATAAATGGAATTTAGCATATTTAAAGAATAATTCACTACAGGATTTCACTATATTGCTATTATAAGATTATAAGCATACCTACCTATTATTTGTCTAGCTAGTGTTAGCCTTTGTTGATACACCGATAATAAATTAGCATTAATTTTCCAGCAAATATTCGATAAAAATATAAGTGCTTATCGCTGCTATTGATACATTTGATGTCATTGTAAAAATATGTGGTTAATAAATTTACTGTTCCTGCTCCCACATATTTCTCATTTTCTTCAAAAAATCATTTCAAGGTTCTTTTATTACTTGCAACACTTGTACAGTTTAAAAAACCCCTATATCTACAATCAATGTTTCTTTAGTTTACTCATTCAAATCGTACGAACCTAGAATGGGCGATTTGAATGCACGAACTGAATGCAAATAAAAAGTAAATTTGAAAAAAAGCTTCACAGTTTAAAATAAATAAAAACAGATTACCTGTATTAATACATACGTCTACCGCATTAAAAAGAATAAAATTTCGATTATTAAAAATGTTAATCAACGCTTTTTCTTTTATAGAATAAAAAGTGAAAAAAAACTCATCGTTCATCGACTTCTTTGTAACATAACTCATCTCATACCTGTGATGCAGAAGCTTAACATTGATTGCGATCCAAAACTAAAGGTTTATGAACAAGAAAACACGTTTTGCATGTACCACAACCTCAAAATATATGACAGTTTTACGATTAATGCATGAAGTATTGAGCAATTTTCTCGGACGTCCTACAGGCAAAAACGAAAGTGCCTTGCATGAAAAGATGCAATTTTAGTATGTGATCACTATAATCAATGCTTATACATCTCAAAGTGGCAATTATTAAAAACTTCAATTGTTATCTCATAAGCTATTAAATTTTATGGGTAAATTAATCAGATATACTGCAGAAGTGTAGACTGTATGAAAAAAGGAATGCACCGACGAGATGTTTATCGCTCAAACAATTATTTTTTGTGTTCGTCTTATTGGATGCAATAAGAAAAAAAATCAAATATCTTAATAAAATTAAGTGCAAATAATTTGCATTCTAAATTTTTTCGATTATTCTTCCCGCTACAACTTGATACTATCCATCATAAATATTACATGTTGTGGTGGCGAAGAGTCGAACCACAAATTCTACGACTACGGGTGCGATTCCCAGTCTTTAATCCATGGTTCGAAACTCACGTCAAATTGTAAGGCTATAGCAATGTTTTCGTGATTTATACGATCATAAGTATATAGTCATGAGTGCATAATATTTATTTACAATCTTACCTGTAATCAGGACATCATATTGACTTTATTTATTCATGGTTAAACCTGAAACAAAAAGTTAATTTAAAATAAATTTCATATTAGATACATACGAGTAGATATATGTACATAATATATTATGTGCTTATTTGTGAAAATTGCCGTATTAAAACGACAATTTTTAAGATTTACAGTGTGTTTCACTTTTACAGAAAAGTTATTAATTGTTTATATAAAAAAGCGAATTTAAAATAAAAGTTTATGTTCCTTGAAATTAAATTTTTTTCCTCGTTTTTCTACTTGTTTAATTTTTTTAATTTCTAACCACGCTGTCATATTCTGCCAATTTATGGCGGCGTATAAATTAATGAAGCGGTTTTGAGCTGTCTCAAGTAAACTAGAAATTCAATGAGGTGCTATACTAATTGACAACAGGAATTTAAATACCAAGTTATTTAATAACGTGGAATATGTTTTGTAAAGGCTTCGAGTAAATAAGTAAAAAGTAACAAAAGTGTTAGAACAATAGAATTTTATATAATAAAAGAATATATTTGGATTATACAAGTCTAGCCTTTTGAACTTAAATCCAACTAACTAACGGCACAATACTTCAAACATTTCTTTAGCACAAGTTTAAGTACCGCAAAAGAGATATATCTTTGTAATGGTAAGTGAGGTGATTATCATAAATTACGATGAACGAGTAGAGTTCAGTGAGAAGTTAGATGTTTCCGTATTGCCATATGCTTTCCACCTACGCCCTAATAGATAATGAAATGCATAATGCAATACAAAATCAAATAATAGAAACTGCAAATTAAGAAATAAATCGAAGAAACTTTAATTGAATTGTTTCTTTTGTGTGTTACTTTATCAGCTTTTGTTTGTATAGCGAGTAGGTATCGCTACGATTTCTGATAATATGATAAACTGACTTGTATATAAATCGCATCCACTTCAAAATTAATATTTACATAATTTAAAATAATGCAGTTGCGCAAGTGCAAAAATAATTATTTGGTTTGGTAAAGTTAAACAACAGAAGCACTCTAGTGTCAAATTCTTTGTTCTACATTTTTGTACAAAATCTTGTCACAGCAATGAATAAGATTGGTAATTCAGAGAAAGTATTTTTAATTACGTGTTGCAATTACAAGAACAAATTTATGGCAAATTAGTGTTATTTAAATAATTTAAAAATATGTTCTCGTGCTTTAGCTTTCATGAACATTTACAGTCGTTCCGATATTTTCAAATATTCGGAAAGATATTCAATGGCCACCCATATTGTTTAATTTGACTATACGAGTTATTGTGCAGTATGTAGAAATGTTTATCGTGTTTTCAATATGCTATTAATTAAAAGTTTCCCTGCCCACCCGTATTCTTACGGAAAGATTTTATAAAATGAAAAAAATTATGAAATCACGTTAAAACTTTCAATTTAATCGCCATTTGATAAAGAATTAGCAGAATAAGTTGCCTTGAATAGCGACCGCCAACAAATTACAAATTAAATTTGGTTATTTTGATCGGTAAAATCGGTAATTTCTAGGTAATTACTTTTCATGCGTTTATTTTATTTTTCACAATAACCAAGGAGCAAATTTCAAGTGCTGGGTGTCCTCATTCAATTATAACCGTTATAGTCTGAACAAGAGACAAAAACCAATAATAATTAAAACAATTTTTTAACCATAACTGATTATTAATAAAATTAAGTAACCAAGCATGTAGGTTGAAAAATTATACCATATCATGTTTACTTATAGGTTTCTAGGCCTGCGTGCTCAGTTTCTATACTGATTTTCCCAGGAAACAAATCAAGATTGAATGAATATACCTCGAGCACCAAAAAGAGCAATATCGCTTCGTGTTTGCTAAATGCGACAAGCAGTAGATAGAAACCTAATAATTGTATTCATTATAAAGGTATATAGTTTATATTAAATGTAAAACTTGGCCTACAAGCGATTTGCAGGCTTTAATGCTCGAATCACCTGCTCCCCCACTTTCCTAAAACTTTTCCCAACTTCGCTCGTTTCCGTCAAGTATCCAACAAGATCAAAACAGCTGTAACCCGTTAAGATTTTTTGAAAGTTTGTAAATTTTTGACGATTTTCCGATTCTCGCCATTTTGATGAATTTTTTTATCTTTTCACGTTTTTGCATGCAGTTCAACTTCAGCAACCATGTTGAGTACGAATTAAATTTCTAAGTATTACTACCTAGTTTAGTTGTGTGGTTTGAATGAAAAATAAAATAAAACTTCATGCGGGTACCATAAATTTACTTTGATATAATTTAAAAAATTTGTGACATTTCTTGCCAGAAAATAAACCTGCATAATAAGAATGATTCCAGATGGATAGTGCGTTGACATCAAATTACATTCGTTATTTTTGATTGCATTTGGTCCACATGCCACAATTGCATTGCACCTATGCTAGACTTTGCTTTAATTCACGATATACCTGATGATATTTATACCAAAATCAAATTCAGTCAAGATCAATCATCGAATCATACGCCAATAATTATATCACTTAGTGCAAATATCATAAACAAACCCACAACGCCTACACTATATTCTAAGAAAACCAATTGGAAGGAGTGTCATAATCATCTGAAAAGAACACAAAACTAATATTCACTAAAATAAATCGCGAATATAGATGATGCCGTACAGAACCTCACGCTTGGATTTCTACCTTAAATAATTATTTATTTATCAGCACAGCACAGCTCATTTTAAGTTAAGAACATTCCACATCATATAAATCAGGCTTCACCAACTACATAGAGCTATTTCAGAATCAAAATTCCACATTTGTGCATTATATGAAAAATCTTTCTGAAGAAGACTATTCCATATGTAAGGCCACAAAAATAAAAAAACCCCAACCAGCACGTGCCCCAACCAGCACGTGCCGCCCGTTAGAAATCAGACCGCACTTGAGGCCAGAATGGATCAGGAAAAAGCGGAAAGTTTTGCAGACCATCTTTCACGACAAATAGCGACGACGTTGAGATGGAACATTTAGTAATCATTCCCTGCCAGCTAAAATTACCAATACAATCCTTACTCCAGCAGAAGTGCAGAATGAAATTAAATTACTGAAGAACTAAAAAACTTCAGGCTACCTTGTAACAGTACAAATTCTTAAACAACTATCTAAGAAAGCATTGTTAGTTCTCACAACCATATTTTATAACGAAATGTTACGATTATCCTATTTTTTTATAACATGGAAATTTGCTCAAGTGATAATGATTCTTAAACCAAACAAAACCACCCAATAAAGCAGCATCATACCAACCTATCAATCAGTTTTCTCCAAATTATGCCCAAAGTATTCAAGATACTGTTCCTGAAGAGAATCAGAAAGGAAATGAATCTTAATGATCTTATACCAGACCATCAGTTCGGTTTTAGAAAATGTCAACTTTGTCAACAGCAGAAAGTCTTGAAGGATGAAAAGTGTTCAGAGCCATTTTCCCAACTTTTGAAAAAGTGTGAATTTGGAATTCTTTACAAAAGAAAACTTGCTTTACCCAGTCCTTTTTACTTTATTATAAAATCATACCTCTCGAATAGATTTTATCAAATCAAATATAGTAACTCAACATCATGATTACTACCAAATTAAATCTGGAGTACCACAGAGTAGTGTTGTTAGTTCTTTTGGACTATTTCTACATTTGCAGATGATACAGCTCTTCTATCCATCAGTAATCATCCACTAATCGCAGCAAATTTTGTACAGTATTACTTAAATTTGTAATAAGCTTGATTCGCTAAATGAAAAATAAAAATAAATCCAAGCAAATCAGTGCAAACTTTTGCTACAAGGTATACTAGTGCCATCTGTCGGCAAGTGATAATCAATAACTTCCAGATATCTTTTGGAACGAAAGTGAAATACCTAGGTCTACACTTTGTTCAGAGACTAACATAAAGAAACCATATTAAAGCAATGAGGACTCAATTAAACCTAAAAGTAAGGCAAATGTCATCGTGGTTACTTGGACCAAAATCTAAGCTTTCCATTGAGAATAAAATTCTTCTATATAAAACAATATGAAAGCCAATTTTGACATACGGCATACAACTTTGGGGATGCACCAAACTTTTCAAATACAAAAATATTACTAAGTTTCCAATCAAAAACCTTTCGTATGATGCTAAATGGACCATGGTACGTAAGTAACCAAAAAATTCATCAAGATTTAGCCATTCTTTTTATTTCAGAAGAGATTTGCATCTACCTATTACAAAAAATTATCAGGTCATTAAAATCAACTTATTGTAACGTTAACAAATAATGCAACCACAACTAGAGGTCTACTACCTTAGAGCAGCAATAAAACACTTTCCAACTCAAAATATGTTAAGGAGATCCATCAATGGATAACTTTTCGGTTCAAGTTTAAACCTTACATCAAATATGCTTATTACTCTGGGAAAAGGAAACTTGTAGGATGAAATTAGAAAGCTCGCCATAACTACAAAGAATAACAGCTTTGTCATTATGTTACTCAATGGTCTAAATACTACCCGTACCAGCAAAGTCATCATGTTACCGAATGAAAAGACATATTCAAAAAAATAGATTGGGGTAAAAACGTTAATGGTAACCAGTTTTAAACCAGAGAGTATCTACAACACATGGTAAACAATCTTAACATAAGCTCTAAAACAGTTAACAAAAATAAAATTAATATTATGACAATTACCAAAAGCAGAATTACCCTTTTGCTTATACTGGGGTTCCTATTCAATTGATAAAATGTTGTTTCTAAAATTCATTACTGACCAACTACTAGACTCTCCACCACGACCGAGTTATACTCATTCGACCTCCCCAGGAGTCCTTAACGGCTTGGATAAAATACAATCACTGTACTTACCGTGTCCTAAACTTTTTCTGGTTTTTTTCTGGATTGATTACAAAAATTTATAACGACTACTCTTTGTGATATTCAAAAATTATTTTTAAGAATATAAATTAAAGAAAATAAGACGAATCCTTCAAACTTTTTTATTGTTCGTAACTGTACAAACTGTAGCTTAGTCAATCCTTAGAAAAGTAACCAGTTTGTTTATAAATATGCTATCATTCATTTCTTACACGATGATATCAATCTAATATCGACCCACTGCCCTTGCTTTCGCATTGTATTAGCTAGGTAGCAAATTGGTCTTACATTACAAATGCAAGTTGCAGTCATTTTTATCTTATTTATAAAGAGTAAAAACTAGAAAGATAAAGATTAAACTGATACAATTAAAATAAGAAGCAAATTAGAAGGTAATTGATGCATTGCTAAGGAAGTTGTAGTATGGCAAATGACATAATTATTGCCATTTTAGCATAAAACATAATCAAAATATAATTATAATTATTATTCTATGTATGTAAACTTGTATGTATCTATTTTTGAATTTAATTTTTTATCGTCTATTAGGTTACTACTAACTAAACAACCCACACAAGTCTAGTTCCATAAATAAAATTAAATTACAGCTATTTACATATAAAATTAAATGCTATACTAATAAACTATGCGAACTAGAAAACTTGAAAATTTAAACTTGAACAGCAACAGTTAATTAGATATAAAAGTCCGAAAGCTGCGGCCTTTGTTCTATAAAATTCAGTGTACTACTTATGCAATTTCAGTTTTACATTCCTTTATGGTCAACAGTACAACACTTTTCAGTAGCTAACTTGAATAATAGCAACAATTAGCTATACAAATCAGCTTTAAAAGTAAAAAAAGTCGTAGAATTCAGTTTGTTTACTTAATTGTTATCGTTTGTACTATCAAGGATGTTTCCCACACACATAGGAAATATTCACATGCAAATACAAGCTACATAGGTATAATTTCAAGATCGTAAATTTTAGACAAATACGTTGTTCATTGAAAATGTTACGTTCTCTAAAAAAATTTCGAGAAGGCTAACGGTTGAATGTGTGCGTTATAATTTACATTTTTAAGTGCATAAAAATAAGCTAAAGCTAAGCATAAGCGTAAACGATAAAAGTTATGAAAATTTTTATAAAATTTAAAGAACGACGCTGTTTTGGTTTTGCAGAAGAGTTTGGTTGATAGTTCATAACGGCACGCTACCCTCAAGCCATTGTATTGGTTTGCAATGTCCGTTGTTGGTCCAAATATTCACGCCAAATGTTACTCTAGTTTAAACTGTATTCTTACAGTTCCTTTCAACATTTTAGGAAGTATTACCCCAATTCCTGTTGACAGCACCGCTGTCTGCCTTAAGGAGAATATTCTAATCATAGTCTGCAATTTTGAACTGTACTCTATCAGGAATCATAACATATAAACAGGACATCCTGTACAAGTCGATATAGGAGTATTATAAAAACAGTGATAAAAGACAAGATTGCTTTATAAACTCAAATTTTTTGTATTGCCGAATGTACGATTATATTACATACAAAGAAAATTCGATAAAAAACCTAATGAAAATAAATGATTTCCTGATGCAATTAGTTTTATTTACAATAACTAATAACTGCATTAATGTGCATAGCCTAAAATGATTTATTAATAGATTCGCTTACATTATAATAAACTCATTATACATACATCGAAACACTTTCATGTGTAAAATTGTACAGTTATTAATGCCGTAAAGACATACACTAGGTACCTACTCGATATTAAACTGCCGTTAATTATCATTTAATTATTTGTATATCGGATTATGATAGATGGTTAATATTAAGTAATTCAATAGGTATTATAATCAATATTACTTGTAATAAAAATTGGAAATCATCCATTAGTAAACAATTCAATTGACTCGCTTTCGTTAACATCTTCCAACTGAATAACCCATAAGCGTAACAAACAGCTTAGTTCAACCTTGATTTGTGGTTGCAAAGAATTTTTTCGATATCCTATAACTAAATTGTAATCATTAATGCCATCATAAAGCTTGTTATTTTCAGTTAGTTATGCTATCGCTTTCGTTAGTTAAACGATTCTAAAAATTGTCACTTGTTGAGGTTTTAAGCGGTAAATTGCTTCCCAAGTATTTCTTCACTTGAGATTTTTCAAAATGGAAACCTCTTGTTGATAAAAGTATACTACCATGAATTGTATTGTTAATATTAAAAGAAGAAAAAAATAAGAAAAGAGAAGTTTATATTGACGTAGGTAGTTATTTATTCATAAGGATAGGAAGACATATATGTATGTACAACAATTGTGTTCAATAAAAACTACTGCATTCCCTTCTTTGTCTGAACAGAGAACACTAGAATTTTAAAAATTATTCAGTAAATATTTGCATAAATCCATTAAAAAAACTGGTTAAATAAAAAAATGTTAATCTTTTCATTAAAAAAATCTTTTTTGGCAAAACACAATATCAACAGGTTTATTAATTTGGATACGAACTCAAATTAAATAGCACTAAAATGCTAAATTGTATTTAATAAAAAATGAAATTTTTTGGAAAAATAAATTATTGTAAAACATAATGTATTAGACATTTGTTGTGTCTGGATGATTTAGTTTTAAAGAGTTCATTATGCAAAAATTTAGAAATTTGCAATTAGTGCCAGTTAAGCTCTAAAATATCGATTTAAATAAATTGTTGCTGCTACTAGCTATCTATTAATTTGGATTGCCCAATTTAAGCACATAATAAATCTATAACCATTATATTACAATATATAATAATAAAGACACTGGAAGATAATAAAAAAAAATTACCCAGTGAATAAAATGAACAATTTTAAGATAATTGCATGCCTGTTAAATTTTATTTTTATTTTCATATAAATTATAATCTATGACTAGATGGAATGAAGTTATTTTACTAATGATAATTGTATAATAATAGTAAATAAAATTAATAGAACTACTTTTAAGTAAAACTAAAAGCATCAACTAAGAATTTATATCTGTGGTAAAAATAGTACCTACTACATATATTTATGTATAAGTCGATTTACGATTTCACAAATTACAACGACGCTGATATACATAAATTTTTATAAAGTATAAGATGATAAAAGTTGTTTTGAGCTAACTTCTGAACAACGGCAGAAACGTGTTTATACTTTCTCGTATTTTTGTTATATAATAAATAGAAATTTCGTAAAATCCTTTTTTATGCGTTAGCTTTTATTAGATTTTTAAAAGAAGAATATAGGGATACATTTTTTAAATATGCGTATCGAAAATTAGGTCAATTGCCGAAACATTAAAGAAGCCAAATAAATTATTGAATAACAAAGATTGCATTGCAACATTTGCAATTTTAAGAGAAGGTATTCCTTCGTTAATATTATTTCAAAAATGATGCAATTAAAAAAATTATTAAACGTGGATGTCGTTTTTACAATAAATCATTTTAAGAACCCAACAAATATAAATTTTACTGCAGTGAAAAGCGAAAGTTTAAAAAACTCTGATTTATATCACTACTGTTTTTATATTATTTGTTTCGGCTCGTTGATTGTGTTTTTGTTGAACATTTTATATTTTTTATAAATTAAGTAAAATAATGATTAATTCAAAAACATAATAATTTATAAAAATTTCGTGGTAGTACTACCATTAGAACCAGTTAGTTTCAGATCGTCTATGGAAGGTACCTACCGTCACTATAGCATTGTTCATATTTGTTTAAATTAATTACTTAGGTTTTTGCAGCTTCTTCTAATATTTATAATAACAAAAAATATGCTATACTCGGAATCGTTGCTCAAAAAAGTTTATTTAAAGCGTAGAACATTGGCATATTATTACAATAGCGCGCTATAAATAATAAACAAAATTAATTTTCACGATGATGGTTAAATAAATAATTAAAAATTATACAATACAAATTGTTATTTAGCAAACCTTGCTAACACCTTACGCGATAAAATCAGATCCGAATGATTAATTTCATTGTCTTAAATAATTATTTTATAATAAAGGTTATTGTTTGTTACAGTTCTGTTAAATTTCAAGGTTTAAAATTCAAAAATAATACTTACGCAATAATTCGTGCCAATAAATATAATTTTTTTGCAAAAATTGCTTTATTTGGTATATCTAACATATGAAATTCAAAATTGATTTTAAAATTAATTAGCAAATGGTTAAGAAATTTTGTGTTCGTGCAAAGTAGGAAACAGTTTAATTTAAGAAAGCAGGAAATGTAAGAATTTAACTATAACATTTTTGTGTCCTTGTTTGTTGCATTTCTAACTTAATGATTTTGCATTTTAATTCTTCTAGCTTTGCTAGAAATTTATGAGAATGAAGTAACTATTTATATCTATGAGAAAATGTGATATTCTTGTTAAACGTTTATCTAAATATGGAAAAGACAAAATCTTGGTAATGCAGTTACTGACAGTGCCGTCGAGTATCTCGATTATTTGCAAGGGTACAGCTCAAGATACAGTTACGTGATATCCCTTTCAGCAGGTCAATGCTATCTTTTGCCACGATATAAATTGCGAATGCACCTACAACGAACTTCTGCAAAACACATATTACTTAATTTCAGTAATTTATAAGTTAATAGTGGCACCAACTTGTTTAATTGCATTTGAAGATGTAATAGAAGACAAACTGGTTTCTATTAAATATTTTTATGAGCACATAAAACATCATTACATTTTGGTACCAAATACCATTTTTGTATACACACATACATCGTATGTACTTTAGTTTATATTTTCCCACAATAAGAGGTATACCCAATACAATTCTGTTACAGTAATACGGTCTTACAAAAAAGTTCCTGGACAAAAAAACTGAAACTTATTTTAGCATTTGATGTAGCTAAAAATATTTAATTTAAAAACAGAAAGATTCTCACGATAACGGTAGAATAGCTATAAAGCTCTAATGTGAGAATTTAACTGTAACTTACGTACCTATCTTAAATATTTTCGAAATGATTTTCTTGCTCATTAAGATTTACAAAATATTAATAACAAAGAAAATGAACAAGAGAACAAAATGCGGGTGCTTTACCAAGAGTTACATATACGCAAGCGATCGATCATCTTTCGGCATCTGGCTTCATTGTTATAAACATTGTTTTCTAGATTAGTTACCTGAATGTTATCCCTTTTGTAGAACAAAAAGTTAAGCAAAGTTGAAGGACCTCAAAAATCAAAACCAAATCAAGTTTCATCAATATTACTTGTTTTCGGCGACTATATTTTCCAGTTTTTTTCTTATAAATTTCGAACAATTCTGTTTCTAGGTGGTACTTCTAAAAGCTCGTTTTACTGCTAGATTAAATAATTCAAGTCTGTTACACACGACTAGGTAAAATGATTGCATTCATAAATCTTCATCGTTGTGATTATTAAACTAATAAATCACGCGTAATCAATTCAAAATTGAATTGTTCCGTTAGAATTTTAACGTACAATGCTACCAAAACTAAATATAATACAATGCAGGTCACGTTATTATTATTACAAACTGTGTACAGATGAGGCCTTCAACTTCCTTTTGTCACTTCCGTACTAAGTTACAGCGATGAATTGTAACGCTCCGAAGTCTATGTTGTGTGCAATTTGCAGTTTATGGTCATACACCGCTAAACAGGCGTGAAACAATTGTGTAATTAACGTACACAATTTTTGTGTTTTTTAATTGATTATTTAATTGCAATCGTTGTAAATGACAATCAAAGTAAATTTACGATGATAACCAAAGAAATAGAATAGAAATGCAATTCTCCGACAGTAAAGTCAAACTTTTCTCATGACCAATAAATATCTTTTGACGATTAGAAAAACTAATAAAACTGAAAAGGCTGAAGGAATTCCCAATTTTTTAAATTTCATTATTCAAAGCTGAGAACTAGAAAATGGGTCAATTTTTACTTTTTTACTAACTACCACGTAAATTAACTATACATTATTATTACTATTAATTTTAAAAAAATTATGTTATTCCAGTTTTGACTTACTAATGATCAAAATTAAGTAGGTAGCTAGATGCTGCTGTTTTTGATCAGCAAAGTAGGCAAATTGCTAGAAAGCATTATTTTTTAGTCTGATGTCTATAATTAAGTAGTAGCTCAGTAATTCTCCTTTTGTGTTGTTATTTGCATACCTTGAACGTCAAATTAGACCAACGCTGGATACAGATAGTTTGCTTAAAATTACAATTTTAATTAATTGCTATTCTCAAGTAAATGTTTCAAAACAATTTTGTTTATTTTAGCTCAAGTACGTAAAAACTTATATTGTGTAAATGCATTATGCATTTCCTGAAATTCAAGAAAACGAATTGATGCTTGTCTGCAATGTGCCGTAAAAAACTAAAATGCTAAATTAAATCTCGTTATTAGAACAATGCCATTGCTTTGAGATCAGTTTAAGAAATTCTTTTAAAAATTTAAATCAAAGTATGTTGTGTAATATTATAATTTTTCTATTCAGTCATATGTGATATAGCTATGTATCAAACACATGGAGCACCCACTGTTTAACGTGGGTTCATCGGGAAAAGTATAATATTCTTTATTTCCAGAAAGTTTATTGGGGAAATACAGTTAAATTTCTAGTATTTCCCAAAATAATTCCTCGTTAATATACGCATAAAGCGATTAAATTTATTGCCAAATTTTATAATTTTTCAGCTGGACCACAGCAGTTTAATTTAATTTCTTTTTAAATATTTAATAAAAAAGTAATAACTTAAAAACTCGCTTAAAATTTAAAAAAATCATATTAAAAAGTCAAACAAATAATATTGCTTAATTTAGCATACCAAAAAATAACAACCTCATCTCAAATTATTTTGTAAAAGTAAAACCAAATAAAAAATATTTTACGTGCTAGAATTCGACATAAATTATTTGGTTATCGAAAAAATCGTTCCACAATAATGAAGTAAATAATAAACATATCAAATATGGAACAAGGTGATTTTGAAATAAAATTTATGTTATATAGCGAATCGTTGTTCGATTTTATTTAACAAAATAAATATGACAACATGTGACTACTGGTTAGGCCACAAAAGGGTCTAATTGTAAACTTTATCTATCTTCGGATTTCAAACATATAAAGCAATAAATATCAACTTCAAACTTAATTAGTGCAGATCATTTGACGATCAAAACAATCACGTAACAACAATTTTTCAAAAAGGTTTGAAAAATTTTAGATGTCTAAGAATCCGTGTTTCATCTTGTTCTTTAATAGTTTTGGATGTTTACTCCTCAATTCACAAATGAAAGAAACAATAATTTCTAAGAAAATATTGAGGTTAGAAATTTAAAAGTGCAAATCCTTTAAAGGTCCCAACACACTGTGTTGCAGTAAATGAAATTATTAACATATTATTATATTATGTTGATTTTTGGATATTTATGTATATGAACCTATCAATAAAAATAACATGTACAAAAAGTAGAACTTGAATACAAGTAATATTTTAATATCTAATAAAAAAACTTGGAGATAGCAACGATTGATATAAAATTGCTTAACCGACCAAAAAATCCGTTAGTTTGCAAGTAATTAAAACTGATATATAAAACAGATCAATGATCTTTATATTTTTAGACTGTAAAATATTATTAATTTATTATTGTATTATAAGGATTGAAAGAGCCAATTACAAATGCAGCAAATGCTCCCACTGAAAGTCTAAATAAATGGTAATATGGATTTCAATAATTTATTATATATCAACTAATAATAATTATTTATGTAGACGAACAAAAAGTAATTTATGTACAATACTGTAATTAATGTGGGTGTGTTCTTGAAGTACTTACTATCGGACAAACTGCATAACATAATTTTTTTTAAATATAGGTATAAATAAAACTGACTTATAAACAAGTAAATAGGCTGAATTCGAAGCAGTACAAGTTGCATTGTTATGGTTTTAAAATATTTTTAATATTACTTTAATTATGTTAAATAGAAACTTGGAAGCATTTTTCTGATAACAGGAAATAATTAGCGGTAAGTGATGAATAAAAAGCAAAATTTCACTTTTTAGACTGCAAAATTATAGAATACACTATTTCTGTGTATTAATTAAATTAACTTGAAACATTTAATGTGTAGAAAATTTCTCATTTAATTATAAACATTAATTTCTCAAACAGTTTTAATTTAATAATTTTTATTTATAAAGGGGTACTTCAAATTGATAGTTTACTGCATAAACACGAAACCGTTGAGTTTTTAAAATATTCTAAACAATCGAGTTTTAAAATTATAGCAATTAAAGTACCTAAGGTGTTGTTTAAAACCTTATGGAAAATTATATAGGATTTACAGTTATTTTATGCGGTTCGTTTTATGAATTGTTAACAGTACACTTACTTAGTAATTCTTGACCCATTAATAAAAATTTGTCTGTGGGTACCACAAAATAAAATCATTTAAATCGTAAAAGTCTTACAAAATCGAAAATTAATTTAAAAAATTGAATTATTCCATTCATATCATAACGGGTTCTAATTAAAACAGATGTCTTTCCACTTTAACTGAGTACCTACGTAATAAAAAAAACAATTTGCATTCTTTGTGTGTAACACAATAAAATTATTAAGGCAACAAACAAGGTCGAGTTCTTAATTGCTTTATTCGCTGTTAAATTCTCTATTACAGTAATGCATTATTAATTTATTAAAAGGTAAATGTCAATACCAGAACTGCAGCTTATTATAGTACAAAATTGTTTTATTTTAGAATACTGCACTTACTATAATCGTTGGATAAATAAATGTATGCAGTACAATAATGATAACCTACTCAAAATTGTAATCGATTGCTGTTGCAATAATAAAACTGCTTCTGTGTAATAGAAGAATTTCTGGTTTGTTAAATCCATAATTATTATTCACGCAGGAATTTCCTATGTAAATACATAACATGCGAAAAATCGAGTGGAAATGTCGATATTACTACTTGTTTCACATCCTTCTCGTTGGCGGTATGGTAACATTGATAAGACACACAAGTGAAATTTTAATCCAAGGTTCGAATAAAAAGATATAAGGCACATACGCAAGAGTTATTGTTAAAATTATTAATTTATACATACATATTGCAAAATCCTGTTTGTAACATTACTTTTTATCATATATTTATATTTACTATCGTCGAACAGCGTTGTTTTCGTGTCAAGGCAGCAGTGCATTTCAATACCTACAATAATGTCGCCACATTTCTTCGTATAAATTCTATCAGGTCTACCTTTGCATATTGAAAAGGTGAGTATTAGATAGACTCATTTATGAGTTGGCTGGAAACTCATTATTGGTTATTTTCAATTTGCTAAATATATAACTTGAATTTCCAAGTGGTTGTTAATTATTCGAGTAAACATAAATTCTAGCAATTTAAAAACGCTCGAGGAATTATAAAAGAACCACAACACATAGCAAAGAAACACTTCAGTTTTGATTTGCATAATTGAAATTTTTTTGAAACGACTTTGAATATTAAAATCGACATGATTACTTGGTTTAGTTTTTGTATTGTGTTTGGACGGAAGCGACGTAATTGGGTTTTAATATTAAGAAATTGAAACAAAATTATAAATTTACAACACTCGCGAGGAAAATCCTTGGATAAAATCTAGTAATTTAATAAAGAAAAATTACGCAGCACTATTTAGGAAGCTATTTATAATTTATGTAGTACACCAGTCAAAACATATGCCTGGTAAATATATACCAGGTGCGTAAAACTCTACGAGTAAATAAAAACCTTCCTAACCGTGGGAGTTGGTTATTTAGCAATATAATTAAGACAAGATCGGTACATATTAGATAACCTCGCCATAGGGCAAGAGAAAATCAGGACCAATGCTTCCGCAAAATTGCAAGGCATGATCGCATATACGAGTAATCTAGTGCTATTACGAATTTATGTCACAGAGAAACACGTATCACATCAAAATTAGTTTGCATCATTCAAGAATAAATTTGTAAACGCAAATTTATTAATTTATTAAAATAAACCGATAAGAAAGCAAAATTTAAAACTTTGAAGGAAACTAAATTTTATTCATTTCGCTTTCTTTTGGATCCATTTTCGGTACCATAAAAAAGCGAAACCAAAGATCGAAATGATGATGTGAAAACAGCTGTCATTAAATAGCATTTATGCCATTTTTATAACCGTATCACAGCACTTTGGTAAGAAGCCATTACAAGATTTATTAATTTCGAAATTAGTGTATTGAAAAGCTTCCGTTGATGTAGAAAACGATAGGACATCCCTTTAGTTTTTAAATTCGCGATTTTTCTAATAAAATGCAAGGTGCATTGCCCCCTGATGGTATTCCATAATTAGCTAAAAAAATTATAAAATTTCTGCAATTTTTCAAAAAATTACCGCTATATTAATTTTTGAATTAACATTTTTTATGAGAAACAACAATGGGGCATAAATTTAATGCAATAAATAAAATGAACTTTCAAGTCATAAGCCCCTTGACCTTGTCAAACCTAGCGGTGCTGTGTTGATAAAATGAATATTTTATAAATATGTAAAAACGAAACTCATCGTGGGTCATTATATTTTTAGCACAAATGCGAAAGTCCCATTTTCAAGATTTGAACCCGCATATCCAGTTTGAAAGCCGGTACGTGCCCACATGACTAATATTTTTCAACTTGAAGTAATTTGCATTTTATAAATCCTAACTTATTGGTATGTACAGTGGAATATTACTTTCGTTAAATTGCTGTTTATACTTTCAGTTAAGTTTTTAACATTTGGTTAACATTGATAAATAGGGATGTAATTTATTATCAATTTTACCTAATCAATGTGATATGTTGCGATTCATTAATTGTACATGTAATATCTCGTAAATTACACACTTTAAATTAAATAAATTGCGAGTAAATACTAGAAAGTTGTTTTACATGGTGATTTTTAAGATTTTTATATTTTTCGAGTGTAAATTTATTATTTGCAATAGTAGGGATTGCAATTAATTTAGGATTTAACTATCTACTAAATTTTTAATTAGATATTTCTAATTACCGCTTGCTTAAAAATTTAACATATTATTATAACCAAAATATAATTTTATGAAAAGTAGTTATTTATTTGCATAGCCGGTGGCGTAAGTTACATCCCGGGCCTTTGTAACAACCGTAAATACAACATATTTTTTTACATCTAACCAGGAGATTGCTACTTAGCTGTATTGGTTTTAGTTTCCAAGCATTGCAAGTAAAGTACTTCCATTTATTTTTGCATAGGAGTCCATTAGTAACTATTGCGAGGGGTTTCAAAATGTTTCGCTATGCTACTGGGCACACCTATAGAACAACATTAATTGAAAGTTAAAGGAATAAATTCAAATTATCTAACTAGGAAGCCTAATCTACTTATCGACGATCTAATGTTATTTTACAATTATCCATAAATACAAATCAAATTTCAATTAATATCCATGCATCAAGGGTTCTCGTGGTAGACCACCTCGGTGGTTTGCCTGCCGAGGAAAGATGGTAAGAAAAAATTTATACTCCAGCTCGGGCTCGAACAGGAAGTCTCGTTTTAATTTAAAAAAATTAACTTAAGAAGGTGATGCTCAAATGAACGAATCCTGCAGGAGACAAAGAATGTAATCACTAAGTAAATTTACATTTTTCCGGCACAAATGTGGTAGCCTCCTATTCGTCACTTTTGTTATGAATTATGTACGAATTCATACGTGTTATTAATTTAAGTAGATAAAATAATAAATAGTCATCGGCAATTATCGATAAATTACTAAAGTAATGGTATTTAATGTTACAAAAATATAGCCTATTAGTATTCTTCATAATTGTTCCATTATAGCCTTATAATAAGGTTAAAAAAGCTTTTAATGCAGTTCAACTAAAATAACATACATACATTTTGTAAAAAATTAAAATTATATGGTGTTTTTGCACTTGAAACAATTAACGTATGTGTTACTAATTATCTCATAACATACAAAACTTACCCAGTCATAATAACAATTACAATACTTTGTTTTATAAATATTTTCTTTATGACGATATTCGTGATTATTTTTTTTTATCGCTGTAATAATATTTTCTTATCTTGTTTCAAGACTACACCTGTAGTTTAAAAAAATGAATCAATCAATAATTAAGCTTACATTCTTTGCTTCTCTACAAATTCTGGACAATCCATGGTCCGGGGTGGGCCAATCCTAGGCTCTCTTTTTACTATTTCGCTTTATAAACCCAACCAGGGAAAAACATTAATCTCGCCCGTCTTCTTCACACTCAATCTTTGGAGAGACCATCAAAATCAACGTGTAATTTTAATTTTCAACAATTAGATTTTATTATATTTATTTATGTGTCTAGTAACCATAAATAAAGACACAATTATAATAAAATGTTGATACTTACAACTGAAAACGTAAATAAAAGTAGCGGTACAATTAATGATAGTAGGAAAAGTGATAACTTGAACTGTTATGTGGTGCTTTACAATAACAACTTTTGTTGCATCTTTAGTGAATATTAATTCAAATTTCTAGTTGATTATGTAAGAAGTTCTCATAGTTATTAATTTACATTAATCATTCATTATATGTAAAGCGCGTTCTTAATTTTTTAGTAAATTAATTATTACATTTCAGAAAGTGATGGTTTTATTATTATTAATAACCATTCGTTCATAAGTTGAATTAATATTGTAAAAAATAATCCTGTTACTAATTTAAATATTACTGCAAAGCTGATGCATATAGTAATTACATCATTAAGTTGTTGATATAACATCATAGAAGAGTTTTTGATTAACTTATATTCTAGCAAGAAGTTATTTATCTACCATTGTGCTACTAAATCTGAAGACTCAAGGTAGCATAAACTATTTAGATATTATATTTTCTTTTGACATTCAAAAAAATTAAGAATTAAAATCAACTGCAAAGAGCTTCAGAAGAGCGGTTTTACCTTACGTGTGTCATCGAAACAAAAATTAGAAAATTTTATTGCCTACCACAATTCATCTACAAAATTCCTTCATGACATAAGTAGTAGGAATGTGATGAAGATTTTATTTAAAATCATTGCAGTTTATATTTCGCGTACCACCCACTGATGAAATATTTGATTGTGCTTACCTGAATTTGTACGTATAGGAATTTTGAAGATCGATGATTTTTGGAATAATTTATTTTAATCACAGTTCTCCAGTGTTAAACTGGGAGGGCTTAAAATTGGAAATTTTAACTACCGAACAACAAAATTTTTAAACCCTTCTTGTAGAACACTGAAGAATTATTTCGTTACCTATACAAGTTAACATTATGTAAATTTAACATTTTTACAGCCCACTTAGTATTCATTGTCATATAGTTCCCAAAATTATAATTTTGATTGTAAATTTGTTGAAATTCCAGTTCTTAGTTTTTCAATGTTCTCACCTTCTAATACTCAAAACGTTAATTAAAGGTAAGTAGATATTCAATTAGAAATAAATTAATTACAATTTATGTCAAAAATTATTAATTAGTTTGAGTATACCAACAGTAAATACAATTTAATTTTGATAAATTGATGTTGCACAATCTAGAGAATTTATAATTTTGTTCCTAATGTTTGTGTACAATGGAATCCATTAAATAGCCACTGGGTAACCAAAGCATTTACAAAAATTACTGGCCATTCGTAGACTTATATTGCACTCGCGTAAATAATAAAAATGTTAATATAAATGACCTTCGTAATATGCAGAAATACATTGCCGAGAACTCTTCCTATTAAGAACTGCCTCGTGCGCTCAAAACCTTCTGGCGCATTTTGTATTTACTGGCATCATCTGTCTTCCACTCCCTTTCGAAGATCTACATTAAGGAAGGAATAAATTACACAATTTGAAATGGCCTAAACTAAAAATCATTAGAGAAGACGACTCGAGGAAAATGAGTAGCAACTTCAGTGACGTTGCCAATAAAATTATAATTCAGGAATAGGTCAACATTGTATTCAATTAAGGTAAACATGTTTCTGCACAGCATGCATCCCAAAAATTAAGAGCCGCATTATGAATTGGTATCAAAAATTAGTTAAAAAACCATATAATTCATGATTTTATTTTGAAAACTAATTTTTATGCCAGGTTTCCATTTCAAGTTATTGGAAAACATAATTTCAAAAATACTCATTGTCCATTATCAGCATTTTTACAAGCAGCCCTAATATATTCAATAATCATAAAAGTGTAACACATGATTTTTAAGGCAATTTAGCAGATAAAAGTATGAACACCTCTGGTAATATTCAATATTAGATTGATTATGAAATTTAAATAATGAATTTCAAGCTTAAAGTTCCATTCACCACAACACACCCTTTACTTCGACCATACACATCGGCGAGTACTGCCCATGCATTCACACCATAATCACATTGCAAAAAATATTTGGTATGTTTCGCCTACTTGGCGTGAAACCAGATTGCACACCCCAAATCTTGTCCGTAAGTTTTTTATACTCGGTTACTAACAGGAGAGAGGAAAAAGGCGTAAAAATCCAAATAAAGGAATAACGATGAAAAGTGTACTATTTTAGAATATTTGTACATTTTCCGCCATTTTTTCTCCATGTCATTCAATTGAATTCAATTTACTGATGAATTATTTTAAAATTGCAATAAACCCACAAGACCAAATTACGGTATCATACGAACTATAAATCTAAATGTTGAAAATATATCTCAGAAAACGAATGAATCAGAAATCAAGTTGGAATACTTGAGTAATCAGAAGAGTTTTTAAACCGAATATTTTAAAACAGCTTTTTGCTTACAAGTGATTCATTATAATATTATATTTATGTAAAATTCATGCGCATAAATAGCAAAAAATTAAAAAAACAACATTATTTTATGATTTCCTATTGTAAAGCGATTATTTTCTAATAATTTTAATTTCTTTGTTATAATCTATAAATTTTATTTTAATTATTATCATAAAAACAATTTAATACTCATTTGTGCAGTTTTTATTCCTTACTGATATTTCCATGATGCTTTGTTATTAGCGGAAAATAATATATGATACCTCATTTTCTTAGTTACATCCGAGTTTCAACAAAATAGTTAAGACATTAAATTTATATAATTCTAGTAATATAACTGCATCAAGCTAATGCAAATTTATAACTCTGTAGTAAAAGTGTTACGTTTAAAGATCAGTATAATAACGATGAAAGCGGTATAACTTACGAAATGATTCGATTTCTGATTATTTCAACAGATTACACGTAAAGTCTCTGGAAACATTTTGCATCTTCAAAACTGTTTCCCGAAATTAATTAATAACCTTTAGAATTGTACCTCTTTTCGAAATCAATTACCCTCTGATGAGAACTACCAACCCGAAACTTGTATGGTGAAGCGATCTTGACAATGTAAGGTATGGTAAGGTACATAGGAAAGAATCAGAACTGAAATTCTTCTGATTATATTATTATTTTTTGAAGATTAAATTACAAAAATTATATATGCCACAACATATCTAAAATTGAATGTAGTAACTTACCAAATTTTGAAAATTCAAAGATTTTTAATATTAAAATGCCTTCTTCAAATACTAATCTTCGAATATACCTTATAGTTGAAAATTATTTACTCGGTATATGTAAATAAGAGTTATACCTATAAGTACCTAATTTGAATTCTTATTTTTGGTCGGCTCATTAAAATATAAGACCGGTTTTTAATAAAAAATACATTTTATAGAAATTGCCTACAACTTCCAGTGTCACAAATGTACGAATACGTATACTCATATTCCTTTTGCCTGCTTTAATTTTTAATATTATCGATATTTTTCCTAATTAACAACGTGATTGATCAATTTTAAATTGATGAAATATTAAACCGTAATCGAAATATAACGTAACATCAATAATAACAGTAAAATCAAGTAAAACATGAACTGGAAAATTGAAGCAATTTGATTTTTGATGTTACACGAATAAAGCAGAAAAAAAATGTAATATCCATTTTCGATTATAAAATAGATTTGATAATATATTTACTTACGATTTTTTTGTATAAATTAATTTCCAAATAAGTAAGTTCACTTTCACTCAGAAAAGTTCAATTAATTCCAACGCTGGGTTAGCAGAGTAACCCGAAATATTCAACACTGAATCGAGAATGTATTTGTTTTAATAAGTAACGAACAAAAAATATAAAATTTTAGGAGTTTAAATTACTTGTAAAGAAGTCATTGGCACATTGCGTCGAACATTCAAGTTTGCACTCGTACGATTCACGATACGAATGATGACTGTTGTTGCTGGTTGCGATGGTAAAACTCAGCACATGCCGAGACCACGACAAAGCAGGGGAAAACCATGAAGCGCTTCGGTTCGCAACGTTACTAAATAACCATTGTTACGAATGCGGTAGGTTTTGATAATTATTATTCAAATGCATGCACAACTTGAAATATTTTGTCTTCAGACTTATTATCTTCGGTTTAAAACGCAGATTATGGTTTCATGACTTTTCTAATCACCCCTAGCGAAGTTCGTGCATGCACTCACTAAAAGTTCGTCATCTATTCATTTGTTGTTCTAACATTAAAATGACCCTGCACCCTTGAATCGTTTAGTAAGATTAGATTATAAAAGAACTTATGCCATCTTGCTCTAGTGGGGTATCAAAAGCAATAATTTCAACAGAAAAGGCTGATGTAAGAGCCTATTTCGATTGCGAAATTAATTAATCTTTTTGATGGTGTATTGTATAATTTATGGAGGAATCAAGCAAATTTTTAATTACTAAATATTATATGAAAGTTTTGTATCAATAGAGTATATGAAATCTATTTATTGTTTATTGTTTAATTAAAATAATATTATCTTTATGGGTAAATAAATGATTACTATCTGCCATTTAACGTTACAATCGACACCTTCAATTATATTATTTACAAATGTGATTACATTTTGTTCAAACTAACATAAAAATTATACACGAAATACAAAAATACTTAAATTATAAATATGTACCTACTTCTCACGCAGAAAAACCTTCAAATAAGGTTATTTTGAAGGATGTAAAAAATATAAACTTCTTATGAATTTTTAACGCTGAGATTTCGAAAACACTTGTTCCCACTTTGTTGCCTCTCATAAACAAAATAATAGTTCAATAGTACAACGAATAGTTGACATATCATCTGATTTGATAACAATTAGCAATTTCTCCTCTACAATAAATATTCGTTGAATATAATTTCATTTTACTTTGCAACGAAACAGCATACTCTTTGCACGAAATTGAAAGGTTCATGCTCCGACTGGAAATTCGATTTTTGGGATCACAGCCCTCCGGTGAACGATGTTTACAATAATTTGATCTTATGTTCGCCTCTACGTGAGCAATAATTTGTAACTAAAATTTCAAAAGACAGTTTTTGTTTTTATTTTGGCAAGCCCTCCACCAAAATTATCTTGAGCAGAATAAATCGTCCAATTAGCAAACCAGTTCGTACAATGTTGCAGCGTTTAAAAAGATTTCCTTAAAGATAATAAAATAATAATAGATAGCAATTTCTGGCAATAAAATGGAATCTGTAAAAGTACTACTTTATACTTTTATTATAAAAGCGGAAATAATTTTGATTTCGGTGACACAAATAATGTGACAACGCTGGTTTAACATACCTACCTAGATAAAATTTGATAAAACATGAAAAAATTATAAAATGAAATTTGATTGTTATAACTTTACGCACTAAATAATTTACTACTATTGTTTGCTACTTTACAATAAATAGCAATTTTATGTAATAAACTTGTTAACTACTTAGAACCGTTTGCATATTATCATACATCAATTTCAAGTAAAATGCAAATTTATCTGTTGCTAATGTTTTAAAGATTTTTAAACTGAAACTTAGTAGAAATTCAATTCAATGAATTGCATGAGGGAAAATTAAAACCTACATTTGAGAAGGCCAAAGTTTATACAATGCAGAGTTGTATTCGATGCATATACTGCTATAACAAAAGATTTTATAAGTTTTATGATGAATCTGTATCACGTTCAAGACCTGAACTTCTTATCATACATAATATAATATGTTGTGATAGAATTCAGCATGAATCTTAAGATTATAAAAGGATATGATAAGAAAATTTAAATACAATTGAATCACGTTTAATCAGTTTCTATCATATTTTTTACTGAGAACAGAAACATTATCAAGGAATATTA
Source organism: Lycocerus yunnanus (assembly GCA_036346125.1). NCBI lineage: Eukaryota > Metazoa > Arthropoda > Insecta > Coleoptera > Cantharidae > Lycocerus > Lycocerus yunnanus. Next base: position 9,259,127 of record JARFIX010000008.1, read on the forward strand.
GTATTTTTTACGTCAACAAAAGTTACTCTCGTTCTCACTGCAATACTTAACCTTTTTATTTGTTTTTGCATTTTTGAAATATCTAAAATGTGGCGGGATTTTTGGAAATTAATAAATTATCCTATCGGTTTTGCACGAAGCGTCTTTAGTTCACTTTGTTAAAGCCCAAGTGTCACATTTTAGTTTTATAAATACAATTTTTGTTTTTTAAGTTTATGTTTAATGTTTGTTTTACGATTTCGGTTACCAAAACATATTGAAAATCGAATTTATAGTCGTTTTACTTATTTTAATTTAATTTGAAGTCATTTATGGGTATGTTTTTCACAATTATTTATATTATTAATCGTCTCGATTGAGTAGTCTACGTACGATAACCTAAGCAAACATATCTCTTGTAAAAACTCGTAATAATTATTGTTCTAAGTTTTCATTTAAAAATGCAAAATAGTTAATTCTCACTCGAACAAAAATGTTTAAAATAAATTGAGTTGTAAGTAGTACTAAACGTTTTAAACAGTGTACCATTATAAAATCGTTATACCAGAAGCATCGTCCACAAAATAAGAGCAGTAAAGTAGCTGTAAGCGAAATTAGAATAGTTAAACGAGCAACCAACTATTTAATTGTAAAATGAAAAGAGTATTAATAAATGAGATAAAACCGAATGCCAAAAACTCAGCGGCGTCGGAAAATTATCTGATTTGGGTAGTATGGGGTTGGTCGATACTTTTTTTGGCGTGTTTCAGGTAGACATCTATGTGTAGTCGTTATCAGTTTATTTTATTCACTGTTAGACGTAGGCCTCTTTCTCTAGAGAAAGGATTCGGTATTAGGACCCCGCCGCAGCTTTTATTATTAATGATGATAATCATCAACGCAGTGGGCTCTTTACGTACCCTCCGAAGTAAGGAGAAAGTCATAAGAAAATTAGACCCGTATTCTATCATTCGCAAAGGATCTTTTGCGGAAAGGATAAGTCAGTACAGGAGTCGGCGCTCGAAGTCTTACCAACCAAACGGCTAATGATAGCACGCTCATATTTTGACATGCGTCAGTCTGTTATGTTGCTTACAAACCCACGGAAGCATATCGTTTTACCTCGCAGTTAAAAAAAGTTATCAAAATGGAATTCAAACTCAACAGTATTATGCTTTGTATTTGGATGAAAAATTGCAACCAACCATTGTTGATGAGCTACGACACTTACATGTGAACGAAATGTTTGTGTATCGGACCACTGCACGTTGCAATAATACTGATAGCGTCAAAAAACGCCATGGAGGCGGACATCCAAAAACAGCAACGTTGACAGAAATGGTTTGAAAAGTGAAGGCCAGAATTAATCCACGAAAAAGCTCAATGTGTTTGCTGGTAGCATGGGGCGCATATTAAAAAATGAACTACGGTTGAAGCTCTATAAAATACAAAAAGTGCAAGATTTAACACCTGCACAAAGGGCAGTTCGCTTAGCAAGAGGAAAGGTATTAAAACACTTCCACGTTAGTGATGAACTTGAAAGTTTAGTATTTAAAAAAAAAAATTACGGTTCAGCAACATGTAAACAAACAAAACCATCGTGTATGGTTACAGTGCAAATCAAAAGACAATTTAAACCAGCGAATTACTCTGCGAAAGCAAGCGCCTGATTCAGTGATGGTTTTGGCCGCGGTGACTGTTCACTATTCGTTTTCATTTAACAGGGCGTAAAAGTAAATAGACAAATCTATCGTGCAAAGATTTTAAACGATGCTTTGTTACCTTGGGCATCTAAACAATTCGGTAGAAACCATAGAACGTTTCAACAAGACTCGGCATCATCCCATAAAGTTCGTGAAACCCAAAGTTTTTTTTACAAAAAAAAGTTTCTAGCTTCATTTCTTCACAACAATGACCACCATATTCCCCGGACTTACACCAATCAATGAATTTTTCCATATGGTCCATTCTGGAGACCAACTAAACTGGGTATCAACTAAAAAATAGGAGACGGTCAACCCCTTAAAGATTGCTCTTCGCCAAGAATGGAACGAAATACCATCAAACTACATTTGTGCTATTATCAGTGCTAAAGGTGGCTACATTGAACAATAACATTTTTTTTTTAATTTGAGATGTTTTTACTATATACTGAAGTTTTTAAATAAAAAAAATCAAAATTGACACTTCGAGTGCCGATTCCGTATGTTTTTTTAAAAGAAAGTGCAGTGTCAAATGAAGTGTAATTATAAAAAAAACAGTTTTTTTAATATTTGTAAGCTACCGAAGATACTTATGTATTTTTTAAATAATAAAATAATTTTTATAGATTATAAAAAAATAGAATAGTAGTCTTAGTGCTGTCACTTTTCTTTTAGAAAAAAGGGTCGATGTCGAGTAGTGGGCACTGGTCTGAAGATGATTTATAATAATAAATCAAATTTTTGTTTGAAAAGTTGAATAATACTATTTTAATAATAATAATTGAAGATACATTTCTATAATTAATTGAAGTTGAAATAATAAATTCTATATAAAAAGCAAAAATAATTATTTGAAGTATATTTTTAATGATAATAATATTAAAAAGAAAAGTGTTATACATCAGTAGTAATAAAATTAAAAATTAAACACAATATTTAATTAAATTCCGTGTATATTATGATTTACGATTTAAACATGCAAATTAATTGCAGCAGCCGATTAGTGTTCTATTTATGTATAGTAAATTTATAATAATGATAATTTATGGTTGATTTTACAATTATTAATAAAAAAATACTACAAAACACAAAACGTAAGTAGTTTGTTGTATTTTTTATTTTAACATCTGAAGGATAGTTTTAGAGGACATTTTGTCAAATTAAACTGATGATTTGGATTTCTAAGACAACTCTGTAAGTATCGGTATTACATTTTTGATTATGTATCGTTCTCATAAATAAACCTAATAATTTTATGATATTGTTCAAGTATACACCAGTGGCTTGGTGTAGTCGTCGGTTGAGTTATAGATCATAAATTCTAAGTTCAGATTGTAATATTCTCGAAATTTCTTAGCTGGGTCTTCCAAACATCATAAGTAGATTTAAGAGTTGGCTCTATATTGGCACAATTCTGGCTAATTGCCAAGGTCACAACACAGAGGTCAAAAAGCAAATTGATCCTTGGTTTATAACAAGAATGCCCAATAATTTTTACAAAACACCTATGTATCTTTCCTTTTTATTTTCCGCATCAAACACTCATAATCGGCAATCAACTGTAATAGATCGCAATCGACTCGATAAACACCCCTCGTATATAAAAAGTGAAATTTCTTTAAAACATTACATTTTTGAGAAACCGAATCTGGTGAGAAATTTAAAAAATTCAAAATTTCAGCATAGATATTATAAGGAATATAATATTTAACCCCCCAGGCAAAATATATTCATATGTATGCAAGTATTGCATGTTCAGATCTTCGGTAATGAAGCCTACGTAGCAACAAGTTCGTGAGGAATATGTGAATAATAAATGTCGCTATAATAACTGACGTATAATTTTAACAGAAATTCCTTAAGATTATACCATATTTTTCAATAGTACTTTATGTCGTCTAACGCCTATATAATAATTTTCATGGAAATTAAAACCTTTTAATTAATTTTACATTTATGAAGACTATGTTTTAAGTTAACACTCAACTTACCATCTCAATTTATATACCAACTTCATAACTTGCATAAATGTAAAGTAAATGCAATGCACAATATTTTCTTTTGTTTATTTTTTCCTTTAGGCAAATTTACATCTTTATAGAAAATTGCCATATCATCGACAAAAACCTGTATTTTTATGGAAGTACAATTCCAGCTATCAATATTGAATTTAAAAAGCCTATACTTATCAAACTACCTTAAGGTAGGAACGTGCAAAATGTATACTACTACAAACAGTTCTTGCAGTTTGGTTAACTGGCCTTACCATAGATAACATTTTTAATAATATCTATTCGTATTTTAAATCTGCTTTAACTATCATTATGGAAACCAATTTAATAAGAAATGATATCTAACTCGACAATAATGATAAAGTGAATACATTCGTTTCGAGTAATAACTGGACTAACATTCGTGATAGTACCATAAACTGAGGCTATTTGGACAATTTTTCTTTCAGCACATTTTTTTAAATATCATCACTTAGCCTATGCAACTTTTTTTTTAAGGATCTTCAAAAGAAACATCAAGTTGTCCACGTCAGTGTCATTAACATCTACATAGATCGCCTTCGTTGCAGCGTCCAGAAGCAGATCTTGGCTGTCACTATAATGATTTACTGATTTTTTTCACTCTTCCTTTCCTTTTATTTTCATTTGGTCAGTCTTTTTTTCTTTCTTTCTTCAAAATCACTCTAAAGCAAAAAGTTCGAAGACCTGGTTGTGCAGCTTCTTCTAGTTCTAAAAGAACCTTTTTCTTTCACTCTCTTTTGCTTTTTCACGCTGTTGTTTTTCGGTTTTCTCTTAAAAAACCAAATAAGATATCCAGAGATCTGTTTATGGTTGGCTTGATTATCTCCTAATGTTAGTTCATCTAGAATCCTTGTCAGTGTCTTGTTTGGATTTGGTGGAAAAAATTCGGTTACCCTAAATCCCGATGCCATTTCATCATATAAAAATATGTAGAACTGTTTTTTTGTAAATTGCAAAAATCAACACAAAATTGTCATGCGTGACTAAGTTACACCGAGTGAGAGTATCACAAATTAAGAAAAATTCTACTTGTCAAATTAATATTTTATACTTTGGCTACCGCTGCCGAACAGATAGATATAGTAATAAAATATAATTATGATTTTTTTATGGCCAAATTCGTGAGACTAAATTAGCTATTACGTCGATTTCTAAGCAATAATTGTTAAAAATTGAAAAATAATTTTAGTAACTAAGGTAAAGATTAGCACATTTAGTTTAGCAGTACCTATACAGATGCACGATAAGATAAACAAGTAATAATCAAAAATTAACAATAATTGTAAATAATTGAAAATCAATTTAACAAATTTGCATAATCACTGGTTAAACGCAATGTTCATGAACTCTTAAATGGTATTGCATTTGTATAACAATCCAGAAATAACTACAAATCAACCGTTAAATTAGTTTGATTTTATTATTTACACTGTAAACTTTACATTAGTTTGATAATTAAATTACACTATTAATTACAAATTTAAAGCAAATAATATATAACATTTAAGGTAACACACTTACGCACACACCATCACATCTCTTTCCTTCCGTATAGAGGCAGAATGATGAAATTTAGTGTAGTTATTGCTGATATTTGTAATTAAGAATTACCGAGTCATGGATTTTCAAATTCCTATATTATTTACTACAAGAAATATCTAAAAGTGCAGCATACAAAATGCCGATCTTAGTTAATTCTTGTAAAACGAAGGAATTCACTTTGTTACTTATGACGTTTATATTTTTTAACGAATTAATAAATTTTCATACTAGTGTAAGCTACATTTATTTCGTTTATTAAATCGAGGCAGAAGGCCGAAAAATTTTCTAATCTCTCATATAAAAATTACACTTTCGTTGAGTGATATAAAAAAAGATATATGATGGTGTACGGATCGTGGTTTCATAAATTGTCACTGAAGATTTAGGTGTAGATTCTACCAGGAAAAAGAAATACAGAATGACTAGTAAGAGAATGGAATCAAGAAGTAGAAGAATCAATCAGAAGGAGACAATTAAGAAATAGTAATTGGCTAAATAAAGAAGGGGTAACGGTTTATTATACCCGATCTGAGGTTTTGATTGATATTTAAAAAATTCTTTAACTATCACTTAGATAACATTAAAAGAAGGTGATTAAGGTGAGGATGAACTCTATATGTCCAATAATAGCCTTAAAAATCAATTTTTAAGTTAACGAATTTTCCTATACAAACATTCCGAAACATACTACGAAGATGGGATTGCCATATTCAGTAGATAGTATACTTGTACCAATTGTAAGTTGTGACATTTTCTAGTCGAGAAACTCCCAGTTGACTCTCAAACCCCGTTACTGACTTTTGACTTATTTTTAATGAGTATCACGGTGCACCGCCACCATTAAAAATAATAATCATAAAAAATATAAAAACTAATTCTAAATTATTTTAGCCCTAAAAAGTAGTCATTAAACATTATGTTTAAAAGAATTTTTGACTTGTGATACTTCGCATGTTTGCTATTTTATTTTTATTTATTAGGTTATTTTTTATTAGCGACTTTTGCTAATTTCAACAATTTAACAGTTTGTTAAAACTACTTATAACAATATCTATGTTTATAGTTTTGTTTGTATTTTGTAACTGATGTTACTTTAAAAGCAATTTTGTATTCATATTTTATTCTATAATTGTGCTGTTCGGGAGGTTATGCTCCTCCAAGACTTTTACACCAAACAACGAACGGCAGCTTAGATAAAAACATAGAGCGGTCGTCGATTCTTTCTCTATTAGATCCAAAAGAAATGGGCGCCAGTAGCTTACAAAACCATTATAATGCGATAATTAATTTTAATAGTCTACAAAAGTTTAATAAACAAAATTCTCAGTCAAATTTTAGCACTCTTAAGCGTACTTTACACGGGGGGATTTTCGCATGCGATCGATCACTGCAATTAATTGCAGGGAATTTTTGGCATGCAATAAATGACGTATTTGCTGAAATACCAACCTACAGTAACAACTCGAAAAAATACTGGTCAGGTTAGATTTTTGAAATAGTTGAAATTTTATAATAAAAATTTCAAATATAATATAAAAATAACTTACTTTATAACTAACTTTAATAAACACGAAGCTGTGCATTAAGAAACTGTGAAATGACAACGTAATATAGTCTAAACACATTTTTTTTAAACATTTTTAAGTTGGCAGTACCAAATCGCATGAAAACATCGCATGGAATTAGAACATGCTCTAATTGCGCGCGCGATTTTGTATTACACGAGGCGCTTAGTTGCAGCGACTAGGCGCAGCGGTCGATCGCATGAAAAAATCCCCTAGTCTAAAGTGCGCATTAAAGTGACGATGTTATAACAAAGATAGTAATGTGTTTAATATAAAATTTGTGTTAATATATACAGTGACAAGCAAAACTGTTCACAATAAGTAAATTTTTTGCTATAAATATAATATTACCGGAAATATGTATAAAATCTACATCCCACATTTGATCATATGAGAAGTAATGCATGACGCACTGATAACTTATACTATTTTGCAAAACAACAGTTTTATTATATTATTATCACATTGCTAAGGTGACGTTCGAAGTGAACAGTTTTGCGAGTGTCAAGAAAGTAATTTTATTTGCTGTGAAACGAAAGTTTAACCGTTATTATTTTATTTTATTTGTACTGAGTAAGTGCTAACTTAATTATAACTTAAGTATTCTTGATCAATTTTTCATTTAATATAGAAAATAAAAATGCCTATTCGTATTAAGGAAGATTTAAAAAAGAAGATCGCTGAATCTATTAAAACAGGTATTTCAGTAAGAGAAATTGCAAGCAAACATGCGGTTTCAATAGGCCTTGTTACAAAATTAAGAAAGAAATTTAAAATTACCACAGAAATTAACAGAGGAGGACGACCGCAGAAGCTTTCGTCTCAAACAAAAGAATTATTCGCAAGTTAATAGTGTCTGGAGCTGCAGAAAACGCCGTAGAGGCCAATAATACTATCAGAGACAACTTAAAATTAATGTCTCTAATGATACCGTTCGTAGATGTTTAAAGGAAGTTGGTATGAAAGCTAAAACTAAAATAAGAAAACCTTTATTAAGCGAAGTACATAAAAAGCGTTTAAAATTCGCAAAAGACCATATTAATTGGACTGTAGATGACTGGCGGTTGGTTACATGGTCAGATTAATCGAATGGGATCAGATGGCCGTGTTTGGTCATGGTATGATAAAAATGTAGGCCCTACAGAAAGAAACATTAAAATTTGGTGGAGGCTCTATGATGGTTTGGGGTTGTTTCAGGGGATAGGGTAGGAATATTAAGAAAAATTAATGGAATTATGAAAGCAACCGATTACATTGACATTTTAGAAGACTCATATTTACCAAGCCTTGCTAAATTTGGTTGTGCAGTAGGTGATACCATATTTATGCAAGACAACGACCCTAAACATTCGGCTAAAATTACTAAAAATGGTTTGCTGATAATAATGTTAAAGTGATGGAGTGGCCGCCGCAGTCCCCGATTTAAATCCAATCGAGAATCTTTGGTGTATAGTTAAAAAGAATTTTAACCGCAAAGAATCAGCCCAAAATGTCGATGAGTTATGGACCATAACAAATAATGAGTGGAGTAAGATTGATTCTCAAATTTTGAATAATTTAATTACTAGTATGCCAAAAGGATGCAATTAGTGATTAAAACCAAAGGAGGTCATACAAAGTACTAAAAGGTTGTTTAAATTATAAATTTATGATCAGTCGCAATACTGTTCATAATAATTTTCAACAATATGTTTTTTATTATTCTTATTTGAATTGTTTGGATGTTTTTCAAGTTTAGGTAGTTTTATTGTGTTTTAATTTATAATAAAATATATTTCAGCAAACTTTTTTGTTTTTGGTAAAGTTTTAAACAAATTTAAAGAATACTAGATTTTTATGAACAGTTTTGCTGGTCACTGTATCAGTTTGGTGTATAATCATCAACAAACGAAATTACACTTTCAAAAACACTTGTATTTACTTTCGACACAATCACACAAGTTTGGTTTTCAAGTTATGCTGATAGTGATAGCTACGCCAATTTCATAGATAAAATTTCAAAAAAATGTATTTATTATGAATTGATCCAGAATGCCATACGAGATGAAATTGCGGTTCAAACCTATCGAAAAAGAGCGGAGATTCTATTTGAAATATTTGAAAAAGAACGGTCACAGATATTTGGAGAATGTGTTACAATAGATTCTAATTGTACTGCAAATTATCTATTTAAACAATCCTTTGTAAAATTTTCCTGTTTTGTAAAACTAGAAAATTCACTTCCTGCGATTGGGAAAATAGCCGACCGGGGGAAACCGTAGTAGCAAATTTTCAAATGAAGATCTTGCATTATTGCAACACATTATGAGCAGCTATTTTGAAGATTAAGAAAAATGTGGTTTTGTGGTGCTCCTGAAGTGTTTAGAAAATTTTCAATCGGTCATCATCTCTTTATTGAGACTATAACAAGTTCGATGCCGTATAAATCCCAATTCTCTACAGCTCTCGCAAACGTTCCAGGATTTTTGGAAATATTAGAAAATCGATTTTATTTGAGAGGTGTTATTAATTTTCTTCACCAAAAGTAATAACCGGTCTGCAATTGGACATAATGTGGCATATTGTTGGAGAGCCCATCTGAATCTTTGGGAAAAATATGACGATCTCTAAAAATAGATCGCAAAAAGTGCATACGTTCTGGTACTATTGTAAATTGCCAGTATATTACATATTACATACATACAAAACATTGTTTAATATTAAAAGAAAATGTATGTATTAAAAACTATAAATTGCATCTTAGTAATAAATAAATTTTTTATTTAAATAGAATTTTTCTTGATCCTTGCTTATTTTTAAATAAAAATTCAAAATATTTAGTTCACGTATTAAAAACACTAATTTGATACTCAAATGATGAGTTTTACATAACGTAATTTATAATTTAAACGATATTGTAAATAATTATGATTTTTAGAAAATTTGAAACTAATAAAACAGAAATTTTGCTAGATACTTACTGTGTTTTTTATCTTAAAGTATAATCTGGCGGCTGTTACTCGGATAACAACACAACTTCGATAGCCCAAAACTAGTTGTAAGTCGAAGTTTAAACCATAGGAGTAAAAGCTAATTGAAACAAATGATTGACATGAAATTTGTCAATTAAAATTTTATCTAAATTTTGAAAATGGAAGACGGCGAGGAAAAGTCCCCACCCTCGCCCAGAAGTTGAAGTTGAAATTGAATTGTTTGGTTTTAGAAATTAAACAACAAAAATATTTAAGAGGTAGGCGGCTATTAAATTGAAAATTTAATTGGTTTCTAAAATTGTACTTATAATTCTAATTATTGTAAAAATTAAAATCGCTCTCTAATCCATACGGCCACCAGTATCTTTAGCAAAAAATTATTGCTGCTCTAAACTCATAATTTATTTTAATACGTAGAAATTTAAGTAAAAGGAGGAATTACGAGGTGTTTTCAAAAAGTAGTGCAACGAGAAAATAAAACGTTAGATAATAGACTGAAGAAATAAATAATTTCAATGAAGAAAATATTGAAGAACTGTTGCTGTATAATTGCGATGGTGACACCATCTTTGTGAACTGCCAGGATGGAGCATTCCAGAAGGGATCTGTAATATATATAACAAAAATATCAGAATAGATAACCGAGAAACGACAGCTATGGACTGGTCAAATTACAAAGTCGGATAAAACAAGGCTAGTAAAAGTATCCAGAAATAACCATTAAAACAGAAAAGAAGAGTGGGTCTTTGGGTAGATAGGAAAAATAAGAAATTATGGTTAAAGAAAAAAAAGTTATCCTAAAGAAAGGCAAACATTGATGGAATTGAATTGTTTTGAATTATTCACTGAATTGTAAGGAATTAAAACGAATTGAAGTAAATTGAAATAAATTCATATGAATTTGACGAATTAAGTTAAGTTAAATTTTCTTAATTGAATTACCTAGTATAAATTTCAAGTAGATTGGATTATGTTTCTTCTTATTTCCGGTGTCATGATAGTACTATGTAATGCATAAAAAACTTCCATGTCTGTGGCGTACGAGCGAAGTGTTATCACATACACAGAGGACCTACTTCGTAACGTGGATTCCGAACCACAGAATGTATACACTTTATAATAGCCCTTGGTGGTTTGCCATTGCCTTTCGAGGGAAGGAGTAAAGTTATTCATTTGCCCGGATTTGAATTGGGTGCTCAAAATTAGCATTTAACCACTCTGCTATTGACCGTCTAGATTTGTATAATTAGTAAATCCTCCAGAAACAACTCAACAAAAATATTCCAGAATAGTTTAGAATCTGTCTGTGACTTACAATTAGATTTACCTACAGATGTTTTCTTCAAGTTATTTGCATAATCAATCAAGTGTCTTTTTACACTTTTGCTTGGTTTGGAAGATCCCAAATTCAATTCCCGTTTCTGTTGGTGTAACAGGTGAATATTTTATAGGTTACATCACAGGAACCTACGAGTACGTTATTTTTGTGATTACGATTTCTATATCTATTCGGCTTTATGTAGACCATGGAGCAACACTTGGAATTAATAGTACAAAAGCAATGCTGGCCATATTGCCTTTAGATATACAAAATAGCTCTAGTAAAAGCAGCTATACCTGCTTCTAGACCCCTAGACTATTATTTTAACTATTATATTAAACTCTTAGAAAAAATAAAACAATGAAAACTAAATTGCACGAAATTCATAATTTTATTATTTCTTCACAACAGCTTTAAAGGTTATGCAACTTTTTCTTCATATCTGTTTAGTCGAGTATTTACTTAGATGGTTCTTAGCCGCTTTTAGTAACTATAATTTAAATTTTAAAATTGTAAAACTAAAATTATCAACTTCGGTGAATTTATAAATTATTGAATTTTTATCACTGATTTATTTTCAGACTGTGATATATAAAGATAATCATTTATATTTCGTTCTATTGGAAACTCGTCAGATAGACCTAAATTAATAATTGATTTTAAAATCTAAATTATGGAAAAATTTATTTTAAATAAATATATTTTCAGAAGTTAATAAATAATTTATATAACATTCAAAACATATAGCTTAATCAAAGGATACTAATTTGATTTTAAAAATAGTAAAATAATTAAAATCTAATGTGGCCGTTATTGACATAATGACCATTATCGAATATCGTGTCATGAGCATCTCTGACGTACGGCCATATCTTCCGCAATTACCCTATATTATAATAAATCAAACTATAAATTTCCATATTTTGCAATTTGATCCGTAACAGCAGCATCCGTGCAAAAATCATTTAGTAAATTATAATTAATTCAAGATTACAAAAGAAGCATTATTGGACGTAATCGCGATAAGTGCTTTTGCTATGTTAGCAATTAAAAGCAACGAAGTGTGCCAAATGGATTAAAAATTATTAATGGCGCAATTTTACCGTTGCAAAATCCATAAAAAATGCAATTTAAAGCTAGTAAACTTGTAGTTCCAACAAAAAAATTAAATTGAAATTTTTTTTATAGTATTAGAAATTACCACAAGAGGACTTTTATAACGAATAATATTTAGGAAATATTTGTTTTATAAATTATTTATATTACGAACCTTCCGATTTAAAGAAATTAAAAAAAAAAATTAGTGTAAAATGTAATCTAATTAACATCAAAAAATAAAATATTTATTTATTCTGTTTTTTATGCCGAGGGAAAATTTTTAATCCTTTTTTTAATTTTTTTTATATTATTGCATGCATCCGTTGCTCATAAATTTAAACTACTTTATATAATTGTACGTTGTTAGGCCATCTAATGCCAATCAATCAGACTACAATCATTTATTAATTGCGAAAGTGAAAATTATGTTTTACTTTTAAATACTAAGTTTTGAATCTTATTTTTATTATCTTTGCCCAATAAACATTTTTAATTTAAATTTACTCCGTAAATATGTTCCTATTTTGATAGGTTAAATTTAATATGCGGTATTGCCGATACTAATTTTTCATTTTATGTATAGGTAATATATAATTAAGTTGATAGATCAATGAAAAATATATATGAAATAATACATTATCTGAATATACAAATGTGATAACTTTTGAAAAATATTTAGTTATTTATTTTTGACACCACATTGCACCAAAAAGTGACACTATTGTTCTTGTCAAAAATAGGATAAATAAATTTCTTCTTTGTCGTTGCACCTCTCCATACTCAGCGGCGAGTTGTCTACAATCTAATTAGTCAAATTATAATGTTGAAGGCGCTATAAACCACCGCTGGTTGCCTCTCCGGTAAACGATAAAATCAAGCGCCAATCGCCATCATAGTGATAACCCTATGAAACATCGTATATTCAAGCATTTTTTGAACATTCCAAAATATTAACTCTTTAAGAGAACAATCGTCGCAGTGTCGGTTATAATAAACCAAATGAAGGTGGCTGACGTTAAAAATTCGTCTTATAGCAGACTAGGAAAGTCGTTTGACTTTTTGAAAGTCATGGAAATTAATTTAAGGTAGTTAGTCAACCCAGCTTCAAAAGTTTAATATTTACTTAAAAAATTCCTTCACTATTACTTAGATGACATTAAAATAAGACTTTTAAGGTGAGGTAGAACTTGATAGATCTTTTAAACAGTTTGACCTTTTCTCAGACCTCGTGACTGGAAGATCCACTTTTCTAGATTAATTTTGACTCGGGGATATTTTTAATAAATTTTACATTCAGCAATGGGCGAATTACGGCTTAAAAAGCTAATAAAAAATGGAATTCCATATGAATTGTTTTTTCCAAAATTTGTTAACGAACTGTAATTTTTTAATGTGTATATTACCTTAATTTATCTGTTATAATAATTTTCAAAGATTTTGAAAATTCTAAACTTAATTTGTAATCGCACGAAAATTACAAATTAATATTTTTATTCAAAGTTTTATTTCAATGTCAACAATTTTCTACTGATAATATAAACATTTTCAGGAATCCTTAAACCGGTGAAAGTAATGTTAATTTTCTATGTATAAGTTTAAAATGGGACACTCGGTACTTATATATAATTAAAATATCGACAGTTAATCATATAAAATTTGAAGTATTAATTCGATAATATTACAAGTTAAGTGAAAATTTTAATTGAATTACTGAATTTTTAACACTTACTTATTTAATTAGTATCGAATAATATATTTCGTTCTATGTCTGAACTCATCAGATAAACCTGGACTGATAATTAATTTTAAAATGTAAATTATGAATAAAATGGATATTTAATAACCGGGATGTCAATGAATTAATTATTTTAACTTTATAAAATGTAAAATGTTTTATAAAAGTCAAATAAATCTGACTCAATATATTCAAACGAGTGACTTTTTTTATATCTTCTAACTAAACTCATTGCTATTAATATTCTTATTTAATATTATATGCAGCTTCTTCGTAGATATACTTACGGAATTATTTTTGCTTTTTAATTAACGCAAAATTTTAACTAACGATATAAAATGGAATAAAATTATTGAAATCCTTTTTTCTCTAATTTTCTCATTAATAGTATACATTATGAACATTACAGTTTGAAAAATAAAAAAAAATGTAAGTGTTGTCAATAAATGAACGTAATTCACAATAATTTATTATTTGATGTCTGTCATAAGTTTTTATATTCACTCTTTTGTTACTACAGACTACGCTTTTTGTAATTATTTATTGATACACAAGAAATGTGGCAGTGATTTCAGATCAAAATACAGTTTTAATGTTTATATACACTGAAAAATACACTGGAATGTTGAAATATACATTTAACATTACGATGATTACAAAAATCGGTAAATTTATCTATGAATATACACACATAACAATCACAGAAATATTTGTTCAGATCTATGCAAATTCACAATTTTAGAAATCATTATTACAACTTTAATAATAAATTATTCTACAAAATTATAAATCTTTTTTGTTACGAAAATATGTAGCATTATTATGAAACATACAAACATTAAAGTGTTTAGGATTTGAACAAATCTGAATATATTCTAGCCATAAAAACTCCAACCTGTGCAATAATTTAATAATTTTCTTCGATATCTTCATAATATGGGTAGGTATTTTCTTTTTCAACTTCAAGTCACATTTACAGATAGTAAAGCTACAGTAAAACTAACAGATAGAATGGTTGCACTTAATACATACATCGGCGATATAAAGTGAATTATAATTTACATTCTCTTTGGTACACTCAAGATTCTTTTTTTAATTCATATTTAACCATACTTTCATAACATTATATTTTTTTCCCTGTATTAAATATTTACTTTGCTACTTTAGGATCCTTAATAAATAAATAAATATTATATATGTATTTAAAAAAACTTTGTACATTTTCGATTTTACATAATATTATCATCTCATTAAAAAAAAAAGAAAAACTAAATTTTAAAAGAGCACAATATTATTAATACAATAAAATTGAATTTTATATACATTTATGTATTTATAATTTAAATAAATATAATGGAGATAGTTAATCTATTTTTCATCTATTATTCTCAATAAAATATAATTGCACCAAAAATTCAAGTTGTATTAGTTCCATGTAGAAGCTATAACAATCGCTTCCTTATATATATGTACATCAAATATGTCATAACAATTTAGATGTTGTTTTATGAAACGAGATATTAATTTTAGACAGTAATACGGTACAGATCATAAAACATCCAAATCAATAACATTTACCAATACATTATGGCATTTAAATTATTTACAATAGTCTTTAAGTGAACATTTAACAAACTTATTACTGCTGCTGCAATAGCAACTGCTCCAATTCATCTGCTGACCTTAACAAAAATGCAGCTGATTCGCGATAACCAGTTATTAACTGTCTAACTGCTGCCATTTCACCGGTGCTCAATTTGTGATTAAGAAGAGGTTTTTGTTTCATACTTAAATCTGTGGGACCTAAAAATTCAACAGTAATTCGAAAAATAAATCCAAACTTCCACATCCATTAATAAAATTTAACTCCAAGTTTTATTATTAATAAATATGAAAACCACATTCACTTGATCGACTTACCATTTGTGAGCAGACCGCCGCCCGCTGCAAAAGGTTGTCCAGGAAATAAAGGATAAGGACCCGCCCTTTGAAATGCTTGCGAGAAATTAGGCCTGTACATTGCCGTTGGAGCTGAAGAAGGGGTGCTGGATATGCCCATTCCATTTAAAGATGTACTCGACAATCCAGAATTTGATACAACACTATTAAATTTAATTTTATTGATCACATTATTTTCGTTAACATTTGCAAATACCATACCTTAACACGCTTGGTTTAACGTCTGGAGTTAACGATAAGCCTTTGTTAATTGAATTTGGAGTTGTCGAAGGTGTCGATGCAGGTGGAAAAACACTCGAAGAAGTGTCTACTTCAAGTTTTAATTGTGTACTGCCCGGCAAGTCTAAATTTCTGTTAATAGATGTAGTCGTATCTGTTGGCTAAAAAATCAATTTATTAATTTGTTGGAAATAAAATTTATTAAATCAAAATGCTTACTGTAGCACCTGGAAGTAAAGGCATTGGCTGACTTACTGGTTCAAGACCTAGACGCATTCGTTTTGCATTATGGCTTTCGTTTTCACAAGCGGTTGCTAAAATTTGTTCTGCTTGAACCGACGTTAAATGCGCTGGTGTTGGACGTGTCTAAATAATAAATAAGTTTGTATGAAAAATAATTGAATGGCGGTGATTAAAAAACTTACCGAATCCCATGACGAATTTGGATCTCTTGCACGTTTATTTCGCCTACAAGATTTCAAATACGTCCTTATCCTTTTTCGCGCTCGTTCAGCAAATTCGGGAAATTGTCTTGTACAAGAATCGATAATAGCTTGAATTTTTTCTTTAGGTTGTTTACTTATGGGTACCATTCTATCTAAATTTTCATCTACAAATAATCTAACGAACATCTAGAAAGAAAAGGCAAATTAAGAAAGATTCGGCGTATATGGTTTAAGTTAATACTAACATTAAAGGCCTTCAGCCGTTCAGGGTCGTGTGTGTGAGTATCAATTTTATCATCACTTTCGTCATCGTCGTCATCTTCATCTTCTTTATTTCCACTAGAACTGGTTTCGTCATGCGCCGATCGCCATCATAGTGATAACCCTATGAAATATCGTATATTCAAGCATTTTTTGAACGTTCCAAAATATTAACTCTTTAAGAGAACAATCGTCGCAGTGTCGGTTATAATAAACCAAATGAAGGTGGCTGACGTTAAAAATTCGTCTTATAGCAGACTAGGAAAGTCGTTTGACTTTTTGAAAGTCATGGAAATTAATTTAAGGTAGTTAGTCAACCCAGCTTCAAAAGTTTAATATTTACTTAAAAAATTCCTTCACTATTACTTAGATGACATTAAAATAAGACTTTTAAGGTGAGGTAGAACTTAATAGATCTTTTAAATGAGTTTGACCTTTTCTCAGACCTCGTGACTGGAAGATCCACTTTTTCTAGATTAATTTTGACTCGGGGATATTTTTAATGAATTTTACATTCAGCAATGGGCGAAATTACGGCTTAAAAAGCTAATAAAAAATGGAATTCCGTATGAATTGTTTTTTACAAAATTTGTTAACGAACTGCAATTTTTTTTAATGTGTATATTACATTAATTTATATTTCATAATAATTTTCAAAGATTTTGAAAATCCTAAGCCGGGTTAATTTGTAATCGCACGAAAATTACAAATTAATATTTTTATTCAAAGTTTTATTTCAATGTCAACAATTTTCTGCTGATAATATAAACATTTTCAGGAATCCTTAAAACCGGTGAAAGTAATGTTAATTTTCTATGTATAAGTTTAAAATGGGACACTCGGTTAATTAAAATATCGACAGTTAATCATACAAAATTTGAAGTATTAATTCGATAATATTAGAAGTTAAGTGAAAATTTTAATTAAATTACTGAATTTTTTAACACTTACTTATTTAATTAGTATCGAATAATATATTTCGTTCTATGTCTGAACTCATCTGATAAACCTGGATTGATAATTAATTTTAAAATGTAAATTATGAATAAAATGGATATTTAATAACCGGGATGTCAATGAATTAATTATTTTAACTTTATAAAATGTAAAATGTTTTATAAAAGTCAAATAAATCTGACTCAATATATTCAAACGAGTGACTTTTTTTTATATCTTCTAACTAAACTCATTGCTATTAATATTCTTATTTAATATTATATGCAGCTTCTTCGTAGATATACTTACGGAATTATTTTTGCTTTTTAATTAACGCTAAATTTTAACTAACGATATAAAATGGAATAAAATTATTGAAATCCTTTTTTCTCTAATTTTCTCATTAATAGTATACATTATGAACATTACAGTTTGAAAAATAAAAAAAAATGTAAGTGTTGTCAATAAATGAACGTAATTCACAATAATTTATTATTTGATGTCTGTCATAAGTTTTTATATTCACTCTTTTGTTACTACAGACTACGCTTTTTGTAATTATTTATTGATACACAAGAAATGTGGCAGTGATTTCAGATCAAAATACAGTTTTAATGTTTATATACACTGAAAAATACACTGGAATGTTGAAATATACATTTAACATTACGATGATTACAAAAAACGGTAAATTTATCTATGAATATACACATAACAATCACAGAAATATTTGTTCAGATCTATGCAAATTCACAATTTTAGAAATCATTATTACAACTTTAATAATAAATTATTCTACAAAATTATAAATCTTTTTTGTTACGAAAATATGTAGCATTATTATGAAACATACAAACATTAAAGTGTTTAGGATTTGAACAAATCTGAATATATTCTAGCCATAAAACTCCAACCTGTGCAATAATTTAATAATTTTCTTCGATATCTTCATAATATGGGTAGGTATTTTCTTTTTCAACTTCAAGTCACATTTACAGATAGTAAAGCTACAGTAAAACTAACAGATAGAATGGTTGCACTTAATACATACATCGGCGATATAAAGTGAATTATAATTTACATTCTCTTTGGTACACTCAAGATTCTTTTTTTAATTCATATTTAACCATACTTTCATAACATTATATTTTTTTCCCTGTATTAAATATTTACTTTGCTACTTTAGGATCCTTAATAAATAAATAAATATTATATATGTATTTAAAAAAACTTTGTACATTTTCGATTTTACATAATATTATCATCTCATTAAAAAAAAGAAAAAGAAAAACTAAATTTTAAAAGAGCACAATATTATTAATACAATAAAATTGAATTTTATATACATTTATGTATTTATAATTTAAATAAATATAATGGAGATAGTTAATCTATTTTTCATCTATTATTCTCAATAAAATATAATTGCACCAAAAATTCAAGTTGTATTAGTTCCATGTAGAAGCTATAACAATCGCTTCCTTATATATATGTACATCAAATATGTCATAACAATTTAGATGTTGTTTTATGAAACGAGATATTAATTTTAGACAGTAATACGGTACAGATCATAAAACATCCAAATCAATAACATTTACCAATACATTATGGCATTTAAATTATTTACAATAGTCTTTAAGTGAACATTTAACAAACTTATTACTGCTGCTGCAATAGCAACTGCTCCAATTCATCTGCTGACCTTAACAAAAATGCAGCTGATTCGCGATAACCAGTTATTAACTGTCTAACTGCTGCCATTTCACCGGTGCTCAATTTGTGATTAAGAAGAGGTTTTGTTTCATACTTAAATCTGTGGGACCTAAAAAATTTAACAGTAATTCGAAAAATAAATCCAAACTTCCACATCCATTAATAAAATTTAACTCCAAGTTTTATTATTAATAAATATGAAAACCACATTCACTTGATCGACTTACCATTTGTGAGCAGACCGCCGCCCGCTGCAAAAGGTTGTCCAGGAAATAAAGGATAAGGACCCGCCCTTTGAAATGCTTGCGAGAAATTAGGCCTGTACATTGCCGTTGGAGCTGAAGAAGGGGTGCTGGATATGCCCATTCCATTTAAAGATGTACTCGACAATCCAGAATTTGATACAACACTATTAAATTTAATTTTATTGATCACATTATTTTCGTTAACATTTGCAAATACCATACCTTAACACGCTTGGTTTAACGTCTGGAGTTAACGATAAGCCTTTGTTAATTGAATTTGGAGTTGTCGAAGGTGTCGATGCAGGTGGAAAAACACTCGAAGAAGTGTCTACTTCAAGTTTTAATTGTGTACTGCCCGGCAAGTCTAAATTTCTGTTAATAGATGTAGTCGTATCTGTTGGCTAAAAAATCAATTTATTAATTTGTTGGAAATAAAATTTATTAAATCAAAATGCTTACTGTAGCACCTGGAAGTAAAGGCATTGGCTGACTTACTGGTTCAAGACCTAGACGCATTCGTTTTGCATTATGGCTTTCGTTTTCACAAGCGGTTGCTAAAATTTGTTCTGCTTGAACCGACGTTAAATGCGCTGGTGTTGGACGTGTCTAAATAATAAATAAGTTTGTATGAAAAATAATTGAATGGCGGTGATTAAAAAACTTACCGAATCCCATGACGAATTTGGATCTCTTGCACGTTTATTTCGCCTACAAGATTTCAAATACGTCCTTATCCTTTTTCGCGCTCGTTCAGCAAATTCGGGAAATTGTCTTGTACAAGAATCGATAATAGCTTGAATTTTTTCTTTAGGTTGTTTACTTATGGGTACCATTCTATCTAAATTTTCATCTACAAATAATCTAACGAACATCTAGAAAGAAAAGGCAAATTAAGAAAGATTCGGCGTATATGGTTTAAGTTAATACTAACATTAAAGGCCTTCAGCCGTTCAGGGTCGTGTGTGTGAGTATCAATTTTATCATCACTTTCGTCGTCGTCGTCATCTTCATCTTCTTTATTTCCACTAGAACTGGTTTCGTCATGCGCCGATCCCGTTTCGGCATTGATAGGACTCTAAAAAGGTAAACGTTTACGATTTCTTTTCAATCTTAAATCGAAATTACGGCATTTCCTTATAATAACAAAAAGTGCAATTGCAATGATGAAAGTGAACTTGACACTATGATAAATTTACATGAACAGCAGCTGTACAAGGAAGTAATCTAAATTCCGAATAACGCAAAATAATAAATTCTATAGGGACAAAGTCTATATAGAAATAATAGTTTCAAACGTCATCTTCGAGGACATTAGAGAATACTTTTACAATACCGGAATTATACCGAACATCTTTATTGCTTGTACGACCTAGGTGTAAATCCTCTTTTGAATACTTTTCAAGTCTTGACAAGGTTTCGCTAATAAGTAAAATATTCAACTCGCGGAGAATAAATAAATCAATTTGTACTTCAATTCAAATTAAGTTTTATATTTTGTTAATATAAAATTGAAATCGAAAATAATTGTACTCGAGCAATATCAATTACAATTTTAAATGAAACAGCAACTGCGATCCTTAAAGTTAAACGTCGAGATTATAGTATATATAACGAAACTCATTTTGTAGTTTGCGCAAGATGAGCAAACTGCAAGTTATAATTGAAATAATAAAAATAAATTTCGTTTCTCTCTGCTTTAAAATGTAAACTTACAGATTGATCTCTGGGAACCGGTGGAGTTGCTTTTCCTTTCGATAAGCCCAGTGCAGAATGATATTGGGCCCACAAACCAGCCATTTCTTCTCCACCTGGAATTGTCGTTAAATCTGGTACGTCTCCGCTTCCATTTCGATTTCCTGATTTAGACACAACTATTTGTCAGTAACAGTAGGTAACATAAAGAAGTTTACTTGTTAATTTAAATTTGAAATGCTTGCGAAATATGAAGATGATCGAAAGTTTAAATAACCGTGAAATTACAATTATGTATATGATTATGGAATTGAAAACATTTTAAATAAAAATAAAAGTAAGCAAAAATATTCGAGTAAAAGAAATAATAAGAAAGAAATAAGAGAAACGGTTATAAAGCCAATTAAAAGTGTTACCTTGAGTCTGGTTGTGGTAGTTCCAAGCCAAGAGCATCAACTTGAGTTTGTCGGTGTCTTTCATTGCCCCAGTCCCTGCACAGCCAATCATGCCACGAATTAGCAGGGTTGGTTTACAATAATTAAGTTATTTATAAATTAATTTGTTACGTGAGAGACACAGCGGAAATAATAATATAATAGCAATTTTTAGATAATGTGAATAATCGATAAGAGCAACAAAAAAGAAAACCATTATAAAGCGATCGAACAAACACAAAGCAATTAATCACTAAATAAATCGACTTTTAATAAACAGATTATAATTGAGTATTTAAAGCAAATATAGGTTGAAAAAGCAACAGAATAATGTGTAGATATAGTACAGCAATTTAAAATTGATTTAGTAACCGGTGCTAATTCTACATAAAATGAAAACATTCAAAATAAATTACCACTACAAGTGCTACATTACAAAAATCATTAACTACACCCGCAAAACTTGTACCTATATTTTAAAAATTGTGGAAAATAAATTTGCCGTGGGAATATAATCAACAACTCTTCATGCGGTTCCCGAATTAAATCGGTATATTAGATAATTGAATTTCTAACAAAATATTCATAAAACTGAGATGTTAACTTAATTATAGCTTCTGTCTGTTTTTAACTTTTCAGTTTAACCATTTCAAATTTTATTATAATTAATTTCTAAATTTTTTACCTCATCGAAATATTTTTATTTGCTGGCACAAAAGAACCTAATTTGGACAACTACAAAAATTGTAAATCAAGCCTTATCGAGTTGTTTTTAAATATTGTAAAAAAAAATCAAACATGACCTGCCTTAAAAATGACATTCTTCCGGGTATTCAGAACGGGATGTTTAATAAGGATAACGAGCAATCCTGTGTAGAAAAAGCAGCCTAAATTTTTTTACGATATAAAAATTACGATATAGTACTAAAAGAACATTTAGTTACTATATAATTTTTATTCCGCAAGAAATTGTATTTTCTTTGAAAAAATTAATTTCATTTGTAGACAAGCAGACTAGTATTTTCTTCACACATAAATTATTTTACATAAAGAAATTATAATTTTCTTCATAATAAAAATTATATACACATGTATAGTAACCAATTTTATTAAAAATTCCTTAGTTCAATGTAGGATGTCTTGTAATAACTTTTATAGATATAAATTACGATCTAGATAATGAAATTAACGAAGTTTTTTCCATATTAAATATTACTACACAAAGTACTATATAAAATTCGCCACATTTTTGTTTCAATATTCCCCCTGAAAATTACATATTGTACTTCCTTGTTGGAATTTTTATACACAAGCTATTATTCATATTAAATTGGAGAATCCCGAAGTATCACTTTTACACAAAAACAGTAAAAGTTTGAATTATTTAAGGTTAAATTCAAGTTATTCTGCATGCCAGTGTCATGTCATGTTTAAGGTAGGCATTTTCAATTCCAAACAAATAAATGTGACGCCAAGGAATTTTAAAATCTCAAGGAGGAAATGTTTTGAACATTTTTCAATGATAGTTTTTGTTTTCGGAAATGAAATTTCTAGTAACCTGAAAAATACTTTCAGGGGTAGGTTGAAATTAAGGTGGGGATATCTCTTCCTTAAAATTGCAATTGGTTTTAAAATAATTTACAAGCTTCGTGACATTATCGCAAAGTAAAATTTTTATGGGATAATATACAAAAATGTTTTTTAAAAAATTGCAACTAATTAGCCTAAAACTTAAAAAACTACCCAAGTAATTCTACTTAAAGTTGTGGTAATGAAAAATTAATTAAGTATACTTAAAATTCCATCAACATACTACCAACCCTGCTACAAAATTCAACACACAAAGCGCAAATTTAGTAAAATTTTGCTAATTAAGAAACAAGGTAAATTTATTAAAAATAAAAAGGAAAACGAATTAACAAAGTTACTGAAGGTGATTAAAACAGGTGTTAAAATAATGTAACGGTCATGAAAATCGTTATTATTCATAATTGTTTAATTAACTTACCACCACCAAAGTGATCTTCCTCGTTCGTTGATTCTGAAGGTTCGGACGTAGATAGGTTTTCCTAAAACAAAACGGAAATTGTAAAAGTGTGTACGTACATTTTTTATGCAACTAAATTACTTTTTAAAGAAGAATATTCCCTTTACCCAATAAAATAGCTAATAAGACGATCATCCCGCTGTACCTACTTACGTTTAAGCAAGTGTCTTAAAAATTGCCATTCTTATTCTGCTTGGCGAAGCGCGGATTTTTAAGTAAAGAAAAGAATCTTTTTCAACTCGGAATAATGACGGTTAATGACTTATTTAATTTATTTATAAACAAATAACAATTAACACACGCACTGAATTTATTATCGACCAAAAAAATTATTACATTTGCTTCATAGCTACAATTTTATGTTAAAATCCAAGTTTTATTGAACCTTATAAAATATTATAAAAGAATTTCTTACGCTTGGTGTAATAACGAAATGTGAAAATGGCCAGTTATAACCTACAATACAAAAGCTCTCATAAAAATTTAGATGCAATTTCAAATCTAGTAAGCGAACAGCTTTGGAATATTACAGGAGAAATTGCAAGGGTATACGTGCACGCCGTTATCCTGCATTTAAGGATACTACAATATGTCATTACAAACGTATGAAGTCGAAATATTTTATAAACTTCAATTACGGTCACACTAGGAGATATAAAGAAAAGATTACCAACATCTGCTTTAGTTATCTAATATTAAACACACAGTTGTGAAATGAATACCGTGACAACTTTTCACAAAATGATATTAAACCGTTAATGTTGCTAGAGAAAAAATAAACATTTTTTGTATTCGCAGAATTCTACCGATTAAAAGCCAACATGACGAAAAAAGTTATTGAAAGTTAAATTTTTAAGAAGGTAAAACAACGTAATACATGCTTTGGTTGACAAGACGCACCGCACCTTAAAGCACTTCCAACCCATAACGAATTCCATTCATTCGTATAAGGTACATCAAGTTTAGTTCGAGTAACATACCTACTATCTTTGCAGAAGTCGGAGTTTTCTTTTTTAAAACTGAAAACTTTATAATGTGAAACTCGAGAAGTCAACTAGCTTCTGCCTTTGAAATATCACAAGTTCCTGAAACCGTGGCAGTGCATATGTAATGTAAAATAACTTAAAGCGTCTTCTTTTTACTACTAAAACAGCCATTTCACTGATTTTTTAAATTTGCAAAACCTGAAATGTGTTAGAATTTTCAGCCAAAAATATTTCTGCTTACTAAGTATCTATGCGAAATGATACAAAATTCATATTTGTATTCTAGTCCCAAGTAAGACTAAGATTGGATTGAACAATTCTTTCTATGATCTTTTCATGTCATTTTCTTCAAAAGTTAAAATTATATTATTCGATAAAATTGATATTTTTAAATTTTAAATATGTGATCAGACAGAAAGAGCAATTTCAGTGGTAATAAAAGCTTCCTTTTACTGCAGAAGCTTTACTATGTGCTTCGAGCAATGCGGAGCATTTTGGAAGCTCGGAAAGAATCACAAAAGACGGCATTGCATAATGTAGCAACATCAATGCGTGTTACTATGAAATCTAGCTTCTCAATTATCTTACATATGCCCTTACATGCTTTCTTGAAAATAGTCCAAAAATTATTATTTTTATTCTAAACAATACAGTATCGTTACAACGTAAAAGATAATAATTGATCAAAATAGTAAAAACAGCTCTTTGATAATATGAAATGGACAAACAAGAGTAAGGATCTGATTCTGCATAAAATTGACCTGCTTCTTTTTGATAGTTTTATTCCACTTCATGTGGAGCTGATTGAAATTTTACATTGAAAACGTTGACAAAACAATAACAAATAAAAAAAGTTATACAAAAATGTTATTGTACAAGCTCGAAGTCTAGTAAATCCTGAAATTGACATGTCAAAACTAAAATTTACTAATTTTATCCGGTAAATGTGTGAAATTTAGTGACGGAACCATGTCGAGAGCTTCATTTAGCCTTTACTCATAGAGTGCGATTTTGAACTTGAATTATACTAGTATATGTTTTCAAAGGACTCCGAGGAACACATTTTTAAGTTTTCAAAACAAATTGAAAAATTTAAAGCAATTTACAAAGTTGAATTTCCCAGGGAAATACAATTATTGTCCTTCTACTGCATATTACTGTACATAGAATTTTGTACACGTTGGTACTTTTAACGTAATGGCTAACATCATTTTCATAATAAGTCTTCTCCAGAGAGTAGTGTCCAGTATTAAGTCTTAGAAACGACTGGCAATTCTTAAACCAGAAGTTTTAGCGCAGATTGTATATTTTCGAATGTCAGAAATATTCACTAAAGATGCATTTTTGTTTGAAGAAGAATTCAAAAAATCTGCCAGTATAGTACACCTATTTTAAGGATTCGAAAATGCTGGGCGAAATCACGGGAGATGTAGTTTTTAAGGACGCCTCGGTAACAGAAAAGGGATTTATTTATTTACAATTAATTTTTTATTCAATTCTAGCAATATTTACTCAACAACTGCATAGTTTAAATAGAATTTCCGACGTCACGAAATCATTTTTATTTATGAAATGATTATATTAATTTTCACTTGTGGGATAATGTTAAAAAACCATGGTCATTATCCGGATGGCACTGAATTCTGTGCTGTACAACGAAAAACTCACTAGTAAGTCATATTGGCTGTAGCGAAGTTAATAACTAACGTTTTCTGGGAATACGACACTTCTAAGAGCAAAATAAAGGACAAGATGATCAAATTTAATCATAGTCAACTCCTACACAATTAATCACAAAAGTCAGTGGATAGCGTAAATCAAAATATGATCACAACTGAAAATTCGTCTGATATTTCAGATTTGATCATGCCAAAAACAGCTATCAAACTCACCAAAATATTTTTGATTATATGATCAAAATGGGTTTTGTTAGCCTCCATCCGATATAGTATTTACTAGAAAACTTAGGAAAACCTTGAAAAAGTATTTTGTCATGGCGGCAAAGTTCAAGATGACGAACCAATACAATGCCAAACGCGTAGCCAGAGGATTACACCCTCCTCCAAAACTATGACAACTTTTGACGACCCTACTTGGCCAATTGTTATGAAATTTATATTAAAAGAAGCAGCCAAAGCGTTTCCAAAAATGCTGCCCCATTCACCCTTTAGATTAGATTACGCTATGCCACTGCTGAAAGGGGTTACTTATTAGAAAGGGAAAATATCATTTCGAGCAGCCTATGTTATTTTGTTAGTACTTCCTTCAGTAAAATTCGTAATATTAGCAGCAAAAGACCAATCAAGTTAATTAAATTATCCGGATAGTCGACTAAAATATTTTTTATTATAAAAATACTAGTTTTTTCAAAGGTTTCCTCCTGCCTAAATTCAAGACAACCACTGCAACTTAAACTACATCTCGGTAATACAATTCATATGTACAGAAAAAATTCACTATTATTTTTATTGTATAAAATATGATGCATTCTAAAGAATGGGGAGAATTTGTTACAAAATTGTTGTAAGGAATGCATAGATATTAATCATAAGTAAGTATATTTTCAAAGATTAGGTATATTAAAAATTTTATATGCCAGACTTTCTCTGCGGAAGGTGGTAACATCATTTTTCAGAAAAAGTACGCAAATTTATATAATATACTGTTGTTGCAATAAGCAGCTGTATCTAATATTTTATTGTATTGTGAGAATGTGAGGAGTAGACATGAAAATTAATAATTAATTTTGAAGCATCTTAAAGTTTTTTTTTAACTTGTAAACAACAGATATCATAATTTTTAAAAATAGACAGCTATTTTAAGAATACTGATATTGAAACAACTGATCTCCTATATTTGCACATTTCTCTTATTTACTATTCCAGTGTTATCTGCTATTGGTAAATTGATCTGGTTATTAGCAGCACTTTCATAACCGTGGTTTGGATCCCACGTTAGACAGATCTAGTGCTCTCATGATTTATAGTTTCGAGCGAGTACAATGCTGGCTAGCGACCCGGTTTACTTAATGTATAATATGTAAATAGCAGCCATCCCTATTATTTAGGGTAGTTGAAAATATCCTGTAATGGGATACTGTTGAAACTTGCACTAATTAATTGTAATAATTGTAATTATTATTATTGTAGCAGTGGAACCCAAATTTAATAAGAGAAGCTATTATCACAGCACGTATCTACCTACATGAGTAAAACATAAAATAACGATTTTTCGTTGTTATTGTAACAAGTAAATTAGTAAAATAGTGAAAAACTCGCCATTTATGGATTATTATTATTACGTGTTTGAATGTTTTACGTTTAACTTGTATCCGGTGAAAACAACACTACTTCCGGTCTTATGATGTCTGCTGACCTTTGATTGTAGCCTTCGAGTCACGAACTTGTAGAAATTATATTAATTTTAATAATGCACCTGTTTGATTTTATATTGGTCAGTCAAAATATTATGCATTTTAAATTAAAACATAAGAGATGCCCCCCCAACGAAAGGCGATAGTTGGAAAGTTCTGGAAAGACGATGCAAAAGAAGAATGAAATGCGATAATTTCGAAAGGTTTCAGTTGTTGATATAGCAATGCAATTGCGGTTGCCGGTTTCATGTATCTATATAGCTACTATAAAATTGTTAATGCAAGCAGACAACTAGACAGACGTTAAGTTGAGATTGCAAATTACTTTTCAACAATAGGGTCAATGAACAAGTAAACGTGAAATGTGGAAAAAATATCTACGATAATGTGGACACAAGATTTCAATCGACGATGTCCAGCTGCTGTCGGTGCACTAAGACTTCGTAAAAGGTTATTCGTCTCGGAGACATTTTGATTGGCATGTGGAATTGTGTGTAGGTTTAAGAGAAACGAGGGACAACACCTACTTCAAAGTTTTTGACATAGCACGTTATATTACCAATTGAAGGGTTAATATCAGAATCTAGAAGCTATCCATTATTTATTCTAAAAGGTGGTAAAATCGTTGTTCTAGAATTATTCGGTTTTTGAATAATGCATAATGTGAAGGTGTGTTAATTGCAACTTGTAATTTGCAATTTGATTTATTAGTTGTAGTAACCTACTCGCTTGTTTTATTAATAAACATATTACATAATTAACACTGTAATAATTAAAATCGGAATCAAAGTATTCCATTATGAATTAATTCTGAAAAATTTCTGTGATAAAATTAGAACCAATTAGTTCTGTGTGCAATTTTAACCATGGTATAATTAACTTTTCAATTAGCTGAAAGTATTATGCTTTTGGCATGAAGTCAGTTGTAGTTACAAAATAAAATCACAAGACGCTTGAAGACTGAAATTTATTATATGGAATTACATATGAATCTCGTTTGAAAGCAAAGTCGCAGACGAGCACACGCACACAATTGCCTTTTACATTATGCACGACCTACAGCAAACTAAGAAAGAAGACCATGAAGCTCTGTAGACGTCGGTTTGTATAAAATTAGCAGTTGTATGTAAATCTAAAAATTATTCGTGTAAAAATCGCTTTTCTTGCTTTTTTCCAAGTTTTATTTTTATTCGTCATTCAAAATTATTCTGTCAGTATTACAATAGTTGATCATTTTTCATCAAAATAAATGACACATGAAAAAAGCCATACAAGAGACGCGATTAAGTAAATGTTTGAATTTACCTCAAAACACAAATACCTAAACAATTTTTCAATTAAACGAACAATCAATATATTGGAAAAACGTCACATTACTGAACGTAAAACTTTTAAAAATTGTTTAATAAAAATAAAGATCGTTCGTTCCAATCAACTACCTATGTTATACTCATTAATTTTACAAGTTTTCAGAACCGCTTCAAAATATCAAGATTACTTAAAAACTTAATACATGTTTACTTTCATTCTTTTTCAATTTCTATAATAAAATAGTTTCTTTTTCAAACGGAAAACAACTTCTATTACAAAGTTGTTAATAATTCTGCTCAACTTCTAGTCGAAACTATTTCTCGTTACACTAGAACGCAGTCTGCTTCGTTCTAAAAATTTAAGCCATTTAAAAGTGTAATTGATCAAGCACCATTCCATAAAAATGTAGAAAAAGCAAAAGCAATGAAAATGATCTTCTATAGGTGACTATCAAATAAATTTTATAAAACTATATGTGGCTCCTTTACAAAACCTACAGATTCGACTCAAAAAACTGTACTTTTCCTACTAATAAAACAATACATTATTATATTTTTTAATTTCTTTAAAAAGTATTCAAAAAGATTTCAAATAAGTTGGAATTCACTTTTTTATCCCAGGTCTCGATCAAATTTAAACTGATTTTAATCAGATGTGCTAGCGTGCTGTTAATTATCCATTTTTGTAATTAACTTTTCTTTCTAAAAATTTTCTGAAGTAATATTACAAAACTTTTAGTATAATAAATAAATTCTTGTTATTAAGCAATCCGTCATAGTGAGCACTACGAAAAAACCAAATAGTTGCTGCAATTAGATAATAAACAATTAACTAACCCTCCCACTATTCAAAATTCCTCAACTTACATCAACAACATTATTAACAGTCAGGTTTTTCAGATGTACTCAAAATGCAGATATTTTGAGTGATAAATCTGTAATAATTGCTTATTGAGAGTTTAGTTCAAATGAAATTTTATTTGCCTTACAGCCGACATTGGAAATAATAACGTAGTACTATAAATGTAAATCAGATTTTTAAGAATCCTACTCTGTCTCTCTCTTCCCATTATATCGGATATAAATCAATGAAAGTATGGTATCCATCGACAGAAATTCTTCTTTTACTCAACACTTTATATAATTATTATGCTCTTTATTTGGGAAAACACGATCTTATTTTGGAAAACACCGCATATAAATTACAAATTAAATTTCGTTTACATAGAATTTCGATTTTGTTTTTCGACGCTTACTCACAAACACTTAATTTTCAGGTTTTAAAGATCAATTTTTCTGTTCATCTGATATAAAAGTGATCCACAGCTCTAATGGCGCCCAAGCTCTTTTCCCTGTCAAAACTTACCCGTTTTTGATGCATGACAGAAATGTATAGGTTCGGATTTGGGGTAAATAAAATTCTAAGATTTAATTAAAAAAATTTGATCTATAACCCATGGCTTTGGAGATGCGCCCAAAAGAACAAAATACGTTTTTTGGTTAAAATTGTTTAAACAAACTCAACTCAATACAGACTTTTTGTTTCAGGGGTTGTTCAAGTGGTAAAATATTTTTTCCCAGTAATTGAAAAAGACAAATTATTATTATTATTATTATAAAATAATTTTTATAAAATAAAAATAGAAAAATTATTATTGACAATTATTGCAAGATATCTGTTGTTTGCTTTTATCTTTCTTGGATAAAAATTGATAGAGTTAAATTTTTTAGTAGCTCGAAAGATAAAGGTTCTATAAAAAAATATTATACACAAATTTGAAAAGTAATTTAATTCCGTGTAACTTGGTCAAGTTACGGTTATTTGTGTATTTTATGAAAGATGTCGAAGTTGTTAATTTGGTTACTGCATTCTGAAAAAAAATTACAAACCGTTTTTTGTAGTTTTGTGTGAAGTGGTAGTTTGAAGTGGCCTATATTAGTTTGATTAAAAAGAATTTAGGCCAGATTTCAACTTTGTTTGTGATTTTTACCATTTATTTTAATTATTAATGATAATAATGCAATAAACGAATGAAAAAAATAAAATTTTTAACCACAAATTTTGAAAAAAAACGGCAATAAAGGAATGCGATTATTTTATTAGTGCTCTCATTCCTCTTTTAACCTCGCCCATCAAATATTAAAAAATTAAATTTTAATGGATTTTATATTTATGATGTATTTGCTGAAGGTTGACGCCGCCTTCGGCGTCGCTTATTATAAAAGCCATCCCTAGAGTGTGAAAGTACTCGAAATTATGGGTCCTTAACACGATGAATGCTTGGGAGCGAAACCCACCCAGGACGCACGGACTGTCAGCAGATTACATTAAATTATTACGTAATATTGTGCAATGTATTTTTATATGTATTTGTTACGAGAATTTGATGAACTTACAATTTGAATTGAATGCTTAATGCAGAACTCTCACCAAATTCATCCTCACGTTAAAAGTCTTTTTAAAAAAATGTCCTTTTGGTTTGGTGAAGCTATTTTTATAAGAAAAAGAGTTAATCAACTTATGCCAGAATTTATAATTTAAATATTCAATTATTTTAATGAAACCGGCTAGGTATCCTTAAACAGGGTGCGATTCGAATTACCGAAACGGAATTTTTACCATTTTTGAAGTGGATTATGAAAGATGACGGTCTAATTAGCGTGTAAAAGAATAAAATTTGCGGTCGGTTCACACAATATTAAAAAAACGGCTTTAAAGTTAATTTGGAATCAATTTTATCATTGGCTCTTTTGAACTGTAACCCCGCCCCCAAAATTGAAATAGGTTGAGGCGACAGTAAATAGACCAGAATCTTGGTTTTTACAACGAATTATGACAGATAATGGTGTAATTAGCTAATAAAAAAATTAAATTTGTGATCGGACATCAAATTTCGGGGAAAAAAATCACTTTTTGTGTGAATCCGTTTCTGATGTAGTTGCGCTGTCAAAACCTACTCTCCGCATCTTACTCGACTCTCAGGGTCGCTTCGGGCGCTCCGAGCGGTTTTGACACGCGCTTTACTGCTAAAACATCCCCAAGTAGCCCCAACTAGAAAATTTTACTGCTATCTCCCCACCACTAGTCACTGTCAACCCAGGAACAGCACACGTACCGTCTACAGAATGTATTCCATATTTGGCACTTTATTACACAATAATACACTTACATGTATTTCTTATGAGGAAATTGTAATTTTCAAAATGAAATTGTGGCCTTATTACAAGTCCGACAACTTTCATCCTCACCTTAAAGAGCTTGTATTTTCTGTTCTTTCGTTTTGTAAAGCCATTTCTATAGGGAAACGTGTATTTTCGAGTCCGTTAAATCGAACCCTACCCCCTTAAACAAATAGGGTGCGGCAAAATATACCCAGCCAAGTTCTTTGAAATAAAAAAAATGTAGGGCAAAAAAAATAGATTTTATTATGAAAATTATTTATTAAAACATGCAACATTATTTATGAAAAACAACATCGAATAAATGACCACCACAAGCCAAAGAATGACAAAATTTCAGCAAATGTTATCTGTAATATTTATCTTAATATTATTTTAATTTAAAGTAGTCGTTTCCAACCTTTGTTGTCAGTGATCCAAAATTTAGAAACAGAAATTTAATAGTATTTGATTGCTATGTCGCAGTGATGGGTTTGATCCCAAGCATATACCTACACCAGATTCTTTCTAACCGTATCTTTTTCACAAGATATCCTCTGTAGAAACGGGTAGATAACTTTAGTTTGATCCTTGTATTTAAAGAGCCCGATATAAAATGAATGAAACTTGTAGAATTTTTATCATAAATTTGCGCACAGACGCCATAACTTGGAAAAATCATTCAGTAAATTTTCATAAAGAAATTTTAAAAACAAAATTATAGGTAACCTCGCAAGCTTTAATTTTTGTCCTTGCGATTTTCATTTCAATTTCTTTGCAAAAAAACTACTTTACCTTTCACTTGCCCGAAGAGGTTTTGTCCCATCCTAGAGCTCTCGAATGTGTGCAAAGTTTCAACATTCCAGCAATTTTTTTAGTTTTTCAGACTATTTGCACTTGATCAATTTTTATGGTGAAAAAAAAACAAAACCATACAACTTAAAGGTAATTTTAAAAGTATAAAAAAGAGCTCTTGCAATTTTTTGGTAAAATTAATCATTTTACAAAAAGTGATTTGGACAAAACGGATGTAAGACCAACTCTATGTGGGGGGGTGATGAAACTATAAATGTTTAAAAATTCAAATTTTAACATATCAAGTATTTGATAAAGGGGGGGGGGACAAATTCAACACAAAATTATTTAATATTTTAGAATTTCCATGCTCAACTGAATTTAATTTGCTTCATTAGCTATAGGAGGTCAACAAAGTCGGGGTTATCAGTAGGGCTGAAACTTTCATTATGAAAAAAACAAGCAAATGTATTCTAGATCCTCATAAAATCGATAATAGAAATATGGCACTTGGTCATATAATATTCAGCTTAAATATTCAATTCCGGTGTACTGTTTCTACTAGAGTGGTGCGTTTTGTAATTTATCTCCTGTTACTGAAAAACTACGATGGGAAGTATATTGTCAAGTTGAAGGTAAATTGTAGTACAAAGCGTTTTGGACAAAATAGACTAAATATTTTGAAACCGTTTAATGGCGGTAAATTTTTGCTGACGACACTTTGATGTACAAGCAATTAGTCGCTTAAAAATATAGCATTCTAATATTAGACTGTTTAAATTTTAACGTATTATCGAAAACGTTCGATAAGGTTAAAGTAACACTCGAAGGAAATTATGTAGGGTTGGAATTTTTATCAAATTTAACATAGTAAAAACCATTACGGTAATTGTTTTCGGTTCGCTTCTTTTGCAAATGATGGTTATCGATTAATAGGGACAGGAATACAAAACATTTAGCACTAAACTATCATTGACAATAACATTGCAAGGGGAGCATAAAAAAAGGTCAAATGTAGTTGAAATAAGTTATTCGGACTGAAAAACATTAGTTGCATTAAATTTGTCTAGTTTTGATATATTATTGCATAACACAGTAAATTTAGTGATAACCAGAAATATTCTCCTTGAATGGCCACCACTGATAACTGCTTATACATTGTTTGCAAGAAACGCAGTGGCAAAGTCTAATAATTGAATTCCAACACTATCGTACAAGAAAGAAGCTACGTCTGCAATACTAATATAAGTAATAATAAACGAAAGCGGGATTCGCCCCAACCTGTGTATGTACGTCAATATTGACTTTCCTATCCGAAAACTTTTCTTGTAATAATTTACAATCAAATTAACTTCGAAACAAGGAAGAAGTAGATAGTATGAAATGGTATTCGACTACTACAAAAAATAATGTAAATAAAAGATATAGAATAATAAATCCAATTACCAATCTACATAATTTATTCCGTTTATAGCTGATAACTTTTATTATACAACATACATGGTACATATTACCGACTTTGATACCTTGAAAACTTTGCGATGATTCAGTTTTTAACATTATTTTATCGATTTGATGCAATAGGTGTACATACTACATATAGTGCTGTATTAAAATTTCCCGATTGATTGTGTGTAACAAAAAGAATATCGATAAACAAATTTCCCAGAACACATTATTTAAAAATTCTTTAATCATTGTTGTAGCTCGTGCACAATATTGAAGAGAAACTACAGAAACGTTTTTAATAAAAAAAAGTTGCTTATAGTTATGTTTTAAATATTTCCTTTGACAAGTTGCACGTTGTTTTCCATAAAAACATAATTTGCCATTACTTGTCATTATAAAATAAAATTACTTTCAATAATTATTATGAATAAATTGATAAAACTAATTATTAGTTTAACCATGCGAGCGTCAATGTAGTTTAACCCGAATAATCTTAGCCAACACCATACCAATATTTATGTCATTGGCTTTTATCAAACATTAAACATTAAGAAATGATAAAATAAGATTATGAACTCGCGAAATGATAAAACGTATATTTATATTTTACGTTCAAGGCTACTATAAATAAAATATTATTTTAAATAATTCCTAGTTGATGTTTGAGACTTACCGAGTAAACGATGGATAACCTTTTGGAAAATTTTCTACTCAAATTAATAACAAAGTCGTATTTGTATTTATACATAAAAATTCTAATTAATAATAAAATGCAGCATTAAGAATTTAGGTTAAAGTAAAAAGGTCGAAATGTGATTATTCCAATACCTGTTTATTAATGCAACTGAATTGTTTCGTCCAACAATGCCGAATTGAATCGATTAATTATTATTAAACCTAATACTATAAGTACTTCATTTGCATTAAAATACCCCGATGAAAACTAAAAAACAGCACTCTCACCGATTTAGCTACAGTTAAAAAAAATAGTTAACAGTGCAATAAACCACCTCATTCGTATTTTAAAAATCGATTCATAGTTGTGAAAATTGAAATAAAGCTTTCAAAATTCCATGTATTATGCGAATAAAATATCAGGCTCTGAAGGGATGATACACTACAGATTCAAAAATGGTTTTATCTACTAAATCTCCCTAACAGAATGGGCAAAATACGTAGATATGATAAGAAATAATATCGATATTATTTCTCGGATTATTAAAATCCTTCGAGATTTAAAATAGAGAGAGAAATTTTGAGCTAGAAACAAGCTTGTTTTACGTTACATGAGAGACTAAATTTTTAATGATTTATTGCAATAGATAGAATTGGTTTCCCATATCGCATTTTTTTTTTCGAATGGCACTTGATAATAAAACTACTTTGAAGATGACTCGACAATCTATTGAATTTTGCTGTAAACGTTATGTAACATAATAACATGGAAGTATGTACTGTTTAGTAAAGGCATGTGAAATGTACAATGTGTGTAATGCAGTGGGTGAATTTATCGGGGGTGGGTAACCCTAAAGCTGATAGGGACAGCTTTGAATGTGCGTGCACCTGCCTCGTGCTTCCTCGATCGATATCCCGACTGGCCGCCCTCTCGGTAACACAGTTTTAATCCAAACCCCTAAATATGCCACCCACTCGAATAAATACGCACGCTACTATCACAAAGATTTCAAGCCACATTGCTCAGTTCAGCAATTATTTACAAACAAATCTCGAAGACACTGCACATTTATAAATAACAAAAACAGGTACCTAATTCATGGAACGTTACAAATGGTCGTTAGATGCAAGTTTTTGCAGCCACATCCGTGCCTATAGTAAACTGACAAGCCAAATGGGTAGTAAAACTAGTTTGCCAATTTAAAGAATTCAAAAAACCACACACATTTTCATATCCCTAGAATTCGCAGATATAAACAATTAAACAAACGATTTATGTTCAATTATATTTGAAAATTGGATTGGTTTAATTACCATTAGCGGCATTCCACCGCTAATAAAGAAAATTTAAAAAGTTACTGCAATTTAATGATAATGTAACTGCAACTTCTTGTTTAACTATTGTTAACTAATTAGTTAATTAATTTGAAGTTATTCAACTGTTCAGACTACAAATAAAATGATCAATATAATCGGCAAAAACAAATTCAACATTCGTTGCAGCGAAATCACCCCAACTAGAGTGTCGATTTTCAGTTGCAACCACCCTTTAATTTCGAACCATTCCGTTTGAATTATTACTACCATTTACATTTCAATTATCGAATGATAATAAAAGTGTTGAAAATTTTCTTAAATCAAAGAATAACAGAAACTCATAGATTGCTAAATTTTTTAATTACACACCGCAATTTGTAAAAAGATGCTTTTGTGAAAGCTAAATCGGAAGAGCTTCATTCGAATTGACCCATACTCCATTCCATTCAGATTTTACATCTTTTGCTTCGTTAATTATAAACACTTCCATTGCAACAAACCTTTCATAGAAATTTTAAATACTTTGGTCGAAGAAATTAAACAAGTTTTGAAAGATAATGGCCATATCGTCCTAAAAACACGTTTCATCGTAACGAAACCTTTGATTTGATGACCGAAGGAAATGGAAAAAATTTTTACAGACGTTAAATTGACATAAGACCGAAGATGTTGGAATCGAGCATCGACAGATTTAAAAATTCTACCAACATTTCGGTTTATATTGTCTAAACTAAAAGACGATAAGCTGGTTATTTTAAATTAATTGTATCTTAGCTTTAAGTCCAATTTGCTACAACATAATTAATTAATTCAATCCGTATTAATGTCCAGTTCCAAAACTACCACCTAACTAATTTATCGATCGAAATCTTAATTACTTTGATATTTAACAGTTGATAATATAATCGAGGTAAATTAAACACGAGTAAATTCACACAAAATAACGCAAATAGTATAATGTTTTAAGCAGTTCGTGTTTGAAAATAGTTAAGGTTTCGTCAAATGCACATGATCGCTTATTAATAATAATAATTAGTACTACTGCAATATCTGACTAAAGTTACTTATCGTGATAAATATCGAATTTCCTCAAAGATAGCAATTCAATAAAATGTTGAAATTTACTTACGATAGGATTAAATAGTTGTAATTTATGATGGAAACTCATTCATTATTTGCATATGGATTACACCTATGCATAGCGCAATAATAATATTATTATCGTCGTACGAACATTAACTTAGTAGTTTATATTTGACGTCAAAACAATCAAAAATTGCATTTTAAAGCAATGAATAGCAAAGACGATGTATTTATATGACAGGTAAAAATAGTAAAATTAAAGATGCTAATGCACGAGATACGATGCAGGTATAATACGAAAGGCTGGTAAAATTTATATATTATTCCATTGTCTTCAAATAGGAATCATTTGTTCAGACATTTAATACTACTGTACATCTTTTATTTATAATTTAAACTAGGCATTGTTTAAGAAGCATTTAAAGTGGGTAGTTTAAATTGATGGGAGCTATAATAGTAGGTGTGTGACATTAGAAGACGATATATTCTAATGCATTAGACCGCAGTGCCTATGAACTCACTTGAAAACGCATTAACGAGTCGCTTCGGTAATCGAACTTCTTTTCATGTAGTTTACTTTAGTGTCACAACAAATTAATAAGCATCGTCTTAGAAAAACAATTTTACCTAATTCATTATTTTAAAACCAGCAGTAAACTGGTAGAGCAATCAATTCAGCAAATAATATAACATAATGTCATCAGTCACCGCAGATGACATAACCTGGTGTGATCGCTGGTCGAGCTACAGCGCGGTTTTCCGACTTCAAAGCAATCCAAGAGAGCAAAGTAATTTATCTGCTATGTATTACGCAGACTGTAGGTGACCTTCTCTTCTAGGTATGTGGTGTGCCTTGAAGACGTTTTTGAAAGGGTTTTACTAATAAGCACGTTATACTTCAGTGGTTTGCCATTGCCTGTCTATAGTAAACTGTCAGAACAGGGTTTTTATGATTAGCAATAAAAGAACTTAACACTTAACCATCTTAATTGCCTCAGATGTGCCTGGAACTCTGTTTTATTGTTAACGATGGCAATTCATCAACATGGGGGGACCGACGGTTTTACGTACCCTCTGAGGCAGGTCATAAAAAAGTTAGACTCTCCTCAGATTTAAACCTTACCTTAGCAGTTAGTCTGCCAATTACCAAGCTATATAGGCAAAAATTACATAATATCAAATTCTGTGATTTTTAATTTAAATTGTTTGCCCGTTTATTAATTATTACAACATTTTATATTATAATATAGCAATTTTGTAAAACTAATTTTCAGTTTTAAAATTTCAAGACAATATCGTTGAGAACATTTTTCTCTTTCCAAACCAACTGAAGCTTTAAAATGATATAATTTCTATTTGTATGCAGATATAAATTTGAAATAAAATATTTATTAAGTGAAGCGCAGCCAAGATAAAATAATGCTAAAATTTTGTGAATCAAGATAAAACTAAAACAGTAAAATGAAGGTGGAAAAATGTCTGCACCTATTTCCAATACCGAAATGCGCTTGTACAATAAATTGAATAAGAAAATTTTCAATATGTATTTAAAAACGAATAAAGAATACTGATTATTATTAAAATTACTATCAGTATCCTGATACTCGGAGAAAAATCCTGCTGAATACAAAACTGGCGCACCCGGAACAAACCCCAATACTTTTATTAAAAATACAATTAGTATTAATTCTGACGATAAATTCTATTTCAATTAAGACTCTTAAAAACCGGTTAATTTGTAACATGCTCTTACAAAATTATAGCGCTCGTAATTATTTTAATAAAAAAATTTACTGGTGTTGATAAGTAATTTTCACTCCCAGAAGGTTAATTATCACCAAACAACCTGATGCTAAATGCAGCTTTAAAATAACAATTATGGTTAGCATGATTTTTACTTTTGGATAGGGCGTAAGAGCTCTCCACACCAGTCAATTTGGTCGGTTGTTTTTATATGAA
The DNA here is from genome assembly GCA_036346125.1 of Lycocerus yunnanus. Taxonomy (NCBI): domain Eukaryota; kingdom Metazoa; phylum Arthropoda; class Insecta; order Coleoptera; family Cantharidae; genus Lycocerus; species Lycocerus yunnanus. The sequence continues at coordinate 9,299,136 of JARFIX010000008.1, forward strand.
AATATGGAATAAGCATAAGATGGGCAGGGTTTTATCTCTGTCACACTCGTTGTTTAAAGCGAGACGAAGCAGACAGCTGTAACGAAGCAAAGTATTTATATAAAAACGCCTGACGAGATTGGGTGGTGTGGAGTGCCTAGTAGAAGTTGAGTTCACACCCAGACAATTAAAATCCCATCTAACAACATTTCACGATAACAAGAAAAGAAAATTTTTTTATTTAAAATTGAAATCCTGATCAATTAAATATTGAGATTTTCAAGAATGAAAAATGAGTTTATATGATTGATATTTAAAAAAAAACTTTGATTAGCTAACGTAATATTTCTATAACTTAGAATTTATAATATTTTTTCTGTGTGGTATTTATCTAAACAATGCAGAAAACACTTTGCAGTCTTTTGCATAAATGTATATTATAAAATACACTATAACTACCTATATTCGCCAAGGTTTTCGCTACACTGTGATTTATCACCTCGTAATGATGAAACTTCAGTGAATATAGTTATAGTGTACTTGAAATATCAAACTCTTTTCAGTTTCGGCATTTGCAGATTTTAAAATACAATATTTTAAAATTATCATATTCTTCCTAGTGAAGTTGAGTACAAAAACCTTGATTGCGCATCATTGCATAGATTACTAAAAGGCGACAGTCATGGCTTGGTAGTTGGCGCAAACAGCTACTGATAGTATCGTACCGGGTTCAAATCCAGAGAGATTTTAATTTTCTTGTGACCGTATCCGTGTTTCGGAGGGCACGTAAAGTCGTTAGGTCCCTGTGTTGATGATTTCTACTATTAACAAAAAAACGGTCTATATAAACAGCCGTGGGGTCTTAACGCTATATTCATTATATCCACAATTGGATAAAAATATGTCAATATCAAACGAACAAACTTCAAGATTTATTCGAATTGAATTTTAGAACATAGTGGTACTTATAATATTTACAAAACGTAATTAGGGTAAAAAATAACAACCTGATAGGTACAATTTGAAATAAAAATCTAATGTATTTTTTAAACTCGCCCGTTTTATGTCTTCTTCTCAAACCTCTTTCAGCTGCTGCTGGAAATAGGCCATAGAGTACGATTTTACCGTTTAGACCCGGCGGCTGCTTAAACTGAATTGGCAATATGCCCTGGCTCTATTTTATTGCTAGTGACCGACTGCTTTACGTTCCCTCCGAAATACATAGACTGTCTCTTCCCGGATCCGAACGGAGTACCTATTATGTAGTGTCCACAAAAGAAAACTTAACAACAGAGCAAAAAATGTTTAACATTTTCTACATAATTGTTCGAATTACTTTAAAACAAGGAGATACTTACAGATTTAAATAAAATATTACAGATAAGATTAGCAAGAATTTTATTGGAAACTTTAATAGTTCATAACATTTACCTTAAAACCTAGATGAGATAACCAAGATTTAGGGCGGTTTGTGGATTAGTAAAGCAATTGCACGAAATTATTAAAATGAAGACCTCGCTGATGGCGTAATGTGGGTAAGAATTGGAAGATATTTAATTTTCACACATTTCACACTAATAACTCACACAAACAGATATATTCATGAAATAATTTATTTTCCCATGCGATAAATTAATTTGCGGTAAATTAACAATGAAAAAAAATTTAACGGATTACGAAAAAAGTATAAATTTTGCTTCCAATAAAAATCAACAGGTGTATTAACCCAATTATCTACTTACTGTAATAGCAATTTGTGTTATAGAAACAAAATCGCTCATTTTAACCATAAAAATTGTACATTATTGTACATTAACTATTTTTTTTGAAAATATAAGAAATCCACGTTAAATCCAAAGTTCTTTTAGGATAGTTTGTGCATAAACCAATAATTTAGCTGGATTTAATTATTAGAACAAATTCGTTCGTCCAATTAACACAGAACACCGTCCAGCACTCCGATTCCAAACCACAAGTATGTACGTAGGTATGTACATAGAATGTTTCATTAATGTAACTGCAATCATCTAATTTGCGTAAAATTTTCACCCACTAGGATTCCATTAATTAGAATTACCGACAAAAAAACGTAATTACATAACTAGTTAGTTAGCACTAACAGTAAACCACAGTTGAAATATCTAAAACTATCTCAGATGGATATCCCATTGGGCACATTCAAATAACTAAAATGTAGACAAAATTAAACCTAAAATTCCAACCAAGTCGAACACAAAGCATGACAAATTCAACTACTGACATCTGCTTAATCAAAATTGCGCCTCAAAGAGGAAAAGTTTTTTTCAATTTAGCAAATTTTGGGCCGGAAAAAATGTAATAGGCTGGACGTTTATATCTCAGCCAAAACCTTTAGTTAGAATTCGATTTTAAATTTAAGGATTTTTTAAATATTGTTTTGCAATCCCAGAGGAAGAATGTACAATGAGTAGTAGGCATAAAGTAACTTTGGCTTAATGAAAACTGAAAATTAGTATGGGCAAACCTTCCCTTAGACAAAAGTCATAGACAATATTATAGAATGGAAAAATTTTCATCCAGATGTAAAAAATGTTGTCCAAGTTTGTTTAGAAAGTAATTACTATGTACAAAAACTTTTTAAGCCTTCGTGTAAGATAAAATGCAACAAAAAGTTTAAATTGGTCTAGTAAATTATCGGTTATTGCCACAACCATTTATTAAATGTGTAATCAATTGGTATTGACGTACGAAACTCGAATATGAGCTAAAAAAATTTTAAATATAAAAGATAGTTAAAATAGATAATTAAACACGTAATGCATCCTGCAACCGTAAATAAAATATAATAACATGCGAATAAATATACTTGCAAAAGTGGAATAACTAGTCTAGTCGACCTTCGCCATGGCCAGATTCAAGAATGTTTGTTGCAATGTATCAACCCCCCCCTTGTTATACCAAAAAAATAGTGGACACACAAAATATTGTACCCTTGGAGACGCTCTTTTAATTATTCATTTAATATTGTTGACATAACTTTTAAATCTAATAAACTGCTGCATTTACTACTACAAGTAGTAAACTCTTGTTAAAATAGCTTCAATGGCTGATAATGTAAATGCAAATTAACCCCAATAAAACTTAGCCAAACTATAAAGTGGGACGTGTAGGCACTAGGTTGTTGACTACATAAAAGACGAAACGTTGTTCATTTTACCAACATGAAATTAATTTGAATAAATAAAAACTTCGAGACGCATACTATTTCAAACATCCTTTTTTCAAATACACACTTCAGTATTTAATTAAAAGTGAAAATTAAAAAATTGTTCGAGTTTCTCACCTTGTGGTGTTGGATAACAGTAGAAGATTTCCGCTTTGCAGACATCGTCAGTAGATAATTTGTGTACAACTTCCAACACTTGCGACTTAATGCAAAAATCGAAGCGAATACTACTTCGAATTAATAAAACAATAAGAAATGTCAGTGCGATAATATAAATAAATGCACAAATTTATATATTTTGTGTAGCCCGACCGTGGGTAACTGTTTCTATTGTTGGCATAGGTCGTGAAAATGACGTCAGCTCGAGGTCCTCCCAAACTTTAGATTTTAAAATCGGTACAAAAACATTTAAAACTTTTAATCGATTTTCTTCCACGTTGTCAGGATTAAACAGTTTTCACTAGATATTCAAATTTCGCCTGAAGAGCCTTATTATTTTAAACAATAATAAATTTACAATGTTTGTTTACATTTATTAATCAAAGTTTTTAGTGAAAACCGAGTACAGACATGATCGTTTTTTATCATAAAACTTAATTTTTATTTAAAAATACACTTTTCAATCGTGGTTGGATTTAAGCCATCATCGGATGTTCATTCTTTTTTAAATTAGAGAAGCTATTAAGCGTCAGTTTTTCTTGAGTTTTATGCAAGCGCAACTACACTCAAACACACATAATAGGCAACTGAACGAGAGATATATCCCCGCCAGAGATACCTAATACTCTCTTTACCCCTGCGACGCTGACGTCTATCCCTACTCACGTCGCGACGATCCCCTGAACCCCTCAAACGCCAATGTCAAAGAAAGAAATCCTCAGGCGACCTCAACCTAAAAGATAACCCCACGTCCGTTCAAGCCGTTTCGCCGATAGAGATTTGGACATACTCGAAGGAACCGACAATAATTGTATCTTCGACGCTCGTTTACAAATAAAATCCGACGAACACGTTTCAAAAATATATATTTTTTTAATCGATGGTGGTGTACATTAGGAATAGAAAAGTAAGTTTAATCTTTTAAACAAAAAATCGATCGTTAAACGCCCCAACGACGAAAAGACCTTTGCAATGCATTATTTTACTGGAAAAAGTAAAAAATCGATTCGAGACAAAGATTGATTGAAATCCACTGACATCGTTAGTTACAAAACGTTCGACAACGTCAAAATCCAGTTTTAAACATATATGCCCATTTGACCATATAAATAAATAAGTAAAGTACCCGACACATATTATTAAAAACTTTTTGTAACTACACTTTCCACTTTTTTACCCTATTAATTAAATTACTTATAACCACGTCTAACGATGTGCATTACTTATAATAACAAATCGATTACACGAAAGCAAGACTTGGTAAAAGAAATACGGGAATTACAAATTTCGAAAACTAATTATTTACTTTGCAAGCATTCGATGCTACCGTTTACTATAAAGGCTACGTACATCTTCATTTTACATTTCAACAGCAAGCGGGGGAGCTCACCTGAGGCAATTGTTAAACTCGGTAAGGGGTACTTTTATTATTCAAGTTTAAAAAACTTCCCCCGTTGTGAAGGTACCGTGAGTCAGCAGGCTTATAATCCGCGACAACTCAAAATAGGAACGCATTAAAGGAAATTCTATCAATACCTATTACAACGAAGTATGATTAAAAATCGACTATCGACTAAATTTGGCTACTTCCCCGACAATGGAAGATGATTAAATTATGCAGTTATTTTATTTATTTTATTGGGTATTGTGTAAGGCTGAAATGGATACAGTGGTTGGCAGCTGTCATAAGGATAGTGGAAGAAAACAAGAGGACGCAAACAGAACTGTAACTGACAACCTTATTTAATATTATACGGTTTACGTATTAGCACATCAAAAAATGTAATTAATTAAAGCGGTTGCTTATTTATCATTAGAGTTGCAATTCCATAACTTTGTGCAGACATTTTTGTGATGTAACCTACCGATGATATATTATGTAAAACATGTCCAATTACTCTTATCGGAAGATGGTACCAACCACAGAAGCACCGTAGCACATTCAAGTTTGACGTCTATGTACGGAATCAAATTTAGGCTTAGGATTGTTTGATTTCGGTTTAACGTCTTTTTTCTTATTCTCGAAATGCCGTATCGGCTTCGGACACACCGATTAATTAATTTAATCGAAGCCTAGATAACTCTATTAGGGAAATATAATTAATGGCATGGTTTCCCGATAACTCTTACAGATCGATCTTGATCCCGATGCCGTTTTGCCGTTACGGTAGATGGCAAAGTTTTATTTGATAGATAATCGTGGACCTGTCCGTATGGTAACCAGATTAAAATACGCGAGCGACTGGGTACGAGCTGAATTTTGATGGCGCTCAGTTTTGTTTGCTGGTATATTAAATTTGATCGAGAGATTAGAAGCATCGAGGATAAAGCTTCAGGTTCTTGATTGATTTTCACGACTATTCTACGTTTTCGGAATAAATTACATTAATTACTTCCGTATATGTACGTAAATTTTTTAAAAGAAAGTATTGTTACTGAATGGGGAGATCACTTAGCTATGTACTAACTAATAATTTACTGTTCATTAATTATTATACTTAAGGTAGGTGGATATAATTAAGATTAGGATATTTTAATTAGTTGCAATTAATTTTCATTACTTTCCATGTTTGGTAACTTTATAATTAGTTATAATTAATTATTGCAAACCTCCATGACTCCATTTTAATATCTTCTCGTTTCTTTTCATAGGTTGGTTATTGAAATAATGTATAAATAACCCCAAGATTTTGTGTTTAAAATTATGCTACTATTGCCAGAGGGGTTGTGGAACGCGGCGATGCGTTGGTATTCGATTGAAAATTTTCAATGAAAAAAAATTCTTTAACAAAACTGTCGTCGTTTAGAAAACACTAAACAATTTTTATATCATTTCGATGTATCGACCCAAGATGATAATTTAACAAGGAAAGTTTGCAAAAACTCTTGGCGAAAAAATTCTGACCATTAAAAATGAATCATCACAATCATGGTGATTAACAGTTGGAATAGACAGTAAATTATCCAGCAAGGAAATGAAATATCGTACGCAAGATCAGGGTTTAGAGAAAACATAAATTATAATATACACGAAACGCGTTCAATTAACGCGTTGACATAAAAATAAAATAAGTTGATAGTTGTAATAAAACTATCGATAATGTAGCATTTTTTTTTGATAATTTGATTAAAAATGACAAAAATGTTTAATTAATTATAAGTTTTTTGTTGAAAAATACACGGCAGGTACCGCAATTTATATTTTAAAATACAATTGTGTATATCTTGCAGAAATATTTTACACGTGGGTGACCCCGCCATACCCTCGAACGTGTAATGGTGAATCAATTCTTTTAAGATCTCTGCTTCCCAGTGCAAAAATTAAAAAATTTAAAAGAGTTTTTTTCAAAAATCTAAATGAAAAATTGATGTACACAAAAATGTACCTAATAAAAGTTAGTCAATCATTAAGCATTTAAATTATAATTATTATAAAATGGATAAAAATTTATTTACTGAATGCAAGATGTACAAGAAGCTCCATCAATTTTTATTATTTTTTTGTTGGAAAATGGTGCTATAAAGAAACCTAGGTTAGTTGAGTTCTTTTATTTTCGCTTAATTATTAATTTCTTAACGATAGCAGGTATTGATCAGTGTCGAAGTTAAAAGGTTTCATGCATGAACCTCGGGGGTTTACAATTTTGAAATTACACTATGTACTTCCAGTGCATCCAATTTTTTATAGCTGTGGCCTAAATCCTATGTGTAATTTACATGAAGACGAAATTGGCAACCAGATGTTGTCGATAGTAATCACAAATTACCTTGCAACAATGTAATTGTCAGTATGTACTAAGTACATCACCTGTTGGTCTCATGGTCATTCTTAACCAGACGAATGCACAACTAAAACTTGAGATGAAAAGTGAAAATCATTCGTGAATTAATTTCATAGTTGGATTACAACAAAAGTTAGATGTACATTTTGAAATTAAAGTAATGCTAAAGTACTTGAAGTAACTTTTGTACGTTTCTATAATATGTGCAATGTGTACCATTAGTATTAGAGTCTACACCCCACGCAGTTGTCAAAGGGGCCTCACCCGCGCCCAACCTTGCCGCACCCGATAGCAGTCCTAAATACGTTCCCCTTGTTAGCCCCCAACCTTCCATTAGGTTGCAATCACCCACCAATGTCCCTCGACGGTCACACGCGAGCCATCACATAATGCCCAACAACACAATGTTACATGAACACGCTTTAAAACATAATGCATAACTTGCAATTTCCACAATCAAAATTTTACGCGAATTTTAAAAATTCCATTTGACCACACACGAGAAAAAAATCATAACTTCAAAAACCATCGCCTTCGATATTTAATAATAAAATTTAACTAATATTACTACATCCACTTAAAGTAATTAGCGCTGTTGTGTATGTTAATTCAAGCAATAAACACCCTAATACATATTTTATTGCGTTAATTACCTAAAGAATCAGTGCACACATAAAGTAGTGCTGTAGGCAGTTATTCAATTTTAATTATACAAAATAATGCCCAATAAGATATAGATTGTGTGTGTGTGTGTCATTCGACAAAGACAATAAGCTATTTTTAAAAATTTATCCGAGTGATTGAATGATCGACACCCCCACTTTATCGTTGGCATTTCGATGTGAAATAATTCTAAATTGGTTTCGTTTCAAAAAGTTAAAATCGTCGATTTACGTCGCAAAAAAAGCAAATCAAAAGATAATATTTTGAATAGGAAGAAATCTTACATACATAAATGATTGACCAACAAGTCTTAAAATCTATTGTCGAGGCTCAATATGTTCTCACTAATTGCTCGAGCCAGACACAGCGGGATCCCTAGAGGTTGAAGGGGACGGACGAAGCCGTATTTGTCCTGCAGGGGTGGTCCCCAACTAACCCTTTGTCCTCAAGAAACCCTTGTTTCCGTTAAACCCCTTCGTTGGAAACTAACTGGCGGTTGACGACAGTATTCGTTTATTCCAAAAGAGAAAACAAAACATTAATGCAGATAACAAAAACCATCCCACGAAAACTTAAATAATTTCTGTTCATCGTCGGCTCTTTAGGTTACTTATTTATTCTCTTAACAGATTCTATCTTGAAATTAATCTTTTAGTCGGAAGTTTCATTACTATAGTAACAACGTGAAACTACGATATTGATTCTTTCCATGCCACTTTCATTATAGTAAATAGGTGAATACAACCGTGGAGTAAGTATGCATGTACTATTATGTAGTATATGGGATCAATGAAAGAAAAATAATTGAAAAGCCTTAAAAAACTTACCAAATTGAATATCGAAATAGTGTGTACTATCGAATAGTACGTACGTCTATAGTAAACTTTTGAGAAACACTTTCTGCACTCGATTTTTAGAACATAGTGACGCGACCTATACAGATTGGGGTGTGGGGTATCCGGAACAAAGATATGTGAAGGCGCACGGGAGGGTCGCACGCAAACAGAACACCCCCACGAATGACATGTGTGACACGAGGGATCCAACTGTAAGGTTGCTAGGACAAACTGAACTATCAAGAAAAAATATTATGCGGCTTCCTAATTTGACACGAACGAGAATAGATAAGATGAATAAGTACAATAACGACGTTCATAGGGTGAAACGCCAAATAAAAAATTAAGTTTTGCCTACAATAATTAGATAAGTTCTTTTATCCTTTTCAGTATTTTAATTAGGAAATTATGGGTAAAATTGACTTTTTATGCTGTGAGAAATTAAAATTACTAACATCGTTAAAGCGAGTTTAATATTGGTTCCTGGCTTCCTAGATCCTTTATTTATTATTGATCACGCATTTAAAAGGGTACTGTCATATTGAAACGTGACGAAGTAATACTAATGCACTTCACATTTCATCGTTAATCTTTGGTTCCACCCCCGTAATTGTCAGAAACTTAATAATAAAAATGCAACAAAAATGGAATTATCCTATTGAAAGCAGTAAAAAAGCACGAGTAAATTTGGCCCGAAATTTGTATTCTACTACTAAAGGGTGGAAATTTATTTTCTTTGTTGCGTAAATGAACGCTTATTTTTAAGTTGTTGGGGGTGATTTGTATTTTAATTCCGAATCGTTAGAGAACGCTAAATTCGCAACCGTATAGACTAATGATATCCGTCTGAGTTTTTTTTTCTAAATTGATACTCCACATAAAAAACACAATTCCCCATTTTATAATTTCTCGCCAACTTACGATTTAACACAAAACTATCCAATTTACACATCAGCGTGAAAGGGTCGTAATGTGTTTAACTCAATAATACCAGGATTGTACTTTCCCAAAATTAATTTTCGCATGAACTTTTTAACTCATTATAAAATGTACATTATGTTCAAAAATGATTAATTTAATGATTTTTATAACAAAATGTTTAAACCCCTTCTCCTCCAAGTTGAAGTTAAGACGGCAGGTTAATTCCATGTTGCACATAAAATGCACTAAAAATCCGTTTTCACTGTCGGAAGACGTTGTGGCTCTTATAAATCGTTGAGTGTACATACAGAGTGTTCACAGTAACCAATTTAAAATTTCGTATCAAAAAATTTCAACTAGATACTGTTTGGTTTAAATTCATACTTTTAGGAGATATGAAGGTGTTATGTATTTAGTTGAATTCGGAATAAATTTCCAACAGGCTAAGTTTTCCCCTTCGGAAAACGTGAACCTTAAACGGTGGCCAAATAAAGTTTTTCGCTAATATATCCTGAACCGTTAATTTTAGTTTTACTTGTGGAGTTTATTGAATATGTCATCAAATCTTTTAGCACTGAATAATAATAATTTCTACGTACACTACATTAAATTCGCTATAAAACATATTTTAGCATTGTTTCACTAAAAATAACCGATTTATTTCGTTCTTTTTTTTTATTTAAAAAAAATTATGAAAAAGATACTCGAGTAACAGTAATATAACGCAGCAACGGATGGGGTAGACTAAACGTGAATTTTGTCGAAAAATAAAGTACATTGCATAGTCATTAACAACAGATTTCAGTTTTTATGTTAATGGATTATTGACTTTTCTGAAAGTTTACTTCATTAAAGTTTAATTTTTTATCTAATTTTGTGTAAATCTTTTCATTAAAAGAATACGAGTAAAACATAGTTTTCAATTTTCGATGACGACTTTTATTCCTGTGCATTAGATGAACTGGTTCCTCTTGAACTTCAGATTTCATTTTCATAAAATTAGGCCATCGCAAAAATGTTAACGGTAATTTTCCATTGAAACGAATATTTTGTCGTTTGTTTATCAAAAAATCTTGGTCATAATTGGATTATTTTGCGGAAATACAGTGTTTGTACATTTTCGGAAAGTAGATAGTCTAATTCGGATTATGGCATAAAAAATCTTGAATTATTAATAACGGAACAGTGGATAAGATATTTTTATTTTCCACGACATTAAAATTGTATTTGGCAAAGCACGCAATATTATTCGGATTTAAAAACAAGATTTTAAATGTGTCGTATAAAGAAAATACAATAGCGGAAGCTGAACGCCAGTTTGAGATACAGGATCAATCAATGAGTCTCTGCTATCTTAAAAGAAATGTCTATAGAACATCGGTTCATCTACCAAGAACTGAACAACCACGAAAAACTACCGAAAGAGATGATAAATTGATTGTCCGTGGCGCAAAAACATCATCGTCTAACGACACACGAAATCATTCACGATTTTAATGAAAACTGCGAAGATAAGGTAAGAGTTTTGACAGTAACACCTCGATTGGTCGCAGAAGGACAATCTATAAAACGTCCTTCCAAGAAACTGTTAATTTCAAAGAAGAATCGGATACCCCGTTTGAAAATTGCAAAAATCATTTGCATTAGGGAGTAAAATTATGATCTAAAATTCTTTGGAGCGATGAGATTAAATTTAATACATTTTCTTCAGATGGTATCAACGACATGCATTAAAATATTAAGTTTCCAGTGGTGGTGAGAAAGTCAAGGTGTGGAGCTGCTTTTCCCGAGATGGCGTTGGACCTTTACCACAAAATTGATAAATTGCGCATAGAGACATATTAAAAAACCATAATTCTGCTGCCACATGGTAAACCTAAAACGCCACGAAGATGGATCTTGTAACAGGATAACTCTTCAAAATATATTTCCAAGGTTTTTCAAGATAATATGATCATAGCTAAAATTTGTCTGTTTGAGTAGCCTACACAGCCTGCAGATCTGAATACAATAAAGCACTTGAAGTACGAGAGACTTAGTAAAATACAAATAGTGCAATTAGTTAAGCTGATTGAGTGCCATTAAGGTACAAAGCTGTTATTGCTGCAAAAAGTGGACTTAACACTTAAGGAAAATCATTGTATTTCCAAATTTCAAGTAGACTTCTTTTTTGCTATGTAATGGCTTAACTTTGCCATTTAGTTCAGGAGAAAAGTTGAAAAAACCGACAAATAGCAATTTTTTTTCACTTATGCCCGCCCGATTTCTTCACTCGTAGTTATCTTGAAAATAGCGAACTTCAGGTTTAATCGCCAAAATAACCAATCAGATAACAATAAAAAAATAAACAAATCATCTAATTGGTTATTTCGTCAATTTAACCTGAAGTTTGCTAACTTGAAGATAACTATGAGTGAAGAAATCGGCTTTTAGAGATATTAGATTAGATTTTCCAATTATTAGGTAACTCAAGCAAGTAACCAATCTGATGTTTGATTTTCTTGTTTTGCTGTCATCTGATTGGTTATTCCGTCAAATTAACTAATAGTTAGCTAACTAATAGTTATCTCTAGGTGAAGAGAAAAGGCATAAATTTGTCAAAATAACGCGGATCAGAATTTTTGATATCAATAGAAAAACATATAAAAAATCTGAGTACTTCTAAGGTCGGAAACTACCATTAATTTTGTATTTTATACACCAAAATATAGGTGTTTTATGATAATTTGTTTTATTTCATTCTACATGGTAAATGGTGGTAAATAAAATTCTTTTTCTTGGTTAGCCCACATTCGTCCACTGCTGGACATAAGCCTCTCCCATTCCCCCAAAACCTCTTTCGAAAGGATTGGTTTGTTCTCCCGAGAGGTTTTGGCAGTTAAACTCCGCACTTGCCGAACGTGTTGGCGCGAACACGGTCAGAATACAATTCTCCTCACACCGGATTCAAACCGGGGTGCTCGGCTTATTAATTGATGCATTCAAGAGCCAAACCGCGACCTTTTTCAATAATTATAAATTTAAAAATAAAATTAAAGATAATTAAATTATATATAAAAAAGGTTCTATAAATGTTTTTATTAAATCAATACTTTACTAGCAGTATCCGTACGAAGCTGAAAATTATTGGTGGTTTATTATCATAATAAATATCATTATAATTAGATATTTTGGTGACAGTTAAGATTCCCACATCGGAATTTTTACCATTTTTAATGTTGATTATGAAAGATGATCTCCACGGCTTGCCACTGTCGACCCAGGCATAGCACACGCACCGTTAATACAATGCATAAAATTATTGCGCAATAATATGGAATATGGGAAAATTGTAATTTTCAAAATTAAATTGTGGCCTTATTACAAGTCCGACAACATTCATCCTCACCTTAAAAAGCTTGTATTTTTCTGTTCTTTCGTTTGGTAAAGCCATTTCTATAGGAAAAAGTGTATTTTCGATTCCGGGAATCTTAACTCACCGATATTTTTTTTAAACAAAGCCATTTTAAGATATTTTAAAAATTGGTGCGGAAAGAAAAAAGTTTTCACACATTTCTTTTGCTCTTCCCCTTGCCATTGTTTAGCCCCTAAAATGAAGTGTGTACGCTTTGGTGGTTCGGAGCTAACATTAAGCACTAGGTTCGCTGTGTATGTGATAACACTATGCACGTACACCATGAACATAGAAGAGTAGGTTGTCAACGCATATTATAGTACATGGCACCCGAAGAAGAAGAACATTAAAATGAAGATCACGGTGTTCTCTTAGTATTTGTCAACTTTGCACGGCTATTGCTAAGAAGGCATTCGGCTGAGAAAAATAACCTCAACCAAGAAAAAACTTTAATTACTTTTAATTTTATGTACACTATTTTTGGAAGTTTTGGAGGATAGAATTTGGAGATGGATTGGCACTCGAGTGTGTTACCAAACCGAAATACTCGGTTCCAGCCCGGGCGGAGTAAAAAGTTATTTTGACCGTCTTCCCTTGAAAGGCAGTAGCTACCCACCGAAGTAATTAGCCTAGAAAGCCCCCCCTCTTATAGAGAGAGGTCAATACATTCGAAATCGAGTTAACAACTAAGAAGAAAAACTTTTGAAAGTGGTAATTTTTGGTACATAAAATACAAAATTTGTGGTAGTTCCAGACCTTAGGACTAAACACATTTTTATGCTGTTTTCCTGACCGCAAATCTAATAAAATTAAGACAACTTAACACTCTTTTACCGACTGATCTAATTCAAGAACAATTATTTAAGTTGGAGTAAAAAGTTAAGCATAACTGTTTCCCTTTCTTTTGTTTTGCAAAAAGTAAAGATGGGACTTTTCTAAAAAGAAAATGTAAGAATTAATTTTAAAATTTCTACTGATTTATATGAAATAAATATTGCAGCATTTAGACCCCATGGCTGATTACGTCGGATTGGAGAAATATGTGCGGTGTAAAAATATTTTCTTACATTAGGATATACTATTTTGAAATTTTAACAAATTTGTATTAGATAGCAATTTGTGTCTTTACTTCTTAATACATAATATTAATTTTATGAAACTAACAATATACCGCAAGCAAAAGAGAAATAATATCATTTTGTAATATTTCTAATATCGTTTATGCATTCACTTAAAATTGCTTTCAGCATTATAATATTCATGCAAAATAGCTCACACAAGTCACCACCATACCAAGACGTAAGATATGCAGAAATATAAAACCGTAACCTGCAACTATCATTACCAAATTGGTTTTCATTTAAACAATGCACAGTTTATCTCTTTGAAGGTGAGATACCTATAAAATTTTTCATCAGTATATTTTTATTAGTTTATTCACTTGTTTGGAATTGAACTAGATTGCATTAATAAAAATGTACTTCAAATTTAGTGTTGGTACTTTATCTGTACACTCTGTTCAGAAGAACGAGACTAACCGCAAAAACGGTGTTATGGTTGAGAATATTTGTTGACGATAACCATTGAAAAATGGAAATCGAATGTTTTCAAACTTTACTATCAAAACATCGCATCTTTTAGAATTTGTGTCTACTTTTATGTTTTAAGATTCTAACCAGACGATTTTAGAACTTATTGTTTTGAATTATAATTTACTGTGATTTTGATTTTATATTTGTGATGTAAACGGTCATTGCTATAAATATAACAACTGCAGGTAATCTGCAAATAAAAGTAAGAACAAACACTTTTCTGCAGAAAATTCCCGACCAGTTTCGTGCACATCCTTGTACTATATTATCCAATTCATTGTTGTTTGTATTTTATTTTACATTATTTGTCGTAGCCTCTGCTCTAATGAAACTGGTCGGCTATATTAAAGAATTTTGTGCAGATGGGCTTCTATTCAACGTTAACTAAGTCGAGTAAAAAAGTGTTTTTTGTGGATTTTGATAAAAACCTTCTTGTCAATTGGCCAGAATTTATGGCAACTGTCGAGTTAATTTTTTTAACCACGGAGTGACACTGTCCACTCGATCCGCTCTGGAACTCAATCGAGGTCACACCAAGTCACCGCTGTCGGCCCGCAAAAAGTTAAATGAAACTTATACGATGTTTGTGCTGTGTAGTTATTGAAAGTCGGTGCATAATATTCAGTTACCAATTTTGTCTGACCGGAAATTACACTGATGCATCAGTAGGTAACGTGGCGAAATAATGATGCCTAATTTGAAATCATTAATTCTTTAATGTATAAGTGCAAACATTATTATTGTTGTTCGCACATTTATTTGTAATAAGGTTTTAAAGATCAAAATCACACATTCTCATAAAATAAATTGTCATTTATTTTTACTGACAACACATTTAGGCTTTACAAAAGCTAATTTTTTAAAATGATATTAAATAAAGTAATAATAGCAAAAAATGGTTCGTACAAATCAGGTTTAATGTATTTAACGAAATGCAATAATTCGTTAGTACAATACATCTTAAAGAGAAAATACGAATCGTACTCTTATCCTTATATCGATCCCGATTATTACATTCGAAGTCGAATTGGAAATAGAGAAACTGTTGGTTATGGAATATGCGGACGGCCTGGTTATTCCGACCGAGTAGATTATCCATTTCCTTCCATAAGATACATGCCACCGACTCCCGAAATTTTAGTAAAAAATATCCTTTTGTATTACTTACTGCATTGTAATAAATTTGCATACCTTAGGCTTTAAGAGAAAAAGAGAAAGGAGATTGGAATATATTGAGCATTAAAGAAAAAAAACAACTTTACAGAGCATCTTATTGTCAAACTTTTAGGGAATTTGAATACCCCACTGGAGAGTGGATGTTTATAATTGGAGGTGGTTTTATAGTAATATCTATTGGAATATGGCTCTCTATACTTATGACACAATTTGGTAAGTAAGCAATTTCTATTTATTAACGAATAATTTAAAATTAACTTTTAGTATACAAAAGGACACCGCTGCCAGATTCGTTCAAATTAGAATCTTTACGACAACAATTAGTACGGAGATTGCAAATGTACCATGAACCCATAAGTGGTATATCGTCCATGTGGGATTACGAAAAAAACCAATGGAAGGGCGGAGTAAAACCTAGAGGAGTCTTGTGGAATAATCCGTTTGATGAAAAAGAATGCATTGAACCTTATTAAAAATTTAAAATTTCTAAATTTACAATATAAGCGACAGCTCTGGAAATTTTTTACTATATAAAAGATATAACTAGATGTTATTTGAGGTAAACTTTCCGAGTTTGACCCCAAAAATTTAACCAAGCCTTATATAGCGCGCAGCAAAAGCACCCGACCGCAATAAGGGTTAGCAATTCACCCCCAACGGATCGTCATTGTAGACCCTTATCTTGGATGTCCACCCACCACCCTTACATAGTAGAACGAGGAGATGACCCTTTACTATCCTTGAGGGTTGAATCGGATCTGTTATACGTTAAGGGGATGGGTATGAAACTCATGGACGCCGGGCACTAGCTAATATAAGGTTTCCAAGGGGTGCAGGCTTACATCGACGAGGGTACTTTAACCATCAATTACTAACAAATTTCGTATTCTGTCAATTAAAATCAGCTTTTAATTATAATTCAAAAATGTGCTTAAAATTTCTCGTGCAAATTTTTTATATTTTCAGACTACCTCAACGATTACATGCTCGCATTTAATTAAGTAAATAAAATTAAATGTTTCGTTTAGTGATACAAAAAATTAGTTGTTAATTGTTTCTCAAAGCAGTGTGGTTTATCCGTTGGACCATTAAATGCATAAAATCTCTATTGCGGTGGTCATTTGATTAAGAGCATTTAATTAATTGATCCGGGGAAAGTATTAGCATATTAGACCAAATTTAGAAATCGAGCTTGATAAAAACAAATATTTAGTGCCATTAATTTTAGAAAATAATATTTAATTACTTACATTAAGAGCAAGTTATTTTTCACATTAGATTTCTTCAAACAAAACCAAAAATAAAGCCAGCAATTTTTCGTGCAGATTTCTTTTTGTGTAAGAACTAATATCCTCCGTTGGAAGTTGAATCACAAAAACGCTTGAAGCCAAAAAAAATTAGAAAAGTAACATTTCTTAAAAGTTAGTATCTGGATAAAAAAATATATTAAATTGCCAACTGATAGTAGCTTTTCATTAATTTGTACCCATCGAACCTAATTGTTTGACGTTAGAAGACATCGCTAGAAATTCAAGTAGAAAATTAAAGTTCTGCACTACAACTTTGGTTAATAATCGTCACCTTTTTTTGCGGGCCAATGCACGTGGAAAAATTATTTTTATAAATAATTACAACAAACTCAATTATAAACCAGATTAACAGAGTAACTCATTCTCTTTTGATGAAGCAGATGTTTCTTCTTCTTTTATTTACAACGTGAGACAGATGTTCATTCACATATTAAATAAAAATTTGTACTTATGTAAAGGTGCAAAAGTTGAACATTTGCTTGGTTAAAGATAACTGAGCTTTCCATAATTCATTCCAAAAAAATAATGTTTAGAAATATTAAACTTAAAAATAAACTACCTAATGGTCATTTATTTCAATTCCCATCTTGTAATCGATATGTCAAAATTGAAGCTTTTTACTGGCCGTACATCGTAATTAACTTCTACGCCATAACTTATAATAATCTATCTTCATTTTATATTATAGAAATAATACACTTTTATGAAAAATGCGTCGAGTATCATCAAAATTGCCCGCCAACCCAACATTTTAGTCTTGGACAACTCTTACTCAAAATTGAAATAGTTAATATGCTATATTTTTACTAATAAAATTTACTCGTGACTCAGAGCAAAATGTTGGAATTGTAAAAAATTAGTAAATTGTAAAATTACTTCGTGTGGAACAATTAGCATTCGTTCAGTATATTACCGTGTTAACATTTTAATTTTATCTAATAATTGTTAGTGTAAAAAGCAACAATGACTACTATTAGACACACTTTCTTGTTCTATAAAAAAATATATATAATATTATATTTAGCAAAATGATTGTGAGAAAATTTTATTTTTTTTCTTTCCTATTTTTTTAGTATCTAAAATGAGTAAACCTTTATGTATTTTCTTTTACGACTTGGTTGGATCTTTTAATGGTATACGGCTAACAGTGCTTTTGATTCACATGCACCATGCGTTGCATGTAGAAATAGAAAACCTAATTTTTCCTGGTACTTGAATCAAGTACCGAAGACCATAAAATACTAACTGTTTTTGTTTGTGTGGCCAATGCAACTAGTAAAATAGAGTACATTTTTTACTACACATAGTAAAACAAAGTTTTGAATTTAAGGTTTCCTCTTTCAATGTAGTTACATCTATTCAATTCCAAATTCTCTTGAAAAACAGCTTCACAGCTTGTTGAATTTCTCTTGGCAGTTGAAACGTGAATGCTCGGTTGTCACAAAGGCAGAAGAGTCTCTCATGCTTCCACATCGTATTTCGTGCGTTTCTTATCAGAATAGTGATACAGGCTATTAGCTTTAATTGCTTGGTTTCTTGTTTGAACCCTGACGAAAAAGAAATAACTGAAAGTAATCGCAATAAATTTATTTAAAAGAAATTGTGATACGAGAAATTATGTTTGGTATAAAATTCGAAAACGATTGACCAATTGCGAGTTTATAAAACAAAAGACGCCGTAAAGGTTTGCCCTTACTTATGCCGATAAAGTTTGAAGACAACAAAGGCACTTCATCCATAGTTTTCTCGATAATTTTCATAAAGTATTTATCAAGAAAATTGTAGAACTACCAATTTTCACTACTTATGCGAATCTAATGCATTATTCCATCGGTTAAACTTAATTCTCAGAAATGACAGTGATTACATCAATTAAATGTCGATGGAACATTTAGCGTATTAAAATAATTCAAAAATCTATATTCAAACCTATAAGTGTCTTGTCGGAATTTTTAACATGGTACAATCCACTTGTAAAATGTTAAAATAGGTTTGAATACACGAATGTAGATCTTCCGATGTACTAACGGAGCTTCCCCAATCCGCCCTTCATCAACTAAATTGCAGCGGCAGTTCTCGTTTCGAATATCTGGCAGGTCGGACCCCAAGGGGCGTCAGACTTCTCTAACACCCACTCGTTCCAACTTTAGTCATGATAACTCCAAAGTTAGAACAGTAAAAGAAATTTTTTGTTTTATCTTCGAGTCTAAGTAAGTAATCGATATAGTACGAAATAGCGATTAAGTTTGTAGTACGTAAAATTACAACAAATACATAACAATTCAGCATTACCTAATAAAGAATGTGTATAAATAAGGAAAATTCACCTAAAATATTAAGTTCTCGACTTGACAAAACTTGGATAATACACAAAGTTTCTATCGCAACAGTCAAAACCATACTTGTTTAAAATTTTTGATTATTATAACAAGTTCAGAATGTTAACTGTAGATCACATAAAGGAGTTGGCTCCTTGGCACGTAAAGAGTATTTTAAAATAATGAAAGTTTTCTTTATTAGGTACTAGAATGAAGGGCTAGAAAAATTTACTTTAATTAATAAGGATAGGAAAATTATTGTTCCCTCGGAAATACTTTCATTATTCAGAATTAAAGGTATGTGTATTGTATATTATACGTTTGTAATTTTAAAATTTTATTTTTATATTCACATTAAAATTTGTGACTATCACATTGTATTACGAATCAAAATTCTACCCTCCTCACAAAATTACTTATGTGACAAGGCTCCAGTAGTAAACTTGGTCTGATATTTTTTGCGACGTGGAGAAATAAAGCAGCAGCTGAATCAGCTTCCACGAAACCGTGGTCTCCAGGGAAACCACGTAAACCTTCAGTACAGACCAGACGTACAATTGACAGGCGATCCGAAGAGAGGAACTTGGAAGTTTAATTTGGCAATGTAGTTCAATGGTTACTAACTAAAATTAGTTGTTAGTTTTAGTTTGGCGGAATCAAGACTAATAATACCTAATTGAAAGAGCACTAATATTGTCATTAGACTTGAAAAAGGTTACCTCGACGTGAATATGTAGTATGTATGTTTATGTTGAGAATAAGGGAGCATACGTGGAGTTGAAATTTTGTGTGTTTAATTTATATTAATTTAAATAATTATTAAAAAATAGTTTATATCTACATAAAATTATTATATGCGTATAGATTAGATAGAATTTAAGTAAAGGTGATCAAGTTTTATATTTTTACTTGCGTCCCACGCATATTTGGTCCGAACAACCCGGCCAGTGTGTGATCGATAGTGTCCACCCTGGATACCGCAGCCCCGCTCTACTCCAACCCCTGTGGTCCCTTGTCCTTACCCTTTGGACGAACCCAACTGTCAAACCCAACCCTATATACAACTACAGTTATAATTCACGGTTATGCTGGGGGCTGAAAGCTATTCTATTACATATCAATATCGATAATGCACATTCCAAAAGTTAGCAGTACATATTTGCCGAATAGTCAAATGTGTTAACCCAAAAAGTATCTCTCTTTGTGAGAGAACAACTTTCGATTATTTTATGTTAGTTTAAAAAATTAATCGCCATCCTCTGGAGCTTATCCTGTAATCCTGTCCGATACTCATTACAATACGAAATACCAAAGAAAACTTGAAATCGAATCTGTTTTTAGTTAACATTGAAATAAAGTAGATGCTATCATATTTTCACGAAAAAAATTTAGCAGGTTTTTTAATAAATTTTTGTAGCTAAAAAGTTATAAACCAATTTTCCATTTGTAAACAATATAGTAGATACTCATATGATGACGTTTACTTTTTTAACTTAATTTTGCCAAACAGAACATTTGTGTACAATCAACAGGTAAATCAATGTGAATACAAATGAAATAAATACTACATCACGCAAAATAATATCAATACAATATTTCCTATGTCCCAGTAACACAAATAATTCCTCTATTGAGCCGACATAAAATTTTTATTAATATTAATTTCTATAAATTGATCGTAAACTTCTACTTATTTGAAAATATCTATGTGGTTAAATAATTAATCTGACAAAATTATTAGAATAAGTTTTCTTTCTTATCTAAACCAATATTTAATAGGAGTATAATTTATACGTTATAATTTGATTTAATGCTGTACTAATATTCCTTAAATTAATACAGAAAATAATTTACTAAAGAATTTTGTTCATAAAAACCTAATTATAAAGTTATTAATATAAATGAAATATAAATAATTAAATTAATAGTTTAAATTAACATTCTTAAAGCAATTTATAGGCACAACAAATTTTGTTCTATTTTCAAAAATTATCCAAGAAGATTTGCTAAATGTATAAAATAATGTGACATATGTACGTACTACACTCTAATCTAAATCTAATTTCATTTGTTCAAGAGGTTATTATCTAGATCAATTTAGAACAGTTTATGTAAATCTAACCACGATGTTTTCAGTAATATTGACTAGGTATCGACATTACTGTGCATTAAATTAGAATATAGGAGTTCCATTTTTGCATAATATTATACTTCCAATAAGACGTAATATTACGTCCGTAAGGGCATAATATCTTTGTATTTGCGTATGGTTATCGACCAACAGGAATTTCTTTGCTATTTATGCCAATAAATTTGTTATTTTATAAAGTTGGTTACATAAATGAAAAAAATATTGTTACCATAATTAAATAAGGAAATAAAAAAATTAGGAGAACCAAACCAATCCCTTTCGGAGAGGTTTGGGGAACTGAAAGAGGTCTATGGCCAGGAGTGAGCGAATGCATGCTGATAAAGAAGAAGAATTGAATAAGTATAATTCAACGAAATAGCATTGAGTTCCGACTTCAGACGAAAGAAGAACTTGATTTCTAATTATCTTCCCTTGAATAGTAAGGTATTGGCTTGCAGGTTGCCACCCCATAGCTTTTTTGATCATAAATCGTCGTAAAATCAACGTATTGTTGATATATATAACATACGTTGGACAGAGGAAAGTAAAACCACAATCCTGAGCTAGAAATCATTTGAATTCGCAAAAAATTAAAAATTTACAGCAAATTTTTAAAAGTATCTAAATTCGACCTCTTCAAATTTTAATCTGCAGCTTGTTACCCCTTGAAAAATTACTGAAATGTAGAAAAACTCAAGTAAAAACACCTGATTTACAAAATTTATTAAATTTTATTTGCACTCAGTGGCTGTGAGCACAAAAAATGAGTGCAAATTGGCATAAAGAATCACATTTTCATAATGGTATGAAATCATACCATGGTTGAAATAGTCTAGTTTCAAAGTTTTAATAAAAATGTAAGTGAACGTATGGTAATTTTGCTCAGTGTATCACTGAAAAACCCTTCAGTTTTGATTGAGTGACAATTGCAAACATCACAAAATCATGAAATCAGTGTAAACAAGCGAAAAAGAGAGAGGTGGTAACCTGCAAACCAAAACAAGTGGCAACCTGCATTTTGACACCATTTTAGAATGTACATGAAAAAAATTGTCAGTTTATGATATGTTTGGAATTCTGTGAGGATTATGTAAATTGAACAAAAAACAATACAGCACAAATATTTACCTTGAATTTCCGATAAAAATGTTCAATTTATGAGCACAGAAAAAAATACAACTTCAATTCTTCAATTAAAAAAATAATATTTCGCTCTTTGTTCAGCAAACACTGTGTTATTGCGTCTGTCTTCTTCAAAAGTACATTAAAAGTGACAACTACTCTTTTGACGTTGATGTAAGTCTGAGCTTGGATTATGACATTGCTAGAATGCCAAAATACAGCAGGGGTGGCAACCTGCAAGACTATCCCCTAAACCTTTTCAAAATAAAGTTTATTACACTTGTGTTTTGCAATAAAAGCAAATCAAAATCAGAAAGACCACACTTGACATCCGAATAGAATACCATACTTTTTCTACGATCTTATATAATTTTTGTATTCTACTATTTAAGATGAATGTGATGCAAGCGCCGAATTAATTAAAAACTTTTAATTTGAATTTATTAACCACGCTTTCGTTTTGCTTCCAACAAAAATTTTTTTTACCTCTACCCACTATAACAACACTTGCACTTTTCTTAATTTTTGGCAATTTATTAAAATGTGTATTTTCGTGATAACGAGAAGTAACCCGGTTATCCCTGGTTAGGTTAATTACCTCAGATAGATCATTTTAAAAACTTGGTCAATTTTATTCTTCAAAGGTGGAATTAAACGATAATTATTTATTTTACAAATTAAGACTAGCAAAAATAATCATCTAAGATGCAATAAATATTAACCCTAGTGCAATTGATCACGCCCCCAAGATTCATTATTCTATACTATTGTGTAATGCACCATTACTCAATACTTTGAGTAATGACTATTATTGCTTAACAAAAAACGTTTACATCATAATGAACGTATTACTTATTAATATGACTTTAGGAGTAGAAAAAGCGTACACGAAACTATTATTCTATATGAAAGCGGCTAGCAAATAAGTTATTGCTCAAAGTTGGAAATTTTCTATTTCGACTTCAAGTAAACCCGAACTTACTAATGGCAATCTTAAAATTGTCAGTTTTTCAACCGTAATATATAAAATTAATAAATGTAAAGAGAAGGCCAAAATCAAATACCCAATTTGAAGTAGTCACCAGTTTATTATAATGCCTCTATTTTTTTTTCAAATTTCATAATGAATCAAAACATACTACAAGAACGTGCAGAAATAATCCTTGTCGTTTGGTTTTAACTAGAAAGTAAATACCTGGTTTAGCTGTTAAATAAGTTTAACTCATTATCAGAAATGAGATTTTCACTTTTTAAAAGTGAACTGGACTGAGAGTTGATTTAGGTTCGCAAAATTCCAAAATATCGGCCCACTTAAGGGGTCAAGTACAGTTAATAATTTTTGAAAACAGATTTTATTGTCTGTAAGTTGAAAATCTTTCTTGAAAATTTCAAATAAATACAATTAAAGTTGAGGACGTTATTGTAGTTCAAACCGCACCGCTCGAACTAAAGGATTGATGTGGGGTAGGACAATTTTTTAGAACAATTTGATTTAATGTTTTCGTTTGGGCGCTACAACTTCAGCAAAAAACATTCAATAGGAGCCTGGAAGAGATAACTCGATGTAAGTTTCAAATTAACATTACATTTAAGAGTAAACCTATCTTGAAACTTAAACACCTTTTTCTCGAAATGACATATACAAAATCGGTGACCACGATAAATTGAAAGCTAAAGTAACAATTTTAGATATAAAAAAACTAGCCCTTAACTCTTTAAAGAAATTCCTTTTTAGACCTTTTTCATTGACGAAAACGAAGAAATAATTTCATCAAAAATAGAAATATATTTTATTTATATTATTTCATATTATTAATATTTTAAAAAATTGCTCGGTTAAAGACTAAATAATTCCCATAAACACGACTTTTTTACAACACAGTTTCACTGACGAACTTCACAAATGCCCATACAAAATAACAGATTTTTTGCAAAAAATTAAAAATTCAACTAAAGATGCTGCTGAACAAAGAGCAGAAGATGAGAATATTTCGCCAAAAAACTGTACTCTCGTAATAATTAGTAGTGACAACAAAGACATTATGTAATATGCATATACATATTAATCATTCCTCTAATAAACTAAAATAAAAATTTCTTTTAGTTGTAAAATTAAATTAGTTTTATTTTTTAATTTTGAAACCTAACCTTGTTTTTGCATTAGTTCTTTGCTTCGTCCAGGTCCGAACAGCAGTGGTCACCGCAAAACAACTTTTTTAAAACAATTTTCGAGAGAATTTTTGAATTTTGATTTTTAAAAAAGTCTTGTATTTCATAACAAAAGAATTCCCCAAGATCAGTAATTTTTTATACTAATAACTGTACCTACATGATCCCTTAAAAAAAATCTAGAAATATTTAATTCCAAATTAGCAAATTTATTTTTATTAATATTTAATCGGTAGGCTATTTTTCTATCTGATGTCTACATTTTTATGTCAAATAGTTGTTATATAATTTAAAATTTTTCTTCTACAACGTATTTTAAAGCCAAGATGGAGTCTACATTTGACCAGTTTACATTTTACAGTGGTGGATCCGGTAAAACTGTGATGATGTCGTGAATTTGTATATTTTAATTAATCACCTTTTATTTCAATACAATGGTTTCAATTAGCAGAAACAGAATAGATTTAAAATCTAGCTAGCTGCTAAAAGATCTAAATGTCGTAAGAGGTAAACGTTTGTTGCTTGAATGGCGGTTGTGAGCACCAGATATAATTTTTCACGGGGACATTACCAAGAAACTATGAAATATATTTTAGAATCAGATTGCTGTTTTTTTGCTTGAGTCAATTTTATTACAAAATAGAAAATGTTAAGCGAATTATTTATTCATATAAACATTTTACATTATGTTTATATTACTACGACATTTAAGAATTTTGCAAATAAATGTGTTATAAGTTTCCCATAAAGTTTCTAATAGATATTTGGGTAGGTAGTGAAAATGTTGAAATCATTGATCTTGCAAACTGTCCCCTCAACTTTTCTACAAAATGTCCGCCTTATCGCGGATCCCTTATCTGGAAACCTTATTCGTTAGTATGAAAAAGTCTCTTTTATTATCATGTTACTTATTTCATAAATAAACTTCTGAAAATAACTTCCAAATTGAAAATGTCACAAAAAGTATAAGTAAGAACAATAATTATTGAGAACAGGGTCAAGATAAATACCAAATTGTATAATGTAGTGATGTCTACTCAAATAAAAACTATGTTGGAATGTTAATTTAGTTGTATGCAATATTAAGTCTTATGAAAATTTAAACAATATTCTCAAACAAAGAATGCTACTTTGTGCACTTTTCATATATATAAATTTAGCCTATAAGTGACATGTGCACATTCCTATATTCGGAAGACTGAAAGCTCTTTTCTAAAAAATGTTTAATAGTGTAACTGTGTTCAAGAGACATTCCTAAATCAATTTAAATCAAAAATAATGTGAATTAGTAATATTTTACAAACGTAATCTTCAAACTTGGAACTTATGTCATAAGTACCTACCTATCATAATTAAGTGGAAATAATCGATTATTTATATTACTGAGCGTGATAGTTTACGTAGTATATTCTGAGCGCAGCCAATTTATCCTTTATCAAACGAATTGTAACAATTCATTTACTCTCGTTATATAATCCGATAACATTAATGACGCGCATGAATGGTTTAAAAGCAGTACATAAACAAACCGATTACAACATTAACTAGCGTTCACAAACTTAAAACGGAGCAGCTGAATAGGTTAAAATAACTAAAAATGTCCTTTCAATATTCGATTCTGCAGATGGATGCTTTTCTGCAGTTTGTATAAATGGTACCCACCTATTTAATACGTTTTATGTAACTTGTTTGTAACAGTAAACATTAGAGCTTTCCTATATTACTATTTATGAGCACATTTTATGTAGGCAATACATATAATCCAGATTTACAATTTTCGATTACTTAAATATTATAAAAACTTTGTTTCGAGTACGAAAAATTAGTTAATATACAAAATCTAGAAATGAAATAACGAAATGAGTTTGTTTTACGTGTAATTTAAAAAATAATATTTTGCGTGTGAAAAACTCAACAATTTGATGTAATTAAATTTGCTAAGCTGTGTTTTGCATTAAATCTCTCTCGTTAACTAAGTTTGTTAGTTGCCGTAAGTAAATTGGGGAACTAATTAGTAACGAAACTGTAATCATATTGTTAATTACGAGTTAACACATTGTTTGTTACCAATTAAAAAAAATTTATATTAAAATAATTAATAATGTAGGAATGTACCTACGATTTTACGCCGAAGTAAGATACGGGGTATGTAACGTTTACTTGATTTACATGATAAGCCTATATTGACACTTATTATTACTTACTTACTTCGTAGTCATCTTTCGTTACGAACCACTCTGTATAAAAGTGCTTTCTGGTGTAATCGATCCATTTTTTGTTAAGTGCTAGAATATTACATGTCGTGCTATCAACAGACAGGCGATTTTGAAGAAACTGTATCCGAAACGATCGATAGCAATAAATGCACTTTTTGTAGAACGATAATATAATCCATAACCTGCACTATTATATGCAATTTTAGTAGGTATGTGAACAAGCGAACAAGACAAAATAAGAAAAAATGAAAAAGTTTGCTATCCTAAATATTAATATGCACCTATATTTTCCTTGCAATAAGGGATAGCTTTAAAATGTCGTATCCTGCTGCGAAATGACTTCCTGGAGAAGCTAAGTTGTAAAACGAGTAAAAAGTGTAGTATAAAATTCTGCTGCATTTTAAATACGTTATTTTATGGTGCGAAAGATAAAATTTTTCTGTACATATATTCTACAGCAATAGTTTTTCTATTACAGCGGTTTTGAGCTGCAATGCATTGCGTGATTTCCCTCCTCGCAAGAAGCGTTTGGTAGTTTTCACTTTTTATTCGTTAAAAGTTTTGAGAACATGGTTGTTTTGCTGGGCGAAATCCTATGGGTATGGCGAATAACAATTCATTTACAACGTGGGTCGTAAATATCTCGAAAGTTTTCACCAAGTAACCAAGTGAACCTTCAATCTGAAAATATAGAACAGCTTTATTTCGCTGCTTTTTCCATTATTTCAAGTTCGATTCCCAATAACCTATATTCACCTTCTCATTATCGAACGAACAAACCGAACGGAAATTATTAAAACAAATTATTTGCAATAGTCGATAAAAAGTGCTTAATTATTAATAGAAGTGATAGCTGGAAAGATGAAATAAAAACAATCTTTTTGAAAATTCAGACTAAAATTGATGATGTCCTATTTATCAAAAGTCATCATAATAATAATGTAACCAGTTTAAGACTAAAAAATATAAGTTGTTTTCCATCAGACGTTTTGATGATTACATTGCGAAAGAAATCTTTTCATAAATTCACTTTTGTACCTACTTATTTAAAAAAATATAATTTCATTATAATACATTTTCCGCGGTTAACTTGTCAAAAAAGTGAATAAATTAAGTCTTAGTTTTCATTTGTAGAAAGGTAATCGTATACGCGAACCCTAGTGGGATAATCAAAAATATAGAGCGTGTATTTGATTTTAGTTATGAAGTGAGTAAAAGAGACTTCGTTATATTAAAAGAAGACTAGCAGTGAATCTTTCATGATGTTTTTGTGGGGAAAATTACGATTCCAAACGGGTGCGGTGGAAACCAGACCGGCGCGACTGCCTTCGGCGACGGCAAAGAAACAACGTCCGCAGCTATTTCAACCCAACCTAATGTAGCGGCCATGTGACCCCTGCCAGATACTTTTTGTACCATTTCCTACTCAGATACACTGAGGTTGCAGAGCGGATCCTTTGTACGAAACCTTTGAAATTACTAAAAGTAATTACTGTACTTTTGAACAAAATAGAATTTAACGACTAATTTAGAAGAGAAACAAAAAAGTTAATACATCAAAAGTCTATAGATTATACATAGAGAGAAAAAATAAAAAAATATCAAATTCTCATTTCGGTATCGCAGTAGATTATTTTCTAAGTAATTAACTTGAAGTTAATTACAAGTCACTTCAAATGCCAAAAGAATAACTTGATGATAAAACTAAAAAATGTATATTTCGAAACTGACTCAAAATATTTAAAAAGAGTTTGTTTTCCATAAAATCCATTAACTTACAACCGCACTTCTTGAATTTTCATTTTGTCGTCGAGTCTTGACTAATTGCAGCAGTCGACTGCAATTTTATGGATAAGCAAGAACTGAGAAAGTCATTGTCGCTTTATCGTGTCAGAAAAAAGTTAAAATCAAAACAAAATTCCATATAAACAATATCAGCATACTTTGATTACGAGATCCTTTTATAATTAGAAAAGGGGCGTGCAATAGCATAGAATGCTCATACTTCCGTTCCCTGTAGGGTCTTCGAACATCATCACCAGGGCGATGATGGGCTATGATGTTTTCATATTCCGATATACGAGCAATATTAACCCAATAATATTATCGACGCAAGGTTTTTCGTAAGATTTTTCATTTCAAGTTTATAAATCGTTTCGAAGTTACGATCAAATACATAAATTTTAGAGTGAAAAATGTTATGATGCCATATAAAGAAGCGTTTCTATTGTCAATATAATTTTAATTTTATTTGTTTCGTATGAAACAATAAAATTTCCCTGAAAACTAACATTTTTACAGCTCAACTTTTTAATTAATAAAACATTACGAGCCCTTGTAGAATGGCATTAATCAATAATTTGCGAGTGTGTGAGTCAAGAGTAACAAAGATAGCAAACGCAGGTGCACAATAATTTTGGAAATAGTGTTAACACGTAGTGTATAAATGATGGCGGTAAAGGTTAAGGGCTAGGAGTATCTGTCAGAAACGGACGAAGGATATAAAGGAGGAAACTTTAACATCAAGTAGAAGAGCAGCTGAGCCCGGTCGGGCGTAGGATGGGAAAGGTTAGACCCAGAAAGGATGAATCATGAGTGTTCGGGGCGGCAAGGATAAGGTCCTTTACAATCCTACAGCAGAGGATGGATGTCCTTCCTTTGTTCGAGGAACACAGTTTTGGTCGTTTATCAACAAAGCTTGAAGAAAATTGCATTTTACTTATTATAATGCTCGAAACGGTTTTCCCTAAGTATACAAGCACGTAATAAGGAGTAATGTTAAAATGCGATTTTAAAATTGTACAATTTTTTTACGTCTATTACAAATAATGTGAAATCGATAAAAAAAACAAGTTCAACATTATGTTTGACCTATTACGTACATAAATGTATTCTGCATAAACGTCAAGATAGTGTATTTTATAATGTGGTTAGCATGTTCCAATTTTTGCGAATTAAAAACCGATAAAAGAGTAATTATCACTTTATTTGGTAGAAATTCCGAGATAAAAACAATTCATATTTTAGACAAAAGCCTATAAATTTAGGACTTTGTTTTGCACCCTTGTCCAGTCGAAGTGGGGAAACCTACGCCAGAAGGACCCGCGGCAGGGTAGATTGATTAGTGGGGTGCTGGGTGCGTGTGATATTGCCACACACCCCCGCCAGATAAGGGTGCAGCAAGGCCGCTTGTCCGCTTGAAATGTCAGGCGGTGATATTGGAATTGAAGATGGGGTGTGTATGTGTGTGTGTGTTTGTATGTATGTTTAGGACGAGAAAGCTTAAAATGAAAACGATGGACATAGAGTACGAAATTTGTTGGCTAACGTACACGTATTTAATTGGATTACGCATTATATGATAATTTATATAAAACGCTTTATATTAATTGCATCACTAGGGCACTAGGTGTGGTGATAACCTTTCAAACATTTTCTATACTTGACGTTCATTGTGTTAAATACGGTAAATCAGATATTATTATCAAGTCGTGTGCGCTAATCCTTAACTACATAGCATATTATTTATTTTTTATAAAGATATAATAACTAAATAATTTTACCTAAATAGGGGAGAGAAAGAGAAAGTTTACACAGAAAACGTTTCACCTACTAAAACTAAAGAGAAGACAAAAACTAAATTACCCCAATTTTATCTAAAGCATTTCTCCCCCACTCTTTTAATAAAATTAAGGCTAACTAAAGAAGACTATGAATAAACGCTTTACTTACCAAGTGAATATTATTTTAATACACCAAATTGTTGCACAAAACACAATTATTGAAATTTTAATTTTGTTAGTTTATAATGTAAAAAAAGAGGTTCGATTAAATATTTACTTTCGTCCTAGGTTCTCCTCACTTTCGCGCCGACCAATAATAAGGCATAAATTTTAATGAAGGACTAAATTTATTTTTAAAAATAATAATAAGTTATTACAAAAAAGCATAATAATTAAAATTAATAATAATAATGGTTAATAATATCATTGAGAAATTTGTCAATAATGCGACTTACATTTTTGTTGTCGAACCGCATAGCATCTTCGTCGGTGCATCCAAGACTTCTCATGTATTTTAAATAGGTAGTGGTAATGGGTAAGGAATAATCAATTTCTGCGGGCATTAGTGCTCGCCGTTTTAACGATTGTTCTTTCACGATGCCTTCTACGGGTGACCAGAGTTTGGGCGTGGTGGGATAGTGATGTGAATTATCTGATAAATGATTTAAGTGTCTCTTTTTAGGAGGCGATTTTGGAGGATCTTTAGATGTAAGATTGCATACATCTAAGGGATTGCTAGATCGTTTAGGTTCGGGGGTACTGGTTCTTAATGGACCGTCGATTTTCGCTTGACTTTGAGAAATATCGAAGCACTTTTGCGACAAATCTAACGTCTGGCTTTGGAAAGAAATATTGGTAGTTACATAAGCGGGAGTGGGTTGAGGGCTCTTATGCTCGGTAGATGTTTTTGTAGGTTTTCCAAAGTCCAGGTAAGTTATTTCAGTTGTCGGATCGACTAAAGTAGTTTGAGAAGTTGGGGGTGTAAGTTGGGGTTGTGTGCTTTGAGATATGGCTGGTTGTAAGGCTTGCGGCAACGTTGCTAAGGGAAGAACTGGCGCCGTAGACGGCATCAACGGCAAAGTAGGGCTAGGACTAGGTGTTGGTAATACTGACACGGGTGAGGGCGAACGAGGGTGTCTTTGACAGTCGGTGCACCCCAAGAGGAAACGAGTGACGGCTTCCCGAGGCAGGAACGCATACGTCTCTGTTATCTGAAATGAAAATAACAATTACTAACATGCAACTGGCGTTTCAACATTCCACCACCACCCACATAATAATAATACATTGTGTAAATCTTATTAATTTATCTATTAACATAATTATTATTATTAAGTTGTATATTTAACCTTTAACTGTACAGCAAATCGTAGAATATAAGTTGAGCGGATGTATCGCCTAACAAAATTTTTATGATAATCAAGCGATGTAAATATAATCCGAGAAAATAAATAAGAACGAGGCAGTCGAGCATAAAACATATCTAAACCACTCCATAAAGAACAAGAGGGAAAAGTAGAATTTCCAACTGACTAACCGTATTTCCATATCGCACAATACTGAAAACCTTGAAATATTGACAATCAACAGGTGCTACATCCTTAGAATATCAAATAAGTCCGATATTTTGATACACCGCTTGATTATGCGATACAAAGCAACGATAAATTTTGTTGCGAAAAATCGACAAGATTTAAATGTTTTAAAATTTGTTAAAAAAATTAATAATTGAAAGTAAGCAAAATAATTTCGCAAATTGCCGCGTCAATGGATTTAGAACCCCTCGAAAAAATAAACCCCGTTTATAAATGCGCTCTCGCGTTGTAAAAAGCTTTTTACAAGTAGTGTAACATGCAAAAGCGAACAACATACTCTATAGAATTATTATTGTGTTGATCAAATTTTACAATCAATTAGATTTACAACTACACATATTAGTTAGATATTTATTTTTATTTCTTTGATAAATTAATCGATTCGCAAATGCAATAAAGAAAGTACCGCGACAAACCTGTTTAAAATATTTTTGTTTGATTAGAGACAAAAAAAAATAAATAAAATTTAAACCTCTTACCGTTCGATATGTCCTTTTCTGTCCGGCGTGTTTTCCAGGGCGTCCTTCAAGTTCCACATGAACATTGTAGATAATATCAAAGAAATTTTCCACAACAGCAACTTTTCGATAAATGGGTTCGCCATTTGAATTCTGTAATAAAAAGAAAGAATATAGTCTCTGCAGTCAATACTAGTCTAGCATAAAAGTTGGCGAAAACAAGGAACTTTGTTATATTTTTCAAAGCTTACACCTACAGCGCATCTACCCCACATTATCCGGATTCTTTTACCTACGCTAACTCTGGCAAAACCATAGTAACCCTACTTTGAAGGGATGCTATTTTTTTCTTTGTAAGTGCGGCGTACCTCGGAGAGGTCGGATCCTCTCCCCAAACTCTCGCTACACCGCCGGGCTTTCCGCCTTATCCACCCTTTCAGCCCACTCGGGCTTTACCCCAACTCTCCGGGTTTTATATCCCCGGTTACTCTGAGCTGAATATACCCCGACTGCTGTACTTCTGCCAAATCATCCTCAGCCCCTACAGACCTCCGGAATATCCTGCCTTAAACCCACCCTCGCTGAGGCTGCCACAGCTCTCATGTCCCTAGTTAGGTACAGTATTTGAAAAGAGTGGATTTTTGTGTACTACACACTGCATGCAGTTCATAAAACTATTAGCGTCTTTGTACATGTTTTATGTTTAATTAATGATGTTGTCTCTTTGTTAAGGTTTCGAATTGATTTAAAAATGCTCGACTCAATCTTATTACCTACTTAGTTTCTTACCTACCACTAACTTTAATGCGCAACGAAGAAACACGCAAAGTCTTAAATTAAATATTCTATTTCAAAGAAACGTCTCGCGAATACAGGTAGAAGAGTAAATTGAAATCAACGTTCCTTCTGAAAGTCGAGTAGGTGCACATTTACAAGTTGAGATTTAACGAAACCCCTTAAATCGGGAAGCTCTAATAAGTAATAAGTCTCGAGCTGTTAAATGAAATAAAAGACAATGTAGGTGTGACATAACGTCTCTGGGGTCACGGTGGAGGATGTAATAAAACTAAGTTGCTTCGGCGATAATATAAAGCTCATTCTTATATCTTCAGTCGACTAATTAAAGACTTCCCCATAGCCGAAGCTTTAATATTATATAGTATTTTTTTATTTCTACACTCTTTCAACGATATCGTTTAATAATCAAATTAAGTAGAATTTTTATTTTGTAAAAATTTAAAATTGCGAGAATCGATCACAATCGACCGACCGACTCTTCTGTTTGCTTATAATTTTTAATGCAGGTAGTTTTTTTAAAGGCGAATTTTGCGAAACATATTTTGTTGTTTTTGTATTTTAAACATATTTTTGTGAAAAACATCCACATCATGCTTGCGTTTTAAAACAGATATCACAGCCATGTCATGATCCGCACCATAGCAACAAACACCGAGCTGTCTTCGTATCCGTTTTCTGGAAGCTTTGGGCAAGTTTTTGTCGAGATCCTTGTTGGCACAGCAGCAGCAGCAGCTACCCGGGCAAACTTCATTTTTCCGTATTTCATAGTTTCCCATCTTTTTTGTTGTAGTCTTTGTGTGTCGTCCGCTATCTCGCTTGTTCTTATCTCTGGCTTTGAAACGGGTTTGAGCAGTTCAAGTCTTTATAATATAAAATACTACTGCTCATCGAGACTGCTTAAGTTTTTTTGCTTAATAGTACTGTCCGCACATTGAAGAATGCAATTTAATTAACAGTAGTATTTAGGTACAACAAAGTTTAATATTTTTTGAGCTCGAGAATAAATTTATTGCTACTACTACATACATATACTATATACATTCACGTTGAATTTTTTTAAAAACTTGATCAAACTTTGTGTTTACTTTTTATAAAAAGAAAATTTAATCTTCTGTGTTTATGCAGCGAAAAAAAACTGTAGTATTAAAAAACTCCAATTCAACTTCTCGTAAACGTTTCTAGAATTCACAATTAATACAAAAAATCTTCCAGTGTATTTGATAAAATTCATAATAAGTAAACTAACTTTATTTATGTTACGTCTGGAAAAATAAAACCTAGTTTTTCATTTCTTTTGATAATTTATATCTTCTAAGAACAGTATCATTTCGTACGCAGCTTGAATCAGCTTATACTGCAAGTTGCGTCCACGGGTTCGGTGGCCGGTCGACACCCCAGGTCTGTAAAGACCCCTGCTGGCCCCCCGTGTTGCGGATGTAACGCCAACTAGGTCTTCGAGAACATCACACGTCTTCTAAATTTAAAAAATAAAAATTTTCTCCATTTCACCGAGGCAAACTCTAAATGACAAATAATGAGATAAAATTATCGCAGTGTAATTTGCCCTTTTTTCAAAAATAAAAGTTTTCATTCAGACAAAAAAAAGCCACCACTTAACGGGCACAATAATTGCCGAAGCAAAAATTTTTATTAATTTTCTCACCTTTCAGCTTAATCTAAAACAAGCAGAACGAAATAAATCGTTATGTTAATGAGAATTTAAATTAACCCCAATCTTGCCGTGATTAAATCAACATGTGGTTATTTGTTTTTTAAATTCCCAAATCAACAGGTTTCTCCATTCAGTTTTGCTTTCTACATCTCTTTGTCGCTTTAAATTTAATCTCAAATAAAATACATTCCAGAAAATGTATTCGAACGAGCGCGATGAAAATCTCGTCGCAAATCGACTATGGCCCTCTGGTGTAAGGATCGAGAACAACTCGCAAGTTTTCCACGAGTACAGGTCACAACGCTCGGTCGTTCGCCATCCAGATGGCGCAAGCGGTTGAAGCTAAAATTTAGCTCAATCGATTTTCAAATTTCGCCACCTTTTTCAAATCATCGGATTGCTATTTTATAGAGTAGTATAACAAACGCTTGAAAATCATTTGCATAAATCAAGTTGGTGTAAAAATGGGTTCTTGACCGTTATAGTGAGGCACACCACATAGTATGTACGTACTACATACCGGTACTTTACCGTATCAATTTGGCTGTTTCCAAAAAGAATGAAGATACGTTATCTTATACTATGCAAATAATTGACAAATAATAATTTGTAAACATCTCGGGAGCGGTAATCATGGTACAATTAATTAGAAAATGTAAAGCGCATGCAGGCAACTACAGACGCGGAAAGGCGGCTGATGTGTTTTAACGATAACGAGTGTGCACGTATCCGTTATTTAATCGAAAGCTCGCTAGTAGCAGCTTTTAGTTCGCGAGTTCATAAGCAAGCAACAGGTGTGCGCTTTTAGCCAGAAGCTGTCATACGGTTATTCTGTGCGCTTCGCATCTTTTAATTTATCAAAAGCTCTTGTTTAATTAAGTAGCACACCATTTTTTCTTCATTTATCAGAGTGCTTGTTCGCTTCTACAATACAAAATACAATTAGAAATTTTATGAATACTACTACGTTTTATTTACCCGTCCAAAAAATTTGAATCAAACTTTTTTAATCCCTACGCGATAAAAGATGCTTAATACATAACTCGCGGTTTTCGTTAGTGTGTTCCGCTCAACTTTTCTTTATAGACCGAAATGCGTTATGATAAAAATGCATTAGCTCCAGATTTTGAAATTAACGTCCTGGGTATTATAAAACGATCAAAAAGACTCGGGGGGTTTGTGTGTAGTTTGCTGTAGAACGGACCTGCAGCTATACATTTTCATGGAGCATAAGTTGTTAATTTAATGAGCACAACATGCACTACTGCTATCTGTTATAACAAAGATAATTAATAGCATCTCGGCTAGTGTTTTGCCAAACCCACAATAAATCTAAGCATAAACCGGAAAAGCGTCTTCGTAAAATTTTACATTTTAGATTAAAGTTTGCCGTATGTTTGAATAGCAACTCGAGAATTTTATATGTACAACGTAAGAGTACCACATCCGGGTCATGTAACAAAATTTGCGTGGGAGTGTTGAGTGAGAATACGTACCTAAACTATTTCATTACCTACACTCTTGTTTTTTAAGTCTTCAGTTATCCCTTCGACTTCTAAATGTCTAATTATTAAAATTCAAAAGCAGTAGAGTATATTTATTGCCTTCTCAAGCGAGATCCCGGGGTTCCAGGAAAACGGGGATTATCTACTAATAGACCATATTAGTGTGACGTACAAGCGCTTGAAAATAGACTATCAGTCTGTGCTTAATATTTGACTCAAAACACCTGTATACCTCGTACAAAAGTGCAAATAACTTTCTTTAGAGTCAAATGTGAAATAGGTATAGCCTATACTTCAGGGGCACTAGGTAATCATCGAATAGTCTCTATTCTGCTTCTTCATTGCAAGATGTAGGCAGGTTCCAATTTCATAAGTCACACTAACGTTTTCTCGGGCGGCCAATATCTCTTTGCCTTTTAGGATTGTAGAAGAGTATTTTTTTGGAAATCTTTTGTTCTTCAGTCTATTGATTGATAGAGATATATTACAAGTGTATGAAAACTGTTATAAACACAAGAAAAGAAAATATAATGTTAAATCTTTCTCCTAAAATAACTTTCATTGAACAATTTAATTCAGAAATTTTTGTATAAGAAAACCAACATCTTAAAAATATTAATAAGTATTTAAAATTTGAATTATTTAAGCTTTTATTAAGAAACACATTTACTAAAATAAGCTTACTTCGGTTTAATGAAATTCTTTCTAGAGACGGCTGAATATGTTCGAAAACTCCATTGCGGTCTTTCCATCACATAGTCAAATGAAGTCTTTCCTTGTCGGTAAAATTGCAGTTTGCGATGTAGCAACTAAAACGTAAGTTTAGCTTGCTCCGTAATTCTATAATATCTGACCGTTTCCATAGTTAATTTTAAATTTATGTAAGTATACTTTTGAATTAGCTTTCTGGTTAGTACAATAATTAGTATAGTACTAGAAAAAATATTTCGAGATTATGAAATTACCAAAGGCGTAACGTATAAGCCATGTTTCAATAATTTTATTTTAAAAACCGTTGTTTGTCTTCACGGCGTGTTACAATTAGTATGGCTTTAATATTCGTTTTGCCTAATTCGTTTTATTCGTTGGATTATCTACGATGCATAGAATGTCGTAACATTTTTATGTTTGGAAATTGAAAGAGTTAATTGAATTTTTCTCTTACATGGTGCAGATTTTATGTAGCCCAGTGTTTATTTATCAATCAGTCGCGGAAGGTTATAGTGATATTTTTTATGGTTTGAAATTGAATTGTTTAATATTTCATCATCGATGACTGTGTACGTTTCGCTTTACCGTCGGTTCTACCATATTAAACAATTTTCTTCTGAAAATTATTCGATAACGACAGGACCGTGTTTAATAGTTTTATTTCGGATCGGTTGATACGTGGCTAAATGCGTTGACTGCAGATGATCTGGTTCAACTTCAGGCAAACTAAGAATTTTATTATGACAGTCGTTCTTTAGAAAGCAATTAATTGCAAACCACCAAGGTGCCGCTTAGTAAAACTCAAAATGAAGTGTATTACACTTCCCACGTTAAATAGTAGATCCCCTATGTATGTGATGAAACTTCTAATGCACACCACAGATATAGAAAAAAAACTTTGAACAAAAAATTGGCAATCGGGAAAAAAAATTATGGCTTTCGTAGTGTAACTAATTGGTGAAGTTTAATTAGTTTTGAAAATACATTTTTTTTATCATCACAAACATCGTATCTCGTTCGACGAGAGAACATATTATGGATACTTTACTTACAGTTTCTGGAGTTAGAAATTTGTTTGTGCCTGTTTCAGATTTCCATCCAAGATTGCGAACTGGGACCGACGAAGAGTATCTGAATTTGAAACTCTGGTTTAATCGTAACCGAATGTTGTCAAATCTTGATGAGTGCAATTTTACAGTGAGGTCTCTGACTGTTCGCTTTCTGAATTTATTCTTTAGTTTTCTAAGAACAATAGTAGGTACATTAATGAAATGTGGAACCTCTGAAATCCTATAAGCTTCCTATCCTATAGCAGTTTTTACCTATGGCAGAGAAACGTGAATACTAACAAAAAACCAGAGAGCAAAAGGAATTAGGTTTTTGAGATATATTTTAGAACTCACCCGTTTGAATAGAGGAAGAAAAACTGACATCCGAACCACTTGAATTATTTTTAATTTGAATAAAGAAAGAAGAACGAAAAAGATAGTATGTACCTACAGTTTCGAAATAAATGGAAGAGCCAGTTGATAAAATGACCAACGATTGTCTCACAAAAAAGTTACATCTAGACGCCATAAGAAGGCGAAACGTAGACCCCCCCCCCCCGAAATAGAACGAGTCAAAATTACATAACGGGCCAAAGCCTAAAATGTAAAAAAGAAGTTATTGGCTAATTGTGTGTTATTTGTTGATTTTTGACTAAGGTAATTTGCCTTGCCACATGTTGCCGACTCTTTTATCCTATATTTATTGATGCAACAACAAAAATCAATACTTATTTGCATGTATTAATTTTATTTGCATTAGTTGGAATCAATAATTTCCATATTCAATTTAGTAACTGCAACTGAGATTACAATAATTCACGAAACTTTCGACGCTCTTGAAAACTGTTACCCAACAAAGGTAAAGCATAGCTGCGTTGTATAAAACCACATCTACGAGGAAGCAAGTGGTTGTTGCTGGTAAAATTTCATTCTTTGTTAAAATTTATAATTTTGCAACACGCAAGTTCATAAATTTCTGCGTATCCAATTTTCAGCACAAATTCAAATAAATACTTATTTGCCAAGGTCGGCTAAATGCGTTGTAAACATTTCTAAAAAAGATAAATTTTTAATTTGAAGGTTTCTCGTTGAACTTACGCAAATGTACGTTTTAAATAGACCCTGACATTGCTACTGCAAGTTAAATCAATTAAATAAGACCAATTACTTTTTAAAGAATTGTATTTTTAATTTGTAAAATTACAAATAAAATTCTGAATGCAGCTTACCTGCAAACTCAGTATTAACATTTTTTGCTGGTTTATGATTTTCTAAGTTTTCAAAATATTTTAGATGCAGTACGTAAAATGTTCAAAATCCTGAAACTCTAGATCAGCAATTCCCAACCCGAGAGTAAAATGAGATTTTCTGAAAGGTAAAAACGGTCACGAAATTGCTTCCATTACTTCTTGATTTAATAAAAATTACTAAAAAAAAAGGTGTTTTTTTGTTTGAATGATAAAAACTGTGTGTGTCAGCTCCGACGCACGACTGGAGTTTACTCCAGTAAAAATAACCAACTTTAAGAAAATTGATAAAAAATGTTTTTATAAACATTTTTTAAAACTATTATAATTATTTTTATTTAAAATATAATATTATCTTAATAACTAACAAAATATGGTTATAAAAGATAATTGTCACTAAATCTTTTACGTACAATAATAAATAGTACATGAAAATTATTTAAGTATGCTAAAAATAACTTTTCGAAAGAAAATTTTATAAAACATTATTATATATAATCATCATTATAATAAAGAAATATTGTTGATTTTTCAGATAATATTATCGAATTATTGACTTGAATTATTGATATTTAAAATTATTCATAAAATAAATCATAATAACCTGGAGGAATTTATAGACATCGAAAATAATTTTTGGTTAGGTTAGAAATTGTCTAAATTGGATTAAATATCGAAATATAATGATAAAATTATAACTTCACAATAACAATATTAATTATTGATATGTATAACAAAAAGCGGGCAGGATTTGGTGCGGTTGCGCTAATGTAAAGATACGCCTCTCATTTTCGTTTTAAAACGTACCTTTACCCACGTGGTTGTTAGATGTTCCGGCAATATATCTTGCGCACCATAGGTGCGCACCAAAAAGTAACGAGGTCATTTCTTGCGCACCATAGGTGCGCACAAAAGTAACGCGGTCATTTTTGCGCACCATAGGTGCGCACTAAAAAGTAACGAGGTCATTCATCAGTAGATTTTACACCTCATATTTTTATCATACCGGGCGCCTTATATATGAAAATCGATTCTTAAGGAGTAAACCCAATATTATTTATTTTTCGTAATTTAAAGAAAAGAAATGCTATAAATAATTATTTTTTGTGACGGGAGGAGGGGTATTTCCTAATATCTAATCGTCTTTATGGGTAACACCCTCAAAAAGGTGGAGAACCGCTGCTCTAGATAGTTTAGATATTAAAATCAAAATTAGCTGCGTATATACATAATACAGTTTTAAAACTTAAATAAAAATCAAATCCTCGTCGATTCTTCAAATTTCGCTTATTCTAAAAAAATCGGGTACCTAGAAATTATTTTCACCAGATATATGGCAATAACAGTGGACACACAAGCGGGGTTCTACTGTACATATTAATTATTGAAAATCAAATTTATATGTTTTATATAATTATTAATAAACAATTGCACAATGAAGTGATCAATCGTTGGAGGGCTCGAGCCCCTGGGCTCATTTGGAAAAGCCGCCGCTAGATAGTAAGTAACTGCGACATGTCAAATTGAAAGCTATATTTGCTCAAGTATTGCTTAAACAATCCGAAACGAGAAACGTCAGATACTTTAAAATTTAAATAATATTCTTTCGAGGTATAAAATATGTATTACTAGCGAATTTCTAAATTAAAAAGAACTCATTTTCAAATGTTTAGCATTTTAGAGAGCAACGTTAAAAGAGTAGCGAAAATTTTAATTTCCAAAAAATTAGATAAACCTTTTATATTGCAGATTAGTCAACTGCAGTGGCTTGGTGTGATCGCGAGTTGCAGGTTTGAATAATGACTTCCCAAAATTTCTTGGCTGGGCCCTCCTCCATTTGGAAATAAACCTTTTCAAATGTAAGAAAACAGGTATTTCGATGAAATTCTCAAATTTTCCGAATATTTCTAAAAACAATATAAAATAAATTGGAGATACATAATCCTTTATAATAGTTACATCATCGTAAGTAAATTCTAATTAAATTATGCAAATACTTATATTTTAATTTCGATTTACCTCGCTCGTTGAATTGTATAGCTTTTGATTATAAACTCACGACTTTATTAATGAATATAAGATAATCACGTCTTTTTTGCACTACACCCCATAATGCATACTTTTAAAGCAAAGTAAAATCCATTCGACCTTAAAAACACCCAAGTTTTCGAACTTAAATAAGAAATCCCGAAGGAATTGCACTTGGGAAAAACCATTTACCGTTAGTAA
This sequence comes from Lycocerus yunnanus, assembly GCA_036346125.1. Lineage (NCBI taxonomy): Eukaryota > Metazoa > Arthropoda > Insecta > Coleoptera > Cantharidae > Lycocerus > Lycocerus yunnanus. The sequence continues at coordinate 9,340,936 of JARFIX010000008.1, forward strand.
ATCCTTCATTATTTATTAAAATAGTGATTGCGCGAAGTTAGATCTATTAATAATTTTACTTTCTATTATTTTTCGAAAAATTGTACTTTAATGTTCTTGTGCGGTTATTTATTGCATAACGCACTAAAACCGCTTTATAGTTCCATCATCAACTTCTTCATAATAGCTGCACTAGATAGGGTGTTTCATCGCACAGCTACCTTTAATTTTTTATGTTGTTATTGAATAAAATTGTTTCTGCTCTGTTAGATACCAAATTGTTAATGATATTGCAATATATCTCGAAGGCAAAATAAATTTGCCGTAAGTACATACAAACTTATATTGCAACAGAATAATATGCTGGTTGTACCTATTTAATAATAAACGATATACATAACATATATATACGAACCTACAACAATATTCAATATTTAAAATGACATCGCTACAAAATAAATTGATGTAAGTTTCAATATATTATGTAGGTAAATTAATAAAAAAGATCTAAATTTATTCTTAATTAAAAACCTTTTTAGAAAATTGTAAAAAATATTGTTAATTACGCGAATCAATCACATCAAACTCGATTCAAGTTGATATACAATCATTTCGGTTCTCAATCGATGCTAATTGCAGCCTTTTAGCTTAAACGTAGATAAATCCTAAGATGCTTCAGTTTTTTGAATGAGTAATTAAAAATTTTATTTCCTGCTGTTTAATTACCAAACCGTCCCCTATTCAAAGTCATAAGCATGAAAGAATACTTGAAAACTGCACCCTCAAAATTTTATTGAAATGGTGGATCTAGAAACGGCAGGTGGTAGATAATGTGTCAGCCGTTTGGAAACAAAACGAGCCCTATTTCCCGCAGACAACGATTGCGTGCAACTCGCTTCGTTTCACAATCGGGAGCGTCCCCTACAATGGTAATGCCTGCGGGACTGATCTGGCTGGCTATTCTCTCTGCGCTTTACTTAAATGCTTAACATGGGCGGAAATTTTTGCGGTAAGATTTTATGTCGATCCGTTGCGGGTTAGTTGAAAGTAGTACGTGGAATAATAAAACAAGTTGCACAAAATAATTTATATCCTTTCGGCTTCGTTTGACAAAAAACTTTTAAAATATAAAAATCAATTCTTAACCTAATCTCATACTAATCAAAGGATTAAGATCAGCCCCTGCAAACAGTGCTAATTACGGCAAAAACTTAGGGGAGAACCCAACTGTTACAAAGTGTACATTATCACTTCATATTCCTTAATGATTAATGTTATAACCCTACATTTCAATTCTAACTTAATTTTTTATCAATTTATTATGTTTAAACCTGTTTACGACTTGCTTGTGTGCTGCTTAACATTCAATTTAACAATCCTAAAGTGTCACGTGAAAATCGTGCATAAATTTGGAGTGAAAAAACCCATCGGCACCGAATATACCCAATATATGCTTTGCGATTCTCATGACATACACGTAGCGAGGATTCTATTATGTAATCGAACCTAAACAATCCTACTGGACGAATTCGCATCACCGATCGCTGGCTATCCCGAGAGAAACTTTTGGGGAAACCAGATATAATATAGTTTGGTTGGTTCTTTACTCAATGATTCTGGATTATGATTATGTACATTTATCTGAATACTACATGAAAAATACACAGAACTAAATAAAATCATAACCTCGACTGCATACATATAAAAATAAAAAGTTAACGGTAAGTGTGTCTAGTGCATAAAGATTGGCAATGAATAAAAATTGTATTACAGCGTGATGAACATTCACGATATTGTATTTTTCTATACAGCAGCACTTTAATGAACATCTTCGTAAAACGGGAAAATTCCAGGACCCTACGATACATCACGGTCCCTCACATAACTACATAATTCGCTTTCTAGGACATTGCGGCTATACAGCAGGAAAATTATTAAAGGTCCTCCAAGTAAAACTACATAATTACGTTTTAAATATACAATTAAATCGCACGAAATATCCGTAATTCGATAAAAAATATATATTTAATATTGTGTACCTATAGATTTAGTAAAAAATTAAATAAAAGTTAATATAAAAATTATTCTCGAACTTAAATTTTGCGTAAAACTTCAAAGTTAACGACTATTGAAGTAAAATCAACACTTTCAATAGAAACAAAGTGCTACAAGATCTAAATTATATAGATAAAATATTCATCGTTTTAATTTCAAATTAAAGATCCATATCTGTACAATTATGAATGGCAAAACAAGGTAGAAGTTGGGAAAACAAGATATTTGCATAATTAACGTGTTAATTTAGAATTCGTACTTGAAAAAGCTTAGATAGTTTATTCTGCAAGCTGCACTCGTGCAATTAAATCAAATCACGGGCAATTTGGCCATGACATGTTAACGCATTTAACATTCAAGCCGCCGTGATATGAATCGATGCAGATGGCACAGCAGTGACCCATAATCGTGTCGTTCACATAAATAAAAGTTGAAAAACCAAAATTTTAATGGCTAAATTAATAATTACATACCTACTAATTTGTTGAGTTATTCTTAATTAAACTATCGCATCGGTGTAATTACGTTACTTCATTGTGATATTATCCTTTACAATTACTCATGTGAATTTACGTAGAGAAACGCAAAACGTTAGTGATTGGAATTTGATTCTAAATTAGTATATACAAAAATAGTAGGATTGTACTGTGCAGGATGTATCTTAATTAAAACTGACAAGACCACGGTAAAAAATTACTTTAAAATAACTTTTGTAGTCCAAAACGATTACTGCTTGTACGGAAACCTTCAGTTTTTATCATTTGTTTCTTTATCAATTCTTTAACGTTGTATTTCTGTACATTGTTTATAATATTCTTTTCGAATACCGTAAAATTTTGTAAATTTACAAAACAAACTGAATCAAGCTTGTAAAGGGTCTACCAATCAGGGTTTGTTTTAAATTTTAAAAGAAACACATATTTTGTATGAAAATTTTCTAATTCTCTACTGAAATATGTTGTAGGGGCTTGAACATTTATGAATGGAAAACAATATCCGGTAAATGTCCTCCACGACTACGTTTGCAGACGTAACGAAAGCACCAGCCTCATTTTCGAAAAATAGGGACCAATGATGCCCCTACCCATAAACCACACCATACAGTGACACGAGATGGATGTAGTGGTTGTTCAACAACTGCTTTTGGATTTTCAGAAGCCCAAATTCGACAATTTTGCTTGTTAACATACCCGTTTAAGTGAAAATGTGCTTCGTCCGAAAAGATGATTTTTCTGAAAACAAGCACCACGTTCAATGATCCAATCAGCAAATCTAAGACGTTGAGAATGATCTGCTGGCTTTAATTCTTGTACCAGTTGTATCTTATAAGGCTTTAGAGCTAAATCCTTCCGTAAAATTCGCCATGTGGTCATTGTGGACAGGCCTAATTGTTGAGAACGTCGTGAAACCGATAAATTTGGGTCCTCTGTGACACTTTCACGTACTGCAGCAATATTTTCGATTGAACGACATGGACGAGCACATATTTTTGTGCTTACGTTTACTACTGAACCGGTGGACTCAAATTTTCGCACTAAATTCGCAATTGTAGTCTCAGATGGACGATCGTTACAAATAAAAATATCGCGAATTTTGCGAAATGTAGTCTTCACGGATCGACCATTTTCATAATGGATTTGAATTATCTTAACACGATTTTCGAGCGAAATCAAAGGCATTATATTAAATGTTGACCTTTATTATACATATGATAAAAACTGAATAACAGAACTGCCTACTTGACCTATTTCAACCAAATTTAAAACAAACCCCTGATTGGTAGACCCTTTATATAAGACTTTTTTTTTTAAATCACGCAATTTTATTTAGTCTTTGGCCATGATAAACAATTCCATAATTGGTTGCCAAAAATACTTTTGATTGTACGTGTTGTTCACAATATTAAGTTGTCTACGTTTTGGAGGCGAAAACATGGATGTACACAAGCAGAAGAAAAGTAGCTGTCGTTTATGATGTTCGTCTTCAAAGAGAAAAATTTAGACTTGGATGATGTAGTTCAAAACCAGAATGATGGACAAGATGGAAAACATTAACTATCGATCATAAGTACAGAGAGATTTAAAATTTTGGTAATAGTTTTAGTTACTTCGCTTTAAAATTAAAACACAACCTCTTTTTACTTATCCAAGACATCTCCTATGGATAAACTATAAGTACGCTGATTTAAACCTCCGTTTGAAGCAGGTTACCTTATACTCCTTGCTGGATCTAGTTATAAATATACAGTGTGTATGGTGTGGACATGGAACTATGACTTGATGACAAAAAGTATTAGAATTTTTGAATTTTCATTTACAACCAATTAAACAAAAAATTTACAAGAACTACCATTGCACACAATCCTGAATTTTGCAATATATTCTAATAAATAAGAGGGCGTGCCAAAATTCATAAGATCACCTTCTATGATTCGGCGAAACTTACAAATAACGAAAATAAATACATTTTTAAAACGGAAATCTCAGGGAAATGCACTACATTATAACTTGATCAAGTCCAAATTGTTATATTATAGATCGAGTAACTTACAGTATCTCCGTGTTCCCAAATTTTTGGACACCCTGTATATTGGGTACACATACGCTTTACAAGATTCTTTAATCGAGAAAAAAAATAATGCTATTTATCTGACATTTGCAATTCGTTTAAAAAATCTTTTTTGTTTTAAGAACTTCTCCAGGAATACTAAAGCCATCCAATTTTAGCTGCTGAAATTGCTACTTTAATTCCAATTACGATAAAGGAAATATGATTTTAATTGAATTAGTTTAATTATTATAATTTATTATTATATTTTTTAATTTGCTTTTTAACTTCTTAATTTATAATTTTTTGAGTTTAATTGTGAGAGAAATACATATAATAATAATGCCTAATACACAGGGTGTTCAAATATGCTGCAAATTTTAGGAAACGACTTCGTGTGCATTTATTTGCAGAAAAATTCATATGCCAGTACATAGTAATATATTTTTTAAATTAAAAAATTACGCAAAGAATCGTTCGGTCTTTAATGACCTATATCAGAAGTTATCAGAATAACAAAGAGTGAAATTTAACGAGAGAGGCATTAATCAACTTATAACTACTAAAATACCTGGTTTAAATCCGACGAGAAACAAACTATTTTATGAGTTATGACCGTCTCCGTACTTCAACGTACGTAAAACTGTAGGTCCCCATGGGTTGATGATAGCCAGCATTAGCAATAAAACAGCCGTAATACTCAGTTCGGTTTAAGCAACCGTGGGGTCTAAATGTTAAAACTTTTCTTTAAGAAAAAAAACCGAGAGTTCAGGAGTGGACAAAAACTTCTATAAGAATATTTGTGCGATTATAAATTTAACAAAATTATAGTGATCGGTAGAAATTTGTTAGTAAAATTCCATGTTTTCAATAACATTTTGAAAAGTGCCGATAAAATACTTTTTGTCTAACTGTCAATGCCGAGTAAACTTGAAAAGACTGTTCAAATTCTTAGCCGACCAAAAACCGACCTCGAGCAGAGTTTTGGAAAATTTTGAAATCCTGTAACTCCACTTATGCAAGCTACGTCAAGAGTTTTATTTCAGTTTCGTCTTTAAAGTTTAAAGGAATTTAAATTTTAAAGGTCGTGACCAGAATCAAAGGTCACATTATCTAATGTACAATATTATTTAAGAAACTTGATTTTATCATTTTAATCTTCGCAATTTAATAACAAAAATTAAAATGTAAAAGTTATTTTACAGCCTAATATAAAAATGAAAAAACTTAATGTCATAGCAACCTGCCATGAATTTGAGATTTCTTGCTGCTATAAATTTAGTACCTACCTACCTAGTATATTATTACTCACATTTTTACTTGACTTACCAAGGTGTTATTGTCGATGCTGATTATGGAAAGCTAGTTCATGATGATAGATTCAACAATTAATTGCGCATATTATTATGCCTTTATGTTACCTCTTATACGTGAAGAAAATGCAAAACATGAAATATTCAAATTTATTAAAAAATCATCTTATAGCCAGGCGATTTCATAGTCCCTCGCTTTATGTAGACAATTAATAGGTCAATAGGGTCGATAAATTCATTTCGGTGGGACAATCTAAATAAAAATTAGGCATGAAAGGTTGTCGATACCGCACTTTCGGTAAAATTATGTATATAGTACATGGATATTTAGTTTATGCAATCAAATGATTGATTGTATGCTAGATAAATTTGGTGGTTCAATCGCAAAATATTTTATTACAATCAAACGATATAATGTCGGGTTAAAAAAACAATAAGTAATTACTATGTCTAGCGTTACTTGCTTTGTTATGTCCAATAATTACTTACTATTTATGTGCAAATCAACTAAGTAGGTGGGACACGATACAGGATATCCGATGACTTTTGTCTGTATTCTGCTGTTAAAAATAGAAAACGAATTATAAGTCTTCCTCGTGTATCCACGTGAAAATGTTGTATTATATTATATTATTTCTGTTTTGACGTAAAAATGGCAGAATGTGGGGATGTAAAATGTTCGCTTCATAGAAAAACAGCCCTCGACTTTGTATTGTTTAGCATTTGAAATCAAAGATGTTGATTATAATAATAAAAACTTAATTTTAAGGAATCATTGAAATATGGCCAGAAACTAAATTATGTGCAAAGTTTCCAAAGTAGTCAATTATGAGCCTTTCCAGTTAGTTTACTAATTACCATAGAGCAGACGATGAAGTCAATTATGGATGAATCCAGAGGATGTGTTGAAATAAGACGTTTAATTATTCCAAGCAAGGTAAGCTCGATTATAACCTTTGAGTTTATGTTGAAGAACGCGACAATTGATTGAAGCAAGCGAACGATTCTCTACTCCCAAAGCTAATGATCAAGCTTGCTTGCTTATCCTTTCTTTGTCGACGTTCGCAAAACCAGATTAAATACAGACTTTTGTTCTCATCCGATATTACGTGTCATAAGCACGTTTTCAAAATTCTAGTACTATGGATACGTTCACGGGCTGATAAAATTATGCCATTTTACTTAGGGGTAGGTACAACATTTGTAAAAGACATAAAATTAAAATTTATGTGAAGAATGCCAACGGCTTAAAATTATTAGAATTGTAAAACACTTGGTCGGAAGGTGATGGTGCTAGGAGAATCTAATATCGAGAAAATTTATTGTGCATCCTAATTTTGCGTTTAAAATTGTACTCCAAAGTAACATCATGCCTTTGTTTGTATTTAATTGAGTAGAAAGCGGAATGATGACCCCATGAATAGTGCAGAACGAGACGTTCTAAACGAAGCTCTATCTAAATTCGCACAGCACTCGCACTCATCCTTGTTCAAAAATAAATGAATGATTTAAATCTCGTTTTATAAATTACACGAAGAAATAAAAAACTTTTGTGGTATCGCGTAGGTATACTTTGATAATGTTTCAATATTTACTAAAGTGTGTGTTCTTAATGCAAAATCGAGGTGTAGAAAGCAATCGAGAATCGAGCACTTTGCTATGTAAATAACGGGAGCAAAGCGTCGTAAAACTGCTTACGTTTCGAGCTCATGTAATCTCGGAGCACCAAATAAAGCTGCCGGTGGCCCGGGCCTCATGTCATTTAGATCGGCCCAATGCTGGTCTCGGAATGTCTCACGACAGTTACGATAGGATGTCGTCCCTAAAAACCACCATATCCTTTGCAATAAAATAAATTGATCAACTGGGAAGCAATAATGTAAATTCTGTAATCGGTACCTACTTTTATTCGCAAGTTGTTTTATTATTTTAACATACCCACGCTATGGTAGGCATAACAATAAAAATCAACTTAAAAATTTTCAATCGGCACGCAGTCAAATTGTGTCAGTCGAGTTAACGTAATTTTATCGCGAGGGCTAGTGGATTTCATGAAAACTCCATATCGATTGTTACCGTGTGCAAACATTCACATTATCATATGGTGAGTCGATTGTATAAAATTGGATCACAAACCCGTGCGTAATGGAGCATGTCAAACCATGGAACAAAACCCCAGTAGCCAAAAAATATGTATGTACGTGTAAGAACCTCTCGAACCGCTTTTCGATGCAGAAAAATAAACATTAGTATTTCGATAATATTTTTCAAAATGTCCATTCATTAATACTTCACACTGATAGATTATAATTTAACGGTAAAAGCATGTTGCTGCTTGAAAATTTAACTCCAATCGATAACAAGTGCAATCGCTTTTAATTTAACGTTAAATGCAAAAATTTATAAGGATCGAACAGTGGTAAGCATATTATCCTTGGAACAAGCACTTCCACAAATCCCTCTCACATTCTTCACGAATCTTACTTTATTGAAAGGTGTAATGACTGCACTGGAAGGTCGATAGATATTACCAAAAATGCATTAGGTGTAAGTAAGTACTTTCTAAAACTATTTTATATTTCTATAGTCGAATAGTTTCAAAAATGTTATATTATCAAGCTTTCGTTTACAAATCATTTTTATTATGCAAGAGATGCTACCTTGTTTGCCACTTTCTAACATTCGATATGCAGAATTCTAAAACTGTATGCACTACCACACCATTTTGAATAGAAATATTCACTCATAGCCAAAGTGGGATGTTACATTAAAATTTTTATCGCCTAATCGGGAATCGAGTTCGATATCTTCGATCACTAAACCGCACTTAACATACTTTCAACTAACAGTCACGAATAATAATCGTATATTACTATTTTTTATTTGTAAAATGTTTTATTTTTGGGATTTGAAAGAAAATGTTTTTTTTATATGTACATTTTGAGTGACTATTACAATTTCTCACTTCACAGCATCCAACTTCCTTTAAAACTTAAAGTTCTAAAGTTTAACGAAAATCACAGCTAAATTAATTAACATTTATTTTTTTAAATGATAGAAAAATAACTTGATTGCTCACCGAAATTTTAAGATTTCACGAGACACGTGTTCTTAAAGTGGAGATACCTGAACATTTTCCCGTTACTAAATTTTTCTTCCTTACTAAAGCATAAAAACAAATTCAACTTCATGCATAATAAATATGTAAGTGCCGCCGCCAGTTTTTAAAACTTCCTATATTTATTCCCTAGCTCCCGAATTAAAAACGTTTTTCATTATATTGACTGGCAGACCGATGATCAAGAATTGAGCAAATGCCGCTATAATTTGCAGTTTTGTCCTGCGAACTTAACCTTGATGCAAGTGTCATTAGCAAATTAAATTGATGAATTTAATCAAATAGCTCTTATGTTAGATGAAAATGGTGTACATATAACGTCATAATGTGTTGTATGTTCCGGCAGTACAAGATGGAATAACTAAATAAATTAGACGAGCGACGTAATACTCAACATCGTCGAGCGTGTCATTAAGAGGAACTGCAGCCGGCGGCCCAATTAGATTACAAAGACTGCACTACTTAGTAATATTTTACTTTTGGTAGGTTTCTATAATACATTCCATATTTCCACCCGTATATCTGTTGCTGACGTTATCGCTTCCTTATTTCAACTATTCGCAACATCTCTTTGAAAGCTCAATTGTGTTGTACATCCTGCTGCTGTCCCGTAACTTCGGCTGCTAATTAAATGTTACAAGAGCCCTCACGAATCCATTGTAATAGCAACCAAGAGGTAATATGTATTTCATATAATATTTCGAAAGTTAGATTTTGACTTAATTGAAGAGTCAATAATATAATTAACAAAATTGATAAGTAGCTACCCAATCCAATATTAAAACGAATGCTACGGTGATGGGTATAGCAATATCCAAAATTTACTGGTACAGTAGCGATCTAAAGTAAGTTGGCAAACAGTTTTTACAAAAAATTATTAGAAAAGAAATCATTTAGTGGACTATCATATATTTTCTAAAAGTATGTAGATTAATACGTAGTTTAACGTATAAAACTTGCAGTTGGTATAAAACAAAGAAGTATATAAGCGAATTGAATTTTATGGAGGGTTCAAAAGAAAATTGGCATAACATCCAAACAATATCAAAACAATAATAAGCGTTCATAAAAGTTAATTTGATTGAAATATATCTTTCTTGATAATACATCGACATGCCCAGAAGGAAAGAGTATTCAGAAGATTTAAAAAACACGGTTCTTAAATGGTTAAAAAATGGAAATTCATTGAGAGCAGCAGAACGCGAATTTGACATTCCAAATCAAACAATAAGTCTCTGGTGTCACAAATATAATAAATATGGATCAGTAGAGACACGCCCAAGAACAGGGCGACCACGAAAACAACCAAAAGAGAAGATAAAATGATCGTTCGTGAAGCAATAAAAATCCTCGTGTAACGGCTACACAAATTGTTCAAAGTTTTAACGAAAATCGCGAAGAAAATATACATGTTTCGACAGTGAAACGTCGACTATATGCAGCTAAACTATTTGGCAGACGTCCTTGTAAGAAACCACTTATATCAAAAAAGAATCGGATAGCCCGTCTGAAGTTTGCTAAAAATCACTTACACTGGGAAAAAAGATTGGTCCAAAATTCTTTGGAGTGACGAAAGTAAGTATAATTTGTTTTCCTCGGATGGTATTAAGTATATTCGACGTCCAGAAGGTAAAAGATATGATATTAGATATCAAGTTCCTACTATAAAACATGGTGGAGGGAACGTCATGGTGTGGGGTTGCTTTTCTCGTGATGGCATTGGATCTCTACACAGAATTGATGGCATTATGGATCGGTTTATGTATGCCGACATACTGAGGGATCATATGCTACCACATGGCAAGAGAAAATGCCGCGCGGCTGGATATTTCAGCAGGATAATGACCCAAAACATGCTTCACAGCATGTTAAGCAGTACATGGACAAAGCTAAAATTCGGCTTTTAGAGTGGCCCAGTCAATCTCCAGATTTGAATCCCATAGAGCATTTGTGGGAAGAGCTCGAACGTCGAATAAGAAGTGAAAATTATAGTAATACCACTAAATTATGGGAAGCATTGCAGAGAGAATGGTCAAAATACCATTAGAACGTTTAGAGAAGCTGGTTGACTCGATGCAATCACGATGTAAAGCTGTTATCGCTGCAAAAGGGTTTGCAACAAAGTACTAAATGTTTTTAATCCATAGTTGTTACTATATGTATTTCTTTATTTTTTTGTTTTAAGAGCGTTTTGTCATAACTTGATAAATAGAAATATTTCGAAATTTTCGTTTTTGAATTTTTCACGTTAATAAATTTTCTAGAAAATTATATTTATATTTTTAATTTAAAGCCTTTTAAGGAATAAATATTTGAAAAATTAAAGCAAAATATTGAACTTTGAAAAAAAACTGTTTGCCAACTTACTTTAGATCGCTACTGTATACCATTTGTGCACGCGTAGCGTATTGTACGAAAACATTTTCTTCATTTTTGACCCCAAAACGCCACGGGGTAATAATATCTATCGAGTAACAAACGTGTATAGCGCAGTGAGCGTGTTTGTAATAGAAAGCGTTTGCGTGTTGCGTAGAATCTACCACCTATAGTTCGCCCCTGTTGTAAAAGAGGGTAATTCCTAGTTTACTGTGCCAGATGAAGGCATCACAAAATCTACCGTGTCTGTCATGATATCTACACAATATTCGTATCGGTTTACCGATTATCACAAAAGCACAATCGTTTAAATTGAATATTTCGGTGTATACTCATCAACCATTGATTTAGAAAATAAAATAAAATATTCATGGCAAAATTTGACATAGCTGGCGAAGAGGCCGTTTAAATTTATTTGATTGACAAGTAATTTTCAATCGTGAAAATTTATCGTCGAATGAAATACAAACACACACCACATCACACAAGTAAAACTCAATTTCGGCAAAAATTTTAACCCTAATAAATTAATACATTCTGCTAGAACTAAAAGTGGGTAATCATGTAATCTAAAACCAGCTGAATTCATATAATTTTGACAAATCGATTTATCAGATATACCTATATTATTAGTTACTTCCACTCTAATTAGTTGAGTCGCATGTGTAAAGTTATTTTGGGCGGAAAATTATTTTGACCAACTTTCATACAAATATATCACAAGAAACTTAACGATGTATTGCGAAAATGTCTAAACATTTCCAACTTGTTCTCGTTTCGCAGAGAACAGAGTAAACCGCAGATCGAATCAAGAAGTTCCTTTTCCTTCTATCTGCTATAATAATATTGCAAAATTTCCTGAAAGAAAAAACATAGTGCTGGGGTGGGGTGCTTTATATTTTTTTAGAAAATTAATATTATAATAATTATATTATGTAGTCCTGTCTGACACTTTTAAATGCTAATGTGGGTCTACTCCTTCCCTTATAATGGTGAACGATTCCTAAAAAACTACCTGCTCTAATGAAACTATATACTTGCGTCAGGTAGGAACAGGTGCGAGAAATGGGGTAGAAACCAGAAACGTACCTGTACGTGATGGTTCCTGTTTAAAATTCCGTGCTTTTTTATTTAGACTCGGAATTGAATTCGAGGTGCATATCTTACAAAAAGATTCTGATTTCGTAAGTCGCATTATAAACAAAACCATCACTTTCATTATTTATTTATAAAAAAAACTACATATTTCACGGCACAAATAAATTCGAATAAAGTTAGATATTGAAAGCGAGGAACTCGTTGAAATATAGAACTCAAACGACGCCACTCGTATAAATAGCAAGCAAGGCGCAAATCTTTCCTTGCTCGAGGGAAGTAGGTATTATTCTCCACTGCGAAGCGACGCCGTCGTTTCATGAACGAAAAAGCATAGAAGATTTTTAATACTGTAAACGAAATGCGCTTGCTAGAGCAGTTGTTATAATTTGCAAAAGCTTTAGGTAACTTACATATTATAACGCGACGCGACGGCAGAATGCGAGTGCCGAAAAACTAGCAACTTCAAAAGGAAAAACCTTTTTTTTAATTTTTTTTTAGAAAAACAACTTGGTATTCTTTTGAACAGAGTTGTTTTAGATATGAAAATTTTCATCATCTGTGAGATGTACAAATCAAATTTTACTCAAGTCATATTTCTAGGACAAATCTGAAACGTCGCATAACAAAGAACAAGGAAGGTTAAAAGGATAAAGCGAACGGGGTTGAGCTGCAACATCGACTGCGGGTGAACGGTTCTAGTGTTCCAGATAGGAATTCAATTCCAGTCGCCTGCAGATAACTGTAGTGTAGAAGTTGTCACCCATTCCACCCTCTCGTCTGTCGTCTTTCTGATCGCACTCTCGACCCTATTCCGCTTCTTTAAGCAGGGTTTCTCGCCGCCAGCATTCGACAAATTCGAGGCGCCTGCTGGCTTGTTAACTTTCGTTTCACGGTTACTTGAAGCGAAATTAATTTAGCTCGGAATCGGATTTATTGAACGTATCGATTTACGACAAAATTTTACAAAAGTTAAATAACAATAATTGCATGCACTACACACATTGGTTATCAAAAAGCATTGTCGACTAATGGTAAAATTTAAAAAAGCATTTCAAAAAATTGCACCTTTACTCTCGCAATCGATCTTCGAAAATGTAAATTGTTTCAACCATGTCACTTAAATTGCAACAATTAATTATACAGAATTTTCTTCATTGTCAAAGTTAATTACCATATTTAAATTTAATGCATCGTCATGACTTTTAGCTGCATTTTACTCAACGATGTGGTATTCATAGCTTCTTTGTGTCTTTGTTTGTGAAAGCTGATGTAAGAAATTAGAATACCTTTTCCATCGTTAAACGTTCGTAGAATCAAGTACAAAGACGGTAATGGTGGAACCTTATCAACTTGGTAGCAATTCGTCTTCTATTTACTCAAGGTTTCACATAAAACCTATTCGTTGAATCGTATATCACCGTCCTCAAATGAAACTGTTTTTGGAATGGATTAGATGAAATGTCGGAAGATGCTGAACCGGTATCCATACGGGCACTATCGATAGTTGAAAATTACGGTAGACTTTAATTCGTTTTCTCTTATTATAAATCATAATAATAAAATAGATATTGATTGCAAGCCACCAACGTGACTAAAGGAGGACAAAACCCATTGTGTTATACCCGCATACAGACCACACATTTTGTTGCTTCCACTTCTGTTTCGTTTAACACAGTTTTCGGTTTAATACAGTTTCCATTCGGCATAATATGCAAAATTTGTACATTTATGGTAGTATTGATTAGGCCTATAGCCCAATACGTTATAACCTGCTCGTATTCACGTATCAAAAACCATCGCTGCAAAACTAGTCGATTTATTGAATAATATAATCGTACGAAGAGGAAAATATAAGTGCAATAAATTGTTATAAGAGAGAGGAAAGACCGATTTCATTACTCGTCAAAAAATATATTCATTTTAGTTTGTTGTTGGAATAACGGAAGTATCGTCCATTCCAAATGCAATAAAAGGAAATGTCGCTTCAATTTCAATGTACGTGACTTGCAGTTGTCGCTTGTCCATCCGTAAATGCATGTTAGCATCTAAAGCTAGATCAAATTTGAACCGCGTTACTGCAAGGTTCGATGGATAAAATTCGAAATAAAAATAGCTGACAATTTGTTCAAAAGAAAGATGTTGAAATTAAAACATGTTCCACGCACAAAGTTAAAATTATTTTGAGCTCAAATCTCAAGAATTAAAGTGAAATGTCATATTTTGATGTGCACCTAAAGTAAAACTAACGTGGGCAGAGTATTATTCCCGTAAATACCTAAGGGGTTATCATCCATAGAAGGAATTCCCTTATCAACAACACAGACGTTGCGGCACCCCAAGATAGTATCATCCTCTTTGGCATTGTAGCCCAAAGGCTTTACAACGTGAACCTTTGGCTTAAACCCAAGACTAGAATTTGCTATTATCCGCATTCGCTACTTCCTGTGCTAGTAACGTCCGCAGAATTCAAGCGTATTTCTCGATAGTAATAGTCTTCATTTTGACTAAATCTCCGTATGTTTCGATGACCCGAGATTGGTAAAATGCCAAAGCGATTTCTTTTACGATATTTGCAAAAGCCCTTGCATTTTATTATTGCACTTTTTATACTGACATTATTATTTCTCGAAAAAACCAAACTAATTTCATTAATATATTGTGTACATCAGTTACATCCAAGATTTTCACAATTAAAATAAATGTTAAACTAACGTAAAACCGCTAGAAAAAAAAATAGACTAATTACATGAGGTTGTGCAACGTTTAATTTGCTGTATCTTACATTTTAATGTATATTATTGCATAACCACCTGTTGATATTAAATATTTTCGTCGATTTAATACTCCGTGTGGGTGCAAGCAATTTTTGTAGATGAATAGTTTTAATAGTAAAAGTTTTAGTTGTGATATATGCGATAAGTTCATACGAGTGTGGGAGACTTTCTTTAGAGAAGATCGTTGCATATAATTTATTTACACCCATTCGTGCTAGTAAATAAAATGGGAAAATGTAAATCAAGTTTATTATACAATTTCTTAACAAATTAGCGAATTTTTTTTGGTTTTTGCGTTCTACAATGTTGTTAATAGTATCCACTAAACCTAAGATGTTGACATTATTTTTATAACAACATTGCTTAACCTAAACCTTTTATTTTGTGCATAATATATCTTAGGTATTAAATTATCAATTATTACAACTTACAATGAAATTTTATGTCAATTTGAAAAGTAATGAATTTTTTTCCACACTTTCGTTATAACTTGTAATAATTAAATTGATAATTTAATACTACTAATAATAATGAGTTTCATCAATGATTTTCTATTGAGAAGTAGAAGTTACAAAAAAAATGAAAACATTAATGCCAGATATATAACTCGCTCAGAACCGGTCAGCGAAAAGATCGTTAATCCAGTAGGATGCTGCATAGCTTCCCCAGCTTAACCAGTTCCGGTGAATTAATTCAGCAGTTGAATATAACCAACGCTCTTAGATTATATTTTGTTCTAGCTGAACGATAGCTAACGGTTACTGATAACAGCTTTAAGCATCCGTTGAATGAATCTCAAAATATATTCATGTTTGATTCATTGTTTGTTATATTCTATCATATTGCACGTTAACTCTCACTTTTATCTCGCTATTTGCGGATTTGATACGATTTTTTAATAAGATTCATTTAATTATGATTGCTGATGTAATTAAATTCATCAGTTCTTTATCAAACGATCTGGATGATAACAAAAACTTATGACTTTCTTTCTATACACATAACATGTAAGATGACTTAAGAGAAAACATCTACATAAAACGCTAAAAGAGTTAGTACTATTACCAGGAGTGCTTAAGATGGAACATATTCTGAAGGGTAGATTGGTCAAAAAGGACCAACAAACGGTGATATCAAAACAATCTTGTTCATATCATTACAGTGATTAATGTACAGGATTTCCGAAATATTAAGTATTATTAATATCTTCAAAGTTATAAAGAATCCATCTGGAAACGTGTTCGACAGTCGGTAGTCGACGATCTCTCTAAATCCTAACCCTAGGTCCCTAATTAGAAATAAAGTTTCAGTTTTAATGGCCTGCGAATTTTCTTCGTATATTAAAAATTAAAAGAACTCAAACTCATCAGAAAAACGTTTCCAAACATATTATGTGACTTGCGCTCGTTCCTAATGGCAATGCCTTTCAAGTTTAAGTAAATTTGTTGTTAGTATTTACACACAAGGCGATTCTAAAATTTATTCCAGAATATTTTGGCCAGGGGATATTGAAAAACAGAAAAATTATGTTGAAACGTGTTAATTCGAGTCTCAACTCTAGTTTTGTGCACAATTCAGTCTAAATGGGGTAATTGCATATTGTAATAAAGTGCCAACGGAAATAAATAATTATGAAAATATACCCAAGTTCAAGCGTGAAATCAAAAGCAAGTACTTAGTTAAAATGTACATAATATTATATCCATTTCTGAATTTTGTTGCAATTTATAATTACATAATCATTGTAATCGGTATTATAGTATTATACCTATATATGTATAGCTATCATTGTTGATCAAATAAATAAAATTATATATTATTTATTTGAGTTTTTTAAAATGAGTTGAAGCGGATGTCTTTTACCTTTTAGAAAAACTGCACATATAGCTTGTGTTTCCTGTTTGGCTCTTCTTCAATGAGTCACTTATATTAGAAGCCATTTCTGCGGAGAGGACTCGGCGTTTTTTATTCGGTTTCAAACTTCTCGCTGTCCACTTGAATTATTTTCGTAGAACAATGTTATTACTAGTTACGTTATGTTAACGATTTTATTGAAAAATCATTTGCTCTAAATAGTTATTTTAAGAAAGAATCCAAGAACCTCAAAAGTCGAGTTACTAGAAATTGAGTGGATGGTTGATCCTGTATCAATATAAAAACGTTATTAACGTAAAGATCCGACAGTTCAGAGAACTGCATTTCAAGAAAGCAATCAGTTATTTAATATCTCAAGTTAAGAATGCTTTGTTTAAATTTAAGAACGTTGCCATGATTGGGTCGATTTCAAGAACGGTAAGAATGGATTTCTTTGCGTGTGTATACTATAAATACAATTAGACTAATAAGAAAGAAAGAATTTAGAGTATCGGTGTTAAAAAAACCAATTTAAATTTTTAACGCCGAAATTAATCTGTGACATTTATATAACCATAAATTTATATTATTTTGTGTGATTTCGATAAATAAATAAATACTAATGCATAACGACAGCTTGAGGTTAACTATTCAATTATTATCTATGTTTTCATGAAATTTTATTTCATTTCAATTATTATACTCATTTTTAATAGTATTAGATTTTACTTTAACCAATGTTTTATTATATTATAACATTTAAATTAAATTTTGGTTATAAAATCTAGGCTCACTTTCGGTTTTTGTAAGTGCAATTTTGTAAAAAAAACAAGCTACTTATTCCTGAAATTCATCATCATCTTGCATCATTTCTTGAGATGAAGGGTAGTTATCCTTCGAGTTTAATATCAATTTGTATCGTAGACATAGTCCAATTTTAAACTAATTTTAAGAATTTTATGAAGTCGCAAAAATCTGGATCGCAAAAATATTGTTAGGGATACCAATATGTAATAGAGGAAACATTGGATTAACTCCCGAACTTGATTTAATTGTATTGAAAATTATGAAATTAATAGTTTCTTTATTTTTACTTAAGTTAAGTCATTTGGTTTCAACTTGACGTATTAATAATTAAAATCTCCCCTCGTGCCAAGTTAGGCTTATTTTGTATATATGCAAGGTGTGCGTTGTGAAGCCCGCTACGGATTACTTCCTTAGGTACCGATTACGTTGCAAGTATGGATTACTAGATTAACAAAGATAAAATTAATGATTAACAAAAATTAAAACCTAACTTGAATAATAATTCTGTGCGATTACAAAGTTAGTTAGATGATAATCATAGCGGTTAGTTTTATTTATATTATGACGGTATTTCGTTTAATTTTAAATTTTAAAGAACCGAGATAACTAGAGAACTTTATAACTACAACAAGGTATCTGAAGTTACTGCAGTAACTTTAATTTTTTTTCTTAAGATATTAAAAAGAGTTCGGTAATTAAACAAAAATAGATAAGGAATAAAACTTGGTTGACACGATAAATAAAAGAAAAAATATCTTCCTTTAGAAAAGAACTGCAGATCTCAACGACAGGGAATCTGATGGTTTAATGTTTTATGAGATTCTAAAGAGATAATAATGTTGGATTCAACATTTAAAAAGTAGGCTTTCTGTTTCAGCAAAACAAAAAAATAACTAATGTAATTTTATCTATGTAGTAGCAAATTTATGGCAATAGTGGAAATGTGTTCTAAATTTGTTGTTTCGTGTCGTCTCTGCATAGTATCTCATAAAATATTGAATAAAGTTTTTTTCCAGTGTATTTGAATCAAGATTCTTTAAATAGACTTCTATGTATGAATTTAAATACACTCCTGGACAAAAGTCTTTACGCACTAGATATAAAGTAATATTTTATATAATATTTCAAGTGTCATCCTGTATACAACAGATTAAAATGTAGGGTAGTCAATATTACCACCCTGCAAACCCCTTATAGAAAATTCTAGAATATTTGCATTGTTATATTACTTAATGGCCCTATAACGGTACTTATTTTGTAATTTCATATACCTGCAAGTAAGGTGCATTATTTGAATTTTTTGAAAGTAAGCGGTTGTTGTGAATTTTGTTTTAAAAATTATTTACGAGTGATATTGTGTGTGTATAGTAAATTTTGGTTATAAAATGTCAGCAAATGTGGAAAGATCAGCGAAAATTATTGCATTGGTTGAAACGGGTCTTAGTAATCGAGAAGTTGCTCGACGTACTGATGTTAGTGAAGGAACGGTGAGATACATTAAAAAGCGTTATTTGGAGACGGGTAGTGTTCAACATCGGCCCCGTTCTGGTCGTCCTCGAGCAACCACTTCGCGAGAGGATCGAGTAATTGAGAGAATAGCCCTACAAAATCCTCAATTAACGAGTAATTCTATAGCCAGTCAGGTAAATTTAGTGCGCAATCAACCTATTAGTAACAAAACCGTCCGCAGGAGACTTGTAGAAAGTGGACTTAATTCATGCCGTCCAGCAACTGGACCTGTATTAACGCAGAGACATCGGAAAGTGAGGCTCAATTTTGCGAGAGCATGAACATTGGACTGAAGAGGACTGGGGCTCCGTTTTATTTACAGATGAGTCTCGTTTCACATTACAGGGTCCAGATGGTCGTCAAAGGGTATGGAGACGAACTGGGGAACGATATTCTCAACGAATGTTTGCTCTCCGGACCAATTTCTTTGGAGGATCAGTTATGGTCTGGGGTGGCATATCGTTAGAGGCTCGTACCGAGCTTCACATTTTTGGAAATGCTTCGGTAAATGCTGAAAGGTATATAACCGATATTTTAGAACAATATGTGGTCCCATTTGCACCTTTTGTAGGAGAGAAATTTGTGCTAATGCAAGATAATGCACGACCGCACGTGGCGACGACAACAAAATCATACCTAGCAGATGTTGGAATTAATTGTTTGAAGTGGCCAGCCTGTAGTCCAGACATCAATCCTATTGAACATGTCTGGGACATAATGGGGAGACAGGTTCGAGCCCGTCCAGTGCAGCCAAAATCACTAGGAGAGCTACAAAACGCTTTGCTAGAAGAATGGGATCGGATTCCACAAGAAAGCATAAAAAGCTTAATTCAAAGTATGCCACGACGCTGTAAAGCTGTCATTAAAGCCCGTGGAGGCAACACAAAATATTAAATTTAACATATAATACTTTCTTTTTTTTTAATTTTTTGCAACAATTAAATATTTAATAAATTTCTGCTTTTTGTTTTTTTGTTTTTCACCTTTCCAGTGAACTAGATAGGGCCCTATTGCCAACAGGGTGAAACTAGAGTTTAATAACTATATGTAATCAAAAATTTAGCCACTACAACTCACTTTTGGGTATATAACTACGATTAATAACAAAAATTAAGAGTGCGTAAAGATTTTTGTCCAGGAGTGTATATCCGAATTGGTATTGTAAGTTACCTCAACGCACACCCAAATAACCGCACCTCTACAACGTTCAGTTACGAAAATAAACGTATAACCTTTACAACGAGATTTCTATAAATTTGCTCGTGCTTTCCAGTTTACGACGGGGAATGTACGTTGTAATCTCGGCTCCCCGCCGCCTATGGCCCATTCGGGGATAATGCATTATCCTGGCAAGAAACCGACGATGTCGTGCGTTGTATACAGTATACACAGTTCGTAGATAATAATAAATAGCATTTCATATGGGGTCACGTGACGCTCAAGTGGCACGGAATGTTGACAAAGATTTACCTATTCTATTTGGTATGCATATCATGTGATGTCTGACAACTGATAAATTATCTAGTCGGTTATCTATGTGACGTGCTATGGAAGCGTGGAAAATCTTCATTTCTAATTTATAAAGCAACCTTATTCCATTTCCACGCATAGCAATAAATAAAATGCCTACCGATAGTAATTTTTTCTGATTGCTTTTAATCGACAAAACCTTTTCCTTTATAACAATCGTTGATCGTTGTCTACTTTGCACCGCAAAGCAATCGAAAAACCTTCTATTTAAGTTTAAATAAAATCCATTCCATTCGTGCGCCATCAGTCAGTGGTTCGAATTCTTCAAGAATCTATAGATGGCGATTTTTAGCCGTACGGGCCCGTAGTAGCCACCCAGTAAATTCGTAAATATTTCCAAAATTTATTTATTTATTCGGCATGAAAAAGTATAAATAACTAAGTATTATTGAAGTTTTTAAAAGTCTAATATGAGCATATCTGTTGTATAATATTTAAAAAACTACCACCAAGAGTTGTAGCTCTACGAACATGAAACAGTAAAATATGAACATGAAAATTGACAAAGGATTTATAAAGTATCTTTCGAGGGTTAGAGTCAAAGTAACTCAATTTTTGAGTACAAAGTTAAAAAGCAAGTGAAATAAGAATAACATTGCGAAACGACTTATATGTGAAATTGAAAAAAAATTGCGAACAAAGTTTAACTTTTGATTGAGTAGCTCCGAAAATCCATTTACATTTAATGCAAAATTAACAATTTCGATTTTTAAATTATTTGGAAGGTAAATGGAAAACAGTAGTAGGCTTCGGTTTCATAGCAACAAGCCCATGTCGTCAGCCACGGTAATCCTACAATTAAGTTCTTCAATTCGCTCGGGATGGAAGCCGTGACATAAATGGAAAGTGGTCTCTACGCTTGGGGCACACAAACACGAGAGCAATACGTGAGCGTAATAGGGCGGCACGATGACTCGACATGGCATGACACAAGCTGCGTTCGTCCCGACCCTCCCAAACCCGTCACTTTATAGCGCCGACGGGTCGAGCGGTTCTATAGACACATGCCGCGCGATATAGCGTGTGCTTTGTTGTACTGTTCCGTGCTGACCCGTTTGCGTATAGTTCGACCGTTTCGATTAAATTCTAATCTTCTTGTTTGTATGCTTTTACAAAAGTAGTGATACTCACAAGTAGTCGCCGCCATAAAGTACAAGAAGGAATATCTTTTTCGTAATTTTTACAACAATGGAAAACGAACGTAATGAATTTTACGTAATATAATTTTTTCAGTGGCTCGTGCTAATCCCTTCAATTCCCCTATTCATCGTGCTCATGAAAGGGGCAGAAAATCAGCTGCGGATGCATTTCAACTTGTTAGTAATCTGTAACAGTAATGAACCAACTTCGTATACCAGTCGATTTAAAAAGATACGAACGCTAAAACGTCCGGCGTTGATGATTACGATATAAAAGTTTTACATGAAAAAGGTAAAACATAAATGGGAAAGTATATAATATGTAAACGTAATTATTCCGAGAGTAAAGTCCTGGGACATTAAATACATGTGATGATATTTTCCATTTCGGACAATAAAGCACGTAAACAGTGCGATCTGCATTAACATTGGGGTTCCTGACATAGGTCTGAGTGGTAGTGTAATGGAATCTTCCGGTTGAATACCAGGAGTAAGAGCATTTAGGCGTGCAATGCTGCTATTTCGTCGTCGAGTGTACGACCAGCTTTTCTAATTGCAACCGCAACGGCATATCTGTCGGGAAATCTCCTGCGTTATGTGTATACCGCATATTGTGAGCGATGCCACTGCCAGGCTCCACAGTAATATTAACACAAATACTCAAACTCGAATACCAATAATAAGAGACTACATAATATTATAAAAATTTAATAAAACAGTACGATGGCAGTTAACGAGTAAAGAAACACAATAATGAAGAGTCGATCGGTCCTGTTATGCACGGACGATCGTAACTTGTTATTGTCGTATCATCTGCGCTACCGAATTGCGTGGTACTCTATAAGCAAATCGACGGACATCAACCTGAGCCGAGACGAAACTATCAGGTAGGTTGTTGCAGAACCTACGGCAATAATTGAAGCCCACATTCTGCGCGGATATCCAAGTGCCCAACTAATTAGATGTTTGACTAATGATGTCGTTTCGTAACTTAGCCGACGTCTCCGCCAATCGCGACAGAAAATTATGCTATGTATATTTTAAATTATTACAAAAGTTATAAGTTAGTTAAAGTTCAGGATATTTTAATAAGCGCTTATTATTTATAAAAATACAATATAACGCAAATGTGTATCGGGTAGGGAATTAAATTTTGAAATTTAATGATTCCGTCTCAAAAAAAACTTGTATGGCAATTCCAACTTGCAATAATATGTTGCATACGTAGTATACAAGGTCTTTGGTCTTCAGAATAAAATTACAGAGGATGATTTGCAAAAGTTGGTTATATACTACATAGGTATAGTATTTAATTAGTTATTTTGTTTTTATAAAACCGCAAAACATAAAATTGAAAAACTACCGAGATTGATCCAAACAACAAAATATAAATTGGGTATAATAAAGTGATCGTTCGCAAACCTACCAATATATGTAAATATAATGAACATAGTAGATTCAACAATAATTGAACTGAATCGTGTAGACTTCATGAAATTAATCGAATAGATGGGTATGTTAGCAGGCATTTGCATTGAAGTCATCACAGGAACTTCCAAACATTAATTATTAGACCTTAAAACCTTAACCGACAAAGTGAACAACCACCTATTTTTCACTTCAACTAAATCAATAGGTTTAGCTCTGGTATTTTGTATTCAACTTTGAAAATGGTTAAATTGGTCAAGCAGAATGTAATGAGAGTACATTTAACTTACTCTTTGTTATCAATCGATACCGCTATCAATATTTCAGATTTCCTCACCTGAAACAAAAAAAATTATTAATATATTATAATAAGTACAAGTATAAACAATATTATTGGTATAATATGCATTATTGGTACATATCTCTGCATTCAGCAGAGTGTTTCGGCTAATTGTTTTTGATATAATTTTGAACATACTATTTAAGATCTAACCAAAGTCTGACAAAGTCATGCTAAGCCGCGTCAAAATCATACATATTATATTATACATAATTCTTGTAAAGGATATATTCGGTACCACACCTATATATACATATGTTTATAAACAAAATAATAGTACATGTACATTTATAAGTACATAACAGTACATTCTGTGAATTTCAGATAAATATTTAACCGTTCAATTTTTGAATGATTTTTTTTTACTTCTAGACTGTAAATAATATGTTTAAAACTAATGCTTTATAAAATTATTTGATACAAAAATGCTATATTAAAACTGAGTAGGTACCGACTGTTAATACCTATTAGAGTAAAGGCACCAATGTTTGACTAAGCTCTTTTAAGCATATTTAGTTTTTGATGGATGCACACGATTTAAATTGAATCAAAACGAGTGTTTTTTTCCATGATGCCCAAATGTGTGTAAAAAACAGTGCGAGATCTATATTTTTTAATAATAGAGACTACTAGAGAGAAAATATATATTGCCTTTAAATTACTATGTTTAGCTAGTGATTGACAAATTATATATTCCAATAATTGACACAATTTTAACCAGTAATTGACACAGTGTCATTGAGATAAAATAATAATAAAATAATAGGTAAACAATTTACAATGGTAACATAATTCAATGATAAACGTAAAATCATAATTCCAAATTATAGACTAAATCCCCTAAAGAAAACACTAAAAAGAATATCTTTTTTTTTTCTTCTTTCAAAGTCAGGCTCAGGGAGTATTTTTTAATTATTGCTGTCACTTTCAGTATTTTTCTCTGTCAACAACTCAACCAGGACCCATTTCTTAATCTCTAGTTTCTGATTAATGTCTTTCAGTGCATCTGCCTCATCATTTTTGCAGCGATCTATCATTTCTTGCAAAGTATCATTGTCACTTTGGCAAATGATAAATGTGATTCATCAACGGACTTTCTATGACTCAAAACAGCTTTCTTTGGTTTTGATTTTTATAATTTTTTGCATGCCCTTTCTGCTCGTTTTTTCTGAATTTTCTTTTCTTTTTCCTCTTTCTCAACCCTTTTTCTTCCAAAATAATCTTGCCTAGCTTGTGATGATACCACACTTGGTATTTTAGTTTTACTGCAGTCCTTTTTTTGGGTGGTGTTTCAGGCCAAAAAAAACCCTCTTGAAGAAACTGGAAACTCCTTTACCATTTGTTTTGATGATATTATTTTTGCTAGTCCTTCACCTGTGGACTGTCTCATCTGACTTACACCTGATTGAGATAATGGAGTGAGAGGTTGTTGAGGTGAATCATTAATCGCAGTATATCTTTGAGGACTATTTTTATTCATTCACTTTGTTATTAACTAGTATCACTACATCCCAAGGAACCAGTAATTGACAAATATGTTTCTAAGTTAAGTTTTTATAAGTAATATTAAATATTAAAATCAGTATGCAAAACAAACCTAACTAATAGTATACAAACATAAAATATTTGAAACGTGGGTACCATCCAAAAGAGCGGAATCAAAAATACAAGCAGCCGAAATGACATTCATGAGAAGAACTAAAGGCTGCACAAGAATGGATAGAATAAGAAACGAGGACATACGCGAGGAATTACATATCTTTTCCATTAATCAGAAGATCTCTGAATATAGAGAAAACTGGAGGTCGCACATCAATAGAATGAAGAATGGCAGAATTCCAAAAAAGATCCTCTCGTATAGCCCTAAGGGGAGAAGTCGATCTATGAAGTCGGAACAGGCAAACACTGCCTATACCTTGAAAGGCAGAAGAAGAAAATATTTGAAAATACTCACCGATAAATTGATTAAACGAGATAACTTTTTGAAAGTTTTTTAAGAAATTCTTATGCAAAAGTAGATAAAATTAACAAATCACATTTAACTTCTGACATTTGTTACAAATCAACAACAAATTTTAACTCAAATTACTGCTGCTAGTTTTCCAGTTTCCACTGGAAGAAGGTCTCACTATGGCAATTTGATGTGTTTAGGCACCAAAATTTGAAATATGTCAATTACTAGATAGCAGCGCAAAAATTGGCCTATCACCTCAACTATATTTTCTTTTCAATGTCAATTATTGGTGCAGTGTCAATCACTGGCGTTTTTACCTAATTATAAAAAATTTTCCACAATAATGTGCAATAAAGAACTTTATTCTGACAAAAACTTAAGCAGTGTAACAATGTAATACCTAGATCTTATTGTATAATTTTTTTGCTAATTATGAGTACAAAATTCGCCGAATCGTAGTATTTAAGTGCTTGTTTATAATATTACAATGCTTAAACTTCTTCGAGTGTGACATTTTTTACACTTGTGATTAATGATTAACTTGACTCTCTTGATAAATAATAGACTATTAACATATCAATTAAGATATTTTTGAAAAATGTTATGTATTTTATTTGCACAAGTGCATTCTAATTATTATCAAAAAATTACTTCAAAAACCAGACAGACAGAACAGATTGCTTTCAAATTTTAAAATTATTTTAATTATGCAGTAGCTAACAGCGCCTTATATTTTTTATTCGTTTATTAGCTTTAATTAAATTTTTTGTGCAAGAAAGTGGATGTTTTATTCATTTTTGAAGTAAAATTTTTGCAAATTAATTTTTAAAAACCACTTAATAAATCAATTTCAAATTTATTTTTGAAGTTTGTAAAATTCTTTCAAGTTGTTAACGGTTGCAGTACGTTTTTCCAAATTTTTTGTCTTTTTCGAATTTTTTTAAAAAAATTAGATAACTTTAAAATAAGTCGAATGCGCCACGGATAAACTCGATATTTTTTAATATAATTACCCAAAAATCGATTTAAAAGATTTAGAAATTTAAAAGCAAACACACGAGGAGATTTGCCGCAAAATTACGGAGAGGGGATTTGCCACATTCGGTACACGGGACGTGCACCCAAGGTAAGAACTGGAATTTTTTAGTCGACAAACTCACACTTGACTCTTGAATTTCGTGACTCAAGAATCCACATTTTGACTTCTGTTTTGGCTCAGGGATATTTTTAATAATCGTCGCCACCGTCACCATTTGCAATTGCGTAATAAATATAAAAAAAAATTGATTCTAAATTATTTTTAACTCTAAAAATCCTTAATTTCGTTTAGTACAGATATGGTTCATGCAATCAAAATAATTAAAGATATTCAATTTGTTTACAGGTACCAAGGCCGGTATTCTGTAAGTAATCCTCTATGAAAAAATCCTTTCATGAAAGGAAGACCTAGGTTTTCATGTAAAATTTTGTCAAAAATGTAGATATCAAAATTAAGTTTTACCTTTATACTTGATACAAGTATATCAATTCCTCTTAAAATTTAGGACCTTGCATTTCAAATATAGGAGTATATACGCCAAACGTTCTAAAAGTAGAGCTCAAGCATTCTGCATATCTTTAAGTTATCTTCCCTTACTTCGTTTGACAAAAGTGGATCGATGCCTAAGGCTACTTATATTGCAAAGAAAATTGCTAAAGTACAATAGACTAGGATCGATCCTACAGTTTTAGTTATATTTAATATAAGATATTTTGTGCAGAAAGCTACCTTTCACAGCAAAATTGCAATTTAAAAATATATCTATTATTAATGGTTTCTCGCCGGTATGAATTTTGAATTTGATGTGTGCAATGTGCTAGGTTAACCTTAGTAAAGTTAAACGAAAACAAAAACCATAGTAACGTAACATAAAAATTGTACCCACATCGTAATTACCTGTTTTCGTAATCGTATTTGTTTTTTTTTAATATTAATTCCGCATTTATAATTGCTTTTTTCAGTTTTATTATTTTTTTGAAGACGAACCGAAGGAATAAACCAGAGTAAGTTTGCAATTTATAGACTATTATACGTCCTTGTACGTAAAAGAACCTTTAACTCAATGTAGAAACCGAACCACGGTGGAAAAATTTGGAAGTAACTCAGATGTTAACCCACCATTAGGTCAAAATAAAGCTTTGGAAGAATACATAACTCTTTGGTTTCTGTACACATGTATCATGCAAAATAAGGCTTTAGCGGATGAATCGGGTAAGAGTTCGAATTTCCGAGTTCGAAAATACACCTTTTCCTATAGAAATGGTTTTAAAAAACGAAAGAACAGAAAAACACAAGCTCTTTAAGATGAGGATCATTGTTGTCGGACTTGTAATAAGCCCACAATTAAATTTTAAAAATTGAATTTTCCAAAAGATATACTACATAATGTAAATAATGTATTATTGCGTAATATTACGTAATATTTTTTGCATTGTATTTACGGTGCGTGTACTGTAGGTGGGTTAACCCGGACATAGTGCAATCGCTCCTGCTATCTCCCGGGTTAACATCCCTAATTTTTCGGTTAGGGCCCGTCTAGGGATATTTTAATGCGTAGGCTGCAGAAGGTCAGTTTTGATTAACGCAACCACAGCCGATTTAAAATTTTCAAAGTAGTTTTTTCAAAATTTGTGGACCGACCTCAAATTTTATTTTTTATGTGCTAATTAGACCCTAATGTAACATGAAGATGAATTCGCTAAATCCATATGCGTACGTGTTGCATACAACTGTTTCTTGTATATGCTCTGCAAAAAGATTTTTTTATTAAAATATTACATTTGCCTTAAACATTACTATTATTCCGCTAAAACTCTGTTGGGCGGACTGAGGACGATTTAAGTACTAGGCCGCTAAAATAACATTTTGCGTACTTAAAATAGTTTCAAAAGTAACTATTTTGTGGAACTACTACAAAAAATGAAGTTATTTTTGATTGTAGTTACGGTAGCAGTTCGAATTCCCGGAATCGAAAATACACTTTTCCCTATAGAAATGGCTATACCAAACGAAAGAACACAAAAATACAAGCTTTCTAAGGTGAGGATCAATCTTGTCGGAGTTGTAATAAGGCCACAATTTAATTTTGAAAATTGCAATTTTCCCATAAGAAATACATGTAAGTGTATTTTGTGTTGTAAAATTTCCAATATGGCGGTCATTCTGTTGGCGGTACGTG
The DNA here is from genome assembly GCA_036346125.1 of Lycocerus yunnanus. NCBI lineage: Eukaryota > Metazoa > Arthropoda > Insecta > Coleoptera > Cantharidae > Lycocerus > Lycocerus yunnanus. The sequence continues at coordinate 9,369,975 of JARFIX010000008.1, forward strand.
TGCTGTGCCTGGGTCGACAGTGACTAGTGGTGGGGTGATACCAGTCGCTCTCAGAGATCCGTCGCGTCAACTTTCAAAATTTTCGAGTTGGAGCCGCTTAAGGGATGTTTTTAATGAGTTTAGCACGTGTCAAAACCGTTCGGAGCCCCGTACGAGCCCCGGAGGGGCGAGGGCGGGTGCGGAGAATAGGTTTTGACAGTGCAATCACCTCAGAAACAAATTCACACAAAAGTGATTTTTTTCGAAAATTTGTTGTCCGATCACAACTTTAATTTTTTATTAGCTAATTACACCATTATCTATAATAATTCGTCGTGAAAACCGAGTTTCTGGTATATTTACTGTCGCCACATCCTCTTTCAACTTTGGGGCGGGGTTATAGTTCAAAAGAGCCAATGATAAAATTGCATTCCTAATTAACTTTAAAGCCGTTTTTTCAAAATTGTGTGAATATTCCGCAAATTTTATTTTTTTATACGCTAATTAGACCCTCATCTTTCATAATCCACTTCAAAATGGTAAAAATCGCGATCCGGGAATTCGAACCGTCACCGTAGTTACTTTTTATTTAATTTAAAACTTAATCTTTTTTGTCTTAAATTATATCACCAACATATCAGGTTTTCCACCACATTTCTTCAGAGTTCTTGAACTTTTTCAGGGTTTTACCAATATTCATTGGTAAACAAACATTAAATGGATCAATGATTATCAAAAATATCAAAATAATTGAATTGTTAGTTAAATTATCGAACAAAATAGTATTTAATAAAACAATTGCATTTTGAACAACGTAGTATGTAGTTTTCTTGCTTAAAACAGTTGAATTGTTGAAAAAACAGTCAAATTATCGAAAATTCTGTTGAACAGTTGAATCACGAAAAAAAATGTTGAATTAAGGATAATTGACTTATGGAATCAAAAACAATTGAATTATGAAACAAAACAATCAATATTTAAACAAAAATAATTGAATTGTTGCACAATTTTTTAACAGCTTAATTTTATTTTAACAAAATAACAGCTTAATTTTTTTAAAACAGATTAAATAAAGCAACTGAATTATTTAAAAAAAAACAGTTAGTGTTTCTTTGCATAAAATAGCTGAATTGTTGAAAAACAGTCTAATAGTTAAAAAATGTGTAAAATTGTTAATCAAACAGTTGAGTTATTGAATCAAAGATAATGCTTGTTGAACAAAACAACAATTGAACTATTGAACCAAAGATAATCAGGTAGATTGTCGAACAAACCATTTGCATTATCGGAAAAACAACTGAATCATGGAACGAAACAGATGAATTTTATTGAGCAAGACAGTTGGATTGCTAAATCAAGGATGATTACGATATTGGACCGAAAACAATGGAATTATTAAACCAAAACCAATGAAATTATCAAACCAAAAATATTTAAATTGTTGAATAAATAAATTGAATTAGTGAACCAAACAACTAAATTATTTAACAAAACAGTTGCATTTTTAGACAAAGATACATTTTTGAACTAAAAACGATTGAATTATTAAACCAAATACAATTAAGCAGGGTTCCCGCCAAACTTCACAATACAAATTCCCCGACTTTCCAGGTTTTCCATGATTTAAAAGTTTCCCTGGCTTTTCATTATATTTGGTAAATTTTAAAAAGTAAATACAAGTTGGAGGTACTTGGGGGATGTTTTTAGTAAGTAAAGCGTTTATCAAAACCGCTCGTAGGGACCCGGAGAGTTGCGTAGAGTGGGTTTGATAATCGCAACTACGTCAAGAATCGAATTCACTGCAATTCCATGTTTTATTCAAATAACAGTACATATATGTGACGGCTGCATCTAAAATGTGATAAAATACATGATTTTAGGTAAAATTACAAAAAAATTCAAAATGGGCGGGGTTTAAGGTACGATTTTAGCCTATCATAAAAACATATTTGAATTTTTGATTTTTTAATGCTTAAACGTGAAAATTTTAGATTCATCCTCACCTTATAATTCTTCTAATTTAATGCTCTTTCATAATTAGCTTTCATTTCTATAGGAAAACCCGTATCTTCGAGCGGCAGTTAGCGAACTCTGCTCTAAAATTCAAATATTATAATATAGAAAAACAATTTAATATAAATTTGAAAAAAAGTTGGCTGTATCGGGGTTAACGTTGTTCGTTAGATAGGTTCGTTAGATATGCACTCAATGTTACAATTCTTGCGTTCAGTATATACAGTAGTTACTATTTCATGGCAATTGTTGCTATAAAAAAACCTTTTATAAATTTAATTTGATGATGTGCGAACCTCAAAAGTTCCTTTGTGATTTTGGGAAACATTTTAAATATTAAAAATATATTTTTTTTTTGCAAGTTTTATCTTTGGGACGTAATTTTAGGTCTAATATTCTTATTTCCGGTAGAACGGATCATAGTTTTTTCATAATTTTTTAAACATTATGGAATTGGTTTCAAAACTTACTTAGTGTTGGAAAATAAATGAATTTTGTGTATTTTTCTAGTTTGGATGCTGACTGAAAATACGTAACGCCGTGTGCCGCCACAAGATAATATTATTAAAAACAAATAAAGTCAGGCCCGGTAGTTTGTGCAAAATAGAGAAAAATGACCAAAGAAAAAAAATATCCAAAAGAGTTGTAAAAGACAATACAAAAAATTTCTATTTTAAGTGTGAGGAATGCAAAAATATATTGGTTTTAACTATAAAATCGTAATATTTTAAATAACATGAATTGTAATTTTTACAGGTTTTCGCTGCCAATACATTAATATATTTAAATTTCGTTAATCAAAATTCAATTTACGCGTGTTATTATTAAACTGCAAATTTAGTTTATATTTCGAGAATAAAGAAACTATATAATCGATATAAAATATGTAGTAATAAAGATGTAACAAAAATTACAGCAGAAAAGCTTGAAGTTTGAACACTTGCGAATTTGAGTATATAAAGCGATTAGTAATAATTGATGAAAAAATTGAAATACAAAATAATAAATATTTGAACATTGAAAGAAGGGAGGGGGATAGAAATGCATGAAAAATAAATTTGTGAAAAAAATACACGATTTCTGAAATTTTGAAAAACCTTTCTTTCGTTGATCAAACTCTAAATATTCATGGAAACTTGAGATTGCCAATGCTGGATTTTCCTTCTAAATACACTTACCATGCAAGAAAATATACGCAACCAAATTAAATTTAAATATTGTTAAATTAAGGTTAAATTTCGATTAAAAGATTTATTAGTACCTATACTTACGTATTGATTAGTGAAACGAACTTGAATTTGTTGATACCTTTCCAAGCTTGATTTGACATTTAATCTGCATTTTTTAATACCCTACAAAAAGTTTTCAAGAAAATCAATACTGGGTAGTTATGTATAATTTGAAAATTTTTAGTCTTGTCGCGTTAAATGTAAGCAATTTAGCTGTCCAATTTGCTAATATTAAAAATTCACACTATAGAGCTCCACTGCGAATAAAACGAGATCGGGGATTCGTGCAATAATCACAGATGAGCAAGCTTCGTCCAAAGCTGCGGAATGAACATTTAAGAAATGACACGTTAGAGCTGTTTGTATAAAAGACAGAGACCGTTAAATTAGCAAGGCAGAAGCAATAAAGGTAAAGAAAGTAATGAACATCTTCCTTTTCAAAACGATGCACGAACTTAATGATAATGAATATTAAGTTTTCTTAATTATTGCTACTATAAATTATTGTTGGATTTTTCTATTTTATATGCTAAAAACTTCCTTAGTTGTATGTATGCAATGAATATTACAATATTATTTAAAAAGTATTGAAATATGCACCCATATACTGCAAAATGAAAAACTTAATTTATTTTCCAAATGAATTTCATTTGCAAATAATTTGCGATAAGCAAAATGTACTGCAATGCTGATTTTTTAGTTTTCAAGAAAATACGAAATATAAGATTCGTTCTATTGGGGTCGGTCTTTGTGGATAAAAGATACGTCGAGTACAGTGCCAGCAGGCGGCGACCTAATCTCCTTTTAGCCGTCACGTTTCGCCACCACTTCACTTTCCATTCCAGCAGCACTCTGCAAAATGCAAAATGTATGGTTTAGCATATCCCCTCGGGGCGCATAATCTGGGGTGACAAGTCGCAGGTGCTTAGTCTGGTCGGTCTTCTACTCTCGACGGTATTGCAGTTCCTACGACCTTCATCGATAAACGACGAACACTAATCGCATTACCGCGATCTCTTCTATATATCTTTTACGGCTCAAATAATTAGTGAAAACCCAAATGAAATAAGCAGGTGAAAGTGGCGGATATCCTGCAAAGTTTCGTTACGTATTCACTTGTTCTTGCTCTTCGGTGCATGTGCATTTTATAAAACTAGTACTTCTTTGTTATACGGATAAAGTCGATTTAAAATTCAATTTACCTATTCTTTCAGCAGTCAGCATATAATTTACCCACCTATCTTTATAAAATGATTCTCGGGAAAAGCAAACATACTAAAACCTTTATCCACGCAAGTTAGCAGCTATCCTAGGACACACAACATATCAACGACGGAAAATAACGCATTTTTTTACACATTAATTTATTGTACTCTCATTTGGAGCAAGGTGAACGTTTGACATTCAAAATCAGTGCATCAACTGCATTGATTCGTGAAGTAATTGTATTTCCGACTAGCAATATTCACCCCAATCCAACCCCATTTAGAAGTGTGGTTATTGTGTTTATTGCGCGATGGAGGATGCGATTAGTTGGGGCTGTGAATGCAGTACGGATAATTTCAATATTGAATGAACTTGGAGAATATAAGGAAGGTGGAAGAAGCGATGCCCGATAACGGTTCAATAATATACAAATTAAAAAAGTAACACAGAAATACAGCAGTTCCCCATTAAAAAAAAAAAAACAATATAGGTCATGTTTATGCGGGACACTTTCTTATTTTAATTCGAATTTTCAATCTTTCACAGTACTTTTGATAGGAAATACACTCCTTTCTGCCGATATCTAATGGGAATCTATCCGATTTAAAATGTTAATTCAAAAACACATCCAAACTACGTAATAGCCCTAGCGTAATGAAAATTTTTACTGAAAATTTATTTGTTACTCCATAGAGGAACATATCGTTAACAACACCAGCTTCGAGACGAACACGTTTTGGATTAACAGGCTCGTGATGTTGAAATTAGGAATATTTGAAAACTCGAGCTTTATTACAAAAGTTGAAATGCTTAACAAAAGCTTTATTTAATATTAGTGGAGCAACCGTTATTATAATTTAATTTCAACAAGTTAGTAAATGTTAGTTAACGAAATCGCACCAAAATCAATAATACATTTTGTTTGTTGAAATCTATAAAAAAAAGTTACTTCTAGTAACCTTTTTGTTATGTCCCTGCTCATGACAGCGACGATCATTTCCGTTATCGTATAGCCGTAATAGAGAAAATATTGTGAATAGTTGTTCAGATCCAGGAAAAAGTTTGGAGGATCAGTATATGGTGGTATTGATGTGGGACACAATAGAACTTTTCCAAGCGAGATTAACAACGTTCAGTGTTGATGATGTCATAAAGATCCGCCTCACGCACCAACGGTTGTATGCGTCACGACGAGCGGCGGCTTTGAGAGATAAACCAAACCCTGCAATATGGACGAGCATTGTGGCGGCTACCCCGAACCCAACGTACCCTTGCAAATCTCAAAGGGATGAAACTGCTGAATTGTCAGCGTTCTAACAGTGCGCATCCCCGGTAAAATTTCACGGTCGACCGATTTCGTGCACTATGAATAAATAATTCGAGATAAATGTCAGAATGCGGTGCAATTCAAAGTATGGAAGGTATTCACGTCAAAACGTCGTCGTATATTCTAAACGCTAAAGTAAAGTGAAGGCGGAATGCTAAATAGTTTAATTGAAATATATCCGATAGCTGAGAAAACATAAATGTTTGAAATATTGAAGACATCTTTAATTACTTTTCATCACTCAACTCCAAATCAACATTTCTAACCTATAATTATTATTATTATCATCATCATTGCAGTTTTCGTAAGTGAATTGAGTAACTCTATTTTAAGGTTACATTTTAGAAAGTTCGGAAATTACACAGTTATTCAAAACTTTTGACGAGGAACAATATTGTAAACAAGTCCGTCTTATCGAAAGAAGTTGCGGTAAGCGGGTGTCGCTCGCTTCCGTTGTTACAGTTAGTGGCTTGGCATTGTTATGGTAGATACGCGGTTTTACAGCAAATTCACTTCAATGAACTTGGTCGAATCTACCACGTCCCGTCCCTATCCTTAAATGTAAATTCGTTCCGGCCTGTGTCATACAATAGCTATTGTTTTCGGTGGAAAATATAACATCCACCGAAACAATAAATTGAGTGTAAATACTAGCGTTGATGACACCTTCAAATATTTTGATCAACTGTAATTAATTTGAAAGTTCTGATAGGAACCAACTTGAAACTTGACAAAATGGAAATAAAATGTACGAGTATAACAGTATTATGTAACTTTGCTGTACTAAGTATTATTTAGTATGTGACATGATCATAATATATAGCCTGGTTATTCTATGTTACAACAGAAATACGTTATATTTCGAAAAAACTACAATCGAAGCGAATTTTGCTATTGGCGTCCTTTTTTAAATTTTCGAGGCGTAGCCGAACGTATGCAAAAATTCGCGGGTCAAAGAAGACTTTTTGAATTTCTTACTATTATTTATAAAATAAAACATACAAATACAACAAGAAGCAAAATATCCCGATAAGACTTGACCTGCATAGGATATACTAGATACTTTTGGAGTTTCATTAGTTTTCCTCGTTTGTCATTTCCAATATTGGAGATTCAAGTCTTTGCCTATCTTTCCACATTTGGGGATTACAAAAATACGGAAACTGGACAACATAAATTATTTAACCTATTTTTTTAATTTTAAGACACAGGACAACGCCTTTCTCAACTCCCACCTTGGGAGGTAAGAGGTAAAGGCCATCAAAGGCAATTTAAATTTCGTATTGCGCCTAGTTGGCCTGTACCTAGTCGGTTGCATCTAATTCTAATAGTAGACCTTACATATAAATAGATATACTGTAAATATAGTATTTACAACACAAAATAATATTAAAACACAACTTGCATCTAGACGACCAGGAATAGAACTAAGTTTTTCCGTTTTCTAACAACATACCGAAGTACTGCGATGCATGCTTTATGGAACATTGCCGATCTAATATGAATTAACGAATTCAATTATCCAAACTGGATCATCTAGGACGGATGATGTTTTTCGACATCGACGTTGCCTGCGCTAGGGTAACATTCGCTGTTTTTGCAGCTCATCAGAAAAGCACATTTTTCTATGAGTAAAACAATGCCGGTTTATCTGAAGACGACCCATTTGAACAGTGTGCCATTGCGTCTGCGTTAATCGTTAACACATTTTTACGATTAACAAAAATTTTATCGATGGCTTCAAAATTATATTTGAACTGTCGCTATAATTGGTTACAAATTGTTAATATATTTGTTTGGTTATTCTTAAATTTCTTGAGCAAACAGTTAAAATTATTGGACCAGCTTATGAACTTGATTATTATCCTTGGATAAATATCTGCACCAACAAATAAAATATAATTTGGAAATGTTGGTTCATTTATTTTCGTTTGATATTTACTCGAGCAATCTTGGGTATTTATAAAAATTAAGAAATAATGTCAAGTTGTCGTCGGGAGGAGTTCAGAAGAAGATGGAGAAATCGACACTGAAAGCTATGTGCTTTAAACATATCGCATATAGACATAGAGAAAATGTTATGTTATGATATCAGATTACTGCTAGCACGTAATGGAGCATGTCAACTACCGAGACAAGCGGTCACAGTCATCTATCTAAATGGCCCTCGAGTCACGTATCGCGTTTTTGGTGTTTGTTTGTTGGAGGACGTATGGTGCGGTCGGGAGCAATTTAAAGTAATGGCTGCAGCTCTACCGCGTTCGCGGTGAGGTCGGTAGGAATGTTCCAAAAATTGAACGAGAAAAAAGGTTTTCCAGTTGAATTATGGATATAGACAAGAATAAAAAATAGCCGTGAAAATTCATGAAGTACTAAACTACTAACTATCGGAAATCCTTTGCATTTGGTTTTTCTTTTATTCGGCCATTGTAACGAAACGTTCGAACTACTACATTCAAAAATCTCTACCAATGAATAATGCAATTGTCTGATTAAATAATGGGAAAAATAAGTGCTATCCAGAAAAGATGCGTTACATGATTTTGTTCCATATTTGTTAGCGAATCTAATTACTGAAAGCGATTCTACCCTTAAATTTTCGAATCGGAAAATTCGCAGTAGAAACTCGATCAACGGGAACGGTAAGCGGCAAAAGAGGATAGATGGATGTAGGGAGTCGACACGTGAACACGCACAAGCCCTTCATCAACGTGCCACCCGCAGCGTTGCATGCTTCGGGGTTAAAATTATATACTCCCTATGTTTAAGGGCTTCTTTTATACAAAAATATATATATAGTACACATAGGTTGATATCTACATAAAACGTTTTCTTATGTTAGAACAAAACTTTGCCTGCATAATGGATTTCCCACTGCCACACAAAGTAACAAATGACATAAAATTAACGAATAATGCGGTGGTGAATGCCATACAAAAGAGAAAAAGTTGTTAAATTTCGATATTTTTAATCACTTAATAATATTTTGTTAGATCAATTTTGACGTGTCGTTTTAAGTTTCAGCGTAGACGGCGGAAGCGAATATTTGATTTTTCATTTTCGAATATCCGCCCTGTAAACAAAAACTTAATAAAAGCCATAGATCCTCTCGGACGATTCGTGTTATTTTGGTGAGAACGGTCGACGAGCGACGCAAATATCCTGCTGTGCACGCCGGGGCCGTCATTAGCGTGAACGGCAGCCGCTGTCCGATTAGATTATCACGGGCAGAGAACACTTGGTACACGGTCACGTCTGCTATTATCTATCTTTCTCATGCATTATATTTCTCTTTCGCGCATGCAGCCGTGTTACATACCCGGGTCGATCTCTTCCATTATCACTTTCCTGCCTTCCGGCGACTGAATTTGTTGACGCGCCAGACGGGGATATTGGGATTTTGAAGTAACGTCACGTGTGATTGCGATATGATGGAATATATACAACACATTCAACCGAAATATTTATGAACGTGTTTTGAAGAATGACACAAGATTTTACACTCAATTTGCGAGCAAGTGTAAAAGAAAAAAATACGAACGATTAATATTTATTTTATAAATCTCTTTGTCGATTTCTGAACAAGTCACAATTACTAATACTTTTTTATTAATACAAGAATTTGGATAAAAATTAACAAAGAAATTGAAGAATATTCCGAAATATTCGAAGAATAATGTCGGTAAGTATTCTAGTGGGAAATGCGTTAAAGGAAAAATCCGACGCCCGACGATCGGTAGCAAAAGTTTAGAAGCTTTTACAATTTTTAATAACGTTTTTCAATTCTTTCTTTTCAAAGGTTTCGACTAATTTGGGAATTACCACTAGAAGAATATAGTCCTACTCGTGGTTTGAACCTCGGTACCAAATTAACAAAACGTTTCGAAAATAATTGTACTCATACAACAATTCCTTCAATAGAAAACATTAAAAGCTTAAAAGAAATGCATGAAAATCGTGAACATGAAAAAGAACAACATAATACATAGTACAAAAATAATTTGATCATTAATCTTCAATTCTTGCAACTGAAAAAGAATAATAAAAATAGATAATTGTTAAATTATTACACTATACAACGCACACCAGTAAAGAAAATATTATTAACACTAAAAGTAACATGAATGTATAATTTATCACCATTATTTTCCACACTAGAGTTCTTTCATATAGGAACAATGTTACATCTAAGGAGAACGAATAAAAGTTATAAAATCTCTCGAAATTTGTTCATTTACTAAGATACTAAAGGATTGTGGAAAAAAGACCAAACGAATTTTCCTTTGCATTACAACCAACCATGACTATACATAAATCACCAGTAAATCGCGTCTAACTCCGTGCCGTCTTCATCAGATGCGGTGTCTTTTTCTGAATAACAGCATACCGCAACTCCACCGACAAACCCATCATTTTGGAGTTTACTCCTTAAGAATCGATTTTCATATATAAGGCGCCCGGTATGATAAAAATATGAGGTGTAAAATCTACTGATGAATGACCTCGTTACTTTTTTAGTGCGCACCTATGGTGCGCAAGAAATGACCGCGTTACTTTTTTAGTGCGCACCTATGGTGCGCAAGATAATATTGCCGGAACATCTAACAACCACGTGGGTAAAAGGTACGTTTTTAAAAACGAAAATGAGAGGCGTATCTTTACATTAGCGCAACCGCACCAAATCCTGCCCGCTTTTGTTATACATATCAATAATTAATATTGTTATTGTGAAGTTATAATTTTTATCATTATATTTCGATATTTAATCCAATTTAGACAATTTCTAACCTAACCAAAAATTATTTTCGATGTCTATAAATTCCTCCAGGTTATTATGATTTATTTTATGAATAATTTTAAATATCAATAATTCAAGTCAATAATTCGATAATATTATCTGAAAAATCAACAATATTTCTTTATTATAATGATGATTATATATAATAATGTTTTTATAAAATTTTCTTTCGAAAAGTTATTTTTAGCATACTTAAATAATTTTCATGTACTATTTATTATTGTACGTAAAAGATTTAGTGACAATTATCTTTTATAACCATATTTTGTTAGTTATTAAGATAATATTATATTTTAAATAAAAATAATTATAATAGTTTTAAAAATGTTTATAAAAACATTTTTATCAATTTTCTTAGAGTTGGTTATTTTTACTGGGGTAAACTCCAGTCGTGCGTCAGCTGACACACCCATTTTTTTAATAATCTGATTTTGTTTTTTTTTATAACTTTCTTCAAGTTTAATACAAACGAATTAGAATAATAATTTGAAATTGACCATTGTCTCGCCATTTCAAATTTAGCTTCCGAAAAATGCGTAAGCTAAATTTTTATATGTTGTTTATATAACGCCAGAAATTTGGTAAATTCGTAGTATAGGATTTTGCCTATGGCATTTGGTAAATGTATGCGTATTATCAATAATTGCCAAATAGGAAATACCAGTTACATGTGCTAATATGCTTTGATAAATAGTAAATAATTTAAAATATTTTCTATTGTAACAACATCATTTGAAATAGTAGTTTATACACCATAGCCATCGTTTGGTAAAGCATATACTTTTCCCACTCATTTGCGTTAAGAAATTAGCTAATTCTCCGCACTAGTGCGGAATGTGATTTAAATTTAAGTTTTTTGTAAATTGGAGTCTTGAAGTGAAGAATTGAGAAAGAATTACTGCGCATGTTCCAAAAAGTAAAATCTTTGTTCCATTACGACTGTATAATAAAGTCCTCGGATCTCTTTTGTTGTTAAACCTATTCATTTTTGAGAGTTATAATATTTTTTGGCCCTTCATCGTTAAAGAAAATCCGTTTTAATAGAATCTGATGCAGCACTTCTGTATTATGTTAAATACATCACATAGCATCGTCATCTTGATTTAAATTCAAATTTCTTCTTGGTAGGTATATTGGATTGATAAAATTTATTCTCATTTAACAGCCAAAAAATGAGAAATCGCTTGATGAACTCTTGCTATGTGCTATTTTCATGGCGTCAAGACTTCTTTTCAGTATTATTTATCGTGCCTAAATCTCTCTACTAGTTCAGTAATCTGCTACTTTTACCACATACAAGTTTAGCAAGAATAACTTCGGTGATGTTCCAAAGCCACTATTAGCATATTAACTATTTCACATCTGAGCTACCTTGGTAGGCGGCCTTAGATATACCTGTATCGCTGATGATAGCAATTCATCAATACAGAAATTTCGTCGGTACCTCCTAATAACGGAGATGGGTAGTGGCTTAGCAGTTGATCAAGGCCAACTCTTAGAAACAATAAATAGTCAAATTGCAGATGATCAAATAATAAAATATCTCAGAACATGCAAATGTTCTCAACCAGGAGCAGGCGGAACTTGCAGCTCGAGGGAGGAAAACCTGAGTTTCCATCAATGTTTTGGTTTTCAAATCATAATGAAGGATACATTCAATCTATTCAATATTTTTTGTATTTTCTGATGAAATTTCCAGGTATCAGAGTTTTTGTTTCCTTCAGATTATGTCTTAAACATTGGTGAACATATTTTGTAACACATTACAAAAGTCCAGTTGGTTGGCTTAGGTGTGCGATAACACTTTCGCACGCAAACAAATTTAATTTGTTTTTATCTGTCGATGTAATTACCAAGCAATTATTTTTCCAAAATTCATATCGTTTTCATAAAAGGGCTTATTTTATTATTACATTCATTACAATAACTTGTTCCTGCTTACAAATTGACACACCATGTCATTTAGGCTATGATGGTGGTCTTCCTTCGAATATTTCAATTTTATCGTGGATTATAAATTAAAAACTCTCTGATGAAATATCCAAATGACATCAGAGTAAAATAAATTATTGTTTAGGCAAAGTTCTTCCAAATATCCACATCACGTGGGCGTTTCAAAAATTCGGTCATTAAAATTTTTCGTTTTCCCTTTTTACTCTATAAAATCCTTTGAAAAAAAAGCGGCACAAACTCCGATAAAAATAAATTGTTACCTCTCTCTTTCTCGCTAAATTTTAAACGGGTTTAAAAAACATCTTATCCAATGAAATTGAAAAGGCATCTTTGTATAAAAGATGCTGTATGTTTTGTAACCAGAGTTAGTTATTATGTGTAATTGCGTTCCTATTACGTAAACATAAATAAGCCCGTTAAATTTTCTAATTTAAATAGTTAACCCGATTCCCTTTATGGATGGAATACAATTAAAATAACAATCAAGAATCAAAAGGCGTTAGAAAGAATAATGAATACCAATAATTATGATTGGTATATGCAACCGTGAAAGAGTCGGGCGGTAACTTTTTTGACCTAAACCTATGTATGAATAATGCAGGTAAATCTAAGCATATAATAATTATACACACTATTAGTTGCTTGCAACGACTACCTGAAAATTGCACCTGTAATTTACGAACAGGTTTCTTTAAACGAAATCGGGTTAATTTATACAAAAAAAATATTACGAACTTAATTTTCCAGTGTAAAACATAAAGAGACTTACGAGATGAAACAGCGTCACTCTTTCACGGCTTCCTGTTTTTATGATTCATTTATATTAATTAATTAATCGAGTTCATTGAATATTTAAACAGAATTATATACCTATAAGCTATAAACCTATTAGCTGATTATATGTGCCGCTTTATCATTAATTTTAATGTAAATTGTAAATAATGTGTTGAAAAAAATTAATTAAAGATAAACACTGGTTATTCGAAATTTGAAGAAGTTACAGAAGTGGACTTTGCAAAAATAACTTTATAGGAGTATAATTCATTGAAAAACGTGTAGAGAGTATTAGGCATATGAAATTTCGAGATTGCACTGTTGTCTTAATTAATCTGTTTGATGATTTATAATAGTCCTGTGACCTACTTACCTCTTGATAGTTGGTTTTGAAGAAGTGATACGTCACATCACGCTATTGAATATGAAGGATACATAACATGGTAATATTCGGTCAACAAATATATAAATTGTGAAAAGAAACCTAAGTTATGCACATCATCCACAAGTTGTAATAATAAGAGCACAACTTGAAACGGAAGTTAGCAGACGTCAGACGCCATGAATCTGGCGGATACGTTGGGGTGACGAGCAACTTCGCTTAGGAGAAACGATATAGGGGTCGGTATGGAATGTAAAGAGCTGACGAAAGGCAGAGTATGGTGGAGTGGGTGACAAGGTATAAGGCATCTTCTTGACACTGTCGTTCGTGAAATGTTTGATTCACGCCCAATAAATTCGGTATAGATAATAATTTAACATTTTCGATACCCACATTTACTTTATAATAAACGGAAGAAATTATACTTTTAATTGGGCACTTTACGGAAGGAATTAAAATGTACAATAACATACCACTTACTGAAGGGACATCAGAATTCAGAAGACAAATCCTATATTCCAAAAGCTATTCACGCTTGCGTTACAAGATGCCTTAAAAAATCTTGTAATAAAGTCAAGTAGGCAGAAACTTCAACAGATAATAAATAAACCCCTAGAATTACTTCCGTTTTGTAAGATATTTATATAATTTCAAATTTACAAATTTGATGCATGAAAACCTAAACTGTGAATTCATCGTTGAAAAAACCCCTTAATATTACAGTATTTTATGTAAAATGTGTAATTCAAAATATTTTACATTGGGTACTGAATTTTTTCCTGTCAAGTGGTACCCTTGACATGGGAAAAATAAGTTTTACATTAGTTAAAAAAAAAGCGAAATTTACCTACTCCAAAAATTTAAGCAAATGAAGAACTCCGAACTTGGCTTCTGTCTGCATAAAGATAAACAAAATATTTTGTAATATTTAAAAATTAATTGTAAGCTTAAGATCAGAATTCTTTCCGAGATGTTTCGCAATTCTTTCAACAAGCTCGATAAAATAACTTTTCGGTAATTATAAACTAAAATATCCTAATTTAAAAAGTTGATCCCATATTGAATTAAATCGTTCATACTTCATATTATTATTGCTTTAAATAGAATAGAAAAGTTTATCTGAAAAAAAATGAATAGCAGAGGAAACCTCCTTAACAAAGAAATTATCATTGCGAAATCTTTTTATAAAAATTTTACCTTTAAGGGTGTATTAGGGACATAAAGTGAAGGATCTTTGGCGGAGCCTGTAAGCTGATCACTAGTAGGAGGAATCCCTTCATCAGCATCACAAACACTGTAACGTCCAACGATCGCATCAGCCGGCTTAGCATCGTAACCGGGTGGCTTTCCAACGTGAAAACCCTTGGCTTTTACCCAAAATCTGAATTTGCTATTATCTGCACTAGCCACTTCCTCGCCACGCATCGTTCGCAAAATTCGCGCGTACTTTTTAGTCGTTATTGTCTTTGTCTTTGCTAAATCCCCGTATGTCTGTATAACCCACGGTTGGTAAGACACGAACATGTCTTCTTTGGCATCACCGGAAAGCCTTTGTCTTTTCTCATTGTTATTTTGTTCAGCACGAACGCTTTTCGCACTGCTTTTACGTTTTGTTTCCTTCTTTGGTGGCTTTGGAGTGTCGTTGTGGTTCATTTTTCGCCGAAGACCGCGCTCTGGAAGCATAGCGGTTGCCATGACGAACAAATTTTAAATCACTGTTTCGAAACTTTAGTTTTTAATTAGCATTTATTAATATCAAGTTTATTCGATTTCGTTAAAAACTATTTTGCAGACACCTGTTGAAACGCACAACTAATAAATCGAATTTTTGATTGACACTTGGAGCAGAATTTCTAATTATCCGAGCATTAACAATTAGCCCGTGTCAGTCATACAATTAACATTTAAAACAATCACAAATATATTGTTATTATTATTATTATCCAATCGGGATGTACACTAAACTCCAGTAGATACTAATCACTTGTTTACTTTTAAAATGCTAAGACAAAAATCAATGTTATTAGGTGATCAATTATTATTATTTTTTTATGTATAACATAATAAAATAATTGGTGGTTTGACGATAAAAGTTTTTAGATGATGAATATATTAAAAGTTAGCCGTGGCTGACTGACCGTCCGCTCGTAGCACGTGCCTATGCGCAAATAAAAATATGCATGTAAATTTGAACCGAATATAACGTGATACCGTACAATGTGATTCTGTTCTGGTACACAAAGGAACGGTGTGTAGCAAGAACGTTGTCAAATCAGACACCGGGTTACCCCGTACTGGCGCAGCGGCGCTTTCTGACGACCGCGTTCACGGGACATAGCACTCCCCACCACTTAGAACGGCCCGTGCGGGGATCCCGTTCTTCTCTACCGGCGCTTCTCGACGTTGCGGTCTCGTGCTCTCCGCCGCTAACGAGTAGCTTCCCCATAACTTTGGTTCCACTATCCTAACACCTTTAATTTTTGTTGTTATTTATTGCAATAATTACATTCTCTATCATTTTGTGCCAATATTTTACGTTGCAAGTATAATTATCTCAATAATTTATTGCTTCTGCTTTGCTACCGGTGTTATAAATCACACAATGAATTACGCACTAAAATAAATGTTATCTAATAAAAATAGTAATATTATCCAATTATTAGCGCGGCGAGAGTCGCCTCTGTGGGCTTCTTACGCGAGACCTAACTGCGGACGGGCCACCTCGCGACTACTTTACGGTGTTAATGGCAAACCTGGGAAAAAATTTAGGGTTTTTCGTTCACTTTTATACAAAATATCCGATTTAAACCCCAAGATTAATATTTTCAAAAACAAATTTATTTCAAAATTAACTGTAGTCCTCTCAAAACTAAAAAAGGTTCAGATTTGAATTTTTACAAAGTTGAAGGTTGACAAGCAAAACTGCACGGATTAACAGAGTACTTATTATTTATTTTAATTTTGTCTGTAGTACAACAAAAGCACCACAATTTTCGTACATGCAAATGATTAATAATTAAAATGTAAATTCGTTTAAAACAAAAATAAGTGAGATAATTGCGTGAAACGTATGATTTATAGAAGGTAAAATATATTGCAACATTTATAGTTAGGTATCTTTTGGAATTAAGTACCGTACCTACCTACACACTTATATCACTACATTTTAATTGTATGTTTAAAATAATTTTTATAATTTCACATTTAAACGTGGAATCTGAATCACGCCACAAATAATCGTACAGAAACTATGACTCTTATGTTCAACCTTGTGCAACCTTTACTGTTTGCCGGTAAGTATGCTTTTTAACAGTGTTAGCGTAGTGATAATATAATCTTGGCTTTTCATACAGCATCCTTATTTATCGTCTGGAACCATAGTTTAGTGTTGAAGAACTAACTTTGAAACCATCACAAGACTAATGCATCCACTAAACCACCATCATATACAAAACTTCTTTATATTCATGTTAAAGTTGTAAAATCTAATTACACTAAATTAATAATTAATATTTACTTTTAATTTGCATTACAATGTTTACAAAATATATAATGAACCCATATGTTATTCATAGCTATTAGTAAGCTGTCAAGTTCGTTAGGATGCACTCGTAATTATATATTATTGTTAACAAGTATTAATAAGTACCCCGTGTGGTATGGTATATCCAATATGTAGGTAAGTTTTTCTAGTGCAATATAGTTTTTCGATTATATACTTACAATTACTTTTGTTATATTGTTTAGTATTTACTAAATTTGAGATTCAATGTTATTTGTTTTTTTTGTAATAGTAAGTATGGGAGAAATGCAATATATATCTGATAATAAATAATATATCCACAAGTATTTTTAATAATTGTAATACATTAGCATCATACATAATATAATATGTACATACTATAATATAATTTTTTTAAGTAAACTAAAGTTCATGTTAACATGTATACAAAAATTACTCTATATACAGAGCAATATTTCAATAATCTTTAATTGTTAATAAAACTAAATTAAAGGAAAATGGGGCTTTTCCAAGTTACAGTATAATAGTCGGAGTATGATGGTATTTACCTTCTAATATATTATAGTATGCACGTGATAGTACAACACAAACTACAATATAGTACATACTACACATTAATCAGTGTAGTGATAGTATTTTTATTTAAAGATCTACGTATGTACTATTTACGTGTATTATTATATTATTTTTTCATATAATATAATATATTATAATTACGTCACTAAAACCTCGTTGGTTTTAAATTTAAATAAAAGAGAAGAATGTTGCAATCTATATTTATTTGTAAATAATTGAAGTGTAATAGTTACTGTTGTTATATACCCTATACTATACTAAAGGAAGCTACTTCAAAAATGTTGTAGATATCTATTTTAAAATTTTAAAACATTGCTTTCAAATTAGAGTTACTCCTTGAATTTAATATTCAATAAAAGTTTTAAGAGTAAATAATTTAATTTAATCAATAAAACGATTTTTTTCGTAAGGTTTCAGCAATAGTTTATTGCTATCAAACCATAATTCAAGTTTTTAAAAATTTAAAATAAATACTTTAATGTAAGTATTTTGATTAAATATAAAGCTTTTGAAAATATTAGAAATAAATTAGAAGAAATTTCATCTACTGTAACGGTTTTGATTTTCTATATATAAATACCGACAAATGCCATTCATTGCAGTGAATCATTACATCAATATGTAATACAAAAGCAAGTAAATTATTCATTAATAGTAATTGGAGATACGTAACGCAATAATTTAAATTTAAAATTCGTTAAGTTCGTTTAATTGTAGTGATATAAAAAAACAAATAGTTAAAACCTAATTATATATCAACTATTTACCTTCTTTGTAATAATTAAATCATTTACAAAACCCTGAAATACGATAGCAGATAATTTTATTGAAAATTCATTAAGGAGGTTCATTATGTGACAATGCATTATGTAGTACACAATTCGCTCCCCCAAGTAGTAATACAAATAATAATAATAATCATCGTCAGCATGCTTTATAGTAATGGTCAAACTATAAGATCGTTGGTCCAGCGAGATGTTGAACCTGTTCCGCTGAATTAATCTGGTCTTTGTAACGGTCTCTCTTGATAATGCAAGACGAAGTTTTCAACGGACATAAATATCCGGAATGTAAACTTATCTTTTCTAAACTGTCTTTCGTAATAAATAAACGAATTCTTCACACTTAAAAATACAAATTTTTAAATAAAAATTATAAAATAATATATTAAGCGGATAGAATTCTGGTCCATGCAATAATTTATTGATAGCCTTTAAATTGAAAGAGTATACAAACGTATTACCTTTGGTTATAAAATAATATGCTAATTTCATTATTTTGTAAAATTAAATTTAGGTACATGTAAATATATTTGAATTATTTTTTCTAGTTCTCTCTTACTGAATTTTCTGAAGAATTTCCGAAGAATTACGTTAACATAAACTAGAGGTCTGCGAAAATATTTAGGATATTTAAAGGGTTTACTATTAGTAAAAAGTTAAAACCCCTGTTCAAAAAACACAATCGTTGCACATTTAAAATAAATTTTTCAGAACCAAAGCTAAATATGTTATAAGGCCCTTATTTACTTGTCTTATGTAACAACTAACAATACTGTACAAATCAGCGGCATCGACTTAAAAAATCATTTTTAACATTCTACACCCATATATCTGCCGCTGATATTATAATCTATACCTAATACATAATATATTTACCTTTATGTTATAGTAAGCACCAGAAAAAACATTTAAATACGAAAGTTGTAAGTAGTTAAGATGATTATCTCATAACGTAAGTACTATATTTTAAAATTTCTATATTTGTTCATCTTTACAAATTTATTTGTAAGTACTATTTAAATTATCCGGACGGAGTGAGAATTTTCTGACCGTCTTCCCTCGGCAGGCAATGGCAAACCACCGAGGTAGAATGCCAAGAGAACTCTAAAAAATAGAGTCACCAAACCCTCTAGAGGGTAAACGGACTGAGAAGGAAGGATGTAAATTATACTATTAAAATTTTTTTGAAATTCTTCGAAAAATTAAAAAATAAACTTTTTTGCTTAAATTTTTAATTTTCTTAGGTAACCGGTTTTGCTTTAAAGCACCATCACACCTAACCTACAATTTTACATGTTTTCGTGCTAAACATTTCAAATCCAAAAAAGTAAATTTACTTACATAGTATTTAAAAAAATTGCTTAAAAGTAATTATCTCTTCTTAAAATGTTTTATTAAAATATATTTTACAATCACAATTACAATTTTTTTTAATAAATTTTAATAAATAATTAAAAGATTCACAACACTTTTTCTTTATGAATGCGATGGAAATTATTAACATAATATGTCTTTAGTTGAATAAACTCATTGAATAAACTCTTTTCTTTAAAAATAAGTTGTTTTGTAGGAGAATGTATTTTGTTTTGGAGAAATATCCATAGTCGGGAGATGGAGATCTTTCTAAATCTAACTGATCGTTAAAAAGTTCAAATTTTTTTGGTTTTTAGTGTTTTTCTTTTTTGAATGTATCCAAATGTCTATAATTTTTCGCCTTTTGGGCATTTATGTATAAGATTAATGAGATCGTCCTTCGTACTTTTCTGTCCGGTTTCAAGTAGGTGTTTGCTAAAGTTTGGGTTGATTCTTATTTTGCGATTTTTTTTAATACATTCTTTCAGTTTGTTCTGTGTATGTACAGGAGAATTTATCGCACTACATGGCGTTGTTTTTACTTTTTGAAATTGAAGAGTACTGGCTAAGAAGAAGAGATGTAAAAAAATTGTGATTTTTCAGGAAAGCCATTTTAAAGTTTGAAACCACATTATTTAGTAACTGGGTGTCACCCATGAATGTCTGAATAAAAATAGAGTAGATTATTTAATTGTTGTTTAAATTCTATAATTAATTATTAGAAATGTTTTCTCAAGCTTTTTATAACGAGCTAAAATAAACATGAGTACGTTTCGTAATATGCAAGAAGGAAAGCATATTTGTTATGCAGTCGATTTTAGTCTTACTTATTTGATGAAATTTATTATTAGTAAAATGTTAAAATTAGCCAAGCTATATTTTAGTAGCTTTTGGAAGAAGGTATTACTTCATAAAAAATTAAAATTTATTTCTATCATCTAGCACTTCTCTCCCATCTACTCCTGGGTCTCCTCTTTCTTCTCGTACCTCCAAAATCCATTTCACATATAATTTTGAGCACTCTCGACTCACTCATTGTTGTCAAGTGACCCAACCACCTCAATCTTTGCATCATGACAGAACCTGCTATACTCTGTTCCCATATAGTTCCTCCAGTTCCTCATTTGTTCTTATAATCCACTTTCCATTCGCCATCCTTTTTCCAAAAAATCTTCCTGAAAATCTTTCCTTCCCAAACTTCCATTTTGTTCCATCTTGCTTCCTCAAGGTCCATACTTTGCATCCGTATGTTACAGTTGACCTTATAATTGTCTTAAAAGTTTTATTTTCAGTGTTTGCGAAAAGATCTTGCTATTCGACATTACTTGCATTGAGTAAGAGCTCCGTGTTCCAGTCACAATTCTCGGTTTTAGTCCTTGTTTATTGCTCCGTTTTCTTGTTGTAACCGTTCCCAAGTAATTAAAAAATTTAACCTCTTCAAATTTAAAAGTTTGTATCTCACTCAATTTGACATTCAGGGTTTGATTTGGTCTGAACGGATTGTCATCCCACATCATATATTTCGTTTTTCTCTCATTTCCATGTCCCAGAGTCAAGTCAATTTTTGTTTTTGTCAAAATTGTGAAATTGCGTTTGCCAAGGCCAAACACTGTTGTTTTTGTCTGTATATAGTACTACCTCTATTCAGGTTCGCTCTTCTCATCATTCTTTCTAGGGCTAAGTTGAACAAGACTGGCGACAAAGAGTATCCTTGCTTCAATCCCACATTTGTAGTAAAAGCTCTGGATAATTCTCCGTTCACTCTTACTCTATTTTGCGTTTCATCTAGTGAGAAATAAAATACAGAAAATTTATTGCTTTATCGTGCATTATTTTAGAATTTAAATATAAGGAAAATCTTATACAAACAGTGAATTTTATTATGACTTAATTGAGCAATAAAAATATCACTTTCTTTTTAAAAAGGGAAAACTGCTAAATTGTATTAAGGCTAAATGTAGTCCTTCAGCAGATCTCTGGGTGTTTGTAATTTTACCCGTCATCGCTTATTGTTCTTATAAAGAAGGAAAACAGTAAGGGTATTCAGGTCACTTCGTAAATTCATCGAAATCTTCGTAAACTTTGTAAAATTTAATAGTTTTTGCATTTGGCATTCTACAATCATAAACACGCACTTCTGTTAAATATAAAATAGGTAATTAAAATCAAAAAGTACGAAAGAATCTACGAAATGCTTATTGAAAAGCAAAAACTATTAAATTTTACGAAGGTTACAAAATTTACGATTAATTTACGAAATGACATGAATGCTCTTAGTCATTAGTTCGAATTTTATATTTTACATATACATATTTAATATAGACCTAACATATAAATTGTTATAGAAGTACGTGACAAATTTTCACCCCCAACAATAATTCAATTATGGAATATTGAACGAATGGGTTACTTAAAATATATGCAACATTTATAATACTAGCTACCCTACTTCATCATCATAATTCATATAAATTATTAAACGTGTTGAAATTTTCAACATTGAACCACTTCATAGTGCTCTTTTCAATTTCTTGTTTTTATTTGATACTTTGTATTTTTAGCACAATCGTTTTTAAATTTTGTAATAAAAAGGGTAGATTATGCAAGTTAAAAGAATTGTACTGCTAAAATACATTTAAACATGCTTGTTGGAGCGTATACTCGAATTTGACATGGTACACGTGTTTGATCTATTTATTGATTTGCTATCAAGGAAAGATAGAGCTGGAAAGCTTTACCGCAGAACGAATTACGATTACTTCAATTTTGATAATTTTAAATTTCGTGCTTTGTCATCATTAATGCCTGAATCCTTTGCTTCGAGATATGTTTCAGATAACTATCTGCCAGATAGATTAGCCAAAAGTAATTAAGCAGATTTGTTACGGTGTTTTCGATTTGTGCTGTTATTGGTTAATTAGCTCACTGATATATTAAAAAAATAACAAATATTAGATGTGAATTTAATTATTTAGGAGTTATTTAAAGGACTTCTCTCTAGGATACGAATATTACCAAGTCTATTTGAGCACTTCTAATCAATACCATAAGATTAAAATCGTTAGGTTAGATAAATAATAACTTGTTGAATATTATTAACTTACATGTAATTATGTTATGCAACGTCTTACTAGAAATTCAATTACTTTTAAAAAGTAAAAGTTTATATTTTTATGCTTTGTTTAATTTTTTAATTTTAAAACTTCTTCATTTTTAACTTTAATTTAGAACAAGTCCAACAGCAGCATCGGCGGCATTCGAAGCCACTGCTAGTACTGCGTAGCACTTGACGTGCTTTCTGAAGCATGGAGACGGCATTGACGAGGCGCCTTACATTAGCAGTTGATCGCGCTATCAATCAGACTAACGACCGTCTCCATTTCAAAACAATTTCATTTTTTAACATCATTAATCTTCCCATGAAGCAGTACTTGATGTTTAGTACTAATAAAAATCAAAATAATTTTGATTACGCAGCTTCGTAAACTTATAAAAATGTTGAATTCTGTAGAGACTACACACCAAAAATTATTCGAGTTCTTTGCATCCCAAAACATTCGTTAGGTTTAGATTTTTGTCTGGCGGTATCAATTGAATTTATTTCTTTTAAATCAGAGAAGAAGGTTTTTGGAAACATTTTTGAACCCAGTTTATATTATGGTACAGATTTAGGTAGCGAACCAATGCCAATGTCTGGTTTCAGTAAGACGATATTACTATTGTTTTGTAATTTTGAATGCAATTAGTTCAGCCGTTATGAATTTTCCCAAAATCACGAGTTACTAAGCTTTTGATAGTCGCTGGAAATTTTACTAATATAAAAATATTGCTGTAGTAAATAAAGTTTGAGAATATTTATATACATCAACAAAAAATAATTGGTGTGGTATTTTTTTGGTAAATTTGACGTGTTCACTTAATAACAACACAAAAGATATTATAACAACAACTCGGCTAGCGTCGATTTTCAATGACAATCAAGCGTGAATTACGGTCAGCAGTAAAATTTTGAATGCAATTCTTGCTTGTGGCGAATATTTTTGCTTGTCCTAGCAGTAAAAACTTTTGCTTTTATTTTTGACATATTAACATGATGTAATAATCAACAACTTGGTTGTCATGAAATCTTTATACATTGTTTTTTACGCATATATTAATTTTTCACAAAAATTAACACATAGTTTTTATTTACTTTATTTGAATTTAAATCCAAGCAAAAAGGAATTATTTTACTGTCACTAAACCATTATGCCGACTTAACTTCCAGTGACAACAAGTCTAACGAAAAGAAAATTCTTTAAACAATCTAAACCAATTTATATTGCAATAAGTATTTATTTCAAAATATATTGTAAAATAACCAAAATTTACCTTTAAAAGTAGCTTATTTAATAAAAAACTGGCTTTAGCTGCTTGTAAGCTTTCTAAGAAAATAATAGCTTGTCAACTATACTGCTACTTTTTTTGGAAAAATATTTACTGCAAGCTCTGATTGATATGACCTTTTTTAGAGTAACCACTTGTCCCTTTGTTTTTCTTCATTATATAACAATTTTTGTATTTAATATCAATCATGAATTATTATAACCTACCTACCTATTGTATGTAATATTTGAAACTATGGTAATGCAAACAAAATATATTTGCAGAATATAAACAAAATAATATATCGAGTGTAAATTATTTATTAAAATATTCAAAAAAAAACTGAATAACCAAGCACTCTTATTATAAGCGCAGTACTTTAACACCCCCACCCTTCTATGCTATATAATAATAATATGTAGTTCGTCATGCAAATATCGAATTTGATTATGATCGATTGCTCAAGTTATGTATACAATGAAAATTAACAAATGTTTAATTTACATACCCGTAAAGTTGAGGTGTGCGTAATTTAAATTAATCTTATTTTTTATTTTATATTTATTTATATTACATATTTAATTAATTTTATTATTATTATTATGTGTTTTAAAAATCGTTATTGCAGATAGCAGTAGGTAGGTAAGTAAAATATTTCATTTTAAAAATTAAGAAATATATAATAAGCTTTGTTTTAAAACAAATCCGTATGTCCAGGACATACGGATATACGGGCCGCAGTTTGGACTTGTTTAAAATAATTGAATAGTGTAGAGTACCGACTAATAGCAGGCTACTGGCAGACTGTAATTCTGTTCTATTTTGACATATTTAATTCACCCTTATGCCTTTTGATAAAGGTACCCAACGCATTAGATGACATCATTATTACCTATAACTTTATTAAAAAAATTTAGTTAAACCGTTTTAGATGTGACCTTTCATATTTGAGAACCTTCATTAGTGGGGAAGGTACTTAAAATAAAGCAGTAACGGTAGGAGTCCACATACAATCTATAAAACTCAAATTGTGATACCTTTCATATTGAAAATTGTATTCAAAATAGAATAGAGTGTAACAGTAAGCAAAACAATAGAACTTAATTTAAAAATATTCTTGACCTACTTACACATTTCTTTACTTGTCAAACCGTGATTTACACTACCATGGAACACGATATAATATGTAATCTTATAAAGCAATTATCCTCACGTGGCGTATGCCTTACCTACCTAATGCTTGATTAAGATATTTCAATGACTAACAGAAGGTATTAAAGTTAATGCTATTGTAGTTGGAACAAAATTATCGATTGTGTTAAGAAGAAAGCTCAACGGCAGAATGCGAAAGGAAGATTCGGCTGCAAGAGGATTATTTTAACGATAACGAGTCCTCACGTATCCGCAGTTAAAATAGAAACGTGGTTCAACGCAACTTAAGCAACAGGTGCAATATCCTTATAAGGAATTGGTGTGCTGCCTGACTTTTAATGAATTCTGCGGATTCATTTGTTTCACGACCCGTATTTAATCCATATTTGCATATTGTTTCTAATTAAGATCTTCAAACGAACTTCTAATGTTCCAACAATTTGTAGCTAAATAATAAATGATCTATTTATACTTTCGTATATGAATTGACGCTCCAAGTCTAAATTTGTTAATTGACAATGCTGTTAGCACTTCCAGCAATATTAATTGCATATCCGTCTTCTTCTTGCATCAATGATATTAAAAGATATAATATAAACTCTTTCAAATCGTAGTTCCATTTAGAAAAAAGCATGATAGCTACATTGGCTCTTAGACATGCCAGTAATTCCAATTTAAAGGGGTGGCATTCACTTTAATCGAGCATTTGCCTTTCATATTGACATATTAGTTAAGCATCTTGAATAGGTAATATTATTAATATTATATAGATAACCAGAGGCAATTAACTTGCATCCTATCAATAATGTCATTTTTAATATTTTATCTAATGAAGAATTTAAATTTTGACTTCGAAGGATGTATGAATCTTGATAGCAGCAGTACACGACTACTTCTTTTTTGTAAAAGCTGAAGTCATTACGAGACAAATTTCTTGAAACTATATTGTAACTCGGATAAAGTGGAATTGATGAAGCTAATTAGTTACAAGAAATTGGAGTCAAACAGTATATTGTGGGGGTAGTATATTGTTTTAAAATTATGAATTAAATATTAGGCAAACTAAATTTACTTTTTTTTATCGGTGCAATGGTATCGTCGCCGGGTCGTATTGGTACATCTTATGGTAGGGTGCCTACGTGTAAAAAAATTAATGGGCAACGCTTTAAATTGTAGCCTATTTGATCTAATCCCTATTATAAATTACACATACCGCCGTTAATTACGAAGATTAAATGTAATTACTACTTGTCTCACTATCTATCTGACTGCAAACACATAATATCTGAACTATGGTGGGGTATTATCTTCTAGTACCTTCTTGCCATTGTATTAAACGTTGTATCAATATAACACATCTCATTCTCTAGGGGTAGGTGAGGTCATTTGTTTTGTCGACGCATACTACCTACCTGCTTTACCATCCCTATTAAAGTGAGCACTATAAAATGGTATATGGAAACTACTGTGGAGCCAGTTTGCACAAGCTTAATGAGAACAAGGAACCGCCATCATCACAGATTACCAGGTCGCGTCGGGTGTTATAAGAGCACCCGTAACAAGAGAAATGTTCAAGTATAAAGTAAAGAGAAACAAGGATAGAATCTGAAAACGACTCGTAAAGATAAGGCCAGCGCACGTAGAAGCGAGTTTATGGATCATAATGAGGAGCATCGAGTAGCGGCTGTTCTAAGCGGGCTCATTAGTGCTAGAAGCGAGGCTACATCAGTCATCGCGCCTTCTTACAAACCCATAACGCTGAGAGTTAATCCTACCTCTCCGCGTAATTAAATACCTTCTTCCCCTACAGCACCACAATAAAGAGGCCAGCTACCTATCCGAAAGAAATATTTCACTCAAAATCACTTTGTTTCGTTCGGCGCCTTTTTTAGAAATCATGATTTTGTCAAATTTTAATAAATTTATTTTAAAATGCGGTAAAATTCGATTCCGAATATAGTATCTACACCCATTTCATTTTG
This sequence comes from Lycocerus yunnanus, assembly GCA_036346125.1. Classification (NCBI taxonomy): domain Eukaryota; kingdom Metazoa; phylum Arthropoda; class Insecta; order Coleoptera; family Cantharidae; genus Lycocerus; species Lycocerus yunnanus. The sequence goes on from JARFIX010000008.1 coordinate 9,397,369, forward strand.
TCAAGTCGGTCAAGTTTAATTAACAAAATAACTTTTTATTATATCACAATGGATGGAAGGTGCTATTGATTTCTACTTTCAAGTTACGCTTTGAGTATTTTCGTATACAACTAAGTATAATAATATCTTCTCGACACCTGAAATTGGTCTCTTACCTTTTGTAAATGTTATGTTTGTGGCTGGTTTTCATTAGGAATATTAGTTATGGTGCTTCTTTGTTTTATCCGAACTCCAGTCGGCAATAAGATAAAACAAAGAAAGTAAAAAATCATATCTACACTTTGTAAAATTTTCTCAAGAGCTCTACAAGGTAATATTATAAAATTTATATACAGAATAAATCGATTACCTATTAAATAAGCTTTTACTAAAATGGGAAAATTGAAATGGAATACTAATTAACAGCTTAACTATTGTTAATTTTTAATCGCCACATCTTTAATCGGACATTATATTTAATAACCATATCGTTTTTGACATAATTATTTACAATATTTAGATAGATATTTTTATGGAAAAATAAAGAAAAACGTAATAAAATAACTTGAAGATGTCATAATTTGATAAGAAGTTAATCTCATCAAGCGCATCATTTTTAAGCAATAATAGTGCCATCTTTACCTAAATTGTTATAAGTGTATTTTTCGAATTTTAGTTAAAATTAAATTGTTAAAACAAATAAAAAATTACAAATTCTAATTTCCACGAATTAAAGGTTTATGATGTTTTAAACAATGTGGTTTTCACATTATTTCGCTAGCAAAACTAATATTGAATTACGTCAAAAATTTCAGTCAATAAATAATTACTTCAGTTAAATATTCTAAAGGTCAACTCTTCAAAAATTATATGGATGAAGAAAGTGCTAAAAAGGAAATTTTTGTAGATAAGTTTTTCGAAAAATTATAATTAGGCTGTACTTTAATTCGTCACGATAATACAATTAAATTAAAAAATAAAAGAAAGATAGCCATCTCGTAAAAATTCTTTCCAAAATCTTTATTCCAAATTGTTGGAATATAGTTAAAATAATTTTGAATATCTGTGTATACAGAAAACTATAAAACTTCTTGCCTTATATCATGATATTCTGTAATGTAATCTATTAGAAAACTATAAAAGCAATACTTAAATATAAAAAGTTAATTGTACGGCAAGATCAATCAAGATTGGCTGAGAAAGTATGCAAAATGTTCGCATGAATATTCGAGTGATAACCCCGTGTTAGGAACTCGCATTTGTCGTTTGGCATAACAAGCAGCTCGCTAGCTCTTGATCCTGTCGCAGATGTTACCAAGTTGAGGTCTTTGTGTTACTAACGGATAATGATATTAGTTGAACCATCTGACCAACTTGAATATACAGGCTCAGTCACTTTCATTAAAGCAATGCCATTAGCAGTGTTGTTTTAATGTAACGCATAACTGATACACATTCGAAAATTTTTTATTTAGTTTTTATCCAAGTTTTTAGAGTTGCAATTTTAAATTTGAAAATTAAAATCTGAAATGTGCGTGAAAACTTTCTTCCAATCAGACCGAAATATTCTTGGATTTCCTAACAAAATCCAAACTAAAACTACCCCAAAAATAAAACAAAACTTTATTTTAAATTTTGGGTGACCACTGCCTCTTTCATTTTAAAATTTTGTAATTTACTTTTTTGTTATTTAATAAAAGTTTCTTTATATTATTACAGTAGCAATAAAAATTAATTAAGTATCATACTTAAAATTTGTTTTAAAATTTTAAATTTTACCAGAGTTGTTTTGGCCAGATGTTACTGTCGTTTTCGAGCCCATTGCTTTTCAAAAATTTTGATTTTTTGATTCATCAAAAGTTGAAAACTTTTTGAATTCGTTCTTTCATTTTTATTCCACATGTCCTTGCGCGCACTTCACTTCATTCGTAAAACTTTTTAAATTTTAGTTATTATTATTAAAGCATTACATTCAATCAATAGAATATAGCTATCCTTTCGGATTTACAGAATCCATTTGTTGAGGTGGATTAATCCTCATATATACAATTGTTTATAGATTTTAGTGTGTTCCTTCTTCACGTACAACTTTTCTCCATTCTGCTCGTTTCATCACTTTCTGCTTCCATCCTCATCCCCATTTTTCCACTCCGTCGCACCATATCTAAGCTTTGGCCTTCCTCTGTGTCTCTCCAAATTTGGTTTCCATTCCATTATTGTTCTTGTTACCTTCTCATTACTTGATCTCATTTCATTACAATTTTAGTTAAATTTATTTAAATCGCCACTCTGCGGCTGTCATTTGCTTAATTCCAATTATTTCAATTTATTAATTTTAACACTTTTTATTTATTTATTAATTTTGCATAGTTAACTTAATTTCTTGCAAAACTTGAAAAATTCTTTTTACAAAACCCAACGTATTTTTGCGTCTACATACATCGATGGTCGTAATGGAAGTAAATATTCGAAATTCATTAAACCGTGCACCGAAATTTTTAAGAATACTTTTTAAACTTGAATTATTATTTCACTTGTTTTTATTATTTACTGTTTGATTTCAGTAAGAAACTGATTGGTTGTACTGTTTTAAATTCTAATATTTATCGATTGCTTTTATATGCTGCAATTACTACCAAATTTTACCAAAACTATATAGTACTAACAATTACAAACAGAAAAGTTTTGAAAAAAATTAGTCAGAAACGTATCTTTTTGAATTAAAACAAAATTAAAATTTTTCAGTTTATTGAAAAGAAACTGCTGACTTTACATTTTGTTCTTTACAACATTAAGATTAAATTGTAGTGTTTCTATAAATAAATAAACAGTGCAGTTGTAAATTCAACTGTTTATGACTTTTTAGCATTTTTTCCATTTTTTTTGAAAAATTTGTATTTTTCATTTTGTTATAATTCGAAAGACCAGCAGTACACCGGCCGATTAAAAAGCGGTAGACAGCGGTTCAAACCCTAGTCGCGTCGGATACACTGCTGTGATCCAATATCAATCTGTGGATCATGGGGAAGGCAACGGGAAACCACCCCATTAATAATATTCCCTAGTAAAGTCAGCTTGACTTCAGCTAAGTTGATCGCCTACGCACTGTATAAGTGTATGGCACTCGAAAGAAGAAGATAATTCGATAACAGTTCGTTTTTGGACAATTTTTTCGATACTTATTTGTTTTGGTAAAATTTACCATACATTTTAGCGTATAAAAGAGATCAAATAAAGCTATAATTTAATAAAAGCCGTAACGTCCTAAATATTTTGTATATTTGCTTAACTTCAGTTTTTATTAAAATAATTTTGAGTGGGGTTGCAAGTTTTGGATAATCTTTCGAAATAAAACACAGTTGCACTTCTTGCAGAGCAATCTTTCGAAAGATTCAGTTTTACTGGACGAAGGCTGTGCTATTTATTCGTTGTTTTAAAAAAATCTTAAAAAATGTCTAAAATAGCAAGATTTTAAAGAGTGTTTCATACTTTTGGCCCAAGGTTGTATATTTTTTAAACCGTTTGTTGTTGAAAAATCATAAAAAAACTACTTTCAGATTTTTAAATATTGTATTTGTTTGTATGGATCCCTAAAATAAATTTCGACTTGTCAATATGAAAAAGTGGCTCAAAGATAATTTATATTTATTAGTGTCTCCACCACTTTTTAAAATTAGGTCAAATTGTACAATCGTGTGAGTAAAACTAAGTTTTTAGTTTTAATTCGCTGTTGTATTCAAGCCGAGTAGATAAAAGTGCAAACTAACTCTTAGACTTGGTTTAACTACGTGTGTACAAGTAGTTCTCAATGTTCTTTTAAAATGACTTTGAAAAATAGTACCACTATGGCTCAAGCGGAGATGATCAAATACGGCGGAGAGAGATTACAAGAAATGATTACAACATTCCTTCGGATTCAGAAATGTTGGACAAAAGGAGAGATACCGCAGACGTGGAGAGTGGGGCTATCTGTTTTATTTACAAAAAGGGGGGAAAACAGAATGTCAAATTAAATGGCCCTATTGAACAGCGTTTATAAGATCATGCCTACCTGTATAAAAAACAAACTGCGAATACGGAAGAGGTGAATACCAGAGTGGGTTTAAAAAAATAGATCTGTGATAGATCAGATTTTTGTAATAAGAGAGATCCAAGCAACGAGTAACGAATATGATTTAAATACACATGTACTGTTTTTAGATTTCAGGCAAACCTATGATAGTATCATAAGAGAAGAACTCTACAAAGCAATGTATGATATGGGAATACCAACAAAATTAATTAGACTTGTAAAAATGACACTAATGACATATATGCGGCATGCGCGTGTAAGGGCTGTAAAGGGGTATACAATTTTTCATAATTTAAATTTTATATAAAAATTGGCTAAAAAAAGACATTTTATAAAAAATGGCCGATTTATACTATTTGACACTAAAAAAAATTACGACTTATACCTTTTACACAAAGAAAATTTGCACGAATTGGAAAATTTGACGCAATAATTATGTATTATTCAAAACAATCTTCTTCTTCATCGTTTTTTCTTCTTGACAGAAGCGTCGTGACCCAGCTTGGCCAAAGCCAAGATGAATTTTCATGGAATATAATTCATGGGTGGTTTCCGTTGCCTTCCCCACGGTCCACAGATTGATATTGGACCTTGATCACAGCAGTGTATTCGACTCGACTAGGACTCGAACCGCGGTTTACCGCTTTCCAGTCGGCCGGTGTATGCTTTACGCTACACTGCTGGTCTCAAAACAATATATTGAGAAAATTAAGTAAAGTAATTATTACTAATAAAACGTTGAAATTTGATTATTATTTAAAATAATTGAAGGGCAGAACGGTACACGTCAAAAAAATTTCAATGGTACATTAGGTACCAATGGTACAATGGTACATTCAAGTACATACTTAACTAGTAGTAAGTTAGTACAAGTACTAACTTGGTACAAAATATTTGTGTTAATTTGTGTTTGAGCCAAATAAGACACTGAACATCAAGATGAACGAAGACGAAGTGTTAACCTTCGAAGATATAGAGTTCTTCGCCCACTTGGGTACAATAATCTCAAAAAACAAGGTAATGAGATTGAGGTGAAAGCAAGATTGACGGCGGAAACGAAAAGTGCTTTTGCGATCAAGTTAATACTAAGTGGTAAAATTTTCTCTCGATCACTTAAGTTGAGACTGTACAAGACTGTAATAAGACTAACGTTGTTGGATTTTTGTTTTATGGTTGCGAGATGTGGATGCCGAGGAGACAGGAGAAAACGATGTTAGAGATATGGGAGAGGAGGATCCGGAGAAGAATTTTTGGTGAAAAGCAGGTAGAGAACAGATGGATGAGAAGAACAAACAACAAACTTAAGGAATTCTACGGCGAACTAAGTATCGTGAACATAGTGAAGATACATAGGATTAAATGACTGGGCCATGCAATGAGAATGAGTGACGGAAGAACTCCGAAGAGTGTAGAAGTCAGATTTCGGTGGTGAGGAAGAGAGGAAAACCGAAAACTAGATGGAAGTGCATTAGGAGGTGCACTAGGTGCTACTAGGCCTGTAATGCTGTCATATATAGGGCGCTAATATCGCACCTTTGTCAAAACTTTACTCTACAATCTAAGATGTTATGATTTCCACCAGGGGGCGTATATATACATAGACTGACAGGGTGGCGCCACTTGAGCTACGTAACTAACGTATTACTTTCAATTTTGAAGTCAAACATAAAAGAAAAGCTTAAGATACGCTTATTCTGATTGCTATTACAATCTATTTTACCTGGCTCTTAACATCTTAGTGATGTAATAATAATTTATAGTACATAATATTTAATTTGCATAAAATTCTAATATCGTTGTTATTTTGTGTAACATTAGAGGTTATTAAATCTAGCTTTACACTACTTACGTTATAATCAGTGCAACTGTAATAATAATTTATAGTGATAAACTGTTAGGGTGAGGGTTCGAACCTTCAGCTTCCATGCAAGCCCGCCACTGGTTGAAATCGTTTCCGCAAATTTTAATATTTTTTGTCACAGATTGATCATAGAAAACTAAACAAAATAATACCTAATGAATAATGACTATGACAAATGGGCAACCGATTGCGGAATAGATAACTTTTACGGTGCTATATCTCGAAAACAGTACGCCCGATATATCTATCTTATTTTTAAGTATTCGCATTTGGATGAATGTACATTTTTTACAATTGTAATTCTAGTTTTAGCGAGCTGAAAGCCTTATAAATTAAGCTGCTAAACCAAATACTCAAATATTTTACAGTTTGGTGTAAATTCGTTGTGTGTGGCTTCTTTGTGTATGCTTTGAAAAGACTTCTAAGTAGAATTAGTTCAAGTTAAAGATTCCATATAAACAGTTTGAGTATTATATTCCATGTATGCTTATTGAATTTCAATCAAGTTATATAGGGAAATATTAGTTTTTCAACTGTCTAATTGCTAAATGGGTTTTTTAAATCATATTTTCATTTTAAAAAGAATATCATCCATTAGTCATTGAGTAATTCATGTTTTAAGCCCCAATACTCTAGGAATTTAAATAATTACAAGCATTTCAGCATCTTATAACATCTCTTTATACAAACGTGAAGATATACATAAAAAAACGATAATCAAATGAGTAAATAAGTGACCTCCTTTACAATTTTTGTTATTTTTGTTTGCCAATTAGGTGCTATGCACCGAGGGAAGTCTGCCGAAGAAACGGTAACTCGAACTGAGATCTCGGCTTAACATTTATGCCCGATTCTTCAATCTTCTGATATCTTCAAGTTAGCGAACTTCAGGTTAAATTGACGAAATAATCGATCAGATGATTGATTTATTTCTTCTGTTGTCGTCTGATTGATTATTTCGTCAATTTAACCTAAAGAACTCGAACCTGAAGATGTCGGGCATTAATATTTGCTAGAAACATTACTAACTAAGAAATAAGGTAATTGACTTCTTCTAACTTTATAAGCACTTCATCCATTGAGTAGTTGATTGAGTAAGTTACTCTGTTGACATATCGATGTATTCGTTTTATGCACTTCATACAAATTTGTATGTTGCTTTTATCAAATAAACCTCTTTCAACAAAATTTGGAAATTATACAAAATTTGGTTTAACTCGGGGGAAAGATTTGATATTATACATAATAATACATATTCTATTTTTATGTATCGATTAACACTACATATTTTTACTTTAACCAGCAGTAAAGTAGTTAAATCAATTGCTTTCGCAAAAAAATGAATCTGTAATTTTGACAATAATTGAAAGATATAAATCCAAGTGTTTTTGACGTTTGGAGAAAAATTATATTGTTTTAGATTAAAAGTTTTCAAAATTTTTTACAAGTTAAGATAGTTTATGTGCTAATTTTTGAAAAAAATCCTAAGTTTAAAATATTTTCTATCTTAACTTTTAATATATTCTGTCAACTTTTGATTTAAAACAATTTCATTCAAGTTATAAACTTAAACATAATCATAATAAAGTATAAATTACTTACTTTTTAGGGTAATTTCATAATAGCGATAGGGAAGTCTACCTTGGGACATATTTCCAGCACAATCTTGTGAAAATTTCGAAATTTTAGTAGAAAAAACTATATCGTTATAATTTTCAAGTTATTGTAAATTCACCCTTAAATAGCTAAGTTATAAGATGCTAAGAAATTATAGGGTAAACAAGCCTTCACTACAGGAAAGATAATAAAATTATCTTAAACTTTTATAAAAAAAGAAGGAACATTGGCGAAGTGGATTATCGACCGCTCAAGCAGTCTACCACTCTGAGTGTACGTTAGTTTTTCTACAAGTGGGAAAACTTCTAAGAAGTTTAATCATTCATAAAAACAACATATAAGTGTTCTAAAGGATATTTAAAACAAGGTTTAATAATTTAAGGGCGTCGTATAGTGCACTCCTAAAAATAAGTCTTAAAACCGTCTTAACGAAGTTTCTATCTATACATAGTGTATACTACTTTTCAAATTATTTCAACTCGTTATTTTTCCAATTGGCGTTTAATTTTGTTTTAATGTTTTCTATTTTTATTTACATTTTATTAGGAGGTATTATGTACTTCTATGCTACTGTTTCTTAATTGCAGCAAACACTGCGTTTGCTGCAAACATTTTTTATTAATATTTCGAGTTGCACAGCAAATAGAATTGTTTGATTAATAAACCTAAGTATTTTGCTTTGAAAAAAAAAAACACATACATTTTTTAAAAACTAAAATTAGTTAACGTTTATTGTTTATAATAATAGATCTTCTTTGTACAGTACCTACAGAATCAAAAAAGGAAATTATTGTCCTTACTAATAGTATTAACATAGTTTGTTTCCTGGATGTATTGTAAAAAACGTTTTTTCCCAAAACCGTGTAAAAGTGAGCTGCTTTAATATTAATTTCTGCTTTACTTACCTTTAAAATAATGATTATCTGATAGACAAAAAAGTACTACATTTTTGTTCCTATGACAAAAAACTACTTACTCTTCTTTCCTACGACAAAATAGTATGTAATATATTATAAAAATTTAATTAACTATTGAATTTCTAAATTTTTTTAAGTTTAGCTATCACTTCAAATTTGTGTTCAGTACTTCAAAATCTTGTCAATGTAGGTAATTTGGAAAAAAATTAGCTTTATGCACGTTTTAGGTTTAATTTTAAAATAAATTAAAATTAGTAAAGAGTCAAAATTTTAAATTGATTTCAACTTAAATATCGTTTTCAAATAAAAGCACCAACACTATTTTTAAATTTTTTCTGTTTCTGAGCGTTTTGAGAAAAAATAATGTGTTACCTACTTGGATTACAAGTCTTTTTGTCTGAGCCGCAAATTTTAGTACATGCTCGGATACGGAACCCATGACTTGTAAATGCAAAAATGGTTTTCAAAACAAAGTTGTACTTTTAATCTCTATGGAATTATACAATATATTATTATAAATATTTAAAATAATTATTTAATATTTTTATTGAATTATTTCGTAAAGAAAATAATGCTTTTCACGTTATTGTTTTATGTACATACGTGGATTACAAAAGTTAAATTCTACTTGCTTTATCACGAACATTACTGGGGTAGTAAATTCCTAAAGTTGTAAAAAAATCGGAATGACTTCTCATTCTAATTGCTAGCAGTATTACTGACAAACTATTTCGGTTCTAGTATTATGAAATGATATTTCAGTTATCATAATTAATCTAAAAATATTAACTCCCAATGCAAGATAGCTTTTAAAATAAATAAACTTATCTAATTATATTGGCAAGAATATACCATATATAGAGGAGAAGGTGCAAATATGGAATATGCTTGTAATATGGAATACATCGGTTTTGACTAAACCAAGTAAGGTCCTCGGTCGAAAATCGGCTAAATTTGTGAACGCTTGCCATCTTTATTGGAGCGATCCACCCGTACCGTTTTAGTATGATTTTAGTTTACCATGTGTACATGTGAATTTCGTACATTGATAATTTTAACACGTAAGTGAATATGCAAGCCTAATTTTTTATTTGCATATTTTTATTCAAATATTTGTTACGATGCCATTTTATATAAACTAAAGTTTAAGATAACGTTGTATTTGTTTAGTTTTTATTATAATAGGCTAGATCTAACCTAAAATATTGATGACATTGGTTGTCGGTAATATGGAATACCAGTATTGTATGTACCAGTACCAGTGCAGGCGCCGAAAAGACGAGTATATTTGCGACTGGTGCAAGTAATATGTTAATCTAGGACCTTATAGTTAGTTTAAGTTTTAGGAACAATAAGTTATTTAATTATTTCTTAGATATTTAATGTATTCCATATTTGCACCACCTTTTCTTAGGCGGGCATTTTGTAGTTTTTTTCAAACTTTTTTTGTAAAATGTTTTAGTTAATTACACATTTGTTTTAGATTATGGTGTCTACTTGTCTGAAGTAACTTTTACGTAAATTTGGCTTAATTCTATTTGCTAAAAAAATTTTTATATACCAAACAAAATGGTATTCCATATTTGCACCTTCTCCTCTACATAATTGTGTTTTTATTTTGTAATTAATTACTTCATTTAGATTTTTTGTTGGCACAAAAAGCACTTCTTACTCCAATGAAAATTAACCACATATGAAAATAAAATGTCCAATCGAACCACGTGCCTATAATGTATCTGCCACTCAAAATTGCGTCAACCTACCTAAACTCATTACACGCAGGTCCTATGAAAGACCCACACAGAATTTTTGGGAGCAAGTTCTATTTGGTAACTGGGCAGGACAGGACATAGAAAATCAGAACAATGAAAATACACAACAATTAAAAAGAAAACACTGAAATAACAGAACCTTAACAAAAGAAAACAGTGAAATGACAAAACCTTGACGAAAGAGAACACTAAAAAATATTAACAACGGGATCAAATTTTGTCAATTATTTTATTTTAATCTAATATATTTATTAATATAATATATTTAATCACTGCAAGATCACTCCAGTGATTGGCATGCGAATAGCCGCAAAAACCTTAGTTTATTACCATAATTTTCGTACTCTTGTACAGTGGCTGCCACTTAATTGCTAAGATTCGCATATTACATCTTTTTTTGTGTATTGGCTAGCAACGAACATTGAAATGATTCCACAACGCGATAAGAAATTGTGGTGATTGTCCTGCAACACATTTTATACCGAGTGTTAAATGACTTACCGATCCATAGGAAAATAGCATGTAAAATCACATTTATGCAAATTCCTGGTTCCCTAATTAATTTAGAGAAAATTGAAAAATAAAAATTACAAAGAAATATTAACTACAAAAATGATAACCTAATTTTTATCTCTTTCATTTTTACTTTAAATTAATTAGAGGTCGACACCTCATTGTAGCGATCATAATAGGAAATGTTGCAGAAAAGTCGTCAAATATGGACCGCACTTCATGTGTTGGTACAAACGACAGGGCAACCAGAGACTTCAGTTTTAATTTGAAATCAATGTCAGACTTATAATATGGTTTTCAAACCATCAGGAGCGATTCTTTTAGCAAACTTTGAGACAAATGGAAGTAATAATCTTTAATTTCCGCTTACGGAAAAGCAGTCCAAGCAGCAGAAATACACTCTTTCTCAAAGTCTATCAAAATTTTCGGTGCTATATTGGGCACCAATTTCATGACAAATGTCATGAAATTCATGACGAATATAGGAGTTGCCAACCTTAGCATGCCACGAATAGTTATATAGTAGTTGATCAAATCTGCCGGGTGATTTATCAAATATTCCATCTTCATAAATTAGAACCTTATCCAGTTCTCCCAGCAGCTCCCATCTACCTCAAAACTTCGCGATATCTGACCTGGGCGAATACATCTGACTTTCCTTTTACAGCCATTATCTGATATTTTCCTTCCTTTTACTTCTTTTCCTTCAAATGTCTTTATACAAAGTATTTTATTTTTTTTACCTTTTTTTATTTCATTTTTCTTAAACTTCTATTTTTTTTATTTTTTTTTTCATCTAGGTTAGATCGTTCAAAAATCTTAATTTTTGTGAACTAATTACTATCTAAACTAGATAATCAAAACCTATTCGAATAATTGTCAAAACCTGATTTCGTTGTTTTCATTTTTCAGCGCTCTCTTTTGTCAAGGTTCTGTAATTTCAGTGTTCTCCTTTGTCGAAGTTATGTTTTTTCAGTGGTCTCTTTTCGCTATTCTACGTTTTCGTTGTTCTGTTTTTCATTATTCTGTATTTTTTGTGGTTCTAAGTTTTTATTGTTCTGTCTTGTTGTTGTTCTGTTTTTTACTGTTCTGCTTTTTTATTGTCCTGTAATTTCAGTGTTCGGTTTTTTCATTGTTTTGCATTTTGTTCTTTCATCTTCTGTGCCTGTATAGAATCGTTCTATTCGGTGACTGGACAGAATGGAACAGTGAAAAAACAGAACAATGAAAAACAGAACAGTGAAAAAACAAAACAGTGAAAAACCAGAACAACAAAAAACAGAATAATAAAGAACTGAAAAAGGAAAAAACAGAACATTGACAAAAGAGAATACTAAAAAATGAGAATAACGGAATAATCACTGGTTTTCCATTTCTATCGGAATATAACCACTTCCATTTTGAAAGTCTTCACAATCCGTTTACAAGGTGGATTACTCCTCTGTTTTACTGTACCCAACAGGAGCGTATGGAATTCGAACCTGTGATTACTTATTCGTAGTCACTTAAGTCTTCCAATACGTCACTCTGCGTGAATAAAGTATTGTCAATTATTCGCATAAGTTTTTATTGTTTAGTTATGATTTTGTTATAACTTTTGATTATTTAATTAGTGTCCAATATCGCACTCTACAAGATTTTTATAAATTTTGAGAAAGCATGAATTTCTGCTGTTCAGGCTGTTTTTGGCAGCGGAAATTAAAGATTGCTACTTCTATTTGGGTCAAAGTTTGTTAAGAAAAATCACCAGAGCTGGTTTGAAAACCGTATATGTTCTATCATGTTCTGTTTTATCATGGAACCGTTCTATTCTATTGGTTCTGGTGCTGATTTTGGTAACCCGAATAGCTCCACGAATTCCTCGCTTCTCCTGATTCTCTAAGGAAGAAGATCCAAAAATACATGGCACCCAAATTCTGTCCGACTGGATTTCATTAGTTTCAAGAATAATGCTATTACAGAATAAATAAATATATTTTGCTTTGTAACTTACCTATGTCCACCTATGTTTGGGTCGATGTAAACTGAAGTAAGGGATATAAGCTAAGGTAAGGATGTTTGACGCAGCCTGCTGGGGTTTTACGACTGGTATAATTATATTGAAATGTACCTTAAAAAAATTTAGATAGAATTTTTCGATTGATTTTTTGGCTGCTTCGAGAGTTCACTACCCTGGTAATACTCGCGATAAAGCAGGTAGAATTTAACTTTTGTAATCCACGTGTATTTAATGCACACATTAAAAAGTATTATTTTCTAGACGAAATAATTCAAATAAATATTCGCCATTGCTAAAAATCGTTCCTTAAGTAAAATTTAGTTTATACTCAAAATTTTGACGCATTTCAATGAAATAGTTAATGTTAAAATTAGAATTTTGAAATCCCTTGAATATTAGCATATCAATGCAAAATGCCAATCGTGATTACACTGTTTAAGATTATAAATCTCTTATGAGTATCGGTGAAGCGAAAAAAGTATACGGTAAAAGGGTCAACTTGAGATTTTTCTCATAATACCATCAGCACTTACGGCTAATATCCGAGTGCTAATGATACCAACTTCAAATGCACCGTGTAGTCTATTTCAGCATTAGAAATTTTTTCGACACAAGGAGGTAGTTCATTGTTCTCGACGAAAATGCACGGTGGATATTATATAACGCAAGCGGGAGTTTTCTTTAAAATATCTTTACATTGTATAATTTTAAAATGTATCGTATTTGTATTATTAATAAATATGCCTATATTTATTTGATTATTTATTAAACCGAAGTTTAGGATTTTAGCATGACGCGGATTTGCTTAGAACGCATCGCCATGTCAAGCAGGCACTAGATACTACATTAAATTATTCTACTATATCGTAAGCTGTATTTTGCAATCTTATTTGACTTGAAAATAGTAAATAATATATTTTAAATTTAAGTTAGTATGTTGATAGAAAGCGATACTTTGGATTAAGAACAAGGAAGCTCTATATCTACTTATCACGAACGTGTATGCGGTTTATAGTTAAAGAATTGTCTTTGAGAACAGAAGGTTCTTCGATAGCTATAATACACTTGACTTAGTTCACTTCCTACCAAAGCGACACTCCCAGTGCTTCTAACCACTCGTGCGTAAGACGCTTCTTTGTGCCGCCATCGGCACCGCTACCGCCGCCGTTGTTAATCTCGTGGGGCTTTATTGTATGTCCCAGTTGCAATAAACTAAGTTATCCTGCTTGTATTTCACTACCCCATACCGTCGTCCTTATAAACACGATTTTAGTAAGCTTTGTTCTCAACGATTCAGCTTTGAACTATGATTCTGAAAAAGATGAAATTTATTATATTATTTTGTGTTCAATTTTAATCATCGAAATAATCGATAATTATTTTAATTTATTTAACATCAAATAAATTTAAAAATTTACTTGGGTTAATAAAAAGACGTAAAAATTTTCAAAAGTAGATATTTGTCAACATTCAATAACAGAAACACTCGAAATCGACAATTTGGTTATATACTTCAGTTCCGCACTTTTACATGCCAATTATATTATAACTAAGAGGTTTTCAATATGAAAACAGCACTTTAATCAACACAGAGATATTGCAGTTTGGAACAAATGGCAATAAGAATACAAGAAAAATTTCTAATCGAAAATATCAAACTTTCGAAATTTACTAAATGGTGCGATTATATTATGTTATAGAAGTTCATTGCAGCTCAAACATCGATTTTACTCAAAAATTCTAAATGAGACGGAAAATTGAAGAAACTTCCTCTCTCCAACTGTTTGACGGTTGTGCTTCAAACAATGAGAATGGATGCTCATTGAAGCATGAAGAATGCTCAACTCTTTGATACCAATTTAACCCAAAAATTCGACTTTTGACAAGAAAACACAAAATTACTTTTTAACTTCACTACAGTCACTACTTCAGTTATTTCAGACGTTCTGATAAAATAGAATTCAAGATGAGTGACACCGCTCGTCACTTGCTCGGAGAAATTTCAAATATCCATATGTTCGTGAAGTTAGCCCCTTTTTCCTTAAATTGAAAAAAAATTGATTGTATTATATTGTTTTCAATTTGTTTTGAGTGTTTTGCTAAAAATTTTAGTTCTAAACTTAATAATAACCGCGGAAATCGCGAAAAACAGTATAGTACGCCAGCCCCCCTTTTTCAAAAATTTTGAATTTTTTTTCTTGTATTGTATTGTTTTCAATTTGTTTCGGGTGTTTTGTTAAAAATTTCAGTTTTAAACTAAATAAAAACCGCGGAAATCACAAAACAAAATTTCGCGCCAGCCCCCCTTTTTCAAAAATTTGCAATTTTTTTTCTTGTATTATATTGTTTTCAATTTGTTTCGGTGTTTTGTAAAAATTTCAGTTCTAAACTTAATAAAACCGCGGAAATCAAGAAACAAAATTTCGCGCCAGCCCCCCTTTTTCAAAAATTTGAAATTTTTTTCTTGTATTGTGTTGTTTTCAATTTGTTTTGGGTGTTTTGTTAAAATTTCAGTTCTAAACTTAATAATAACCACGGAAAATGCAAAACAAAATTTCGCGCCAGCTCCTACTTTTCAAAAATTTGCAATTTTTTATTTATTATGTTGTCTTCGACTTTAAAAACCAACAAATACAAAACTACCTGAGTGGACTGCGCGCCAAAATATTACAAGAGGTTAATAGTGAAGATATGTCTGGTGTTATTAATATTAACACAGTCTCAAATGTAATAATTAATCTCTGTGAATATGCTTTTCATCTCGATTGAAGCATTATGGAAAAATTTTTCGGAAAATGTTTTCTGTATTTTTAACTACATTTACTACATACATATAATATGCAAGAATAAAACATTTTTATATTTACTCTGGCTTCAGTTATGATGCCATTTTTTTACTAATATAGATATAGCCTATTTTTGTCTTTATTTTGCGTTTTCGCGCTTAATAGTAGTAATTGTTCAAAACTTAAATTTATAACAATACAAATTGAATACAATATATTTAAAAAAAAATTTGAAATTCATTTATTTTACAATCAGTTAAAATAATAACAATAAACAAAAGATATGGTAGGTGAATATAAACATAGAACTAACAAGTTATTGATGACTAATTTAATCACATGCAAGACTTCGAGTTTGAATACATGACTGCATCAACCAAAGCGGTGCGGGAGGTCCAGTGGGTCGTGGCGTTTTAGCCTTTTAGTACGATGAATGGTGAGGAGATCTGCTGCAAGAGAGTTGAAGTGGTCTCTAACTCGATCCTGGTATCTGTTGCTAAATACTTGGACATGGTTTACACTTACATGGTTTGGAACGAACCAGGGGCATCAGTCATAATCCTAAGGATTAAATCTTGGCAATGTTGGAACTACTGACTGCTTTCCAGAGCTGAATGCTATATGTCCAAATTGGTATTATTTTGACCTTGTACTATATCAGTATCTTGTTCTCCAATGAAAGTTGTGAGTTAGGAAAGTAACCCAGCCTCAAGTTGGAGTTGTAGATTATGGTGATGGATCTAATAGCCGAGTCGGGTAGCTCTTTAAGGACTTTTGCGGTTAAGAGGTCGAAGCCTGGTGATTTGTTCGGTATCAGATATTCTTTAATTTAGTGTTTAATCTCACTTTTTCATTTTTTTTATTGGCAGTTCCATCTGGAGGAGAGCATTAAGGAATTTTTCGATGTTGCTTCTGCTTGAAAGGGGTAAAGACTTTAGCTAGGTGGTTAGCAAATGTATTAGCCTTTTCTTGATTTATTCTCGCTCACTCTTGGGTTAGGGTTTTTATGGGTGGATTTAATTGTTGCGTACCTTTGAGTTTTCTAGTAGCTTTCCAAAGTGAGTAGTCAGATGCTTCAGTTGCGTCAGTCCACTCAGGTAGTTTTGTATTTGTTGGTTTTAAGATCGAATACAACATAATAAATAAAAATGCAAATTTTGAAAAGTAGGAGCTGGCGCTAAATTTTGTTTTGCATTTTCCGTGGTTATTATTAAGTTTAGAACTGAAATTTTAACAAAACACCCAAAACAAATTGAAAACAACACAATACAAGAAAAAATTTTCAAATTTTTGAAAAAGGGGCTGGCGCGAAATTTTGTTTCTTGATTTCCGCGGTTTTATTAAGTTTAGAACTGAAATTTTTACAAAACACCGAAACAAATTGAAAACAATATAATACAAGAAAAAAATTGCAAATTTTTGAAAAAGGGGCTGGCGCGAAATTTTGTTTTGTGATTTCTGCGGTTTTATTTAGTTTAAAACTGAAATTTTAGCAAAACACCCGAAACAAATTGAAAACAATACAATACAAGAAAAAAATTCAAAATTTTTGAAAAAGGGGGCTGGCGTACTATACTGTTTTTTGCGATTTCCACGGTTATTATTAAGTTTAGAACTAAAATTTTAGCAAAACACTCAAAACAAATTGAAAACAATATAATACAATCAATTTTTTTCAATTTAAGAAAAAGGGGCTAACTTCACGGACATAATATCCATAACTTTGTAAAATGTAAAATTATAATAATCATTATGATAGTAGAAGTTATTTGGAGCTCACACAAAGATTTACATCGATTTCGCAACAAAATTCGAAATTTTACTTTTGGGGGGAAACTTTTTACTTGGACAGGAAACTGTAGGAGTGGTAATGCAATAATTTAATAATTTAATTAATTTATTAATTTGCATAAAATATATTAATTACTCAAATACATAATTGTCCTGTAACTTCAAAAGCATACAATATATGAATAATAAGCAAAATTAAGATCTACTCTGGTCGCTTCTTTGAAATTATTACTTGTATCTTGCATTTTAGTATAGATTACTAAATTCAATCAAGTTAATTAAGTTACTAGAATCAGTTATCGATTTTTATTTACTAATCTGTTTGAGTGACTGATATTACTTCTACCAAAGTTAACTCATATTCAACAACTCATACAAACCATAGGTGACAATAAAATACAGAGACTGTCTTTAAATTTTTTTCTCATCTAGAATGCTTTTTAAATTTTTTGTTTTTAAAATAAAGTCTTTTTATTAAAAAAAACAGTTCTCTATTCAAATTCGGCAAGAAACATAACTCACAGTCTTTGACTTCTATGTTCAACAGTCTTCACAGCGATACGACTATACCAAAAGTTAGGCAATTTTTGTCTAAGGAGAGATCAGAGCTACGTGACATCATCAATTATCGGATTCACCAAAGTCCGTAAATTAAGACGCTTCATGTAGCAAAGAGTCTTCAAGTAAACCGCGAAACAGTTTGAAAAATAGTCACAAACGACCTTAACAACTATCCATAAAAGCTCCAATAAAAATCATCAAACTCAAACAACTTCAATGATGCAAAGTGTTACTGAATCGATTAGGAGTCAAAAATTCAGAAAAATTTATTTTACCGATGAGAAGCTGTTCACAATCGTCTAAATGACCATATTTGGTTAAAACATCCTCCAGAGAAGCTTAAATTGTTGCTAGAAGCCAAAAACCAAAATCTGTTGTACTTAGGGCTGGATTTCTCATGAAAATTCATCAATGAAGGAGTCACAGTAAGAAAGTAGTCCTCCCCTGGACTTGTGAGCATTATCCGAATAATGATTGAACCTTCCAACAAACTTCTGCTCCGGCTCACAAAGCGACATTGACTCGACAATGGATTCAAGAGAAATTTTCTCTCAACTAAAGCCTTCGTCATACCAAATAAAATTTTTAAGTCATTACGTGCTGTCATTGTTCAAGATATGGGATCAAATGCTTTTCGAAATGCTTCGAACTCTGCGGAAAATTTTAGTAAATGTTTAAAGATATGTATTAATGCCCATGGAGGCTATTTTGAAAATTTATAATTTTTCTATTAAATAAACGTTTTATCGAGGGTTAACCGCTAAAGGAAATCGTGTACAATTAACTTCACACTTTACGTACTTCATCATAATTCTTCATACTTCATATAATTCAGCAGTAATTCGCGGGACTTTATGTACTTCGCCAGTAATTCACCATACTTCATTAATAATTCACCGTACTTCACCTAATTCATTGATACTTTATTGTATTTCACGTACTTCATCGGTATTTCAGACACTTACCGAGATTTGTAACAGCTCGTTTCGATCATTGGGGTTCATTCGTCGCCACACAAATCATTTTTCTGCTAACGCAGTTAAAATACTATATTACGCTTTAGTGAGAACTAAACTTGAATATGCGTCGTGTGTTTGGGCGCCGTACTATAAAACCCATATTTCAAGACTAGACAGGGTGGAACGGAAGTTCCTTAAATATTATCACTACAAATGTGGATTGATAATGGATGATTTTTCGTATAATGAAACTCTAGATAAATGCAGATGCAGATCTCTGATGTACAGGAGAGTTACAGCAGATCTGTGTTTTATGCATCGCCTAATCAATGCCAAAATTGATTGCAATTTCCTCATGGAACGTTTGAAGTTCCGTGTTCAAAATTACAATACAAGAACGAATGAGTTACTTTGGATCGATCATCACCAAACCAATTATGGTCTTAATAGCCCTCTTAGTAGAATGAGTCGCTCAGTCAACAAAATAAATAAATTTGGAGATTTTGACATATTCTGCAGTTCGCTTCCGATATTCAAAAAGAAGATAATGTCGTGCAATAATGTCTATGAGTTCCTTCATTCGGAGTCAAATTTATAATAATATATTTTATGTAATTTTTTAAAATTGTTATGAAATGAACAATAGGTTTATTGTTATTTTTTTTGTAAATATTTCAAATGGTACATCCGTTAATTATAAATAAATAAATAAATTTAAAATTTGAGCACTGGAGGGTCTTCCACACCTTATACCTCCCGGATCGAGTAGTTTATTTTTTATCAGAAGTAAACTAAATATTTCCCGTTGCAGAGGTACTGGAAGGTTAGGTTAGGGCCCTACTCCCCGGATTAAGTAGTTTATTTTTATTTTGTTGCAGATATCTGCCTCCCAGTGGGTACGGAATTTATAATTACGTAGTTTATAATTAATTGTCAGATTGCGAATTAAACACATTTACTTGGCCGTAGCTAATTTTAATAAACTTGAAATATGTTCAAATATTTAATTCACTTTTAATAAAATAAATTATTTAAACCGGGGGTCTGGGGTGTGGAACACTCTCCAGTCCCTTTGCAACGGAAGAATTTTGTGTACTTTTGATAAAAAGTAAGCTAGTTGGTCTGGGGTTCTTCATGTTCTGGAATGTTTTTATTCCGAAATTTATGCACTGGAGGGTGTTCCACACCCCAGACCCCCGGATTAAGTAGTTTATTTTTATCAAAAGTAAATTGAAGATCTCCGTTACAGAGGGACTGGAGGGTGTTCCACGTCCCCAAACCACCCGCTTCGAGTAGTTTATTTTTATCAGAAGTAAACTGAAGATCTTTCGTTGCAGAGGCACTGGAAGGTGTTCCACACTCCCGGACCCCCGGATTGAGTAGTTTATTTTTTATCAGAGATAAACTCCCGTTGCAGAAATCTACCTCCCAGGTGGTACGGAATTTATAATTACGCAGTTTAAAATTAATTGTCAGATTACGAATTAAACGTCCTCCAGTGCTTCTGCAATGGGAGATCTTCAGTTTACTTCTGATAAAAAATAAACTAATTAATTTGGGGGTCTGGGGGGTGTGAAATACCCTTCGGTACCCAAATATTACAATGCAGGCAAACATATTAAAGGTTTGAAAATTTAGTAGAAACTTTCTGGTACCGTTTCAGTTCTCTAAAAAAATTATGACATATTTTAAACACACAACAAAACAAAAACAAATCAAACACCTCATTGGTAATTTCGTCAATTTAACTTAAATGTATTTTATCTGATAGATAATTATAGTTAAATCGGGCACAAGAAGATAATTTAAATTGTATTATTACATTCTGGAGCCGTCTCTGTAAAAACTTTCTGTAATTAATTAATCACAACAAAATAATGAATTTCCAAAGCTTTTTATTGAGCTATCAAACCTCCATGATATTCAAACAAACGAGGTAAAAAAAAATTACAAAATTAACTGAAGAAATCTAAGTTTAATTTAATTAATTGATTACTAATAAACTATTAACTACCAAAACTTTTAATTAGTAAAATAATGACCTCCAAAGGTCTATTCAACGTTTAAGATAAAAAAATGTTAGGAAAATCTATTGATGTAAGCTAATTTGCTATCAAATAATTATTATTGAATACACGTGTCTTAACTATGATACACATTGACCGTAGCGCATGCGCATAAGCTAGGTTCAACTTCATATAATTCACCAAAAAATTTTCTAACTTCATGATACTTCACTTGTACTTCAACATACTTAACACGTATTTTACCTACTTTAGGCGTACTTTATGTATTTTACCAGTACTTCATGTACTTCACATGAGATGTCATGTACTTCATGAGATGTATAGAAAAACTTCACCAGCGGTTAACCTCTTGCGTGTTATTTACAAGGCTACAAAATTTTCAAATGATTTGTTTTGAATTCTTTAGGAATAATTGAATTCAATCAGTCTCTGTATTTTATTTTATCAAGATTTGATATAAAAATACAAATATAACCGAAAACAAGAACAAATTAGGAAAGAAGATGGCAGAATCAATCCTAACGTATGGCTGTGAAACATGAACAATAAATGCAGAATACAATAGAAAATTGCAAGCAGTCGAAATGGATTATCTGAGAAAAAGCGATAGAATATCAAGACAAATTAAGAAAGACAAATTAAGCAACAAATTAAGAGGTTAGATGCAGAATGGGAGTTCAAGACAGTGTCTTAGATAGCATAGATAAAAAAACTCTTAAGTGGTTTGGGCACTTGTTAAGGCTGGATGATCAGAGATAGCCGAGGATGATTTTCAGATGAACCAATCCCAGGTAAACGTAAGAGAGATCGGTCGATCCTCCTCCTAAAATCCCAATTGTAATAATTACAGAATAAATTCGGATAAAAAAAAACATTTTGAAGGCTCATAGGTAGAGCCACATTA
The DNA here is from genome assembly GCA_036346125.1 of Lycocerus yunnanus. Taxonomy (NCBI): domain Eukaryota; kingdom Metazoa; phylum Arthropoda; class Insecta; order Coleoptera; family Cantharidae; genus Lycocerus; species Lycocerus yunnanus. The sequence goes on from JARFIX010000008.1 coordinate 9,419,127, forward strand.
AGTTAGAACTAGAAGATTATTCTGCATGAAGATTGGCATATAAATAATACGTAGAGTTTAGTTTCATTCGTTTATGAACCACATTTACGTCAAATGAACGGAAAGAAAAGTAAATCTAAAACCGAAAACAATATTTTTTTCGACAAGAATCGCATTTTTTGACGGCTGTACTTCAAACAACAACATTTCTTCTTTAGTTTTACACATAATTTTATCTAGTTTAATTTTACAAATCTAGTTTATCCATTGACTTGATGATTTTAGAAACTTCTTTGATAGATTTTCCGGTCCGAGCATGAATGAATAGAAAATTACAATAGAAAAAATTGTATTTTAAATTATTTTGACATCTTTTTTTGTGACGTAATAACTGGATTGATTTTGAAAACTAATAAATGTATGTACATACGTTACTCACAAAAAAATTCGTACGCTGTAATAAATTTCAATAAATCGCTTGTATCTAATTATTTATTAAAAATAAATTATTTATATTTGTACTTAACAAAATGATTTATGTACTTGCTAAAATTAAAAAAAGTTTACAAAATTTGCAATAAAACAGAAATAATTTGCATTAAACAAATTAATAAGCTAATTTTATGTTACAAAAGGATTCGTACGAATTATAAAAATATATTAAAATAGAATATTTTACAAATTTTAGGATTAATCAATATTTTGTTGCATACCCCTTTTGATTTGAAACATTCTTCAATCGTTTAGGCATATTACAAATAATTTTTTTTAAATAATCTACGCTTATTGAGTCCCATTCCTCTTGCAGTCTTTGTTTTAACTCCTGTTTGGTTTTTATCGGAGTTTCCCGAATTTTACGATCTAGATGGTCCCATAGATTCTCTATGGGATTCAAGTCTGGTGATTGGGGAGGAGGATGTAATACTTTTGGACACTTGTAAAGTAAATATTCTTGTATTAAACGTGACCTGTGTTTTGGATCGTTGTCTTGATAAAACTTAAATGTATTAACAATTCCCATTTTAGCGGCACTTTGCAATAAACTAGTTTTTAAAATGTCTAAATATTTATGCTTATTTAAAATGTCTTCAATAAACACAAGTGTACCAACCCCTGTAGTTGAAATACAACCCCAACCATTACACTTCCGAAGCCGTGTTTAACCGTGCCTTGTAAATTTTAGGTTGCAGCTCTGTATTGGGCTTCCTCCATACCATAGTACGTCCATCTGAGCCAAAAACATTGTATTTGCTCTCGTCCGCAAATATCACATCATTCCACCACGTTGCATCTTTACATTCATAGTCTTTGGCGAAATTCACAGCTTCTTCCTATTAATTTCACTTATATACGGCTTTTTCCTAGCTATGCGACCGTGATAATTTTTTCTTGAGCGAATTGTTTGGGGATTTACCTTCTTTCCTATCTCTTGTAAGACTTCGGTGGTTATTTTTGGGGCACTCAGTCTAGGGTTTTTGTATTTTTCGTAGAATTTGCATTTTTCTCTTTCGTTAAATGTTGGTGGACGGCCCGGTATTGGTTTGTTTTCAATCCTATCTTCACATTTATAGCGTTTTATGATATCCGCTACCGTGCTTTTACTTAAATTTAATAAATTTCATATTTGGCCATAAGATTTTCCTTTTCACGATTATAAATGACAAGTTGTCTAATATCAAAACTAGTACTTTTACTTTTACGCCCCATTTTCGAACAAATTAAATTGTATGTAAGTAAACTGTTACGTGTATTACTATATAACTAAAGTATGAATTATATTGCTGGAGCGGTTAAGATTCCCGGATCGCGATTTTACCATTTTGAAGTGGATTATGAAAGATGAGGGTCCCAATAGCATATAAAAAATAAAAATTGCGGAATATTCACACAATTTTGAAAAAACGGCTTTAAAGTTAATTTGGAATGCAATTTTATCATTGGCTCTTTTGAACTGTAACCCCGCCCCAAAATTGAAAGAGGATGTGGCGACTGTAAATATACCAGATTTTCGTTTTTACAACGAATTATGAAAGATAATGGTGTAATTAGCTAATAAAAGAACTAAATTTGTGATCGGACAACAAATTTCCGAAAAAATCACTTTTGTGTGAATTCATTTCTGAGGTGGTTGCACTGTCAAAACCTACTCTGCACCGCCCTCGCCCTCCGGGGCTCGTGCGGGGCTTCGAGCGGTTTTGACACGTGCTAAACTCATTAAAAACATCCCTTAAGCGGCTCCAACTCGAAAATTTTGAAAGTTGACGCGACGGATCTCTGAGAGCGACTGGTATCTCCCCACCACTAGTCACTGTCGACCCAGGCACAGCACACGTACCGCCAACAGAATAAATGATACCTTTTCATTTTAATACACTTACATGTATTTCTTATGGGAAATTTGCAATTTTCAAAATGAAATTGTGGCCTTATTACAACTCCGACAAGATTGATCCTCACCTTAAAGAGCTTGTATTTTTGTGTTCTTTCGTTTGGTATAGCCATTTCTATAGGGAAAAGTGAGCTCGAACCCGGGAATTTTAACTCTACCCATATTGCTTACAAAACTGCACATACAACCATTACACTTCTTAGAAAATTAATGCAAAACTGCAAATTTGTTAATCGTACGAATCTTTATGTAACATTAGAATAGTGCAACAATGTATTTAATCTCAATTACTTTCATTTGTATGCAAAATTAAACAATTTTTTTTAAATTTCGCTAACTACAAGAATCACCTTGTTAAGTATAATTTCAAATAATTTGTCTTTTATAATGAATAATTAAGATACAAGCGATTTATTGGAAATTATTACAGCGTACGAATCTTTCTGTGAGTAACTGTACATCTTATTATAATAAATTTTAGTCCAAAATAATGTTAAAAAACAATATAAATATCATGTTCGCTTTTGTAATTTTCATTAGAAATTTCAAAAAAATCTACCTATTTGTTCTTCATATTTTCCATTGTTTTCAACTTTAATTTTTACTTGCCGAGATGTTTCTAACTAAATTTTTAATTGGGAATAAAATAAATTTATTTTTAAATATTTTAATTAGGTATATTAAAACGGCAAGATTTATAAAAAAACTTTAATGTTTCCAATGTGCCTAGTACTTATTTGTTAAGAAGTTCTCTACAGTTTTAATATTATCTTATTGCTAGAATTCATCGTGTCATAGAATGCCTTTGGAATTTGAAATTAAAAGTTTACTCGAATTTAACTTTGTTTTCTAAATTGTTAAATTCTTTTTTACAGGTGAAAATTAAAATCAACCGGTAAAATGCTTTCTATACCTATGCAGTTCAAAATTTTCAAATGCTCTTACTATGCGAAGATCAAAATATACGAATTCAAATTCTAACCCTGAGGTGGTAAGGAAATCGGAGAAAAGTATCTGCTATGCAAATATCATTCAAACGTTGGCAAAGGCGCTTCAAGCTCGAGAACAATCTCAACCTCCCTAATACCCGGGACTCATTTCATTACAACGAAATACTTGGCTGAGCAAGAGTTGTTGTGGATGGCAACAAAGGTCCATTAGAAAGAAGATCTAAAAATAGGAATGTAACAAATACCACAGTATTGCACAGTATTTTTCACAAGTATAGCAGAAAGATATAAATAATTTTACCATTTATTGAACTATGAAATAAATAATACTTTACATTATAATTATAACTTATTTAGGTAAAATATTAGGTAAAATATTTAAATTGAATTCAAAAAGGTGTTGATTAGATAATTTATTATACACTGCAACATCTAAATTCTATTGTTTACATTATTTTAAAACATCATTTTAACACAGACAATATAATTCTTATTTTCCATTATTTAATTAAAAATTGTTTACAATGAAAAAAATTTAAGAAAAATAGTTGAAATTCGCTAGAAAATTTATTATTTTTCTTTGACTTATATTGTGTAGGATACCTACCTATTATTATTTCAAAATAAAATTTCTTTTATTTTGCTGTTAATTTTGCATTATAAACTAAAACTGGTGTTCGTTCGTGCATGCCAGTATTTTAATGCGATACATTGTCCCAATACATTTTTTTATCATACAAAAATTAATGCAAGAAAATTGTGCACATTTTTATTCGAAAAATTTTAAAACTGACTTTTGCAATTTCGTTAGGTTTGTACGTACTGTAACAACTTAAAAGTCATCGCATCTAGACGCGGAGCTTCGTGCCAATTTCCGAATCGAAACTTTTTCATGTTTTTTCAGTTGCTTGAAAAAATTTAAATTATGCACGAGACTGCGATGGTTCTATTGTGAAATAGTTTAGTTATAGATTTAGTTATGTACCTACCATTAACAACATAATTATTTTTGATGAAGGTACATAGTTAAATGTTGTTGACGAAAATGGTTCACGTTGGTGCTTTTAACAGTGCGCCATCATCCACCCTGATAATGTATGCCGCATTTTAATGACAGCTCCGGTGGCTCATCGTTCATGGGTTGCTTTGCGCCAGCCGGTCCGTGTTGTCATCAAATAACTTGATAAATGAGACTAGACTTTACAGAACGATATTAAGCTCGTGGGACAGGGTGCGTCATATATACGCAATGTGAGATATTTAATAGCTTAAATTTCTTAGCGGAAAATCTCTCACAAATACTATTGCATTGTAAACTGAGCACATGTTAATTTTGACATAGTACGGATGTTGGAAGGAAACCATTTTACTTTTAACATATTGAAATAAAACTAAAAACACGGAACGATGAAAGTAATTTACAGTTGCGAATAAAAGTTGATATTCGAGATGGAGATATTTTTTGTCATATTTCTGATTTTCTGGTGGGATTTCAACGCGTATCAAATATCACGACACTAACGCTACTCATTCATAAAATGATGGCATCATATCGATAAGGCGGTGGTGATGCTTTCCCTAAGCAGGGATTTGCGTCACGACTCCGTTCCTACATTGCGATTCAAGCTACGTGCACTGCATCTCAATTTCTCACTTGCCGAGGAAAAGATCTTGTGGTTGAGTTGAAACGAATTATAAAACTTATTTGATGTTTCAGTAAACTAACGTAAGAGAGTTAGAAACATTAGCACTTTGCATGTTTGCTTATCAGTAATTACAAATCTCAATCCTAATGTTCTTAATTCAGTTCAGATAAGTTTTGGATTTTGAATACTTCAGAAATTTCAATACGATTTTCTTAGGTTGCCAAATAAATAATCGGATTTTAATTAAAATGTAAAATAAAATTTTATAAAAATAATGGCGAAAGCTTTTTAACTTTAATTCAGTTTAATTGATAATTCTAGAGTAGTTGTTCGTGGATAAGCTTATATAAGCTAGTTCGGAAAAGTCAGCAGTAGAATGTGCTATTAATTATTAATATCAGCACAAACGAAAACTATGTACGTACGAGCATATTTGAGTTTTTTTCTAAGTTTTGTCTATCGCTTTTGCTGTTTTCACATATTTTATTGTTTATCTATTGCAAAGATATTTCCAGACTGTTATTAGCTTAAATTAAGTATATCACGAAGACCAAGTTAGTTCTTCTTCTTCGAGTGTTTTACACTTACACAGTGCGTAGGCGATCAACTCAGCTGAAGTCAAGCTGACTTTACTTGGGAATATTATTAATGGGGTGGTTTCCCGTTGCCTTCCCTATGCTCCACAGATTGATATTGGACCTTTGATCCGCTTTTAAATCGGCCGGTGTATACTTTACGCTGTACTGTTGGTTAACAAGTTTGTTAAAAAAATTAAATATATGCTATATAGCAAAACTACTTAACTAAATATATAGAGTTGATTCTTCGAAACAAAGCTGCAGAAAATTGTATTTACAGATATAAAGCATTGCTTTTCTATACAGAACTTGGGTTTCCAAGAATCAAATTCAGAAATTCGGGCGAGCACAGAAGATATTGCTTCATTTGCATGTTGAACGATAACCTAAGATTTTTTTAGATGCAGCATACGCAGCCAATCATTGAGCAAAAGCCGGCAACTATGGTCAAAATCTCTAAAGTAAGAAAACAAACATAGAATTTTATTAATAAAAAAAATATATAAAATTAATGTATAAGTTGTGTAAATAATAAATTGTAATTATGTCAATGATGGCTAAATTAAGTGATCATTTTTATCATCAAAACAACAAGGCAATGTCTCTAGTATTATTTGCTTGTTTTGATACTTCAACACTTGCCAAAAGTAAATCAAGCTAACTTTCTATACATAATATATTACCATAGTCTACATTAACTATTCACTGGTACTGTTTTATTGGATTTGACACAAAGAACTGTAATTATTTTTATTGTTAGTTGGTGACTTTTCTTAGCTTTATCGCTTGTCAGTGGCATAAGCTCTAAATTTTAAAATATTTTGTGTTGCGAAGAAAAAATTAAAATTTTCTTTTAAAAATAATTTACAATTTAATTTTTGATCCAAGTAAAGATTTGTTGTTTTATTAAAATTTGTGTTTCAACCATTATTATAAAGCCTAAGATGTAAAATTGAAATTGCCTTCAAACCATTCATAAAATGCTTTTAGATTTCTATGAAAACTAAACTTAAACTACCCAAAATGATTACAATTATAAAAATTTATAAAATAAAATGTTTTATGATTTTTGTGTGACCACTGTTTGGTTTTATAATTTTGTAATTAAATTTTTTAATTTGGTTTTAATAAAGTTTGTTTTTAAATTGTTACGGAATTTTATTAATTTTCGTATTTTAATTTATTATTTTCATATCGCAAGTGGGGCGATGCATTCTATACATACGTGATATTCGCACAACCAAATTTTGAATTTTGATTTACCTTTGCCATTAAGGATTTTAATGGGTAAGAATTTTTACCAGCTGGGAATGGAATAGAGTTTTTATTATTCATTTTTTTAGCAATTTTCCGGGAGTTCTATTTTTGTACCCGTAATATGGAATTGGAACATCTACGTTTGCACAAGTTTGTCTAATTGTGTCGTCTGGTTTTAATTAGTTCTTTTATTAATATTTGGAAATTGTGGATCTCATTTTGGAAAACTTTTTTATAAATCTGCAATAATGATTTGCTCTGATTTTATGAATATTTACGATAAAGCAGATTACAGGTATTTCTGACGTGTTTAATGAAATTTTTGTGCGTTTTTTAGTTTTAGAATTCTACACTTCTGCAAAGCCGGAGTATATATCAGGAGGAATATATCAAAGTTAAAAAGATTCCCAATAACAAATGATATTTTTGACAAGATAAATACGATTCTCTTGTGCGGAACTGAGTGAGAAACTTTATGGATGTGCAATGCTTGTTATTTACTACTGTAATCCTACAGGCACTTTGACTTTCATTTTTGGTGTCGACTGTATCGTTATGTCGACTTAGCATTTAATTGTCGTAAAGTAAATACCAGCAGTATAGCGTGAAGCATACACAAGCCGACTAAGAAGCGTAATCTCGCAGTTCAAACCCTGCTCGCGTTAATTACACTGCTGTGAACAAAAAGTCTAATATCGATCTGATGACTATGGGGAAGGCAACGGGAAATCACCCCATGAATTATACTCCCATGAAAATTCATCTTGCCTTGTTAAGTTGGGTCACGACGTTTCTGACAAGAAGCAAAACGATGAAGAAGAAGAAGAAGCTTACTTCGATTGTTTGTTTTTTTCCTTCGGGGAAGCCCAACTGTATTTTTAGATTTTGGTTGTTTGCACTTGTGGACTTCAGGTCTTCAACCTGGGTACACTTTTACTTGCTTTCGTTATATGTTTAATGTTTTGTATTGTCGCATATCTTGACATTCATACATACGCTTTCTGTTGATATTTCGAGAAAATAAATTAAAACTTTTAGATCTGTTGTTTTATTATTCGTCCCTTACAGATTTTCTCGCACACCGTCAGAGCTAGCTAATGCAAGGGCAGAGGGTAAACGTATTTTTTAAAGAAGAGGACCCACCTCTTAGTTGAACATTTTTCTACCGGACTACTTATTGGTTAGGAAAGGGGAAAAACTGTTCTAAATTTGTTGTTAATTATTAAATTTTACTGTGTCTGTTGCGTTTTATTGTTTTCTTTCCGCGTCGTTTTCAAGTTGTTGCATGTATTCTTTGTTGAGTCCTTTGTAAAATCCTTATCAACTTATAACCCTCAAGTTCAATATTTTCAATATTTATTACACGCTAATTTGAACGCTTTTGGGTAATTATAAAATTTATTTATTTAATTTATTTCTTCTATTTTTATTTTTTTATAAATGTTCATTAAATAGCCGCCAATGTGAGTTATTTCAAATTGGTACCTTTTAAAAATTAACTATTTAAATTTGAAAGTCAGTCGTCAAAGTTTAAACTTAAAATTAAAACTAATAATTTATTTCTATTGACATAAAAAAAGGAATCACTCTTCAAACAAACAAACTTTACATTTTGTTGCAAATTTTTTCTACAAGTCAAAGATTAAATTGCTTACTGATTTATTTTGAAAACAATTTTTGCATCTTATTTTGAAATATGAGAATATATTGTAATGTCACGATTACATGAATTCCAGATTTAGTCACTTCAAGATAATTTTTTTGTATAAAGTAATCCTTTAGCAAGAATTGGAAAAGTCTGTAAAATTAAAATTCAATTTTTTTGAAATCAAACGTTTTGAAATCAAAGGTAACGTGACTTACCAGGAATTGTTGTCAGGTCAATTCCATTACGACATTTTTAGCAAATACAATTTAATTTATCAATGGACGGCCAAAATTGCATTGTTGGTTTGTTTCCGCAAAACAGTAAATGGACTCTCGCATTACAAAATTTCTATTGTTAGGAAAAATATGAAAATTCAAGTGTTTAATTGTAAATTATTGTAAATATTTAGTTTTAATTTGGATAAGTAAGTTGAGTTTGCAAAGACGATTAGTGCTACAGGTAGATAAACAATATTTTGGGTTAATCAAAGTGCCGCGACTCGTTTCAAACAATTTTGGCGATCGTGATTTATGAAAATGTGTAACGGTCAGCGAATCGAGTAACAACGCATTTATGCCTGAAAACATCAGAGTAAACGATAATTTAGCTATAAAATCATCAATTAAAAAAATAACAATAATCAAATAATTAAAAATTACGGAAAAATTAAAGTTTCACGCAATGTTAATGTGAAAGATAAATCTGCGAAAAAATAACGACCGTTATAGTTGGCTGCATTTGCACTGGTCATTCAAATTATGACGTGTGATCCAATAGGAAGAAAGATTAGAAATCCGCGGGAACAAAATAGCGTTAAATGATGACTTGGCCGGATGGCCAAAAATATAAAAAGGCGCGAAAACATAAAAATAACCGTTGGCTGGTGAGTTGGAGAAAATAACGACTTTTGTTGCTGGGTTAGCTCTCATTGGTCACTCATATAGTAGCATGAGAATTTGGACCATAAAAAGCCAAAGAAAAGACGCGCGAAATAAATATAACGCTTAATATCGCGTGGCAGTAGTAGGAGGCCGACAGAAATTGATAGAAAAATTTAAAAAGTGAATTTCAACAGCTCAACGCAAGAAGACGCAGAATACAAACGATGAACAGTAATTGTGAATAAAAAGTGCAATATAAATTAACTTAAAAGTTGAACAAATGCAATAATAGTTGCAAATATTCTTGAATAAAGAATATTATAAACATTTAATAAAAACGTGAACACGTCGGCGAGCTCAACAAACAAGGTTTTTTAATTTTAATTGATTTTTAAGTTGAAAAAGTTTTATTATTAGTTGTTTTATTATTACACTTAGTATGAATCATCCTGTAGGTGATGAGTTTAAATATAATATGTCGAATGTACTTACCATTAACTTTATTTAGGCAAAGTTGATTTGATGGTGCCTAAGTCAATTAACTCAAAACAATTATTGTTTTTATCGGGCCATTATAGTTATTTTATTAGTAAAACTTGAATCAAATTGTGAGATTTCATTTTATCAAATTTACAGGTTAGAAATTGTAACTGAAGAATTTGTGGTTCTTGTACCATTACAGTACGATTTTTATGTACAAGAGTCAATTTTATAAAGTTTTTGTTTCATACATTAAATATTTGTTCACATATTCAAGATTATGGTAATGGAATTAATTTCACTTTCAGTGTTGTATTGGTTGTCTCGTGTTGGGTTGATCGGCTAAGCAGTTTACTATCGAGTGTTCAATGTCGATTTGTTTAATTGCTGGTTATAATTAATGTCTAATTAATTTAATTTGTTAATTAAATTCCAAACTTGTGGCTTTTTTGTTTTAGTTCTACACTCTCTTAAGAATTATTTAATTGTTCTTTCGTTTCATTTCAATTAACTTAAAAATTAACTTGTTCCATTGGCTGGCATAGGCTGCTATTGTTTTCTTTTAACTTTTTTTGTTAGAGGCTTAAGACTATAGGAAGATGTAGAAATATTAATGTAATATACAGTACATTTCAGTTTCTAGTACGGCTAACGCTGCCTTTTCTTCCTTCTTTTCTATGCCTACAGCGGAGTTTTAATGTTGCTTACAAACACAAAGTATTTTGCTTAAATTAGAAAAAGTAGTTCTAGTATTTAATACTTCAACGATTTCAGTTAGTATCTTGTGAGAGAGATATAGGTAGCAGAAAAATTGTCAGAATATTGATTGAAGTTTGATCCTACGACTACGGCATAGCAATCTATCCTGTAACCTCTAGTATACGATCATATTTCCATTTTTTCTTCTTCTTCGTCGTGTTTAATTAGAGTAGAAAGCGGATAACGGCGGTTTTATTCATAGGGGTGTCAGATACACGCTGCGATCAAGTTGTAATACTTTATTTGTCGAGTTTATAGAATATATTCTCGGTTGTGGTACGTTTTGCCGAATTTTGTCTATTGAAAATTGTAAATCGTCTATAGTAATTTAAAATATTTTTAGAATTAGTTAAATAACGTTAATCTGAATCAATTGTACTATAAATGAATTTGATATTTCCAATAATTGCCCGTAAAATCTACTTTAAAGTTCTCGAATTTCTTATACAAACGCAAGAAACCATACTGCGAAGAGAAGATTTTCCACATTCTGTCTTCAATGTAAATACTGATATTTTCCAGGCGTCAAACTACCAGTTGACTCTTAAATCCAGTGGCTCAAAGATCCACATTTTATTTTAACTCGCTCATTTTGTCAGAGAAGCCGAAGGCACCGCTACCATTTGCAATTATATTATAAATATAAAAAACCCCTATTCTTAATTACTTTCAGCCTTAAAAATGTAAAACTATACGTCACACTATATTTTTTAATAATACATGTCACACATCGTCGCGATTTAATATTTTATGCAAATAATAGCAATCTTTTTCACCTTCGTGTCGACTAGATCAAAAAACTGATAAAATACATTTTTTATCGTAAAGTATGCACATAAAACTGACTATGGACGGGCCATAGCCAATCATACAAATGTATTACAATTTTTGATTTTTTTAGGCCTAAATGTCAAAATTTTTGAATCGCCCATAGTTTATAATATCTTCTTTCATAATCTATCATTGTTTCTATTGCCAAGTTCGTTATTACGTTCGTAATACTCTTCCCCGTGTTCGTAAAAATTCTAGGAGATATATTATTATGCTCAACCTCGTACATAACAAGAAACGTTTGTCTGTCAGTGCAGTCGGTTATTTCGTAGATATATATTTGACATTTGCATACCTTACTTGCGTGAAATGATCTTATCAAATTATCTTGCGTATATACGCGTATACTCAATTGATAATAAAATTTCACTAGCATCTGGGATCGTGCTCTAACAGTGAAAGCATTCGATCAACGCCGTCTTATCTTGTCAAGGCAAATAACAAGACCGATTGCAAAGCTACGATCGACGTACGGAGAACTTGGGAAAAGCTTTACAAAAGCCGAAGTCGGAGTGAAAAGGACGAAGCGCAAGGAAAGATGAAACTATGTGAACATACATAGGCTTTCCATCAACAACGTGCCAGCCGCGTTTATACGTGTTCTGGTAGCATTATATAGTCAAGTTAGAACTTCGCATCGATAAGGAGTCAAATATTGTAGGTATACCGTATTTATTGAGCTATTTCAAATTTTTTACATTTTTAATTTTATAATAAAAATGTTTTAATATAATATAATTTCTGTTAATTGTTATCTTCTCGTGTAGGTATTCAAACAATTTTTTAAGACCGACATCGTTTTATTTAATATCTAATAAACATGTTGAGTGTGTTGAACATTGAACTAATGCCAAGTTTGTGATTGTGGAAAACAAAGGATATACTTTGCATCGGTGCGCCCTTAGCAGATTTAATTTTGCTAAGACTTAAAGCGAAATATATTGCAACCGTGCGGAAATTGTCTGCTAGCAAAAGGCACGTCTCTACGTGTTATCTAAGGGGCGTTTAAATTATAATTTGCTTTGGGGTGCCACATAACCACAGGCCGGTCCCAAATTTAGATTAATTAAGATGTATCCTAATTTTTTGGAAATACTAAACGAGAAACGATCCTCGATTCACTGTACGTTTGTTTATGAAATGCGGAAAGTCTTTGACATCTTGATATTGTATTATATAACCAAACGGAAGTGACATTACATGAAGAGAATGAAATACTGGTTTACAATCAGACTGTCTTTACTAGCTCGCCAAAATGTTCCTGGATAATAAACACGCGATTTAGATGGACCAAAAAGCGTTGTGAAAAGCACAATGGAAAGTTTTTAATTCTTGATTCTTTCTTCCCAACCCTAACCATTTCTTTTTATAATCTTGTAGCGCTTACAATTCCTATATATTATAATATGTAAACTATGGAAATATTTAAATACATTTACTCTATTTTAATGCGGCATGCAAATAATTAGGGTGCATCAAACGTCAACCTGTTATTATGGTGCTTTAATTATGCAGAAACTATTTGGTAACTAAATACGTAATCCATTATTGTTCTGAATTGTAAATTATACCTCTAATAATAATTAATTATTATTGGGTTAAAAATAATTAAAATCAGCTACAGTTAAGAGCGAAGAGTTATCTATCAGATTTCATTCAGGTTCTTTTGATGATGATTTTTATATCAACGCTTGCAGTACTGAAACCGGGTCTACACTGACCCAGAAGTTACATTTTGTAAATATAATCATTTTGTAATTAATTTTTATTGTCGTTTAAAATACAGTATTTTTACTTTTTGTCATTAAAACCATTTTGAAACATATTAGGTAATTTATCTAATTAAAACCAAAAAATTGTTAAAATAAACATAAATTAGTCATTTCAACTGTGGGTCAATTATGACCCGGTATTAATAAACAAAGGTTGAAAATTATTATAGTACCCCAAGCGTTAAATACGAGATACAAATTATATTTTACTATTCAAAATATATTATTCTTACTAACACTTGACAATATTAAAAAGTATTTAGTTTGTCGTAAATAGAAATTATATTTAGCATTACGTCAATTAAAGTTGATGATAACAACTTCCCATAGGAATTCTAACATAACATCTTGAGTGACCGTTAGTAGAAATCTTGAAATATATGCATTGTGAAGAGAACAGGTTGCAGCTTCAACATGATATTCAGAAATCGTTGCTTGATAATATGATAGACCACCAGACCCTCTCTAACTTGTTACAATGCTGGATGCTGGGGTAGCATAGATAAAAAGGGTTTGTAGGTCAGCGGTCACTTTTGATCATGGGAATAAAGTGGACTATTACATTACACATTAAGTACGGTAACGGCAATTAATAAATTAGTTATTAATTATTATTATAAATGTTTCAACGAAAAAGAAACTTCCATTTAATTTCAAGTTATAAAAATGTATTCGTTTATATAGATGACGTTACAACTAAAATGTGGAGCTGAAATTTTTAATTAAATATTGATTTATAATCTCTGAATTGCGAATTGAACGAATTTCTTTTTGTTGTTAAATATTAATGACTTCCTATACTAAAATTATATTATGTGTTATAATGATCGCAAGTTAATTTCGAAAACGCCGTTCTTTGTTTGAAAATATAAAAAACCTGGGTCCACTTTGAAGTTAAAGAATAAGTATACTGAAATTATTGTTAATTAAGTTTATACCTATAATGATATTAAAAGGTACATTTAAATTACCAATTACGTAATACAGCTTTCTGTGTAGGTTAGATAATTATATGTAATGAGAAGTTAAAAAATTAAGAAATAATAATTGTATAAGTTAGACTTAAATGATGCAAAAGTGACATAAAATAAAAAGAACACATTGTCAAGAAATTCCTAATCCACTTGAATAATTCCCAGCTGAAGCTGTTAAGTTTGGTGTCTCTAATGAACGAATTATGATTTAGAAATATTAAAATTAAGAGCAGAAATTTATGTGTTATTTGGAATGTATTAAATGCAGAATGTATCTTAAAAGCTAATTTGCTAACCAGAGCTAGCCAATGTTTTATTGCATTTCCTTATGAGCAAGTAGGTTCGTTAAGTTTAATTGATGAATATAATAAACTGTTAACATCTCATAATTGTAAGTGGTGCTTAAAATCTAGTATTTGAGAGGTTTGATTATTTATTAGTGTTTAAAACCAAAGATAAAAAATTTGGTTTTACGTAAATGGCTGATGAAATTTCCATGTTCACTAAAAAAAGGTGTTATTGTTTGGTTAACAAATTACTTCTAGCACCTAGAATTTGATGTTGTTTTTTTACAAACATAAACTTTGGAATTGCTTGGTATCAAACTATCGCCGGAAAACAGTCCTATCTGAACTATCGATCGCCATTAGGAAGAACATTAATAATAGAAGGGAACTGAGGCAGTAAGTGCGCTCTACGATAAACGTGTTGTTTTACCGATAACGAGTGCTTGCGTTTCGTAGCAGAATGAGACCGGGAAATGCGAAGCTAACCATCAAGCAACAGGTGCAGACATTAAGTTCCGAAGCTCAAAACTTTTCTAAATTTACATTTTATGTATTTAGAAAAACAGATACTCGACGAAACTTAAAAATAAAACTTTACCGACGTACATAATACAATTACGTTTTTTTCTACGGTTAAAGATCAAAGTATTTTTTTTTGGATTTCTTTGTAAATTATTAACTTGAGTAAACGTTTTGTTTGCGTTCTTGATTTTGAGGAATCCACTAAATACTAAATTACCTTTCAAATTTTAAAGCCACGATCGGTGCAGGAGCATTTACTAAATTCTGAAAATTATAAAGTTTTTCAATTAGCTTTAAGGTGGAAACAAACGATACTAAAATATGGCGAAATAACTCAAAACTTTAAGATCATACGGAAAGGCGCAGAAAATAAGTTGACTGTATAATGAATTAAATACCTTCCATAACAAAGCAGAATTCAGTTTAGAACCTTTCCATGATGCCCATTAAATTTTTAATTTTATTTTCTTGCAATTTTAAAATAAATTGTTTGCATATAATAACAACCCTCCACTGTTTTCTAGGTTAGATCAAAATTGCAACAGTCATGTATATTATGGGATTGTAATTAAAAAATTAAATATTTTCAAATTGTTGTTCCTTTAGTATGTCGAATTAACGAAATGAATTTGAAAAGGTATCATAAGCACTTAATTACACAGAATATAATAGTGTTTTCAATATTGCACAGATATGAATAGATATTAACCATAGATCGATAAAAAATTTAGAAACATGTGATCAAAGATTATTCTTTATATTATAATGAATTGCATGCTGAGTTTCAAATAAACCAACTGTTTAGTAACACGCTGGGTACCATTGTCTCGGTGCGGTGTAAAAACGGTAAATATAAAAAGTACCCAGTCGACATATACAGGTAAACGTCGTTTTACGCCGGTTCGTTTTACGCCGATTCACAATTACGCCGGTTGGTGCCAGCGTGGGGTTCCCCGTTCGGTCGACACCAGACGATAGTAGGCGCCGATTCCAATAGCAAACACACTTTTACACGTTTTTATTCTATTACCGTGTACGCGAGCAGCTTATTGTGTGTGTAAAATTGTTTCCGAGTTAGTTTTGTTTTGTTTAAAAAAATAAAACGGTATGATTATATTTTTATTTTATTATTATTAAAATTAAAAGAATATTCAAATATTTGTAGTTTCATTATGGGCAAAAAGTGTGAAAATTTAATTCATCATATTCATTATTTATATGAAGAGATTATTATTTATTTTGTAAACGAATTTAAACTGTATTTATTAAATACATTTATAATTTATTTTGAATATAGTATTGGATATAATGTATTAAATTAACATGTTAGATTGGTCTTAGAATTTTGACACGGAACCTAACCTTATATCGTCCATTATATTTGTGTTCATTTTACGCCGATTTTTTACGCCGGTGTCTCTCGAACGGAACCCCGGCGTAAAACGACATTATGTTATGCAAATTACATTACCAAATATTTTGAAGTATTTAATTATATTTAAAAAGTTATTGAAAATATAATACCACACTAGTGATTTATATCCATGTGGTGGTACTTTGGTACTCAAAGTTTTCAGTTTGTATCAAAATTTCATAAGAATAAACGAAATTCTATGCAATGCAAGTACATATTGTGTACTCATCAAATTTTACGTTTTGTACCAGTGGGTGAAGTGAGAATAAAAATTAGCAAATGTTTAGAACAATAATTTCATTGTATTGTATCAACGAACCAAGTATATTCGACATATAGTACATGGCTATAAAAAAAAAATTGTTAAATTTTCGAATGGATATATTCCAAGTAGGAAAAGTCCTACTTCCTTTTATTCTTACTACGGACCTGGAACTGTACTTAGACTAATTAGTAACGGAGTAAGAAACTTCGATAAACATGAAAAGGAGAAAACAATTTTTTATGTCTTAAAACTCTGTTCGGATCTCATTAACCCAAATGAGAAACTAATGCCGAAAAACTGGATTTCGTCTGGATAATCCGCCTTCCTATACCTAATAATGATATACACTCAACGAAAATATTGGATGTTGCCATTATTTATTAAATGAAATCGTGATGTGTTACAATTAATTGGGTGATAAGTTAGCGATAATTATTTGACCGCATTTACGTTTAAAAAATGTAAACCATTGGCATCATGATCTTTTCCAATTTTTTTCAATTTTAATTATAAAATAACGAATATAATGTTGACATGCAACATTAATACTTGATTAATTTAACCTTTGAAATATAAATTTAATGTTAAAACAGCATATTTTACAATTCCAAAAAATTTCCATTATTTAGTAGAACCAGCTTGTCTTTGTTTCTTCCTTATAATTTTCAAATAATTTTAAGAAGCTCACAGGCTCAGATATTCTTGTGAAATTTCGTGACCTGAAAAAGGTAAAAGCATAAATTCCGTATGTATTCGTGTAGGTGGAGTACAATCCAAAAATATTTAAATTTCTTTTCAGCTTTTTTTAATTGTTGTATTCCTACCATAAATTTAATCGTTTGACGATCATCATTAATTTTGGATTACAATTTACAGTAAAGTTTCTGGTGTCAAAGCAATGGAAATGAAATAGCTTATACCGAATAAGAATATGCATTTCATATTATTGCTATGGCGCTATTTATAGCGATTGTTAAGACTGAAAAGCCACCAAAATGCATTGCTGATGCTTAGCATTTGCTTTTGTAATAACTACCTTTGTGCCTTCGTTCTGTTATAACAAGATACAATTACCCATACGATAATAATATTAAATTTAAAATAATTAATTTAAAGAATTTATTTTGTAGACCTGAAGTTATCAATGGAATTTTTCAAAAATCTAATCAACGATGGGGTTAATATATAACTAAATATTGCTATAGTTCAATTTACTTCTACTACTGTTCGTAATGTTAAATGGGCGCCATAAACCATAAGCTTACGTCGAAATTAAACTTTTTGCTGATTTTGTCAATTTTCCTAATAAACCCTTAATTTTGTCGATTTTGTTTTTACTGAAAAAATGAAATTCCTTTTTAAATGACAATTTGTAATTTGTTTTGACTTGTATGCAGGAAAATCTTGTGTTTTATCTACTGAATTTTTAAATTTTAAAACGAAACAAAATTGTGTTTTAAATATTGTTGACCACTATCGTTTTTGTTTTAAAAATTTGTGATTTAAATTCGTTGTTATAAAAGATTTTATTTAAAATTTTACGGTATTTTCTATTATCCAGATGTTGCTGTCGGTTGTCCATTTTTGTTACTTTTGATTCCACTTGGCTGCATTTTTAAAATAATTGTTTTGATCAAAAATCCTGCACATTTAATCAGTCCACTTCCTTTCCACACTTCATTTGTGCATTTTGGTTTTAATTACAAATATTTTCATTTCTTGGCTAAATTCTCATTAAATCGAAATCATTTACGATCTTCGTAAACTTACAATACCTTTTCTTTGTCTTTGTTGGAAAAAAATTTAATTTTTACCAACCATGTTTTCCTACTATAATTATCACCTTTCTGCCCAAACTTGTTTTAGAATATCCGCTTCAAACTAACTTCAAAAACTTATAAAACATCAACGCAATTTTGCGTTCGCACGAATTACCGATAATTGTTGAACTAGCTTTTCGGAAATTGGCTATTGAGCCGTGGCGCTCTATTTTAAATTGCCAACCTTCTACGATTAAACTTTTGACTTTGTTTTTAAGTTAAAATTTTGTTTCTTTTCGTACAGTAAAAATTTTCTAATTGTATCTCTTCACTTTTTCGCAATTAAAATAAATTAAAAGTAACAATTCTTTTTCATGGCAAACAATCTTTACAAAATACACCATTACAAATTTGTAAATTACCATAATTCCAAAAATTTTATACAGAAATCTTAAAAATTATAAAGTTTTTGCCTTTTGTATTTTAAAGTTGTTTTGTCATAGTTTTTCTAATTTTTTATCGTATATACTGCTATGTTTTCTTTTCATGTACGTAGTACCTACTTGATAAGAATTATTGTAGAATTCATTTTAAAAATATTAAATAGTAATATAATTTTTCTATTTTAAATTTAATTTTGTAAATTGGTGCCAGATTCTTATGATGGAAGGGTTTATAGGATATAGAATTTTAGCTTGAAAACTTGTTTTAGTTAAGCTGGAGTTTTACTTTAACTATAGTTTTGTTGTGTTCAGTCAATTTTTTGTTGTTACAGAGTCTGTGTATAGACATTAAATCATTGCAATTTATTCCTTGTGTAAAAAAAACAATTTCGATAAATTACCGATCTTGAAGGTATCTAAAAATAATAGAAAGAAAGTAATGTCATCAACGAGATACCGAGAGATGATAATAGCATGTACAGCTGTAAAATAACACAAAAGTGTGTTCATTTGTAGAGGCTACTTTTTGAGCTAAATTACATTAAATTGGTACCAGCGTTTGGAGTTTGCTGCATATGCATGATGAACACTAAAGATATGTGATATTAATTTTATATAACAACCAAATCATTACATTTCACACTAATAAATGATATTTAAAATCTTAAAATGTTTTAAATACAATCAAATGTTTTAACCATCAGCATGTTAACAGTTTAATTTTTACAAATTATATTGAGCGTACAAGGGTGATAAAGTACAGAATAACTGTGGATATACGCAAATCATCATAAAAAGAGTATACAAATAATAATCGTAACCGTACACTAAAATATCTGTAATTTTGATAGGAAAGCATACAATTTTGCTCAATTGTTGCTAAAAACCTAAATAATCCATTTGACCGGCCGCGCCGTACCTCTAATTTCAACACTTAGGATTAAAAATGTCGGCCTCTTTGAAACGAATCAAGTTTTATATTACCTTTACGTCAAATACGTTTTAAATCTGTTTAAATATTTTTCGCATAATTCAAGAACGGCGATCACAATAAAAATACAACAAATCGCATATCTCGCAAGGAGCCATATTGAAATTTAACTTAATTTTTTTTGTCCTTCTGAATATGTTCGTGTAAGATATCATTTTGTGTTACTTTCTGCGTCCTAATTTAAAAATAATAATTGAAAGTGATAATTGATTTTTTTTTAATATAAAGTAAGGTGATCCAAATCGAGATGTAAAAGTAATTTAATTAAAAAAGTAAGAAATGTTTTATAAAATTCAGTTTTATTGGCATCAATGTAAAGTAGACAAATGGGAATTACGCATGAAATATGTATGATATCACTCAAATTACCTTCACAGATATCTTCTACAGATATCGACACTTTTAACAAAATTCGTCATCGTTCTCAGCAATTGAACATATTTTACGATAGTTTACAACAAATTTTGACAAAATATCTGTACTTGCAGGCATTAAAGTTCAATTTTGCCAAGAAGTAAAACTTCTGGATCATTTACATCGTCAATGGTGAGTTTGTTAATTAGTGTTTTTCAAAGAATAAAAATAAAGATTTTTTAAAAAAGTCAACTTTACTGATGAAGCTCATTTTGATCTTGACGGATTTTTGTTAACATGCAAAATTGTCGCATTCACTTCCGGTATCGCATTGTATGAAAGATTTATACTTGTTTAGTTCTCTGCATGCTTTTCATATTTTTAGCAATTTAGTCTTGAATGGCAGCCATTAACCTACGTATTTCCATCTTCAACGGTTAGGCTCAGAAACACAGTCGTAGACTTTAGATATTGGGAAGACTATACACGAATGCATCGCTTCATGCAAAAGGGATATAAGTCCATCCATGGGCGTATTTAAGATAGAGGTGGATTATGGGTTTAGAGGGGTACTTTTAACGTTTTAAACTAAAAGCAACGTTATAACCGCGGATACATGTGGTCGTTAGTTCGAACTAAGTCAGCTCGACCTGGCTAGTCCTTACATGTGTACACTTAGATAAAGCGCCCTAATCCGCTGGATCGACCTTAGTTAGATCAAGCTATATCATTGCTTTCAGTTTGAACTAAAAAAAGAACATGTATACACCTGTGCAATAAAATTTAAAGCAAACTAGTTTAGATCGAACTAAGGTTAGTTCGAACTAACGACCGCATGTATCCGCGGTAATAGACAATTTCTAGGTTTGTACGATGTACAACGGACATTGAGAGACGAAAGAGACGGACATTGGCCTTGTTAGCGCAAGGACTCTAATGCAAGGCGCCGGTTCAAATCCGTTTATGGATTCACTTTCAATGACGTCTCCGTGCTTAACACGTAAAGACGGTTATGTTAATGAATTGTCATTCATTAACAATAAAAAATATAACAGGCACATCTGAAGCAAGCCTAAATTATCAGATGTAACAAAGTGCTCAAGGTACTGACAGTGGCTTCGGATACCGCCGATGCTACTGTTAAGAAAACCAGATCTGTTGATCAACCTTAAGGGTAGCCAAAAGTAGAAGAAGAAAAGAAGGGGGACAACTTTTGTTGGTAGAACGGATCCAAATCCGGGATTTGAGTCCGTTTATGTATGAAATGAATCTCTCATGTAAGCACTCTTGCTTCCTATTACTAGTTTTACGATTATTTTAAATAAAACATCTGTTGCGACTTACAAAAATTATCACCCAATTTAAAAAATTATCAAAAACCCTAAAAAATGTAAAGTTAAAGAGGTAAAAGCTGATGATAGACTAAACTTTAAACAGTGGTAGCCACAGCACTTCAAGACAAATCCAGTGTCTGTTGAAACTAAGGGGGAGACAAACAAAAAGATAAAATTCCATTTGGGATTGCCAATTTTCATCCCTTCAGCTTCTGGTGTAATAAAAGATTACAATTTTATCAATTTTAATGACCCATACATTCAGTATGCAAAAAGATCCGTACTGAAATTTCTTCCACAAAAGCATAACTTTCGAAAAAAGTGTTTTTTAACGAGCTAAATTCAAAGATTTGAAACAACTTCATCCCTTCATTCCTGACAAACACCTGGCTTTTTTCACCTCATTAATCAGCTGACCCACAATCCCACAAAAATTATGGGTAGATAATTTACACCATTTTACTTAATTTATTATTGTACTGTTTGATTTGTTCATTACACTTTTATTAACCTAAATTTGTGTCTTGTTATTACATCCACACTCTTTCATGCATAAAGGTACCTAAATCCAACGCTTCTTTTCACTTATATTTAAATAAATATTATCTTTAGAGCTATAAGCAACGAAGTTTTTATTACCTGTTACTGAGAAGAAAGTGCAGAGCCAATATTGTTTAAATACTGCCGAATGCCACAGTGCAAAACAGTTTTTCCATTTATCTCTGAATGCTTCCGAATGAACTTAAGTCTCTTCTAGCATGAAGCGGTTTGTAATGTTATACACCTTTATGCTAAAACGTGCTTTTCATCTGGAGGTACCATTTTTGGAAGTGAAACAGCCGTAAAAGCATGCGTTGCATAGTAGATATTTTTCCAAGTGTTCAAGTACGTTTTAAAACAGTATCGCAGCCAGAAAATGCACGAAACCTCGTATAGCAAGAGATTTTTCTTCTATAAATCTTTGAGCAATTGTGTGAACTGGTAGTTACCGTTTTTTTCCTGTGCCTTAAAGAATCTAAAAACTGAAGTTTTATTACGGGTAACAAAAATGCGATACTGCAAGCAACACAACATCAGTATCCGAGTAGCGGATTACATTTGAGTTTGCCTCATGTTTATCATCTTTGACATAAAGAATAATTCTTCCATAATATCGCAATTTAAACCATCAAAGAATGTTGAACAATTTCGAAAAGATCGGATAAAGCCATTAATAATGTGGAAATTATCGAGATGATTGAGAAGAAACAATGAAAGAAATTGAAGCAGTAGTTTTTATAACAAATTTTTGTAAAAAAAAGGATCAGCATTTTTAATTACAAACAGATTTGCAGAAAGCTGTGTATCTTCAGGTACATAATATTCTCATTTTCTCAAGTGCCATGTGGGGTTTTCCCTCTCCTATATCTGTACTATACATCAAAAGTGTTACCCACACAGGGTGTAATAATATAATATGTTTTTATCCATTTGTTTTACAATCTGTCAAAATAATAACAGTAAGCAAAAGATATGGTAGGTGAATCTAGACATAGAAGGTGCTCGCCCAATGGCGAACTAACAAGTTATTGATGGCTAATTTAATCACAAGCAAGACTCTAAGCTCGAATTCATGACTGCATCAACCAAAGCGGTGCGGAAAGTCCAGTGGATGGTGAGGAGATCTGCTGCGAGAGAGTTGGGGTGGTCTCTAACTCGATCCTGGTATCTGTTGCTAAATACTTGGACACATTCCTAACGGTAGGTATTTGAAGATCATAATGGATTACATGGTTTGGAACGGACCAGGAGACATCAGTGATAATCCTAAGGGTTTTGGTTGAAACCGTTGAATCTTGGCGATGTTAGAACTAATGGCTGCTCCCCAGAGCTGGATGCCATATGTCCGAAGTGGTTTTATAATGACCTTATAATATATAAGTACCTTGTTCTTCAATGAAGTTGTGAGTTACGGCCTAGCAGCCACATGGGTTTCCTGAGAGAGTGTCCCAGTTGCAATCTCTTGCTCCATATATGTTTGCCCCAGGTCAGGCGTATCTAATATGTAAACAAATAAATATAAAAATTTAATTATTACTTTTTGTTAACATTTTTGAATTAAAACGCCAAAAATAGTGATACATTACAGGAACATAATATTCGGAGGAATGAAAAAAACACGATTTCAAGTTCAAATTTGAAGATTTATGTCTTATCAACGCAAAAAATGGATTTTTGTTGTATTTCAACTCAAATTATGTAAAAAAGGTTTAATCAGATGTAAAAATCAGATATGAAATTGCTTATTTTGGTACAGCAAATGTGCCAAATTTTATACTTTCTTACCAAAATGACAGACATTTACAAATTTTTTGGTATATCCTGTATTTCGGTAACGAAACCTTTTTGAACACACGTTTATATAAAATTTTTAACTAAACAATCTAACTTGAAAATTTTTTGCAACATTAAAGAATCTCCCTGTATAAATAGAAAAGCCACCCGCAGGCGCTTTCGGAGAGGGCAGGGGCCAAAGTAACGGACAAGTCAAGACTCTCCCAGGAAGTGCCACCAACGAGATTCGAAAGAGGCAAGCAAAAACATCGGAAGCGAGAATGGACACAAACGTATATAAAAAAAGGCTCATCTGCGGAAGCTTCCGGAGCAACGAGTAGGTCAGAACTCTTCCAGGAGGTGCGGTGGCCGCAACAGTAGACACAAAGGTGACGATAAGAACTAGTAAGATGGCGAAAATCGCGCAAAAAAACGTGCAAAAATAGTGAAAAACAAAGCTCCAAATAGCGGGAACTGGATCTGTCCATCCGGGACCCGTCCGAAATCCTAGGATCATCCGGATTAAACCGTGCGGCAGTTGTCACCGAAAACAGGTCCGAAAACAAATCCCGAAAGCTTGTTTTCTGCAACATGGTTCAAGTAACATAGATTCGACAAGAAAGTATATAAACACATGCAATTTTCATAATTATACGGGAAAAGACTGGAATATACAGATCAACAGGAGATATTGAAAATATTAAAGGTTAGAATAAACTTATAATTTTATTTTTGGAAAGTCAAATTTATCTGACTCGAAAATTCAAACAGTGGTCCTTGTGTCAAAAATGTTTCAATCGAAGTAGAAAATAAGACGCCATTGGCAGTAAAAAGATATGGCTGACTACATAGTTGCTTGAGCACTGGCATCGAAGACCGAAATTTCAACAAAGGTTAGTGTACTGTCACAGCAATGCGGCGACTTGGGTCTATTTAATTGCACTTTTTGAACTGCGCTTATTTATACAAATTCAATTTTAACATCGTGAATGTTAACATTTAGTTAACTTATTATAAAAAAATGTTCACAACAAATTTTTTTGTAACGTTCATAGTATATTTTATAACGTAACCGTTATTAGGCGAATGTCTAACCAAGTTAATCTATAAGATTGTGGAATTATTTTAAATACTTTTATGATATGATGAATGGACGGACGGGCGGACGTTTTTTACAAATGATTTCATCAACTAGAAAACATAAAAAAAATAAAATTGCAAGATAAAATATTTTTCTAAATCAATAACTTGGCCAATAATACACTTCGGTTTATTGCAAAATAATAAAAAAAGAAACAAATAAACCATAGGTACGTATTATGTATAATAGAAACCTGAGAATAGTATCATTAAGAAAGCTCGAAATTCAAAAAAAATCGGAGAAAACAAGGTTTAGAACATAATGAAGCGAAAAACAAAAAAGTCGATATTTAAAATTGAATGTGAAAGAATAGAATGTAAAAAGAAATTCACACAAAGCAAATAAATACTCACACTTTCTTTTCAAGTATGCGATACAGCAAATTAATATTATAAGAGTTTTGTTTTACCAATTTATATAATTTTTTGTATAAGATTTTAGTTTACTTTGTTTTCAGAATTGCACAAAGCAAAAGTCGTTTCTGATGTTCTGTAACATCAGTTTAACGAATGGCATGACAAAGATGGATTAAAACAGAAATTATGAAAAAATTATTATAATAGTTGGTGAAACTTAAATCGAGCGAGAATTTATAAGTGGTGGTTCTAGAAGTAGCACGCGATTGCTCGGCGGCGACGTGCTCGACGTACCCTATCTGTCAACTAGAGTGAGGTATCCCGCCTTACCCTTCGCTTCAGGGCAGCGTGTCGACGCTCCAGAGTAGCTACCCTCGTTAGAGCATCCGACCGAAGCTTCGCATGCAATATTAATGCTAGCGGGCCGTTCCTAGCTACCGTTCGCTTCACTTTTTTCTAATAACGGCACGTGAAGGAGAATATCGGAAAACTATTACTATTATATTGCGCGTAATGATAGCATTTTAAATAAGTGCCTTATGAAATAGGCAGTACATCATATTATATTCTCTTTTCACTCATCCATTTTTCTTCTAATTTGATTAATATAATTCATAGTAAATATTAATACAACAAAATTATATTTTTCTAACAGGTATACGAGTAAATTTTTTCTTCTATTTCAAAAATTCTAATAGTACTTGCGGCAATTAATAAGAACTGTATATTTTTTTATGCTTTTATTAAAACAAAAAGCCGCCACGAGTTTTGAGTTGAAAATTTTTGAACCGTTAACTTTTGCTACGATTTTAATATTTGCTATTGGCATTTTTTTGCTTTCTTCAGAAAGTATAATAAATTTGTAATTCAGAAAATTTAAAACAAAGTTGAAACAGAGGTAATTTTTCTGTATAAAATTCAAAAATTATAATGATTTGTCTATATTCTACATTCTACTTGAAAAAATTTTCATCGCCATTCAAAGTATACCACTTCTTTGTGACTTGTAGTATATAATAGAAGTATTAAAGTAACAAGGAAGATAATATATGCATTAAAAAGTTAATTTCTTCAATGGAAAATCTCCCACCTGACGTCATAACAGCATATTTCTAAGTTACCATTGACTTGAAAATTCAGATCCTGACTTACCAACCGGCAGGAAAATAGCCTTTAACCGCAAATATACACCTTATAAAATTAAGTTTCTATTTTATCTTAGCCTGATAATATTGCATATAGTACATAGTATATGACAGATTGAAAATTTAAATCCTTTCTTCTATTATTTCAGAACTTTTCTTGTGAAAAGTTAATACTATAATGCGGCTCTCATTAACTTTATGCGTGCCCACCCCTGGTATGTAGGTTAGCATTCCATTTAGCATAATATGATGTTTGAACTTCGTACCTACGTAGTATTTCTATTTCAATCGATTTTCAGTATTAATTGCTGCACGTTACAATGCCCGCGAACACAACTATCATTGTTTCGTTCAAATGTTCCAATTTTGTTCCAGCATTCGGTATATATTTAAAATCGCTATAACTCTCATCGATTTTCTTATTAATCGAATTCTATTTTATGTACATACAAAAGATTTTGCCCATTGGCAATAAATAACTGAAGAATTTTTCAAAAAATTACAGATCTTGAGGTGTGAGGCGGAATTTACAGTTCGCATGCACGCATTATTGAGCGAGTCAAAATTAAAAGTAAAATATATTGCAGCTTTTGTGTGTGAAACCGCAACATAAAATATTTTTTATTCTTTTCTTTGACTTTAAAAACACATCAATAGAAAAATAAAACTCGTAACAGAAGTGCCAAGCTCAAGCCAAAAAGAACATGAACATACAACGGGATGACGGGTCAAGAACAGTACGAGGGGACGTGACGCGGTTCTCTGATACTTAGTTTTCGCCACAGCCTGTGGCCAGCACGGTATTGCTAGCTCAAATCAACATCTCCGAGAAGTGGCACATAATATCTCGCAAAAGGTCGTCAGTTGTTTCCATCTCGCTTTTTTTTTATTAATACTGGCTTTGGAAGCAAGTTCTCCAAAAAGTATTTATACAAAAAGGGAGAGATATTTATTCTTTATTCTTCATTGTATTGAAATTTGTATGTATTCCTTATCATTGTAGCATCAACAATTTGTTTTATAAAATCCGCACCTACCATTCTTAAAAATTTATTGCACGTCCTTTCTACCAATCATAAATTATTTAGTTAATCTTATAACTTGCCCATACCTATCACAAATTTAAATTAATTTACTTTGTCAGATATACTGTAAATCATAACTTTGTTGTTGAGTTTCAAATAAATAGCTTTGTATTGTTTTTAAACATACATATTTGTTGTTACTTTATTTTGTGGTTGTAGATTAACCAATTAAATTTAAGTTTAAATGCAGAAGTTTCGGTGGAAAATTTTAGTATATGTGATCATTTTAACCAAGCGCTTCGTTTCTCTTTTTGCATAATTTTAACTTTAAGATAAATGACCAAATAAAAGCAGCGCCAGAAGTTGGCGCTCACCTCCAGCTCTAGCGGGATAAACTTTATTATACGTTTATGCCGATAGACAAACAACGAATTGGAACAAATTAAGTTGAAACAAAATTATGTGCTTATTGCAGTTCCTAGTGTAATTTTTAAAAAATACAAAAATCACTCTTTGTGTAAGCGTTAGGGGCGGCGCAGCTTTATTTCGTCTTATTTAACCGTAAAGTATGATCTGTTTTATTCAATTATTTAAATCGTCATTGACTACCAGACGATTCGAAAAATGCCAGTTGTAATTACATGGTCGAGCGGCACAGCTATCGCCCGTGGGTAAACTAAAACAACAACTACAACTTGCAACTAGCTATATTTGCAAAAGTAGTACTGATATTTATCGATGTCAACCAAAAATAGCGTGATCAGCATTTTTAAGGTTGAAAACCTTTAAACATTTGTTTTATGAGCTGTCCCATCAGTAAATATTTTGACAGCAGTTCAATGTATTCTACTTAAGGCGCGGATTTCAAAACCTAGTACTCGGTCCTTACCACTTCAACCGGCCATTACTGCCAACGGCCCTCCTGACTCTCGCTTTATTGCTCCCCTGTTTGACAAGCTTGCAAATTTCTGTTTGTCACTTCAAACGCCTCTGTAACTACTTTTTTCTTGAAGCACTGTAGTTTGTGCTTTTGTAATCTTGTTCCTCTGCTGTTAGTTTTATTTTAATTTTACGCCTAACCTGCTTTCTGGCCGAGCATTGCCCTATCCGCAATCCGAGGACGCACTCATTTGGAGTTTCAGCTACTTCCGAGGAGACACCTCTGCCTACCCTGTCAAGTCACTATTGATAGACATAGATATTGTGAAAGCTTATAATAATATAGTAAAACAGGGACGCAATTCCTGTTGGGACAATCAGGGTGATGCTCTAAAACCTGATTGCTTGTAGAATCTAAAAATTGCTAAATTTAACAAAAACAATAGAATGTGACCTTGCCCATGACTTTATCATACATTTAATTAAATATTAAAAAAATAATTTTTAATAATAAAAAGAAAAACTAATTTGACCTAAAATCTAATCTAATAAAAGAAATTTAGTTTTGAAATTCTCATTAGATTTTGAAATACTTAATAAAAGTAATAATAAATAAAAAGATTTAAAAAAATTGTTTCCATAAACGAATTTTAACCAAAATTTAATCAGCTCTAATTACTACAAATTTCAAATTTGGTTTTGAAATTTCTATTAGTTTCTAAAATATTAAATAATAAAATTTTAAATTAATGAAAAAATAGTTCCCATGAACCGATTTTAACCAAAATCTAATCAGTTCTAAGTCTCATTGTAAGAATACAAAATTCCAAATTTGGAAACAAAATTTCTATTAGTTTTTGCGGTAGAGCGCAAACAAAACTTGACCACACACACAGACATTTTTTTGAAATGGTCTTATTGAGCTTATGGGACCTCAAAAAGTGAAAATTCATCAAAATCTCAATTTTTTTTACTGCACGAAAACAATACTTTCTCACATTACATATGATAAAGTAATTAACAATAATAAACAAATCTGTACAAAATCCCAAAATTGTTTTACAACATTTTGAATTATAAAAGCCATTATTGAACTGCATTGTATTGCAAGGAATAATTTTATTAAAAAAAACACCTGCAGCGCTTTCTAACTCACTTACATAGTTGACTTGGAACCCCACGACATATCTTCTGCCCCGGGCCCTCCTTGTCTTTGTTTCGCCACTGTACTAAAAATATCAAACGTACAACATTGCAACTTTAAATATTTTGTAATCCACGAAAAGTCACATAGTAAAGTGGGCATAATTTATAACAATGTATTATTCAAAGTTATAAAAATTTGAATTTAGATTTTTTTAGTAGAGTCATTTGTGTAGTTAATTTTAAAACAAATTTTTGGTTTTGTTTCAAAATTAAAATGTCTGGCACGAACTGCCACTGCATTTTTTAAACTTTGTTCATGTATTAGTCAATAATTTTTTAAATAAAGTTAACCGCCTTGTCTATTTATTGAATATTAGGAATAAACCAACTATAAATATTTGTTAAACAATTTCTTAAATAAAATTATGAAATAATTTTGAAAAAGATAGTGATCCAAAAATAAGGAAATAAAATAGGAATTGAGAAAAGTGATAATAATTAAGTGATTATAAACCACCTGTATGCGAAGTGGTGATACCGAATTTGTTATGTAAAATTTCCCAGTGCAATAATCTTTCTTATATAATAGATATTATTTGTCTAGAATAATTCTTAACAAAAGTTATTTTTTAAGTAAGCCTAAAGCATATGATTTCAATAAAACAAAAGTGAATTCATAATAAAAAAAGAAAGTGGTAAGCTTATACATACATAGTACGTGTTTCGTTACATCTTCACAGTGATTTGTAAAAACGAAAGTTGGCAATCAGTTTTGGAAATGTTTATTATAAAATGTTTGTAAATTATAATAAGGTTAATTTAAATGTTACAGTAGAAATTATGCAGAATCCACGGGTCTATTCCTGGTTGTGTCGGATATACTCTCAAGTCTAACATCGATCTGTGGGCAAAGGAGAAAGCAAAGGGAAACTACCTCATTAACTACATTTCCCCAGTAAGTCATCTTGACCTCGACCAAATTCATAGCCTACGTTTTCTGAACGAAAACGGCACCCCAAAAAGGAAAATCAAGAATAAATAAATTCATGAAAATTAAACCAACAATTCCACTAAAATTTCTAATGTGTAAAACGGTATTTTCGTATATTTCTCATTTTTTTTACTTTAAATGTAATACAAATGTTCCCACCTAGAATTTCCCATCTAGAATATTTTAAATGATTAGGAACACTTGACGCTTCACGGATTTTCAATCAGACCCCTGGAGTTGATAATTGACTGAGATGTTAGTATAGCAACTCAAATATTTCACTGCTGGAGTCTCCGATTAGTTTTTGCAAGCATTTAAGAGACATTTAAGATAATTATTGTGATTTTGCAATTTAAATTGATTAACTATGAAATTTCGGATATGTGACTGTGCAACGGAAACGTAGATTAAAATTTCCATTATGGAAACGCCATAATGAATAGTTTAATATATTCCTGGATTTTCCGAGTTACAAATGATCTTCTTCTTCTTCTACTTTTGGCTAGGGATAACCCTGTGAGCCCAGATCTGTTGATCAACTGATCAACAGATCTGTTTTATAACAGTAGCATCGGCGATATCCGAAGCCACTGTCAGTACCTTGAGCACTACTTGTTTTACATCTGAAGTAGCTTGCTAGGCTTGCCTCAGATGTGCCTGTTACCCTATTTTTATTGTTAATGCTGGCAATTCATTAACATAGGAGGACCACCGTCTTTACGTGCCTTCCGAAGCACGGAGACGTCATTGCAAAGTGAACTCCACCGGATTTGAACCGGGGCGCCTTGCATTAGCAGTCTTTGCGCTAACACCCAGGCCAATGTCCGTCTCTGATCAATTGATCTAAACAAATGATCGTTTTGCCAAATTTCAATTCAAGAGAATTTTTATTGGAGTTCAACGTGTGACCGGGGCAAAGGCTAGGGTATGACACACCAGAAGTAGATCATAAAGTTTCTGCAAAATTTGTAAACAATTAAATGTTTTGCCTTCTTATATTGGGGCACTGAAGGGGGTATCCCATGATACCCCCCCCGCCACCCCAATACCTCGTTCTATGCAATTTATTTTTATTTCGTCAGCAAATTAAAAATTTCAGCGTGTCCTCTTGGCCGTTGCTATGGTAACGTTATTACTTATTTAAATAATAGAAATTTTTATATAACTTCGCCCACCCCACCAAGCGGCAGCAGCAGTGACCATGGATTCCACGTGAAACACAAAATTTAAGTTTCAAATCCTAATAGTCCAAATTAGAAAACTTGGTTTTAGAAACCGGGGGGTCTGGGAGGTATGGAATACCCTCCAGGTACACTCAAATTGTATAAGATAAATTACCAAACATCGAGTGATTTATAATATAGAAAGCCCCCCAAAAAAATAATCTCCCTCCCGGGCGACGGAAGGCACTAAATGGTAAATTAGTGCGAGCAGGCAGCAGTAAAGTAAAACAGTTTTTCAAAACAGTAAAACTTTAGGTTTTACAATTAAATGACACAAAATCAAGTTTTTTTGACGTTTGACGAATCAAAACTTTGCAATCCCCCGAAACGGCAGTTGTAATTACGAATATATTTTATATAAATTGCGTTTAAATACGAGTAAATACTGGAAATAATTGAAATTAAGAAGAAAAAAAGGCCGCACAGGGTTTCCACTCGTCTAGAAAACCTGAAATATCTGGACAAGTCGGGGAATATAAAATTGTTCAAATTTTGTAATGAAAAATTCATGAAATTTTATATATTTAAGCAAGTCAGGAAAATTAACACTTTTAGCATGGAAAATTCTTTGAAATTAAAAAAAAATCAAAATGTTATTTAAAAAAAATTATGAAAATGGCGAAAATCATTTTTTTTTAATTTGTATGTTTTTCTATATTGTAATCTTACGATATCGTTTACTCGATCAATATTTTATTTTTAAAATTTTGCAAATATCAAAAATTACGGAAAATTACCAATTTTAATCATGGAAATTATTGCAATCAAAGAAGTTTAGTAGAATTCCTATTCAATTGTTTTTCGTTTAATAATTCAACTGTTTGTTGGATTATTCAAGTGGTCTATTCAACAATTCAAAAAATTTTTTTGATAATTTAAATGGTTTTGGTTTAATAATTCAGTCGTTTTTTGGTTCAACAATGCAACTGTTTTGTCCAAAAATGTTTTGTTTATGAATTCAACCGATTTCTTTAATAAATTCAACTGTTTGGTTCAATAATTTAACATTTACACTTTGCCGAGTTGGACCGTTCTAGAGGGATATTTTTAATGAGTAAAGCGCAACAATTCAATTATTCTTCAATCAATAATTTTTCTGCTCTTTTTCAACAAATCAACTTTTTTATGAAAAAAAGCTACTATGTCAAAAAATGCAACTGTTTTATTTGATAAATTCAACTGTTCTGTTAAATAAATTTAGCCGATTGGTTCAATAGTTTAACCGCTTTGAACAATATTTTAACTATTTTTCGTTTAATAATTCAATTATTATTTTTGGTTCAACAACTCAATTATTCTTGATTCAACAATGTAATTTTCCCCGATTCATTAATTCAACTGTTTCTTTAACAATTCAACAGATTTACGAACAATTTTACTGTATTTTCAACAATTCAATTGTTTTATGCAAAACAGCTACTACACTCAAAACTGCTTTTGTACGGGCGATAGGGCCCGCATAAAAGGAATCCCTTCAATAAAATATTTAATTTTTTAGTCATACTATACATTTGATAGAATTTTTTTATATACCGCACAAAAAAATTACCATAAACAATTCCACATATTAAAACCGCATAAAAACAGATTTGACTGTACTTTGTCAAAAATGCAACATTTTTGTTCAACAATTCAACTGCCTAGGTGTTATATGTTCAACTGTTGGGTTTAATAATTTAACTGCTTTATTCAAAATTTAATTCATTCAAACTTCAATTTTGCGTGATTCAGGAATTCGGATTTTTACTTAATTTTCCTGTTTTTTTTCAAAAATTCAACTGTTTTATTCAATTACTTTAGCTGTTTTATTCAATAAATTCAGTTGTTTTGTTTAATAAATTCGGCTCATTGATTCAATAGTTTAACTGCTTTGGACAACAATTTAATTATTTTTAGTTTAATAATTCAATTGTTTTTGATTAAACAATTCAATTGTCATTCATTCAATCAATTTAATTTTTTCATGAATCAGTAATTCAACTGTTTCTTTAACAATTCAGCAGATTTTTCAACAATTTTACTGTATTTTCAACAATTCAATTATGGTATTGTGCAAAAATACAACTTTTAGGTTCAATAAATTTAGCTGTTGTGGGTAATAAATTCACTGTTTTATTCAATAATTTCATTTTGTTGAATAATTAAATTGTTTTTGGTTCAATAATTCAATTGCCCTTAATTTAATAATATTTCTTGTTTCAGCAATTCAAATGCTTCTTTAACAATCCAACAATTTTACTGTTTTTCAACAATACAATAATTATTTTGTGTAAAAAAACTACTACATTCAAATCTGTTTTTGTGCGAAGACAGACCGTATAATAGGAATCCCTTACAAACTATTTCATTTTGTTGATATATCGCACAAAAATATCGCATATAAACAATTCTAAATATAAATACTGCATAAAAGCACCGCATAAAAACAGGTTTAGCTGTATTTTATCAAAAAATTCAACTTTTTGGTTCACTAATTCAACTACTTGGTGTTATAAATTCAACTGTTAGGTTTAATAATTTAACTGCTTTGTTCAACTATTTAATTATTTTTGGTTCATCAATTGAATTATCCTTGACTCAACAATTTAATTTTCTGTGATTCAACTTCAACCGTTTCTTTAACAATTCAACAAATTTTTCATTATTTCACTGCATTTTCAATAATTTAATTGTTTTGTGCTAAAAAGCTGCTACTATGTTAAAAATGCAAGTTTTTGATTCAATAAATTTAGCTGTAGTGTGTAATAATTTCAACAGTATCTTAACTGGTCGTAATCTTTAAAGTTTTTGGAGTGGAATGAACGATTGAATCGCTCCGATTTCAGTAAATTGTACGTTAAGTTGAAATTTACAGTTAATTGCTTAGTTAATTGCTCAACCTTGATAATACATATATCTATTGGATTTTGAGTTACAGTATTTTCTTTTTATCATTTCTTAAAAATGATTTCAAACTTTACTTATGTAAAGTTACCTTTTTTACTTGCTTTTTATGTCATTTGTAGTATGTTTGACTTATATTCTGAAATTTAAAGTTACATGCCACCCCAATTTTTCTATTCTTTGGTGTAATAATAAAGAGCCTCTTATTTTCTTATTGTTATATCTGGCGCCCTTTTCAACAAAAGCATTGTAGTTTTCCTTAGTTGGTTGTTCGACATGCACCCGAATAAAAAAACTGACGAGATTTTCCGAGAAATTATGCGGGTTATAGTACAACAATCTAATTTAAAACAACCTATTATTCTAAGCACGTTAAAGTTCGCTAGCTTATGTCCTGCATCGAAGACTAAGTTTCCAGGAGCTTGCGGCAAGTTTACCGATTGAACTAAAAAAGATAGATTACTAGTCGCCGTAGACAATATTTTTTACCTTACTGTGGTTGTATTTTATCTCATCTTGGAAGGTTGGTTAATTAATTTTAAAATAATGTATATTTTCCAGTGTTGGTTGTATTTAGTTAGACTGAACGAGAAACTAGATTTCGTCAACTGCCAAAATCTAAAAATGCAGTTGAATATAATTATTAGGCAGTCATGTTTATTAAAATAAGTTAGTAATATCTAAGTTTGGTATTAATTAAAACTTACCTACTGGTAAGTATTCAGAAAAATGTTTTAAACGTTTCCGCTTTTAATCAGTTTAAACATTACCTAGATTCGTTATAACTAACAAAATAATTAAAAAACCCTGTTCTATTTGTGCTAGTAATTTTTTTGTGCCAATAAATGTGGAGGAAGAATTTTCAAAAATTACTCAACACTTTGCTCCGACAAGAGGAGCAAAGTCACACCAAAAATATCAACGACAACCAGGAACTGGACCACCCACAACCAAAGAAATAACAACAGTAATAAAAAAAATAAAAACGGTAAAGCTCCTGGAAGAGACGACGTAAGCATATAGAACTCATAAAGTACGGAGGAAACGAAGTATACAACAGACTAAGTCAACTAGTATTACAGGTATGAAATAAAAGAAAATGCCGAAAAAATGGAGGAAGGCGTAATAATCCCACTGAAAAAAGGCTCTGACGTCATTTGCAAGAACTATCGAGACATGATGCTTCTGAACTATGCTTACAAAGTACTCTTTACGATAATCCTCGGAAGACTGAAAGAATACATGAAAAAAATAGTAGGCTCATATCAGTTTGGATTCACAGAAGGAAACTCTACTGTGGATGCAATACATATTGTGAAGCAGGCCAAAGAAAAACAAAATAATATAACATTAACCTCCACATGCTGTTCATAGTAGACTTTGAACAGACATTCGATAAAGTAAAGAGAAAAATTATACAAAGAGAAGGAAATAATGAAGATACCCTACAAACTAATCAGACTGATAAGGATACCACAACTTACGTCAGAACAGAAAAAGGTGAAACAGAGGTAGGGTGAGACAAGGAGACGCTCTGTCGGCAGCCTTGTTTATCATAGCACTAGAAAAACTTTTAAAAGTTGGACGTTAAAGAACAACTAACTACGAAAAAGGGCAGATCATCGCATATGCTGACGACATCGTCATTTTGGCAAGGTCACGAAAGAGATTGGAAGAGATTTTAAGAAAACAAGAACGGCCGCATTAAATGTGGGATTACTGATCAACAAGAAAAACAAAATACATGAGATGCAACAACTACAGCACACACAGACAGATTAATGTGACTATAGACGACCTAACCCTTGAAGAAGTAAACAATTTCAACTATTTACTTGGGAAAAAATCATTGACAAAGGTTGCAACAGAGAGAAAGAAATGAGGTAAATATTACAAACTGAAAGCAAAGCTTTTCGTATGAATAAGACACTGTTCAAAGATAAACAACTAAAAGAGAGACTAAAATAAAAATATGATTGTATAAGACCCCAATTATACCGGTGGTAACTTAAGCGGTGAAGACGCTGTGTTTTCACAACAAGAAACAGAAACCTCAAGACCATTTGAAAAGAAAGTGCTATGCACAATTCTACGACTAAAAAAGATGCAAACGATGTCCCCAGACCCTTAGTGAATCATGAGATTGTTAAAAAAAATAATGGCCATGATATAGTAAAACACATGAAATCTCTGAAGATTAGATGGATAAGTCACATCGTGGAAGAAAAACAACAACGACATAATAAAGAAGATAACGTTGTGAAAAACCAGTAGAGGAAAGAAAGGGGGAGAGACCAAGGATAATATGGCAAAACCAAGTGATAAACGAACCTAACATCGATGGGAAAAAACAGAAAATAGTCAGAGATGGAGAAAAATTGTCATATGCAAAACTGTGAACAAGAAAAAGGAATAGACACGACGAAGTGAAGACAAACTTGTAATAGTGAGGACTAATCCACCTCTTAAATCGGATCTGTAAATTCTAAATAGGATAGCGATATTCTACAAAAATGTAAAGCTGAAATAATAATAATAATAATTTTTTTCATCATTTACAATTTCATCAGCAGTCAAGTTTCCTAAAGCTTCCTTCACTTCCTCAGTATAAATGTGCGTACGTAAAAATAACTTTTTTAAATGAGTTAAAGGGGTGCAACAGTAGGAGCGACTGAAAATTCTATATGACATATCAAAACAGTTGGCCAGTGACTTTATTACAATGTAAACAAGTTTTTATGCGAACAATAAAA
Organism: Lycocerus yunnanus; assembly: GCA_036346125.1. Lineage (NCBI taxonomy): Eukaryota > Metazoa > Arthropoda > Insecta > Coleoptera > Cantharidae > Lycocerus > Lycocerus yunnanus. The sequence goes on from JARFIX010000008.1 coordinate 9,456,496, forward strand.
CCAGAATTGCATGTAGTATCGCAAGCTAAATATTAATATTCTTACAATGTCATAGTAGAATGGGCAAACTAGACATTATTTTAATTAATCTTATCTTCTATACTACATATAAATTTTAAAATGTGTTTATTTTTAAAATTTTTGTATTCCTTGGAATAATAATTACAACTTGCAGTGAATAAGAAATCTTGTAAAATGCTTTAAATCGCGAAGTCGAACCTCTTGATAGAATACTGACGGATTAATGGTGAGCCTATAAGGGTGCGTCATTGCTTATTTAGATGGACTTTCGGATGATTCTAAGAGTATTAAGGATATAAAGCTTTTCCAGATAGCCCAGCGTCCTTTATACACTAGTAAAATTATTCTTGGTAATTCTGATCACAATGTGAAGACATTGTAAGTTTTATTTTGAATAATTTGTTTTGTAAAAATAACATTATTATAAGTATTATAATACTTTCCATTAAAATTATAATTGTGTGTTGCTATGAAATTTATATAATTGAATGTAAAATACTCTGTGTTTAGCACAACGATGACCACAAAATTAACAGCAAACCGAAGCTATAGATAAGCGCACTGTGTTCAACGTACAATATACCACAAATAGAACACAAAATTCAAATTAATATTCGACAGTAAACCATTCAATTTACAAAATGTTACTTATGAATATGGTTCTATATTTCCGGGATGAAAACCTTTCCACGAATTCTTCCTAACGATAGATTCGAAATTCGTCATCCCATTAATAATTTAACGACTAAACGTGACATTATTTTGAAAATATAAATTATTATAGTTTCACTTTTCATCAGTTCATTGTAAAAAACAATTGCTGTCGATTGCCGTTTTGTCTTAGGGGTATTTAATTCTAAGAAATTTTTAAATTTCACTTATGTAGATTTATTATTATTGATCAAGTAGAAAAATAATTTCAATCGAAATAGATTTTTTTCTCGTCAGTTTCTCATACAATGGGAACCAAGAGTTGGTGTCAAAGAAACTTGTTGGCAATTGATTTGCACAAAGCGACTTGCTTTATAACATTTCTTGTCTTTTTTTATCATGCCAACAATAATTAAAGAGAAAAACATCAAATATTGAGTATCTTCAAATATAAGGAAAGCAATGCCGTTCGATTGAAAACATTTTCATACTTACTCAATACAAGGAGAAACAAGAAGCTTAAAACAATGATTTACCATATTATTTCCCTACATTTGGTTTGAAGACTTGGCGCACTTTACAACAAATAGTACAACAGTATTAAAATTCTAACTGAGAACTAAATGAAATGTTCTCTAATATAAACCAAAAGATTTTACGAAAAGAAATATTTTCTACAAAATATTATATTGTTTTATAAAGAACAAGAGTAGGACTTTTCATGACGAGTCTTCAGAGTTGACAGACGAGTGGAGCAAGTATGACAAGTACAGACGAGCCACAAAATAAACAGTTACTTTTGCTCCGAATATACAAGTTATTTATTCTTCAAACATAAAAAATGTGCTTTTTGAAGTTGAAAAAGTTATTATTATATTTAATTAACATTACGCTTTTACTTTAGTACCACCCATCCCCGGCAGTAAAAAGTAAATCTTTGAGTTTGTCAGTTGAATGACACGATACTGTTTATGTCAGTTACGTTTTTCAGGATTTGCTACGTGCAAAGCTCTATTCTTTACCTCATTCTAGCCTTGTCAGTGGAATACAATATAAAATATGTTATACAGTATACAGCTATTTTGAATAGTCTCTGTGTTTATCTTAGAAACGAAGGAATTGCCTATAATTTTATTATTGTTAAAATTCCACAGCAGTTGCTTTTAAATTGTATGTTTTTGAAAACCGTTCTAGCTTACAAAAAAATAACAAAAATTTGATTTCTTTATTTTGGCTGGCCTTTAGCTATCTTTTTAAGATCTTCATTAATTTACTGTTGTTAGTCAATTTTAAGCTAATGAAACTCAACTGAAGAAAAATATTAAACAAGTGTTTTTGCAATTTTTACATTTTTTTAACTAAATTTTGATGCATCACTGCGGGTAAAAATTTTATTCCAAAAAAATTTATTATTTTAACAGGTTTTTAGATATTGACAAAACAAATAGTACCTATCAAGTTTTTAATTCAAAGTAATTTAAAATAGTTTAATTTTTTAAGATAAAAATCTCTATTTCAATTTATTTATTATTTATTCCAAAAAAAAAATTGTTTATTTGAAAAAAATGTTTTGATGTTCTTATCTCATTAGTAACGAGTGGAAAAAATACTTCAGTTACTGAAACAATTATGGTACTTGTTCTAGTCTAATTTAAAGTATTACCAAAGTTCGGAAAGTTTTCCAAGTTTTCACTAAACATTTTCTTGTCGTTTACCCTAGATTATAAACATATTCTGCATTTGTTATTCTAGCTTTCACAATTTTCAATAAGTTATTATGTGCAAAACTTACATCTAAAGAGCAATCCTTGTCATTTTATAAAAAATTATTTCCGGGGTTGGGTGAAGGAAGTACATACATGGGCTAAAAAGTTCGTATCGTTTTGAAGAAAAAAACATTTTTTTGGCAAAATTCAATTTTATTATTCAACATAGTTGACTTCGAGGGCGATACACCGATTATAGCGAGCTTCCAACTTTTCGATACCATTTTTGTAATACGATTTGTCTTTAGCCCCAAAATAGGTCTCTGTTTCGGTAATTACTTCTTTATTGGTACTAAATTTCATTCTAGCAAGCATTTTCTTGAGGTCTGCAAACAGGAAATAGTCGCTGGAAGCTAAATCTAGAGAATACAGTGGGTGGAGAAGCAATTAGTAGCCCAATTCATTAAGTTTGACTATCGTTTTCATCGACTTGTGACACGGTGCATTGTCTTGGTGAAACAACACTTTTTTTCTTCAAATGAGACGTTTGCTATATATTATATTATTGTGGTTTTTTCGTGAAAGGGCCCCTTCAAAATTCCGTTGCAATACTATAAAAAATTTAACCCAGTTGTCTAGGATTAATCAGCGGAGAGCTATGAGACTTACCCAGTAGTGAGTTCTAAGGTTCGCAGCTCTGAAAATGAATAAATGTTCGGCGACCACAGCGCAATTAAAACTCGAATATTGAAACGTGATTTCAAAAATTTGCTTTATTGCCAAACCGATTTTGGGACAAAATTCCAAATATGCCAGATGGTGTAATTGTGTTTTGCTTGGTAATTGAAATTTAAATTTAAAATTGGAAATCATTTGCTGAAATTTAAACCACCAAACAATTCTGTGTCTTGTGTAAATCTTTACAATGGTAATAATTTTTAAAATAATTATTCAAAAATGTTTTAACACAAATAAAATTTTATTAAACTAGCGCACAAATGTTCAACGACTGACCTTATTATCACTCCAGGTGTTGGCCTAATGCTGCCTTCAATTATCCAATTCACATCCAAAACTCGTTGACTCGTACAAATAAAACTTTGATAATTCAAAAAATAGCTCCTCTTTTCGACTCCAATACAAACTTATTGACTCGCTGCACAAATCAAACTTGAATAACTCCAAAAATGGCTCCTCTATAAAATTTTTCATTTGCTGTCTTTGCAGATTCGATAAATCCAACCAAAAACTTTGATCAACTCGCAAAAATAAAACAGACGACCCCGTCTTCAGAAAGCTTATTCACAAACTCAAAAATTTACCGCTTTCACGGCAACGCAAATCAAAAATCTCAAAATTCACGTCCTCCAGCTGACGTGCATTCAGTCTCCAGTCCTCAGACCAACTCTATTTTTTATTTCTTTTTCAAAATTGCCAACATTCAAAAACATTCTTTTCGTTTCCAAATTTTAAATTTTATCCTGCCATAAACAAACGGCGCACAAAACACACTAATGTCAAATAATCACACTGTCAAATTCATCAAAACAAATCATGATTTTGTGTAAAAGGTGTTGAAAGTAACAATTTTTTTGGCATTCTTGTTGGCCAAATAAAGCAAATTAATTTTGTTGATCTTCAAATTGATCAACAAATCGAAATTCTTAAAAAAAACATTTATTCTTTCTCGCAGTGGCAAGAAACCCAACACTACTGGTAAGAAACTAGTAAAAAACCATTTTATTGTATTTCTGAAGTCTAACTTCAAAAATATCACCACATTATATTGCCAACAATGCTATATAATAGTCGCTGTTGATTTTTTTTCCCTTTTCAAGATAATCTATGAACAAAATACCTTCCGCATCCTAAAATACAGACGTCATAACCTTGCCAGCCGACTGTTGTGTTTTTTTTCCTAGCTTTGGATTGGGTTCGTCGCGTGCAGTCCACTTACCTAACAGCCTATTGGACTCTGGAGTGTGGTGATGGATCCATGTTTCATCCATTGTCACATACTGATGCAAAAATTTGGGTTTATTGCAGTTGAACAACTTCAAACACTGCTCCAAATCATCAATACGTTTTTGCTTTTGATCTTGAGCTTTGTGAGTTTTGATTTTAAGCGATGTAATTACTTTGTAATTTTCACAAACTTCGGTATCCTTTGTTATACATTAGTATTATTTCCCCAATTCGTCATTCTTTGGATATTTCTTCCAAATCTGAGCTCATATAACTTGACAGCACTTTGTCTTTTTGAGGACTTTTCATTTTCTTTATTATCGTCATTTATTCATCTCATGTCGGTTTCAATTCAATTTTGATATATTTTCTATTTTCCCACACTCGTGCTCTTTTTGTCTGCATTATCTTTGTTTATCAGCTTTTCAAAATGTCTTTTTCATATTTTCTTTCTTCTTTCGTGGTTCCATTTTCCTCCTTCATTACTCTTGTTCTAATTTTAGGTTTTCTTGTCTATTATTTTACTTTTCTATAGAACTTTTTGCACGATTTTTCTCTGTTGTCCTTTTCTACTTTTTCTATCGTATTTTCCGACCAGTTATTTTTATTTTGCTGGCGTAACTTTTCTACTTCCGTTCTTACTTTCGAGTATTCTTCTCTGCCTGCTTGTTGCCTTGATCTTAATCACTTTTCTATAGTTCTCTTTTTTTGGTCGAATATGTGATCACTTCAAAATTTAGCTTGGCTTCGGCCATGTTGGGTCACGACGCTTCTGGCGAGAAGCAACGATGAAGAAGAAGAAAGTAGTCACTGGTCAGCTACCAATGTTGAACATGCTCTTTCGTATTCATTGTCGAACCATTATTCTTTTCTTTTCTTCCATATCACACATTTATTTCCGTGCTTATTTCTTTTATATTTTCGCAGATCACTTTTGTGATCTTACTTACTACGTCTACGTAGTTTCTCTGTTAGTTTCTCTTCATGTTTGAATTTAGTGTTTTTATTATTGAATCTTATCATTGTCCATTTGTTTTTTTGCTGCTTCTTTTTCTATCTAGACGTGACTTTTGTTTAATCTACATTATTACCAAAAAATGATTATAATCGACATTTTTTGCTCTCCTGTATGGTATTTACTGTCCTCATATGAAAACACCATGACTCCACGCCTGGTCTTATCCATGTGATTTATTGTATCTTCTTATGTTTGTATTTCGTACTACTTACAGTCATGTTTAAGGGCTCAGCCAAGTTGCTCAATATTTGCTCATTGTTATTTCTAAAATTGTCTCGTTAAAATCTAAATTTTATTATATAAAAGTTTGAAATTTGGTATCTTTATATTGAGACTGAAAGCTGATTAAATTTCTTTGATTAAATTAAGTTTTCAGAATTGAAAAAACGACAATGGTCGACAAATAAAAAATGCAGATCATTTTATGTTATGTTACTTACAGTGTTACTGAAGCTAAACATTTCAAAATTTAAAGAAAACAATTAAAATAAAATGTAAAACCTTTTAAAAGACCAAGAATTATTAAAGTCACTGGATGACAAACAAGAATGGGATATCAACTAATACTGCTCAGGAAGCAACGGTGCTTATCAACAGTAGCAACAAGTAGTTAATAAATCTAAAGATTATGATGTATCATCATCGTTCGCGTCTGTTCATTGCTAACACACGACAAAAGTTTCTTACTTTAAAAAATTTTTTTTCAAGTGGTGCGATATTTCAAACGTTCCATTGTAACACCCTCGCGAACTGTAAATTTAACTAATTTACTAATAAATGTTATTTATGTTAGTGGAGACGATAAAAATAAACTGTTTTAAAAGTTAGGTTAATAGAATTCTCCACTTCCATTTGTGTGGAAAATTAATTTAATATGTATGCACTTGGAACGACTGTGACGAATGTTGGTTAAATTGGTACACGCTGGTGCATCAGTTATTAAGTACAATACATTACTACCACCGAATGAATATCTTTCGTAATTTATCCCGTCATGATCTATAACGCACCTCGTCCCAAGAGTTTAATATTACGCGTAAGTCTGGGAATCATTTATCATGTCTGTATTATTAGAATTGACATCACGATCTGGTAGGCGCAAGGAAAACGCACGAGCGATGAACCGCTGAACGTGACCATTAAAATGCCGCATGTGTAATCATGGGGGTGCGGCATCTCAACTGCGGGGTGGCTAATACATTATATTGGGTCAAATTCATATTTAGTTTTTACTATTGTTGTCAGTTTACAAATTTGAATTTTATTTTAATTTTAATGGTTCTTCAGGATTAAGCTATGTGGTATTCTCAGCAGGAACAAATATTTGAAATGTGTTGTAACTATTTTGCGAATATATAATTGTTTGCAAAATATACACTACTTAAAGCAGCAATTTCAATTGTATCATTTTCATGAATAATTACATAATATTATTTAAGTAAGTTATAGTTGTTATATACATACGACTTAGAAGTTATTCATTAAAATTTAAAAAATTAATAAAATCAGGAGATGTATTTTAAATTTATTTCAGTAGGTACCATGGGTAGGTATATTAGAAGAGATGAGAAATATCGCAGTAAATATTCTTCAATATGTTAAATATTATTAAAATTAATGTATAAGTAAGAATGGAAATTTCTTCTTACTTACAATATTGCCAGGAATGTATCTGACCCGGCCCATGTAAGGGCCTAAAATAAATCTAAATTGAAGTAAAGAAATACTTAAAATAATTGTTTTCAATTATGTTTTATATATCTCCACGTACCGTAAACAGAATGCCAGGTTTCTCTACCTACTTCAACCGATAAGGAATTTCTCATAAGATTACATAAGAAACTTTAATTTCGATTTTTTCAAAAATATAAGAATACTATAACTTATGTAGAAATCAGCCAAGTTCACCGGGAGCCAAAAGTTTCATTAGACTTATCTTGCGTATGCAAATATCTACGTTTTTTTAGAATAAAGATAATCCATGGGATCCCATAAAATCCCTGTACAACAAAGGTGTACAAAAAACATTAAAAACATACGAAAAGTAAAAAGATGTAAAAATTAAGACCGCGCTGTAGTTTAAAATAGTTTACATTTTTAACTTAAAAGTACTTATTATAGATCTATAAAGAAATGAAATTGTCAGGCAAGAAAATTAATAATAAATGAGAGAGGTACAAATAATACCGAAATTATTTATGAAAACAAAACTAAACCTGAACATGTTCGTTAATATTAAAAGTCGTTAAGCTCTTAATTTCGACTTGGTTCCAAAATAATATCTTGATACTTTACGTGTAAAGGCTATAAGCTAAGAATAAGAAGTGAACCGTGTGTTTAGTAAATGTGCTAATTGTTTGCCACAGCTAAAAGTTGATAAATTAACTGGAAAAACGTGAAAGAAACAAATAGTAGCTATCGTTAAAATTATACCTTTGTGTGATATTAAAAGTATTCGTGTTCAATTAAATGTAGTGGGTTTGGGTTGAAGACGAATACCATTTCGCAATCGCCGAGTCTATAAAGTGAACCAGCAAACAGCAAACGAATAATTAACCAAGGCGGCGCTCGAGAAGGCGATAACGAGGCCGCTGTTCATCGATCCGTATAACTCGGCGTATTCATTAACGTTAACGCTACGGGACTCACAGTTACACCACCCCTCGTACTCGCATTATATAACACATGCTGGGATGTCAACGTATATAATCCGTTACGCTATGTCACTAATAAACAATATGTAGATACGTGATTTTTTTAAATTATTATCGATTGCTGTAGTTTACATATTTTCACATTTATAATTAGTATCGTTCTGTATTCGGCTTCTGTTAGAATAATTACCATGCTAATGGTAACATTAAGTTTTCTGTCATCATTCAGTTAATCGATACCATCGGTATTATAGGTAGTTGCATTTACTCCTAATACGTCAGTAACTAATTAAGAATATAATTGCTAATGCTGTAATCGTTCAATTTGGGACTTACGTGATCGCTTGTAATCGTATTATTATTATTCAATACTAAGACAGTAGAGGACGTATCCCATTAACCCTATAAATAACAATTAGATCACATCAGTGTATCCGCCACGATCAAGAATAGGACTACGGTTTCCTGCTCTCTAGCCTGCCGGTATATACTTCACGCCAAATGCTGCTTCCAAGTCCCAGATGAATAAATTAAAAACAGAATGTTCATCATTGTCGTTTGTAAGACTCTTTTTTTATATAATGCTATCGGTGGGTAAAATTATAGGATTCTAGTTCTACGTATGTAACACGTACTATAAATTTGGTAGCGCTGGCTAATGCAGTAGTGATCCAAAGTCTAAGATAAGTAGAATATAGGAAACGGCGAGAAACCATCCTATTTATTATAGGAGTATTAATTATTATGAAAGTTGTATTCGTTGATTCCAAGTTAAATCAACAACACATCGGAAATTATAATTTCGGTATTTTGGTCTTTGCGGAGTTGTAAAAGAGCTAAAACTAAACAGGTGGCTAACTTTTTATTTGAAATATGTATGGTTATCCTATTTTGAAGTGTCAATGATTTGGTACACTTTCTTTGAATATTTGAAATGTTCTATAATATAAATCTTGAAACAAGGAGGCAAGTACATTATTATTTATAGTGTTCGATCGGTAGAATAGCACACCATGCTTTCTCGACAAACTTCAGAATCAAACTGATTTTCTTTGTGTGATTACTTAAAACTTTAGTTTGTTTGACGCCAGTTAACGACGTACCAAACTATTCAGTACCTCGCTCAAGTTTCTATTAGGTAGACAATTTACCACATTTCACGAAATATTTAACTGTACATTTACAAAGTTAATTTATATGGAATATTCTCAAAGAAGTAAATATTCCCTATATTGTAATACATTAATTAAGCTTAATATTTTAAATAACGTTCGATTTACACAAAAACCAAACGTTTTACAAAATCTTTCAAGCTCGATCAAGATCTTCCCTAATCTCATCCATCTCTTCTCTTTGAATGCTTGTTTTATTATTTCATAATTCATTATTTTTTGTCGATAACTTTAGCTAATTTTAATTTTTTCAAATCGTCGAAACCACGATTTTTACCAATTCTTAATATTATTTAACTCTTGTCCACTAAATCTTTAGAAAATTCCAAATTTTGAAAATCCTTTCCAAGACTTGAAAAACCTCAACGGAATTTTGCGGCAACACACGTTGCCAGCTGTGTTGGAACTGTCAAAATTTAGCCATTGAGCGTTGAGTCGACCGTTTCATGTCAAGTTGCCAACCTTTCACAATAAAACTTTTAGCTTAGTTTTTAAATTTATTGGAATCTTATTTATTTTAAATTAAAAATTTTTAATTCACTGTTTGATCTAAAGTCACAATTTTACAATAATTAAAATTAACAATTTTATATTCATAACAAAGTAATTACCTTAAAACAAACAACTTCACACGGTGTCAATCGCCAATTCTTCATAAAATCTTATTTACAAATTTCTGTGCAGGTCCAAGATTAAATTGCTTTTTGTTATTTTTAAAGGGTGTGTACCAAGTCAAATATGTCACCGTTCTCAAGAAAACTAAAGCGACTACTATTGTCTCCCGATACTGGTGCACAAGAGGGTACTCTTCCATACTCTCCCAGACCTCCCCATGCACCTTAACATATTCACGTAGCCATTGCTAATTTACATACGTGGCATTGTTAGTCATTTCGCGAATCATTCATTAATAAGAAATCTTTCATAAGTTGGACAAGTTTTTCCCACCAGCTTTCAACAATGGGAAGTAAGTATGACTTTAGATTCCACGTTAAACTGGAGGTTTTGCTTACTTCCAATTGCTTTCAAAGTGGATTGTGAACTACTTGAAAAAGCTAATCGGAAATTCCAGATGGAAAATCATCACGTTGAGATAAATTAACAATCAGAAGTTTAGTTAGAAATGAGTGATGAATGATTTCAATTACATTTTTAGCGCAAAATTATGACTAAAGCGTTTTGTTCATTCTAGAAGTTAAAAAAGAAAGAAAATGGTACTTATTCGTAGATGAATGTTTCAGGTGTAAAAGTTATGTGTTACCTAAAAGAGAGAGGAAGGTAGTAGTGGAGAGTGAAATGAAAAGAAAGGAAATAGCTTCATCAGGAAAAAAAATTAAAATGTGGAAATCCAAAAGCTTAACAGTGAATGTGACCCAAAACCCTCTTCTGGATTACTTAATTGCTACAAAAAAAACACCAACACTGGAGAACGAATCAAAGAATTCAAGGTACCAATGAAATTTTTTCCAGCAGAAAGGAATGGTGCCAAAGAAACTGGTAAGAAAACTGAAAAATAGAAGTCGGATTACAGGCTTGAGTTATCCATTGAACATTAAAATTAAGTTTACCAGAGGTTATTGACAGCACACAATATAAAAGAATTATTTATTTATTTTTTATTATTTTTAGTAAATCTTAATTTATTTTTTAATTATTATTTAATTTATTTAAAAAACAATAATTTATTTCCTTTTGATTATTTTTAGTGAATCCTTCATTAAAACATTCCTCAGAATTTTAAATTTAGGGTATTTTAGGAGTATAAAAATATCTTTTCTAATTCCATTATATTATTCTTTGAACACAGAAATTAAGTTTACCGACAGCCATTAACAGTCCACGAAATAAACTAATAATTAATTATTTTCGTTTTTGATTATTTTTAGTAAATCCTCTATTGAAATATTCTGCAGTATTTCAAATTTAGAACATTTTAGATGTATAAAAATACTTTTTCTAATACCGTGAATTATCCTTCTTTGAACTACCATTGCAATACTAAAATAGTTATATATTTGTTCCATAACTAGCAACTTGCACAACCCTTTAATGCCCGATTTCTTCACTCATAGTTATCTTTAAGTTAGCGAACTTGTTCCCCAAAGTGAAAGAAGCAATTGCCAAAAACGCAAACTCAGAAGAATATGGCAAACAACTAGGCATCCATGTGACAAAACCAAACTGAACCGCCAGCAGAAGAGCTAAAACACTTTACATGACCTAAAAACAGATCGTTCGAAAATTACCTTGCTAATTTATCACCATCAGAATCGACTGACTATTCATTATGGAGAGCTACCAGACACCTAAAACGACCAACATCATTTGTACCTCCGATTAAAAAACCAAATGGAGATTGGGCACGAAGCGAACAAGAGAAGGCAGACACCTTTGCGGAACATTTAATTGGAGTCTTTCAACCATTTCCACAAGAAATTCAAGATGAGGAAGTAAATATCGAAAAGAAACCACCTTATAAACATCAAACTAAAAACCTTTTAAAATAGGTGAAGTTGAAGGAACGATAAGGAACCTAAATTTTAAAAGGCCCGGGTATGAACTTGTTACTGGGAGAGTACTGAAAGAACTGCCTGATAGAGGTGTGAGATTTGTGCTTTATATTTGCAATGCTATTCTTCGATTGAATGTTTTTCCGGCGCAGTGGAAGGTTGATGAAATAATATTGATTCAAAACCTGGAAAACCACCTCAAGATCCCACTTCGTATAGACCAATTAGCCTCCTCCCGATTTTGTCAAAGGTTTTTGAGAGAATGCTGCTGCAAAGAATAAAGGGTCTACCAATCAGGGGTTTGTTTTAAATTTTAAAAGAAACACATATTTTGTATGAAAATTTTCTAATTCTCTACTGAAATATGTTGTAGGGGCTTGAACATTTATGAATGGAAAACAATATCCGGTAAATGTCCTCCACGACTACGTTTGCAGACGTCGATTCTTTTAACAAAATTTTCGAATACATTTTGCATAATTGCGAACTTATTTCTCGGATGACGGCTTCGATATTTGTTTTAGTTCTGAAATTGTTTGTGGATTATTCGCGTAAACATTATCTTTCACATAGCCCCACAAAAGAAGTCCAATGGCGTTAAATCACAGGATCTTGCTGGCCAGTTGACGTCACCTTTTCGCGAAATTAAACGCCCGTTAAATTTAGTTTTCAATAGTTGGATTGTTTCTCGCGCTGTATGGCACGTAGCTCCATCCTGTTGAAACCACAAGTCTTCCACACCCATATCATCCAAAATAGGCCATAAAAATTGGTTACCATATCCCTATAGCGAACTCCATTGACAGTAACGAAAGCACCAGCCTCATTTTCGAAAAAATAGGGACCAATGATGCCCCTACCCATAAACCACACCATACAGTGACACGAGATGGATGTAGTGGTTGTTCAACAACTGCTTTTGGATTTTCAGAAGCCCAAATTCGACAATTTTGCTTGTTAACATACCCGTTTAAGTGAAAATGTGCTTCGTCCGAAAAGATGATTTTTTCTGAAAAACAAGCACCACGTTCAATGATCCAATCAGCAAATCTAAGACGTTGAGAATGATCTGCTGGCTTTAATTCTTGTACCAGTTGTATCTTATAAGGCTTTAGAGCTAAATCCTTCCGTAAAATTCGCCATGTGGTCATTGTGGACAGGCCTAATTGTTGAGAACGTCGTGAAACCGATAAATTTGGGTCCTCTGTGACACTTTCACGTACTGCAGCAATATTTTCGATTGAACGACATGGACGAGCACATATTTTTGTGCTTACGTTTACTACTGAACCGGTGGACTCAAATTTTCGCACTAAATTCGCAATTGTAGTCTCAGATGGACGATCGTTACAAATAAAAATATCGCGAATTTTGCGAAATGTAGTCTTCACGGATCGACCATTTTCATAATGGATTTGAATTATCTTAACACGATTTTCGAGCGAAATCAAAGGCATTATATTAAATGTTGACCTTTTTTTATACATATGATAAAAAACTGAATAACAGAACTGCCTACTTGACCTATTTCAACCAAATTTAAAAACAAACCCCTGATTGGTAGACCCTTTACAACCAGTATTAACCAAGAAAAATGTTATACCTGAACATCAATTTGGATTTAGAAAGCAGCATTCCACCATAGAACAAGTGCATCGTGTTGTGGAGGTGATAGCAAAAAACCTCGAAGATAAAAAGTTTTGTACGGCTGCATTCATAGACATTTCCCAGGCGTTTGATAAGGTTTGGCACGAGGGTCTTCTAATAAAAATAAGTCAACAAGTACCTGATTTCTACCTGCTCTTAAAATCATACCTTACCGAAAGAATGTTTCGAGTAAAGTGTAAGGAAGCATATTCGAATCTATCCCCAATAGCTTCCGGAGTACCCCAGGGCAGTATTCTCGGTCCAGTACTCTACCTCATATTCAGCAGACCTACCAACAACAAGATTTACATCTACCGCCACTTTTGCGGATGACACGGTGATCATGGCTTCACATAAGAGCGCAACTCATGCATCAGAGGACTTACAGGAGAGCTTAAACCAAATCCAGAGCTGGTTGAGAAAATGGCGTATAAGAGCTAACGACTCCAAATCGGTGCATGTCACGTTCACTATGAAAAGGGGAAGTTGTCCACCAGTAACTTTGAATAACCGTATATTGCCGCAGGCTGATGAGGTGAAGTACCTGGGCATGCACTTAGACAGGCGCCTTACATATAGAAAGCATATATGGACAAAAAGAAAACAACTTGGGCTTAAATTCAGAGAAATGTACTGGCTCCTGGGACACAGATCTCAACTATCTCTGGAAAATAAAGTTCTCTATATAAATGCATCATAAAACCCGTATGGACGTACGGTATTCAGCTATGGGGATCAGCCAGCAATTCTAACATCGAGATCCTGCAGAGATACCAGTCAAAGGTGCTCCGTACTATTGCTGATGCTCCGTGGTATGTGCCAAATCAAGTTATTCACAACGATCTTCGCATAAAACTAGTGAAAAGTGAAATAAAATCCTACAGTGAAAAACATCAAAATAAATTAAGTGTCCACCCAAACAAGCTAGCCAAGAATCTACTAGTGAACAACGCATCATGTAGACTAAAAAGGTATCATCCTCAAGATCTCCCAAACAGATTTGTATAAGTGAAAATACTTATCTGTACCTACTACTTATATAAAACTCAACAATACCATGTTTTAGTGTAAGTGATTTTGTAAAGGCAAAGTCATTGGACTTTAACTTTTATGACAAGTTGTGTTAAACTATTTACTGAATGTTTTAGAAAACAGATTGTAAATTATCGTGGATGTCAATAAAAAAAAGTTAGCAAACTTCAGGTTAAATTGACAAAATAACCAATCAGACATCAACAAAACAAATAAATCAATCATCTGATTGGTTACTTCGTCAATTTAACCTGAAATTCGCTAACTTGAAGATAACGTAATAAACGATAACGATAAGATAACGAGTGAAGAAATTGGGCATAAATAGGCTTTATACAATTAACCATTTATGCCCGATTTCTTCACCTAGAGTTATCTATTAGATAATCTTTTTATAAATAAATTAGAGAAGAAACCAATCAGACAGAAGCAAAACAAAAAAATCAGATATATGATGGAATACTTAATTATATAATAATATTTAATAATACTTATAAATAATATAATAATATTAATAATACTTATGGTTAATTTATCTAATAGGTAGATTGTCTAATAGATATCCGTAGGTGAAGAAATCTAGCATTAGTCATACTGGCGCGGCATGGTGATATTACGTCATATCTAAAAATCAGAAATAAGACGAAATATGCAACATTTAGCAATCCAAGCAATTAGTTTAAATTATCTTGCTTGAAGCAGGTACCTACCACCCCAGCAGAAGTAATCTGACTCCTGCTTTTGTACCGTCAATTGCGGTATATAGCGTCCGGCACTAGTCCTAATATACTTTCGTTCCAATAGCCCAAATAACGATTTTCAATCGACTGAATGTCTTGATGGAATCGTTCTTTTGTTCATCACTTACAGCACCTAAATTTTTGTAAAAATTTAAGTGTGAATGCAAAAAAATTTTGATCTTTGAAAAGTTTTCTGATTTGGGTCCAACAAATATATCTTTTTATTTTTCGACACTAATTTTTTGGGCATTTTTGATACTGAAATTCTTTGGAATCTGTCGTTCCATAGTTTTCAGTAAACTCAATTTTATATTTAGGTAGCGGAGGAAAAATATATTTTGTTTGTGGGTCTACCAAATGAATTGCCTGAACACCACTTGTACGATGCTCGTACATGATTCGTTGATTCCAATCTTTTTATGTAGTGATCAGATGTTGCACGACTATCCCACAATCATAGAAAACAATAAACCTTATGACCGTTTTCTTTACCAAGAGGTATCTATTAGATAGCTATCTAGTGGATAAATTAACAAAGTGGCTAATCATATTTCTGATTTTTTGTTTTGTTCTGAGAAAAGATGGGGCCGATTAAGAGTCGGAACAGGTTTAATGCCTATACCGTGAAGCAGACGACGACGACGTTGTGGTCTGATTGATTACTTCGTTAATTTATCTAATAGATCGGAATTGGTGGAAGTGATCACAGTAATAAGAAATGCAATTGTTGCAACTAACAATATGCAGTCTAATTTATTAATAAGCAGTACTTACGTATTAGAAACTTACAGTATAACTTTAGACTAATTTGAAAATTTAAAAATTTTCAACGTTTTTTAACTGATAAAATGAAAGTTTTTAATTCATTTTTATAAACATCAATTCCGATCCGCTTTAAATTCATGAATTTTTGTGTAAAATTAGAGACTCCAACTACGTATATTTATCTAAAAAAAAGAACGAGCAGAGATTATCTTCAATTTTTTAATTTAAAGAATTTGCACTACCACATAAATTTTTTGAGAATTTTCCTGTAAAAGTGATAATCAAGCTTCAAATTAGTCCAAAAGAAACCTAAGAAAATTCTTAAACAAATCTAAAGGGCAGATGATGACGTTACTTGACTCAGAATTTTCATGTTTTTAACTGCAGGAATTTGATTGATAGTATCGAAAATTAGGTAATATTGATAACACTGGTCAACAGTGGTTTTGTTGCTCTAGATATAAGATCGATTTTGGATATATTTATGCTCACAATTCATGAAACTATCAATGATTTTGTAAGATTTGCTCTGGTTTTTTTAAATCTTTATTTTCATTTTACATTACAAAATCAGAAAATATGAAACAAAATATCAGATATATTTTTAATGTCAGTTTTGTTTTGAAAAATAAGGATACATCGAAATAAACAGAAAGAAAAATGTCGAAAACATATGTTATATTTCAATAAAACGCCTTTTATAAGCTTTTCTTTTATAATTTTTCAGGGGACAATCTCTTTTTAAAGACCAACAGTAATCTGCCATCATGTGACAATCCCACCGACCCTGATACCTTTCTTCCATCACTTTTAGATCCTGGTGGAACCGTTCCCCCTGTTCCTCACTATAATTTCCTAAATTATCCGGAAATTTATCCAGATGATTGCGGAGATAGTGTAACTTGATACTCATATTTGCTCCTAAAATCTGAAAGTTTGTGAGCATATTTTGCACAATTTCTTCATAATTTGGTGCTTTATGGTTACCTAGGAAATTTTCGACTACCAACACAAAACTTTTCCAAGCATCACTTTCTGGAACTGTCATAACTTTGATAAAACCTGTATCTTTCATTAATTGCCGTATTTGAGGGCCATCAAATATTCCACCTTTCAGCTTTTCCATACTAAGCTTCGGAAATTTTCTACAAATATAATTAAAACAATTTCCTTCCTTGTCCAACGCTTTGACAAATTGCTTTATCATTCCTAACTTGATATGTAATGGTGGAAGTATGATTTTATTTCTGCTTACCAACGGCTCCCTTATTACATTGGCTTTACCGACAGTTAAAGAATTTCTTACAGGCCAAACATCTTGTTTCCAATGAAGTTGCTTTGCTCTACTGTCCCACATACAAATGAAGCAAGGGTATTTCGTGTATCCACTTTGTTGACCGAGTAAAAAATTAACCATTTTCAAATCCACACAGATCGGCCATTGATGCTTCGAGTAATTAATTTTTTCTAAAACTAATTTTATATTTTCGTATTCTTCTTTGAGTTTTGTTGAGTGGGCAATTGGAATTGATGCATATTTATTTCCATTATGCAGTAAGACGCATTTTAAACTTCTTTTACAACTGTCAATAAAAAGGCGCCACTCAGTAGGTTTGTATTCTTCTAGGCCCATGTCTAGAAGCAGCTTTGCGATATCATTACAGTACACCAATTCTTCATTTTCACTAAAAAATTGTAATAACTCACTTTCTCGCGTTCTATATGTTGTAATTATTACCGTTGGTGCTAATAAATTTTTTTCTTTTAATCTTGAGGCTAATAGTTCTGATCCTTTTTTCGATAAATTGAGATCACGTATTAAATCACTGAGTTCATTTTGAGAAAATAATTTTGGCGTAGATGTTTCACCCTCCCATTCACTTCCACTAGTAGACTGTACCGATTGTTGTGAATTTGGTAACATCATTGTTTCTGAGGGCATGCGAATTACTTTTGAAACGTAAATAGGTCGAGGGGGATTTTCATTGTGTAAAACAGGACATTTTGTGGACTGTAAGTTTGGATATCTCCACGTTTGATTTCGATTAAAACCTTTCGCATCTACTACACAAAAGTAACAATCATCAAAATGATTCGTAGGCTCCATCCAGATCATAGGAATACCAAAATCTAATCCAGCACGTTGTCCTTTTTTCCACATCCGTAAAGACTCAACACAAGACTTACAAACTTTATGAGGAACCCATGTTTTATCTAGTTTATCCATTTTAAAACCGAAATATTCAGCATAAGTCTCCTTAACAAAATCTGTGATATTTCTCTTTTGTTTTTGTTATATAAACACCACAAATATAACAAAATAAATCACTACTATATTTACACTTTCTTCGTGACGAACTCATATTAGAATGAACATTTAGTAAATGAAACAATGTATTAACACATGACTACTTATACATACATATTCACGTGTAAGTACTTCAATATTTTCCAATAACTGAAATCTCAGCCATCTCAGCTGTTCTGCGAGGTAAAGGGCCTGAGAGTGGGGAGCACGTGATGTTTGTATGCGCGAGAAAACTGCGCAGAACCCTAATCATGATTAAAAAAATAAATTTTATTACTAACAAGCCGATAATTGATCAAAATATAAGATATACAATAATCATAAAAACAGTAGCACATTCAATACTTACATGAATAAATTTATAATCTGGGTACGTAAAAATATCAAAATTTGCTAAAATATCCAGGGCAACAAAAAAATTTTTTTTGTAGAGCTGTGTAATCATGGCATTGAAACAAAAAGAAAAGCAAATATTTGACGATTTATCTATTAGAACAACGTTTGTTGTCAGTAAATTATTTTTCAATGGTAAATATTTTAAATTTGTTAACGGAAAACATAATTTATATTGATCAACTATTTTCACAGAATAAAAAATAAATTATTTATCTGTAAATGTTTATTAACTTGTGAAAATATATATTTTAAGTATTAAATTATTAATTATTACAAGTTATAATAAAATTTTAATTGAATTTGGCAATGAATGAATTTTTTCCCCACTTACGTATTTAGTACACAATATAGATTATCATTTATATTTCGTTCTATAGGAACTCTTCTTCAATCATAAAATAATTTTACGAAAACATCTAAGTCTTTTTATAAAAGGATAAAGTGGTATTTCTATTATTTTGAATTTATTAAGTAAAATTTCCATTCTTTGCCACGGTTTATCAACTAAAATTTCTCAAAAATTAATACAAAAATTAATTTATTGAACCCAAGAAGCGAGTCGTGGCCTGGGAGTTAGTTAGAAATCTGATTCAAATCTGAGAAGAGCCTAAATTTTTTATTGCCGTTTTCGTGCTTTGGTCGTGTTGCTGGAGTAGTCGTAGGGTTTTAATACTAAAACTTTTCACTAGATAAAGGGACCGCCAGAAATTCATGACACCATGAATAGATTAACGAAATTCTCCCATACACTTTTCTGGGGGACTCTTTTCGTTCGAATAGGTTTAGAATTTGGACGTTCATCGCATATTGCGGAAGAACCTAATTTATTGTAGTATGCATTAAAAATTTTTAATTTTATGGTAAAATTAGTGGTCTCTCACAATTTTTGTATTTTCCGCGAAATCAGAAGAGCACCTAATTTTTAGTTTTGGAATCTAATTCAGAGACGGCTAGATTGTACAGATTGTTTGAAACCTCAATGCAATCACTTCAATCCAAACGTGCAGACTTGACGGCAAGGATTATAAAAATATAATATACATGCAATCCTGGAAATCCCAACTGGGTTTGAAAAAGAACGCGGAAAATGTATTATTTTATTATGAGCTATCAAAATTCTATAAAAAAAAAGGCTATCAAAATTTGAAGTGGGTGGTAATAAAGAGATTACTTCTGAAAAAGTGACACCTCTTATTGCGAAAATATTAGTTAAATCTAAATAATTATGAAAATCTGAAATAATTGATACAGAAATTAAGAGAGAAATGTTGAAAGAAATGGTCAAAATGTTATGTCGCGTCGGCACCTATCACTATTTAAGTTTTCTGTACACAATCCTAGTGAATATAGATAATTTTCTCATAAAAAAATTAAAAATTGATACCGTAGAAGAAACTTTTCATTTTCTCGAACTTCTAGCTCTTTTAGTTACTTTTCATCAGTTACTTGAATAATATAAAATGTATAGTTAAATTTTGAGAATCATTGACTTGATGAGAAGTTATAAATTTTTTAATTGCTTAAAATTGTACCAACTGCAATGACAGTTTTTGTATAAAACGAATGTTCATAGTAATAATTTATATTTTACAACAATAATTATTGAACAAAAATTGATTACTATGAGAAAGTAAAAATAAAACATGGATTACTCTTTGTGGAACCTCTGAATGAAATAAGAATGCGTTGTGTAGCTTCCAGCTCACGTAGGTATAATGAATGCATCCAGCCTGTAATAACTGCTAGTGACTTATAAATTCATGTACTTTTTATTACATTTTGTGTTTGATGTTTAAGTTTATTCACGTCGGTGAAAGCAACTTCCCCAATAAAAAAATTAATTAGGAAGTTAATTTTAAACTTAAATCTTAATCACTGTGCATGCAATTTTATATATTTTTTTTGACAATTTTAAATTAATTTGTCTTCTTGAAAGTAAATAGTACGTGAAATATGAAAAAATAACTAAAGCTTCGACCGAGCAATTCACCTAGCAGCATTTTAATGTTATCATAACACTTGACACTTTTTTTCAATACAAATTATAATGCCAAAGTTATAATAGCATTTAAGAAAGTTTTTCAACTTCCACCAAAGTTTTGCTTCTGATTTACCTGCAAAAATTAAATTGCTCTAAAGAATAAAGAGTTAATACCATAAAATGGTGCAACCAAATTATAATCTCTTTTTTGTCCCTCTACTTTTGGCGATCGAACAAATAATAATTTAACGGAACAGAAAATTAGCCGACATTAATAATTTAAGTCAGTCATAAGTCATACGATTGACATTTACACTAAAATTTGATTTAAAATATAAGTAGATATAGCCATATATATCATTATGTATATGCTTTGTAAAGCTTATTAAATTCGAGATTTCACGAAATCCTTCTATGCAGCGGAATTGACAAAGCAGTGCTATACGAAGTTAAGGGGAGTAGGTATGTTGTATGTCACCCCTGCCTATCGAACCCTATATTTCCGATATTTCTCTATCGCTTGAGCGTGATGCGATATGAAATACAAACAGCCCTCGAGTGCGGCCGGAGCTTCGAAGCGATGACAAGGCCGCAGCGCGTTTGTCTGGGTAATGGGGTGTGGGACGAAATCCGTCCCGTTTCCTCGTTCCCTTGTCCCGTTCCCTGTTACCACCGCAGCTGCTCGGTAACAGTGCGGCGGCTTGTGATAAATCAGCGTGAGCGATAGCGTGACTGTTCTGAGCACGAAACCCGTACAAATACTACGAATGGAATTATACATGTGACGCATTGTTATCCTTCATATTGATGATTCTATTCGCCCACTAACGATTATTTCATGTTGTAACATGCGGCTTTTAACAAAAGAAATCTAACTTTGATCTATTATCTAGATATCAGTTGTCCGTATTTCAATTTCAGCAGCAACACGGTTAAAAAATTTATGCAAATTGACTGTTTAGAAATAAACTTTATTTTAAACTTCCGTTTAAGGACGAAAATTAAAAACTTTTCTTTAATTATTGCTATTGCAGTCTTTTCAAAGATTTTTTTATATTTTGTCGTTTTGCTTAGTGCATTACACAAAAATATCAAAGAAACAGTCCATATTTCACGAAAAGCAGATCTAAGGCAGTTTAGTTTTTCCTTTTGCTTCGAAAATGTCGCCCCTTGCATTAGCACTTACAACCCCGTATGTGGTGCACGTTAAGTTTCAGAACTGATAACAATGTCACACGTTTATTTTACATTAAATTCGAGTAGAAAAAACATAATAAAAATATTAAAGTTTTTTGGATTCCACCATTTAGATTATTATTTTTTAACTTTCTATCTAAGCATCCAATCCAATTCCTTCAAGTTGAGAATTTGACCTTAAATATTTTACCAAATTAAATAATACATCATAATACTTTTAAAATAATAATAATCACAAGACCCAAATCAAACTGTACGTATCTAGATGTCGAAAAGCAGAAATACGGAGTGATTACGCCTAATCTTGTAATTATTACTTACATGGAGATAATTTTTAAATGAAATTCTTTAATAAAGCATTTGAGTACAAGTTGAATGTACATATCCTGTATAAACAAAAGCATCCCGTAAAGTTGGGAACAGTGTTGGAAATTTCTGTGGCTGACACGCTCGGAGCAACTCGTTTGTCAGACGCTCCTAAGGGACGCCAACTACGGTACTTCAATCTTCTAGGCACAGAGGCGATCGCGTGCAAGGACTCGTTACACAAAACGGGAACATCGAATATAACATGCAATATTAATTCACAATGTGTATTGCGCCGCTATGCATTCCCAATCCATTTAAATAATTTCCCCAATTTTTGCATTTCGAAATTCGAAAGATTTATTTACTCGATTTGTTTTTTGATTTTATAAGCAAAATTTATTTCAGAAATCAATTACGTTTTCTGTCTATCTGCATATTTGTTCAGGTACACAAAGGATACATTTTTTGTGTGCCACAACATTTATGATAATACAATAAATCGTAAGTGAAGCACAAAATTTGATTGGACGACGTAAACGTTCTTTAACAGACATAGTACATAATTATCCAGTATTTAAATTCTCATTGCTTAGTTTATGATAACCTCAATTGTTTATTACTTCGTAATGGTTAAATTGTATAAATAAGGAAGATATGCTTAAAAATAGTCAGAATGTACGTACATAGTAGTACACAGTAAATGATAAATAATCCGACCGACTACTACATTAATTTATACGCATGTATCTATTTTGAATTACAATCAAAATGCTTTTAATGCAACATTATTTTGTAAATAACGAATAGAATGATTTATTGTTCTATGTAATGCTTTCTTCGCCGCACAAACGACTGGAAATGTATACTATTTTGTTGGAAAAGTTCTCATCAAGAATAAACGTTACTTTGTTTTGATAGTCGAAATCAATACATAGACAATACACACTCAAAAATATATCCTTCAGCAGTGCCAATCAACCAACTGCTTTTTGTATTAATAGCAGCGTGAGGCAAGGGGACTTTGGTATCCCTATTCACCATGTTGCCCTTATCCACATTGAGTCTATTGATGTCCTGTTCGACGCTAGTATAGCGCGTTATGGCGTCACAGGCGAAGAGACGACGGACGATCCCGCAATTAGGGGGCAGATGGTGCAGCTGCGGTTCACTTCGCTCTTGAGCCCGTAAGCGAAATTAATTATGGAGTTAACCTCAGATTAACATTTTTACCAATTCTTTACTAATTAGCATACTCACTAAAAGCATATCAAGTGTTGCATCAAATTATCGATTTTTACGTTTATTCGTTTTGGGTATTTCGGTTCAATAACAAAATAAAGTGTTTCGTTCTTACGTTTTTTGTTTAACATGAGTGTTTAACTATTCCGAAACTAGATTAAAAGGATTTTGTGTTTTTTCAACAGATTATTGTATACAATTAGTACTACAAAGCCAGGAGCCAGGACTGTATACATAGGTATAAAGCGGCAGAGAACCGAGACAGTTGTTCCAGGTGAATGTTTTAGGAGAACATTAACATTGTGATGCTTGTGCGTATATAAATTTAACAAAAATTGTTTTCATGTTGTAAAAAATTTTATTAGTTGAAATCTTTTTGAAGTTTCGTCTCATGATAACGCATGGTACCAAGTAAATTGAAATATTTTCAAGTCCAGTGCCTACAAATTACGTTAAACTTTTTTCAAATTTAATTAGCATACGTTTTCAGACGCAGTAAGAAGCTGAACGATCTACAATAATTGGTAGGTAATAATTTTCAAATGAAAGTTTAAAGCCAAACTTCAAAGTTCAAACGACAGGGTAGGTGGGAAATAAAATACTACCCGCGGACCAACAGCCTGAAAGGAAGGGTACGGAAGCACCAGTTATGTAAACTGATCTCAGTACCAGAAGGAAAAAAAAAGCAGTTATGGAAGCTTTTGGAGCTGGTTTGCCGGACAGTGGACTGATGAGAATAACGAAGAAACCTTTTGACTAAAAAAATGCCATTATTTTAAAAATGTTTACCATGTAAGGTTTTTCAAAGATTTCCTCCCCTTCTTAACGCCAAAACAAAAAACAACGAACTAAATCTCAACACTAGAATATTGTCACTTTTAACTAAGTTTGTTGAAATGTTGTATCACAGACTTCAAAATATCATCAGCTCTACAATGTAACAATTCCTTCGGAGAACAAAAAGTATTTCTTTCAGTATTATCGTGATGTAACTAATATCTTATAGAACTATCTAGAAGCCATTAAAATAAACTGTAAGCGAATACACTGTACATAACTGGGAAAAAGATAGAAGATGTCTCAGTGCTCAGCAATAAACCACCAAGTTTGCGGAATAGATACTGCACTTCATAGCATACCGCTGGGAACTGATTTTTCAACATCGTCTCTTGCTTTTATTGCAAAACCTATTGTGGGAAACTTCTTCCCACTTAAAAATGTTAATACTATTTTTAAATATTCATTCTGGCTATCTTAGTGACCACCTCATCAAATTAAATTTGATGATAAGTTTGAGATTCACCCACAACGTTACACAACCAAATAAACTTACATCCAGGGTTCTGGTATGTAATTTAATAAAAATTAAAAAACATTCAGAACGCAAATCGCTAAAAGTGGAGTTATGCAATTAAATAGAAACTATTTTCAACAATAAACAACAAAATTTTTTGCAAGTTGAATTTAATTTACATTTCATACATGATAATGATAAAAATATATAAGGTGTTACAAAAATATTCAACCGTTTATTAGGGTAAAGGGAGGATAGTTGGACTAGGAGGAGTGACGGACCACTAATAATATCTCGCACACTGTCGCGGTAATTAATGTTTTGTTCGGCCGTAGACATCTAATTGCATCAGTTGCAGGTGATATATGGGCGAAATATGCAATTAAAGTGTTTATTTATGAAATATCATAAAAACTTGTTTTGAGTAACATGGAAAATTATTTTCTTCGTTGAGTTTTTGTATTTTAGGTAAGTTTAACATAACCATGTGTTTATGTTACTTAAATATTACCTAAAAACAACAAGTGATAACATTATGGTTAATTGGGTATTTCCTGATTCGTCTATCCTCTTGTTTGAGGAGAGATGGACCAGTAATATATAGAAGAGGTGAACCTACATTTTTGGTACAGAAAAATTCCTAGTATATACATACATATATACGCAAAAAGAATACAACGCCGATACGGGCGTAAACAAGGCTGCTATGTCATTCGATCTTCCAAAAACAATTTTAAAAACGCAGACTTTCAACTAATAATCTGGAGAACGAGTTCAGGCAACACAACCATTGTGTGGAAGAACCTTTGCAGTTTAAGCCCTTTGTGAGTCACCATAAACACATTTTGCAACCTGGTTTCTCTGGAATATTGCACAAACGCCAGATTAAAATAAAAACTCAATAATGAAAAAGATATAACACCAGGAAAGGCACTTGACAACATTTCATCTGTACCTGTGATAATACCAGCTATGAAAAAAGCACGTGTCAATCTGGATAACTTCATCAGAAAACATACGAAAGAGGAAATAAATAGGAGCAAGGAAGAAACAACCGAACCTAAAGAAGAAGCAATGCAAATGCAAGTCGTTTTCTTCAGATTCGTCTGAAATAGTTTGAAAGATGACTGGATAAAGTGTTTATTGTATTCCCGATGATTGCATGAAGGTTATAGCTCTTCAATTAGCATTAGCCAAAGCTGCGGTACTAACGCGACAAGGGAAATTCAAGAAAAGTGTAGGGTATCTTTCCTACAACACGTGGTCCATCTCTCTTATACTGGGTAGGGGAGATGGGCCAATTTAACTGCTTAGTTTTTTAATTTTTTTAGTTTTATTACATCCCTTTTGGGTTTTTCAAGTTTATCAGAAGGATAAACAATGTTAAATATAATGTGCCGTGTTAAGAACACAGCTTTATTTTGATTAATAATAATAAGTTTTTATTTAGCAACAGCTATATGATGATGTTGTACAATTAAAAAATTAACTTTTCTAAAATTGAACTTTTTAAAATAATACAAATTTTATTAAAAAATTTTAAATCTTTAAAAGTAATTAATTTTGACATAAAGAAATTATTAACAGTTTTTTAAAACGTGGTCCAACTATACTCCCTTTACCCTATAATAAAGTTTCGTTTAAAATACAAAATTTTGATGTCAATTTATTTAAGAGATAAATGGCACTCAGCAAGCTTTATTGATACTTTTAATTAAAAAATTTAGAAAAGTTTAGACAAATATTTATTTATTTGGCCGTAACCATAAGCCACCGATTTCAAAAATGTTCAAATCAATGCTGTGTCGGAAAAAACGCATTCAAGTTTCAATTTCTAATTTATTTGAGTTGAAAATTTTTTTCTTAACCTACACTAACTCCGTTCCTTTAAATTAGATTAGTCTGAATTTTTAGGAAATGCAATATTACCAGGAAATAGTAAAATTAAAAAATCATATTTTTTCATTTTCTATGAGTGCCACTAACCCCGTAACATCAACAACAATTGGGCAATACGAGCTAGCTGGAGCATTTACATCACAAAGCAAACCAAAAGTAAGTTTTCTTTCCATTATTTTTGAAATAAGTCTATGTGGTCGTTTGTATCATAGCAATATATCTATAACTCACATGATATTATAGAGTGAATTCAATATTGTTTATCTAAAGCGTGGTCTACGGCTGTTTGGTAATCTTGACAAGCCTTGTTCTTTTTAAATATAAGAATTACTCTTAAAATCTCCAAAAAAACATTTTAATATCTAGTCCTTGAAAAGAGCTTGGGCCGGCCCTGTGCGATTTTTGTAGTTTATATCACTGCACAGATAAAATACCAATATTTGAAATTGGCTCTCACTACATTATCATTCGTTGAAAAATAAAGTGAATAAATAAACTCAATAAAGTGAATATTTAACGAAATTATAATCAAACATTAAACTCGATACATAGCATTCAATGCCCAGTGTCGTACATAACATAAAAATTAAAGTACATTTTAAATTTTAGTTTTTTTATCTGGATTACAAGTTTATCAATTACTTAATAGGTACATATTTCTTTTTATGTATTGCTTTAAATGTTAAAATCAGACACTGAACTAGAATCTCAAACGAAGGTAGGAAAGGGCAGGGTCAATTTCATTAGGTAGGTCAAGGAAAACCCAAAAACGTACTTTCAGTATTAGTTTATAGTTAATTTCATAACTTATTAATAACTAAAACTAAAGTAATCTCTCCACAATTAAATAATAACAAACGACTAGTTTTGACAACTAACTGCTACTGTGTGCTAAGTTTATATTAATAAAAAAAGTGCATTAAAGTCAAAAAATAAATTATTTTTTAATTGTGGAAAGATTATATAGTAAAATAATTACTCCTTGAAATATAACATAATTTCTACTATATCTGCACAAAAACCATTGATTATATTATAAAAATGATTAATTCCAGATTGTACGACAAGTATAACAGCTCGGATCCATAATGATGGGAATCATAAATTTAAAATATCAATATCATAGACCACAGGTTCTTAACTTGTAATCCGCGATCCCCAGGTGGTCGCGTTGCTATTTTAGAGCATTCGCTTTAGCATAAGGAAAAATTTTCAAGTTTTTTTATTTATTTTCTTTAAAATATTCAATTAATGTAAATAACTATACGTAGTAGAAGTAATATAACTTGTATACGTTTAAATCTAATAATTATATTTTAATATAAATAATTAATATGTGAAGTGTGGAACGTTCTTTAAGTAGAATACATTGAATTGCAGTCAAAGTATTTGCTGATGGGACAGGTACATACTCATAAAATGGATGTTTAGAGATAATTAACCCTAAAAACGCTGATCACGTTATTTTTAGTAGACGTCGATAAACTTGAGTTAAAGATAAGTTAAAATTCTTAGTTTATTAACGAGTCGTAACTGTGCCATTTGTTCATGTTATTGTTGATTAATGAAATAATTGTTAACCCAACTGGCATTTTTATGAAAGAGCCACGAATCTTTTGATAGTTAATAGCGATCTAAATATTTTAATAAAACAGATCATATTTTACTGCCATTGGTTATTGATCAAGTTAATATGACGTATGACGTAGATGAAACGGTCATTGGCTTGGTTGTTAGCGCGATCAACTGCTAACGTAAGGCGCCCAATTAGAATCCGGACAGAAACTCACTTTGTATGGCCGTCTCTATGTTTTGGAAGGCATGCAAAGCCGGGTCTTTTCACAAGGTGCTAGCAACATCTTTGAGGTATTAAATATGCTATGTTGAAAATAGAGGAATCGGAATTCCGATAGTTAGATAGATAATATAACGTAGATGCCATGTTAAGGATACATCACTTTCTACCCTATTCTACTGCGGTGGAGGAAGCATGGGAGACTCCATCCGAAAATATTGTTAAAAGCAGTAATGTTCGAAAGAGTTAAAAAACTCCTGTTCTAGTAATTTCTTATACGGATGTACTGAAGCAAATAGTGCACGGAAGAGAAAGGAACCTTGGTCATAAAACGGACAAGATCTACTTGAGAGGACAATGTTCTGGTCAAGTTCGAGAAAGAAAATGGAAAACTACCTGTTTAGAACCCAGCTTGATGGCGGATTGGAAGAAAACCATTAAGCTATAAGTGACCAAAACAGCGTAAAGAAGATTCTTAACAACTGTAAGATTGAAAGAGGTCCAGGCTCTGACACATAGCTTCAAATGCTAGGCACTAAACCACAAAGACAAGAGATGCACAGGGGAGGACAGATCGGCCGAAATACTGCATAAGTAAGTATTTTGTTGCAAACTCCAAGTTCCAGACCTTCTGCAAGAAGTGCGAAAACAAAGCACACGGGGAGGGCAGTTGGAAATATTATTTCCAAACTTTGGAGTGGAAGAAAGGTATGGTAGAATAAGAAGAATAAAATAAACAATACCCTTGTTTGGAGGCAGTGGTAAAGAATTACAACAGAAAGAAAAATTAAAAGAAAGAAAAGACCCCAAAAGAGCAGAAATCACAACAAGATAATGGCAAGTGAATGACACACGGAAGTAATGCTGCAAAGCGGATCTCGGTGAGTATCACCAAGGAAGAAGACTTTATTGAGTGAAAATTTCGCTACCATTCACTACAGGCTAATTGCGTCTTTGGCATATATTTTATATCTTAAAATATATTTAGAGATTATTAAGATGCAAATCCAAGAACTTTAAATTATATATAATTTGGAAAAATTTGTTAATTTATACTAAATTCAATTAAATTCCTTAACTTGATTATCACAAATTAAGTTTTAAAACATATTTTATAAGTTAATATACTCGATCCTATAACCCTGTTAACCAACCCTGTTAAAATTAGCAAAGAAGAAACTGTAAACACTGACCTGTTACAAAAATTTAGTTTTGAGATTCGACATTGTATTTATACAGACTGACACATTTGCTGCCATCTGAAAATAAATTATTGTACTCAAAATCAGAGCAAAGCACATGTAACCTGTTAAAATATTAATTAGTAAATTAATTGAGCAAAAGATAAACATTAAGAATAAATCACGCAAAACCAAAGCACGTGTTTCAAACAATGTAGTTCTCATCAGTACGGTGCAGTTACACATGTACATATTGAATTTAAAACGCTAAAATTAAAATTTTAAATGAACTGTTTTCGTCGTTAACAATAAATTGTGTTTATTTACTTCCAAAAATATGGAGCATAATTAGTTTACTTTGTCATGTTGATGGTATGATTAAAAGTAATTCATAAAAGTTTGAAACAACACCAAAAAATAACGCACCTAGCTCATATATCTTCATTATTTCACATATTTTTTGTCAGTTGGTCAAGTCCGATTACATAGCAGGGATAGACGAGGGGTCGCTTATCGTTCTACGTATTACGAACCGCGTGTGTCCTTTTGTGGTGCCGTTGAAGCGGAACCGGAAACACGGCACCACACTCCAATTGTCACGACAGGACCTGATCGATAGTCAAGCAGCACCGGGATTAGGTCAAAAGCGTGCCTCTTAACTTATGTCAAACCTATATTTGATAGAAGAAAAATTAGGATGGCAATTGATATACCAATTAATTTTAAATTTAATTAGAGTATAAAATTTATGTTTTCTAAAGAGATTTATCTAAATAAATAATAAATGTTATCACGATATAGCGTAATTAACTTGTAATTTTTACAGCAAATTATGAAAAGCAGGATAACAGTTGCGACGGAACCTCGAATGTTTGAGGTAATGTGTTTATTTTTTAAAGCTTCCATCCACACAAACCATTAACACAAGTGCACTTAATATGTTAACTGTGCGTGCACCCGATTGGCTTGTAGCTCTCCATTTCAGAATTGTTACAATTAAAGCAAATTGAAGTTTTGCTCGCATCTTATAATAGTAATTATAATCTTTAATTGGGTAAAGTTGCAGTTACTACCTCTTATTGTTAATTAATATTATAACTTATTAATTTCTCGTAGTGTTAGGTTAATCAAACCAAGAGGAGTGATACAATCTCAAACAATCGATTATATTAAATTATTGAAAGCTATCTTAACTGAAAGACTGCAATGTAGGCGGCTTACATTTTTAAGTTAATCATTAAAATATTTAGTTATACTGTTACCTTTTTTTATATAAAACTCCTCTTCTTTGCTTAGTCCGACATGAAGTATAAAATATCCGAGGGGTTAATCCATTGGGAATTCTTGTGTACAGTTGCTAGGAATTCTTTGGGAATTCTTTAGAATTCTTGGAATTCTAGAATTCTCGAATTCTTTGGGAATTCTTGGAATTCTTAGAATTCTTGGAATTCTGAATTCTTGAATTCTCGGAATTCTTGGAATTCTCAGGAATTCTTTGGGAATTCTCGGAATTCTTGGAAATTCTTGGAATTCTTTGGGACTTCATCAGTATTTCTCGAAGTATTTCTTGAGAACCTTAAATATTTAGTAGTACCTGCCAAAACTACTGCTAACGCTAAGGCGCCCAATTCAAATCCGGAAGAATAGTAGTAACCAACTATGCTCGAGTAATTTCTCGAATCGCAATGCCACCAGTAACCAATAGAACTCCATCAGAACCCACACCTTACTAACCAAATCTTTGGCGAAACAAAGACTACGAAATCAACACAATCCCGAAGACGCACCTGAACTGTGACTCAAAAGGAATCAACCATACTCGAAACTAACTGATCCAGAAAACCAAGTACTGGATCAAAACCCTTATTCAACAATACCCGAAACTTACCACAATCAAGCTTTAACCGGCTTTAACTTCTTTTTGCACCTGACACCGGTGAACAATTTTCACTTTTATGTTGGCACTTGTTGCTTTATTTTTGCTTTTGTATTAATAAAGAAACTTTTAATGTATCATTAGTGTAGTAGTATAGTGTACGCAATCGATAGTTAATACTGATTAATAATACCTCGGATAATGGCTACAAACATAAACGAAAATATTGTAGATTTTTCTGGAGGCGACAGTGTTACGTTCTTTAAAGAGTTGGAAAGTAAAATGAATATAAAAATTGATTCTCACATAAAACACCATCTTAGTTTTCACAATTACAAAAGCTACGAAGTATTATCACAATTGACGGACGATGGTATTAATAACATTGAAGCTTTTGCAAGAAACACACTTTTGGATTTAATATCTGCAGAGGAAATTAGAAACTACTTTGGTGTTTTGAAAAAACCGAAAAATTTAGTTTTTGGCGGAGATTTGGTAAAATCAATGCAATAATAAATTTTTGCAAAAATATAACAGAAACGAGAATTTTGACAAATATGAAATAAATTCTCAATGCGAAACTGTTAACCCTCCTACCAAAAAGATACGAAGAAAAGTTCCTGAGAAAAGTTCTTCCAATAATTTAAGAGATCAAGAAATCCATCGTGCTCCCAATTTAATGGAAGAAAAGGAAGTTCTGAAAAGATTGGTAAAATCTGCATACCACGACATTTTGCTGATATAACATTAAATGAAGATATATTAAAAAGAATTTCGGAAATTCCCATCGATTGTAAAATGAGTATAGTGGAGAAAAATACTACTGATACCGAAGCTGACATTTATTGCTTTTTGTCGTGCGCATTTTGCAAAGATGCAATAATTAAGGTATGCTCGGGTATGCTCGAGGTAAGCTAAAAGAAATAAAACTTAAAATTAACTTTTGCAACTTTCAGGTACGGAAATATTCAAAAAATGGAATTGCCAGATGGATATTGGCAAATTATAGACGTCATCTAGAATTGCATCGTGAAGATAGCATAACAAAGAAAAGTCCGACGAAAAATCTGAAGAAAAATAATAACGCCATAAACGCTCCTGTAAATACACTTTTATCTTACTTTACACGTCCAAGAGAATATTCCGAGATTTTAGAGGCAGAAAAGGAAATGCTCCATGGGAAGATGGTTTAGACACAGATTTTGATCCAGGTTTGGATCTCACCCAAGAAGATTCAGAAAATGCCGAAACTAGCACAAATCAAGAACAGGAAAAGGAAGAAAGAACAGAAGAACGTACTGAAGAACGGGAACAAAATTCTGAAACAATCAGCAAGATATGTAGCGGTCAGAAACAAGAAGAGGGAGAAAAGACCGGAGAAGGAATCGCAGATATAGAAGAAAATGCTCAAATAATTCAGGACAATCCTGTTAAAAGTAAGTCCCGAATTCAACGTAATGTAAATAAAAGTCGAGCAAAAAACAAAGCAACAGGAAATCAGCCAATTAAATCATCTACTCGATCATGTAAAAGGCGTCACGAGTCAATATAATATCCAATATTTTAGTAACACCTGGATTTGACCCTGTCGTAAAAGAAAACAAATTAAAGATACCCAAAACTGCATTGGCATCTACTTCTAATACTACATCTATAGGAAATGAGAAAGAAACGTGGAAAGAAAGTCGTTGGAAAAGGGAAAAATATACAAGATCAGAGAGAACGATTAAAGATATTTTGTATATTTATTTGTTTTAAATTTGTTATAAATTAATAATGTAAGTACTTTTTTTTATAAATGAATAAAAATTTTAAAATAGTTCACAATATAATTTGTGTAAGCAAAGGATTTGTAAAACAAGTAGACTCGAAAATAACGAACAATATTTAATTTCGAAATAAATATTCGTAAATATTCTTAGAAACTGTAAGGAATTCTTTCGGAATTCTCGGGAATTCTTTGAGAATTCCCAGGAATTCTTAGGAATTCTGAATTCTTTGAGAATTCCTAGGAATTCTCGGGAATTCTTAGGAATTCCCAGGAATTCTTAGGAATTCCGAGGAATTCTCAGGAATTCCTGGGAATTTTTTACCTTAGGAATTCTTGTGTACACTTAATTATAGATGTATTAACCCTCGAAAATATCTTACCACCATCATTGTCATCTATCATAGGAGGAGGAAGTCTCTCAAGCTCAACATCATTCTACTTCACTTGTACATATTTCCTGCAGCTCTTTCTCAAGTCAGAGTACAGTGTTTATTTTGGGAAAAAGAGTATCGTCGATATGTTTTTAATTTTTTTAAATTTCTGTTTATTTTTAACGAAACTTTATGTTATAATCTGAAATGTGAGAATAGAGAACCCACCTAATAATAAAATAAAATTTCTTGTTTTATGTTTAGAAATTATTGACAACTTTGGGTAATTTTTACTTTTCTCCCAACTAATTGAAGTAGAACAATTGCCGGTTGCACACAAAACAATTAAGTCGTAAATTGGCAAGTTTCTCTTCTCTTTTTGTATTATTTGTAGTTGTGCGTCATTCATTGAATGTTTCATCGAATTGCAACAAGGAAGTATACTTAGTGTATGGCTGCAATTTATGCAAAGCGATAGTTTCTGAAATTCGTTACAATTCTTACACACATTACATTTGAACAACTTTAATGACGACAGGTCAGTATTACGGCACCAAAAATATTGCTTCTGCAGAGAATGTGCATTGTCTTCCATCGGTTTGGCTTTATCAACGTATCGAATCAATTGTTCGAATTTAATGCGTTAATAAATTTCTAGGTGATACAGGTAATTGACACGAAACGTCTCTTTGACGGCTTTTGTAATAATTATGAAACACGCATGTCGTGTGTAATCGAGATAATGTATTACGCTTCGTGTACCATATGTGTGGTTCTTGCAAATATTTAGCTTGATTGATTATTTAGTTTCAACTAACGCAAATCGATTTTGTTACATAATGTAGTAATTATTATTATCGCACCTATGTATTATTACGTCACAAATTAAATGTTTATCGAGTCGAAGCTTAATAATGAAAACTATAAAGTCAGTCATTTTTTGTTTCATTTAGGTACCATTGTCTAAGTACCTATTATTGAAGAGACAGTAGGAGAAAATACATGTCTTTGGTAAGTTGTGAAACGTATCCTCGGGGATGGTTACACAAGCGCGCGTTAAATTTTGCATATTGTAGAATGTTGTATCCTGAGTATAACTTATGCGGAAACGTGACGTATTATGGGATTATAGGGACTTAGGCTACAAAGCATGTAATGTAAGCACACATATAGAGAATGGATTTTAAGTGTACATACACATGCTTGTTAACTTGGCCTTTGCTTATGAAATCGCTAATTTAAATGGCGTTAATTCACTTTTTCAAATACAATTCATTTCGTTAGGCCAAATTTTGCGATAATCGAATAATCTAGAATTTCGTATCTAATTGTTACATTAACGATGCACATAATTTTTCCGTAAGAGTAATAATCGCATATAGGCAAAATTGACTTTGTATGCATACCATACGAATATGCATACGTATATGAGTTAGGTATATTGAAAATTTGTTGGATAACTAACCATATTTGCATAGCCGTTGGCGAAATGCTAATTGTATTGGAAACAGAAAAGAGGAAGTTAATGAAAATAATGCATTATCATGGATATACCTACAGCAAATACTAAATAGATAGTGCACAAATTATTATTATAGACCAATTATAATCTCGATGACAATGACATGTATGTACATAGGTATAGCTCGAGCTCGGGGACGTTTGAGATTAAATATTTTTCCTACTTTATACCATCGCAATAAAAATCACTCTCTTAGTAAAGAGTCTGTTGAAGAGCTACAATTCATCCCAATTAGTTTAATTGATATTTTTAATCATTATTATCGATTTAATTAAATTTAAATTTTAATTGAATAAATTAATACGGAACATTTTTTGATTTATCGAAGTATTTTAATTTAATTGAAATTTTGATTTATTGGTAGAATATGCTAATAATTATCGTTTTAATTAAGTGTATGTGTTACAAACAAAGTCGCAAATTGTACAAGGTTGACATTGCACAGATATTTTTATACATTTCGGCTTCCATTTTTTTGAGATTAGTTTTGACTCAGGGATGTTTTTTGATTGCTTTCATTTGCAATTAAGGTATATTATAAATAAAATAAAGTAGGGGAAGGTGTTTAACCTAGGTCCTAATTTCAAACATTAATTTTTCCTGACTTTATTAATAAGACAACTAAATAAGTAAATACTTTAAATGATAGAATGGCATTTCCCTTAAAACATATATTTTATTAGAATCGATATCTATAAATTTTCGACTGTTTTTGGAAATATTAGTGAAAAGTTCATTTGGGAGCAAGGTACAGCACTAGTGTTGTACCTTGGTCGTATAGTTGAACCTTGGACTGGATCTTTATTCGATACTAAAGTTGCATTTTAGTTATAATGAAAAAAATTTATATTTGTTAAACTTTCATAATCATAAATATACAAAAAAAATGAACGTACATGAAACAAAACTTATTCCTATTATTTATAAAACTAAATACATATTTGAAACATCAAATATAACAAAACTAGGATTAAAAATACAACAAAGAAAACTTATTCCACATTAAAGGAACTTAAATCTATGCCAAATACAAGTATTTCTTTTTGACGTGTTGAGCCCTCAGAGAATTTTGGTTCAGGAAGTTTAAGCACAACATCTTTTTATCTAAATCATATAGACATTGATTATTTCGTTTTAGAAAGCCGCATAGAGTGCTCTTCCTCAATTCGTATTTTTTCTGGGGTTTCAGTTAAAATACACGATTTTACTTTACGTCTTTCTTTGCGTGCTTCTTTTCTTGGCGCAGCTTTTGGATGAGGTCTAATTAATTCGGGGCTCACTATTTTAGAGGTAGATTGTCTGAAGTCTTCGGAATTTGTAACATCGGAGCAAAAGGTCTCAGATGGTTTCCTTACAATTAATTCCAAAGTAGAACCATTTTTTGATTTAATGGCCTATCTGTCACATCGGAAGGCATAAATTCATAATCTTCAAAGATATTTTCATTAAGAGGTTCTAGTCCAGAAACTTTGAAACCTTTTGAGATGTTATTTGGGGTAAATGCTAAGGGATATGCTTTACCTACTAATGTGGCTATGTCATAAATCGTTACTGGTTTACCAATATGGTCAGGTTCTATCATCATTTCATTCATTGCAGTATTATAATACGTTTTGAATGGACCGAAAACACTTCGATTCAGGGGCTGCATTTTATGGCTCGTATGTGGATGAAACGTAACCATTGTTACACCATTGTCTTTTGCTAGTTGAATTACAGGAACCGAAATATGACTCTGGTGGTTATCCATTAGTAAAATAGCTGGATGCTCTTTACTTGCACGACTATATTTTAGAAAGTGTTTCAAAAATTGCAGAAAGAGGATTTCATTTGACCAACCACTCGGATTGGCACTTCCAATTGTTCCTGTTGGCGCTCCATGTAGCATGAAATCATTCAAATGAACCCGAGGTAATATTAACATGGGTGGTATAAATCCTCCTCCAGCATTTATAGCTGCTATCATGGTGACGTTGGTACCTCTTTCTGCACTGGTCATACTTCCTACTTGTTTCGACCCCTTTCTCGCCAGTATTTTTGGAGGTACGTGCACGGTTGATATTCCGGTTTCATCTACATTCCAGATGTTAAATGGAGTTATACCTTTATTGTTTTCTAATGCTCGTTTATAATTTTGAAATACAAGAGCAACATTTGCTCTGTTAAAGGCTGTGGAACGAGCCAGACTGGTAGCTTCCGGTTTTCTTAATGTTAGTTCACTTGAGTGTCGTTTTCGAAAGTTTCGAAGCCACATCTTACCAGCCATTTTGTCATGTTCCCACTTTTCATCATATTTTTTATTATTAGTTTTAGCAAACTGATAAGCTAGGGTCCGAACATCTTTCAAGGTAAGACCGTATAGGCCAGTCAGTAGAGAATCGAAATAAGGTGGTATGTTGCAAACGGTGGTGTAGAAGATTTTATTTTTTTAACTTGTATAAATAGGTACAAGCATGTGAAAAACAAAAATGCTAACACGGGCGACCTCGGGAGAACTTTTGGCAGCCAAAGAACTTCAAAATTTTAGGACTTTTTTTAGTTTTTTGCATATAACTCCTAAACCGTGGATCCTATCAAAACATTTGTGGTTTAACAAATTAAAGAGCGTTAAATTCTGCGTCGAATAAGTACCACAACTTAATAATTTGGTCAAGTGGTATGGTCGAAAACTACGGCCAAAAAACGATGATTTTTTCTAATTTTGTCAAAAACTGAGATTTAGTAATACGTAAGTGTGCGTCCGGCATCGATCGCGTTGCACTAAATTCGTTGTAACTTTTAAACTAATTAATGAAATTGAGCATTCAAAAGCTCAAATGAAAGAAGAAACATGTAGCTATTGGACTATTATATTTTCTAATATAAAAATGAATGTATATAAAAGTAGTAAATGTATATAGTTGGAACATACGGAGATATCCGATAAAATCGCTAAGAGCTCTACCATTTCTACAATTCTTAAAATAAAGATCTGAAATTTTCATAAATTACTCTAGAAGTAATGTATAAAAATATCCGATAAGTAAAAAAATCTCAAAATTTAGTATTGAAGATGTATACTTCAAAATTTCAAAATTTTGGGTAAGTAATAAAATCTTAAATGTATACCTAACTTTAACCACATATTACTCTTGCTTAAATCGCGTTATTGGATTTCTACAGGTGCGATTTTTAAAGCTTGAAATGTGTACTTTAAGATGCTATAAGAGGATTTAGGTTAAAAGTAAATCAACCCTTTTATTTTACAGAAATAAAAATAAATTTTTTGCTCCAAAATTCGTTAAATTAGAGGTACGTTAAACGTTAATAACTTTTATAAAAAATTTATTTAACCTACCTAACTAGCATATATTATTAATAGGACTTAAAAATAAGTGAATTTAGTGTAAAAAATTTTAGAATATATAATAATAGCTCTTAGCGATTTTATCGGATATCTCCGTATGTTCCAATTATATACATATACTACTCTTATATACATTCATTTTTTATTTAAAATATAATAATCCAATAGCTACATGTTTCTTCTTTCATTTGAGCTTTTGAATGCTCAATTTCATGAATTAGTTTAAAAGTTACAACGAATTTAGTGCAGCGCGATCGATGCCGGACGCGCACTCACGTATACGTATATCTCAGTTTTTGACAAAATTAGAAAAAATCGTCGTTTTTGACCGTAGTTTTCGACCATACCACTTGACCAAATTATTAAGTTGTGGTACTCATTCGACGCAGAATTTAATGCTCTTTAATTAGTTAAACCACAAATGTTTTCTAAGATCCACGGTTTAGGAGTTATATGCAAAAACTAAAAAGTCCTAAAATTTTGAAGTTCTTTGGCTGCCAAAAGTTCTCCTGAGGTCGCCCGTGTTAGCATTTTTGTTTTCACATGCTTGTACCTATTTATACAAGATAAAAAATAAAATCTTCTACACCACCGTTTGCAACATACAATTCCTTTACTGACTGGACTAGTATTGAAGATATGAGGCTTTAAGGATATATTCAACCAGTAATTTTTCTTCTTCGTCGCTAAAAACTTTATTGACATCATTATTTTTTCTATAAGTAAAAGTGTTAAGCCCTGATGCTTTGAACGTTTTAATATGTCGTAATAAAGTGGTTTTCGAAATGCTATATTTTTTTGCAGCTGAATAAACGGTTGTTTTATTCTTTAAAACATCTTCTACTGCAGCACCTAAATCAACTTCGTTAACAGGGCTACGTTTAATACCCTGCTTACTACGAGGCATTTTCTTTAAATTTTAATTGTCTGTAAATAAGAATTAATTTTCTATAATTTTTGTAGTTAACGTAAAAACATACTGGTATTATAGTTTAATGTCGTACCTTAGACCGGTCCTAGGTACATCACCTTTTGGCGGACCAAGGTACATCATTTTAAATTTTAAAGAAAACAGCTTGGTTATAAAAGAAAGTTAGGTTAGTATGTAAAATAAGTATTACAATACAAGCACTATGGTATGCATTCTATTACTAATTACCAGTTTCTCATTGTTTACTTACCTAAATGAAATATACAACACTAAACACAACAAAAATATTTTCTTTGCAAACCCTGTTTTAATGTTTCGTTTATTAACCGCGCTTATGGCAGAAACTGAAACTGCAAGTAACGATAGTATAGCTATCTAGTAGTAAGGTTTAAAATTGGCATAGTAGTTTTCTTTAAATTCAATAGCTACACCTTGAAGTAACCATAGGACCGAGGTACAAATATATCCAAAGTACAACACCTTCCCATTATAAAATACATTATAGAATATCATCATCAACAGCTATATCATCCATCGTTGGATATAAGGCTCTCCCATATTCCTCCCATTGTTGCCTATCTTGTTGTCCATTTTAGCAACGTGGCCTATCCAGTTCCATTTCAACTTACACAGTCGTAGTATTATATGTGCTACTTTCGACCTGTTTCGGACTTGGTATTGGGTATATAACCTCAAAAGAAAATCCCCACCAGACCTCTTTCCATGGATGTTTTTGTTAAAGGTCTCATATGTTTTAAGGTTAAGGTTCAGGTTAAGGTTAAGGCTGTTCTTACTCGACTACTAAATTGACTATTTTAAGGTTTGGGATTTACATGCCATTGCTTTAATATTTATCAAAACGCTACGAAATTTTTAACAACACTTTTCTAAAAGATGCTTCTAGGTGCATGCCCAGTTTTAAAATTTTGTAAAAATTTAAAAGTTACAAAATTTTAAAACTGGGCATGCACCCTAGAGGTATCTTTTAAAAAGTGTTGTTAAAAATTTCGTAGCGTTTTGATAAATATTAAAGCAATGGCATGTAAATCGCCAAACCTTAAAATAGTCAATTTAGCAGTCGAGTAAGAACAGCCTTAAGGTAAGGTTAAGGTGCCGTATGTTTTAGAACTGATAGTACAGCGTGACCCACAAGACCCTGGACAAACATGCTTTTCTCTTTCCGCAAAAATTACTGAATTTTTCTGAAAAATAATCTAGTAATCCGATTCTAAGAATTATGGAGATCAGAAAAACAAAAGAGCAACAAAATTAAACAATTAGTTTGTGAGTTAATGTGAAATCGTAAATGTAAAATACATAGTTTGAATGCTTAAAATTCTTTGACAAACCGTTTCTGACGCCATCAAACGATTTAAAGAACTTGGTAATATAGAAGACCGCCCCGAAAGAGGAAAAAAATGTTCTACCTACACTCGCCGGAATCGAAATATTATTAAACTTTGGATTCAAAGAATCCGAGACTGTCGATGCGAAAAGTGAGTCGTGAAACCGGAATCACGCGAGAGTCGACTCTACGAATACCTAAAAATGAACTTAAGAAGAAGCCTTATAAACTGCGAAAAGCCCAAATACCAACTGATGAAAACAAGCGAATACGACTTCAACAATGCCGTGCTCTTCTATATCGCACCGCTGTTCAAAAATGAGAAAATTTCCATTTTACTAATGAAAAATTTTTACTATTAAACAATTTCACAATCGTCAAAATGATAGGTATTGGTCAGAAGAAGCACTCGGACCTTCTGCCATCGTTGT
The DNA here is from genome assembly GCA_036346125.1 of Lycocerus yunnanus. Taxonomy (NCBI): domain Eukaryota; kingdom Metazoa; phylum Arthropoda; class Insecta; order Coleoptera; family Cantharidae; genus Lycocerus; species Lycocerus yunnanus. The sequence continues at coordinate 9,497,569 of JARFIX010000008.1, forward strand.
TCATCGCCAATACCCCAAGTCTGTCATGGTCTGGAGCGGTATTTGTGCTACCGGTTAAAACACCTTTAGTTTTTGTGGAAGAAGGAATAAAATTAACAAGGAAATATACCACTGGGATATTTTAGAAGCTGTAGTTTTCCGTGGGTCCAACAGCACTTTGGTGGCCAAAACTGGATCTTTCAACAAGACTCTGCACCTGCTCATAACGCGAAAACTACGCAAGAGTGGTGCCGAATCAATTTTCCTGATTTTATCAGTTCCGCTGAATGGCTGAATTCAAAATTTTAAATTTTTGAAAACTATAAGACTTACGGTTAAGACTTACAATTAAGATTCACTTGCAAGCATCTTATTGTTGAGCATCAACATGGTTTTTTCCAGGTCGCTTAACGTCGGCCAACTTATTATTATTTATTTATTTCATTTATATTATTTTTGTTTAATGTTTTAGAAGAGCCTAAATATATAGGTTGTTGTTGATGTTTATCGAGCTTGGCATAAGGCACTTTTAGCAAAAATGTATTCTCTCGGCTTCAGTTCAAATGTCTTAAAATTGTTTAGCAGCTTCTTGATTGGTAGAAGGTAAATAGTTAAAATACGCAATTTTTGCCTTGGGTTATTCTGGTGTCATCTTGCAAGGTTCTCATTGTGGCTCTATTCTATTCTTATTATTAAATTTATCAGTGATTTTCAATTACAGGAAGATCTTCATAAGATAAGCATCTGGTGTAAAACAAACAATTTGGAATTAAATTTAGAAAAGTGCTTGGTGATATCCTTTACTAAAAGTCAAGTTATTTCCTTCCAGTCCACTTAAATAAAAAGAATGAAAACGTGTTGATACTTTATTTGACGATCTTAGCGTACGTCTGAATGTAGCTTTGACAATTAAGAATCGTACATCGAATATTTGTGGAGAAGCCTACTACCAGATTTATAAGGGGCAGCTGGAGAAGATGCAACACAATTTTTTCAGTACTTGCACTTCAAATATGGACTTTTAATTGAAGACTTCTAGGACGAAATTTTTCATATTTTGTAAAACAAAATCGTTAATTGACAGAAGAATCATTTATGTTTCAAGCATGGGTTGTTTACCGATAGAATTAACTGCAAGTTTCTTTTAAGCAAGTTCTAAATCAGGGTCCCACAATAATTACTAGCTATGGGTTCTTCACCCCGGTCACGAGGATGTACCGACTTGTCAACTGTCTAAATGACAAAGATCACTGCGATTTGCTCAGTCAATCATTGTTCAAGCTGAAGAGCAGTTTTAGCAGAATTATTTTTTGCATGTAATTTTTATTGCTACTATGCACACTTTTGGAAAGAAATCAAAATTAAATACATCATAGTACATATATCCATAATTTTAGAAAAGGATCGGTGATGATTTGAACAGTTTCCTGCTATTACGCTAACTCTTTCCATGTAGCACACAATCTTGCCGCGATATTGATGTAATATTGTACATTTGTGTAATATTTTCAATCTACAGTCAACATTGATGGAATATAGTTTTAACATTGAAATGCTATATTGATAATGGTACAATAATGATTATCCATATTTAGATAATATTTAAATTCAATATTGGTACAATATAGTTTCAATACTGAAACTCCATTATGATTTACTGTGTAATCCCAATATCGATTATCCATATTCACACAATATTTAAATTCTATATTGCTACAATAATATAGTCTCAATATCAGGCAGTATCATTTGGCAGCGATCGGACAATTGGGTCGTGAGTTATAGCATTTTGAGTAAAGCAACTTTTGTTGTTGGAAAGGAAATGGATAAAAGGAATTTTGTGTGTTAATGAAACACTGTTTTTAAAGGAGAAAATAGTGCTGGAACAAAAACTTGGCTTGATAAGTGTTATCCGGACTCTGCTCCATCTATTATCAGCTATTCATCGATCATCTTGGAAAGGAAAACAATTAACAGCACTATTATATAGCATTGTTGGAACGTTTGAAGGAACGTCGCAAAAACGCCAAGACAATGCACCATGTCACAAGTCGATGAAAACGATGGTCAAACTCAATTAATTGGGCTACTAATTGCTTCCCGGCCACTGTATTCTCCAGATTTAGCTCTAACGACCTATTTACTGTTTGTAGACCTTAAGAGATGCTCGTTGGAAAGAAATTTAGCACCAATGAAGAAGTAATTGCCGAAACAGAGACCTATTTTGAGGTTAAAGACAAATCGTACTACAAAAGTGGTATCAAAAATTGGAAGATTGCTAACTTTTCATCCGAACTGTTACTCTCAATATTATAGCACTGTATTGTTTTACTATATAATCCTAATATTGATACAATATTAATTATCCATGTTCAGATAATACTTAAAATTTATATTGGTATAATGAGGAACTAAATATTGTGGAACTGTATTGTTTTCTTATGTAATCTCAATATTGGTACAAAATTGATAATCCACATTCAGACAATATTTAAAATTTATATTAATCTATATAGTTTAATATTGAGCTCGCTATATTACATTTCTATGTGATTGCAATATTGTAACAATATTTTATTATTATCCATATTCGATTCAGTTATCAATATATTCAGGTAATATTATTTAAATTCATTTTTGATAAACTTCTGTATCCGTATCATGATAAATATTAGAGCACTGTATTGCTTTCTTATGTAATCTCAACATTGATACAAAATTGATAAAGTGTTTTCAGACAATATTTAAAATTTATATAGGTGCAATGTAAATATCTAAATATCATGCCCTTATTCCTTATATTATTTAATGTTGAATTAATATCTCCCTTTATTATTTTAGAAAAAACTGCAAATCAATTTTTTGTCGAGAATAAAATACTGCATCCGTACCTGTTATTGCTTTCAATTTTCCTTTTTCCATAAAAGTAGAAACAGGAAATTTAAAATTATTTTTTTTAGCAATTTTAGATTTTAAAAAACTTTGAAAATCCTATAGTGCGTAAATCGATTCACCACCCTGTATATTATAATCTTAAATATTGAGTCAGTGTTGATTATATATGTATTATTGCGACACGATACTTAAATTCCGTAAAATATGTGAATATTTTAACTAAAAAAGAAATTTTTTTTCTTTATTTAAAAAAGAATGAATTGAAGTTTAAATAATCAATTAAAATTAAATAAAATAAACAATAATTGTTAAATATTACGTTAAATTATTTTATGGAGCCCTTCTTAATCTTCTTCCGTACCAATCTGCTGAAGTAGCTAGTAGATTGCTGAAGAACTTTGATGGCGTTGACAATGAGGAAACTGACCATAAGAGCAAGGATGGTAGAGCAGTACAGTAAATAAGGAATAATAGTAAGCCAAATAGAAATCCTTAAGGGACGCCACTAATAACAAAGACTTCTCGGCAAAACGTCTAACCAATTCAAACTCTAAGGTTTAATCACTAATGACCGATTTCTTCACTCATAGTTATCTTCAAGTTAGCGAGCTTCAGGTTAAATTGACGAAATAACCAATCAGATGATTGATTTATTTGCTTTATTGTCGTCTGATTGATTATTATGTCATTTTAACCTCAAGTTCGCTAACTTGAAGATAACTATGAGTGAAGAAATCTGCGAATACCATCATGCGTAAATTTTTTAACGAGTTATTTGTTAGGTAGCTACCCTATCGAAAGACTTCTGTCGTTAACACAATCATGTCAGCAAATTAGTTATGACTACACGATCCGGCAGAAATTCTTGGCTAAAAACATAGTTTTCAGTAAAAAAAAACTTTATCATGTCTTCAGCAATAACAGTTTCCATCAACTTTGCTGCTATTGGGGTAAGACTAGTTATTAGTAAATAATTCTCGGAGTCTACTCTTTTTAATGATGAAACTGATTGAATCCAGATGCTAAAATGTCCAAAATAGTCCAAAAGAGTAAAAAATAATTTTCCGACATTACTTCAATAAACGAGGTGAAAAGCCGTTCAATCCAGGAAACGTCTTACTTGCTAGTTTATCAATGCATTTTACGACTCCTGTGAGCTGGGAACACGGACAATGTATTATCGGTAGAGACCTATATAGAGTTCCTGTATGAAAAACAACTCGAATTTTTTGCAAAGAAAATTTAGCGGATTTCAAGATTGTGGCTAAATTGTGTCTTTACTTTGGTGAGATCTAATACGATCGAAACATGTATATGTCACTGTTAGATTTCTAGTTGGTGACTGACTTATTTAAATTGTAAATTTTATCTAGTAAACAAGTAAATTTACGCCCCAAACTTGTACCAGAATATACTTCATACAGTGGGGTGTCCATGAGGGAGCTAAAGTGCCCCAAAAAATAGACTTTGTAAAACTTCGATGAATAATATATTATTTACATAATTTGATTCTTTATTATGTCTATATAATTTACATAATATATTTATAAGATATTCAATATATATTGAATTAGTATAATGATAAATAATTTCTTGGGGCGCACAAGATTTGCTTGGATAGTAGCGTGAAAACTGTAGAGTCGGCCCTGCCTAATGATAATAATAAACGAAATGTGCAAAATGATCTGACTAAAGTAAATTAGAGCAAAATGAACGTATATAACAACTGCGAACAACTGAACTTTTCGGTTAGTGTAAAGTTTAAGAGGTTTTAGTATCATTGCTGTTACGGGTATAGCGGCTCTAGTTGTAAAGGATGGTAAATAGGGCAAGTTGTTAAGCATCAATTCGTCACTATACACGCTACGTCTGCCATTTCTTGCTGTAATTGTGAACGTGGGATTTATTCCACACCGACTGGCATGCATAAAAATGTAGGCAGATAGATAACGAACTTCGTCGCCTGTGAATAGTAACCGTGGAGGAAGAAACAATAATTAAAGTCACAAATCTTGGTTCAATGCCTAAACAATTACAATTTAAGTTTAATTAATTTTTAAATTATTAACGAAACGTTAACAATTTGTTGCTTGGAATTGCAAAAAGTATTAAACCGCAATGACGCTTATTGTGGACAGAATCACATTAAAATTTTATGAAAAAATAAAATACCAAATGGACAGGACCTTAGACCTTACGAATTATTAAAAACAAAACAACTAAAAGTAACCTTCCTTAAAAAACCTTATTACTAATAAAGGTGCGAATAGCCTCGTTGTTGATGCACACATCATAAAAATATAAATTAAAAACAATGATTTTTTTAAATATTTTTCAAAAAATATCTTGGTAAATAAAAATTTAAGATTAAAAATTAATCTGGAAACACGTAATAGAAAATTAGTAGTTAAATTTTGCCTTTAAATTTTATTGCTGAATTATCTAAATAAGTTTAACAATATGTTATGTAATATTATGTATTTCTTCAAGTTAAAATTTATTACACTGGCTCACAAAATTGATGACACAAAGCAAACTTACCGATAAAATTCTGAATTTCTTCTATAATAGCAATCTTTCTTAAATTTTTTTACATAACTATTCAAACACGATTTGACACACTGAAAAACTCAATTAAACTAAAAAAACTATTTTGTAAACAAAAACAACAACAAACATGAAAAATGTAAGAATTTCGAAACACAAAATGATGACACAAACACATAAATTCATTAGTTTTACTTAATTTTAATTTTTAAAAACTTGTTGAGTTACCTTTGGCGTCGATTACAGCCTGCAATCGTTTCGGCATACTGTAAACTAGCTTTCGAGTAATATTTTCGTCTATTTTACCCCATTCTTCAATTAACCTCTGTTTTAGGGTTGTCTTGCTGGTAATTGTAGATTTTCTAATTCTACGTTCTAGTTCCGCCCAAAGATGTTCAATAGGATTTAAATCCGGTGATTGGGGCGGTGTATGTAGTTGTTTTGGTACGTGGTAAAGTAACCACATCTTAACTACATGAGCAGTATGTTTCGGGTCATTGTCTTGTTGAAACCACCACACCTTTGGAAAGCCTAATTTAACGACACTGTCTTTTAAATTTCTTTTTAAAATATTTAAATAATGTTCTTTATTCATTTTTATGTCGATAAATTCTAAATTGCCGACGCCGCTTGCAGCCATCGACCCCCAAACCATAGCATTTCCACCGCCATGCTTTACGGTAGCACAAACATTTTCTTTTTTCAACTCGGTGTTGAGTCTCCTCCAGACCATTTGTCTTCCATCTGATCCAAATATGTTAAATTTGCTCTCATCTGAGAACAGCACATTATTCCAGAATTCTAAGCTCTCATTTACATATTTTTTAGCGAATTTTAATCGCTTCTTTCTATTAACCTCTGAAATAAATGGTTTCTTACGTGCTACACGACCATTGTAACCATTATTTCGCAATGTTCTGCGGATTGTTTCAGTCGATATGGGTTTGTTAATTATATCAGATATTTCTGTTCTTAAATTAGAAATTGACTTCTTCGGATTTTTCTTAATTTCTCTCACTATATGCTGTTCATTATGAGGTGTTAGTATTTTCTTTCGACCCCGTCCAGCACTATTTTGTAATGTTCCCTCGTATTTAAATTTTTTTACGATATATTTAACTGTCGAAAATGATTTACCTATTAAATTTCCAACTTCACGATATGTTTTTCCTTCACACACTAATTTTAAGATAAGTTTTCTTTCTTCAATATTAGTCTCCTTACGCGTTCGCTCCATTTTAAAGAAATTATCACTTTATAACTAATCCAAGTGATGTACTAGTACAGAATGTCGTTGTTCTTATTATTGTAATCAGAAATTGATACCTTGTGTCATCAATAAAGTACAAGGGTGTCGTATTGAGTTTTCCTTGTATGCTTGTGTCATTAATTTTATGTAATGCAATTCTTACATTTTACATGTTTCTTGTTGTTTTCGTTTTGAAATAATTTTTTAAATTTAACTACGTTTTCTAGAATTTCAAATCAAATTGGAATAATTATTTGAAAAGAAAAATGATCAAAGTTTATTAGTTTAGAAAAATTCAGCGTTTTATCATTAAGTTTACTTTGTGTCATCAATTTTGTGAGCCAGTGTATATTGTGCATGTTTAAAAAATGTTAAAAGGACGCACTGAGAATACCATTTAAGATTCCATTTTTAATTGATGCTAACCAGTATCATTTAACCATCTTACAATTTATTCAGTAATAATGTTCCCACACATCTGTTAGAACGGCGGCGACGGTCAGAATTTGTCTCAAAACGGAGACGGCGAATTGGCGACCACGAGACGTCCCATTTTTCATAGCGCAATATCTTTAGGTCTCTCAACCAACCACTTTTGGTTTAGAATTAAAAAAATTAAATCAAATTAACAACTTTTTTCCAAGAAAATTAACATGTGATTTGTCAATCCTGAACAATAAATATAACTTAAATATCGCAATTTTTAATTAAATTACCGTGTTCGGCATTGCCTGAAATGGTTATCGAAAAAAACACCCACAACTATGTATTTGATAAAAGGTTTATTCAAATAGATAGATAATAATACTCTTGCAAATGTTTTTCCAAATGTAACTAACTTGTATGGTCGACTTACTTTACGACCACACTTCTACTGCGTAATGGTAAAGCGACACGTAAAAATTTCAAAATCACCTATTTTCGTGTGCGGTCAAACTAACAACTTGTGGTACAATATTATTTAACACTGAATTGCCTGTGGACACTAATAAAGGTTAGAATACATTACAATAGAACAATAAACATAGATATTTTAGGAGGTATAATTAGGGGATCAACGAAACTTGGCATAGATGTAGTTGAGTACTTACTCTTTTAGAAACCATATTTTTCGTTTTAGGGGTTGTTAAAAGGGTGAAAATTACTTTATTGTATATAATTACACAAAGATCAATGTAGAAAAATAAATTATCCTAAAATTTGATTCTTTTATTCAATTTGATTTTTTCTGAGTTGATGTTTATCAAACCCAATGTAAAAATCAAATTTCTACAAAAAATATAAAATACAAAGTTGAAAGTTGTAATTTCGTGTTTTATGTGACTTTCTACAAAAAATTGACTAAGTTTGCTATTTGTTGTTAAGAAAGTGTGTTTTTATGGAAATCGAAACTAATTAAATAATTGTTTAAGTAAAAATACTAGTCGAAAAAATACCAACTCTTACAAAAGCGATAAATTTGTCTTCTTCCTCTTCTTCACGTGCCTTCTCCTATCGGATGTTGGTGATCAACATAGCTATTTGGACCTTCGACGCAATAGCGCGAAATAGGGACCGTGTGCTATTCCACACCATTTTCTAAGATTTTTCAACCACGAGATTCTACGACGACCGGGACCTCTTCTTCCATTAATCTTTCTTTGAATTATAACCTGAAGGAGTCTATATTTTTCGTTTCACATTACATATCGCAGATATTTCAGTTTTCTTTTCTTTATGGTATATGCATTATTTCTAGTGTTGTTCCCATTCTCCGTAGTCTTCTTGGTTTGTGACTCGATCCATCCATGAGATACGCATCATTCTTCGATATGTCCACATTTCAAAAGCATCGATCCTTCTACATGTGTTTTCGGTGCGATAATCCTTGCACTTCTGTGCATAATTTACTTTGGGCAGCACAACAAACGTCATTTTTAACCAACCATTGGGCATGTTACCAGAGTGAGTTTGACTAGAATGTTTATGCTGTTCAGTATTTTCAGTATTTCTGCTGGTATCTCATCTTTGTTGCTTTTATTTTACTTTGTTGTTTTTTGAGATTCTTACATTGTGTTTTGCAATTTTTCCACTTCAAACATACTTCGCACATTCCACGTCGCAATCTTCTTGGATAAATTTGAACCGCACAAAAAAAACAATCACATGTAAAACTAATTTATTTATCTATAAAAAAAAATCTCTTATAATTTTTTGATAAAATTAGCTGTTTTGTAATTATACACAAAACAGTAAACTTTTACTTCTTTAATAACCCTTAAAATGATAAAATCCGGGGTAGACTCATTGGTTCCTGAAAGAATAAGTTGTCGTTATTCCCCTAATTTTTTCTTCTAAATGACCAAAATCGAGTTATTTTTCCTGAATTATAAATAGATGTTTGGCAAAACTAATACACGCTGGAGCATGCTGACCAATATATTAGTATGTAGTGCTGTGTAGTGTATACCTTGAAGATGTAATTCCATACTTTAAAGAAATTCCTTGTTTCTGCACTTTCTTCATTCTTGTGGTGTTAATACTCCTAAAATATTACATCAAAATTTGCAATTTTAACGAAATTACCACAATTTTAGTTTACGTATATTAAATTAGTTGTAAAATAAAATAAGCTTTTTCTCGAAACAACATTTTTATAACTAGGAAACAACGTATCTCTGGCAATTTTTACCAGACTGATTTGAAATTAATGTCTATGAAATAACATTTGCGAACAAATGGCAGTAAATAAATGCAATAACCTATACCAAATGAGAAATATTTTGTGTTCCTATTATAATTACTAAAATTACAATTATTGTAATAAGTACCGTATATAATTTAAATTATTTTAAAAATAATTTAAAATCGATCTGTTTAAAATCTTGTAACAACAGCTAATAACGTTTCCAAAGAATGGCAGTACGTGGGCCGTCTTACTAATTCCGCTGATGACATCATATCTTCTATTGGTCGCCATTTCTATGCAAATTCGCAATCAACCAATAGAAAATGCGACATTGTATGACCACATTGTCTATAAAAAGTTAATGTATGGAAAAACTGTCTTCCGTTAAAAGCAGAACTTTTTTACTAAATTTTTTAAAATATTTTGTTAGAAATATTAGTTAATATATTAATATTTTCTGAGTAGCCTAATTAGAAATTTTGGACTCCGAGAAAAAATTGTTTCACAAACCCCCATATAGATTATAGATGGCTTATACGGCCGGCAGCGTGTTAGAAACTAAAAGCTAATGGAAAAATTTTAATTTTTATTTCAAGTCTTAATGTCTTAAATTTACAGTTACAAATTGTTCTATGGCCTTTTAAAACTACATTTCGTGGGGACAAACAACTCTTCTTTGATGTTACATCTTTAGCCTTTAAATATTTCGCGACGTACTGATTGACCATTGTAAGTTTGTTTGTCGCTGAGGACTCCCTAAGTCGTAGGTCCTTACGCATTGCGTGCCTTGGCTTATGGATAGTATACCCTGGTATGGGGTCTTGTAGACTGCACCGATGGTTGAAGGGTCACGTTATCCAGCATGTAGATTGCACCGGGTTCGGTTAGGACCCAAAATAATCTTTAATTGTTAAGCCCATAAGTAGTTTTGAAATCATTAAGAACCCCATTAGGCAATTGGGGTACTTAATTTAGGACTATCTATATGATTTTAATTAGGTTACTGTTATTAATTTAAAAATTATTTTTTATTCGCTACATTTTTCTTTTTTCGTTGCTTGATTATTAAAAACATTATTACACGAGTTTACAGATTTGAGAATACGATTAAATTTATTAATTACATGATCCTTATATAAAATTAACTCGAGTTTTGGGTGAGAGTTCGAATTCCGGGTTCGATTTGATGACCGTCCGTGCACATTTACCCTAGGGCGCGGCCAACTACAGCAGCGTTAGATAGAGTCAGTCGCTCCTGAGATCTGCCGCGTCAACTTTTAAACTTTTCGAGTTGGAGCCGCTTAAGGGATGTTTTAATGAGTTTAGCACAGTGCAACCAAATCAGAAACGAATTCACACAAAAGTGATTTTTTTCGAAAATTTGTTGTCCGATCACAAATTTAATTCTTTTATTAGCTAATTACTTCATTATCTATCATAATTCGTCGTGAAAACCGAGATTCTGGTATATTTGCTGTCGCCACAACCTATTGCAATTTTGGGGGCGGGGTTACAGTTCACAAGAGCCAATGATAAAATTGCATTCCAAATTAATTTTAAAGCCGTTTTTAACCAAATTTGTGGACGGTTTGCAAATTTTATTTTTTATGTGTATCTGGCATTGTTATTTTTTATAATTTGCAAAAAGAATGGTAAAAATCGAAATCAGGGTTGACGGACTCTCGCCTGATTTCAATATCCAAATGTCAAGTTTCATAGTGATATTTGAAAAATTTCAAATATGCTAAAATACGTGCTTAAATTTTAGTTCGTCCTCCATGCGTTTTGGCGCTGCATTAAGTCTCCAAAAATATACGAAGAGTTGGCCATACCATGGAGTTGGCCATCTATATTACTCTTTCTTATCTATGGACGAAATCACACAACCACATTTTTTAATTTTGATTGGTTTATCACCGCAGGGAAAATTAAATATTTTTTTAAAATAATTTGTAGAAAATACCTATCACTTTTCAAAATATTTTACTGTTTTGAAAAAATATTTTTCAAAAATTATTAATTTTTGATACCCAATACATTATTTTGATGAAAGGCATTACAGACAAGCAGACATTTGTTATTATAATATGTAATTATCATATTGTGTATTTTTTGTAATTTGAAAAAAAAAATTATCAATAATCAAATGGTGGTAATGTAATAATAAATACTGCTATATTAATAATTAATTGTTAATCAAATAGGTTCTTTTAATTTACAATTTATTATTGTTTTGTTTTAAAATATAACATCAGGTCATCTGGTAAATAAAATTAAAAGTAGAACCACGTTGTGGGGACAGTCACCGCTTCGCCGACCTTTGACGAATTCCAGTACTCGCCGCAACGCAGTTCAACGCCAGTATTCTCCTATTAGTACAAGTCGTGAAACGTCTACACCGATGCCGCGTCGTATACCAATGAATAACTATCAACTTATAGAGCATATTAAAATTCGTCGAGCGTTGTGGGATAATTCATTATGGAATAGAATTGATTGTTCAGCTAGGGAAGTGATGTGGGAAGATATTGCAGAGCAAATGAAAAGTACAAGTAAGTCAAACTTTAGTTACTTATGTCGAGATATTATATCGCTATCGCTTTGCGTCATCGCACGTTATTCGGTGCATGCGTCAGTCTGACCCGGGCGTACTTTGCGCACAACGGCCATTGCAACGCACTTAATAAATATTTTCTATATTTACCATTTCGTTCTAACAATTTATTGTTAATAGCCACGTCCTGTAATGCTTTCTTAATTTTTCTTATATTTTATGGTTTGCTAGCTGCTTACTTTCTAGGTTGCCATGTTGTATTACAGCGGTTCTCAACCGGGTACCTTGACTACATGGTGCGATTTTTTTTGGTTTAATTAATTAAATTTATTTTAATAGTTGAAATAAATGTTTTGTTATGTCTGTTTTTTGTTATCGTAATTATTGTAATACCCAGTGGTGTGCGGTGAATATTTAATCCATAGGCTGGCGGTTTTTTTACTATATTTAGAATTTAAACTATATTCTATTAATATTAATTATTATTACATAATATGAAATTAATATTAAAATAAAACGAATGAATTTTTGAATTATCTCGATGCTAAACATAATACAAAAGTAACAATAAATTACGTTGTACATTAATTCGAAATCTATGGTTTAATTTTAATTGATCTGTTAATTTTCAAATGGTTAGTTCTCTATTAAGGGGGCATCGCGTAGAATCATGGGCGACTGAAGAAATAAATTATTCCTTAAGTATTTTTTAGATTTTTTAAATTGTTATTTTCTAATAAGGATTATTTTTTATCCTTCTATCTAAATTTCTAGTGGGGGCAATAACCCGTCTGTCTCTCCTTCGGGCACCTATGCTGTAGGATACCAAATTAATCCTTTAATGCATTAATTTTTTTTAATCGGATAGGTACTTCTCTTGAACAAATAGAAAGTTAATAAACATTCCTGTCCCTAAGAGAGCTTTTACTATATATCCAAAAACGTTCTCACAAGGGGACATTATGACTTATCCATCACCGATTTTGTTGAATTTTATGGTACACGACTGGACTTCAACTGATCGATACAGAAAATATGTTGAGTTTAAAACTGCTTGGGTTAATCGTTTGCAAGTAGAATTGCTTATTTCGAAAATTCTTGTGCAAACTTAATTTTTAAGTACTACATTACAATTTAAATTTTTTATTACTATTTTTTATTTCAGAGGAAATTATAAAAGCAAGATGGAAAAACCTCAAAGACACCTACCGAAAATTACTAATAAAAACTACGTATCACTCTATATTAGAAACCACACCCAAGTGGAGGTACTATGGACACTTGGAATTCATAAAAAATATTATTTTAAGTACAAAATCAAAAGTTAATGATATATCGTTAAAAAATGAGAATTCATATTCTAATCAAGATTACATAATAGAAATAGATAACAGCGAAGAAAATGAACTGGAGGATCCTTTAGCACTTAATAACGAATTTGGCGAAGTAAAAGTTAACATTTCAAAAAAGCGCCGACTCTCGGATGAAGATGACTTAGAATTCGAAAAGTCAGGCTCTCCCGAAAGAAGTTTTACAACTTATCCTAACGATGATGATCTTCAATTTCTTCTGAGTTTATATACACATTTTAAACAAGTTCCTCATAATAAAAAATTGCCATTAAGAATAAATATAGAAAAAATGATCTATGATGAGCTTTACAAATAAAAATCCCTTGGTGACTCCATTGCGGTTCAATAAATGTTAAAAATTAAAGATTTATAATTCTTTTAATATTTTTAGTATTTTGCAACTTTTGTACGTGAAGGCCAACTAATTTATTTTTGATTATGTTCATTTTTATTATGCCTTATCGGAATAATTTTTGGTTAAAATACAGTATAATTATTAATATAGTTGGTATAGAATTTGAGTAAAGCTATTTTTTCACTGAAAATTACGTATTAAGTTATTATTACTTATATGTATATAAATTTTAGCTCTAAATCTGGAAGCAGGAATTGATTTTATTATACACTTTCTTAGTTTTAAGAATAAATGATTGTTAATTGGTTAATTTTAATAAAAATTTATTTTATATGCATGATATCTACCTAGCTACGTTATTATAATAAAAAGACCTTTTAATTTTTAAAATCTGTTTTAACATCATTGCTATAATAAAAACTTGAATAATTTTTATAGAATAAACAATATTATTGCTCTCCGTTTCTCCCTTTAAGTTATGTCGGGTATATGTTTTGCCAATTATCTGTTCTCGACGCTAAAATTGTATATGACAACGGCAATGTTAAAATATTCTAAACGTTTAGAGACCACAATCCCCTCCAGGTATTTCGTTACATAGTTTTATCAGAAATCACACCTAGTAATTTAGCCTTGGTACTACTAGCACTATCACAGACCCAACCGTACACTATAAATACAATAAATTGGCCTAAAAGGACAGACAATTTTGGCAATTATCCAATATTGGAAAAGCTCATTTTGCAACTAAGGCCAATTATTAAATTACGGGGTTTTATTAAGTTAACAAGTAGAAAAATGAGCGAAAGTTAAAATTCCTGAACTCGCACGTTTAAAAATTCTTTCACGAATAGTTAGAGGTCATTTTTTATAGGTAAAACTTGATAGTCCCTTTAATAAGTTCAAAATTAGATTTTCAAGTCCACGAAACTCATGGAAGCATGTATTTGCCACATCCACGGTGGTGAACATCGGTCCCTTCGAGGTTTGTTTTGGCTCGGGGATGTTTTTTAAGTGCTACAAAACCACAAGCTTAGCTACTATTATAAATATAAAATACTCGATTCAAAATTATAGTATAATTTTCGATGCGCGGGGTTACAATTTGAAAATAGCCAATTAGGAAACCCGATTCCAAATAAATTTTTAACCCAGTTTTTTTCCAAAATTTATCAACCGAATTTTTTACGTGTATATTACGTACATTACTATCATTGCTTTACAAAAATTTGGAATATTCCAGTTCAGATATCTTAACTGGCATCTGTTATCAGAAACTTAAGATAAAATTTGCAAAATGCTTTCTGAAATAATTGATCTTGAAAGTTGGTAAACGCAACTGTATTCACAGCAAAAATTATTATCGTTTCATCAAGCCAAAGAGTATGTAGATATAGAGAGCCAGCCATGTATTAAAATTGAAACGTAGAGACACTCCTGGGCACCAGGGGCAGAGCAAAGCCACCTATTGCCCAGGAACATGTACTACTCTAATCCCTAAAATACAGATAACTGTAACGACATCGAAAAAAGATGGACTATTTTATGGCATGAGTTAAAATTTAAATTTTCAACGTCTACACAAATTTTTCTTATTCAAAATATGTTTGAACAATAAAAAGGATTTATGTTTTTATTTTGAGTTTACCTGCCTATTTAGGATAATACCTGCGTACCTTCAAGTCATAAGTAGCCCGTTTCTTATGCTATCTCACTCACACTTATTCATGATAATAATGTAAATTTTTTCCACTTGAGGTCGGTATCAATCGACTACAATTTTATGGCAAAGTACGAAAAATTTTGGTGACACTTAGTTCCATAAGAGCTGTCCCTCTATATCTATATACTCTTTGATCAAGCAGATAATGCATGTTCTCTAACAGCGTTACTGAAATATTGAAAGCGAGTTTACTGCCTTGCGTCCTGCATTAGAATTGGAGGAAAAGTTTTCAGTGCCTATATTTAAAGTCTCTAGTCGGTCGTAGGTAACGTTCTCATCATACGTTTCAATGTTCGTGAGATTCTTTGGATAAAATTAAAGAAATGGCGATTAGAATAATTTGGCAATGTAAAGTATTATTCTAACTTTTTTAGGACATAAAAATGTTTGTTATTTGAGAATAGATTACTTACAATTTCGTCATTACAATTATTATTATTGATCGAAAATGTTGTATATAAACCAAAATCGATTTAGAAGAAACGTGTTACATGCATGAGATATCGCACCACAATGATACGTGTCTGTCTCGTGTCGCTTCCCAATTATGGATGCCAACAAATTCCTTTTGGATAGGTTGAGAGACGGAACGTAATAACCTGATACGTAGAGAGAAACGACGGAAGTGAACGTAATATTAGATGGCAAGGAAAACGTCGTAACAGACGGAGCCGTCGAGTCGAGCCGCTGGCGGTGATAATCTAATCGACGGCGCTGCACTGCTCCCTAATGACTTGCTCGACGCGGTAAAGATATTGCGTTGCTCCACATGGGAACACGTTTGCTTCGTCGAAAATATAAAACTTCCTTTATCGTGAAGTCCCGAATATTGATGTTGGAACTAATTATTTTGTTTTGTTGCTTCAAGATGACTTATCATTTGGGTAATTTGTAAAATTGTAATATAAGTACAGTAATTTATTATTTTACGATAATCTAATTTTATTGGAAATATTAAAAACGTGCATACAGAGCTCAGATCATTAATTTGCCGAACAAGATTGTTAATATTATAATGTCCGTTATGTTTTAATTTTTTACATTTGTATATTCATACTTTTTTCAAGTTCTTGTTGATTCTTTTTGTTCTGTTCTGGCTTTGTCTAATATTTTCTTTGGCTTTCGTTTGTTTATTTGTTAGACTAGACGTGAAAGCTAAAGAGTTTGTTCGGAAGAAGATCCAATTACCCTTCCAAGTGTGAGCCGCTAGCAACCTTGCCTGACGAAAATTGGTATTTGCAGTGCGCTTCGTTGCTGCTTCATCATAATGGTTCTTAACCATAATACGATAGAAATATAAAATGCGCTGGTTTTAAATATCTACGAATCTTACCGGCAAAGTAAAGGTAAAAATATCCGATCTTATAACTGCAATGTACCTAGGACACTACATCAATATCGTCAATATCTACCGAATAGCTAATTTGAGTAACGTTGTCAAGTCTTTGATTGGAATCCGAAATTCTATTTTGGATTATTTATTTATTTCTACTTTCTACCCGATAAGTACATGACAGTAGTGTGAAAAGTAAAAATGAGTGTTCTGATTGGTTAGAAAAAGTGCGCGACGCATAACTCACAGTCAGTTGAACGTCTGCTGAAATCTAAATCATGTTAACGTGAGGAAGTGGTTTGTTAAGTCCGCTCAGATAAGCGTACTGTAGACTGACAGCAGTATACGTCGGCAGAGTGCGTCGAAACAAATTCAATTTTATTTTGATGCAGTCGTTCAGCTGAACTCACAGACAAACATACTAAATACTGCATGTGTCAGCAGAATAATTAAAACTGATGTCTGTATAACAAACCACTTTTGCTAAAATTAATGTAAGTCAAGCTCGACAAATTCTGCCGTACGTCTACGTCATGCGTCGCGAATTGTTCTAACAAACCGTAGCTTTAATTTTTCGTGCATAACGCCATCTATTTATCGAGATAAAAAAAGGAAAAGACCTGATATACATACGGCATAGTGGCCAGTGCGTCTACGGAGTGTCTGTATTGAAGCGTCAACAGGCTGAAACCTACAGTGTACACTTAAAACTGTTGTGAAACTGAAGTGTGTATTGTAAGATCTGCAGATCTCTTTGTAAGTCCAGAACTTTAAACACGTTTGAAAATTTGTGATAATAACGTGACTGCTCCGACTTTACAAGAAAATTTATCAACAATTTCCATGTTTCTGGAAAATTAAGAGCTAAGGTTATTTTTAACCCAATCTTTAACCCAAAAACGTTTTCTGTTTTGCTTTACATAATTAGTTCTTGTAATAAAAAAATTATTGCAAGGAGCCCTGCTAGTTTTTCTTCCTTATTGAAAGCACTATTGTACATGCAAATAGCAGTTTTGAACGACTGCATTAACTGACAAAACTCACGAATGAATCTGTACATGACATGATCAAATTTGAGGTAGTCTGCAGTTCGAGAACTGTCAGTTCCAGACCTGAATGTTGCATTGTTTCCAAAAAACTGAATTATGTGTGGTGCACAGATCCAATCGTACAGTTCAAAATTGCTACTACAACATGTTAATCTGCTATTCTGAGCACAGTTTGGTGGAACAAAATTTCAGTTTTCTGATCTGAACAAAAAGTGAGATATTGTACAATCAGTTAGTGGCGGTTATAATTTTTATGTAGGAGAGAGAGGGGAAGGACCGAGTAGTTAAGGGAAATTTGCCATCAAAGATTTGATTATAAAAATATTTTATTTGGAATGTAATTAACATAAACACTGAACTAAGTATAACGTAAAAAATATCTTTAACTTAAAGTGATACAATTTTTAGAAAATATAAAAAAAAATAATGAACTTACTTCAAACTACGGTTATACCCCTACTCACGGGATAGAACCGTTTGATAAAAAGGGTTAAAGTATTTTAACGCTTTTGCATATAAAATCGTCCATGCCTTCTTGGAACCATTTCATGCAACCTTCGTGTGCACAAATTTACAATTACAATTGGAGCATTTAGTCCAACCATGATTACTTTTAGTTTTTGAATATTTCTGAATGTTCCTTTACATCTTGCGACTCTTCATCTTCAAACCCTGTGTCTGTCTTGAAACTCTTAAAATATAAAGTCAATAAGGCGTGTAATTGTTCTCCTGAATTTAAAAACATGTTCATTTTATTTGGGCTACAACTGTTTTGCCCCATCAGTTTTACCACCAAGTGCATCAAACTAACAAAACCTACGGTAACATTAAATTGAATTGAAAACCGGCTCCACACATGTATTTAAAAGAATTTGCAATATTAGTATAACTATGCAAATGTTATGAATGATGTGATTAGTTAACTGTAAAAAGATTGAAAATAATGTAAAATAACATCACTTACTTATTAAAAGACATTTCGTCACTTTATTTGTTGTTGTAAATACCTATTATGTACTTAAACTTTACATTTACACGTTTTCTCAGGAACGTATCTACCGTGTAAATCGGGGATAGGTGTATTAATATTTACAAATTAAAATCAAAGAAGTTAACTTACAAATTACATTTTTATTGAAAGATTTTGAAACAAATATTATGAAAGTAAATTATAATAGGTACATACCCCTTTGGCGCTGAATGAGAAAATATGCTTCAAAAATTCAGATTAGTTGATTTTGTGAATTGCTACACGACATCACAATTTGCACGATTTTTTTATCAGCGCTTGTGTTATCTGTATTACGCAGAAAATTTACTAATAACAACGAGTGACATACAAAAAACCTTTTGTAAATCTGTCGTCGAGTAAAAAAAAACGACGGTGAACGAAATTAATGATGAAATAAAAACAGATACTATAAATTCAAGTTTATTAAAGACAATCGCGTTTTTACAGCAAAAAACATTATTTAGTATTACTAAATTTTTAGTAATTAAGAATTTCTGCATGAAAATTGTAAATTCTCATGCATTACATAATCTTAAGAAATATACAGGGAATTTTCAAAGTTGTTATGCAAGCTGTATTGCATAAGTATGATACTTTCAAGAATTTGATAATTATTTTATTTTAATTTAAAGAATATTTATATTATTGTAATCATTGAGATCATTTACACAAAAAGACAAAGTGAGCTAGCCGAGAAATAAAATAATTGCAGATGAGTTTAAGTCTTCAATACAAAGTTTAAAAATTATTTGTTTAAACAACATCATAATATTTTTCAAAAATATCATAGCAATATGTCTACTATACGCCAGGAAAGAAATCTTCTCGCCATGACGTGAAAGCCTAGTCAAATTTGCATCTTATTCCTATTTGTTATCCTCACTATTAAGTTTTCTGTGTACATCAAATCTGTCAAAGTTACGTTATTATTTTGTACTAGCCATTTATATTATTTTGAGGTTAGAACGGACACTACGTTAGTCAAATTTTAAAAAATTAGCCGCTAGACAACTTAAAATTTTACGTTTTTTTTCTTGCTTATTAGGTTAAACGATGAAAACAATAGAAACCTATTTATCATTTCTAAGTTTATACGCTAGTGATGTAGGTTACTTCTTTGGTGACAATGGTAATATTAATAGTTTTCCTTGTTTAGTATTTTTAAAGTATTATACAAAGAAACATATTTTTGTTATTATACTTTAGTATAAAAGTAATTTCCTTAAAAAACTGGTAGTTCTTCAAAATTCCGTCTTTTTTAGACATCAACGTTCTCCCTTCTAATAGGAATCATATCAAACCACCGCTGTGACCAAAGCATTGATTACTAACTTTAACTTTTAATTAGTTAGTAATCAATGGCCGAAGGTCGTTAATGACGTTCTCTCCAGAATAATATTAGTTTTTAATTTATGTTACTTATGAAATAAATATTTAGGAAAACAATAAGATTGTTCAGTATTATTTTAAGAAACAAATTTGTTGAAAAGTATGCATAATATTATATAACAGCAAATAAGTAAGAAAAGCATCTTTGTCCATGTAATATGTGATGGGATGTTTGATGCCGCGTCGCTTTGCTTCCAGAATTTCTAACACTGACCAATTCGGTAGAAGCTCGCAATAAATTACACTACCCAATGCGGTTCTCTACAGAAGGATTGTGTCCAGCACCTTGTTTGGTTCAGGTCAAGTACAATCAATTCTAAAGCTATTTGCTATTGTTGGTCGAGTACTATTGCAATAATTCTCTATTTTGTTGGGATATCGCGTATTCGAAGTAATTGCTATTTATTGCACTTAATTGGACTTTGATTGCTATATGAAAATATCGTAATATATTGAAGCAATGGTAATTATCTTACAGTATCATAGATTCGATATAAAATATTCCAAAATTTCTGGGTTTTAAACTGTCGATCGTGCGTATGACATGCCGTCCAATGACAAAATCAGTTCATAAGCGTAGGATAAATTTCCAAGGCTCCAGATTTAGTCCCGGGTCACGCGCAATATGAGGTCTTGCATTGTGTTGGCGGAATACAACGCTTTTGTGATCAAGTAAAGTATACCTTTCCCAGCCGATGCAAATGCAAACGAATCGTTTCATCGCTTTGAACCTGACCGAAATTACTTAGAATCTTGACTAGAGTTTCCCAGCTTTCAGTTCATTTGAAGTAAATTTATATAATACGGCGTACAATAATATGAAAACTGAACAAAAAATAGAAAAGCACCGTAGGAAAATATACATACATTTTTGTCATTATGAAGTTGATACAATTACGGTACTGAGATGATTTGTCACACGGAGAAAAAAATAGTGAATGATAAATATGACAGTGAGATTACAGGATTCTGTATAAATATTGTGTTTTAATTAAATTTGCATTTTGTTCTAGGTATGTACATAAGTAAATAGGTAGGCACCATTATCTTTCCCGTTAGTATGTACCTTGATTAGTAATACATAATGTACTACAAGCTGATAGTCGATAATTGATAAGGAAGACAATTTACGGTTAGATTTTAGATGATTTAGAAATTGAACAGAAACCGAAATTGAATCGTGATCAACGTGAAAACAATAAGGAACGAAGAGTGACAGCACAATTACCGCAAATGAAAACTTCAGATTGACTATTTCAAGATTAATGGATTGGTAGTTAATTAATCTTGTATTGCTTTTAAAATAAGACTAAAACCATTCGTATGTATGAATGTGTAAATAAATGTATATTACTACATACCTACCTAGTGAACAAATTACAATTACCTCTTCTTCTCGCAGCATAGTATAGCGTAGATATACACTTTTTTGAATTCCTCGTGTCCTCATGGCATACAAACTTGTTAAACTATAACTTAGTAACAAGATTAGTTTGTTTCATGTTCGTACACACATACAACAAGTTAGGTTTCTCAAATTATGACAAGAGAGATTTTTACAAACGCCATAAATTTTAATCGCAAAAAATATTTTGATAGCCAAAAAGGATACTGTAAAAATACCAAAAGAAATTTTTTCATGTCCTTATATTAATTTTTAAAGAATGCAAAGTGCTTGTATTATTTGGCAAAAAAAGAAATAAATATATAGGATTAGCATGATTACTTTTTACCCGAAAAGATACCTACCATTTCTAACATGGTAGGTCTGCATAGAAAACTATAATTCTCAAATTCTTAAAGGAGTTTAAAACTTAAATGATAAATGAATAAAGTTTTAAGAATTAGTGTGAAAGTGAACACTTCCATAGTCTTAAATGTGTTCTCATAGAATTAGCATTGTAATATGTAAAAATGTAATATATAGCTGCCGTTACGAAGAAGATATTGCTGTAAATTAAAAAGGGGAAATTTTGTTTTATCCAAATAATTAACTGTGCTAGTCCTGAGGCTGCCTTTTCTGCTAACTAGGCCGCATTATCCGGTTGGTCTCACAGAGTTTTTACGACCCTCGTAATTACCGATGGTATCTAGAACAGAAAAGCGATGTGGGGGTTGAGTTATCAATCACAAGCAAGAACTATGTAGGCTCCGAACGGTCTGGCTCATTATCAGATATTCCCAAATTGGAATTTCGCTTACAAAAACTTTTACTGCAGAATAGAAGTAAAAGATGAATGAAATTTTAAATTCTATTATGTTTTATCCTCAAATTATAACGATTAACATCACTTGTCTTCAAGTTTAAAGTATTTATTAAATCTCAAGAATAAAAAAAGTAATTGATTATTTTTTTTTATTTGCGTCGCTTATCAAAATTTGGTGCGACACTCGTCGTTTTACTTTGTATGAATTATGACTCTCTTCTAAATCTCAACTTTCGATTAAACATCGGATATTTAAAAAAGTAAGTGCAGTTGGAACCGTATTGTATTCTCGAGAGAGTCTGAACGCTCAAGTCAAATCAAGCCGACGAAATTTAATGGTCGAGCGATCTCTGGAGTCTATGGGTTTGTGTACTCGGTTTTGTTTGTGTTCTTGCTTGAAAAAATTCAATAGAGATAACTACATACATAGCTTTGTGAGACTTTTTTTAAACTACTTGTAATTACACAATACAGTCTCGTACATTTAAAAATTACACCAAGAAAAAGACCGATTATTGTTATTATATCCTTGCACCTTTAAATTTGTGGTCTTTATGTTTAACGATTTAATTATTCACGAAATGAGTCCAAAGTCCTTTTGACTTTATACAAGTGTTTACTACCAAAACGAGATCCCGGTTGTGTTTAATATTCATGTTTAAATACCCACTCGATGTCAAGGCAAATATTCGCAATGCCCACAAGAGGCAAATACCTAGTAGATATTATGATACTATATATTTTATTGACACAAACTAAAATAAGTTAGTGTTTTATAAGAATGGTAGATGTAGTCGAAACAATTTTCTCTAAAGAAAATTGCTCGCAATATTTTCAATATAAAGTATGTAGGTAGTTTTACATTTCATTTGGGAACTAAGACTGCGGGCAGAAAATTTTAGTTTTGGCAGCACCTTTGTTTTATTTACATAGTAGATCCTTCCTGAGCGGTTATATTCACGCCAAAATTGTAAATTCAAATGTTAGTTTTTGTGCCCATTGCTATGTTAGCGTACAATTGAGTTATTATATACTATTATGAAAAAATCGTACAACTTGAATAAGTAAATTATGAAAACTTTATAAAACGGTAGATTTATTTAAAATGTTATAAAATTGCAGTTTTTAGATGGTAAGGTGAGGTTAGATACATAGTATATAGTACTTACAGTCAATTCAAAATGAAAATGTTCACGGCAATGCGTTGTGGTGTGATTGCTGATTGAGGTACAGGGCGAAATTCTGACAATCTGACGAATGACGAATATCAAAAAATTTATCAGTTGAGTTTTCCTGAGAATATCGATATGCTGATGAGGAGTTATTTCAAGTAGAAAACTACCTTACGGAATAAACTCAACCAATAAAAGGAAGTAATAACCTCGTTGACGATGGACATAAAAATATAAATACAAAATAAATAAATACAGGTACCTATTGGGATCTAACTTTAAAATGTACGTTTTGGTTGTATTGCAAAGTTTAAAAGAAAAAACTTTAGAAAAATAGCAGGTGCTTTTCTAAATAACTTCAAAAATATTACCTCTAAATTTCATAGTGATCTCTTAAGGGATTTCTTAAATGACTACGAAAAATAAAGACACCCCTATTACTTTTATTTATATTGTAGTGGCGAGAGCGTTGAATGTAAATAATAAAGCTATACGTGAATATAAATTATTTATAATTTTAATGTTGATGAACAAATTTTATAAATTGAAACTATTACTTTCTATTTGTCCGTTGAATGGCACGTTAACCACATTCAACAAATACAAACTAATAACCTCAAATTAGATGAACTGGACTTTCAACTGTACACCTGATGTAGATCAAAAAAACAATTGTGCAGTATTACATAACTTGGTCATCAAATAAATTTAACTTAACTTAAACAAACTAGTGAAAAATACATAACTACACAATATTCAAGTTCACCTGCCTACAGGATGAATCGTAAGTAAAAAAAGCAAATTTTGTACAACTTAAAACTAATTAAATTAAATTTATAAGCTTATTTTAGGCCAGTCAGCAGAGAATCGAAATAAGGTGGTATGTTGCAAACGGTGGTGTAGAAGATTTTATTTTTAACTTGTATAAATAGGTACAAGCATGTGAAAAACAAAATGCTAACACGGGCGACCTCAGGAGAACTTTTGGCAGCCAAAGAACTTCAAAATTTTAGGACTTTTTAGTTTTTGCATATAACTCCTAAACCGTGGATCCTATCAAAACATTTGTGGTTTAACAAATTAAAGAGCGTTAAATTCTGCGTCGAATGACTACCACAACTTAATAATTTGATCAAGTAGTATGGTCGAAAACTACGGTCAAAAAACGATAATTTTTTCTAATTTTGTCAAAAACTGAGATATACGTATATGTGAGTGCGCGTCCGGCATCGATCGCGCTGCACTAAATTCATTGTAACTTTTAAACTAATTAATGAAATTGAGCATTCAAAAGCTCAAATGAAAGAAGAAACATGTAGCTATTGGACTATTATATTTTCTAATATAAAAATGAATGTATATAAGAGTAGTAAATGTATATAGTTGGAACATACGGAGATATCCGATAAAATCGCTAAGAGCTCTACCATTTCTACAATTCTTAAAATAAAGATCTGAAATTTTACAGATTACTCTAGAAGTAATGTATAAAAATATCCGATAAGTAAAAAATCTCAAAAATTTAGTATTGAAGATGTATACTTCAAAATTTCAAAATTTTGGGTAAGTAATAAAATCTGAAATGTATACCTAACTTTAACCACATATTACTCTTGCTTAAATCGCGTTATTGGATTTCTACAGGTGCGATTTTTAAAGCTTGAAATGTGTACTTTAAGATGCTATAAAAGGATTTAGGTTAAAAGTAAATCAACCCTTTTATTTTACAGAAATAAAAAATAAATTTTTTTTTGCTCCAAAATTCGTTAAATTAGAAGTACGTTAAACGTTAATAACTTTTATAAAAAATTTATTTAACCTACCTAACTAGCATATATTATTAATAGGACTTAAAAATAAGTGAATTTAGTGTAAAAAATTTTAGAATATATAATAATAGCTTTTAGCGATTTTATCGGATATCTCCGTATGTTCCAATTATATACATATACTACTCTTATATACATTCATATTTTATTTAAAATATAATAATCCAATAGCTACATGTTTCTTCTTTCATTTGAGCTTTTGAATGCTCAATTTCATTAATTAGTTTAAAAGTTACAACGAATTTAGTGCAGCGCGATCGATGCCGGACGCGCACTCACATATACGTATATCTCAGTTTTTGACAAAATTAGAAAAAATCGTCGTTTTTGACCGTAGTTTTCGACCATACCACTTGACCAAATTATTAAGTTGTGGTACTCATTCGACGCAGAATTTAACGCTCTTTAATTTGTTAAACCACAAATGTTTTGATAGGATCCACGGTTTAGGAGTTATATGCAAAAAACTAAAAAAAGTCCTAAAATTTTGAAGTTCTTTGGCTGCCAAAAGTTCTCCCGAGGTCGCCCGTGTTAGCATTTTTGTTTTTCACATGCTTGTACCTATTTATACAAGTTAAAAAAATAAAATCTTCTACACCACCGTTTGCAACATACAATTCCTTTACTGACTGGCCTATTTGTAGAGTTTGCCATGTTCGCTATCTTTATATTGTTTATTAATATTTTTTTGAAAATTATTTACAACAACAATTGCATTTATTGCAACCCTTTTCCCAAGTTGGTTTATTAGGAACTTTATTTAAACACACATTTTATTATTGTTCACGGTTCTTCTCTTACTTCTCCCTGGGTTGAGATTCTGGAATTAACTGGTTAAAAATTTAAAACAATGCTCATTGGACATATACCAGTGTCTGTTGACTGTCTTCTGTGCTATTTCCAATCTTAACATGCCCCTACGTGAACAACCAATGAGAATTAAGCATTACCACGCTATAATACCGATCAGCGTATTTTCATCTTTTTCATTACGATTTCGTGAAAACTTAATTTTCCGAAAATTTTATTTATGCCGATTGATCGTTGGGATCCCTAACCTTAGGTAATTCTTAACACCTTAAGAAATTCTTAGCGCTTGGTGAAAACCAAATTTGACATAAAAGTTTCTTATGTCAAAGTTAGGAAACTTCTAACGTTAGGAATTGTTTAGTACAGGGTAGGCCAATTTCGATTATTCTTATGGTAAACTTGATAGCTATAAGAAATTAAATAATAGATAGCGCATCCTCGATCTCTTTTTTGAGAAAAATTTAATGACGAAACCTGGAATTCGCTATCTTCGATTGTTTTCGAGCTGCAGGCATAAGTTCGATTTTTTACTATTCGATAAATGTTGATATTTTAGTTGTTTTTAAAGTTACTAAAAAATAGTAATACGTTTTTTTTTCGAAACCATAGTTCAATGTATGATATTTTTTAATGACGTTTTTTATCCTCTTTTCAATGATATTTAATGTGGGGTCTGTTTGATCGTGATGTTTCGGGTTCTTAACACATCGATGATATTTTTGATTGAATGGAATAAAACACTATTTTTGTACTTCTTGCAAACTGCTTTATTTAGTGGACTGTAACACTTTTACTATTTTTGATCTTGACTCGACGATGGTTTACAAGAAAGTCCTGGTTCTTACTGTTAATAGCTACCTGGTTGAGGGTACCAACCCTTCCATAACAAAATACAAATACATCAGCGCCTCCCTCAGTACGCTTTTCTTTGAATTATAATACAATGGCCTAAACAGGGTCTATTATTTAATTTTCATCGCATTTTATTAATTTTATTAATGTATTGTATATGTAATATACATAATATAATATGTAATGTAATGTAGTAAAAAAATAATATAATTTTATTAATGTCAAATGAAAAAAAATTAAGTCTGAAAAATTAAATAAATAAAAAATTTTAAATAAATCAGAATAGAAATTTTAAGCAATAACAAAATAAAAATTGTTATGAAGAGGTGTAGCTTATGTTTTGAAAACAATGGACGTCAGTTTAAATACTTACTAAACTTACTAAAATTTTGGTGAATATTTAAAATTATTATTCAGAATTATTTATAAAAAATTATTTAATTTTTTATTTAACATTTTTTAATAAAATGTTAAAAACTATAATTAAATATGCCATATTCAACTATGGTTTCTATTGATAAAAAACACAATTTATTTTGTAATTATGTAACTTGAAAACTAACGAAAATATTCAAAATCCTTTCAGCCCAATTTATTATCCTTGGAAAAATACCTGAAGAACGTATTAATATTTTTGCTGTAACTGCAAAAACAGCCGAGATATCTACATTTATAGAAAATTTGAAAAATCAAACTTTTGCCTATAGCTGGAAAACAAAAGAAGATAGAGAATTGCCATTGAGTTTGAGACTGAGGATGCGCCATCTATTTTTTCACATCTCTTACAATTATCAAATTTCCCATAAAAATTATTGAAATTGGCCCACCCTGTACATGTTTTCTGTAATCTATCTGCCAGGCAGATATGCTTTCCACATTTTGATCAAAAATTCCGCTAATAAAGCAATGCAGGACACAGGACTGTATTGAGAATCACTAATATCGAGGTTTGTAGCAAATGTACCGACTCCGGCGGGATCGCTCCACTGGTTTTGGCAGTAAAACCAGAAATCTTTTCAGAGAATGGGAGTACACCCTAATCCTCAAGTTGTAAAGAAAGTGATAAATGGATTTCGTTTTTATATATAAATTTCTGTTAGTTCCAAATGGGCGTAAGTTGAATATAATAAATTCTAAAGTTTTACAATTTATAATTTGTTATGATTATGTTAGAAAATGATTTTTTACTTGTTAATTCTTGGTGGAATATGCTCTCTCCATTATCAAATCTCTATTGCTCGCTTAGAAATATCCGAATGCAGGTTCTTAACTTCCTCACAAACTTGGACATAAAGCCGACAAGATTTCGTAAGCAGATTGCTTTATGGATTATAATATTTCTACATTATGAGTTAAAAGTTACTAACTGATAATACATTCATCTTGGCTTAAAAAGGGTAGAATTAATTACGATTTTTCTGTTGCACCATCTGCTGATTCTGATTTATCCCGCGGTACATATAGGATTTCTCCTGCACCAGCCAAATTAAGAGATAAAAACTATCCAACTATGCCAAAAATTCTTGCATTGCATTGATATTTAATTTTATAAAATGTACTGAGGAAGGCAAAAAGAGTTACGGAATTATTCGTTTCGAATTATTTGTTTAATTGTTTTCAATTGTAGAAGTTAACAGATTACGGCATAATTATAAGTACATTCGACGACTGCACTGTTTAAACTCATAAATCTTAAATTTCCCTGCAAAATACGCACAAATATAAATGTTACAAATAAGGGAACAAAGAAGACATAAATCTATACCATACCGAGCAGATTACATTGCAGATTTGAATATCGGGGTTAAATTGCTCTCCGTATCCAAAGCGGGGTGCGAGCGTAAAGCAACGAGCGATAGAGAATCAAGCATAACTTTAAAATTGAAAAGATGTGAAATAAAAACTTGTTGACAGTAGGTAAATAATGTTTTGAATTTTATTCAATTAATAGTCCACAATTTATATTGCCAAGCGTTTAAAAGAGGCCGCAATGTTATTGCTCAATTACAGGCTACAAATGGCGGTGGGTAGTGAATTGGCTAAAGAACTTGAACGAGAAATGTTTGTGGTAGTTTTGAAACTGATATAATATGCAAATCTAAAATACAATATTATATTACTTCGTATTTTACAGTTCCGTATTGTGTGATTGGCAAACCGCTGCTTTTGTATATTTATCTGATACAAGTAAACAATAATTAAAGTTTGTTTGTTTGAGTTTTTCGACATTAGCATTATAAAAAATACAAACAGTCAAAATACAAAACTTCCAGCAATATATTTACGATAGCGACATTTTTTGTCGCACTCACAATCGTATCAACATCGCTGTTACTTATATGCAAAGTATACGCAGTTGAAGTCATCAAAAGCAAGTGAAGTGCATTAGATAGCGCTTCTTTTATGGTTTAGGACGTCGGGGAGACAACGTTATATTCAATGATGAGCATTAAAATATACATTCGTTATAAGACATTTACTTTCCAATTGTTATATCCAGTAATAGTACTAGAAAAAATCTCAAGAAGGAAAATTTTGCATTCCAGTTTATAAACGAGTCTTGCGCTTTCATCATATCTTGGCAGCAATTATTCTATGAAAAAAATTAATACACCATGAATTTACGTAAAATATTATGCAGTTTTATTTGGTAAATACATATACCCACGGCAGCGTTTCATATTTTTTAAAATACGCACCATTTACTTCAACGTCAATAAACTTATAATTTCCCTCTGCATTTTCAGCTCTTGGAGAGCAAACTTTTAAAATACATTTAATTTGCCAAACTTTATAGGCAGGTACTTATACTAATTTTATATAAACTTATTATAAGATAAATTAATATTTCTACCCTATACTGCAATTTAACGGTAATTAAGTATCTCCCCTAATACAAATTAATCCGGGATTAAAAAGATTTGGCTTTAATAGCCACAAATTGAAAACAATTTTTGTTCAACTAAAAAATCAAGAATAACAAGCAAATTATATCAAACCATTAATTATTTTCGGTAAGTTTGCGCAAAATTAATTATTCGCTGTTAATATTTCGCAAACTGAAATTATTCTCTGTTCGATTGATAGAGTAGAAAATATTGAATTTTAGTGTTTTTTTTACGGAATAAACAACTTCCAATGTCTCTTGTTGATACATTTCCTTTTTGTTGCATTTTCACCCTAGAAACTAACCAAGTAGGGGAGTATTACATTAGAGATTATTTCTTTTTAAAATTAAGTTATTTCCTATAACGTTATTTGAACTTCAAAAACATTAAAGGATATAAGGAAGAACAAGAATGACTCGAAAGACAGTACAATTTGTAATAATTTGAATTCTCTTGCACAAACGCACCTTTCAACGGAAAGTCGGTCGCACCCGCATGTATAAAATCTTATCACTTTTGTCTTTTGTTTCTAAAAGAAAATTAAATTTGCTGCAGGCGCATTTTAGATTATGAGCATTGATTTTAACTTCTGTTCCTTTCGAGAGTATATTTCAAAATGTAAACCGTGTTTTAAATATTTCTTTTGCAGAAAAAGTTTAACAAAACATGTAGTACAAGTTTTTACCTGGGATGTATCTCCATTATCAATTTTTTCTGTACAATTCGCAATGATATGGTCAGACCTATGCCATCGTAGAGAGAAATACCTAAGTTTGGACAAAACAAAATCCCACACATAGTATCTTATCTTTATGAGTATAAGAGGTAACTTCATCGTGCACTATTTGGCCGTTTAGCTTATTTCTAAAAGAGCAATTAATATAGATATTGAGAGCCATCCCGAAAAATGTCGACGATCTCAAACGAAGTCTACAAGAGACTTTTGAGATAGTCATCATTATTATTAAATTTTTATTGCTATTACATAACGTAACTCTAAAAATCAGATCAGAAATATGATAGAATGATGTTCCATAATAAAAAAAAAATTAAATGGATTAAGAAAGAATTTCAAAACTTTCAAGCTGAACTGTTTTGGTCTCTAATAATTTTCATATCTTTGATCAGTTTCAAGTTATTTAATAAACACTGAATGGCGTCATACTCGAGCTCTCGTGATTTCTTTCTCGCATATCTCAAATGCTGTCTGAGGTCAAAACGGTCAAAATGCTGTTTTGCCTAATAGTCGGACGTTTATTAGCTCTTATTTTCTATCTATTAGAAAGTAGAAGTCAAACTGAAACATCAGTTTTTACTTTATCATATACAGCCGTGCTCACGGCAGTAAGGCACCCTTTAAAATCTTGCGTAATTCTTTTTTGGTACTTACCTGACCCTAAATATTTTTAGCAGGTAGTTGTAAGTGCATTACGATTATAATTCAAAGAAATTGGTCAAAAATTTTGTAACCCGAGTCCTACAAAAGGATTTGCATAAATTGTTCATTTTGTAGAAAGCAGTCGTCTTGTTTAGTTTAAAAGTGTGAATTCTTATTTTCGGAGTGTTCATTTTAAATATTTTAGTTGTATTTAATAAACTATAAACTTTGTCAAAATGGGAAAAATTCAAATTTGAGTGAATTAAAAGAGCACAAATCATTGTACTCCATCAAGAAGGGATAAACCAACTACAAATTAGTAAACGTGTTCGTTGTTCCCGCTGTGCAGTACAAAACACTATAAAACGTTTTCGGGAAAGCGGTAGCTACGATTATAAACGTAGAAGTGGTCCAAAACGGGTTACTACCGCTAAAGAGGACAGGGTTTTACAACGGGAGTCCCTTAGAAACCGCAGGAAGACGGCCAAACAGCTGGCCGCACAAATGGCTGAAAGCGGAGGACCATCAGTTTCACGACAGACGGTGTCGAGACGATTGAACGAAGTGGGGCTCCGCGGTTGTAAAGCCCGGCGTAAGCCGTGGCTCTCAGAAAGAAACAGGAAAGCCAGGCTAGCATGGGCCCAGGCACACAGAAATTGGACGCACGAGGATTGGTCAAGAATAATTTGGTCCGACGAATCTAACTTTGAGGTAATATCTTAGTATCATTTCTTTTCATAATAAAACATTAACAATTTAATTTGTTGTCTTTGTTAAATTAAAATAGTATAAATCTTGATTAACATTTTTTATAAACTATTGTTAGATTTTTGGAACCCCTGGATCCGTATATGTGCGGCGAAGACCCGGGGAAGAAAATGAAACCGATTGCGTCGTACCCACGGTCAAATTTGGAGGTGGAAGCGTGATGATCTGGGGTTGTATGGCAGCCTCAGGGTGGGCAATATGTTTGTATGCGAGGGTCGCATGGATAGTACCAAGTATATTGCCATGTTGGAATCCATTTTAATGGATTCCTACACAAAATTTTTCCTGATACTGACCATGCGACCATAACGTATCAGCAGGACAATGCACCTTGCCATACGTCCCGAGCTACAAGGGATTGGTTTGCGTCGAATGGGGTGACTGTGTTAGATTGACCTGCACAGTCACCAGACCTCAACCCCATTGAACATTTGTGGTCAATATTAAAAAAAAATATCGCCAAACATGATTGCTCATCAAAAACTGAACTGAAAGAAAATTTGCAGTTGGAATGGGAGAAGTTGTCCCCATCGATCTGCAACTCTTTAATAAGGAGTATGTCGAAAAGGGTTGCAGCAGTAATACGAGCAAAGGAGGACCAACTAAATATTAAAAATTATGTTTTAATAAACGTTGTGAACCAGTTTGATTGTTTTTTATTTATATTTTCTTGAATTATTACGTTATAGTACATTTAGGGGTGCCTTACTGCCGTGAGCACGGCTGTATATATAATATGAGATTGTAATATGAGATGAGAGGTAATATGTATTGTTTTCGTGCAAAAAATTGAAATTTTGATCGATTTACACTTTTGAAGTTTCATGGACGAAATAAGACCATTTCCAAAAAATGTGTGTATGTGTGTGTCCGTGGTCAAATTTTGTGTGCGTACACCAAAAACTAATAGGAATTTTCAAATAAAATTTTGGATTTTGTATCCTTATATTGAGACTTAGAGCTTATTCGATTTTGGCTAAAATTGATTCACGGGAACTATTTTTTATTTTTTAAATTTTATTATTTAATATTAGTTTTAATTAATATTTCAAAACTAATAGGAATTTCAAAACGAAATTTAGGATTTAGCATACTTATGTCGAGATTTAAAATTGATTAAATTTTAGTTAAAATTGTTTTATGAAAACAATTTTTTTTATTTTTCTATAAGTATTATTTAAATATTTCCAAGAAAATATTCCAATAAGCCAAGAAAATATTCGGACATCTTCAAATCAGTTGTGATTAAGATAAACTGTCAAACTGGGAGGCTGGGGCGTGTTCCACACCCACAAATTTTGAAATGCAGAACATTAAATGTTTATAAATTATCTTAGAAGCTTTCTGAAACCGCTTTAGTTTTCTTAAGAATAATTACATACCTTGAAGGAATTTCATTCCCTCCCATAACCCCCGGTCTATGATGTTTACATTTATAAAAATTAATAAATTCATTTCTATTCCGTTTTAATTTAAAAACTGCATCGTTTCGAAATAATGTTTATAAATTTCATGTTACCACAGCAACAGTCAAGCGGATATGCTGAAATCTTTAATTCACTTCTGAAAAATAAAACCGCTCAAATCGGGGGTCTGGGAGTGTGGAACACCCTTGAGTGCCCAAATATTGTAATTGAGGTGGATACCGTATAAATACAATTTACCAATTTTATATAATATGTATCCGTGTTATTTTATTCAGACTTTATTTAAAATCACTGAATTGTTCACACTCTGAATAATGAATGAACTTAGATTACTTATATTTTAAACAAAAAAATACCAACTTAGTACTCATTATCTACTTAATATTACCGATCTTACCGTACAGGTTTATGCAATGGGAATCTCGTTAACCCATTCGTGCGCGTCCAAAATTCTCCGCCACTGTGATTATCTTTGTGCAAATTTTTGGTTTTCTTTCTTTTTATGAGAACCAATGAGAAAGTTGCATTGTAAATAAATTTTTAAAGTCGTTTTTTTTCAAAATTTATGAACCGACCACAAATTTTATTTTTTTTATGCACTAATTAGACCTCATCTTTCATAATCCACTTTAAAAATATTCAAAATCGAAGTTCAACTTTAACAATTAATTTGGAATGCAATTTTCTAATAATTGCCTTTTTTCAAACCGTAACCCTGCCCATCCAAAATTCAAGGTTAAATTTTCAAGTAATTTACGTTTATAATATAATCGCGAATAATAGCGAAGCCTTCGGCTTCTCAACAATTAAAAAAAAACATCCTTTATTCCAGCAGTATTTGAAATTATCCAACTCCAGTTGGCAGATTCAAGAGTCAATGGTAAAATTTACTAAAAATATCTCCGAGCCAAAACTATCTAGGAAATAATTAATCTTTGAACTACAGGGTACTCGAAGTGGTTAAACTTATTGAAAACAACCCTGAGCCCGGTCCAACTCCAAATTATACATGTTAGCTCCGATAGACCCTAGAGACGAACTGGTGAGCTCATAGACAAGAAAAAGAATTGGATTTTAGTGGATTTTAATACTAAACCTGAACACACGCCCCGTTAACAGAAAGACTGCAAAATTACATAATAATTTG
Source organism: Lycocerus yunnanus (assembly GCA_036346125.1). NCBI lineage: Eukaryota > Metazoa > Arthropoda > Insecta > Coleoptera > Cantharidae > Lycocerus > Lycocerus yunnanus. The sequence continues at coordinate 9,532,152 of JARFIX010000008.1, forward strand.
CTTTCATATGTTCCTTATGGGAATTTCGTGAACTTCAAAATTGAATTTTGGGTTTAATATACATAGGAGCTATCAGATTCAACCTACCTTAAAATTCTTGTATTAATATCCTCTTTCGTTTGGTACAGCTATTTTTATAGGAAAAAGTATACTTTCAAACCCGGGTTAATTAACTCTTAGCTCAATTTCAACCTTCTTAGATCCCATAACAATTCGGTTAAAATACATTTTTGAATTTAAAGAAAATAACTTATACTACATGATTTAAAAATTAAATTGTTTAATTTCATTCACTTAAAAGAGAATTTTAATTTTTTCCATCAAAAACAAACATTTTTAAATTTTGAGCTCATGCAAAAAAAACCATGGCTCATGGTGCCCAAAATGCACAAATACAGTAGCAACTATTTTGGACCGTAGCAATATGTATGTTGTTAATTTTAAAGTTTAGTGAATCTTTTAAGTACTGAAAAATTTTAGCGGCTCTCTCGGTGAGGTTATAACTTGAACTTCCCTTCTCACGTTTCAGAGATGCTGGAGCCTAAAGAGTTTAATTAAAATCACTAAAGTTAGTGTAAGATTTAATACACACGATTTTTTGTAAACATTTTCAATTTTAGGTGTTCCCAAATATATGGAGAGGTAATTATAAACCGAAAAATATAAAAACTAAACAGAATTACCTGAACTACAGTGAGTCATCCAAAGGGTCCATACTTTCGCCGGAACATTTTCTACGTCAAAGACGTACCAGTCTCTCCAAAAGTGCCGACGGCTCCAACAACGCCTTAATTGGCATACGGGGGTAAATCCCTCAAACTTTCCAGAACGAATTTAAAGATGTTTAGCACTGAGATCTCCTGGAATAGCATCTCCAAGTACTTGAAAAGTGACACTGATGCTCGGTAGAGCCCCCACATCAAAGACGTCACAGGTAAAACAGTACTTGGCCCTCTAGGATCAAAAAAGCAAACTCGACGCAAAGAACGGTCTGATCCTGATTAAGTCTGTCATCAGGCTGACGTACGCTGCACCCATCTGATGATCAGAGAGTTGGATAACAACCAACTGCAAAAACAATTTTGCAACCAACAACCATTCAAGACAGTTTTAATTTGATTAGTGTTTCAGATAGTTTATAGATGACAACAACGAGGAAGACGATGGGGGCGCTTCTGGTTTTTCATAAATCCAAACTAAATACGTGATCAACGCCGATGCGGGATGAGCCAAAATGATTGACCACTGATGTACAACCAAGATCTAGCAAAAGCTGGCTAAATACCAGCGCTAATTGATAAATGGTCAAGCGGGAGGAGAGGCAGGATGCGAACAAGCACCAAACTACATCCGCCAGAGTTAATCTCCACCCGCACAAGCGAATCAGCGTTTATGTCTATATGACAGGAAAAAAACCTTACATGTATAAAGCAATGGAGGAGTTTCTCTAGTTTTAAATTTTTTAAATAACATGAATAATATGAAACTCGGATAAAAATGCAGGATACTGAGAAAGTACTTCAAATACTCTAAAGTAATTGAAGTACTTTAATTAAAGTACTTTTGAAACGAATATAGAAGTACTTGGTATTTAAAATACTTCTATGAATGAATCAAGTATTTGAGTATTTGGTAATTAACTTTTAAAAAAATTGAGTACTTTTAAAGTACTTGAATTACTTTCAAATTAAACACCAACTATTTAATAGCATTAAAGCATTAATGAGGGTAACTGAAATACTTTTTAGGTAATTTTTAAATATTTAAATTACTTTTAATAAATATTTGATAATTGAAATACTTTCTCTTAGTGAAATGCTTAAGTAATTCATATGTCAAATAATTTAAAGAAAATTTAGCTTTTAACATTAACAAAGTACTTGGTAATTGATGCTTGAATTACTTTTACAAAGTGCTTTTGAGAGCTCCACATAGAAGCAACTAAATCAAAACATGTTTCTTTCTGTAATACGAGGGTAAGTACCAGAAGTACCTGACCTAACAAAGAAAGCGCAAACAATTTGAAAAAAAATTTATTTATTTCTCAACATAGTCTCCTTTGAGCTCTATACATTTTTAAAATAATATTCTTTAGTCCTTTTTTTCAGTTGTACTTTGTAAAGCTACCTTATTCTTTAATATTGTCCATAAAATTTCTTTTGAAGCCAGTACTGGACTCTATGGCAGCCAATCCAATACAGGAACATTATTTTTCTCAAACCACTGCATTGTAACCTTTGATTTATGTCAAGGGGCATTGTCTTTTTCTCCTTCATAAGGTTTTACCATGGAGCCCTCCAAGTGTCTTTCCAACGTCTCAACATAGGTTTGGAACTCATTCACCCTTCACATTTTAATTTCTCCCACTCCACTAGCCGCCATGAATGCCCAGGTTGTGTCCAAAAAGCTGAAACTGTTACATTATATATAAAAGAGGTAATTTTACTTTTTATCTTCTATAATAAGTAATAAATAAACAATTTTTTTATACAATAAATAAATCGATGATTGTTAATTGCACCAAAAGGTCAAAATTTTTCTAATCCTACCAGTAAATTGTGCCTAGAAAATTATTTGGCTCATATGTAAATTTCTCGAAAAATGTGAATATATTTTAATTCATTACTTATAATTAATTTATTAACTTGTGAAATAAAGTGTTTAAAAATAAGTTTAATAATTTTCAAGTTTGGTGAAATATTAATAGATTTTTTTTAATTGGTAAATTTCATTTAAGTATGTTTTAGTTTAAGACATTATTGATCAACCACGTTTCGATTTACAAAATCTCGTCTGTTAAACTTGGAACGATAATTGAATTCAAAAATTAACTTGGTTTCAAAGATTAACTAGTATAAAAATAATAATTTAATAAAATGACAGAGAATTATTATTTAATCCTTTGCTTCAACAATGTAACTGCTTTGCCTAAAAATGCAACTGTTTTTTGTAAAATAATTCAATTATTTTGTTCAATAATTCAGCTGATTTGTTAATAATTCAGCTATTTGGTTCTATAATTCAACATTTCAATTAATAATTGATTATTTTTGCTTTGTCGACTTCATTATTTTTGGTTTATTAGTTCAATTATTTTTTTTCAACAATTCAATTATCCTTGATTCAACATTTCAACTGTTTCATTAGCAATTGAACAGATTTTTCAATAATTCAACTGTTTTATGCCAAGAAGCCACTACCAAAATATTAAAAATGTAATTGTTTTTTAAAATAATTCAGCAGCTTTGTTTAATGAATTCAACTGTTTAATTTAATAAATTAAGCTGTTTAGTTCAAATAATTCAACTAGTTGTTCAACAATTTCAATATTTTTGTTTAATGTTTATTTCAATTGTTTTATAATAAGTTAAATATCCTTGATTCAATAATTCCATTTTTCGTGATTCAACAATTCAACTGTTTCTTTAACAATTTAATAGCTATTCTAACAATTCAACTGTTTTTTCAACAATTCAACTGTTTCAAGCAAGGCAGCTATTACTTTATCAAAAATGTAACTGATTTGTTAAATAATTCAACTGGTTTGTTCAATAATTCAACTAGTTTTGGTATAATAATAATTGATCCATATTTGATTTTTGTTTACCAAATTTTATAAAGTCATGGAAAATTATCAATGTTAATCAGGGAAATCCTAAAAGTTGGGCACTTTGTTTTGGAAAATTCAGTGGGAATCCAATATCAACATAATTTCAGAATTTGATGTCAATACCTTAAGACGTTTGATTTTTATTTAATTAACTTTGATTTTGGATATGATCCTGCCAATTTGTTGTTTTTTGAAATGGGGCATTGTAGAAACTCGTGTAATAAAAGCATGTTTCGAAAACATTTCCGAATCCTACAACACCACAATCAAGAATTAAATAATCACCAATATGAACATTTTCTACAGTACAAAAAGTCCAAAACTTATCCTTCAGCCCTAGCTGACAGAGCGCTTTAACCCTTCTCATGCAAACTATCCAAAAAAACTTCAAAGCAGCTGTTTATGTACTGTACTCCACATTAGGCACAAACTCAGTTAATCCGATTGTCTAATTAAAAAAAGCATTAAGATGGCACGTGTAGGTGTTGATGCAATGTGATTACTGCCTTGAGTTCAGAATGTCAACGTATAGAAATTCAAACAAACTTGGCAAACGGCAGGAAGTCATATTACAATCCCTTGTTATGTCAGGAAGAAAAGGTAAGATATTCCTGTTTTTACAGAATTCCACCAAACCGTACGAACCCAAACAAGGGGTTAAAAAAGACTTGAGTTTCAAAAATCATCTCTACATAATTAACACTTTTTAACAAATAAACCATTTTGTTATATCAGTAACTAAATTTTGTTAGTTTTACCTTTTTATCTCAGATGTTGTTTTATTTTTTAGTCAAGCGTAAGTTAATCAAATAAACCACCATAAATTATCTCTTCAATTTCTTTAGCAGTTAGTCGTTATCTTTTGGGATAAGGCATCCATATTTTAATGCAGTTAAAGTGGTCCTGCTTTTACATCGAATGAAAGTTTGCAGTATGCCATATTTTTCAACATTTCTACTCTATCCATTTCAAATTTGATTGCATAAATGGAATCAATTAACCCTTTTGGTTGTAAACAATAAGCCGGTCCATTCAAAATGTTATGCTTCATTCACTAGATATTTTCTTTAAGCACTAAAAGTATTTCATTAATTCGATTATATTAATTGAATTTGTATTAGAAAAAAGTATTACCCTTGTTGGAAATAAATAACATAAACAAATCAATAATTAAGGTTAGAAATTCAAACGCAGAAAAACACGAAACGGTTATATATGTTTATCTCTCTAACACGATATCTTTCGGTACAAAAATTTCTAGAACACACCCATAGGTTAGGGATTTCTTATGTCATTTAATTGGCAACGTGGTGTTTTTATATGTGACATACGTCAAATCAACGTCAAATGTACGTCAATAGTAAAATAAAAGTTTTGCATGTTTAGTGTTGCTACTTGTGTAATTTTATTTAAATTTTAATTACTCCCGCGATATATTATAAAATATAGTCCTATCAATTTTTAAGCGTATTTAAAAATGTGTATGTTACTAGTAGTTTGACGAAGAATGTTGCTTTCACTTTGCTCATAATATAATTCGTGTGGTAAATATCTTCATGACTTAACGGTAAATAAAAATCTTATACATTTTTGTGTTGTAATAATTTCTTTTAATAATGTCCAGGGCATGTCTACCGTGGGTTCAAAAATTTTGAAAATATTTTGCAACATTTTGTGATAAATTAGGTATTGTACAATTTTTTATTGGCTTATTAATAATTATACAAAGATCAGCTACTTCTTATCACGTTTTTCGCTTATTTGCGTTGTTTTACACTTAAATTTAATTTTCACTTAATCAAAATTACGTAATTGGGTTTATACGATGTTTAATTATTTTGTTGTTATACTAGCAGTTTTGAACCTTTGAACAATTAAGTACTTAAATTTACATATTTTTAAATCATAACTTTGATATGAAATTTTTTAATGCTAACCGATTCTATATGAAACTAAAGAATCTAGAAACCGTATTAGTCTAAACGTGCAAATTTTACATCAAAACCTTGGTTAAATTCTAACAGGTTGTACCAGAAATATTAAAATTTGCAACTACGATAAGATAATTTTTCACAGCTACTTTATATCATAGTTTTTGTTAAGTAAATTTTCTGAGCTTTATAATGTAGCAGTCCGGTCATCAAGTCGCAAAGAAGTCTTCATCAATTTTCAATATGCACAAAAGTGATCCACAGATGAGTGAACCAAGACTCCAATCGTTACATAGAGATAATAGAGTCCAAGCCGTGGCCTTTCGAAATTGATCATCTTTGTAATTTACTTGTGTGTAAACTCGATAGATTTTGAAATAAATAAAATGTTTAATAAAACTGTAATAGTAGCTTAGAAAATGCTTCTGGTAGTAAAACATCTTTGTTTAAAAAACTTCAGTGTCTCACTCATCCTAAAAATCCTAAAATTGTGAAAAATTCTCAATTATTTTTAAAATTGAATTAAACTTACAACTGAGTACTTTTTTGCCTTTAGCTTAATTATTGCATATTATCACAAGAACAAAGTTTGTGAAAGGAATAATAAATTTTTTGCAATCAAATCTAAAGAATATAAGAGAACAATAAGCTGCAGAATTAAGTGAAATATTTAACGAGGAGAGTCGAGCCTGCTTAGGAAAATTCTACAGGTTTAAACCTCGGAGTCTAACGCTTACAAAAATTACAACTATTAGCTATCACGAGTTTTTAAATTTTTCCATTTGAAATTTTCATGCAAAACACTGATTAAATTTTCAGAAGCATTTTCCAGGTTACTTTCGGTAGAAATTGATAAACCTGATGTACTTAAATCCCTGCTAATTTTATATAATATTATTGTTTGTTCGTAACCGGTCTGCTTGAAGTATGTGCATACTTTTACTCACTCTATTGTAAATTTGTATGTCAAGTGTGATAAAAATTGCACTACACGACATTGTCAAAGGATGCTTGCAGAAAAATTAGGAGTATTACAATTAACAACAACTCTAAATGATAAAGTAAATCAAAGTTTGAAGTTATAAAAAACAGATTTATATTTTAATAGATGCTATTGTATTTTAATTTTATATCACAAACGAAAAGTTCTAATAAAACAGCTTAAGCTCTGATTGCTTTTGTTAATCTCTGAATAATTGAAGTAATTCATCCTCATAATTATTTATATTTTTTTTAGATTTTCTCCATAACACCAATTATGGATTCAAAAGGACCTGAAGTTACATTTATCTTTCAATTTGGTTTAATTCGTGATGCAGTAACGATAGCTCAATGTAAACTGAATCTTAAAACTATAAAAGATTTAGCTTGTAGTTTTTTAAATGAAAAGGTAATTATTGAATCGTACTGCTTCCGATTTCTAATACATTTTTTAATTGTAGATTCCAGATCATGGTATTAATAAAATAGAAGAGCGACTCTTACTATTTCGGCACGATTATGAATCTCAAAATATACTACAAGTTGTTGACTCTGCTTCAGATATTATAGACGAAACTATTGTTGAAATTATACTATCGGGAATATGTAAGTGAAACTGGGTGTTATTTCTTTCATGTATTTAATGATATTGTTATTTTAAAGCTACTACAAACATTCCCAAACAAAAAATTGTTAGACCTCATGCTTTATCAGTTCATTCTTATAAAACTCCAACTTTTTGCGATTTTTGTGGCGAAATGTTATTTGGTTTAGTACGCCAAGGACTAAAATGTGATGGTAAGATTTAATTTTAAACAAAATGAATACACTTTCCGATAAACATTTCTTGCAGGTTGTGGTCAAAACTTTCATAAACGTTGTGTAGTTAAAGTACCAAATGATTGCTCATCTGCATTACCGTCAAGTGGTCAAGAAGAAAAACAACGACGTCATTCTAGTACATTACAAGTGCCTCGAAGCCCTTCTGGTAGCTCCAATTCTTCTTTAACTTCTGGCAACTCAATGCATACGGAAGAAAGTAATTTGGTAAGACTTGCTAACTTTTTTACTGGCAATGCAAATAAGAATTGATCTGCTTTCAAATTAGAGACTGTCGATCTTTTAGAATAATGAAAAAGCTGAATATTTGCTTTACATGTATTTATTTTAAATGTTTTGACCGACTGAGAAGAACTAACTTTAGTTAGTTCTACGGTGCATTTATCAAGCAAATTTACGTAGGTATATACAGTGCGGCTCGCTTATGGGAAATTCTTTCTTTGCGTCCTTAATGGTGAAACTAGAAAAAGAATTGTTATAAAAAAATTTATCTGATTGGAAGTTGATGTATTCCAAGTATATTTTTGTGTACAGTTAAATAGCCAAATTATATACGTTCCAATTTGAAGAGATAGCAGGTTATGGCTGGTTAGGTGTAAATTTCCCAACCGTAACATTTATATTATGGTTGAGTGATTTTCTTTCTTAAATTTATACTCAGTGCTCTGGTTAAACCGCTTCTGTGATATTTATAAAATATTATTTTTATCTTCATTAGATAGTTGCTTTTTTATTTTGTTTGCTTCTTCTCAATAAACAATCAGTAAACTAAAAAAACGTTCTCAAATGGAAGTTTGGAAGTATATTACACTGCCCTTGGTTTGGAACCCTGCAAGTTTCCAATATGCGTGCTTCACACTTGCTCCACGCACATGAAAGAAAAATTAAATACAGAACACGGTTCTAATTATACCTTTATAATAAAACTGTGTATGACATTTAAATAAATTTTACGTCCAAAACCAGCTTATCTAATAAAGTAATAGCTACCTTGTGCTGTTTTCTCGGCTCTGATTATAGTAAATATACACAATTAAAAAAAATATTTGCTATAAATGTATTTTTCAATTTCAGTATTAAGGACACTATGAAATAATTCACTATAAGGGGACACCCTGTTTATTACGTGTATATATACATATTTTTTATAATTATTTACAAATGATATTTAGCGATCGACAGGCTTCAAACGAAAATACTCGATAAGTATTATTTTAGTGAAGTATTTGTATCATGTAGTGAAATGTAGGTGTACGTACTTATTTGTTGAAATAATGATGAAGTGTAATTTATATTTATATGGTTGTGGAAAATAGTATTAATTTATTTTACGTGATTTTGCAAGTATTTACAAATATAAAAATTAAGTCGAAATTTTTATATTATTATTAATATACATTGTTTTACATTTTTTGTATTAATTGGAATAATATAATTTTTTATACATATTTTGGTTTCTTATCAAACAAAGAATATTACAAGCATCATAATATCGGATAACTTCTTGTTTTAACTTTCTTTAGCTCTTCGGTTTTGTCTTATTTCTTTGTTCCATTATGCATGCATGATTTTTTTACACACTTTTGCCTCTTTTTCATTCGAGTTGTATAATTGTTTGTTAATTAGGTAGGCTTATTTTTAGACGCAGATCTTCTGAAAAATTCTGTTAAATATGTTTTTTATAGGAGGAATGCAGCTTAGTGACTTGCTTTTGCATCAAACTCGCAAAAAATCGAATAAATTCATCTGTGAAATTTTAGCAATTTGTGATTTGAAAATTTAATATTTTAATTCATTTTGTGAATATGTTTTCATCAACTTTTTCACAACCACAAATAAATTTTCCTGTTCATACATTAATGGATCATTTTGCTTCGGTTTTCATTTTTAGTCTTAAAAATTTGTATTTTATTTTCTAAAATAATTGTGACATGAATATTGAAATCAACAAATACATAATATAGGTAAATATAATTCATTAACTTTGGAAAATAATCATTGCTCAACCACAATTAACTCTTTTATGTTAATAAGAACCTCTGAAGAAGATGTTTGGTTGGATATCGAATATTTTATTGAATTATGTTTGTTGTTTGCTTGTGCAATTTAGAAAATGTTGACTTAAAGAATTTAAAACCAACTAATTGATATCTGTAAACTTGAGGTTACACTAGGTCCGTATCTGATCAGATTTGTGCTGAGGAGGCCCGTTTTGCATACTAGGTTATACTTGAATTGTAACTGATGAGATCAGATTTGTTCCGAAGAGTTCAACTTGCATGGCTACATTGTAAAATTGTTGTACCAGATTATTTAATAATTTAGAATCAAATTATGCGATAACACAATTGTTTTGTCCTCAAATTTGGTAGCTTAATAAATTAATAGTACAATACAAATATTACTGCACAACGATAATACCCATCCTATTTTATTCATCGTATATCAGCATGACCTTCGGTCTATGGTGTGTGCGTTTGAACACGCACATAGAGGATCCACTGTTTAATGTCAGCCCCGAACAACTGAAAGTTGACCCATCATTTGAAACATGATGTATTTTCTAAATAATTTTCATCCCGGTGGTTTTCCATTGCCTTCCAACTAGGGAGCGGTCAAAATCAAGTTCTTACAAATGTTTTTTTCTACTTTTATATCTAGGATTTCTTGAATTAAAATATATAATCGGGTATAAGGAAGATGTACAATTTAAGTACTATAAGCATTTTCACGATTGTTTTCATATAAAATTGGGTCAAATCTGATCAGATCTGTTCCGAACCAAGTGTAGCCACCGTCTAAGATTAAAATAAAATTACAATTTTGGGACTGTTAGCTTATTAAATTTTCACCAGTTTAATTTAATATTAAATAAATCTGTATATTCTGAATAGTACAGAATTAATGTGAAAATGAAGAGGTTAAAGTAAAATAAAAAGGCGGGAAATTGCTAATTTATGCTTGTGGACTTGAACAAGAGTACTAAAACAATTTGTTTACGTTATTTCCACACTTACCAAACAGAAGAAGCATAATAGTAAGGATAGTGAAAAAAAGAAAACATTTTATCGATATATATTAAGATGGAACCAATCTACACAGTTCAAAGGAAGTCGCAAGAGCTACTTCAAAAGTAATGGACAGGTATGATTTATTTAATTCTATTAAGTGTTGAAATTGCATATCTGTGCGGTTAAAAATGTTTTGCTTTTTTGTCTGTGCTTTACATTCAATCGAAATTGATCAAATGGGCCAACATACATTAGATCTGTTATTTGCATGTTTGTGTTATTTTTATTAATAATGCAGTCTCTCTGGTCATAAGATTTGTAGGAACGGCTGTGCTGATTGGATTCTATTAACACTTTTTAACATGGAAAAAATTATACTTTTCATATTGTGGCTTTAGAATGACTAAAAGTTGTGTAATAATAATTAAAGTACGAAAAAGGTTTCGTGTTTTTTATTTTGATTTTTTTATTCAGTGAAGTGTCGACCAATAGCGAGCACCAATGGAAAGTCTTCCAAAGAAAAATTTGTAGAATTAAATTAGAACAACACATATTTTTTCCTCTAATGCTTGATGAGGGATTAGGGGGATCAAATCTCGAGGGTTAGTACCGCAACCCGCATATTTAATACTAACGAAATATATACTAATTAGCTTTTCTAAAACTGACTTCCGGAAATTCGTGTAAGAAGCATAATGGCTACGTTTCCAAGTCGGTTTCTTTTTATATTCACGTTGCAAAACTTTTCTTCTTCGCCATTTTTCATCATGAACAGACGCATCATGGCCAAGTTTCTCCTATATTTATTATATGAATTTGAAGTGTTTTTACATACATATGCGATCTACTACCAAACCATGAAATTTATCGTGCATTTTAAAAAATATTCTTATAGCAAATTCTCTCGATGAGTTATTACCAATAGCTGCCAAAATAAGACGTTCAGAATAAAGTTTGTATTTCGCCTGGGCTTGAACTAGGAAGAATAAGCAATTAATATTGGTATTGCAATTTTAGCAATCAATTATTTTACATTCTTCCGCAATTAATGGACTTGCAATTTTTTTTCTAATTTTCTACTCCTGAATTTTTATGGTGTCGCGCTTCTCGTATACCCCAAGGTTAGTGATTTTGGCTTATAATTTTTTAGAGGTATATTCTGCTTAGATTAATAGGCTGAAACGGACAACTAAAGCAGATATTACGGTCAGAATGTTGACGATATCAACCCAAGTGTCTTATCTGTAACGAGAAAAATTTTAGTTCCTGCTACATTTTACAAAAGAAAAAACAGAATCTAAAACACATTTTGAGATTTAAGCTCAATTTGGGGAGGGGCCTCCTCAAATTAGAAAACAACTAACAGGTTTTATCTTTCCTGCATATCTGATGTTCCGAGATTATAGTAACCATATCTGAATATCTATTGATTAATTAAATTTATGTGAGAGAAATAACCACCAAACTGTTTTATACATGTACAATTAGAGATTAAAGTTTGCATGGAGGAGAGCGTGGAAGTTAACTGTAATTTGAGATTGTATTTTGTGTGGCAATTTGAAAAAACGTGTTGACTAATAAAAAGTGTAGCTTAAGCATTGTGTTGTAAATAATAATTAGTGAAAACTGTTTTTAGTGTAATTTAAAAATGTAGAATTAGAATTTAACATACTGCAAAAATTTAATGTTAGATACCAACCCCGACAACATTTTTCACGGTTTCTCTATTAATAATTATATAATCATTATGAAAAAATGTTGTCTGGGAACATTAGCTAAAATAACTTCTTTGCATTATGATTTAGAAATTGTTGAAAAGTTTATAAATTTCATAGAATTCATTATCATGGCCAATCATATTATAAATTAGTTTCATTAAATCATTCGCATTTCTTTTCCTTTTCTAGTTACAAATTTTGTCTTATTTTTTTTATAATTTTCTTCATTTAAAAAAAATGAAATTAGATTATAAACGCAAAACCTATTGGAGAATTATCTCTATCAAATTTTTTCTATATTTACTTGCTTGCAAAATCATTTTAGATATTTTTTTTAAACTAATTTGATCTAAATCAACAAATTCTAGTTTAAAAATAAGCTACTTAGCCTTCTTTTCCAGTCTCACAATCGATCTCCATCGTTTGGTGGTCGACCTGTTTGGATAGAAAAAGAATTGGCAGGACGTATACGAATTCCTCATACATTTGTACTTCATAGTTATACTCGACCAACTGTTTGTCAATATTGTAAAAAACTTTTACGTGGTCTTTTTAAACAAGGTTTACAATGCAAAGATTGCAATTATAATGCTCACAAAAAATGTATAGAATTTATTCCAAAAGATTGTACAGGAGAGGTGCCTAAAAATATTCAAGGTATTAAGGGATATCTTTTATTGAATAAATTAGTAATTAAAATTTTTAGACCAATAGCTACTACATTTTTTTTTTTTTTTTTTGATATTGAACTTGAAACATTTTTAAAAATTTAAGTTTTGTAACCTGTGGTATGATTTAGGTAGCTACAATTATTCAGAAAGCTCAGGAAGTAATGAAAGTCACTTGTGTAGTCGGTTAATAGAAATAGAAGATGATAGTAGCGATCATGAAGGAAGTATTAGTGCAAATGGTGCTATAAATTATTATCTTGGCATTCCAATCGAAGGAGATACTCAAAGACTTGATTATTTTAAATCGGAAGGAACGGAGGGGGACTCTAGTTATTACGAATCTGTTCTCGAAGTTGAACGTGTACCTGTACATGACGATGACAACGACTCAAATCCTTCCAGGTAACTGAAAGCATACACTTGGGTGCATTTTCGTTTACGTTACTAATTACGATGTTTTTCTTTCAGCACTTCTTCAGCTCCTAGTGCCAATATTCCTTTACAACGAATTGTACAGTCTGTTAAGCACACCAAACGCGGTAATTCTAAAACTTTGAAGGAGGGCTGGTTGGTTCATTTTACAAACAAAGACAGTACTGTAAGCTTCATGTCGTAATTTACTTTTACCAAAAATTTAATATTAAACCTCCAGGTTAGAAATCATTACTGGAAATTAGACACGAAATCCATTACGTTATTTCAAAACCAACAAACTTCAAAATATTATAAAGATATTCCGTTATCTCAAGTTTTAGCCATCGATACGGCGAGAACAAAACACGGAGGTGAGATCATTCTAAGACAATGTAAAGTTAAAATTTATCCTTTTGCTTTTAGATGTGATGCACTGTTTTGAAATACGAACGCTTCATGTTGATTACTTTGTTGGTCAAGATATTTTTTTTGGCGGTGGAAAAGGTGCCATACCCCCACCCATGAACAGCGGCATTGGTTCACACGTGGCTTGTAGTTGGGAAACTACACTAAAACAAGCACTGATGCCCGTCACTTCCAGTAACCGTACGTTTTATTTTTTGCAACAAAATTTTCCTATCCTAAAATCCTTTCAATAAAATTTCTAAAATTTGATTAGGTGTGAAATACAAGCAATAACATTTTGAAGTTCGAACAACCTCTGCAGGATAACCCAACATAAAATAAGCAGAAGTTCCTAGTTCGTTCTCACTCAGAATTCCCATTTGTCTGGAATACCTAGAAAAGTCGGGGAATTGAGAATTTTACAAATCCCGTTATGGAAAATTAGATAATTTTTTATTTTTAAGCAAGAGTCTGGGAAATTAAAATTTTGAGCTATGACAAAATTTCAAACTTAAAAGACTTTAAATTAAGAAAAATAAAATTACAGATTTTGTGCAAAAACGCAGCTTTTTTGTCCAAAAATGCAACTATTTAGTGATTTAATTGTTTTTGGTTTAATAATTCAATAGTTTTTGATTCAACAATGTAACTGTTTTTCACAACAATGTAACTTTTTGTCCAGAAATGTAACGTTTTCTCAATTATTTTTTGTTTTTTGGTTTAGTAATTTAATTGTTTTTGGTAATTATTGTTTGTTCAATAATTCAACCATTTTCTTCAACAATTCAAGTGTTTTATGCAAAGAATCTACTATTTTCTCCAAAAATACAACTATTTTGTTTAGTAATTCAATTATTTTTGGTTTGATAGTTCAATTGTTTTTGGTTTAACAATAATTCAATTATTATGTTTAACAATTCAACAATTTTTGTTTACCAAATTTTGAAAAGTCGAAAAAAATTATCAATTTTAATCAGGGAAAACCTGGAAAAATCAAAGAATTTGTTCTGGGAAATGCAGTAGGAACCCTGATCAAAGATACAAAATTGCTGAAGACTTTAATGACGAAGCTCATAGGAAGTCTGCATTTTGGGTGCAATTTTCTTTGAAATTTACAAATTAAAAAGTCATGCCTACACGAACTTCAGACAGTTCCTAAAAGTTGATTTTGGAAAATGCAATTGTGCACGATTCATGTTTCACATGGAATCCTAACCACAACACAAATAATTTGGCAACAACTGTGAATCCAACCTACAGTTTGAAACCCAACCCTAATACATAGAGTCCACCAATTTGATCCTAAAAATATCCTCAAGTAAATAAATCTGTTATTGATGAGATGCCTTAAGAAAACTTAATTTAAATTTCAACTTCTGTTTAGGTTCGCCGGAAGTCAGTGAACCAGAAGAGAACATCACCGATATGAACCAGGTGTATCAAATATATCCAGATGAAGTTTTAGGATCTGGACAGTTTGGTATTGTGTACGGCGGTATTCACAGAAAAACTTCTCGAGCGGTGGCCATCAAGGTATAAAATTGTCGTTTTGTCATAAAGCATATCACAAAATAATTTCGTTATTAGGTAATCGACAAACTTCGTTTTCCAACCAAACAAGAAGCTCAACTTAAAAACGAAGTTGCCATTCTTCAAAATTTTTCTCACCCTGGTGTGGTCAATTTAGAACGCATGTTTGAAACGCCGGAACGCATTTTTGTTGTTATGGAAAAATTGAAAGGAGACATGTTGGAAATGATTTTATCTCACGATAAAGGGAGATTAAACGAACGAGTGACAAAATTCCTCATCACTCAAGTATTTTACTGCACTGTCGGTAACAAATTCTTACTTAATTTTAAATTCATTTCAGATACTCATAGCTTTAAAACATTTACATAGTAAAAATATTGTTCATTGTGATTTGAAACCTGAAAATGTACTCCTGAATTCGGACTCTGAATTTCCCCAAGTTAAACTATGTGATTTTGGTTTTGCACGAATTATCGGGGAGAAGTCGTTCCGTAGATCAGTTGTTGGTACACCCGCTTATTTAGGTTTGTACTTGGAGAATTCAACAACACACAATCTATATTGACTTTTCAGCACCAGAAGTATTGCGCAACAAAGGCTACAATAGATCCTTAGACATGTGGAGTGTAGGCGTTATTATTTATGTCAGTTTAAGTGGCACATTCCCGTTTAATGAAGACGAAGATATTAACGAACAAATTCAAAATGCTGCATTTATGTATCCCTCAAATCCTTGGAAAGAAGTTTCATCTGATGGTAATTTTAACAGGCGTTTTTTAAGATTTATAATATAACCTGAATAATTTTTAGCAATCGATTTAATCAACAATTTACTACAGGTCAAGCAAAGAAAAAGATACACCGTTGACAAATCTTCGCAACATATTTGGTTACAGGTAAGTGAATAGAAGGTAATCGTAAAAGGTTTAATTTTGATTGTTTTAGGATTACGAAACATGGTGCGATCTTCGTAATTTGGAAACACAAATTGGTGTACGTTACATCACACATGAATCAGATGATTCTAGATGGGAGAGGTATCGATCTGAACATGTATGAAAGTGCCTACATTTATGTAAAATTTTCATAATTTTTTGCTTATATTTAAATGTATGCTAATTTATGGAAATCATCTGTGATATTTTTACATTTTTTATTTTTGTTTTAGTAAGCTGTACAAGTAGATAGTGTTTATCTTTTAATTATTTAGACGGTATATAACTGTTTGGAAATATGGTACTAAAAAAATGTATATCAATAAAGGGCAAATATTGTAAATTTTATTGGATCTCTCATTTTATCTCTTGCGTATAAAAAATTATCACAACCGTGGTATTGAAATTTTTGAGGTATAAAATAAAAATTAAATTTTCTTAAAATGACGTAAAATTTGTATGTACAATGAAAATTATGTGAATTATTCGATTTACTGTATTTTAGCTACATGAAACTTCTGTTATTCCTTCTCGTCTCTGGACTAGTGGCATAAAAACTATTAGGATCACCATACACCGGTTCTCTACTACAACTTGCTCTATTTCTAGGAGTACCATTAGGCGTTGCACCTTGTGTTCTTCGCATATATTGCACATATGCACACTGACCACTAGTAAATGACGATCTTGGGGATCCGTTACCTAAAATATAAGTTAACAAAAACGAAAACCAATTATAAGGTAAAACTTGCCTGGTAATAAGGAACGATCGGGAGAGACGTTGACATTCACAACTGGTTGGAAACAATATGCATATGCTAAAACACAATTAATCAAATTAGAGTTTTTAAATTCAACTAATTTCAGACCCAACAACTTTTAGCCATGCCTTTAAAATAAATACTGTTGATTTAGATCGATTGCACTAGTAATTTAATTTTAAATTAAGCTATAAGCTTACTCACATAAGTAGATGATAACTAACACTGCAAACATGGCAGTTAAAATGATGAGTGTATACTGGGTATCGTCCATACTTGTAATACTACCTCTCGATCCATCTACACTACCTCTCGATCCATCTACACTGCAACGTGATGTACGAATTTTGGTTTGACTTGGACTGCCAGTTTTAACATGAACCTTAAAAATTTTAATTTGTAAATGTAACAGTTAAACTTTTCATTTGTAACTCACATTAACAACTTCCTTGGTAACCTTTGATGTGACAATCAGATTCATTGCCTCGCCTAATTCGTCTAATTTCCAGTGGTAATCCAGTAGCTGCACATTAAAATTAAGAACATTGGCTTTTGATCTATCTGGACCATCAACTTGGAATAAACTGCTGTCAGCTGGCTCCACCTACCAAAAAATAATATAATCCTCTGGCGTCATTGAAATTTTATAAATACATACCGTAACTTCAGCCAAAACATTATCCAAACCATGCACACTTAATATTCCTTGCTCATTCTCTAAATATAAATTAGGTTCTACAAATATGGCGGGAATAAACTGCAATTCGATAGGTGCTGCTTGTACACTACCCCCGACCAATTGGGCCCATACAGAAACATTGTCTTTTATAACACTTATGGCTATACTTGTAGCCGTCCCCGGTAATATATTACAAACATATTGCCCTAAAAACATTTTTTATTAGATTAGGTCAAAATTTCTCGTTCCTAAATCTCACCTTTCTTAGAATCAAATCCAGGTGCAATGCTAAACACGTCGTTTGCCTTTACACCACCACAGGAGGTACCCATAAATTCTAAATGGCATGTAAAAGGATAATCACCATCTTCGTCCATTTCTACTTCGCAACTGCATTCACAAACCTTAAAAACAAAAAAATTAAATATTTCCAATTCAAAACTTCTTCTCATACTTACCACATTTTTAGTTTTATTGGGATTTTGTTCATTGGACAGCACCAGTGGAATTTGATAAACTGGTGCATCTCGCGAGTTAATCAAAGGTTCACTAGAATCGGGCATCATAATTATTTGATTTGATGGAACCACTTGCACTTGTAGAGAAGCACTGGGATGCAACGAATGCCCTATCGATACCGAACCACTTCTAACGCCCTCGACATGTCCTACGCCAGTTTCTGAATTGATTGAAAGTAAATTACGATCGCTAGAACTCCAACTGCCTTGTAAATCGGTTGTAGACACCACAGCCGTGCAGGCACAAATTATATCTCCCGTATTTAATTGGCCCTAAAATTAAAATTACTTTCTAATTCATAGGTTTACAAAATAAATTACCGTAGGAGAAAGTGATTGCCCGACACGAAGTTTTACATAATCTGCAGTTTTATGATAACCATCAGCCCAAACTTTAATCATTGTACTTCCAGGTTTTTTCAGTGCAACATATACAGTTGAATTATCCGCTCCAGCACGAATTTTTGCCAAATCAAATCGAGAACTGCGTATACCTAATTCTGCAGTGCCAGCGGTAAATTGAGCTCCAGTATTATCGTGATACGTTATGTGTAACTGAAATTCTGTTCCCGATGGTAAAGTCTCTATTTCCGGTGGTGCATCAATTTTCCAGTTTGCAATTACATTGAGTAGCATGTAATGAACTGGTTTTACCTAAAGTACACATTTGAATATTAACTTTAACTAATTTATTGCTAAAAATTCAAAATTACCTCTACAATAAGGCTCAACGATTGCTTCAGTCCATATTCATCTAAAGCTGTAACTAAAATCATTGTTTTTCCAAATGCACCATGTGAACGTAACAAGCCAGAACTGGATAATGTTACAATTGAGTTGGGTAATGTTAACGATTTATGATTGTCTGGATCGCTGGGAGGTTCGGGGCCAGGTAAACTATAAAATGCAATTTTAAAAACTAAAAATATTTTCATCCTATCAAATAAATACCTGTATGCCAATTTATTAGTTTCATCCAAATTTGTTTGAATTTGTATCGTACAATGTGGGGCCATAAGAAGAAAACTACCTACTACATTATTGGGATTTACAACAGTAAGCCTTTCAAATACTTCCACATCAATACTAGTTGAATAAACTACTTCCGATGAGTCTCCATTACCAGCTGTAGCTCCAGGTACGATAGCATTTAAGTGCACTTTAGTAAGACCAGGTGCAAGACCGGTTAAACGTACTGAGATATCATCTTCTGCAGAATATTCAATACCGTGCTCTTTAAATAACCCATGCACATTAAGTACTTGTTCATCATCCACATTCCACTCGAACTTAATAGGTGGATCAACTGTTCCTAATATTATAGGCGTTAAATATTCGGGTATACCGGTAGCCCACGCCGGTACAGTTGTGTCAACTTGAAATCTCATCAATGGGGCTCCGATTTTAATTCCTGCGAGAGGCACCACAAATAAATCTACAGTGTCCTGTTTAGAAGGATTAAATTAATTTTTTTTGTACAACAAATATGAAACTTGAACATACTTGCGAGTAAACAATTTTTAATCCAGTAGTTGGGTTAATGCCAACAGCTCGGGCGGTGATTTGAGAGTGACCCAAGGCTTTTGCTTGTACTAAACCAGCTATGTTAACATCTAAACAAATAAAATATAATACTATAATATTAACAATCAGTGTTAGATTGGCCAGCTCAAGGCACTTAGCAATTGGTATCTTAAAGTATCAGGTATGTAAAATTACGCGCCTTGACCAAGTACTTTAGTAAATATCTGCAAAAATATCCTCTGGCATAATGCACCAGGACAGAGACAGGCGAAGAAATTCATAGAGTACTCGACTGAAGAAGCTAAAAAGCTTCTTCTCTTATCAAAGAATGAAATTAGACTCATTACGGGGCTGCTCACTGGCCATTGCCAGGTGAGATATCACCTCAAAAAAATGGGTCTTGAAGAAAATAATGAATGCAGACTCTGTGAATCGGAAATTGAATTGGCCGAGCACATTCTTTGCACTTGCACTGCACCAACTAGACTTAGGCAAAAATATTTGGAACAAACACAACTGACACCAAGGGAGGTGAAAAGCAAACCTCTTAGGACCATTCTTTGTTTTGCTAGCAAGATTGAATTCCTAAAAGCCAATTAGAAGGGTTATGAACAAAAGGTCAAAACTGGTCGCAGTTCTGTAAGGCACACGTAGCCAATCGACCCCTAAGCACAATACAATACAATACAAATATCTGCTGTGCAAAATCGTATGCTTCAGGCGCTTATTCCGTGTTGCAGGTATAAGCTAAGCCTTGTGTGTGCTTTTGAGCAATTATTATTTTATTATCAATTTATAATATTATTAACTTGTGAAATTATATATAAAATATTTTAAAAATTACAAGTTGAATGAAATTTGAAAATTTTCCAACTTACATTTTAGTCTAGGATCCCGTTGCATAAGTGGTTTCGCCTTTTCAAGAATATTTGAAACTATATTTTCCAATAGTTAGGGGATAGTTTAGATAACAATAAGGATAGTTTAGCTGATGAGCTCTTAAAAAGACTAAACCACTTATGCGCAACGGGGTCCTACACTAAAATGTAAGTTGGAAAATTTTCAAATTTCATTCAACTTGTAATTTTTAAAATATTTTATTCAACATATTATTATTATATTGTAGAAGATTGAAATGATCTTGCCTGGCAAATTTAAACAAAATGGAGCATGCTCCATTGACTCACATCAGATGAACAACTAAAATAGTTAATTGACCACAATGAAGATTGAAAATGACATGAAATACCTCATATATAATTTTGAAAAGTAATATATTTGTTTGAGAGAGCAGCATAAAAACAAATCATATTTTTAAACAACTTTTTATGTCTTTCAATTCTTCAAGTTATACTAAAAATTTCTTTGTAGTCTTTCCGCAACTTTTAATATAAAAGAATAAATTTGTTAAATTTCACATCCACAATGGCGTACAACTTCATAACAAAAAATGATAACTGGAATTTATATAGATTCAAACAATTGACCCAGAATATGTGTGTAGAACTTCTCTACCAAGTTCATCAATGAAAGTGTTACAAAAACCTGAAAATTCGCCTACCCTACACCAAGTTATAAAAAAAAGTACATACCAGCAATGTCAATATCTTCGGATGCATACTCAACGTTACAGTCAGGAAGTGGTCCACCTTTATTATTAAATTGTAAAATGGAACCAACAATTAAAGTTGTATTTCTCGGAGTAACTTTTAAAGGAGAAAATACTTGCAATTCAATAGGAGCACTCGATGTTTCACCAATTGAAAATGATAGTTTGCTTTCTCCTAATTCAATTCCTGTAAATAAAAAATTATAAATTTAAATTTCAAACAATTAAAATGAACAAACAAACCTGTTATAATGTAATGAATTTCTCCTGGTCCCCAAGGATTATCGGGATCCTCTTTGAGCTTCTTTATTTTTGCAATCTCACGTTGCAAATGGTGTTCCACATTTACCATATTCAAATCAGGTACACACAATAAATTATCATTTTCGTCATATAATTTTACTATGCAAGAAATGCATCGACCTATCTCAACCTTATCGGACATCTCCACTCTTATAATATTAACGGAAACTATGTTTGCCTCGACAACAGAAGGTTCAGATGATAAACATAAATCAACCAGAGTAATTCTTAAATGACCATCTTTTATAGGCACAATTTCAATTTGACGTGTGGAGTCTATATATTTCACTTGTGCAATATCATCAGTACTTAAAGCCATTTCAAAATATCCAGAACCCTGACTAACCGCTATCAGTTTTCTATTACCGGGATGATTAAATACCGAAACTGAATTAGGTGTTACAACTGTATCATCTACCAAAAATAAATGTATCGCAGCAGTAACCGAATCCTGCAGATTTTCACTTTCCAAAGAAATACCTTGAGCAAGCAATTCTTCAACTTTGTAAGACATTATGGCAGCAGTCACTTCCATACTTCCCGTTTGAGATTTAGGCGATACGATTTGATAAGTCTTATTAGTAAAAACTACTCCTTTTTCCATAATGGTCTTTGCAAAAACGCCATCGGAATGTTTTAATTCGCCCAATTCTTCTGGTTTCACATTCCAATCAAATTTAAGACTTGAAACATTCAAAAATTGGCGACCCTGGTCGTCCATAACTATCACATCTAACTCGACATCTTTGTAACTGTGAATGACAATCCGACTAGAACTTAAATCCATTGGACATCCTTCGGTATTTGCTGCTTGAGTTTCAGGTTTTAAAGATAATGATTTTGGTTCACCACATACAACTTTTATAGTGGCACAACTCTCTTGATTTTTACTATTTGGCAAAGATGGACTGTTGCTTACTGTTAATTTTACTGAACTTTCGCCCAACTGAAGACAAACCACGTTCAATAAAATTTCTTCTGGATTTTCGGCAGATTCCTCGCTTGCACTAACCACGGATTCGTCCGCAATTGATATTGTGCGTTTGTGTAAATATTCTTTACCAGGTATAGTTTGAGGACCACCGGTAAATAATACGGATATTGACGTACCGACGGCTAATACAATTTCACATACATTTGGTTTTAGCACCTTGAGAGGTTTAAAGGTACTAATTGTCACGGTATCCTCTAAAAGTTTATCTTCGATGTTGTATGAAACAGTGACAGTACTGATCGCCACTTTTGTCCCTATAACTGCTATATTAGCACAGGAAATTCCTACAGGCGGAATTACTGCACTTTTATTGTAAGAAAAACTCTGATCTGAAAATTTCACTTCAAATGGTAATTCTTGGCAATCTGTAAACGGTATTTGAGATGGCTGTTCGTTTTCTTTGGAGTGCTTATCAGCATATAAAGCTACGTGTATGTATATAATCGATCCAATTTCGGCTTCCATTACAAATTCTACAATTTCCAAGCGTGTGGGTAGCAAAATCAGAAATCTGAAAGAGACATTAAATTAAGTTTTTCCAAAAATTAACTTGGCGATTGCATAAGCGACAATGAAAATAATGTTAGATAGGATAACAAGGAAGCAAAAAAACACTAAAAAGATGTAAGTTCATTTAGAGTAGCCAAGGTTCACAACACCAAGGCCACAAACTTTGCAAAGTTTCTTAGTCGATCTGCTGATGTGAATCAACCACATAAAACTTATCAAATAAAACTATACAAATTATATAAATGTACTAAAAACAATCAAGGTTAGCAACAGAAAAACTAGGAGACAAGGAAGTAAGGAGAAAATATGAAAAAATAGTACATATTATGTCCTTGTAAAAAGTAAGAGTCAAAGATGTAGAGAACAACAGAACAAGTGATTTGATATAAACAAGGAAATATAAAAGATTGTTTGACGAAGAGTGCAAAAAGTAAAAAAATAGAAAGAAGCAAAAATGAAATGACTGAACACAAAGGAAGAGATCATCAGAAGAATTATAAAAGGAGAAATGAAGTAAATTTGAACAAAAAGAAAAATAAGTAGATAGAAAAATTATGGAAAAAATAAAGGAGAATAATAGACGGAATGATAGTTAAGCGATCAGCATCCACGGGTCGACATAGAAGCATAAACTCGTGGTTCTAATCCTGCTTGCGTTAGATACGCTGCTGTGATCAAAAGGTCCAATATCAATCTGTGGACTATGGGGAAGACAATGGGAAGTTGAATTGCCAACGTCCGGGGAATCAGATGTAGCACATGAAAGAAGAATAGTAAGATATTTTATGAGAAGCAGAACACAAGATTAAGACAATGGGAATGAGACATAAGTAAAATAAAATAGAACACAACGCAGATCTTTCTGCACAGATTTGAGTTAAATATTTTCGAGAGAAACACAAAGAGATAAATATAACCCAATGGCAAAGAAAAAAATCAAAAACCATCGTATGAAGATGCTGAAAAAACAATTAAAAGTTTAAAAACAAAAGGTCAGTTAGAACAACATTTCTTTATCTTTATAACCATAATTAACTAATCAAAAGTTACAGCAATAAATCCAAACCGTCCAACAACGGTAATTGCATTGGATGTTAAAGAATGTATCTCTTTTAAGCCTCCAGCAAAGCTTCTCAATGGGTAGACACCAATTATGTGCGACAGATTTTATTTTTTGCACTGTTTGAAATTAAGCAACATTCACTTATTATATATTTTGAAACAATACAAAGTATAAAATTTGTCTACTGTGTCCAGCCCATCTGTCTAAGTGAGCCTACAGTTTTCGCAGCCTTAAAATAATAATTTGCTACTCACACTGCAGTTTCTCGATTATGATGATTCCTTATCATAGCTGCAGATACTTCAAAATAACCACTAGTATGTGTTCTAACCTTTCCCGATTGAGTCACCACACCCACAGAATGATTACTACTACTCCACAGGAATCTGCCATCACCACCAGTTGCTCTAACTTGCTTTTCATACCTAAAATTACATTTATTTAAAAAAAAATTACAGAGTTTTAAAATAATTACTTTGGTCTTCTTTGTGGATCCCACGGTAAAACGACTTCACATGGTGTTAAAATAATAGGAGAGAAAACTTGTAATTGTGCTTGAGCAGTAATTTCTTTCTCGATTTTAAAAGTACCCAAAGTAGGGTGCACGACTGATTCTAGTACTGCTTGAACTGGAACAGTACCTATTTCTATTCCCCATCCTGTCAGCCAACTACCATTTTGAGATCGTTCTTGTACATGAAAACTGTCTCCAACTTGTGTGTGCACTTGAGCCCCCGAACCTAAATATATCTTGTTGTCGTTGCTAAAATTACTCATTTAATTTCAAATGTTTACAATTTTTAGTTTACCATACCTAGAGTAAACTTCCGCAATAATATCGTGGTGTAACGATTTTAAAATTGCCCAATTTCTGTGAGGCATACAACTGAGAACCATGTAGGCTGGTGCAACTATGTTTAAGGTGGCTGCAGGTAGTTTAAAACTGGGATCATCTTCGTTTACGTTTCTATCATGAAGAACAACCCGAGTTCTACCTTCTGCTAAGCCTGTTATTTCTCCTACAGATAAATTATCAGT
Organism: Lycocerus yunnanus; assembly: GCA_036346125.1. Classification (NCBI taxonomy): domain Eukaryota; kingdom Metazoa; phylum Arthropoda; class Insecta; order Coleoptera; family Cantharidae; genus Lycocerus; species Lycocerus yunnanus. The sequence continues at coordinate 9,557,200 of JARFIX010000008.1, forward strand.
TAACATATCTGCAATTTATTTAAAAATTATATATATTTTACCTGTCTCTTTTTCTGAAGTACCGAGTTCTTTATTTTCAACTTCCAAGTAAAACTGTGCATCCGGTAATTCAATTACTTCCATTTGTCCATTGTTCATCTAAATTTTAAATATTATTCAACAGAATCCAGACGAGTGCACTTGAAGCACGAAAGAAAAAGAAAAATCTTACATGTATAATTTGAAACGCCACTGTATCACCAACCATAATGTATGCATCGGCAGGAAGAATTAACAAATTAGCAATAACGGACAATTGAATGCTGCATGGTTTTATGTGTTTATATTCTGGTTGGGGTAAATTAGCAGACACCTTAGCTGCTCCCGTTTTAACACCTTCCAACAAAACAATATGGCCTTGCTTATTTTCTTCTTCAATTGCTTGAACTGTTGGTGGAATTTCGTACGTCGATTCGGCAAACCCCATAAATCTCAAAACAACTACATCTGGATTTGCTCCCATGCACATTATGTTCCAATCAAATTCGACGCCTTCCAAAGAACTAAATTCATTTCCTAAATAAAAATATAGTTTTCATTCTATGTATATCTCTATTGAATGTGTGTACCTTGATCATCATAAGCTCTAATTTCAAATACTTCTGGAGCCTCTTCCATAAAAAGTTCTCTAGTAGTGGTAACTATTTCTAAATTATCGATTACGTCAACGATAACATCACATCGTAAAATGCGTTGAGTGTGTACATCTTCAGCTAACACAACCGCTATATTCCTCGCAAATTCTTTTGTGATAGCTGACACAATAACTTTTGACGAACAACAAAAGTCAGCATCTGCGTCAATCTGAGTCAATGTAATTACATCCGATCGTGTCGTTGTCCTATAAAACAAACAACATAAAATTATCGAAAGATAACATAAATTAGTAACCTACCATTTATAGCATCCCCTTCGGTGGCTTCCAACACAAACTTTGCAGAGAAGTCATTAAAAATTGGAAGTAATATTCGGGGTACATTTAATTTATAGCTTAAAGTTAATTGTATAATAAAAATGAACACAAATATTTTATAAAAATATTGCCCCGCCATAATTTAGAAAATAAATAAACGCGACATATCAAATTTATTTTTTAAATATTACATTCACTTTGAGGTTATACCGCCTCACGCGTGATTTCGTGAATCGTTAAAAACAAAAGCGCTAGTAAAAAACTTGGTGGGGTAGAGTTATTTACACCGTGCGTCAATAATTTCTGGTTATTTTAATTCTTGCTGTATTTCAAATTTTATGATTGAATTAATTATTTGGTATGTGAGGTTTACTTTTGGAGGTGCATAATATTACAATATAATTTACTGACTAGAAAATCGGCCGTGGACTACAATTTTACGGCCGTAGAGAGTTAAAATTTAATTTACTCCGTATATTTTATATTTATGTCTTTTTGACAACTAGGAATAAATTTATGCAAAATTGCTTCACCTTGAAATATTTTTAAGATCTAGAAAAATTAACCAAGTAATCAGTCAGATATCAACTATTCAATACATCAATAAATCAAAGAGAGTAAAATGGCTTTCCGTCGTCTAATTTATTAAAGATATTTATTCTTTTAAATTATGAAGGTTAAACTAGAGACATTATTTAAAGATCTGGTTGAAGACATCGCAGTAATATACAATAAGAAATGCCTCACCTTCAAAAAACGTCAGTTCTGTCCGATCCTAGACCTTACTTAGCTACCCAAAGCGCATATCTGAAGATGGAGTTGGATAGTGATGAAAGAAGAGACTGCTAGTGACCACAGATACGTGCAGTTCACCATGCCCACTAGCAAGCTGCTACCTACACCAACAACGATGGGGTGAAGGAGCTAAATTTTGGAAACCTAGAGAGATTCTAGAGCATAACAATCTGGAACAACCTGATCCAAACTCCAAATCCTGATCAAAAACATCCAAACCAGTCTACTGGTGATGCAAAGAGATAGCCAGCGTGAGAAACAATGCAACTTTGTACTGATGGAAGTCGAGAACGACAACACTGATAAAGCATTTAAAAAGTAATTTAAAAATTAAGAACCAAGTAAGCGATAAAAATCAAATTTTTCTCATGCGCTTGCAGCAGTAAGTACTACGATGGATACAACAATCCCAATTTACTGGTGATTATAAATCAACTTCAATGTTTATTTTTTGTTACGTTTAATTATTCAAAATACAAATGCCACAATATGAGTAAACAAATTATTTCCTAATTTTCAAAAAAATGTTTGAAATCCACGGTTCGTTCTTCATTAATTTCGTAACGGAGACGTAAAATATCAGGATCTGTGACCTACAACATCAAGTTAATATTGTATATCTAAAAATAAAACCTTCATATAAAAATTATTTACCGGAGTTAGATGCATTGAAAAATCTTGTTCCACAATATCATCAATGTTATCGTTTTCGACTTGCACATTTTCGTTGGCACACAAACTGCACTTTTAATTTGTCTCAAGTTGTTATGCAAAGCTAATCGTTCTTTTGATAAAGAAATTTTTTCTTCTGCTAATTTTTTCTCTATTGGTTAACGAAATCAATTGACCTTGTATATCTCTCAATCGCAAATTATATTTGGCTTCTAATTGTTTGGCCATGGACAAGGCTCTTTCTCCATCTTTTGCTTTATTGTCCGCATTAAGGAATAACTCCTCCAAATCCCTCTGTTTCAAATTTAACTTTTGTTCTTGATCTAAAAGTTTCCTCTTCATAGTTTCAAATTCGCTTTGTTTCTTATTCAGGTTTTCTCTTTCGCGATCCGCGAATTCGGCAGCTTCCTTTGCAACTTTGAGTGCTGCTTCAACTTCAACCCTGTTTCTTTGAACGTCATAGTCTTGATTTAATTTGGCAGACGTTTCCAAGCGAGCCTTTTCGGATGATATCAGTAACTTCTCTTCCGTGATTTGTAACATCATCCTCTCTTGTTCAGCCAATAACGCTTCTTTCAGTGTCTGAAAAATATATAATTAGTTAACTACAGCCAGTTTATAGGTAAATCGTTTACTTTTATTTGTTCTTTTTCCCTGTTGAGTATGGATCGGTTAAATTCAACTTCACGATCAAACGCTGAAGATCTTGCAACTAAAATTGCAGTAGCCTGTTGTAAGGCCCATCGTTCTTCTCTCGAGTTTTGAGTTTGTTCAACTAGCTTCGTTTCTAAACTTCTCACCAATCCCATCAACTGGCTCGTTCTTTCGCGATCCGCAAATTCGGCAGCTTCCTTTGCAACTTTGAGTGCTGCTTCAACTTCAACCCTGTTTCTTTGAACGTCATAGTCTTGATTTAATTTGGCAGACGTTTCCAAGCGAGCCTTTTCGGACGATATCAGTAACTTCTCTTCCGTGATTTGTAACATCGTCCTCTCTTGTTCAGCCAATAACGCTTCTTTCAGTGTCTGAAAAATATATAATTAGTTAACTACAGCCAGTTTATAGGTAAATCGTTTACTTTTATTTGTTCTTTTTCCCTGTTGAGTATGGATCGGTTAAATTCAACTTCACGATCAAACGCTGAAGATCTTGCAACTAAAATTGCAGTAGCTTGTTGTAAGGCCCATCGCTCTTCTCTCGAGTTTTGAGTTTGTTCAACTAGCTTCGTTTCTAAACTTCTCACTAACCCCATCAACTGCGCTCGTTCAGTATCGGAAGCTTCTCGCGATTTCTCTAAAGTGATCTTCATTACTATAAAAAAAAAACAATTTAAAGAAAACCTTAATGCATCGTTTATCAACCTACATTTTATTTCTTCCTCTTTAGCTTTCAACGATTCCTCTCTGGCTAAACTTAAAATTCCATAGTCGTTGTGAACTTTATCTTGGATGTCGGTTAAGACTCTCGCGTTAGTTTCCAATATATTTAAACTCGTATTTAATTTATGGGTATATGCGTCCGCGTTTGTCATAATTTCAGCAGATTTCTGTTTTGCTTCTTTATAATTTTCCATTATCGTAGAATATTCATATTTAATTTCTTCGATTATCCGATTATGATTATCCCTAATTCCTCTAATTTCGTTTGCATGAATTGCCGACATTTCTTTCAACTTTTGTTTATGCTCCTCATTGTCTGCAGCATGATCTTCCTTTAATTTGTCCAAAGTTCTTTGAAATTGCTCCAATAAATCCGATATTTCTGTTTTTAATCGAGTCTCCGTTGTTTCCATTGCATTTTCCAAAAGAGAAATTTGCTTCCTAAAAATTACACAATTTAAATGTTTTGTAAAAAACTTATTCTTACTTACCTACTTATAGGATTCGTTCAATAAAAATATTTCTTCGTGTTGTCGTTGTTTCAAAGTAGAAATCATGTCTTCGTATAATTTATAACTTTCTTCCACATTATTTTTCTTCAGTTCACTTATTTGCTCTTCTTGAAAACTATCTTGATTTTTTGAAACGGGTGGCTGAGAAATCAACATTTGAATGTGATTGTTAATTCTCTCTTGTTGCAGTCTCATGTTGTTTTCTATAATTTGTTGTTTTGCAAATTGCTGCTCGACCAGACTGTTAAATTGTTTCTCTTGTTTGACTATAATTTCTTGTTGTTTTGTTTGCAATTCGGATAAATTTTCTTCATACTTTTTCAAATGCAAAGCCATCAACAGTTGGGATTCTTGTTGTTGTAAAGCTATTGCAGTATTTTGGTACTCGATATTCGACGTCGTTAATTTTTGTTGGACCATTAATGATTGAAGCGCTTGTTCGTCTACTAAACTTGTAGGTTTGGCACCAATTTCCACTTTTGGCACAAAAATTTCTTCCACGTTCATCAATTGTTTTTGTGTTGCTTCGTTTTGATTTTCTGATTCAATTTTGTTTGTATCTGTTGCTTTTGTTTCAATTTGATTACTTTTAACTTGAGATCCGTCATCGAGCCACTCCGGAAGATTTTTAATGTTTGGGGTGCTTTTTGTTTTTAAATCTCGAGGTTTTGAGGAAAACATATCGTTGTCGGCTTTTTTAATTTTATCTTCGTTGGGAATAGTTTTTGGTTGTCTTCTAGTTGTCGTGATTGTTTCCTTCGTAAAAAGTCCTAAAGGATCTTGTAAATTAAGGTTGGATGTGTGTCTAGAGCGTCGACCGTCACCTACAGAAAAGTCGGTAGTTTGTTGTGTCATCATCATTTTGGGAGGAGCAGGTTCTTCTTTCTTTTCAGAAAAACGTAGTTCGGTTGTTTTTTCTTTACTAGTTTTGCTATCTTTTAAAATATCGTCGAAAGAAACGTCGTCACTTTGTAGTTTTCGAGGACCAAAAATGCTTTCCATTAAAAGATTTTTATTGACAGGATTTGTACTTTTAACTGTAGGTTCCACATGAGCTTCTATTTTTACTTCTTTAGATATTTCTTTGGTTTCATTTCTTTTCTTGAATCCTAACGAACTTAAAATATCCTTGTCGTCATCGCCTCTTGAAGATTTTATCACAGGATCGACTTCCCTATTAACGGCAGCCGACTTTTGAAAATTATTTTTTTCATTAACATCGTCATCTAATCCTAACCAATCGGGTTCCTTACTTGGTAGCTTATTTTCGGTTTCGTTTAAACCGAAAAGCGAGGATATCGTTTTTTTGTCTGGTGCTTTTGTTAAACTCGCGCGTTTGGTTGTTAACTTTGGTTCTTCAAAAAAACTATCGTTACTATCACCTGATAATAAATCATCTATAATGTCGTCGTTATCAAAATTTGCCATTTTTGTTTGTATTCCAATTCTACGTTGCTAGGTAACGTAAGTGTAAACAAGCACCATCTTTTTTTTAAATTTTAAAACAAAAATTACTACTTCATGATGTACGGAATTTTTTATAGAAAAATAAAAATAAGTTTTTTGTAAAGCCAAAATTATTCTTTATTGAAAACATCACATCAAACAAAAATAAACGAATCGCTCATTAACAATTTATTGTTAAATAGAAAAAAGTATATAAAAAATATAAAACCTAAAGTATGGCCTGTGACGTATATACAGGGTGTCCCCGTGATCGTGGAGAACCTTTGAGGTGGTGATAAAAGACACTTTTCTAAGATAAATTTTCAAATAAAATTTTTGTCCAAGTCAATTTTTTGAATTTGTCTTAAAACGGCCATATCACCGTAACTATTGATTATATGGTATTAATACATTTCGTTTAAAAGATACAGAATTCGCAAGAAAAATAAAAAAAATAGAACTTGCAATTTTTTTGACATTTCTTCTCTTAATTTAATTCATAACTCGAAATCTGTTCATTCTAGACAATAGCAGGTTATAACCTAATTTGTAGATAAGCAAGTGATCTTTAAAAAAGTTCTAATCCATTAAGTCTAAAAAATCGATAATATCGGAGCTATGGCCGTTTGAAATCAGAAATTCAAAAAATTGCTTTAAAGAGAGGACTCCCAGGGGTTTGAACTTGGTCAAAAATTTTATTTAAAAATTTGTCTTAGAAAAGTGTCCTTTATTACCACCTCAAAGGTTCGCCACGGTCACGGGGACACCCTGTATATCGGCTGACCATGGAGCGAAATAGCACAGTTTATCAATTTTTACCGCTGATTTGTATTGTTTGTCATGATGTGGTATTAAAATAATTTCTTTTTTGAAAACTAATGAAGGTATTTAAAATCCCTTCAGTCTATTTATTATGCTTAAAAAAATGCCTGAAGAACGTGTATTAATATTTTATCTGTAACTTCACAAACAACCAAAATATTTAATATTTGGCGAATAGTTGGAAAACCTAACTTTTGCTTAATAACTCGAAAAAAAAACAAGATAGAGAATTGCAGTTTTCGCCATCAAGATTTAAAAAATCCGAGTATGTCGATTTCGACATAAAAACATCAAAATTTGTCCGCCCTGTACATATTGACATCCGCATAAACGTCAAAAACTTCGACATGCTTCGAATGTTTTTAGAAACATAACCTCAGAAAAAGTTGAATTGTATAAGTTGTAACAGCACAAGTTAAGGATTAAAATTAAACATAATTTACTACAAGTAAATATTCCAAAATATAATTTCTTTAAATGGATAAGCAACTAGCCATTATACAGAAGAACGTTTACAATTTATGTTATTACACACGAACAGTGCATGTGGAAGAATGGAAAACTTTAATCCAAGAATCCAAACCAATTTTTGAAATTATTCGTAATTTATCAGATCAGTTAAAGCATGCAAACCAGTAATACATTAAAATTGTAATTAAATTAAGTTTCCTAAAATAATCATTTTTTAGAGCGGATTTATATGAATGGTCCAAGTTTGAACGTTTGAAATTATCTATTCAATCAAATATATTGGATCAAATGCAAGATGAATTTCTTAAATTACGAGAGTTACTGTAAGTATAATTGTATCAGATTAAATTCTGTGGTTGTATTAATTTTATAAATTTAAGCGATCGTGTGAGTAAATCAAATCAAGAAGTTAAAAATAAATTAGAAGTATTTAAATCTACGCTTGATTTAGATTGGACTGAAAATAACTCTTTAATTAATGGAACTGCAAGGCAGCCTGCATTATCGTTAATTTTATCTCGAGGAATGAAGTATTGGAAGTTTTACAATAACGTGTGTAGCAATATCAAATTACAGATGAAATGCTTCCATCCTTTCAATGAAACAAGTATGAATAATTTTTTTAATTCTTATAATATAATTCATGATGAACATGTTTCACATTATATTTGTTTAATTGAATATGTAGATACTGAAATTCCTAAATGTAAAAATAAAGTTACCTGAATAATAAATTGGTTTTTACTTTTAATAATTAAACTTCTACTTTATCGTCCCTACACAAACACGAGAGCTAAGCTGTCTGTGTTTCATCTGCTTTTATTTATTAATGCTCGTGTTCCATCACTGAACAAAACAGTACCATCCGAAACATATTTTCCTCAGGACTAATGTTGAGTATGGAGGATAGTTTCTAGGATTCATTGCAGTATTAGTTCAAATCAGTTTGGCATCAGTTCATTCCATGATTGTGGTCAGAATTACGTCAAACTGATTTTGTAGTGAGTTGACTGACGGATTATTAAATATTTTTTTCAGTCTGGAATTGATGACTGAACTGAGCGTGTAACCTCCATCTTATAGTTTCACCTCGTCAGTTGAACACAGCTAACTGTACCCTGTTCTTTTACTCGTTCATTTAATGTCATTAATCACAATAGTCATTTAATTTAAAAAAAATCATTCAATTTTAATTATTATACCTGGGATCTCCTTATTCCTACATCAAATCCCCCACAAATTCTTTCAATCTACAGGTCTTTCAAGTTTGAGTTTCTTTTTCAAATTCAAATTAAAAAATTTTGAATGGAAATTTATCATGTTATTAATATTATGTACTAGAGGGTCTACAATTTATGAATGATAAATGATATCTTGCAAATGTCCCTCATATGCACGCTTACGCATGTCGATTCCTTTGGTCAAATTTTTATGACATTCGACATAATTGTGGCTCTATCTCGGCAATTTCACGCCTAATTTTGTCTTTCAAGGTTTCAATTGTTTCTGGTTTATTTGAATAAACTCGATCTTTGAGATGGCCCCACAGAAAATAGTCCATAGGTGTTAAATCTGGCGATCTTGGCGGCCAAATTGTTTCAGAATTTCGTGAAATTATTCTTCACGGGAATTTTGTTTGCAATAATCATTGTTTTGTGGGCTGTGTGGAATGTCGCACCGTCTTGTTGCAATTTCATATCGTCAATATCCATATCATCAACAATTGGCCAAAAAAAAGTTGTCAACATGTCACGATTGACAAATTTTGATCTTCTTCAATGCTTTCACTTACAGCAGTGATATTTTCAGTTGAATGACCGGAACGAATATGCTCTAGTGTTTTAATGTCTTGTGTCGAGCCAGTTGACTCAAATTTTTCGATTAACTTTCTTATTCCAGCCTCAGTTGGACGATTGTAACGACCAAAAATATCCACAAGTTTGCGAAATGTGGTTTTCACAGATCCACCACTTTCGTAGTGGATTTTAATTATTTTTATACGGTTCTCGAGTGAAATTGAATTCTTTTTAGTAAATTGTACACTTTCTACATGACATCTGCCAACATAACAAACAAAAATCTGTCCAAAAAAATAGAATACTATTGAAAAAGAAACTCGAACTTGAAAGACCCTGTATAAACATTCTTTTATATTAATAAGATAAATTGATTATGATACGAGGTGACGAGTGAAAAATCTATTTTTCATATAAATGTAGATTTTATAATTATATTTAAAAAAATTAAATCAAACATTGGTATTACCTACACAAGGTATGAAGAAAATCGTTTACAACTTACAATTACTTTTTTTTACTGTACATTCCAATATTTGTCAAAAATGTAGTTAAAAGTTCTCCATCTGAATCAATAGGATTTTTCATTAAATTCAATTTAGTTAGCTGTAACAAAATAAATTTAAATATGTTGTGATAATCTCGGCAATATACTCACTTGTTTAATAAAAAAAGTGCTTTTGCCGGTTTTATGATACAGCAATAGTAGTAACTTCGTCAAACCATTCCAGTTATTTGTTAATATACAAGATCGCATATTTTTCATTATAAAGGAATTCGAATCCCACATAAACGCACACTTTTCAGGCCAATTCGTTTTTTCTGCACTTGGATTACAATTCTTCTTGGGTTTCAATTTCAAACAATTTTTCGGATCCAACATCTTTAACGTAAGTTTTGCTCTTCTTTTTGTTATTACATGAAGTTCAGTAAACGAAGAATTTATTTTCTTTTTCACCTTTGAAACAACTTTCTTTTTCGTTTTAGATTCATCTTTACTGGAATTACTTTTACTTTCTTCTTTAATTTTAGCCATTTCGTCTACGACACAGAAAAAACAATTTACTACGATAAATTGAAGTAAAAGTTTGGTTAGAACTTATGTTGCATGTTTTGACGTTGAAAATAAAGGCCGCTTCACACAATTTGTGTATAAACAAATGACTGCACGTAAAATTAAAAAAAAACTGTTATAATTTGAAAATAAATAAAAAATATTTCGGTAACTAAAAAATAGTTTACAGCAACATTAGAGTAGCACACCAAACGAGTTTCAAACTTATCATAGGGAAAGAGACCCCCGCAATTTCTAGTTTACTCCTATATTTTTCAGTTAAGATACCTAATTTTCGATAGTTTTCAAATTAATATTGACATTGAAAAAGATTCAAATAAGAAATAAAACATTATTTTGTAGTTTCAAGAAATTTCAAGACAATAATGAAATTAAAATAAATAATAAACCTCAATATTATTGAGTTTTATCATTTTTACTTTATCATATGTAATATGAGAAAGTATTGTTTTCGTGCAGAAAAAAAAATTTGAGATTTTGATGGATTTACACTTTTTGAGGTCCCCTGAGTAAAATAAGACCATTTCCAAAAAATGTCTGTGTGTGTGTGTGTGTGTGTGTATGTGTGTATGTGGTCAAATTTTGTGTGCGGCCTACAGCAAAAACTAATAGGAGTTTTCAAACAAAACTTTGGATTTTGTATCCTTATATTGAGACTTAGAGCTGATTAGATTTTGGCTAAAATTCATTCACGGGAACTATTTTTTTTTATTTTTTTAAATTTTATTATTTAGTATTAGTTTTTAATTAATATTTCAAAAACTAATAAGAATTTCAAAACGAAATTTAGGATTTAACATACTTATGTCAAGATTTAAAACAGATTAAATTTTAGTTAAAATTGTTTTATAAAAACTATTGTTTTTTTAATTTTTTAAGTTTTATTATTTAATATTAGTCTTTATTTAATATTTTAAAAACTAACAGAATTTTTAAAACCAAATTTGATATTTCCTATCTTTATGGACGGAGTTAAAGTTATTTAAATTTTGGTTAAAATTGGTTCATGGAAACTATTTTTTTTTAATTTTTTTAAATCTTATTATTTAATATTAGTTTTTAATTAATATTTCGAAAAGTAATGCGAATTTCTAAACTAAATTTAGGTTTTCGCATACTTCCATCGATATTTAGAACTTATTAAATTTTAGTTAAAATTTGTTTATAAAACTATCGTTTTTTATTATTTTAAATTTTATTATTTAATATTAGCCTTTATTTAATATTTTAAAAACTAAAAGGATTTTCAAAACTAAAGTTGAGATTTGTTATGTTTATGGCAGGAATTAGAGATGATTAAATATTGGATAAAATTGGTTCATGGAAGCAGTTTTTTTAAGTTTTTTTATTTATTATTAGTTTTTATTAAATATTTCAAAAACTAATGAGAATTTCAAAACTAAAGTTGGTATTTTGTATCTTTATATTTAGACTTAAAGCTGATTAGATTTTGAGTCACATTGCTTAATGGAAAATATCTTTTTCTTTTTATTATTAAAAATTATTTTTTTAATATTTAATAAAAGTATGATAAAGTCATGGGCATGGCCACATCCGATTTTTATTTTTGTGAATCACAAAATGCCTGTAATATTATATAACTGCGGTGTTTCTTTCTGTTAACAACAAATCAATAACTTAATTATTATTTCCGCTTAGCAACTGCTGGGAAACAGACTTATTTATAATTTGATTGATTCGATGTGACAATAATAAATTTTTATTGAAATTTATTTTATTAATAAGAAAGTATGGATAAGCAGCCAAAAAAGAAATCGAAATACACTGTAACATCAGCAAAAATAAACGCATATGGAGTTGTGCCAAAAAAGCCTATTACGCACCTATACTTGAACGATAAGCACTTGACGAACATAGTAAGTTAAAAATAAAAACTTAAACATATTAATTTCTTAATTTATTGTACAATCAATTCTTATTAGGAAAACAAAACTCTACCTGAAACTTTGTGCGTATTGTATTTGCATAACAATTCAATCAGTAAAATTGAAAATTTAAACTATGCCACAAATCTACAAAATTTGTATTTACAAAAAAATAAAATATCTAAAATTCAAAATTTAGGCGAATTAAGAAAATTGAAGAAATTATATTTGGGGCATAACAGAATCAGTGTTGTAGAAGGATTGGAAAATTTGGAACGATTAGAAGAACTTCATATAGAAAAGCAAAAACTACATAATAAGGAACAATTATGTTTCGACCCTAGAACTGTGTGCACTTTATCGGTAACAAAATTCATTTCGGGTTCCCACTTATTGTTTTAATTAAATCAGACTTTTTTTCTAGAGAAGTTTACTGTTTCTTAATATCTCAAATAATAATATTACAAGCATAGAGCAGCTTTCTCCATTAAAATTCATTAAATCTTTTAATGCCAGTTACAATCACCTGCAAGACAATAAAGCTGTTTCTGATGTTTTATGTAATTGGTTTCATCTTATTGAAGCTACATTTATTGGAAATCCAATAGTAAAACAACATCGATACAGAGAAAATTTGATTGCTAGTACAATTTGCCTTTGTAAGTATTTTCAAAATCTTTAAAACTATTAAGTGAGGTGGCTCACTGCGTCGTGATTGAAATAGGAATTCCAATGTCGATAACAATAATACATTTTTGGTTGTGCATTTCCATGGTTTTGTAATTGAGCGAAGCTCGGTTTAAGTCCTTTTACGTCGACATTTTGTAATCAAAATGCGGTCGAAAACTCCTGTATAATACTTGATTGGAGACCAAACCCACGACTACGGCATAGAAATCCAAAAGTCCAACTGCCAGCCTATGCGAACATGTTTAATATCTTTAGTGTTAATATATTTTAGAAGTATATAATGTATTAATAAGATAATTCATTTTTAGCATTATTGGACAACAAAACAATCAGTGAGACAACAAGAAACTTTATGAAACGTTTTGAAAAAGGAAAAATAAATCATAGTAGTCAACAAACTATTAATTTGGTAGACAAAATATCCAGTAAGTGTTATATCTTTAAAACTTTTTCATTTCGGAACATTGAGGAAAACAAATGCTACTGACGCGCAGCTCGGATTAACGAGATTTGAGATTCTTAAAAAATTATTACCAGGCATGGAATGACGATTCCCATTTCACACCTTGCCATTGGATGCCTAATCATAAATTACTTTATTCACTTCAAATTTTTTAGACACTAAGAATCTCGTTAACCCATTCTGCGCATCAGTTTTATTTGTTTTTCTGAATATGTCGAAACCTAAAGGTTTTTTTTATCTCATAAGCCATAATTTTGTTTATAGGTGTAGCCAGAAATTATCCAACTTCCATACAAAAAGCAGTTTCACAGTCGATTTTAAGAAACAGTAAACCCTGCTTTGATAACAGTACAATGCATAGCGACGCAAATGATATTTACATACCCTGGAACGCTAGTAAGTAATAATACTACGTAATTTATTATTTCATTCGATATTTTCAGTGCCAAAAAGTGCGAGCAGTATTAAAAATAAATCTTCAAGAGGATTAAAAGTCCAGCCAAAACGAAATCCCAAAATAGGAATTCCGGCAATGTTTCCACATTTCAATTGAATCTTTGTACATTTCAATCGTAATAAACTACATAAATACAAAATTCTATTAAACACTTTCTTCTTTCTATACTATTAAAGCTGAGTCCGTCACTCACTCACTCATCATAATTTACAGGGCATATGTAGGGGGGTCGTGGAAAGCTGAAATTTGGAGGGTAGGTGGGAATCGGCGGGGATTGAACGGAAAATTGTCGGATTTTTGGTGAGGGGCACGGGAGGGGTCGAAACGGGGGGCGAAAGAGGCCGAAAAATGTGGAATTCCAACTAGAAAGTCGAAGTTTTGTGGGCAGGTTGGGGCGAGGGCCAAGAGCGCGATACCGATTTTACTTTTTTTAAATTTTTTCTCGGGCGCCCCCACAACACTTCTGCTTTCTATTCGTTTTTTCGCTACTTCTTCCACAGTTTTTTGAAGATTTCGATTAAATTTGGGGAGAGGTGTGGGACGGAAAATGGAGTTTTGTCGGAATTAACTTTTTGAATTTTTGGCCCGTTTTTATTTTAGAGCGCATGCGAGGTTTTTTCTTTGAAACGCAGTGGTGGCTTCGTTTGAAGACCGATCTTTGCGTTTTTGGGCTCGATCGGTTTGCCTCGATTTTAGATTTGCATTTTTGCAAAAAAAAATGGTACGTCACGGAAATTGCTCTTTTTGTGCCCTCAAGTTTAATTACTTGCACGCCGCACTGTTTTGTACGTGGCTCCGCCGTTTCTAGCCCGAATCGAATCGCGTTTGCACGTACGCCGAGAACACGATCCCGTGCATAATTTTGTGCTCTACAACTTTTTCGATTGAACGCGCCGATTTTGCACAATTGCGATATACATTTTCGAAAACGTCAAACGTCAGATTATATTTTATCGAATTAATTTGACAGTCGATATTAAAATTTCGTTTTGTATGAGAGCGAGAGAGACAGAACGAGTTTTTTTAATGTTAAGGTTTATTGTATATTTTCGATTGTTTTTTTAAATTAAACTTACACTCTTACAAAATTTTATTTGAATTAGAAAATGGTGCATATTTTTTGATGACAGAAATTTTTGAATTTTTTTTCAAAGCTGTGAAGCCATGTCAAGTCACGTGTTATAGAAATTAAGTTTAAGGACGACGGATGATATTAAAACAACTAAAATACACAACGTTTGGAAACTCGACATTTTCGATTTTTTTCATTTTTTTAAATTAAACTTAAAAGATTAAAGAATAACTGAAAAGAAAATATAATTTAAAATCTCTTTGTTAAAAAGAATTGAATATTGTTGATGACTAGAGTTGTTGACTTTTTTCTCAAGTCTTGACGCCACTTCATATTAGACGAAGGTCGGAGGCAGATAGGTATTAAAGGAAAGCCGAAGGTACACCCGTGTTAAACGAGTATATTTTGAGAACGTGAGGTATGAAAACATGTGTACGCAATGTCGAGAACTTGGACAATTGTCACACGTCAAAATTTTGTATCTAACTAATGTTACAAATAAAAAAGGAAAAGCTTATCATACCTCACATCAACATCGCACAAGTGTTGTCCACTACTACATCACGTTCTGATTACCATGAAGAAATCCTTTTAAAATGCAATCACCTAATACAACCCAAATAAATATTCAGTGCCAAAAAAATTTATACTTTAAGAGAAACCGCGTGAAAAGCAAAAAATGTTTAATTTTCAAAAATTTGGAAAAAAATATTTTGATGAACCTAGCCGCAACGAAGCAAAACTTACTTGGAAACAGTGCAATGCATTTCTAAAAGGATTATCTGTTTTGGGCAAGATGTCTTTTCCTTCCGTTTTTCAGAAGAATCAGAGAGAAACCTTATTTTGTCGGTATTTTAAAAATTTAACAGTCGGGCCAACATTGTGGGCGAACCAAAAGAAATTTATAAAAAATTGTATTGCAAAATGTTCAGTATTAGTGGAGAAATAAATAAATCCCGCTTGTTTCAAAATTAATAGTTATTTACATCACCAGCTGCGTAAGTGATTTTTTGGGCAAGGAGGTTGTTTGTGGAGGTGATCCTCCGTGGCCATAAAAAGCTTACGCAGCATGTGATGTATTAAACTTTTCCCACTACCGAACTCAAAATTATATAAAAGAAAACGATTATGATGTATAATATTATGACAGTACCTATACTTAATATTGAGTAGGCCGGTGTCATTTCAAAATTTGTTCACTAGCAACAATTAACAATTGACATGTTTGTTAATGACAATCTCGAAAGTTTTAAATTGTATCGTTAATTGAAATAATTTTTGATTAAGTTGGAAAATGTTTAGTGAAAGTGCAATTGATAAGGCTGCAAATATTGCTTGCGCCTCACTCCTGCCAGAATAACTAATTTAATTATTATAAATTTGCTTTTTTCTTTCCGAGTCGCTTGTGATTTCACAGATGTCGATTTAATTAATATACGATCTGTCAAATTAAGTGTAACAAAGACGATCTACTTTAATGCCCAGGCCGCGGAAGTGATCACTTCCGCGACTAGCAACGGGTCCTCAAACGTTTCACTTTCGTTTACATGCGTATTATTACAATAGTAAATGTTAGTTACGGAAGCGGTAGTAGGAAAATAAATTTTATTTTTCACGAGAAAATCATGAAAACTTTGGAAAAAATTACGTTCGCTTCTCATGCCTTCCTTATACGTAATAAGATTGATTTTCGAAAAAATGTTATAGCACATTTTCGATTTAGTTTTGCAAGTGTGTGCCGAAAAAACAAAAAAATTATTCGTTTTCAAAAATGTAGAAAAAAAGATTTTGGCGACCTTTGCCTCAACACTGCGAATGTTACTTAGCAAAGATGCAAATAATTGCAAAAGGAGTTTTTTCAGCTTAATGTAAGCTGGCATGACTAAATTAATAGCTATTTTCGTGACTAGTACTTAAATAGGCTACAGTGTTGCGAACAATATTTTTGCAAATCTGCAATTCGGTAAATAAAGAATATTTTAACAAAGTTGCTCAATCTGGACAATGTTGAAATGAAAATAACTCGCCAGTAGTGCGGAAAAGTGAAGGTAAAGTCATCTCGCGAAAGATAAGATTACGAAAAAGATCAAATAACATGAGTAATCTTACGTGCAGAAAACAAGCCGCTTTCAATGCCATGTAACGTGTACGAAATGATAACATTTCACAACAGAATTGCAAAAATACATTTTATTTTGCGCTTCCAATTGTTTTCCTATTAGTTTGAACCATGGACTTAGAAGGTTAGGACATGCAACTCCCTATCTGAAAGCTTAAAATTTCCGAGCTCTTAACCGAATAACGATAAATCTCCCCACAGGAGGCGCTGAATGTTATCGACCAAAATGAAATAAAAATTGAAATTTCAAATTATGGATTCACCAATATAAAAGTGAAAGAATATTGTACATAAGAAAATATATGCATATTAAAAATTATAATATTTACAGATTTGTTAAAAGTTGGTGTTATTAAGTTTTAAGTGTTTGTTTATAAGGTAAGTAGTTTTCTAACCTTCAAAAATTGATGCAATAAATTTGTATTTTTCTATTTAATTAGATTTAAAATGGGTTTCAAATGTGTTGTACCTAATTGTGTAAGTGGCTATGACAGCGAAAATAAGAAAACTAAGGCGTATAGTATGTTTAAAGCACCACGAGATCCTGAAAGGCTCAAACAATGGAACAAAGCTATCCTCGAGATTTTGAATTGAAAGATTATCATAGGGTTTGTGAAATACACTTTGCAGAAGATTGTATTATAAGAACATATATTGTAAAATATAATATTCCAGGACTTTCAGATAAAGAAATAAGTATCGATAAATATTACTACGTTGCTTATTGTTATTATTTACCACAGAGGTTTGTTTAAAATAATTAGAAACATTCTGCAAAATATCATATTAATATTTTTCTTTAGAGGATGATAATTCTTGATTAATATTATAATCATTGATAATTATTATTATAGGTACCTTTGCTTAAGCCACGCTTAACTGACACTGCAATACCAACGATTTTCCCCAATTGTCCTGCAATTGTTATATCAAACAGATATATTGTCTTACACCATTCATTATTATATCACCATGAGGTTAAGACAATATTATACTTATCATATTAATGCAGAAAATAAAAAAATTAGTGCCGAGAAGAAAAAGCATTCGAAATTATCAAAAACCTAAATATATTTTTAATAAATTCATTTCTGTTACCTGTGTTTTATTATATAATATAAAATTATTTTATATTATTATAATTATACTTATTTTTGAATAAAACGGCTATTAACATCAAAAAGTTGTTATCAAAACCATATAAAAAATTCCTTTAATTGCTCGATTAACTTGTTATTCTTTTAAAATTTTAATTTAATATTATAAAATGTTATACAGGTATGTAAAACATATGTTTTGTAGGAAAATTGTTTAAATAACGCTATAAAAACATTTAATTTTTGTGTAAATGTATTACTTATTTATCAATATTATGCCTCATGTATGTCCGCGCCATCTAGTATTAAAGTTTGGCGTGATTCGGTTAAGAGCTCGCCATTTTACTATGAGTTGCCAGTCCTAATCTTCTAAGTGGACTTTGGTGGACTTAGAAGGTAAGGACTGGTAATCTCTGTTAAAATGTCCAAAATGGCGTACGCTTAACTGTATCAAATTGAACTAAACTACCAGGTGGCGTGGCTTTATTGGTGTGATCCAAAATAAAAGAGCATAACGCAATGTTGAGAACCTCGACAATTGTCACACGTCGAAATTTTGATTCTAACTAATGTTACAAACAAAGAAGGAAAAGCTAATCACACGTCAAATTATCATCGCAAAAATGTTGTCCACTACTACATCACGTTTTCATGACCATGAAAAATCATTTTAAAATGCAACTACCAAATACAAACTAAAATACAGTTTCGAAAAAGTAATACGTCAAGAAAAACCGCGCGGCCGAAGGCCTGAGCCGACAGAGGTCGGCGCCTCGCAGAGCTACAAGTGAAATCGGCCGAATTTACCGATTTTACCTTGCTACTTTATTTATAAATTAAATGCATAATTGTTAATTTCTAGAAAGTTAAAGTTAAACAAGGGACCAAGGGACTAGGATTTTGTTTTATTATTTGTCGTTAGATGGCGTTTTCTGTAAATTAAATAAATGTTGACATATATGTTTTAATTAAATAAATTTGACATTTTAAGGTGGCTTATGGACTCATAAGGTGAAACTAAAACAACATTGACCGTATAAAAGCATTTATAATTTTTTATGTTTCAGGGTTTGGGAAGACCTACCACACCAAATCAGTTTG
Organism: Lycocerus yunnanus; assembly: GCA_036346125.1. Lineage (NCBI taxonomy): Eukaryota > Metazoa > Arthropoda > Insecta > Coleoptera > Cantharidae > Lycocerus > Lycocerus yunnanus. Next base: position 9,576,005 of record JARFIX010000008.1, read on the forward strand.
ATTTCAAGATGTTTTCTTTAATTATTATATTGCCTTCAAAATTTGATGATGATTAGAGGATGTTAGCAAGCTAGATGAACACAGAACAGTGAAAGTGGTTGTGCATTTGGAATATTGGAATAGCAGCTATTGGAACCATAATCGCTTATAAATTGACCTTGCTACATTTTTTTGTAAATGAAAGGTGAGTCAAATTTGAAAAATCTTAAGTGTAGGGCTGCTTTTTTTACTGTTAATTTCTAATCAATGAAAAGAAAAGTTTTAAAGGTTTCAAACGGATTAGAGGAAAATTAGTTTTGTATTGGGATATCTTGGGTAATTTTAAATTCTCTATATGTTCAATTTTAAAAAATTTTACTTTGAAATTCGAAAAAAAATTAGATAAATACATTTTAATATTTTAAAAAGGTGATTATTCAAAAGTGTTTATCAGCAATATATTACCTGTTTTTTATTAACTTATCTAGTTTCTGGCAAATCTGAAATTTAGTAAATAATGCATGAGTAATCATTAATTTTATGTGAATCCTGCATGAACTTGTTTGAATATTGAAGCAAGTGATTAATACACAAACAATTATTTATTCAATTACTTGACAAATACGAGGGGAGTTCAAATAATTATCTACTTGATGGTCATGAAACAAATTAATGAGTAGCAAAGTTTAAATTTTATTATCAAATAGGTCCTTCCGTCTTATGCCCGTCTTCTTCACCTTCTGCATAAATTAATGAAGTAACCAATCATTTTAGATTTCTTTGTTTTGTTGCTGGCTGAACCTTTTTCTCTTCCACTTGATCCAAAAAACTGGCTCGCCTACACATCTGGATCCCTCTCTGTTAAGTTAGGCGCAGTAAACCATAAAACTGGAAGTTCTCCCTTTCGTTTCATGATCAGTTTGGGGAGCCCATTGAGTACTTGGTTAAATAAAAAAAATAAATTAGGGGCCGTGCAAGTATTACGTAAGCATATTTTTGCAATTTTCAACCTCCCCCTCCCCCTTGTCAGCAAAAGTAAGCAAAGCACTTACCCCCCACCCATGCTTACGTAAACATTGGTATATGCGTTTTCTTTTAATGTATTCTGTTTTTTTATTGATTCATGAGCAGCAGATATAATTATTGAAATAAGAGAATAGACTTAGGATAGAGGACTTTAACGCGCATAATATTCTTTTAAACAAACTTTATTGGCACGGCATTTAACATATAGTCATAAGGTACAAATATTATAATCTTAAGTAATAATACGAACAAAACAAACTTTTTTAAATTTTTGGTATACATATTAATTCCGATTAACAGTCTTCAGTCCATGATACCTGAATCCATGATTCTAAGTTCTCGATGACATTGGATCTTTGCTGCTCAATGTTGTGTGTCTGCTCACTTTCATTCGATTTTGGAATGTCTACGTCGTTCTCATCGAGCCATTCAACATCTTGGTGCTCTAAATTTTGAATAATGCACATCAGTTCATTAGCACGACGGGCAGCCACTCTTATAGGCCTAACTTTTATATCGGTGTGCGTGTTTACTTTTTTATGGATCTTCTCGATGTGACGATTTAGTGACTTGACGGAAGCATGATAAAGACCACACGTTTTGCATGTTCGACTTGATAACTTCAATTTTACCGTCGGACAAAAATAATCGTAGGGCATTTGCAGGAAATCTTTGACTGAAGAATTTAAGCGTAGAGCTAAATTGACCGGAAGATTGAGAAATTGCCCTCCATCATCCAAGACCAAGTCATCAACTATTTGTTTTACTTTTACTGGTGGTGGAAGAAACCTGTTGTTTAGTAACCTAAACAGGCCACTTCTTGGACGACAGCATTCTATGTTTCTACATTTTACAATTTGAAGCAAGTATTGGCTTTCACGCACATGTTCTGTATACCATTTAAGGTCTGGAAAATCAGGAAGATCTTGTTTCCATTGAACTCCATACCTCAGCTAACACATTTCCTGCAAACTCGAAATTAGATCTTTCTAAATGTTCATCAATTGTAAAGCCACGTTCATCTAAATGAGACCCAAAATGATCATGAGGCAATATCAAACCAGCCAGTTCCCGACTAAGAGGAGCCATTCTGCGCTCTACTCTGTTATACGCACTTCTGCCAGGAGCATTAGTAGCTAAAAACAATGCATCGAGATCATGTCGCTTAAAGTGTTGTATAGCAAACCCTATAACTTTTTTGATAACGCGGATTTTCATCTGGCCCTCCATCAACCGTCATGATTACCACTGGTTTTACCAATCCATGGTCAGTTTTAGCTAATGCTTGAAACTCTTCAAGTTCAAGAAGCGTCTCGAAATCCTGAGCATGAGTATTAGCAGTAGATGAACTATGCTTTCCACTTCGAATAGCGATGTATGTTGGTCCAGAATATCCAACGGCTTGCGGTTGTCCTATCATACTTGGAGTGATTTTGATACCAGCATAAACTGATGGTATTAATTTATGCCGCTCAGCGATTACCCAGTCGTGATCAGGCAATTTGATTCTATATTCCATGTGCATTAGAAGAGGTGCTTGCTTATTTGCCCAGTTACACCCATAGCTTTATCATCTTGAAATATAAAAATACTTGATCTGGTCCAAGTATGGATGCTATGTTCTCCAAATAATGGATTGATGTTTCAGCGAAATTGCTATCTAAGTGGCTTTTGTGGTGATCAGCTTGAGCCCGAGTGAGCTTAACAGGGACTGTCGATACATGTCTTCGTCCTCTGTAGAATTAGATTTTCTGGGAATCAAACGAAGATATGTCCCACTTCGACTAATGTCAAATCCTATTTTACGTAATTCTTGTGTGAGTTCATCAAGAGTTTTTTCACTGCGAATAGATTCCGTTCGTCTTCTCTCATCTGCTGCACTCCCAAATAAAGCAATATCCGCAATTGTTTTCAATATTAATGGTTGATCGTTTTCTAGGCTAGGACGTCCCACTGAATCCCTCAGGGATAGTTTTTTTTTATTTCTGGATTTTCATGACAAATATCTTCTAACTTTCTTTTCATACCATCTCTGTGTTTCTTCTGGGCAACTGCGTAATTATTTACTAAAATAATTTCCTCTATTTTGAACAATTTTCCTACAATTTTCTCAAAATCACAAACACCTGCTGTAAAAATCAAAATCTCAAGCAATGGAAATCGTTCAAAAGCAATGGGAGAAAAGTTTGGTACCCAAATAACGGCAAGTAAACTGTCTAAAAGAATTAACAACATAAAATCAAGATTAAAAAAAAGACGGACTTAAATAGAATGGGTAATAAAAAAATCATTCTAAAAGATTGGGAAAAACTTACTTTCATTTTATCAAGTTTGGATATTGCACCACCTGTACGTTCTCATGTGTCTTCACCCAAAAAATATTTGGCTAACCATTCAACATTTTCTTTACTCAATCAGTACAAAACTTTGTAATCATTATCAAAACTAATTTTTCTACATTTATACACTTTCTTGGCTCTTATATTAGGAATAAATTGAGCCATAATACTGCATGAGTTTGCTAACAACCAGACTCAACAAATTGCGAGTAATTACTCGGTTGTAATAAGCACCAACTAACTTTTATTCTTACCAAAAGTGAGATTATACTTACGAAATATGTACATACATTATATAAGAGTAATAATTACTTACGGTAAGTATTTCCTCGTTATTTTTTATTCATATCATTTGAAGTTTCAACTTCAAAAGTTGAAGTAAACTACTGCTGACGTAATAACCATCTAGACTCCCCCCCCCCATGTCATCAAAAATAAGCAAATCAAAGACCCCCCCGGCCCCCTATAGTGCTTACGTAATACTTGAACGGTCCCTTAACCGGTTTTGTATTGCCTGGTGGAAAGCCTTTAAAAGTATTGAAAACGTTTATTTAATTGCTGATTTTTGCTTTTAAAATTACAGTAGAACCTCGATTATCCGTGCGCGCATTATCCGTGAAGCGGTTTATCTGTGGGCGCATTATACATCGATTACCGTCAGATTATTATGTGTGTGGCGGCTTATCCGTGCGGCACCAGCGGTTTATCCGTGGACATTTGCAACTTTAGTAGTATACTATGTGAAATCAAATGTATAGAATTTATGCTTACTTCAGAGCTGCACTTGGATTACACACAAAGCTGTTTAGTGTAATTTTTTGTAATAATTTAACAAAAAACGTCAATTATTATTATCCGTGCTTTTCAATTATCCGTGCAGAGCACGGTCACTGTCGACCGGATAGTCGAGGTTTTACTGTAATAGTAAAATTTGATAGAGAAATTCTTATATTTTGTTTTCAAAATTGCAATAAATTTTGACTTCAAGGTTTTTATTTTTTAGGGTTTAGAAAATTAACCATCCGAAAAGAGGAGAGTATTTAGTTGAAAATTTAATAATAAAAAATAATTAAAGCTGAAAGAAAGAACCTTGAAAGGAAGAAGAAGAAGAATTAAAGCTGATACAAATTTCATGACCACCATTTATTACTTTCGAATTTTGGTGACTTGAACGATGAACTGGATAATAATTAAAAGGTTTGTTAAGTACGTTTAATTCTTGGTGACCATCGCATAATGGAAACACATATATAAATAAGTTAAATATGTACAAATTGTTATTGTAAATAATTATTATAAATGTAAATAATTACATATTTAAATTGTTTATATGTGTTTCCATCTATCGGCAAATCTCGACACTAAAAGAATAGTAGGTATGCAGATTCCTACCACGGTAGAATCACTCGAATAGGGACAGCAGAATCGTATAAACAGTCCGTGCTATCGTCATGGGGTGGCGCTGTTTCAGAATTTCATTTTCATTTTTCAAGGTCAATCAAGTGACAAGTTGAAAATTAAAATTTACTGTGGTAGCCATATTGCATTTTAAACACATTTTAAAGAAGAGTCTTTTTGTGATCCAGAAAACTGGAAAGTTTTGTATCTTAATGTTTGACGAAATGTCCATATGTTCGAATTTATCGTATTGCAAAAAGAGACATTGTGCAGGGTTTTGAAGACTTTGGATATAAGAGAACAGAAAAATAGCAAATCACGTACAGGTAGTTACTAATCATTTGAAAATTATATTAAAATTTAAGTTTTGTGATTTTTAGGTGTTTATGCTACGAAATATAGAAGGCAAATGGAAGCAACCCATTTTTATAACTCTAAATGGTGCAACAATCATTCAGATATTGAGAGAATTTTGAAATTATTAATTACAAAACTAGCTGACATTGGTTTGATTGTCTGTGCTACAGTTTGTGATCAGGAACTAATAATTCATCGGCCATTCAAAATTTAATTGAAAAACTGAAGGGATTATCTCAGGCGAGGCCAGGAGATGAGAGGCAGATTTTTTGAAGTTGCAGGTTATCCCGTAATACCTCTATTTGATCCTCCCCATTTACTTAAGGGTATTAGAAACAACCTTCTTGTAAAAAACTTAAAATGCAGTATCGATGGAATTGAGCTAATTGCCAAGTGGGAACATATTTATAATGCATACTTAATAGATGGTGTATGTGGTGAACTTAGATTGATGCCAAAAATAAATGATAGTCACGTTCATCCACAAAATTTAAAAAAATGAAGGTTTCGTGTTGCACCAAAGCGTTGAGTCGCACAGTTGCTGCTACCATTAATCTTATGGCTAAATCGTGAATTAAACATTTTAATATTGTAGATAAGTTTTCACTAATGTGTTTTTATAATTTAGGAGCGACTGCGAAACCGATAAAGGCATCCTCAAGTTACCATCAGAAGCAACACAAACTGCTCAAGTCATTATCTTCTTAGATAAACTATTTGACAGCGTTAATGGTCATGCTGGTTTTGATGTAGAAGGAAAACCATTACGACCTGCGTCACTGACAAATCTCCACATATTGAATTTTGGAAACAGGCTATTCAAATTTTAAAACGATGAAATTTGTTACTCAAGATGGAAAATTAAGCACGCCACCAAGCCTAAAAATTGGATTACAACATTGCAGGTAATCATTTCTAAAATAATTAAAATAAAATTAATTGATTTATATTATTGTATAATTCTCAGGGTTTCATTGATCTCGACATGAAAATGAAAAGTTTTGGTTTTAAAAATGTGTCCCAACATTTAATCAAGACCCATTGGAAAATTTTTGGGCAAATTAGGCAAAGAGGAGTACGATTTACCAATCAACAGTAGCTGCTTTTACTCCATTTTATGCTAGCTTGTTGGTAAATAACTTCACCAAGGGCCATTCGGTAGGCAGCAATTGCGAAAATGATGAAGGAGATATTTTAATATCACTGCAAGAATTTGTTACACAGGTAATTCATTTTATTTATCATAAGGGAAAATTACTTATTCTAATTTGATAATCATTTTAGGATGTAGAAGATGAGGCTCAACAACTTGACAGTTTTGGCGATTCCATCCAGGTTCCTACCAAGTTTAAAAAGGTGAAGAAATTGGAATCATCTGTAATGCATTATGTAAGTGGATTTGTTTCAAAGAAAGTTTTACCTAAAGTGCAGCAGTGTGAAATTTGCAAAGGAAGCCTTTTAGCCCCAGAAAATGCAAATGATTCCGTAGATGAAGCAACAAATTATTCACTGAGAATAAAGAATATCGACAGCAAAAAGGTTAAAATATTGTTCTACAAAGTTTATTGAGTATTTAACCAACATCTACAATATTTTAACTTTATATTCCTAAAATTTGTCATTTGGAAAATATAATGCAAAGAATTTCTGAAATTATCAAGAAAATATAAAATTTCCTTTTAGTAACGAGTGTCAACATGATAAAGCTATGGAAGATTTAATAATTCATTCCTTAACAAGAATTTTAGTGTTTCACAATATTAAGACTTTAAATAATATTATGCTAGGAAAAGATAAGAGAAGTGTTCATCAAGCTCCTGCTATATTTAAAGCTGCAGCCTTGGTGCATCAAAAGTCTAGAAAGACTAGAAAGTCATATTAATTTGTTTTAATTATGATTAAGGATAACTAGCAATGGGGTAGTGAAGCGCAATTTATAGCCTCTCCTACTCAAATGTCAGCCTTGTCTGCTCGTGGTTTACTTTGTTAAAACAAACAAGGGTCTGACGACCGAGTATCGGCGGAATAACCGTACAAAAACGTAGAGGAAATGCTATGTTTAAATTTAAGTATTGCTATTAACTTTTATATTGGAATATCGAATAAATCTTTTCCATACAATTTCATGATGTTAGGGGAGGTTTTAGTCAGTGAAAGTCGACACTACCGGCATAGATGATGCGGTGTCTCGTTAAGATTTCCTCCTCCTGCAAGCAAAACAAAAAAAAAAAAAAGTTTTGAAGTTGAAATCCTCAGCACTGCAGGTAATTTATAAAATAATTAATGTTTAATTTTCAGCGTTTCCAGGGTGATTTGAAGATGGACCAGTTAATAATTTATATTGTTTAATTAAATGTAATTAATTATTCAGCAGAATATGTGAATAAAAATTTAATTATAATGTTTTTTTTTGCTAATTCAAAATGATTAATGTTTTATGAATTGTTTTAGTAATGTATATCGATTTTGTGATACAATACTGAACATTTTATAAAACAATAATTTTAATTGGTAGATGTTAAAATTTATATAACTAAAATTAATTAAATAAAACGTATAACATATATTATTTATTTTAATTTTTGCGTGCTTCATGAACCGGAATTAGAAAATAGTTTTATGGTTTTACTTGAAGATGCAACAAGTATATTTATATTGTGATTTATTATGAGATGAAAGAATCTACTTGTTTGTAATGAACTGGAACGGATTTTTATTTTGCGTTTAATTATTTCTGGTCAATGGGACAACTAAATTTTTATTTTATTATGTAATATTATTTTTTTGGTTTCTCATGACTGGAAATCCAGTGGTAGATAGTTAACCTATGATATTTTTACGTAATAGAAATTTAATTGTTATTATTGTACGGAAGTTTTTGTTAAAATTAACTAAAATAATTTGTGGAAAGAGTGGTCAATTATGATAAATTAGTTTAATTTTATTGTTTGAGTGTTTCAAGGATGAACAATTACAATTTTATTTATTGCTTATAAAATTAAGTGAGTAATCTGGTGGAAATACAATTATCGTCATTATTTAAAGAAACAAACCATTACTTGTAAATAAGGCGAAGTGTGATATTGAATATTACCTGCGTTTTAATATTCTTTTGGTCAATAAAATAAAATTTATTATTTTAAATTACTTAATTGTGTATTGGTTTTGCGTTATTTCTTATAGGCTGGACGTGTAAATTTAGAATAATAGTTCAACCTTAGTAGTATTTTGAAAGATCAGTACATGAATATTTAATTGGTTATTTTGTATACATTTTTAAAAAAATTAAAATATATTCTTAGGACGAAGTGTTCATTTATGATAAATTAGGTTTTTCAATTTTATTGTCCTAGGTGTATTCAATTAAGGATGTTAACAATTACAAATTTTGTTTTTTGAATTGCTTATGTAATATAAACTATTTTACTATTTGGTTAATTTCTCGGATAAAGTTGTTTAAATTTCGTTCAAAACCTTTTTTTTTTGTTAGAAAAACAAATTTTGGAACGATGAATTGCTTTGGTATATTTTAACCAATGGTTATTTTTAATTGAAAATTGTAAAAATTTAAATTTTTTAAAATTTAAAAATTGAAGACAGTAAGGCGAAGGGTGATACTTGCAGAATTAGGCATTAATTGTTTGGATTGTTTTGAGAGTAGCCTTTAACGGCACTGTAAAAAATGAAAATGTAATTTATTTAATTGCCTTTTAAAATTAGTAGTAAAAATCTGGTGGAAATATTCTTATATTTTATTTTCTACATTTAGAAACCAAACCATACGAAGACAGCTACAGGCGAAGGTGTGATACTTGCAGATAGAAAACCAACGAGATTTTAAGTTGATGAAAGTGATTGGTTTTAATTTTGATTTGACAATTTAAAAGCAACGGCTGAATGGGAGCAAAAGGTTTGTGATATTTAGTTTTAATATTTACAAATGAATAGTTATTTGATATTATTTCACATGCATTCGTTTTAAAATTACAATAAATTTTACATTCAACGTTTTATTTTCAGATTTCAGAAGATATACCATATGAAAAGAATTACATCAGTTAAGAGCTAGAAATTGTTTCAATTAATGGTTGAAAATTTAATAATGAAAATGAAAATCCACAACTACTTTTAGAAGGTTTTGAATTTTTTCGACAATGCGATGAACAATGACTAGATATGAATGAAAAGGTTTGTTAATTACTTTAATTTTTGTGTGCATGTTATGCATGATTTCATAAATTTGTGACTTCAAATTATTATACTTCAGGTTAAATTGACTAAATACCAGATGACAATAAAAGTAAATAAATCATCTATTGGTTTCGTCAATTTAACTAGGAATTATAAATATCAGTAAGAAATCGGGCATTAGTAATTAAATATTATTCAAATTATTTGAATAATAAATTATTATTAAATCTTTAAATTATTTGATGCTGCCATCCAACGACAATATAAAAACAGTTTCTTACCTGCAGTGGGTAATGCAGATTTCTATATATCTAGGTAGGAATCTGCTTTTCTGTTGAAGTAGAATTTTAGGTTATTTGTCGTCAGATGGCGTGACTTTTAAATAAATCATACGATTGTCATTATTAATAAGCGATTTGTTTTGTAACTCAAATTAATTATTGTGGACTTGGTGCAAATCTTATAGTTTTAATTTCTTCCAGTGTCTAAAATCGGGTTACATTAGTAATTGTAACAACAAATGAAACATAATGAGATTAAATTTTTAATTCTAATTGTTCAAATTAAATCTTTTAGTGGCTGCCATTTTTCCCAGTCAATAAAATTTGAGAAAATAGTTTTCTTATTGATTTGCATGTTTCTATTCATGAAACTGTACTTTATGGGTTAGTTGTGTTAACTAAATTTCAGTTAGTTGTCGAATTCAATGAACTTAAAATTAATGTTAGAATTGATCGAGAAATCGGGTATACTCAAACTTTAAATATGTTTTGAATAAACAACCGTGATTGTTAATTTCATATAGCAGTTTTAAAAATTTTGTTAAATTAAATTTTCCTCTAATCTTTGACAAGTTAAAAAGTAATATTGGCTAGAATCAAGGGTGTTCAATTTATGTTAAATTTGCAATAACGGTTTTACATTTTATAAGTCTTAAGGTGTTCCGTTTAAGTGGTGAAACAGTAAGAACTCGCAAATTTTGTTTTTTTGCTATAAGTTCTGTCCCAGTTAAAGTACCCCTGCTTTACAATAGTAAAGTTTGCAGCTTTATAATAATTTTGGACTGCATCATTTTGGCAATTCTTCTTTTATTATCCCTTGTCGATTTTATATTTTCTGTCTCATTTTTCTCTTTATTCTATTAAAAGTAAAATTTTGTACATTGATTTTTACAATGAGAAAATATACTCAATTCTCGTTGCTTTCCTACGAGTTCATTTACAAACATAAGGGGGTGTTCAAGTATTACGTAAGCATGCTTAGGGGGTTCAATTTTTCTTACTTTTGGAACGGGCGGATATTATACATTTTACTTAAAATAAAATACAGAATAATGAAAATTTTAAATCTTAATTTTGATATTTAATAAAAGTTTTGGAAAAATTCTCACGTCTTATCATTTGGGGAGGAAGGGGTTCACAATTTTCTTATTTTTGCTTATACAGCGGTGATAGGGGTCTAAAATCATTAAAAGTTTGCTTACTTAATATTTGAACGCCACCTAATGCGAAATTTGAGAGAATTAAAATGGGACCAAAACGTTAAAACTCAACTGGAAAGTAAAGCAAGGATTGTCGAAAGGTAGTTGAAAATATTGCAAAGTTGCATTACGATGTATCAAAAATAGTAGTGAATTGCTTGTTCCTGATTCTCGACTCAATACGGTGATGCCATTTACATTTACAACATTATAATATAACGAAATTCTTCAACTGATAATTTGCTGAGTATAAAACAAAAAGAGGTGGCGTATAAAACCTGGCCTATGCCAAGTTCGGTTTGCAACCCCTTCCCCCACATGTAAAACTATTTTAAATTAATTTTTTTATTGTTTGCTAATTATTAAAAATGTAAATTATTTTTAATTAAATCGTAAATTTATCACAAATAGAACACCCAGACAATATTAATGTGGATGAAGTAATATTGCATGTTATCCATATTGCATTGTTATTTTTGTTATTCTTCCATCGGGTACTTGGTTACTTCACGCGAACGCGCTTATGATCCGGCAATTACTTTAATCGTGTCCCTCGTCTTGATTTGCGAATCGGTTTGGGTAGGCTACTTTTGACGTTTTTAGCTGACAGGTTGAGTGCGTACCAAGTTCACATTTCGCGAATAGCAATAATTAATATATTCTGTCTCTTTTGAAAGGATTCTTTTACGAAATGTAAAGATTTATTTCACATTTTTGGTGTAAATAAAATTTTTCCTTTGTAAAATGATCTTGACATAAGGGATGAGTGACAGAAAACCCATCTTATGCCCGATTTTTTCACCTATTAGTTAGCTAACTTATAGGTGCAGAAATCTGGCATAAGTACGTACTCAACTTACCAGCGGAAAACGGTGTTAGTTACATTCTGCGAAAACGATTACACTCGGCAATACCCCAAAAACTTCCATCCCGTAATGGAAAAACAACTGTGCGTCCTGATTGAACCTTGAAAAGTTAGCCATGTGCCGAAAAATCCATAAGTGCTTAAGTACGCGCGTCGGTTTTGTCGATCTCACTAAAAACGTTGTTAATTCCCGCAAACGCGATTTCAATCCGGGAATTACTCGAAAAGTTAGCCATACAACGAAAAATCCCTAAGTGCGCGTCTAGTAGAGCGCGTCAGTTTTGTTCAGCCCACCGAAAATGTTGTTCATTCCCGCAAACGCGATTTCAATCCGGGAATTACTCGAAAAGTTAGCATATAACGAAAAATCTATAAGTGCGCGCTTGGCACAGCGCGTCGATTGTTTTGAGTCCATCAAAAAGGTTGTTAATTTCCGAAAACGCGATTTCAATCCGTCAATTATTCGAAAAGTTGGCCTGTAACAAAAAATCCATGTGCGCGCTAAGTTGAGTGCGTCAGTTTGGGGAGTCAACCAATACTTTTCAAATACAATTTCGATCCATCTATTCCCCGAAAAGTTACGCGTTACGAATTGTCTTTATTTGATGTGTATGATTAATTTGTATTTATAATTTCAGATGCGGATTCCACATTGCATTCGAGGGGCCCATACAACTCGCAGGGGACTCTGAAATTTTGGTTAGAAGAAACAAGGAAATTTTGAATGTTATGTTTTATAAATGTGTTTGATGACTTCATATTGAATTGTATTTTGTAATTGCAAAATAAAAATGTTGATTGTATATTTTTGAATCATTGCAATGACTACACTAACCTTGGTGATATGCTTACTCATCTATCGATAGGTTGAAAATTAAATGTGAAGTGCAGTAACCTTACGAAGGTGTCATTTTAGGACTTAGAATAATTTTAGTAATAAATAAAATAATTTTTAGGTTAACAATTCAAGAGCACACATCCTCACTCTACGACGGTTGCAACCCGACCACCCACCCCATATAAGACACTTACCTAAGTACTTACGAGCGAAGCGAGTAAGTAGTGGGGAAATAAGTGGTGGGAAACTAAGTACTTAGGTAAGTGTCTAAATTGGGTGGGATGGTGGGGAATAAACCACCGGCAGTGAACATCAAGAGCTCCTAAATTGCTAACCTCAAAATTACTTTATTTATAATTGAAATTATTCTAAGTCCAAAGTTGTTGCACTGCATGTGTCACTTGTTTAATAGATAAGTGCTATGAGTCAAGTCGAACACTCATAATAAAAATCAGTATTAGTAATCTTTTACTTTTATTAATGCTATATGTATTATTGAACTACACAAGTTTAATCAACAAATTCAAATACATTACAATATTTTATATGACTGGATCTGGGTGGACCTCTGCATTTCTTGGACGGCGCAACGTTTCACATCACCTGCAAATTAGAAAATATATTACAATTTTTAAACACAAAAATTACGAATGTACGCAATTTCATCATCCAAGCTGACTAACAAATTAATTTCCATTTTTATGAAATACATTTTAGATGGAACAATTGCATTTGAAAAGTTAAGCAAGTATTCATCTACTCCCCAAACCGATACGCTCATTTAAGCGGGAACTTATGAATTTTCCCCAAATCAAGGTGCGGGAACCTACCATTTTCCCGTCAACTTTTTCCGGGAATTACTGAATCCATCCAGGACACAGTTTTCCAGTTACTTTTTACCGATGGTAATTTCCCTCGCAGAATGTAAGTAAGTATCTGCTAGGCTAACCTGTTGGTTCCCGAAGCAAAGGAGGAACCTATGGTTTTTCTGTAACCCGCTCTAACTTCTCAGAGAATTTCAGGATTGTAATCGGATTTGCCAAATGTAAACTGGGAACCTACAATTTATCCGTCATACAAAGCTAATTTTTCGGGAAATTACCGGATCACAATTGCGTTTGTTGAGTATAGCCAAGTGTCCGATGAAATAATAAATTTTACTTAATAAATTTTTATCTCTTTAAAATCTGCAGCTGTAATAATTAACAAACAATCAAAAATGCAATGTTTGAAAGTGGCAATATGAAGAAAATGTCAGTTTTGTGTGAAAAACCTTCATGCATATTTTTTGTAAACAATTGAAAACACGAAAAAATTTACAAACAACTTTTTGAAATTTTTCTTGAATAAATTATTCAAGGAACAAAATTGCAAATACAATTTTGTGCCACATCTTCTTTTTCCAAAGCCTATCCGTATCTGGAACCTTACTTCCTTTGTAGTGGGTATTAATCTTTGCGGGTGTGGCTTTAAACCTACTTGCACTGAGCTTGCTTATTGTGCCCCGTCTTTTAGCCTAACTTCCCCATCAACGGTATGTGTTACGAACACCGCCTCGCAACCCACCAGTGATCACACCGAGCCAATGCTGTGTGTTAACTGCAGCATGTCGATGTTCACCGAAGGACCAAGTCAAGAAGCCCCGCGATTCGCACCCCACCAGTGCTAGGTCCCTCCGCAGTCGCTGGGTATAGCTCTTTGACCACAAACCCGGCTCAACGCCCAACTAGCCAAGCGTCGTGCAGCTGAGGGGCGATTTGCCCTCAAAGCAGGGGTACCGCCGGCTTCACGTGCCCTCCGAAGCACGGGAGACGGTCATAGATAGTCAGAAAGAAAATTTTTCTTACTAGACTCCTCCCGGGATCGAACCGAGTGCCGATCGAAAGGCACCCTAAGTGTGCATACTAAGGCCAGTATTCTGTAACTCATCCCTTATGTAGAGATCCTTTAAAAATTGATAAAACTTAATTTACACGCAAAATTTTGACACATTTTTGACATAATTTTACACGGAAACCAAGCTTTTCCTTTGGCGAAAGGATCCTTTGCCGACCTAAGGCCGGTATTCTGTGACCAATCCTTGATGAAGGGAAAAGCTTGGTTTCCATGTAAAGTTACCTCAAAAATGTGTCAAAAATTTAGATGCAAACTAAGTTTTACCATTTTTTTAAAAACAAGTTACAGAATAGGGGCCTAGGAAACCTACTGCTCAATGTGGACTTCGAATCACGGAAGTATAATTTAACAATACTTTTTTCAGAAGATTTAGTATACAGATGTTCATATGCAGATGTCCGGATGCACTTGGATATGCAGATGATGCAGAGTTCGGTGTGTTGTCTTCCGAAAGTGAAATGAATGGAGTGTTTAAAAATGTACCATTATTTATTGCACAAACATCATTAACAATTTAATTACAATATCATAGTATTGATTTGAAAAATCTATTGTTTACCTCTTCGAATTTCCAAAATAATTTTTTTGAAAAACTGAAATTTTTATGATATGAAAAACCTTTTTTATTTTGAACATAACTCGTCCGACAATATTCAGCCTCGTGAAACAATTTCATCTGTCCATTTCTCATCATAAAGTTTATCATCTTGCAGTAAAAATTCATAAATCACCCAATGCATTTGGTCACCTATACAACCTGCACCGCGGTTTATCTATCGTTAACACTGCTTTTATTTAAATTTTGTTTTAGTGAAGTTTTATTACAATGCGACTGCTTCTATGACAAAAAGTAAGACCAAATTTCAAACCACAGAATGATAAAAAGCACAAGAAATCTGAATATTGGCCAACAAGTTATCAACGAGTTATATTAAAATTAAGATTAAACAAAATTAAAAATTTTAATTTTCTTAAAAAAATCTAGTTACGAGACTCCATGAATTATTTACAGTACATCAATATAAGCCCTGATTGTTAAATTAAATTGTTAATAATGTGCAACCTATAACTTTTTTTATAGCAAATTGAACGCTCTACAAAATTGTTTATTAGAAATTTTGCTCCATCTGGAACGGCTTTCTCTGGAGAGACGTTGAAAGAGCATGCGGTATCAATTTTACAAATTTTTTTTTTTCAATTGTTCGTTCAAAAAATGTATGAAAATTTCTCCCCACAAAATTAATATTTTCTTTACATTATAGCTGTAAACTTAATACCAAGTTGGAAATCTCCTATTTGACTCGAATATAAGAATATGAAATATTTTTGTATGATATTAATTTTCTCAAGTCATCATAATTAATTTTTAAAATTATTAAGATAATTCAGAAGAAATCTGCGGTGGATGGCGTGACACATAACAAATTAAATAATTGACCTTATTTAGATACAACTGATTGCATATAGCTAAACATAAACCTTTTGCAGAGGGCAATAACCAAAGTTCAATTAGATTTCAATTATTTACTTCGATGAAAAAATCGACAAATTTCCATACTAAAATATTACGATTTTAGTTTTTGTCCTCTCCATAGATTGATGTAACCACTTAAATCTAAGTCGCTAAAAAGGCTTGAAGCCAATCTTCTAAATATAATGTGTCGCGCTATCTGCCACACAGATTCCTTCTGAATTTCCCTACAACAAAAACGTATACACCTTTCCAATAAAGTATTTTAAATTTTCAATAATGGTTCTGGTTCACCCGACCCTATCATGGAGGAAAAAAAGCTACCCAATAAAAATAAATGTTTCTCTAGTTTTATTTAAAAACTTTAAAAAATGTATCTTTATTAACCATAAACAAATAGTAAAACGCAGTTCTACTAGGAAAATTTTCAAGTTAAACTAACCTTTGATATATGAATTAATGTGACGCGTTCATGCAGGCATTCCTTTCATCTCCATAATTGTTCAAATCACAGTTCGAATTGTTGTTATGCCCCCGTTTGATTCATCACGAAAAACCATAAAACATTGCTTGTAACGTTGCTTTTTGAATACTGCAAAAAATAAAATATATAAGGATTTTCACCAAGTCTACACTAATTACTTTTAGTTAAAAAGAAACACAAATTATTTACAAATAAATAAAAATTAACTTGGTTATAATTAACATTAATTTTCATTGTTGACAGTTCTGGAAGTCAATAAAAACCAGTGGCGCTATCTAGTGCCAAATATCGAAAGCAGAATTGCTTCGCAAAAGTAGGTTCCTAACTTGCCGACATAAGTAGAAATCTACATACCGACTCCATATAGGAATCTACCTTTATTTCCTAGATTTGTCGTTGGATGACAGCACTTACATAAACAATTATAAAACATCACAAAAAATGTACGAATATTACATTTTATTTATTAATAATCAATAGTTAATAAATACTTAACGCACCTTTTATTTTTATCCAGCCTTTCCTCGACGTAGAGTCACCACAATTGAAATCCAACATTGTCATATTTCCATGTCGATCCTCGCTCGCTTAAAGTAGCTATTTTCGTTTAGTTGGCCTCTTATTAAACCCTGGAAATAAAAATTTATTTTTAATTACAGTAATCAAATCCCAGTTTTATTTTAATAACCTGACCATAAAGCTGTTGATTTTCGTCATTATATTCGTACTTCAACCTATAAAAATTAAAGGAATGATCGGGATCACCCCTTTAAACTGTTATCGACTAGTGAAGCGATTCTATTCATGAAAATCAAGAACTTTATTTTAGCTTCACCTTTAACCCTTAGCTGGCATACTGGGGCATGCGATGACCTCAGCCAATGTAATTTCAATTTGAATCACTTTATATCGTGAAAATAATAAACTTGTGCTCTTAAAATCGGAAAAAGTTCTGAATTTTTATATGAAAACTGTAATCTTTTTATTTTTTTTAACTTTCTCAACTTTGTTTTCATATTAAATAATTAAATTTACTAAAGTTAGCTGTGAAATATATTAAAACAACTTTCAAAGATTACTTATAATTTTTTTCAAGTTAAAATAATGAGTTGCTTTTTCGTAATTAACATTTTAGTGGATGGGGTCTCAAACATCCCAGTGTACCAGCTATGTTATTCTGCCAGCTCAGGATTTTTCAATTACATTATGTTTAAATGCGTTCAAGCTTTATTAGAGGTAATTTTTAAATTTGTTGATTTTGATCACCTCCTTTAAAAACTGAAATGCCTTTAAACTTTAATTAGAACCAATAAAAATTTAAAGTTTTATTTGCAAAACGTTGCTAAAATAAAACTAAATTTTCAAGTCAGTTTAAAGAAATTACCAAAGTCTGACAGGACCGATCTATTTATTCTACATGGAAGAAATCTCTGATAAAGAGAAAATTCATTTAGACGAAGCAGTGACTCTTAAATGTTTAGACTCAGTCCAAAATAATGACATGACTTATGTCCGATTTTTTCACTCAAGTTAGCAAACTTCAGGTTAAATTGACAAAATAACCAATCAGATGATTGATTTATTTGTTTTGTTGTCGTTTGATTGGTTATTTCGTCAATTTAACCTGAAGTTTGCTAACTTGAAGATAACTACCAGTGAAGAAATCGGGGATTAGAAAATAAAAAAAAATGACCGGCTGGCAGTCCTGTTTAATAACATACACCAATAACTGCTGAAACAATGACATTTCAATTGCAGGATAATCAAAGATAAAAATATTTGATAATAAAATTTAAACCTTGTTACCCACTAATTTGTTCGCTAATAATTGCATAAAACATTTCTGTATAATCACTTGCATTCGATGTTCAAACAAGTTCATACATGATTCACATAAAATTAATGATTACTAATGTAAATAAAAAATTTAATATCACATTTGGCAGGAAATGGATAAGTAGATATAAAAACAGGTGATTAATTTGCTGTAAATAATGTAAAATTTTAAAATGTATTATTAATTTGATCAATGTTTTCAAATTTTAAGGTAAAAAATTTTTTGTAAAATTGAACAGAGAATTTAAAATGCGTGAAATATCCTAATTAAAAATTAATTTTCCGCTAGCTCCTTTAAAAATTGACAAATTTTTCTCTTTTTTTTACTATAAATTAATAATAAAAAAACAGCCCACCACCTAAAAGATTATTCAAGTTCAACTAACCTTTCGTTTATAAATGCAGCGAGATCAATTCGTAGGCAATAATTCTTGCAACTGCTGCTATTCCAATATTCCAGATGCACCAACATTTGCACATCGTCTAATCTTCATGAAAATTTGAAACCAATAAAAGATATCGTCCTGGAACTTCAATCATCTTTGAATTCCAAAATCCTGAAGCAACTTCGGAAAAAAATCTCGAAATCAAACTCTTTTGTGTGGTTGGTTTTCCAAACTCTGAAACATAACAATTATAAGTATTTTTCCACAGTCCATAACATTACGCTTTCCCCTTACCCCAACTAAGATATTTGAATATGACAAATTGTATAAAATTTTGAACTTCAATATAAAAATTTTCAAGTGACGTTTGATTTTCACTTGACCTAACTTGAATGCAACATTTAATTTAAAAACGACAAAGCTAACAATGTGAAACTGACCTTTAATTAAAATATGTAGCAGATTTATGCAGACATTCCTTTCATCTCGATAATTGATGTTACCTACCAACTTTTATAATTACATTTAATCACGCAAGAAAAATCACAAAACATTGCTTGTAACCTTGCTTTTTGAATACTGTCAAAAATTATAAACAAGTCTACATTAATTAATATTAGTTAAAAACAAACACAAATGTCTTCCTTTCTGTGTTAATTAAAATTATTTGACAGTTTAGTGCGTTTAACAAAATCGATAAAAACAGCTGCGCCATCTCACGATAAATATCAAAATTAAAGCCAGAATTCATAAACATAAGTAGAAACCTGTTTTACCGACATCAGGTAGAAATCTACATTGAAATATAGGAATCTACTTAAATTTCAGTGATTTGTCGTTAGATGACAGCACTTAATTAAACAATTTAAATGCATCACAAAAATTTTCGAATGTTACATGTTATTTATTAATAATCAATAATTAAATAAAGCATTTAACACACCTTTTAATTCTTATTCAACAATTCCTCACCAAAGCGTCACCCCAAATCAAATCCTGTAGTTTTTACGAACAATGTTAGAACATTGTTAGTAAAATTTGCATAGTGTTTGATTATTTATATGAAATCCAACTTTTTATATTTCCATGTCGATTCTCGCTCACCTGAAGGTGCTAATTTCAATTAGTTGGCCTTTAAAACCCTGAAAATTAATAGAAACATTTAGTTTTATTACCAAATTCATTTAAATTAAAAATATTATTCACAGATACAGGATGTCCCACTTATGGTAAATTTTATCATTGTGAGAAAGCAGTAAATTTCAAGCTGCATAACTCGGATTTTAAAAATTTTGTAATTCTTATTATCTATATATATAAAATGGATGTATGTGGGTTTGTATGTGTGTTCCTTATAGACTCCTAGACCGTTCGACCGATCCCAACGAAATTTTGCACAGTTACTCTCTATGACCCTAAAGAGGTTTTCCGCTAAAACCGGGACCGAAAAGCTTAATTTAAAAAAGTGAAAATTGCGGACGCACATGAATGGAACGAGATTCCCATCGCCAATACCTGTAATTGATATATGGTAATTTTACGTTGGTATATTCACATTCAGTACCTACACTATTATAAGTGATTTCATTTCGTAAAAATAAATCAAGTTATAGCAACCAAAGGATAACGGGAAGCAAGACTGGAAACCGTTCTGAAATACTGAAGAAGAAAAGCTTGGGTAAAGTAACCCTGCAAAATCAAAATACTTCAGACAAAGGCAAAGTATTTTATTTTTAATGAGACCCCGGGCGAAGCCGGGTATCCAGCTAGTTATTTATATAGCTGATGAATGACTATTAATAAAACTCCTATTAAAAAGTGTATACAATAATATAAGAAGCATCTGGTCTGTCGGAGGTGTCGTGTGTCTTTTTTTAATCGTTAAACATAATATATCTCTTAACTTAGGACCAGGTCCTGTAATATTCTACAGTAACCTCGGCGAAGTTCCGCAGCGAAGTACTGCGAGCATACTATTCGTTATACATCTGAAGTAGCTTGCTAGGCTGGCCTCAGATGTGCCTATAACCCTATATTATTGTTAATAATGGCAATTCATTAATATAGGAGGACCACCGTCTTTATGTGCCTTTCGAAGCACAGTGAGCTTCTATCTGAATTCAAACCGGAATGCCTTATGTTAGCAGTTAATCGTGCTAACAGCCATCGTTTATTCAAAATCTTAAATTAACTGTTGGTTAGTTAGATTAAAATTGCACTCTTCTGATGATGATTTTAATTAATGTCACAAAATAACTGAGAGTGCTTTTTTTTAATCCTGATAACACTTGGAATAAAGAGAAAGCTAGCTTTTCCAGTTTAGAGAATAACGGCTTTAACAAGCATGGTTCATACTCCAACAATTATATCGAGTTGGTCATACCAACTAAATTCAACTGAGATTCAGCTGAAGTTAAGTTCAATGAATTGTTACAAATCGCTTAATAACAAATCGGTTATACTGCAATACATAATTTGGATCAAATGTTTTATAAATATCTCGTGTGGTATACCCGATCTGTTGTTCCAACTTTTAATATTCGTTTTAAAACATCGTTGAACTCAAGTTCAATTGCTCCTTGTTGATATAAGCAGTCCTTAGAAGGTACAGTGCTGTTTGAAAGAAAAAAACCCAACTTAATAAAACACCAATTTAACTAAAGAAGAGTAAATACAGTACTATTGGTTTTGAAATGAACACTTAATATAGCCAATTCGTTGTAAAGACATAAAATTTGTTGAATATCAGCTGAATCCCACTTGAACTTAATTGGTTCAATTGCACTTAAAGCACGGGTTCCATTAGGCTGGCATCAGCCGATCAGCCAATGACAGCGACGAGTTTTGTGGTGACACCAAGCTGATCCACGGCTGGCAGTAGTACCAGCAAGCAGCGGCTAGTACCAGCCTAATATGACCTGTGTTTAAGGGGGATTTGCTTTCTTCGGATAAAAAAAATCAAAACCACCCTGTATGTATGTATGTAACGTCACATAAAATGTAGAGAAAATATTCCAGATCTATGATTTTATTTTATGTAACAACACTTCTCGGTACAGTAAATCGTGAAATAAATATCAAAGTGACGATAAATTGGGTAGTTAGACTGATCGTTAACTTCGTTTAGACAACTCAAATATTTCTTAAACCAAGTTCAATTTTAAATTGGTTTTGTAAACTAACTGCAGTCAAGACAAGAATATTAATTAATTGAAATTTAGTTTAAGTTTTGTGGGCTAAATTAGATATACTGCAAAAGTAAAGTCAATATGAAAATTAACCACAAAATTTTGACAGCAAAGTGTGACTTATCGTTTCGTTTTGAATTTTAAAATCCTAAAATTACATTAATAATGTTTGAACTTTGTGACTTCTGCTAGAACAAGGATAAAATTAATAATATTATTTGAATGTACCTAACCTGTCATTTTCAAATGGAGTACAGCTTCATCGATTCTACATCACGGCAAACTTTCCAATTGCTCTACACTGTTGCATCATTCCATTTACTATGAAGGTAAACCAGAAGAAATTTACAATTTACCTAATTTAAACGCAAAAACAAATAAATTGCTTGCAACTTTCATTATTTATACACACATGTCATAATATTACAAATTTGAACAAGTAACGCATAGCGACACTTAACGGCAGGAAACAAAAGCTCGAAAAAACAGCGTTTCCGAAACTATGGGTCTTGACAAGATCTCTATAAGCAGAGACAGTCATTGGCCTGGTTAGAAGCCACGTAAATACGGTGGTCCTCTCACAAGGTGCTGGCAACATTTTTGAGGTATTAATTGCTCGAGTACCCTCTTGAGAGAACGGGTATCCTTGCAAAAAGGAAGCCCGAAATATACCCATATATAAATCATTGTGAAAAAATGCAATACGACAGTGATAGAATACTGATTTACCCTTATATCTCGCATTTTTTCTACTTACATCTACAAGTTTTTAGTCTTTTTTCCTTTATATAGCTGTCTTCCTTTGATTTACTGAAATATAACAATTTTGAATTTGATGTATTGCGTCTTAAAAGCTCAAGCGTCAAGCCAATCAGGCACTAACCAAGAAAGTAAACCATGTTAATTCATTGCAATAAACTTCTTGCTTTAAGTAAATGCATGCTACCAACCTGGTAAGGTAATTTATGTCTGCCTGAATTTAAGCCTTTTAAGATGGCCATAAAAACAACATTCCGGGGTATTGAACATATTTATTTAAAGACAAAATAAGATGGAAAAATTCGTACATAGCAGCTTGCGTAGGCATTGATCATAACATTGAAGCGGAATTACCTCGTACCCCTTTGAAAATTTCGTGCTTTTTTGTAGTCGAAAAAAAGTTGAAATAAACTCGCTTTATCGATTGCTCCTAATCTATTTCGATGTTATAAGTAGATTCGCATAGAAAGAATTCACGGTAAAAGCTATTTTGCTTATTAGAGCATTTAAAGTGAAAACATTCGATTTCACCCCTAAACACTTTGAAGCAACTTTTGAGCTACTTCCTGACGTTTGCCCCACCTCAGGCAGCACTTTCCGAACTCTCCACGTTCCCCTGCGTCGATTTTACTAATAAAACGGCCATCAAAATTTTGAGATTTTGAAAAAAATCAAGGTTAACCTTTGAAAATTTCGTGCTTTTTTGTAGTCGAAAAAAGTTGAAATAAACTCGCTTTATCGATTGCTGCTAATTTATTTCGATGTTATAAGTGGATTCGCATAGAAAGAATTAAAATTAAAAAAGTAAGGATAAAAATATTTTTAATTTTTAAAAGTTTTACCAAACGGCGTTTCCTTTTTTATTGAAATTTATGAAAATTTTTGTAGCAAATTAAGGAAATAAACAATTGCCAATTACTTGACTGAATTCCACGAGATGTCACTACGTTGTCGAGAAAATTTTTTTGGAGTTTGGAGAGATTAAAAAATATTGCATTATTCAAAACTTAATCACACATTATCACAAAAGTCACATCAATGTCGTAAAAGTGTTTGCCAATACTACATTACGTTCTGTTACCATGAAGAAATTCTTTTAAAGTGAAACCACCAAATACAAACCAAAAATACAGTGTCAAAAAAAAGTAATACGTCAAGAAAAACCGCGCGGCCGAAGGTGATACCAAAAAGTATCACTTTTACGCCCTAGGTTCATAAATAACTATTTTTCGGACTTCGGTGTTTTTGTTTTCGGAGTTTTGACGTGTTAATCTATAAGCAATATTTTATTGTCGCGCTACCTGGTGACGATCTTTCTTCTTCTTGAATTAAGTCCCCTCTTAAAGCGCCAATCATAGATAAGAAAGAGTAAAGAGTGGCGCCAATGGTGATTTTGAGGCGACAAGCACTTGATCACAGAATTACATTATTGGGTATCACATTATTTCAAAAAATTATTACCGACAATTTTATACAAAATTTGATTAATTTTATCGTGATTTTATCACACAAAGTCCGTCATTTTATTATACAAAATATTTCAAGGTCAAATTATCAAACAAAACTGCCGGTCTTCCCGGTTAATGTTGGTAACTGATGTATGGTTCAAAAATTATTTTAGGTTAGAACGTACAAATAGCGTTTTCAATAATGCATTTATCGGACGTTTCAAAACAGTGTCTACTTTACACGCAAACTTTTACTTAATTTCTTCGAGGGAGTAATTTCCACTTCGGTTTAGCTTATAAGCTTTCAAAGTGAGGTGCCGAAAGTTAGGTTAACTTTTTTTAAAAATGGATAATCTATCGAATGAAGCTACTACGATGTGTGTTAACGACATAACTCATCTTGTGATGAATACAGGGTAAGTAGAAAAGCTGCAAGTTTTGTATTTTGGTTTTTTATGCTGTCATTTTCTTGTAGGAAAGTTTTTCATAGTTTGACGATTCTTGAAACCGAACGTGATAAACTGAAAACCCAATGCATCAGTTACAGAAATAAACTTAAAAATGCTAACCGTCTGCTGATCAAGACTAGAGAGGATCAGAGTGGTGAGGTATTGGAAAGAACTAAAAAAGAGTTGGATAATTACATCAACATGTATCATACATGTACGCAAGAAAAGGCTCTCGCACAGAGTGAATGTAAAAAAGCACAAGAAAACCTACAAAAGGAACAAAAGAAGAATCAAAAGATAAGCTCGAAGAACAGTAAAAACAAACTTTGTCATCAGTACCAGGATAAAATTTTGGAACTTCAATTGGAAATAAATGAATGGAAGGGTAAACATGACGAGATTTCCCAACGTTTAAATCGACAAAACCAACAAAGCAAAGCTTCTATCATGGTAAAACGCGAGGTAAGTTTCTTTTTTAAGCTTTTCATTTACATTTATTTTATTGTTTAAATGTTTACTTGTGGTTTTGTTCAGAGTATCAATAAAAAATCAAACGAATCGAAAATATGAACATAAAACTTGTGATAAGATCAATGTGTCTGTTCATGGCCAGGTATATTTTTATAACGAAATAAAAAAAACATAAAATCTATCTTTTTTCACTTTCGTATTTGTTAAAAGCTGTTTTATGCAATTCCAAAATTAATTAATCCGTAATAAAATATTTTTACCGTTTTGCAAAGACATATTGAGTGTATTCGGTATCTTTGATAAGAGTCAAAAAGTTTAGTTCATAGATTTTTGTTGAAGAATTTTAAGAAAGCATGGAATATTTCGATCCATCTGAAACCCATGGACAGTGAAATTTTTTTCAACATTTTATGCAAAGAAGCTACTGTTTTCTTCAATAATTCAGCTGCTTTGTTTAATAAATTCAACTGTTTACTTCAAATAATTCTACTGTTTAACAATTCAACAGAATTTTCAATAATTCGACAGGTTTTTCAGTAATTCAACTGTTTTAAACAAGAATGCTACAGCTTTGTTCAAAACCCAACTTTTTTGATAAATAATTCAACTGTTTTGTACAAAAATTTAACTGGTTTATTTAACAATGCAACAGTTTTTGTTATAATAATAATTGATCCATATTTGATTTTTGTTTTATTTTGAACCAAGTTTTAAAAGTCAGAAAATTTGTTTTGGAAAGTTTGGTGGGAACCCTGATGTTATTTAAGACAAAAAATATTAAACAAAATTTAATTAAATTAATAGCAATTATAATCAAAAATAACATTTTTGTTATTTTCGTACCCACATCGTAATTATGTTTTTTTTATATACTAATTCCGCATTTATAATTTTTTTCTGTTTTATACTAATATACTTCCCTTTGTCTGAAAATAGTTGCTATATTTCAATTTCACCTCCAGATTATTGGAAATAGTCAACGTAATTAATTTCTCTTAACATATTGATCGGATTTTTTATTTATCGTTTTTTTGTTTTACGCAGCTGTTGTAAAACGTGAAATTCTTACATATTATTTATTTAACCACTGTAACATAACCAAAATTTCAAAATGCCAAAGAAACAACCAACTGAGACAAAAAAAGTGCGAAGAACAGAGTTAAACGCCGTTGTAGACCCAACACCCTTCAGAAGAACTTTTCTTATCAGAAGATAAAATTACATTTACAACGGCATTGGCAACCGGATTTGTGTGTCTGGGGAACGCTGAATGATGATTGCAAGCGAATTTTGCATCATTTATTGCAAAATGTCGATAACAAACTCCAAACGAGGTTTTGAATGTTAAAATATAAAATGTGATTAAAACAGCGTAGGAATTTTTGTAAATTAATGTTGTGTCTATAATTTATTTACATATCGACACCCCAACGAAGAAGGACGTAACTCACTTTTACCAATTTTTCAGAAGAGCGATTTGAAAGTTGAAAAATTCTAGAAGTATTATTTTAAGCGCGAAAAAAATATTATAAATAGGTAGAAGCATTTTTTAAATTGTTGTTGTCTTTATTTTTTCTATTTGTACCCATTTGCCTTTTTTCCTGATACAGAAAAGCTCATAACTAGAATTGGACTTAACTTTTGAGTTACGTCCTTCTTCGTTGGAGGTGTCGATATGTTTCTTCTTTGAATTAAAAAATTTTTGTTCAGCAATTCCTCCTTTTCTTGCCGAAATGTAGCAATTATTTCCGGGATAAAAATCGAAGTGAAATGTAGCAACTATTTTCGGGCAGAGGAAGTATTAATTTTCTTTAAAATAAAACTTTTCTATTTCAAAATATTTGTGTTTGAAAATACCAAATTAGTGAACAACTTCGAAAAAGTGAAAGGTCTTGGCCATATTTAATTTACCATTTCGTAACTATTTTTTAAATAAAAATTTAATTTATTTTCAAGTTTAATCAAACTTAAATACCTATATTTAAATCTCATATTAATTTTTTATTAAAAAAATTAATATTTTTACGACTTGGGAAACATCGATGTAGGGGATTGTTTTCCTCTCCTAATTATTTTTTAAGTAATTACTTTTGCAAGTATTGAAATACATATTTAAAAATGATCCCGCAATATTTCATGTTTTTTATTCTGAATTTTATTTTTAGGAATATAAAAATACAATGGAAGAATTAAAAAGTTTACGGACGAATTATTCTACACTAATAGGTGAGAATAAACGTTTAAAAGAGCGAGACAAAATGCTGCAACAGGAAGTGGAAAATTTTAAATTAGAAAATCTAGATTTAACACAAAAAATTGAATTACAATCCAAAAATATGAAAAATTTGTCTACAAGCATTATAATGCAGTCACCAAAATCTACAACTTCGTCATCCTCATATATAGAAAAATCACAAAATTTAATCAATTCAGTTGATAAATCGCCAAATTGTAAACGTTTGGATCTGAATGTAATAGATATCATGGAAGATGAGCCAGTGGAATCACAAAATTTGGAACGTTTTGGTTTAAGTTTAATAGATGAAAATATCGAAAAGTTACAAATTTCAGATGAGCCATGTTTAACTTCCAAAAATGAAAGTGAAAATAAATGTGAACAAGAAAACGAAAATTATTGTGGTGATGACTCTTCTGCCATCACCCAGGACCAGATAAGACAAATTCTAGATGAAATGATACACAATCGGCCTACTTGTCTATCTCCAATGCCACCTTCTCCATCTAGAACACCAAACAGAAATATTAAATTTTCCAAGTTGGAAGTAGAAGAAGAGACAAAGAAATTAATTCAAACAAAGGAAGAAAATAATAAATTTAATGCTGTTTTGACAGAACAACAGACCAAGTTGAACGGCATTAAGGTCGATATAACAAACGCCCAACATAATTTTAACCAAATAATCGAAAATCAGACGCGAAATTGTACGAAAATTGAAAGACTTGAAAATGAACAAAAGAAATTTAACCTTACCAAATTGGATGTAATTGAAACCCAAAAGAAAGTTAACCTGATGATCGAAGAGCTAAAAGCAGTACAGGAACAAAATGGAAATTTGAAAGTAACATTGGAAAAAGTTTTGGTTAAAAATGACGAATTATGTAATTTAAATGGCGAATTGTTTTCCAAAAAGAAGATTGATAAAACACCGGGCTTAACCGCACAACAAATAAGAGTTTTGGCACAAAGTAAGTTTTAAAATTTTTATTTGGTGGTTTCTAATTGTCTTTTCTGTTTAGAAGTTGCAAGAAAGGAAATAAGGACGCATTTGATGAAGAAAAATGCAGCAATTAAGGCTAAACTAAAGTAAGTTTTTTTTGGTAACAAAATTTTTTGACTTAAATTTTATGTTAGGATTTTTTAGGAAGGAGAGAAATATGCTGATCGGGATTGGTTTCAAACGTGGAAGAAGGTCCCGCCTTAGGATTAGGTCAGGAATTAATGATCCAATTTTAGACGAGCATTGTGGACAAAGAAGCGTCGATTCTGGTTACATTATCAGCGACAATGAATGTGATAGTAAGCAGTTTTACTCTGTTAGTATTTTCGTTCTTCTCCACCTTTTTTTGGTTTATCTGAATGCTGGAAGAGAAGAAAACAAGAATTATTTCAAATTGAGCACCCAATTGTTACATATTTTAGTTCATTTATTTTCTATTCACATATAAAGAGTTAAGATTTTTATAACAGCAAAATATCATTGGCATATTCTTGGTATAGAATTCCTGTTCTAGCTTATTTCCTTTTATGGACAGTTTTATATACCTTGGGTCAGTGTTAACTCAATCTTGAGCCACTCTGTTCGGTTGAAGAGTGAGTCAACTTTGGGTTAACTTACACGAGCTTTATACAACTGGCCATTAGTGAATATCAGAAGGAAGGGTTAGTCACGAATTTCAGCTATGATACCAGATCACGCAATACTTTTAAATTTGCTTTTCATTTCCAGATTTTGAAACAGAACATGAAGAAATGCTAAATACAAACATCCCTGTGGATGCACAACTTCCCAGACCAGGTTCTTCTAACAAAAAGAATGAAGCTATGCCTTTGGTTGATGCAGCACCTGTTGATTTTAAAAAGCACGAAAATGACTATGAAAGTGAAGTGAAGGAAAGTAATACTAAAAACTATGAAAAAAGTGTGATTTTTACAAAAATGTTTCAAAACGGTGTCTTTAAATTTGATAATAGTGGCGTGAATAAAACTGAAAATAAACCAAATGTGACAAACAAGCAGATTAATATTAAGAGTTACTATATTTTCCGCCCTTCATCTGACGCTAAAGAAACACTTCCAGTCAAAATTGAAGTTGGGAATGTTAAAACTACTGATGATGTGAATTTGGTTCAACAGAATCGCGGAATCAAAGATTACCTTCATTTGAACAACGATGATGTCTGCAACAAACCCGTTATAACAAAGGCGCAAGAAAAAATAGCTCAAGATTTACAAGACCTCCTGGATAATGACTTAAATTTAAGTGAAAGCGACTCTGAAGCATCCATTCCAAAGAAACAAAATGAGAATGTCAAAGAATTGCGACGAGAAATTCTACAAAAAACAAAATATGTTGAAGAAGTGCAAAACTTAATTCCACATCAAAGTCTTGAATGTGAAGAAAACAGAAACATGTCGATTGTGATAAAACTGCCATCAGAGGCGGCTATTCAAAATACTGAAGATGTTCAAAACCTCCTGGATAATGACTTAAATTTAAGTGAAAGCGACTCTGAAGTATCCATTCCAAAGAAACAAAATGAGAACGTCAAAGAATTGCGACGAGAAATTCTACAAAAAACAAAATATGTTGAAGAAGTGCAAAACTTAATTCCACATCAAAGTCTTGAATGTGAAGAAAACAGAAACATGTCAATTGTGATAAAACTGCCATCAGAGGCGGCTATTCAAAATACTGAAGATGTTCAAAACCTCCTGGATAATGACTTAAATTTAAGTGAAAGCGACTCTGAAGTATCCATTCCAAAGAAACAAAATGAGAATGTCAAAGAATTGCGACGAGAAATTCTACAAAAAACAAAATATGTTGAAGAAGTGCAAAACTTAATTCCACATCAAAGTCTTGAATGTGAAGAAAACAGAAACATGTCAATTGTGATAAAACTGCCATCAGAGGCGGCTATTCAAAATACTGAAGATGTTCAAAACAAAGTGCCTAACGATTGCTCAATTGGAAATAAAGTACGAAAGAGATCCATCTTTGATGTGACTGATGAGAGTGACAGCGATGTTTCATTGATAGTAGATGTGAGCGATGACAGTGATACACCAGAGATAGCACATAGAAGTGATACACTAGAAGAAATTCAACATAACGGTCTTCCCGAAATCGATTGTGGCGACAATAACATTCTTTTTACAACTTTGTTATCCAAAACCGTGGTTAAAAATGGTCTTAATGAAATACAAAAGGATTGTTTTCTCAAAAGTGATGATATCGGAAATATATGTAACAAAACCGATGTTACACCTCATAATATTCCATCTGAAAATAATTTTTACCTCAACAACGAACGTAAAACCCCAATTTCAAATATACTCAACTCCAAAATGGATAATATCAATACGTCAACTACATTAACATTGCCAGAAAAAAATATAGAAGTTTTTAAACATGCTCGAGATGAAACATCTTCCATTCTCAACAAAAATTGTGCAGAAGTGACGACAGAATCGCAAAATGGGGCACCCAAATGGGTTAATACTAACTCATTAATTGCAACAAAACCACCAGGACAAGATATAGAGAATTTCGAGCATTTACAAGACAAAATGTTTAACGATTCCAACTTGGGCCGTAAAAGTAACTTGGAAGCTGCGACAAAATCACAAAAGCAGGTTATAGAAAATAAAAAACACGCAAGAAAGAATATCGAAAGTCTGCGATTCCTATTTGATAACGAAAGTGATGACAGTGATGTGCCACTTACAATAGCTAACGAGCACCCTCTCAAAGAAGATTTCTGTTCATGGAATCCAGAAAAACCAAAATCAAATTTAATCGAGTACTTACCGATGATAGCGACGATAGTGATACACCACTCTCAATTATTCGAAGAAATTCCGCTAATAGTACCAAAGAAAGTTTACCAAAGAAGAAACTTGGCTCTTCTCAACGCAAACGTTGCATCCGCGATCAAATAGGTTCTGCTCGGAAAAAACTAGCACTCGGTAAAGGTAACAACAAAATTGTTATTGGAAATGAAAGTTTATCTTGTAAATCACCATTGCTCTCTGATTCTTTGGATACTGAAGGACCAGATTCGCTTCCCATTTACCGCACAGAACCCACATGCAATGAAGTTCTGAAAGAGTTTAAAGGGAAAAGCGTCAAAAGAGAAAATGTCAATTTGTCTAATTTAGAACTTGCGCCACGTCGTTCGCCACGTAATCTCGGTATAAATCACGACATTTTAAATATATTGAAAATCCAATCACAACACCAAGGAGAGAGGACTTATAAGAGGCCGAATTGTTGGGCAAATCAAAAGAACACTACTTTGCCAAAAAGATTGAGAAAAATTCAATTTCTGTTGAAGTCGAAGCTAATTTACTTGGTTTTGACAAAAACGGCCAAATGGTTTTATCGTCGTCCGAATCGGATGCTAAAGTGGAAAATCTGAGTGAAAAAGATCACAAGTGTTGGCCAAAATTTGAAATAAAAAACAAGGGTATGCTGAATAAGTGGACGGATTTACCATCTTTACCAGTAATTTCTCCCCAACCTCAAAAAGAAAACGAAGATTTTCGACTCCAAAAATCATTCCATTGGAACAGCAAAGTAAAATTCAGAACAAATCGGGACTAAAAGACGAAAAAACGCCCGAATTGTACCATTTCACCCCGCAAACCTTCAAAAGCGAAGATTTTCCGTTGAAATTTAAACAAGAAAAGCATGAAATAAAATTTGAAATGTTAAAACAAGAAGTTGATGCGACCTCAAGATTACAAAAGGTCCCCACAAATTACAAATTGATTGAAAAGGCACTGTTAATGTTGTTTGAAGTACCTTCAGATTCGATGATCAACATTTTGCTATCCAACTATGAAATCAAACCTTTGTGCAGGTGAGACCTATTTTATACTATTAGAAACTTTTACTTACCTTGAATGTCAAAGAGTGACAGGTGGCATATTTTTAATGAACCCAAAGAGGCATTTTAAAATGAACCATTTTTGTTGAATTCACTGCTTATCATAATATGTAATTAACAATTGAATTACAATATGTCAGAATTGAATTGAACAGCTGAAAAAAATTGATGTATAGCTATAGCATACCTATAGTCCATTTGAAATAAGAATGCAGTAAAAATATGACCTTGTAACGTGCTTAATTAAAATTTATGCAAGTTTACACTGCTGAAATTTCATTTGCGATTGTCATTTCACAAATTGAATATTAACAAAATAAAAATTTCAATTTTTCCGATTTTATTGTAAATCATGCATTTTGTAGGTTTTTTAAAAGTTAAGTACAAAAATTTAATTTATCTTTTGGTTTCTCTTATTACGTTTAGTAAAATTTTCAAGTTGATATTTGCATTTTTTGACATTTCCCTGTGCGAATCTTCCTTCGTGTCACGTCGAAAGCAACCCTACAATTTTTACTGCATTCTTGTTTCAAATGAACTATAGGAATTCAGGGTGTAATAATAATAATTATAATATATAATATGCGAGATGGTCATTGGCATGGTTGTTAGTGCGATGAACTGCTAATGTAAGACTCCCCGGTTCGTATCTGGCCAGAACTCACTTTGCAATACCGTCTCCGTGCTTCGAAAGGCACGTAAAGACGGTAGTCTTCTCACAAGGTGGTTGCAACATCTTTGAGGTATTAATTGCTAGAGTGGCCTCTTGAGGGGACGGGAAAACGACTTCGGTTGTATCCTTACATAAGGAAGCCCGTTTTCTTTATAGGGTATCAAATAACGTCGCAAGACGTTTAAAACCGATTGTATGTATATATAATATGCTAGGGTTTAAAGCTCACCTCACAGGACGCTTGTTTTATTAATAGATTACTTGCTTGTTTTTCTGCTGGGCATCATGATGGTTTTCAGCGCGTTGGCTTCACATGGACCTTGTGGTTTTAATGCGTACGTTTTTGCATAAACACGCTTGTCATCTGACAACAGACAATCAACTATTAGCATCGTCGTAACACGGTGGTATTCGTGTTTACAAAGACGACACGATTTTGTCATTGGTTAGCGCTTAAAACTATCAGGAAAACCAACAAGCAAAATTGCACGCGTTCTATTACAAAATCCATCACGAAAATAAGCAAGCGACCCAGCATGTGACGTCAGTTTCCATCACGGCCGGCCATCACAGCGGCCAGTAAGCAATCCATCAGCAAAACGAGCCTCGTGTGAGGCGAGCTTAAGATAAAAATTGTAGATGGAATTAAAATACTTATTTTATAAGTTTTTTTTTCTAAATATCTAAACTTTAAAAGAAAATATAGTTGAGATGATAGGCCAATCAAAGTTATTTTCTTTTCAATTTATAATTCAGGTCGACTATGTTTGTCTTTTTTTGCATTTCTAAAAATTTTCAAAATTATTTAAAAAAAAAAAATTTTTTAATTTTCTAATTTCTCCAAATTCAAATTTTGGCGCTGCTATCTAAACTTTATTTGTGCATTTTTCAGAGTTATTGTTAAACTATCGACTGAAGACATCGAGTGCAAACCCGTAAAACGTGAAAATGCGATCGCCCCCATTTTATCTGAATACCAAATTGTACTGTTGAGGTTGTTAATAGCAATGACGCGTAAAGACGACAGCACCAAACCAATTTTTTAAAATTGCTGAACGAGCATTACTAACTATCAAGAGTCCCATACATTTGGAACCCTTAGCGCGTTTGCACGTGGCATATATGAAGTATTTTCACCAATTCGTTCACGCCAAATCGTTTATTTTTTGTTCTTTAGCCAAAATGGGCAATTTGGCTGTCCCCTATTTGTATTTTCTTGCTACCAGTTGGTCAGAAGTTTTTGTCAAGTACCAGGATGCAAGCGAAAACGGTAAGTCAGATTTATTGGTCTGTGTGACGCAATTTTGTATTCCTGTTTGTTTAGATCGCCTCTTGATGAGAGCAATGATTACTTTGCTGATGAGTAAAGAACTTCGTGAACCAGAATATTACAAAATACCTTTGATAAGTTTTTTGACTCAGATCCAAGGATTTCCTTCTGATGTGGTACCTATAACTCACATGTTGAAGCAAATTATCACTGAATATTTAGGTGGGTTTAATATTTTATTTTTTACCCTGAAATTTTACATTTTAATTTCAGAAAAGAGATGGGAAGAACTGAAAATTATGATTTTGATTATTGCACGCAATTTGAGTGGCCCCGCATTTTACAATCAATTCGTTTCTAACCTCAAACTTAAACAATTCCAAAGTGAAACAGATTTCGATGTAGCACTCGACTTGTTAAATTTTTTAATTTGTAACTTCAAGGAACTTAATCAGAAGACTCTAAGGATGATAATTGAATGGCTATCTGTATTGCTACAAAGTAAGTGAATCATTTGTACTAAACCAATTGAAATAACTAAGAATTTTAATTTTAGGTTCTCATTCAGAAAACTTCAAAAAGAAATTAATCATGATTAAGAGCAAATTTGAAGCTTTGTATTAACGTATTTTATTATTGCTTAAGTTATTTTATTTATAATGATTTGTATAAAATTGTACATAACTGACTTTTGTTAAAAATGATATTATCATAAAATAATTTTGTTGTTTTAACTTTCTCGTTTTATTTCTGTTCAGTTATAAATTCATGTTTGATTAATTTTTTAAGCTCTAAAATGCCTGAAATACACAAGGCTAGTTTTTCAAGGCAGGATAGTAAGCTAATGCTAGAAAGCTAGTAATTATAGCTTTGTGTAAACAGAGCTAACTTCGTTTTTAAGCTAGTGAAAATGCTAGTAAGCTAACACATCAAGCCAGGCTAGTTTAATAGGATTGCATTCTATTTTTTTTGGCGATAGCAAGCTAGTAACACCCCCCACCACTGAATTTACTATCCTAGGTAGGTGTTCTATCTTCGTGTGGACGGCAAAGCTAGGACATGATTGGCTAGTGCACAGGTGCATACGTAGGTTTTGCGTTGTGAACTGCAACGATACTGACATATTAGTGTAGTATTACTAGCATGGTATAAACCATTCTAGTCTGTACCAAGCCAGGATAGACGCTGGAAATACCTAGCTTGCTATCCTGGCTTGAAAAACTAGCCTTGTGTATCTTGGGCATTACGGGTGGTTGAAATTTGTTCAGTTTTGTGTTTCTAAAGTTGGTAAGAGTGATTTTAAAGGTAAAAAATTAATTTCATTCTTGAGTATGAGCAGCCGGAGATTTTTAGGAACAATCAAACTTTTAAAATTAAGAGGCAATTATTATATTTGATTTAAATTTTTAAAATTATAAGGTTAAATGAACAATAAAACGAAACATTATTTCACCAATGGTTACTGCTGTCATCAGACATTTAATAATAATAGTGCAATTACATGAAACGAATATAACATATTGTCATTTGAGACGATTTCTTGATCCATAAAATTTGAAAGATAATCGCGGGTTAAGGAACAACCTACATAAGAACTCATTAAATAGGAAAAACTTAACCCCAATACGTTATTTGTAGCTTAGATGAGTAGATAGCTGTAGACATTACTTAAACCTTCGATGTCGGTTTTCTGTTCATCGCATTTTTCCTCTTGATGCAAATCATTTCGTGAAGAAGTCGATCTTTGTAATTGCTTTAGAAAAGAAAAGGCAGCATTATGTCCATCAATTAAAATATGTTTGGCAAAATTTGATAAAATTGTTTAGAAATAAAACATTTTCTAAAATCGACACTAACCGCTGGTAGTTAAATTTTGGCAATCCAAAAATGACATGTTTGACGCAGTTTGGAGGCCACTTTCACCAATTTTAATAGTACTATATGGCATCCAATGTCTGTAACCTTCGCGGTATTCTTATAAATGTTATGGTCAATGACGTAATTCGTTTATTTTGTCCGGCCATTGACGTCAATGTCCGTTAACGATGGTCAATAATGTAAATGTTTTCATCTGATTGTAATATTTACGTCTTTGGCCGGTCAATAACGTTAATGGCCAAAAAGGATTGGACAATGATGATATCATAGAATAAATGGGCGATTGTAGACTGCACCGATGTTTTGCGTAATTAATTTATGCATTGTATTAACGGTGCGTGTACTGTGGTGAACCAGCAGTGTAGCGTAAAGCATACACCGGCCGACTTTAAAGCGGTAGACCATGGTTCGATTCCTAGTCGGGTCGGTTACGCTGCTGTGATCAAAGGTCCGATATCAATCTTTGGACTGTGGGAAGACAACGGAAACCACCCCATTAATTATATTCCTAGTAAAGTCAGCTTGGCTTCGGCTAAGCTGATCGCCTACGCACAATGAAGTGTATGGCACTTGAAGAAGAAGTACTGTAGGTGAGTCGACAGTGACTAGTAGGTGAATTGCTCCCCGACATCTGTCGGGTCAACAATCACACTTTGCCGAGTTGGCCCGTTCTTAGGGGGATGCTTTTAATGAGCGGAGGGTGCGGAAAATGGGTTTTGACAAGCGCAACTACGTCAAGATTAGGATTCCGTTAAACTCAGATCGGGTATATTTATGCTTTAAAACACCATAATTTGTGCCAAGTTTAGGAAGGCAATCTACCACTCTGTCTACGTCTGGTATAGGAATTCGAACCGTACTTCCAATTTGAACAACAGAAAATTTTTCATTTGATAACTTGAGCATTTTAGAGGCTTGCTTTTCCAATGATTCTCGACATATTTTACATTGTATAGTAATATTCTCCTGGCTTTCACAATTGAAGCATATACCAGCATGGGGCTCAACAACGGGCACCAACAAGTTTTCAATGTTCTCTTCAGTTTCAAGTATTAGTTTACCTTCCATTTTACCATCTGATTTGTTATCTAACATTTCTCCCTCTGAATTTTTATGTTAGTTCTTCAAACCTTCCTTCCATTTCTTGTAACAGAGTTTCGACGTCTTCTTCAGTGGATAAATTTATAATTTCATTGTATAGTATTCCAGGTGAGGCTAATACTACAACTGGACATACTAATACGTATGGACATACACATATAATAATACTTAATCTCTTAAAAACATCGCCAACTAAAATGATGCCAGTTTTGTTATACAACATTCCTCACCGTAGAATAATAGTATCATCATTGCCCATTCTGTATTGAGCAATGACGTCATTGCCCGGACAATGATGTAAAAACTACATATGAAATTTTAAATGTCATCATTGCCCAAAATGCTTGGTCATTGACGTTATTGTCTGGGCATTGACGTTAATGGCCAAATTGTAATCATTGACCATAACATATATTTCGGCTTCCTTTCGCAAGGATACAACATACGTTGTTTACCCATTCCTCCAAGAGAGTACTCGAGCATTTAATACCTCAAAGATGTTGCTAGCACCTTGTGAGAAGACCACCATCTTTACATGCCTTCCGAAGCACAGAAACGGCCATACAAAATGATCTCTACCTGGATTCGAACCGGAGCGCTTTAAGTTAACAGTTGATCCTGCTAACAACCCGGTAAATGACAGTCTCTACTTCATCGATAACTTTTGCAGTATTCTTCAGTTTAAAATAACTTTCAAATTGAATACTGTTATAAAATTTCATAAACATTTTTTTTACAATTTCGATGGTAGGCTCCAAGGTCCCCATTTATATTACAAGGTCCATATGGTCTCCAGATGAGTATTATACACATTTTTTGTATTATGGACTCCTGTACTATATTTTTAAAACACATGCAAGTCTTTTCGTCCTTTACTTTATCCTCCTTCCTAGCTCCCAAATCTGTGGAGCTAGCACTATTACAGTTTTTTCATAAATCAATATTGAAACTGGTGAAGGGATTAAAGCACCACTGCCCTTTCCTTGCCAAATGTGTTTCCATTAAACGGAATTGACTAATAAATTTTGATTTGAATTCTTCATCGTTTGCTTCTTGTCAGAAGCGATTGTAACCCACCTTGACCTAAGTCAAGATGAACTTGGGACTACAATTCATGGGGTGGTTTCCGTTGCCTTCCTCATAGTCCACAGATCGATATTAGACTTTTGGTCACAGCAGGGTTCGAACCACGAGCTTACACTTCTTAGTCGACTTCACGCTATACTGCTTAAATTTGAATTACGCGTCCAAAAGTTACACATACCATGTAGAGATGACGAATCAACAGATTGAAAACGCTATCGAGTTACATGAAAGAAAGGCAAACATTTTACACTTATTTGAATTCTTAATTATTATACTTTGTTCAGCTCGTTTTCATGATGGCTATTTGGTGAACGATAAATTTTGTATGGGTATTTTTATAGAACCCAGAATATGATGAAGCTTGCAGTCAAATTTAAGTATTAATTATACATGAAATCATTTATGCAATGCTGCAAAGAGCAATTTTTTGAACAAAATTTTAAGCAGTCGCCATTCTTGGTTTACATCATTTATTTCTGAAATTCTAAGTAATTTAAATAACTATAAGCAATGCAGTATCTTGATAACAAATAATTTTTTTTCTCAAGATAAGTATTTCCTAGTCAATACCACTGCAAAAGCTCAGACTTAACATAAGCAAATACTTCTACCTGCTGATTTTTCATCCCGAAGTTCTCGAAGGAATAAATAAAAACCAAAACGCACCAAGAAAAATGTGAAATTTTTTCAACATATTTATTAATTAAATAAATTTTTATAAAACAACATACAATATATATATAGATTCACATTTGATAGCTGCAGCAATTTTAAAAATTAAAACAATCTTTTATAGTGGTCCTTAGATAAAATTTACTTTTAAATAAATACAAATAAAATTTTAACAGAATACAAAAAAAAAAGAAAATGTACCACTTATTTGTATTTAAAATACATACAAAAACTAAACTAACAATAATTGTATATTAGTAAGTAAGCTAAAACTATTTTCAAGTTAAAAAAGTGCAAGGCATATTTTCCCATTTGATTTTAAAATATTGTGGACTATAATAAATAACAGAAGCCGATTATATTTCCTGACACGAGTAGTTTTTGCTATAGACCAATAAAGCAAAACGCACTTTTAAACGATGCATAATATCTGGAATGTTATTAATGACTGAATTTTTTTTTATTATTTTGTATTTTAAAACATTTACAGAACGGCAGTCACTGCGTAGCATAAATAAATGTTTTCGTTTCAATGTATCTTCTAAAATAAGCACCTCACTTAATAATAACTATTAATTTAATACTTTTCAATTTTAATATCGTCGCAGCTGCAAGATAAATACTTTTATCCTTTCCGTAACACAAAAATAAGTATTATGTTCTATAATTTTATAATGCAACCATACACCCATCACAAATGCAGTGAGATTCATTATGTAATAAGAAAGAGAGAGAGAGAGCAAGTTATTGAACAAATATAAAAAGTTGCCTAAATATACAAAAAGTTAAAAAAATGTCAAGGTTCACAACAAGCTCGTTAAATTAACTTAAAACATACATAATGTTTATGTGGTAATCTAAAGTACTAAAGCAAAGCCAACTATATTAATTGTTATTAATTAAAGATTTCACTTCTTTAATTATTAACAGAGGTACGGTTGTGTTAATAAACTTTTTTGCAACATAAAACCTAAAAAAAGAAACAAATTGATAAATTTATCAAGTATAGAGAAGTACTTTCGAATATTACCTATTTACTGTTGAGGAGTGGGCTGCTGTTGGATTTCAATTTTTTCAACAGTCATGTCTGGATTCATAGCGGTAGCTTCTTGAATTGCTTCAGCAAGAGCACGATCGTGGTCAATTGGGTCACCGTCCGATTGAATTGTAATTTTTTGTTCCACCCGAGTTTCGACTACACCATCGCGTTCAGTTTTGTACTACAAATTATCTCTTTATTGTGTGAAATTAACTAAAAGCTTGAGACTTACAGTAATTGTTTCGACGGTGCGTGTTTTTGAACTAATCGTTTGTGAACTAACAATTTCACCCGTAGCGGAATAATTACCATCTTCGGATTCTAAATGAACCTTACGTGCTTCTGTAGCTACAACAGGCACTTGAGTAGTGGAAACGTGCTTGATAGTTGGATCTCCACTGTAGACGACACTTTCGGTTTGGACTATTCCCCAGGAACGCCATCCTATTTAAAAAATTAAATTACAAAATGGAAGCTTTTTAACGACATAGCAGAGAATCAAAGTGCCACCTATGTCCGTAAATTATCATTTATTTTATGTAAAAAAAATGCAAGTGACAATAATGGTACATCACAGACAACAAAAACATGCTATACTACCAAGCAAGACTGTGTTACTTACCTTGAATACACTATCATAGTACGGATCATTGGGGTCATCGGGAGGATCAATGGGAGTGCCTGAATCACCTGAACTTGCCGAGCTAACACTGTCTCGTCGGGCCAGCTATAAGCCATGCATTTAGTAGAATAATTTGTATGAAAATTTTTTAATAATTATGGTTGGTGTCTTTTAGTTTAGTAATGCATTTTGCATCAAATGCTTTTTGAAAGTGTCATGGTTAAATAAAGTAAATGCATGAATTTTTCAGAACTAATAAAATCATAAAATTAAAAAAAATAATAACCTGTTCTCCACCAACAACAGTGCTAGTGGTTTTTACTTCTTGAGTTACTGTTCTTTGTTCTTGCCTCGTGGCACTCGACGTCATAGAATGCGCTACGGTTTTTTCTTCCAATTGTTGAGTACGTGCATTTGTACCAAGGTCTTCGTGTGTTGTAGCTGTACGAGTGGTAACAGCACGTGCAGTTACAAATGGTGACTTACCATCGTCAGTGGGAACATCAGCCTTTGTTACCACAAAATAAAGGTTGTAATAAACAAAATCAAAATAAAAAAAATTAAAAACTTAAATATTTGTTATTGGACATCTCCGAAAGGGCTAGCAATCTATTAGGAAGTTCTCCATAAGGCTGTATAATAATATCAGCAGGAACTAATAAATTTGTTACATAGAATAAATTAGCAGAAAAGCATCTACTAAAATTTGAATTTTATTTTTTATCGGCCCAGTGAGCCCCAGGTGTTTATGACAATTTCGTTATAATATAATAAAAATGTTTAGAAATCAAAAGTAAAAGTTAGTAGACCGCCCTAGCTCAGGGAATGCGGTCCCTACTATGACTGAAAATTGACAATAGCGGATTTATCCTCAAGGTTACGATCTCCAAGTCAATTCAGTCTTGTAGTGTAAAAGATAAAATTCAATCCAATCTATGTAATTGATTTTTTGTCAAATCTAAACAACTGCTTAATAATCATATACACCTGGAACGCATTATATGTGATCAACCACGAACCCCTTATCATATTCTTCACTCAAGTTCGATTTAAAAAAAAGATAAAAATTAATTTTGTTCTCCGTCGGTGATCGGTGGTTGTAAAAACTTTGTAGAATGTAATGCAAAAATTAAAAGTATGTTAACTTTACAATCCCGTTTGCAAACTTGTGTGAAAACTTTCATCTGATTTGATTTAAACACATTTAAACATTTATGCTATACACTATCTTAATGAGATTTTAAGTTACAAGTTACATCCCACTTAAAAGTAACTCTAAATAATTGTTTCCCGACTCTTTTCACTTTAAGATTTCAATTGTTGGCTGTAATTTTCCTTAATCAATTCTTAAATTGACGTCGATAGTATTATCAACTGTATCAAATTGGTAAAATTGTTTTCCGTGCACCAATTACCGTAATTTGTAAATGGTGAATACAACTTCTGAATTTGCAATTACTGAATAAAAAATTCAAGGAATGTCTGTTTGTTGTACACAAAACCCTACATAATCTAAAATAATACACTACTCCACCTACCTTGTTAACTTGTGTGGAGACGGTAACTTCTCCAGTTCTACCATCTTCAATTCTCTCTTCAATATTTTGCGTTACACCACCTCGATCTTTTGTTACAATTTGTTTGGTCGTCGTTTTAACTATAACCGGCGTGCTGGGACCTTGTTTCGTTTTCGGAATTTTTAAACTTGCCACATCTTTCAAACTTTCAGTGGCATATTCGTTTAAGTCGTCGTCGCTCGTTTCTGCTTCTGATGAACTACCGCCGTCCTTTTTAAAGGATCGATCTGTTACTTTTACTTTAGTTTCTTTCAAATCGGTGAAATGACTTGGATCAATTTGGGCGTAATTTAAAATTAATTCTCCCGTAACTGGATCTCTGCGTGCAGTTATTGGATCAATATCGCCAGTTTGTGGATCAATGTGTCCCCATTCTGTATGTAT
This sequence comes from Lycocerus yunnanus, assembly GCA_036346125.1. Classification (NCBI taxonomy): domain Eukaryota; kingdom Metazoa; phylum Arthropoda; class Insecta; order Coleoptera; family Cantharidae; genus Lycocerus; species Lycocerus yunnanus. The sequence goes on from JARFIX010000008.1 coordinate 9,618,302, forward strand.
TCGTCCAGTAACCGGATCTATTTCTCCCGACAATGTCATAACTTGAGTAACCTTCGTATTTGCATTCCTAACCAACGGATCATTAGCATCAATTTGAACAATTTTGCCGGTCTTTGGATCAATCATGCTGTACATGTAGACAGTTTGTGTTGTAACTCGAAGAATTCTACCCGAATTATCGTCGATTTCGCAATCTTTTGGATCAATTTCTTCAACTTTGGCGCTCGGATCTTTTTGAGAAACGCGATAAATTCTTATGATTATAAGTTTACCCGTTTTGGGATCAACTTTTCCATATTTTGTATAAATTTCTCCACTCTTAGGATCAATTTCCGAAATAGAATACAATGGTGTTCCGGTTTCGTCCACCTCTGCTGTTTTCGTGTACACTTGATTTGTTACCGGATCGATTTTGGCGTTATTGGAGTCTACTTTAACAACTTTCGAAATGGTTCCAGCTTTAGGATCCAAATATCCATAAACCGTTATAATGTATCCGGTAATTGGATCTATATGGCCAGATGAATAAATTTCTTGTTTGGTGATAGGATCTTGATAATCAAAGACCCACACTTGATTTGTTTTTGGATCAATTTTAACATTCTTCGGCTGCTTCTTAACAATTTCACCTTTGTTATCTACACTAGGTTCCGTTATAAGTACGGATATTATTCTGCCATAGTTGGGATCGATCTTTCCAGTTTTTGGATTAACCTCGCCTTTAAATAGTATCTGACCAGTTGTGGGATCAATTGTACCCTGTTTCACTTCTAAACCCTGTGTTTTTGGATCCAAATATGATAACGTACCATAAACCGGATCTATTTGACCAAGTTTTGTATGAATTTTATTGGTTTCTGGATTATATAAACCTTCCAATATGTCGACATTAATGTTTTTGGTGTCAATAACATTTTTCTTCGAATCGACTTTACCAACAAACGTAGTAACTTGAACAATGGGTTCGATTTCTGCTCCAATTTGAATTATTTGACCCAAATTTGGATCAACTGTATCGGTTTTAGGATCAATTACTCCAACTGGCACAAATACGTTACCCTCTTCGTCAATTTGAATAGGTCTCGATTCAATTTTACCCGTTTTAGGATCTTTACTAGTAATTTTCAATAACTTCAAATTGATAATACCGTATTTAGTAACAATTTCGCCGGTGGCTGGGTTCTTTTTGCCTTTTGTCGTTTCCATTTGTGTATTTTTCATGTCATACATTCCAGTTGAAGGATCTTTTTTCAAAATTTTAGTCGTAACTTCCACCACAGGATCGCTATGTCCGGCAACACTTATGACTTGGCCAAGCGAATTGTCGACTTTACCAGTCTTAGGATCGACGATTCCACCTGAAAGATGAATCTGCCCAGTATTTTCGTTAATAGATGCTGATTTTGCATCCACTTTGCCCGATTTCGGATCATTTATTATCAATTTTCCATTTTTGGGGTCGATTAAGCCGTATTTAGATTCGATTAAACCAGTAGAAGGTTGAATAGTTGCAGTTGATTGTTCAATTTGACTCTTTTCGGGATCAATTTTACCAGTTTTGGGATCAATTTTTGTTGTAATGACGGTTAATTTAACTATTCGCTTTTTAGGTATTGGAGCGCTACTAGGTTCTTGGGCTTGTTTAAGGCCAACTATAGAAAATATTTGACCGGTGTTTGCATCAGGTTTGCCTGTTTTTGGATCAATAACGGTGCTGGTTGGTAAGTAAATGCTGTTGGTCAGTGGATCTACTTTTCCTTTCACCACATCAGATTTGCCAGATGCAGGATCTCGAGCAACAATTTCGCCACTTGTTGGGTTAATTGAACCATATTTGGTGTCAATAAAACCAGTGGTTGGATCGTATATTCCCGTGATTTGTTCTTCTGTACCATGTTCAGTATCAAATTGGCCAGTCTTGGGATCTTTTTTAGAAGTAATTACAAGAATTCTCACAATTCTGTGTTTTGCTAATGGCTTTTCTTGCGTTTTAAGATGTTCTAATGGCGAAACAACTTGATTTGATTTATCAACTGGCGATCCTGCGCTAACAGCTTGCGAGACTGCACTAACAGCTGGCGATACAGTGCGAGGTGGTGATTGAGTTGGAACTACAGCAACTTTTTCGGGAGATTGCGGTTTAACGCTAGGCACAGTAGGCACCTCCTTTTGGATAGGCTGTTGTGCCGTAACCGAATCAATGGTAGGTTCAATAATACGAATTGCAAAATTACGTCCAAAGTGAGGATCACTTTTGCCGTTTTTGGGATTAATGAAACCACCTTTGTAAATAATTTCGCCAGTATTAGGCTCAACAACACCTAATTTAGTATCACTTTTGCCTGTTTTTGGATCAATAACTGTTAAACTTCCCTCAACTGGATTATAGATGCCATATTTTGTATACAGTTTATTTTTATCGGGATCGTACAAGCCAAGAGTTGTCTCGGTGTCACCACCTTTAGGATCAACAACATTTTTCTTCGAATCCACCTTCCCAACAAACGTGGTTACTTCAACTTCAGGATCAACTTCACAACCAACTTCTATTATCTGAATAAGATTTGGATCGACTTTACCCGTTGCAGGATTAACGACTCCGATGGGCACAACAATATTGTCGTCCTTATCCACTTGAATTTTTCTTGTAGTAACGTTACCCGTTTTTGGATCTTTAGTGGTTAATTGAAGCAAATATAAATTGATAACGCCTTGTTTCGTGATAATTTCTCCACTGTCTGGTTTAATTTGACCAAATGTGATTTCAGTTCGACCGCTATGTGGATCAATAACGCCTGTTTTAGGATCTTTGTACACGGTAGTGGTACTTATAGTTACTACTGGTTTGCTAGGGTCAACAATGTTGATAACTCGAACCAAATTTGGATCAGCTTTGCCCGTTTTTGGATCAATAACGTTGCCTTCAACTATTATTTGACCGGATTTCTCGTCGATTTTTATAGGAAGTAATGTTGGTTTTTTAGTTTTAGGATCTTTACCAACAATCTTCAAATTTTGTGGATCAATTTTGCCATATTTAGTGTCGATTATACCAGATACAGGATCCAAAGTTGCTGTTAACTTTTCAACAGCACCTTTTTCGGTTTCAATTTGTCCAGTGTTAGGATTCTTTTTAGCTGTTATCACCAAAATCTTAACAATTCTCTTCTTTAGCAACGGATGAGACGGCAAAGCATTTGGAAAGCTTTCCTTCGACGATGGCGAATCTTTATCGCCTACAACCGTTATAACTTGACCAAACGCAGTATCTTTCTTGCCCGTTTTGGGATGAATAATGGGGCCGGAAATGATTGCTATTTGGCCAGAAAGTGGATCTACGTGGCCTTTGACAGTTTCTTTTTGACCATTTGCTGGATCGGTTATGATAAGTGTTCCGTCTTTTGGATTTAGGAAACCATATTTACTATCAATTTCGCCAGTTGCATGAAGAATACCAGCTGAATGATCGACAGATCCGTTTTCCACATCCAAGACGCCAGTCTTTGGATCCCGTTTTGCAGTAACAACCATTAATTTGATCACTCTATTTTTATCTTCAGGAATGGGTACCGAAATTGGACTGTCGGTAGGTGCCGCAGACTGAACTCCAGTTACATTTTCTTGAGATTGAATGGCAGGATCAACTGGATTTTTCTTAACCTCAATTTTAATTGTTCTTCCAAAACTAGAATCAGTTTTGTTGGTCTTTGGATTTATCAATCCTTTGAATAAAATTTCGCCAGTAACTGGGTCACGATAACCCTGCTTAACTTCAGTTTTTCCCGACTTAGTATCAAACGATGTAAGTGTTTCATGTACGGGATCGTAAATTCCATATTTTGTGTAAATTAAATTTGTGTCAGGATTGTATAAGCAATCGGAAGTTTCTGAAGTAGCCGATTTCAAATCTAAACCTTTCTTACTGTCTACTTTACCAGCTAAAGAAGTAACTTGTATGTTGTTATCAAGTTCTGATCCAACTTGTAAAATTTGACTCAAATTGTTATCAATGTTGCCAGTTTTTGGATCAACAACTCCTGATAAAATTATTATGTTATCTTGACTGTCAAATTGAATTGGACGTTCGTTAATTTTATTTGTTTTTGGATCACGGGACACTATAATTCCTTTCTTGATGTCAACAGCACCGTACTTGGTGATTATATTATTTGTTTTAGAATCGATCTTTCCATTGGTGGTTTCTTTATGAGCATTAGTTGGATCCAATTGGCCTGTAGTAGGATCACGCTTAGCAGTTACAGAGGTGATTGGAATAACTGCATCTGGATTTTCCGTAAGGGAAACAAGTTGTCCCAAGCTGTTATCCACTTTTCCAGTTCGGGGATCCGCTACGCCATTTCTAACAAGGATTTGATTAAGAGCGTCATCAATTTCGACTGTGTCGATATCGGTTTTTCCAGTTTTAGGATCCTTCCGAACGAGTTTTTGATTTTTGGTGTCAATTACTCCGTACTTGGTTTCAATATGACCCGTAAATGGATCAAGAACAGCGTCCAAGTTTTCGCTGGTACCTTTTTCTGCTTCAATGCGGCCCGTTTTTGGATCCTTTTTAGCAGTGATTACAACGATTTTGACCAATCGCTTTTTAGGTACAGCAGCTATGGTACTTTTGGAAGGAGATACATTTTGTCCCGATATAGAGATTACTTGGCCAAGATTTGCATCTCTTTTGCCAGTTTTAGGATCAATTATGGCACCATTGTTGATGACAATTTGTTTTGTAGTTGGATCGATGTAACCTTGAACCACTTCTTTCTGCCCATTACTTGGATTGGTTATAATTAGGGTGGCGTTTGAAGGATCTATCAGACCATACTTGGAATCGATTAAACCATTGTCAACATTTTGTTGACCCACCGACGTGTCAACACTACCGTTTTCAATGTCAACTTTACCAGTTTTTGGATCTTTTCTGCCAGTTATGACAAACAATCGAACCGGTTTTGTCTTTTTTTCACCAGCCACTGGAATTGGGACAGCTGCAGTAGCCGGTTGAGATTTTACCGGAACTGCGTATTGTTCTCCCGCTAAAAATGCTGCAGTGTCTGCTTTAATATCTCCTTCGGTATCTGCAGATCCCAAACTAGCTACCGGAACAATATGTTGTTTGTCTGATTGTTTTGGTAAAGTCGCCGTTTCACTGATTGGTGTTTTCAGTCCTTCTTTTTTAATTTTGCCATCTTCGCCCGGGGCGTAATTAAATGCTAAACCTGTCGCACGCTTTCCAGGTGGAGATTGTTGCAATTGGCGGTCGGCGTTGGGATCATTTTTGCCTTGATTTTCATAAGAAAAACCTTGCAGTTTGCGTGGGGTAGCTTGATCATCAGAAGCGTCGTAATCGTATTGTCTGGTGTATCCAGGAAGTTGTGGAGAACCCAATGGGGGTCCACCCTTTTGTTCGGTGGTTTGCAACGGTTCAGCTTCAATTTTTTGTTTCTTCGGCTTTTCCTCTTTGTCTTTTGGTGATTTTTCACGTTTAGAACCAAACATCAGGAATGCGGGACTCTGTTTTTGCATAGCAGAACATGCAAAATAAAAACATGCAAGTAAACACAAATAATATACTTAAAAAACATTTTTCAAAACAATAATTTTAAAATATCTCAACAATTCTGTTGTGTGCTTAATCACAAAACTTTTAAACATATTGCTGTCTAGAAGCTGTGACAAAATAAAAGTTTTATAATTATTTTTAAAAACTACACAAAAGTGAATTGTGCACTAGCAGTATTACGTTGATTACAAATTATTTTTCCAATAATTACTTTTTTAATTAATTTGTTTAAAAAAATGTTTGCTTTGAGAAGACTACAAACTACATTTAAAAAAAAATAATTTATAACAATTAACTTGCCAACACAAATTTTTACTTCGAGTGTACTATGCACAAAATTTTACTATAAGCTTGAAAGCTTCATGTTCACTAATTAATTTGTATACAAAATTTTATTTATAAATCTACTAAGCATTTTCAAATCTAAGTGAAATAAAATTTGAAAGTCTTACCTTAGATTTCTCCTTATCTTTAGGAGTTTTTTCGTGTTCGGCACTTGAGTTTAATTGGGATTCATTGTCGGTTCCATTCTGATCCATAGCATTAAGATCCCTATTTTCTTTGTCCTTTTCATCTTTTTCCTTTTTCTTACCAAAGAATCCACCCGATGGCAAAACTGCTATTCCACCTACAGGTTTCTATAACGGCAACGGTTATATTAATGAAATTTTAAAAAATATTAATTTGAAAGAATAAATTGGTTTCCCAAATGACAAAACTAAAAAATTTAAAGCCGATCTCAAAATACAATCGTTTCTTTTAAACTATTTTTTAATTGAGTAGTTTATGTTATAGAGAAGCAACAGATAAAATAATAAAAAAAGATGCAATGTAGAAGGCCATTTATTAGCATAATAAATATAGAATGCGTTTGCATCATATAAATTAAGTTTGAGTTTTTTAACTTCAATTCAAAAATGCTATTTACTTTCATGTGGGGCTAATAATTCGCCAAGCAGCTTAAAGTTGCTAACCAAATATGGTAAAAAAAAAAGAAGCAATTTCCCAATATTCGGTTTGTAGCTTTACATTGTCTTGTGATTTATTAGCCCGCTCCTTGACCACAAAATCGTTATTAGTTAAATAATTACCTACGTTATTTTAAAAATTGTAAGAAAACAATTTTGAATGAAGAATAATGTAGCATAAAAAACATGAAAGCATGGAAGTCCTTACAAGATGTAAGAAACTTCAACAAACACTTCTAAAAAATTAAAAATTAATTTTGCAATTAAATTCCCTCATAATTAAAAGTTAGATGTCCATTAATAAAATATTAATTCCCACCTATCAACTTTTATTTATGTTCATTTTATGATCAATTGTTAAAATTTAAAAAAATGCAGAAAGTATAACTTAAAAGAAGAAGCGTCTATAGTTTTTATTCACTAACACTCTGCAAAAAATCGTAACATTAAAGCACAATAAATATTATATAGAATTTAATTGCAACACCTTTTCAGACTTTTCAGCTTCAAATTCACCTTCCACAGAGCTATCTGAATTAGTCGACGCTGTTCCTGTGCTTCCCTTCCGCGTAAGCTTTTAGAAATTAGGTCATATTTAACATTTCTTCATTGATATTTCGCAAGTTGTTTGTGTTACTTACCATAACAAAATATTAAACTCTAAGAATCTTTTAGATTAAAAACTACTGAAAGAAGATTACAAGTTTTCGGTTGTTTTCAAACTATAATAAAATACAACCAAAACGTGGATTCATTCTCTCGTTGGAGCATATTATTAACAAATCAGTGGCTTTTGTATAAAATTACCTTGTCTTTTTTGGGTTTAATTTCTTTAGGAGATTTTACATTTGCTGGACTATGACTATCGATATCGGGAATATGCTCAGGCGGATAGGACATGGTGTGACGTTTGTTTGCCTCATTGAAGTCCTCTTCGGGTTGAGTTCCTCCCAAAGCTGTTACAATCAAAATAAAATATTATAAAAAAACTCGCACCAAAAGCGTTGAAGAAACTTACGATCCATACTACGAGAAGTTAAACGTCGACCAGAAAGAGAACGTTCAAATTGAGGAGCAGGTCTTTCGATGGGTGTACGTTTCGTTTCATAATGAGTGCGTCCCGAATACCTAAACTTTGATCCCAAACGTGGAAATAAAGAAGATTTCTGATTTGGTTCTGGTGTCATAAGTCTAAATTTAAAAGCAAACCAATCAAGTTTTCGTTACAAATAAAATCTTTTTTATTACCTAAAGAATGTATGATGTTCCACACAAGTTTTCCATAACTTTTTAGCAGCTCTATGATTTGCTAATTTAAATCCGATGGTGGATTCAAATTGTTCAAATTCACCAGGGCGTATCTTAATGTAAAAGTTATGTCGCTTGTAGCTAATCTTCAAAATTTTAGGCCAAGCAAACCTATTGATTCTTAAACGGTCACGATAAACCAATAATCCAGACGCGCATACACCTAACAACCACAATTACTTACAAATCAACGCATATATTATGTAGGAACTTGTTGTGCTTACCCAGCATTATGTCCACGCCTTCTGAATCTTTAGCTGGATGTAAATCCACACCATACATTGCTAGCTTTTTAGCATTTTCCAGGTAATGTAATTCAGCTTCGGGCTGGTGTTTGACCCCTAAAAATTTAAAATAAAAATTATTTGATTCGACAAAACATTTAACCGATAACCTACTTGTGAGTTTTATGGAGTTCCATAACTTTCTCCTCGAGTTCTTGCGTTTGATTTGGTGCAAATTTAAACTCGCGTAGATAAGTACGACCCATTGCATCGGCATCGTAATCGCCCAATTCAGATTGGACCAAATACGATCCGAGTAGAGCATGGGTAACAAACGAACAAGGCAAACGGTTATTTAAAATATCATTACGAATTTGTAAACACAATTGGTAGCGTGTAATATCTTCTTGAAGTTGAGCAGGATCCGGAGGATAAAATTTGACTTCAAAGTTGAATTTCCAAGGTTCAACTAAAAATGAACGGGTATTTATAAAAATTTGTACATCTGCTGTTTTCTAGTGCACAAAATCGGTTTTTAAATTCAAATAAAAGAGCCTTCAAAACGTAATGGATTGCGAATTTATACCACCTTTTCCTACTGAAAATTTATTACATTAAAAGAATATAAACGGCAACGATAATTTTACTGAATAATCTGCGACGAAAAAAATATTGCATATTCTCATCTAATCTAAAAATAAATGTAGTATTTCACATTTATGGAAACCCTTTGCTACATTTATGTTTAACTTTCTCAAATAAAGTGACACAGAACGGCACACCCGTATTATAAGTGTCTGTCAATATTTTATTAAAGGGTGAATAGCCTAGCCCTACATAAATCATTAGAAACTTGAAATTTATAATGTTCCATTTTGTTCTACAATTTTCGTTTAATATTTACTCAGATACTTAGAATTGTATAGTAGTTACATTTGTTAGCTATTTCATAAATATTTTGTCAATAGCTTCTGCTGCTGCATTATTTACCGCATTCTTGGATAACAATATGGAAGCCCTGTCAAAGTAAGTCATTTTCTATTCATTACACAACTTCCGTTATTGGTGGGGAATATCAATTAGCACCAAACCAAAATTGGCTTCCACTTAGCACTTCAAAAATTATCATTATTATATGCTCATAGTTGCGCATAGGTGGATATCACCAAAGATACACAAAAAAAATGATCTGGATAAAACCAACATTCATCTTATCAGCTAATATTATTTTGCTATATTGATGTACTACATAAGAAGTGAAACTATAATAGGCCTCAAAGTCATAAGTTCGAATTCCAGTCGAATTAATTGTGCCGTGGTTAGAATTACACGTTCAACTATTGATTCTATTCTTGTTTAGTCCGTATAAGTAATCAAAAATGTGGTTGAATAACTATTCGATATACTTAAAATAGTTTATTAAAAAAAAAATTAAATTAAAATAATTACGATTCTAATTACATATTATCTATTAATAAAGATAAGACTGTTTATTAGCCGGAAAATTTGGTATTAAAAATAATTAACATAATTAAATATTTGTCTAATATTATGCGCTGCTTAATTATTTATTATTCAAAATATTTACAATTCAAGTATTTAGTTATGATTTTGTAATAATAAATATTGATCCAATAGAAACAAACAAATAATACGAGAGAAAAACAACCACGAAGTTTAAACGTCTGTTTATATTTGTTTGACGAAAGGTCCAAGCAAACAGCAATACTATTTTATTGCATTTTTTTTCCTTTTTTCATTAAAATTTACTTCAAGTGTAAAGTAAATAATTCAAGCCCTATTTGAAAAAAAACTCGAGTAAAACAATATTATGTTGTGAATAACTTTGATGTAATTTGGAAGCTTCATTTTACCTCAGATATTTTCACATTTGAATGAATTAATTTTTTTTCTTTTCAGCATAAAATAATTTAAACCTGGATGTAACATGTGTGTATATAAAATTTAAATATTTACCTTTTACAAATTTTGTTATACGTTTATCTAAATCTAACCAATTTCTGGAATCATGTCGATCTGCATACACAAGTCCAAAATAATCCTTTTCAACCAAATTTATGGCATCACAAACTTTGTGAAGCAATTCTCCCCTTTGCTTTTCTCTGAAATAAAAAAATATTATCTTTTTTTAAATAAACAATGCTAATATAATAATTTTTTGTAATTTATTAAAAATATTTTAAATAAAATGTAAACGAAAATCAATTGATTTGTTCAGTTTCTCTTCAAAATTTAATTGGTTTTCTGATTTTTGAAATAACACTAATTCACAACCAAGAGAGCATCTATCAGCGGTTTTAAATGGAAATCTGTGACAAATTTAACCCTGAAGTTTAGATCACATTGTAAAAATTTAGAACTTTTAAATCATCCATAAAAAAATATTACAAAAATTGTAGAATGTAAAAAAAGTACTTTTGACCGATGTCATTTTAATTTTGAGACTTCGAATAGCTGCATTTACCCAAAACATTTCATTTTTGATTTTGTATGTACAAAATGCGGCAACCTCCCGTTTTTCTATTTTTTCCTTAAATTTTTCACATAAATTTTACAATCAAATCCGTAGTTATTTACAAATCAATTAGAATTCAGCTTAAATCTACTAATCTATATATTTTAGCAAAAAGGTGTGGTTTTGTCAGTAGGTACTATTATCAAGGCAAAATACAAAACCGAATACATACAATCATTACTACATTTAATTAGGATCATTTTTAGGCTATAATTAACGTCTTTTATTGTTTGTTGTTATTATTTTATTACAAAGAGATAGACATTATTTCCGTTTACATGAAAATTGTAATTATTATTACTGCTTTCATGAAAAGCTTTTCAAAGCACATTTAATTATAAAAAATGTAACTTAATTTTACTGGTGGCTAAGCTTTTCTAAATCCATACACTTTACTTTTATTAGAATAAATTTTAATAATCGTGAGCCCATTTACAAAAATGAATAATTCCAGTCCAGTTCTGAATAATTTGAATTTTCTAAAATAGCTGCTCGAGTCAGTAAAAGTCAACACAAAGAATCTCACAGGTGGCAATCTTTATTGTATTTTAAAAAGGTTCGACTTAAAGTTGATAAAAATCACCTACGGATTTTTAACCTGCAGATAATAAAGCTTTTCCGATTGCCTTGAGAAATTTGAATATCTAATTGAATAAAACAATAACATTTTTTATATTTGCCTGCTCATACTGTTCGTTCAAGATCAAGAACACCTTAAGAGTAGGCTCCACGAGCCCCCTTCCCATCTTTAGAAATAAAAACACCCATTATTTTTCGTAGTCATTTAAGAAATCCCTTAAGATATCACTATCAAATTTAGAGGTATTATTACTTTATCATAATGAAATATATGAGAAAGTATTGTCTTTGAAGTTGTTTAGAAAAGCATCTGCTATTTTTAAAAATTGTTTTTAAATTTCTAGGTATATCAATTTTAAAGATGGGGAGGGGGAAGATGGTGGATTTCTTATTTTTAACCAAAAATAAGAAATGCTAACCGACCGGTTTTTGAAATATTTCAAAGAAATTTTCAAAAATTCAACCATCATCTAAAAAAATCTACTATTCTACTATTATATTATGTAGAAACTACTAACATTTTTGTAATATAGATCATGATTACAAAAAATGTAAATATGCAGTGATAAGAATTACAAAAATTTTAAACAAAGTAATTAGTTATGAAAATTACCATAAATAATCTAATGAGTAACAAATTAGATATGATATCATATTGACTACTTTTCACCACAAACACTCATTACAAAAACCAAGAGTTAATCTCATTTACTCACAAATGACATATAAAATTCTAAGAAACAAGGTTTGGTTCTGTGTATGTAGCATATTTGTAGTAATTTTCATTATTACATATTTCAATGCTTCAACCAAATTCTGTTTAGTTTAAAATATATTTGTATCTTTCATCAGTGGCGTATTTAGCGGTGGGCAAAGAGGCAATTGCCCCCAGGATTACTCGGATCGTATCTCTGAAGCCCTCCGTGATAAAAATAATGTTTATTACGCAGTTTTAAAATTTAAATAGTAAGCTTGAGATAAGTTTTGAACTTCTTTAATTTTTGGAATTTATCAGTTAGCTCTTTACCACTGACACACACGAATAGATTAACGAGATTACCAAAAATTAATCTGTTTCCACTCCTCCATAGGCATTTTTAAATACGCCACTGCCTTTCACTTTTTTTAGGTTGAAAAAGAATATTGATATACACACCTCAACATGGACGTCCAGTAGAGTGCCATCCAGCATAAAAATTTGAGCTACAACAGTTCGTCCTACTGTTGATGTTTTGCTCTTTGCTGGAGAAGCGTTGGTATTTTCTGAATCTACAGTCATTTTCTTTTCTTCTGGCAATCCAGCCTAACAATCTATAACAAAAATCTTAATATTAGTAAAATAATAATTAAGGACAAAGTGTTAATATTCTCAGGTTAGATTTGCGGTTTGGTAATAATTATTATTATAAAAAATGTTTATAGCAAAAATTGTAATTACAATACCATCATTGTCGTTTTATTCGATTTTTGATAAAAAAAAAGTAAAGTCAATAGCAAAACATGTAGTAGGTATAAAAGTGAAATATAAAATTAAACTTGAAAATTAATGGTTCCAACTAGAAGTCAATCCAATTTTTTACTTGACAAGAAGTCAAAAATAAAAATAACAACCCAACGCATTCTGGTACCAGCAGGACTCGAAGCCTCAAAACTATGGCGTAACATATGTAAGTCAAAAATTCAAATGTAGACCAAATTTAAAACCAAAAGGTAATCGGTTGTTTATTTTCAGACCCATGCATTCTGGTCTCCACTCCGAGAGATTCAGACGATTTCGTTCGTGGTCATGCCATGTTTTTACGAACGTGAAGGGCAAATCAGCTGTACGCATGGGCAGCATATCCAAATCCAAAAAAATTGACCTACCATGATTAGCAACGTTTTATTCCTAACTAAAGCAAAATTATCACCGCATTTTCAAGTTCCTTCCACATGAACTCATAGAAATTTTGGGAACTTAACCTCCGATAAATTGGACTAAGTTTGACCAGCACGACAAAACATAAAAACGATTTCTTGACACAAAACCGTTAAGAATGTTATATATTTGTCTAAATCGATTTTCCAAATCATTATCACAAAAAAGTGATGACATCGTCTGAACATGTCGTGAGTGAACTTGATCAGGTCATTAACAAAAAGTTATGAACAGTAACTGGAAAGCCCATACACCTGTATTTCTCAGCCAATAATGCAATCAATAATGCAGTATCATGTGCATTCAAATTACCTACATTATAATAATATGTTGTATGTACATATACAAAATGCATAATACGAATTATATAACATGGGTCAATACAATTTCGCTGAAATTATATTACGTAGGTAAACAATTTCTATCTTCTTATCAAAAAATTTTAATACTTCATGTATGGTCAACTAAGAAAATGTGGCTGATGTTTAAATAATACAAAAAAATATTTGTTAGAAACTGGACAATTTTACAGTTGTCGAGCCCGATGATGTAAAATAAAGTCAAAAACAACACGACACGGTAGTTTAATTAAAAACGTGGCGTTAGAATTAAGAATAACCCATAATTATTGTTAATAAACCTTAGTAATTCGAGTTAATTGTCGTTCATTTACTTCTAACAATTTTGAAATTGTTATCAGGGTGCGATCAAAATCCACGTACCTACCTACCTTCGTGTGCAATGGTTACGTTGTGTGTGTAGAGAGAAGAAATTCAAAAAAGTCGTCGATTTAATTCGATAAGGTGGGTTTAGTTTGGATAATATAAAAGTAAGGGTTACTGACCTGGAAGACTAACCATAACGCAGGTGCAAACGTACCTCAATGAATACATCCAACTTTAATTTTTTAATAAAAACACAAATGGGGTATGCATAACAATAAAAAATATATTATTATAAATTATATTCACAAATGTGTGTTTGTACCTTTGAATAACAATTCAAAGGATAGCGTTCACCCATAACGAGTCATTCAGTGAGAAATTACATTTTTCCTTTTAACCTCAGCTCGGCGAAGTTACCTGAATTTCGGTTTTTACACGTTTTTGTTAGAGTTCTAACAAGAGTCTCGAAAATAACGAAGATAAATGTGAAGTTTATATAATCTGATTGCTATTCTTGCTTGCAACTCAAACTTCAAATTGATAAATTGAAGGAAGTAGGAGGTAAACAATATGAACTGTGATGGTCAAAAAAATACATCTCTAAAATTATACCATGATTTCAGCAAATTTTCTTAAGTGAGGTTATACAATAATCCTTTTATATTACAAATTGATGAAAAATGAAACCGCGAATAAATTTATTCAATAATTTCTATACTGAAGGAAAACGATAATAATTACATTATAAAAACCTCGGAAGATATTTAACCATTTGATTAATTATTTCAATGAATATTGCATTGCTGAGGATTGAGCCAATTGATTCAAAAGGAAAAAGTATTTCGTGCAGTCCTCTCACGTGGTTCGAGTCAAAATACAGGTAAAACGGAAGCATTGTCTTATTTTTTAAAATTTTGAATTTAGCCCCACCCTCAATAAATATTATAACAGTATTAACATCTATTTATTACTGTAAATTCCATTTTAACACTGTAAGTCAAGGGTTACGTCATAATGTAATAATTTAAAGACTCCTATCAGTACATTTTAATGAACTACAATGAATGAATAATGCTTCCATTCCAAATATAGAAATTGCTTATATTTTACACTATCATAGATTTACTTTTTCAATGGTAATTTCTATTTTTAAACATTTAAATATTTTAAGGTACTAAACTAATGAAGAACCAAGAATGTTAATACCGATATAACTTGTTTTAAATGTTTTTCAATTTTTCTAATTTATTTTCTAGTTACTAATACAGAAACTACAACATATTTCATTTTGAAATTTCAAATTTTGAGTTCGATACCCAACGCTTCGTTTGTGTTATTACTAATCTAGCAGCCAAGAGCGTCTACGAAAGAGGAAACTCATCAAAAATTGGGTGTAAATTGTCATCCTCCATCAATCTTAAAAATTAAGTCTTACGAAATTTTCTTAAAAGGTGATTGTGTTATTCCTTTAAATCTTAAAGGTTGGTTCAATTTAGTTTTTCATGATTTCGAAATCTTTAGTATTTAAAATAGTGTTCATACTTGTATTGAACCTGAGGTGCAAAGAAGCTCACGTTCCAACGGACAAGATTACAAATTAAGCACTTTTTAAAAACTATGACTTGAAAAACAACCGCCTGCAAATTACAATTTGATCGATTTTTTTGATCAAAACCTCTTTCGATTGATACCAATTTCAGTCTTATCTCTTATAATAGCAAGCAGGAATTTAAAAAACTGATTTGCCATGTTATTTTCCTTTGTTCTGGTATGAGATGGGCCACCCGGTATATGTTTATTTATTGCGCAGCAGTGGGTTTTCGATTAACTGAAATACTACACATAAACGTAACTCTTTGAATTGGAGCTGTAAAATTATTACAATAGCCCACGCCCTTGGTTAACAGCATATTATTTCAACTCCGAAACTTCCTCTACATTGAAAAAATACCATAAAATTTCTCAAAAATCGTTAATAATACTTTTGATATTCAACATTGTTTGTTAAAATTAGGTATGTTCCCTGCTACGAGGGCGGTTTGATAAGTCGGTGACTTTTTTAGAGATATCCCTAAGATAATATATCTGTTAGATAAATTAACGAAGTAGCCAATCATATTTTTGATTGTTTTGTTTTGCTACTGTCTGATTGGTACATATTTTGATTGTTTTGTTTTGCTGCTGTCTGATTGGTTACTTCGTTAATTTATCTAACAGATAGATTATCTTAGGGATATCTCTAGGAGAAGAAATCGGGCATTAATCCAGCGGTTTTCCAATTTTTTTATCCTTTCCAAATAATACGATTTCCCGAAGCCCTCAAAATAGGCGTTTGTTTCAGTGATAACCTCTTCATTTGACCCAAATCTCTTACCGCCGAGCCAATTCTTCAGATTTGGAAACGGGAAATAGTCGCAGGGGGCTAAATCTGGAGAATATGCTGGATAAGGAAGCAATTTGTAGCCCAATTCATGAAATTTTGCCATGGAGATAATACACGTGTGCGCCCCGTGCATTGTCCTAGTGAAAGAAGACTTTTTTCTTCGTCAAATGCGGTCGTTTTTGCTTTAAATCAATGTCGAATCTGTCCAACAGCTCTGAATAATATTTTCCGGTGATCGTTTTACCATTTTCACCCAAAAACTGTCGCCATAACCTTGTTAGCCAACAGACCCACCTTGGCCTTCTGTGGTGCGCGTTCACCCGGATAAGTCCACTGCTTTGACTGTTCCTTGGTCTCTAATGAGAGAACCTTCATTCTCCAATCATGCACTATTATTTCATGGATTTTATCGACGATTTCTGGCGTGACGACCCTTTTGGGCAACCCAAACGTTGTGCTGGTACGGAATTTAGTAAACCACTTCTTAATCATTGAAATTGATGGTGCAGAGTTCCCATAATATTTCCTTGCTTTCTTTGACGGTAGTCTATTGACAGATGGTAGTTCACAGGAGCAGTGTTGAATATGAAGTTACAATGGGGGAAATTCAAAAAGATACTGACTTATCAAACCGCCCTCGTATGTTGAGAAGCAGAACCTAATTTGGATTTATACAAGGTTCGATGAGTCTCATACCAACAAAGACATGGAGAGGACCAATATAACAGGTCCTCCTCTCATCCCTACACCCAATGAATATCATATAAAAAAATTTTTATTGAAATTTACTAGAAAAGCTATGATCAGATCCACGCTCAATGGGAATCCTGTGAATAGCTATTATGAGTTGCATCAAGATAATAAGTTTATTAATTCAACAATGGGGACGAGGGCACGAGTTTATCATCATTAATTGAATAACCCATATGAAGATGTTGTTTTAAGAAAACTGAATAAATCGTATAGAAAAATATGTTCTGGTCTACTAATAGTCTGAAACTGAATGAATCAGTGTTTAGCCACCACTGTGCTTAACCTTTGTAAGAGTTTTCACTTTTTAAAAACTTTATTTAATTTCATTTGGATGTTTGTTTTGTACTCAATTTTTCAATCGCTATCAAATGAACAAAGCTTTGAAATTTGCCTCTGAAAACGTATCACAAAACAGTCATTTCTTTTCAAATATAAAAAAAGTAGATCGCCACCACGTTGCATTCGAAACACTGCAAAAATTATAATCAAAAATTTTAAATTATGAATTATTTTAACTATTTTATTTCGTTTTTAAGTTCACACCGACATAATTATTCTTTTTTATACTTATTTAAATGCAACTTGAGCCTTTCAGGTCCTAGGTGTGCACTAATAGACGATTTCAGTTTATTTTCAATCATAAGGGTTCGTCAAGTAAAAAACAATTATACGGTCGATTATAAAATCTGTTCAAAACGGAAGGATAGCATAGCAGAAATATTCTAAAATCAGATAATATTATGTATCCCCAGGTTTAATTATTTTATCATTGCTTTTGCTGGGTAGGTAAATCCTTGTGAATCTCGACTTGCACAAGATACTACATACAGTGACTAAAAAGTCTCCGTACGACACTATTCTAACAATTTAAATTACAATTACTCCGTTTTTACCATTATTTTTGTTATGAAATATGATAAAATATAAATATTGACATTCATGCATTAGTTTTAAGAAAAATTTTAAAAATTTACTAAAATCCGTCTGTAAGCAAGAAAAATTTAAACAAACTGCCATAATCTGTCTATAAAAAGTCTCCGTACGATGATGCATATAGAAAATGTTTCCCTTTGTAGACGCACGATAAGCACTTTTATTTTTAAATTGCAACGTTTTACAATACATTGCAATGTTACTATTACATTACGCAATTAATTTTTTTAGGTTTTAGTTACGGTGACCGTGTTTCAAGGGCAATAACAAAAATGAGCAAAGAAATTTTCTTCGAGGTGCGACAAACAATAATTAAATTGTATTGTGAAGGCATATCAATTCGCGAGATCGGGGAAATTATCGGGAAACCTAATTTAAGTGTTCAATACATCATTAAAAATTATGGAAACAAAGGTTTCTTGAAAAGTAAGCCCGTTCTGGACGCCCCAGGATACTAAATAATATTATGAATCGTGCTATTATATGCAAAGTGAGGAAAAACCCCAGAATAAGTGCTACAAAAATTGGGGATGAAGTACGTAATAAACTTTATATAGACAGACAATCAGAAATTTGCTCAGAAAAGACAATTTTAATGACCGGGTTGCTAGATGTAGCCTCTAATTTCAAAAGTTAATAAAAGTAAAAGATTCAAATTTGCAATAGAACACAGAAACAAAGAAAAAATAAAGAAAAAAATGAAAAAAGTTCTGGAATTGAGTGATTTTTACAGACGAGAGTAAGTTTAATATTTTCGGTTCTGATGGAAGAAAAAAATTGTGACGAAAACCAAACGAAGCGCTTAATATGAAAAACGTTATTCCCACAGTGTTTTACTTTGGAGTCTATTGCAGCGTCGGGTGTGGGAAAATTATATTTTATTGATTCCATAATGGACAAGTGGGTATATTTAGATATTTTAAACACTAATTTAAAATACAGCCCAATCAAAATTTAAACTTTCTAAACAATTTTATCTTCCAACAAGACCAAGTTCGTATACATACGTCAATGATTGTTAAAGAATAGCTCCTTTATCATGTGCCCAAACAATTGCATTCACCCCCCCAAAGTCCCTACTTGAATCCCATCGAGCACCTGTGGGATGAATTAAACCGCAGAATTCGTAAACACGATATTACGAACAAAAATACTCTTAAGAGGGTATTACAGGAAGAATGGGACAAAATTGGGTCAGATATGACAACAAATTTAGTGGAGTCAATGCCAAGACGTGTGGGGGCAGTGATTAAAGCTAAAGGGTTTTGTACAAAATATTAAATATTAACATAAACATTTCTATGCCTATTTTTAAGTACCGTACGGAGACTTTTAGTAGATTTTTGTAGATAGATTATGGCAGTTTGTTTACATTTTTCTTTCTTACGAACGGATTTTCGTAAATTTTTAAAAAAATTTTTAAACTAATGTGAAAAGTACATATTTATATTTTATCGAATTTCATAAAAAATAATATTAAAAACGGAGTAATTGTCATTTAAATTGCTAGAATGGTATCGTACGGAGACTTTTTAGTCACTGTAGATGCAATGCTGCAATCATGGTGCATTATGTAATAATATAAATAATAATGGCATTATTTATGTATGTATATCTATCTGAGAGTTTTATAAATTAATGTTGCAGTGGGTACTCTAATCTTAACGCTCGTAATCAAATTCTGTAGTGTAAACGTAGATATTTAAATTTAATGGGTGTTGGCTAAATCAACAAAGTATCGATAGATATCAACCTCTAGTGATTACAAAATTCAATTTTTGAAACTGGAAATTACACTAGGAAACCATCACGTCAATTTGCACAGTCGCCGAAAGACAGCATAAATTAACCTAAATCGAGCTATTGTCAACTTGAACTAAATCTGACCAGGGCACCGGCTCCCAATAAATTGGAGCACGACCTAATTTAATGTTTTCCGCAAAGTTGAATAAATTATAATTGAATCATTGGGTTTCCGAACTTGGAAATAGGTTTTTATGAAAAATCGAAAATGTCGTCGACACATTCACGCGATACATCTTTGTCGATTATACGGCAGGCGCTTCGTTTCACGTAGCATTTTAAAATTTTTTTTTGCCTAAAAATAACAAACACGAAGATTGTAAAAAAACAAATTCACAGTATCCGGTTTCCGGTTAAAAAGAGTTAACCGGTGAAATAGCATCCAGGTTACGGCTACGGGTCGCAAAAGAAAAGACCTCCACGATAACAAATTATAATAATTTAATACAACTTGCAATCACAATGAAAATAAGATATTTTTAGAAATTAAGTCATTTAATTTAAAATGTTGCTAAAATTTAATTGAAGTTAGAATTTATAAAATCATTGTTGGTTACATTATGGACGGGATAATGAACCCAAATTTGGGGTCGATTTTTCTCATTAAGCACATAAAATAATTTTAAATAATAATTATTGCAATTTTATAACCCAACAGGCAGAAAATTACAATCGACCTGAAAAAGTATAAAAATCGATTAGTTTCCCAATTTTGAAACAATTAACATGTAAACAAACGAATAAAACAAGTGCGATGGCTTTACCTGAATTCGTTAAATTTTAACTACCTAAGCCCAACCTGTTGATAATGATATCATCCGAAAAGAATTTCTAGACAATTTTTTCAAGCCGAAATTAACATAAACAGATACACAAACTAACTTAAACTTGGTCGTTTTTTACAATATAAAAAACTAAATTCAAATTGTACTGGTTGCACTGCAATATTACACAGGTAACCTAATTTTTATAAAAAAAAAAAAATATTACCCGCGTCGTGATTCTCAAATAGATTACTAAATTTTAAGTGCGGATTACGCTTACCTTATCAGCAAATGTTGATATCCATTAAATTTTAATATACAAATTGTTTAATCAACGGCACACACATACACAGCGAACTGGGATGGGCCACTATAAACAACAAACTAACGCGGAACGAACTACCCGAACTGTCACTTGGTTGGCACCTTAAATTTTTGTTCTACTTTTTTAAAATTGATTTTTAGCAATCGTTACACATTTAGATGGATAGATTAAAGGCGAGACTTTAACGTCCTAAGGTTTAAAACAGCATAAATAAATTAATTTTAGCCGTTTGCAACCGGTTTAAAAGGTACTGCTTCTTCTTTAACTAATTTCGCGTAGGTATACAAGATGGTGGCCAGGCATTTAAAATATTACGTCATCGGTATACATAGCTGTCACGCCCCGTACGCGACGATTTAAATCTTTCAAATTTTAATTATCGCTGTTAGTATATCTTTCGTTATCAATAAAAACAAAATTCGTTTTAAATTGCAAAACTTCTATACGATCAAATATTGAGATTGTTGTAACTTAGTATAAGGTTCACACGCAATTCCAACTGCATTTTTCAAATTATTGAAGAGGAAAGGACGCCGGAAAGTGACCCCCCCCCACCTTATTAATAATTCATTTTCAATCTTCGATATGGTAAGACAAGGTAATTAAAATTAGGATGTATAAAAAATACTCGAGAACAGGGCCGGATTAAGCTTTTTGGGGCCTTAGACATATTTTTTTCAAGTCCTTGGAAGAATCGTAACGATTTTTCAACTGACTGACTCCAACCTGGAAATGAGAATTGTCGTCGAAAATTAGGTTTTACAAAATTGTTTTTCATTTGGAAAGAAACAATAGTATAGCAATTCATTGCCCAATAAGAGGTACTATAAAAGAGCTTTGGAATCGGTTGGATACTCTAAAATTAAATTAGTGAAATTTTCACTAATTCAGCTAGTGAAAATTTTTCACTGTAAAGTTAGTTATTTTACTTGATTAATTAGTGAATTTTTCACTACCGCAATTAGTAACTTTAAATTTCATTAATTCTAAAGTCGTTTTTATCAATTAGTAGTTACTTTATCACTAATTCGACTAGTGGTTTCAGAATTCACTAATTACGCAGTTGTTCTTACTCATTTGTCAGTGATTTTGTCACTAATTGTATTAATGACTTCAATCTTCACTAATTTAATAGTGATTGTTATGAAATCATAAAGGAATAATGCACTAATGTTATTTGTGATTTGGTTTTTTACTAATTTAGAAGTGCTTCCACTTAATTTATTAGTGGAATTTTCACTTATTTTCTAGTATTATTTGATATCGCTAATTACAAGTTGAAAACTACAATATAATCAATATCGGTAAAAAACGATAAAACAAGTTATAATTAACTTTATAATTTAAAGCTTCTCTGACGGTTGCTTTAAACTAAATAATGAAAATGTAATTGCATGTAGAAAACGCATCGTACACAATTATTCATAATATTATGTAGTAGTATGTATACATTACAAGACTTACAAACTTTGCAAGTGGCATGGCGGCGCGATTCATGCAGATATTAATTCTACTTGCAGATAAAAACTATTAAATTACAGTCGTTAGAATTTTACGCATGAAGCAAAAAATTGAATTTGTATTATTTTAAAAGACGCAAATTGAATTATGTGACGCATATAAGATTTTCGGTCCTATATTCGTGTTATTAAGCAAATCGAATCGACGCAAATCGATGCGACGCAAAACGAGACCCTGGTGTACATGTGTCACTATTTACTTCAAGGTTGCTATATCATAAATCATAAGATTATGTAGCCGGCATGCTGTTCTGCTTTCTTCCGTTCAAGAAATTCGACACTAAAATAAACACTTTTGGATACAATATTCTGTTAAACAGTCTCATGTCGTATAAGTTTTCCTTTTATTTTGAGTATGCTTTTGTATAAACAGAGACATAAACAGTGTAGTATCAGAATATTGTAGTCTTATGACCTACGATCCTTTCGTTACTTCAACAGTTTTAAGTGATCTTTCGTGCAAGTAAGACGGTCAAAATTGAGTTTAAAAATTTAAAGTTTAAGTTTAAGTTTAAATATTTATCCGGGGTAAGTGCATTTTTTTTATTGATTAAACTGCAATTTTTTCAAGAATACATTTGTTCGTTTGTATTATTCTAATTTCATTGTTATTGTATTACAGGAAAATAATTGATTGAAATAACTGATATGGAGGAATATGCTAAATTAACTGTTGAAGAATTATGTTCAAAATTAGAATCAGTTGTGACCGAAGAGACTATAACAGTTTTTAAAAGTGAGTAAAAACTATACAATTTTTATACGCGATTTAATATAAAATTCATGATACAACCTATCAACAATATTTATAAGTGAATTTTGAAAGTATTAAGTGTTTTTATATTATAATTATGCCGCGATTCAACTGCTATCTTTGTCAATACAAAATACAAGGAGCTTTAACCGACTTAACTAATCATTTTGTTATGGTCCATGGACTGACTGTCCATCGGGGTGTTGGAAATGATGGGTTTGAATGTGGCCAAGATGGATGCCGCCGTAGATTTTCACTTTATTCTTCTTTCACAAGACACATAAAAAGGGCTCATTTAGACTATATACGAAACGACGCTGAAGAACATAATATTGAAGAGATAGTTTTAAACAATAATATTGTTAATAATGATAATCATGAAGAAGTAAATAACGCTAATAACTACAACAACAATAATGACAACAATAATGACAACAATAATGACAACAACAATGACAACAACAATGACAACAACATCAATGACAATTATAATTTTGACTTGAGGACTTACATAATTAGAATGATCGCGAGGTTTCAATGTAAAGGAAATATGACTACAAGAACTATAATAGAAATTTTAGATGAATATGAAGAACTATTGCTCCACACCCGGGATTTTTTAAGAAATAAAGTCTCCAATTTTTTTACTCGGCGGGGATTAAATGATGAAGATGCAAATAATGTTTTGATGGCATTTGATTTTAACAACCCATTCGATGGATTGAGAACGCTTAATAATCAAATTGATGCTTTAAAGACTCATTGCCAATACATTGATCCGGAAGAAATCAAGTGAACGAGAGAATAGTTTAAAAAATAATTTTAACGATGACACATGTACTTCCGTAGTAACGTATAGTAATGCTGCTACTACTAGTTATGTAATGGATGATGATTGAAGCTAATAAAATTTGATGAAATTAATGTATTGTTTTCCTTTTGATTAAAAAAAATGTTTTTATTTCAATACAACTTTTAACTGGAGAATTAGTGAATTCTGATAGTTCATAATGATTAATGAAATAGTGAATTCTCTTAATGTAAATAATGGCTTTCACTATTTCTGTCAATAGTTTTAAGTAACTAATTAATTAGTGAATAGCAATGTCACTATTAAATTAGTCAATATTACTTTGACTTATGAATTAGTGATTTTATTTTTCACTTATAAATTAGTGAAATATACTTCAATTTGGTAATCAGTGAATTTCATTTTCACTGATGAATTAGTCTTTTCTTTTTAACTGAATCATTTAGTGAATTTTCACTAATTCTAAGTTGCTCGAATTAACTGTTTGAATTAGTGAAATTTCACTGTGATTTAGTGAAATTTCACTAATTTTATTTTAGAGAGTAGTTTAAAAATCGAGCAATTCAACAACGTATATTTACAATGAAGTGTACCCAGATCATAAGTACTATTCTGGCGCATTGAATTTAAAAGATTGAATTGGAGAGAATCGGTTGGGTATAGCAATCAACTCGAGTTTTTGAACTTTTTGACCAACCCGATCGTTAAGTCAATTGCGTTTGTCTAGCTATGAAAAATTTACCCCACGTTGTGAAGTTAATCTAATTTGCGAATATAAATGCAATCTGCGAGACAAAGCTGAAAGAGAAGATTTGAGTTGAACATTGGTTGATATAACAATCTTACGTTAATCGATACAAAAAACTTACTTCATTTTGGCATTATTAAGTTGACAAGTATAGTTACGGAATAACCACCGACCTCATTCCGCATTCTCCACAATTTCTTTTAAACCCGACCTGATCTTCAACCACCTAATACAAGCGGCTTTCGACAACCTAGGAGTACGGTGGATTTCATCTCAAAACGCCGAAAACAAAAACACCGAAGGTAATACTAATCCAAACAAGACACTACTACTTTTTGACGTAGGTGTTGACTGATGCCCGATTGGTTATCTTCAAGTTAGAACCTTAGGTTAAATTTACGAAATAACCAATCAGACGACAACAAACTAATAAATCAATCATCTCATTGGTTATTCCGTCAATTTAACCTAAAGTTTGAAGTTAACTATGCGTGAAAAAATCGGGCATGAGTGAAGTACGCCTTCTGTCACTTGTAGTAAATAATTTTTTCGTTATTAACCTGAGGTGAATAATGAACAAATGTGCATTTTTTGAAAATTTCGCTACAGCTTAAAAGAAAATTTAAGAATAAAACGAATTAATATAATAAAAAAATGTTATTCATATTATTTAAATCATTAAAGTCGGTCTTTAAATAAGATCAATTCAATATTCAAAATGTTGGTTATATTTGAATTTTATGACGTTTGACTGTTTTTATGTCAAAATTATTTAAAAAATTTCGAGAAAGTGTCAACATTAAAACAAAACACTGTCATTAGTTTTATAAGTAGTGGAAAAAATTGTATATAAACCACGGTTGTGAAGCTAGGTATATAATATACTATATTTAAAAATAATAAAGCACGACTTTTTAGTTGCCTTGGTACTTTTAGGTACAAGGCAGGCATCGCCCAACTCCGACAAAAAGTCAAAATAAATGTTTAGGAAGCTGTTCGAATTCCCGGAACGGGAATTTTACCATTTTTGGTTATGAAAGATGACGGTCTAAATAGCGTATAAAAAATAAGTTGCGGTCGGTTCACACATTTAAAAAAAAATGGCTTTAAAAATTAATTTGGAATGCAATTTTGTCATTGGGTCTTTGGAACTGTAACCCCGCCCATCAAAATTAAAATATGTTGTGAGGACAGTAAAGATACCAGAATTTTGTTTTTTACAACGAATTATAAAGGATGAGGATTTAATTAACTAATAAAAAAATTAAATTTGTGTTCGGACAACAAATTTCGGAAAAAATTCACTTTTTGTGTAAATCCGACTCTTGACGTAGTTGCGTTTATCAAACCCGCTTGTAGCGCCCGGAGCGAACGCTTTACTTACTAAAAACATCCCCCAAGTACCTCCAATTGGAAAAGTATGGATGTTGACGCGACAGATCTCAGGGAGCGACTGGTATCTCCCCACCACTAGTCACTGTCAATCCAGGCACAGCACAAGGACCGTCTACACAATGTTTCCTATATTTGATGTTTTATTACACAATAATACACTTACATGTATTTCTTATGGAAAATTGCAATTTTCAAAATTAAATTGTGGCCTTATTACAAGTCCAACAACTTTCATCCTCACCTTAAAGAGCTTGTATTTTTCTGTTCTTTTGTTTGGTAAAGCCATTTCTATAGGAAAAAGTGTATTTTCGATTCCGGGAATTCGAACTCGACCCAAATGTTCTGGAGAGAAAACAAAAGAACATCATGTTCTTTCTCTCGCCCTGTGTATACAATATATACACCTGGCTCGACCAGCTCTCGGATTTGCTTGGTCCATCAAATAAATGCTTCACTATATAAAGACCAGTTCCCAGTTGTATAACAGAAGTTAATCCCCATATTAGGTTGATCCGTGGATCAAGTTCGTTGATTGATTGAAAATTTAAAAAGCAATCAATCAAAATCAAGCCTCCAAATCAGATTTTCAAAAAATAAGCGATATTTCACTCCCATTTCCGCAAGTCCTTACCTTCAAAGGGCGAAATGGTACCCACCCATCACCACGACTTTTTAAACTCTTCTTCTCACCGAAGAGGACTTGTAGGTCGACCTCGATGCAAAATCAGCGCCGGGGTCGCGCCGCAAGTTTAGAAAATCCGAAAACCTAACCCGTGACCGTCCCAACACATCAGCCAATATTACAAACAAGGGTGATCAATCACATTTCAGCATGTGATCGGGCACCCTTCTCTTGTAGCGATATATCCAAAGGTATCTACTTCCGTGCAACTCACGGGCATGCGTAACCACTTTTTTCAATGTTCATCAAAGATGAAGGACTACGCTGCAACATTTCCCGATGATGATTGCTACATTGACGCGTTGACATATTTCTTCTCCACATAGATAGGTGTTCCATACTTTGCTGAGTAGAAAGATCTAGGGGGATATTTTAGCAAATACATACTATAGGTGATAGTATAGATATAGTATTTGTTTTTAGTTAGTAAAGCGTTTGTCAAAACGCCTCGTAGCGGAGGGTCGGTTTTGACTAACGCAACCACGGCAAATCTCGGATTGACCCTAAAAAATACGCTACATTATATTTTTTTAATAAATGTTCTTAGAACGTCGCTATTTAATATTTTATATAAATTACAGCATTCTCTTACACATACGTGTTGGCTGGATCAAAAAAATTGTTAAAATACATTATATTCGCTGTAATACGTCCGTAAAACTCAATACTAAATAATCAAAACTCATGCAAACAATGGATAAAACTTCATCCTGATGTTCTCATTTTTCAGTGTTCTCTTTTGTCGAGGTTCTGTTATTTCAGTGTTTTCTTTTTTCTTCGTTCCATTTTATCGTTACTCTGATTTTTCATTGTTGTTCTGTTCTTTCATGTTCTATTCTATTATGGAATCATAGGAAAGTCGTCTACTTTAAAATCAAATTCTTCAATAATTAATCAATATTTTAAGTTCCTCCTCACCTCAATAGACTTATTTTAACGTTATCCAATTAATTAAAAACAAATTTACTAAAATCTCTCAAGACAAACAAGTCCTGTCAATGAATTGCAACCGAAAATTATGATGGAACGAGTGAAACCTAGTTGGTGGCGTAACTATGCCAATGCAGTGGCATTGGTGTCGTCGATGAAGAAGGCCTCTAAACTTTGGAAGATTTTTCATCTAAAAAGATGTTTCAAAGCGTTTTTTTTTAATTTTATATTTTTGTACGATGTACACATGTGTAAAACTAAGTTAAAGCTAATAAAAGCATAATTAATTTATAATTTTTTGTATCGGTACTTCTTGACCCATATCTACAATATATTTATAGCAATACTTCAGGTTACGAACACCTCTAGTCTCTGACAAATCAGCTCATAATTAAAATTTGTTCAAAATTTTGATTGTGAGCCGATTTGTTAGTGACTAAAATGTTCAACCAGTACCACTGTATATACAAATAGAAGAACCGTTGGATCCACGTTTCCATTGAGGCATACCTACTGCAGTTATGCCTATCTTTTTATACAGGATGTCCCCAAGACTATGGAGAATCTTCAAAATGGTAATTAATAAGAGATTCTTTTTCAGTTTTACAGCTGATGAATACATAGAATTTTTAGACGAACTTCCATTGTTTCTAGGCGATGTTCCACTAGCATCAAAACAAAGAATATGGTTCCAGTACGATAGTACGCCTAGTACAGAATTTTTAAAGCATTCCTATACAGAAAAATATAGGAAGAGAGGATTTATGAATTGGTCAATATGATTTCCGATTTAAATTCTCTTGGATTATTTTTGGAATGTCCAGTTTTAATAAAAAAACCCATTTTAGATGTGATAATATCGACACCCTCAACGAAGAAGGACGTAACTCAAAGTTACGTCAAATTTAAGTTATGTGCATTTCTGTATCAGGAAAAAAGGCAAATGAGGAAAATAAAGCCAACAACAATTTAAAAGATGCTTCCACCCATTTATAATAAATTTACGCTTAAAATAATACTTCTAAAATTTTAAACTTTCAAATGGCTCTCCTGAAAAATTGCTAAAAGTGGGTTACGTCCTTCTTCGTTGGGGGTGTCGATATGAACTATTTGGTGTAAAATAACGGAAACCAACTAAACTGTCATGAAATATAACACAGAAGTTATCAAAACAATGTTTGTCAGTTAACAAAATCAAATTTGTTGATGCTAACCCAATTTGGTTCGCATATTCTCGTACATAGGATTTCAAACTTACAAAACCGGTCCCCGGACGTTGGCAATTCAACTTGGGCGAAGCCAAAATGAATTTACCAGGAATTATAATTCATGGGGTGGTTTTCCATTGCCTTCCTCATAGTCCACTGATCAATATTGGACTTTTTGATCACAGCAGTATATCTAACGCCAGCAGGGTTCCAACCGTGAGATTACGTTTCTTAATCGACCCATGTATGCTTTTGACTATACTGCTGTCTACAAAACCAATATGTACAAATAATTTTGCCTGTTTGCACCACTTATGCTTAAAACTCTTAAATCTTATTTTCACCAATAGGAAAACGACGTAAGTACCACATAACATTCTTAATGTATGTAGTGCAAACAGGTCTAAGGACCTTTATTTTGTTATTCAATGCAAAATTAAAATATTACTATTTCTTAATCAACTCTAGGCACATTCATCAAAGTTACAAAAAAAGGGAAAGTGTTCACTAACGTAATCAGTAAAACTCGATTAGTTGAATGTAAATTACATTTATTTTGTTAACGAATTTACAAAAATACCTCAAACTTATGCGTCAGCAATGGTTACTTCAACTTCTACACCAGGTTCAATAGAAATTGATGTAATTTGCTTGACAATTTCAGATGGAGAATGAAGATCGATGACACGTTTATGGATCCTCATTTGGAATCGATCCCAAGTTTTTGAACCTTCACCACAAGGTGTCTTACGCGTGGTAATACGTAAAGTCTTGGTAGGCATACGCACTGGTCCTTTCACGCGCAACTTTTGTTTCTTTGCGCCCGAAATAAGATCGGCGCATACCTTTTCCAAGGAACGCACATTGCGTGAGGTTAAGGTAATGCGGATACGATGGATTGGTGCTGCCTCTTGTCCGGGCTTATCGGCATTGACTTCCTTAACTGCAGACTACAAAATAAAATGCATTAATGATATTGCTGGTAATAAAATGGCGATAACAGCAAACAAAATTTAGGTAGCTAACCTAAAAACCCACGTGTTGAGGCTTCAGTGAAATTACAAAAAAACTTAAAAAGGCTAGTTAAGTTTTATAAAGCAACTCAAATTTAAACTTACCATGATGTTTTATATAAAATTTACTGGTCGAGATAGTTATTTCAACAGATAAATAAACCAGCGCTGAACCAGTAACACTAAACAAGAAGTGTAACGGAATGGACGTGTTAAATCTTGCGTTTCGGTTTGTCGAACGGTGATACCAACAACACAAAATTTTCTAAAATATGCGGCAATTTTAAATTTTACACAGTAAAAGAACAGCTTACGAAAATTTTGTTTTGAAAAAAATCCTTTTTTCACACCACGATGAAAATATAAACAGAATATAACAGAAAGGAAGTTAAACATTTTTATAAAAAAAATTATGATTGATTTCACGCAACCATAAATCCCTCCCCCCATCTTTCTTTAAAATTGATTAAAATTAAATTGAGAAATTAAAAAATTATGTTTTATAAGCTTGGGACTCAAAGAGTTACATGACTATGAAAAATAAAAAGTTGTATTTTTAAATTTCCAATTATAATATTAATTTTAAAGAAAGGTGGGGAGGGGGGGAGAACTCATGGAACCTACCCTTAACAGGATTTTAAATTTTGGTAACCAATAGAAAACGTGTGGTAGTATTATCAAGACAATAGAAACTTCGTGTTAATTTTAACAGCTTGTTAAAACTGTTACGAAATTGGGAATTAGCACATCAACTGAGGGCACGTAACGATGGCGGTCCTCTCGAGTTAATGAATTGATTCAGAAGCATATCAGATTTAAAACAATAAATTAATATGTTTCTTTTATAAAAAAATTAAATTTTATTACCGACAAAACTGACTGGCTCCGGTGATCTCAACACCAAAGTTGACCCTTGATTTCGGACGTGATAACTATTTCATCATCATCATCATCGTGCAGCTCTACAACCCTGGGTGGGTCTTGGCTGACCCACTTCCAATAACTATTTGGAAATTTTAAATTACCCCATAGAGAAGAAGAAATTTGTCCCTCTCAGTAGGCGTTGGGTAAACGAATTAACGAAATTCCTGCAATAAACTTGGGAATACTATCATAGTTTTGGATTGGTCTGATCTCGCATCGATCATAATTAACAATGAAAAAGGAGGCTGCTTTCCTTGTCGAAACGACGAAAGAACAGCCGTTCAGGGAAATTTTAAAGATTAAGATAAAAGCTCAAGAGGACAAAAGCCTGGAAATTATAACAAAGATTAAAATAACCCAAAAGGGGGATGGCTTCATTGAAACAGAGAAAGAAGGGTTCGTAATCCTCCATTCCCTCGAGCCAACACATCAAGGCATGCAGATGGTTTAAGGATGGATGAAAGTAGCGCGAAACAAATTCTATATGTTGGAATTGTAAATTGCACAGAAATGTGCAAGGGGGCAACTCTATTATTTAGATAGAGTAGCTGTGGAGAGAAACCGCAGCCCGAAAACCTTTGTTGTTAAGCTAGTGATGTTTAGAAGTCCATACATTTTCTTCTATTTTTGAGAGACTAAACTTGAAATGTTTGAGAGCTTTTTAAAAGTTCCGGGCCAGAGGGGTTACCCCCCCTCCACTCGTCGTGAAGAATGGGACGATGAAGAAATGTCGAAAAATGATATCACGCCCACCCAGGTACATTGTACATTACGGGGGGATTATTGTGCGGTTCTCATTGTGAATTAAATATTTAACAAAAACAGTGCGTCCGAAAATTGAGTATACTCCTCAAAATCCCATGTTCCCCAATTTCGAAATTTCTTTTTAATTACTATCGCAATCTTTCTTGCAGTATTACATTCAAAAAGTAATTCATAGGTTTTAATATTACTAATATAGCAAGAAATAGGGGAAACCCCGATAATACGTGTTAAAATAAATAAGCGTACATATACGATTTCCATTTTTAATGATGCAGTTAAATGCAATAATTCATTTTATGTACATGTGTTACTTCATTTACATATTTTCTCCTGCAAAAGAGTATTTCTTTTATTTGAACTTATTCATTTAGTTAGTTGTTAGTGTTTCTATCGACATTGTGCGTTTTTAATGTAAGATATCTTAAATATTAGTAACAAAATAAATACAAAAGAAAGAGAAAGCGACATATCCACACGAAAAATTATTATAAAATCCATTCGTGAAAGAATCTACGCCAAGTTGGACAAATAGTTGGCAGATCACATGCTACCATACAGAAAATTATAAAATACTGAAAGTTTACAAAATAAACCGGCTCATAGGCGTAAGAAATTAACTGTGGCTGAGGAAAATTTTATTGGAAGACAAATCCAGAAAGAAGCGAAAAATAGTGTGCCAAAATTCACAGAAGTATCCTAGATGATTAGTAAACCAATTTCTACAGAACTTATTCGACAGGTGCTTTGGTCTCAATTGGCGAGGGTATAATGGCCGCATTACTAGAAAGAAACCTTTCATTTCTAAAATCAATCAGTTAAAACTTTTAGAATTCGCTAAAACTTATTTTAATAAAGATACAGAGTTCTGGGAGAGCGTTATTTTCAGTGACGGGAGTAAGATCAATTTATTTGGTTCTGATGGGAAGCAAATAGTTTGGATACTTCGAAACATACAGTTGAATAAAGAAACATCCCCACGGTCACCCGATCTAATCCCAATTGAACATTTGTGGGAAGAACCAGTCCAAAAACTGAAAAACAGTAACTCTAGTAATACAACTCAATTAAAATCCAAAATCCTTCAAGAATGGAACAAAATTTCTTTTGAAGTGATAAAAAAAACTAGTGCATTCTATTTCAACACGATTACAAGCCGTTATAGAATCAAAAGGATACCGAACAAAATATTAAGGTAATTTTTAAATATTCTTCTTCCTTTCAGGGCTTTGCCTGTTCCGACTTCATAAGTCTCGCCATCTTTTTCTCGGTAGCCCAACATCTCTTGTCTCTTTGTGATTGTAAGAGTATTTTCTTTGGAATTCTTTTCTTCCATTCTACTTAAGTGTGATTTCCAACCCTCTCTATTTTCTAAAATTCTTGAAAGAATTTAAAATTTTTAATTATTAATTTAGGTAATATTTTCTTCTTAAATTAGGACTAGGTCCTGTAATACGTAACAGTAACCTCGACAAAGATCCAAAGCTACTGCTGGTACTGTGAGCATATTATTTTTTGGTAATATTTTGTTAGTTATAATATTATAAAACTTCGAGTGCACGCTCAATTTTCTGACATCCAATATTGGTGGTTTTTCTTAATTCATGCTATAATTATTGATAATGTAAAATAAAATTATTAATTTACTTTGAATATAATACTACAATAAAAACTCGAAATAGTAATTATGAAGAAATCGAATTTATACCAAAACCTAAATATAGGGCAAACATTGTGGGAATTCGAGGTTTATGCTCATTTTTGGAGGGAGGCACTGTATGTAAGGGAATTTTCTGTCCACTTTCATGCTTATATGCGATTGATATGTAGGTAAATAAAAAATAGGTTTCTACCTAGGTCAGTTTATGAGCTATAAAAGGAGTGCAGGGAACATTTCAGTTTCAAAATTTTATTCAAGGAATAATATTATTGAATTCTTGATGATAGTTGTATCAAGATCAATAGTTAACTCCTTTTTATACAATTAAAAAAGGTCTATATTGACTGAACCTTGACCATTGCCAATGCCAAGGGGGGGCAGGCTTTGGAAAATGACCTTTCGGTCATTTTCAATATTGATGGACTTCTTATAATTTCAGCCGTAATTAAATCAGATCATGTTTTTATAAACATTTTCTTTTTATGGCGGCGTCCTTGACCACAGCTGACCCGTAGCGAGCAAAAACCTTTGAAAGAGTGAGAACTATTTTAAAAGGGAATATATTTTTTAGTTTGTAGATCCAAAATTAAATCCGCCCACTGTAATATCACTCGGCATTTCCAAAAAAACTTGACTATTAGGTAATTCTAACTTTGTAAGCAAAGATGGTTTCAATCGGTGGGATTGATTTTAATATAAATTCACTTGAAAAAAGAAATGACAAAAATATTTTTTGAAAAATTATTTTGATTTTTATTTAACTGCTTTTAGCAACCTTTGTTGCAGGGTTGAAATTGTGAATTTATAAAATTTATTACATAAATCTTAAGATTGACAAAAAAATTTAATTTCAAGTGCCATTAATCAACAAGAATGTTGAGAATAAAATTAAACATATTTGTAAAATTCTGTACAGCAAAATATATATTAAGAAATTTATTATAAAATATAAACAAATTCAATTAAAATATTATGATTGCTATAATTACAATAAAATCAATAAGATTGAAGTTTTTAATAAACCAACGAGAAATATTAATATATAATACTATATAACAATAAAAAATTATTAAAAGTCAATCATAAATTTTATGCATAGCTTAAAATATAAATACAAAGATAAAATACAACTCAACTTGTAATGTAAAAAAAAGCTTAAAAAAATGTTCACAAGAAATGGACTCTACAAATAGAGTAAAATAAATTTAAATATATTATTTTCAAACAGTACCATTTTATTCTATTATATGAAATATAATTTTTAACTTACGACTACTTTACATTAATTTAACAATCACGAATCATGATCCGCAAAATGCATATTTTTTGGTTTTTGTAATAAAAGATAAAATGCGCAATCGTGAAATATTGAAAATATACAGAACCAAT
Organism: Lycocerus yunnanus; assembly: GCA_036346125.1. Lineage (NCBI taxonomy): Eukaryota > Metazoa > Arthropoda > Insecta > Coleoptera > Cantharidae > Lycocerus > Lycocerus yunnanus. The sequence continues at coordinate 9,652,832 of JARFIX010000008.1, forward strand.
TAAAATTTTGTACTCAGCATACATATGTTGATTTGACAATTTCTCACAATTATAAAATTATTTCTTCACAAGCTCATGTAGATATTAACTGAAACAGGAAAACGTTTAGGATGCACACAGCTTTCAGATTTAAAACTTACCGATTTTACTGTACTCTTGATAAAATCTTTTTTGTGTGCAAGATCAAAATCTGGATAATGGGCATAAACCTGTTTGCAAACAGTTTTCATTGTTATTTCTTCCAAATTTGCTCCATCTAATATTTCTTTGACATATTTTTTGATTTCGTCATCCTAAAATTAATAAAATTCAATTAATCTCTCTGCCGTTTCAGCCTAATTTGTTGCCTTTAGTTTTCTTGTGTTGCAAATTTTATTTTGCAATTTAAGGGTTTTGTAGACGCTTGGGCCTGATATGACTAAAAATAAAAGGGTGGAGGCGTAAATTGACTTCACTGATATATATTTTCACACCACCCTTTTATTTTTTACTACTCACGAAGCTTAAGAAATTGTGTATTATACAGTTCGGGAGTCAAGTGACACTTTTTAATCCATGTTTTAAAATTATTTTCACAAGGTGTCAGCCACCAAATGAATTCTTGACTCTCGAAAGCGCAAAACATTATTCTATTTTAGTCTTGATTAATTAATTACTTCATCATATGTAGATAATATGAAAAATATTGAGATTTGAGATAATTGAGATTTTGATGGATTTACACTTTTTGAGATCCTACGAGTTAAATAAGACTATTTCCAAAGAATATATATATGCATATGTGGCCAAATTTTGTGTGCGCTTAACCTAAAAAACTAATAGAATTTCAAAACTAAATTTGGGATTTTTAATCCTCATATTGAAATTTGGAACTGATTAGATTTTGGTTAAAATTGGTTCATGAGAACTATTTTTTTTTGACTTTATTTAATATTAGTTTTTATTAACCATTTTAAAAACTACTCGTAATACTAATTTCAAAACCAAATTTGGTACTTCGTATCTTTATATTGAGGCTTAGGGTTAGAGCTGATTAGATTTTGGTTCAAATTGATTAATGAAAATATTTTTTTTCTTTTTATTAGAATTTTTTTTTAACTATTTCGGGCTTCCTTTTGCAAGCATACAACCTAAGTCGTTTACCCATTCCCCCAAAAGAGGTCCTCGAGCATTTAATACCTCAAAGATGTTGCTAGCACCTTATGAGAAGACCAACAGCTTTACGTGCATTGCGAAGCATGGAGAACGGCCACACAAAATGAGCCTTTGTCCGGATTCGTACTGGGCGCCTAAAGATGGGATGGAAAACTTTCAAATGACTTCAGGGGAAAAATTTTTTTGTTTTGTTCTTAAAATGTTACAATTTTTTGATTAAAACCAACTTCTTCCCACTCAACTTGGATTATTGTACCGTCCATAGATTGAGGTTCCACTATGTGTAACGATTTAATCTAAATGCTAAAAAGCCTTTAGCTATTCTTTTAATTAAATTTTACTGGGTTAAATAAGACAAAGTATTTTGCTTTTAACTGGTGACAAAGTATTTTGCTTTTAACTGGTGAACAATTGTATAGGTATTATGAAAACGTTACTGCAGTAGACCCCCCACTTATCCGCCTCTCACTTATCCAACCTTTCCGAGAATTTTTACATGTTATTCGATCAAACACGCAAATGTTTACGTACTTAATATCACTGACTGAGTCGGAGATGGTCATGAAGGCAGACAGATTGATTACATACATACTCTACTATAATAATATTATAGAAATTATATATATATTATTAAACGTCTAATGACAGCAGTAACCACTGCTGAAAGCTTACAAATAATGTTTTGTTTTATTGTTCATTTAACCTTCTAATTTTAAAAATTTGAATCAAATAATAATCGACACTTCATAGGTCAATTGGCGTAACCCTCAAAATTTCAAAATCAGTTATACATATATTTGGGTTCCAAATGTCGTAACGCACCTTTTCTATCATTTTTTAACCGGAATTATGAATTTAATGCGTTAAAATCATTGGAAAACACTCTTTGGTCGTAAGTGTTCGCCTAATTTTAGAGTCAGGTCAAATGGCGTAACCATCGTAAAGTCGTATAAAATGCCAAAAACTGTTCATCAAAATTTACTGAAGCGTTTATAAATTTTTAATAATTACTGCAGTATGAAGAATTTCGAAGAACAAAAGAATTTTTAGCTGCATGTGTTAAAAGAATGGAAATTTTCTTTTGGCTACCCTTGACATTAGTCAAAAATTAATAAGTTATTTAGATTATAATAAAACCGTCGTGAATTCTCCTAAAGCGGAAAGTCGTGGTAAGAAGCAACCTCCAAATAAGACTCCAATTTTGATTCACACAGCTATGGAGATTTTTATTAAAGATAATTTGTAGAATTGTCTTTCTTGCTTCACTTTTAATAAATGCGGTTAGAAAACCTTTACTTTATGTTAAAATTATAAAACAAACTAACATTTAACTGCAAGTCAATGGGCTTAACCTACAAGTTTAAAGCAGCAACATTAAAAATGAGTACAGGTCAATAGGCGTAACCATCAATTTTGTTTAAATATTGCTTAATATCTGTGAAACCCAGTGTAGTATCATTTCAGAATCATTTGAAATTGACGCAAACCAAACTTATTGACTAACATTGAAATTTTCATCCATAATAATGCATCTTTGAATAATTTATACAGTTTTACTGCCTCCTGAAAAAATGTAAAATGAGGGTTACGCCAATTGACCTATGAAGTGTCGATTATTATGAAAATATCATTAATTCAGAAACTTTTTCGATTTTATACATTTTTTGACTTTATTTGAATTACCTATCTTAATTATTAATAACGATGTTCATCTAATTGTATTTTAATTATTGTACTGCTCGTTGTGTAAAATGTTAAAAAAATAAACAAAATGATACGATAAAACAATTGAAATGCAGTCTCCAAAAAAATGCAAATAAATTTTATTCTTCAATTTTACGTAATACGTAGATACATACTATAGTTTATTAAAATTTCTGTAAGTATATAATTTGTTATCATAATGAAAAATAACATGATGTCATTGTCGACTTAAATTTCATGTTTTGGTATTTATTTCAACCTTCACGATTATCCGACGATTCACTTAATTGACCGGAAATGGGTCCCGTTTAGGTCGGATAAGCGGGGGTTTACTATAGTTTGTTTACGATTGAATAATTGACACATAATCGGAATAACTCTCAAAATTTCGTTGTACATATTTCTGAGAGAGTTATGATACCGACGGTGGAAAGCCAAAAACTTTTAAGCGCCATTTTTGACAAAAATGAGTTGTATATATCACTGAAATCGTCAAATTTTTCCCTATCAAATGATACCGGTTTTATTTAAATTTGAAAATTTTGGTGGCGCTTAAGAGAATGAAACAAATGTGTCATATTAAAAATTGCGTTCTCTGATATGTCAGATTTTTAATCACATTATGATATCTTTGAAAATTAGTATTAACACTTGGCTTTTCTGTTAAAAAATGTACTTTAAGTCATAACAAGGACTATCACTTACATAAACAAAGTTTAAAATAAAACTTAGAACGGCTCTCCTGCCCAATTACTGCAGTGGCGCTAAAGAGTTTTTGCCTTTCCACTGTCGATATTTAGAACCCAGAAATATGTATAAGAATATTTTCGAAGTTTTGGGGGTTACGCCAATGAAGTGTCGATATTATTTATTTTGTCTTGAAATATCTTGAATACAAGTGGAATGTAACAAAAATTATAACGATTTTTTTTTTAATTTGTCAAATTAATTACAAAACGAGACAAATTCTATTATAATATCAAAAGCTTTTCGTGATTACTTTGTGTTTGTTTTCTAACTTATTTTAATTTTTGTGCGTTTTTTCTCATCATTTTCACAATTTTTGTGGAAAAGGGGACTCCATATGAAGGGTACAGGAATAAAACAAGGTAAGTCCATTTTTGCAAAATGAAACTGTTAATCCCATTTCTTGCCTCTATGTGGCTCTTTCTACATGTAAAATATCAAAAATAAAACTAAGGATGTCCACAAAATTTAACGTTGAAAATATAGTATACGGTATAAACTATAGAAGAATTAAGATTAAAAATTAAGATTTCTCAATATTCTACTTTTGTGACATACCCTGTTTTATTCCTGTAGCCTTCATATTATATTTCTCAACCACAGTATAATAAAATACAGATTATACAATAATTGAAACTTTCATTTTGGTAATTGGTAGGTCAATATCTTAAGTGAAGTGTACATAGTTGGTAGAAAATCATATCTTTAGTTCATTTTATCATATTTCTTAACCATTTGCTAAGTAGGTACTTCAGATAATAATTTTTGCAATTCTGCAGCGAAATACTATCATTTCATACACATTACATGGCATTGAAAGCGGCTTGTTTTCTGCACGTAAGATTACTCATGTTATTTGATCTTTTTCGTAATCTTATCTTTCGCGAGATGACTTTACCTTCACTTTTCCGCACTACTGGCGAGTTATTTTCATTTCAGCATTGTCCAGATTGAGCAACTTTGTTAAAATATTCTTTATTTACAATTGCAGATTTGCAAAAATATTGTTCGCAACACGCACTTCAATAGGCTTGTTTCCATTCGAGGTTGATTTTGCTAATATCAACCTTGTAATATCAACCGAGAAAATGTCAGAAAATACTCGCCCTCGGGCGAGTCAGCAAAATCAACCTCGAATGGAAATGTAGCCTATTTAAGTACTAGTCACGAAAATAGCTATTTTCTGACATTTTCTTGGTTGATATTACGACAAAATGTTCAATTATTATAAACCTTATCTTACGATTTCTGTCGTTTTATTTTTATGCTTACAAGTCTGCATTTGATTATGTATTATTCATTAGCATGCTATGAATATTATCTTAAGCCTTTTAGCATAAAAACATACTAAAGTACCTAATAACTTTTACATACTTCTTTAGAGTATTTTACATTATTTTTTGCAAGTATCTTTCCCAACTCTAAAATAAGATAAACTTACGGTCGGCGGTTGTGGACTTTTGGCCTTTTTAATAAGGGGCTCATCTTCAGAAGAACTCGCATTTTCTTCTTCGTCCTGCTCACTATCTTCCGAAGTTTCCTCACGTTTGCGACCTCTTTTCGCCGGTGTTTTCTTTTCCGATTCTGCTGCTGGTTTACGACCTCTCGTTTTGGGAGTAGGTTTAGTTTTGGAGTTGTTTGTAATTTTTTTGTTGCCTTTCTTACGTTTTTTGGGCTCCTCCTAAATCATAAATAACCGTCAATTAAATACCTTCCTTTAATTATAATAACTTACATCGCTGTCTTCAGATGTTGCACTTTCATTCACATCGCTTACATCATCTTCCTCGTCATCATCGGATGCTGCTGCTGCTTTTTTACGACCAACTCTTTTACGTTTTACAACCCGCGGTTTATCTTCACTCACGTCGGATAAGCGGAAGTCACTTTCACTTGTAGTATCATCTTTCAAATTAGTCCGTCTGCCCTTACCACGGGTGGTACGTGACGATCGTTGTTCATCGCTAGAATACGAATCATCATGCGACGAATAACCTACAATTCAAAATTACTTTCTTTCGACATCCTTCAACGGTGAGGGATTCCTAAATTACCTATATTATTTGCACGAACTGCTGCTGTACGTTTGGGTCTACCCCCACCTGCAGGTTTACCCGAATCTTTGGGTTCCAACAAAAAGTCAACTACCCTCTCCACAATTTCATCTTTTGTTCCCTTCTTATCCAAATCCAACATCTCACAAATAATTTTCAATTGTTTCAGTTCAAATTTTTTGGTAGATTCCATTTTTTTAGTATAATCATCCGAATCTTTTTTAAAATCAAAGCCATTAAACTTTTTGATATTTTTCTTGATGATTGTGGTTTTTCCTGGCGTTTTAAATATCAAACGATGGAGTAACTTTAAGTCGTCGTTTTTGAAACGTGAAATTGATGCATCGATTCGAGGAATTTCACCCAACTCCACACCACAACCTCCTCCAACATCAGACTTTACCTGCAACTTGAAAAATAATAGTTTTTGCAATCTTAAAAGCATTTTATCTACTACCTCTTTCTCTTTCGACTCTTTGGAGTCTGACGATTTATTTCCCGAAAATCTTTGCACTTTCTTACGTTCGCGAGTTCCAGACTGCTCTAAAGGTTGATCCAGCAGCGGGACCTCCTTATCGTCCTTTTTATTTTCATCATCGTCATCTCCCTCTTCCTCTTTGTCACTTCCTTCCTCGTCCTCTGACTTTGTGGCTTTTTTAGAATCAACTGGGTCTGATTTAGCCTCACTTTTAGCCTTTTCTGGTTCTTCTTCCGGCTTGTCTTTCTTGGTATCGTTTTCCTTTTTTTCAGCATTTTCTTTTACCACGGCGACTTTTGCATCTTCTTTCTTGTCGGCATCATTTTCAACTTTTGATTTTTTGTTTGGCTGCGAATCTTCTCCATTTTTGTCCTCCTCGCTTACGGATTCTTTAGTCTAGTAAAATAAGAAATTAAATGTAATTTTTTTTTATTATAAATAATTAAAAATATTTGTTAAATTTTTTTTAAAAAAAAGCTAAGTTTGTTTCCCGCCATTCGAAACTACCATTATGCAGCCATATTGAAAAATCACATTGTACAAACAAATTTTAGGCAATAAAATTTCGGCAACATGCAACAGGATACCGAACGAAATTTTAATTAAATTTCGATTCGGATTTTAATTTAATTAAATAAAAAGGGTTAAAAATATTACCTCTTTTGGAATTTCTTGCGTATTTTCACCTTCGCTAGACATCTTAGCTGCTATGTACCGCGTCTAGAAATATCCAATAGGAAGAAGTCACACGCATTGCACGTATGACCAAACGAATATTTACTAACCGCACAGCAGTAATATTTACACACAAATGAATAGTTCCACACTACTGCACCCAATTTGGAGTATAGTTTTTAGAAGCAATAAATTTTTCGTTAAAATTATTTTGTGTTTAATTAATGTAACGATTTTTCTACACCCGTTACAAATCAAGTACGTTTATTAAAAAACAAATGAAATTATGTACGCCGATAACAAAATGTCAACAACTGAAAACCAATAATCGAATCACTAGTGAAGTTGCGACGGTCGCTACCGGTTAGAAAAATGATTAATTTGATTAATTGATAGGAAAATACATTTAATTATAGTAATTAATGTATGTTAAACGACCATTCATTACTTACCGTAATTTATGCGCAACGATTCAAGATATTTGTGTTATTTATTTCAACAGTACGATTATACCCGGTGCGGCACAATAATCCTAATAAGCAGGTGTTGCAAAGGTGTAAATTTGAGACGTAATAAACACGGACATTAAGAATAGTGCGAAATAGTTATTTACGCTAGAAGTGTTTAAAGTGTCATTTTATTTTGCAAATACGAATAAGTGTAACAGACGATCTTACGAGCAAAATAAAATCACTTTATGACGAGAATATTAAGTACTTTTATCAGAGTTGGGCAAATGCGAATTTTAGAGTCGCATGCGGTTCTTATTTCAGAACTTGCTTCACTTATGCCCGATTTCTTCACGTAGAGATATCTCTTAGATAATCTATCTATAAGATAAATGAACGAAGTATCAATCGTATTTCTGATTGTTTTGTTTTGCTGCCCCCTGATTGGTTACTTTGTTAATTTATCTAATAGATAGATCATCTAAGAGATATCTCTATGTGAAGAAATCGGGCATTAAAATCATTAATTATTAGTACCGATGCTTGTTGCTGAGATCGATTACTTAAATTTGTCGTTGATGCAAGTTGTTGCTGCAATGGCATTTGTTGAGAAGGTTTCTAAAGAACAACATCTTTATGGCACTTTGAGATGTGAATGTTGAAACCATGATTCTCTTTTAGAAATTTGGGAATCCAACAAGTGGACCTCGAATAACGGTTGGATCAGTTATTTACTGAGAATGACTTGTTTATTCTAAGAAGTCGCCATCATTTTTGCGCACGAAGTAATATTATTGTATTGTTATCTTGTGATTCCAAAGATTTTTTGAAATGTAAATTGAAATCATTTCTGACATTTCAAATTAAATTGAAAAAAAAACAATTGAATTGTTGAATCACAGAAAATTAAACGGTAAAATCAAGAATAATTGAATTATTGAACCAAAAACAATTGAATTATTGAACCAAACAACTGAATTGACTCGACAGCTATAAATTTATTGAACAGAGCAGTTGCATTTTTTGGCCAAGTTAGTACTAGCTTTTTGCATAAAACAATTGAATTGTTGATAATCACAGTAAAATTGTTGAAAAATCTGTGGAATTGTTAAAGAAAACAGTTGAATTGCTGAATCACGGAAAATTAAATGGTTGAAATAATGATAATTGAATTATTAAACCAAAAACAATTGAATGATTAAACTAAAACTAATTAAAATCTTGGATAAAGCAGTTAAATTATTGAACCAAACAACTGAATTAAACTCAACAGTTATAAATTTATTGAACAGAACAGTTGCATTTTTTGACAAAATAGTAGCTTTTCTGCATAAAATAGTTGAATTGTTAAAGAAAGTTGAATTGTTGAATCGTAGAAAATTAATCGTTTAATTAAGGATATTATTTCAATTGTTGGCTCGAGTTAAGATTTCCGAACTCGAAAATACACTTTTTCCAATAGAAATGGCGTCATCCAACGAAAGAGGGCTATTTTAGAAATCTTTTAAGGTGAGAATGAATTTGGTGGGTCCTTCAATAAGCCCACAATTTAAATTTGAAAATCACGAATTTCCCATTAGAAATACACGCAAGTGTAATATCATGCCTAATATCATGGTATAATAACTAACAAGGTAGGATATCCAAGTGTTCTAAAAGCGTTCAAATTTGCGCAGTGACGTCATCTGTGAGTACTGACATGCGCAGAACAGTAGGCCTATCCTACTGATTGGTATACATTCTATCACTAGTCCGTGCGCTGTAGGTGGGTCGACAGTGACTAGCGGTGAGGAGCTACTAGTCGCTCCCTGATATCTGTCCAGTCAACATCCAAGGTAAATAGAATATTCTATATACCTTGGTCAACATCCACACTTTGCCGAGTTGGACCGTTCTAGGGAGATATTTTGAGTAAAGTGCTTGTCAAAACGGCTTGTAGCGGCCGTAGCAGAGCGGAGCGAAGGCTGCGAAAAGTCGGTTTTGACAAATGCAACCACCACAAGACTCGGATTCACTCTAAAAGTGTATTTCTTTCAAAATTTGTGGCTCGATCACAAATTTTATTTTTTTTATCTGTTAATTAGACCCTCATCCTTCATAATTCGCTTTACAAATCTAAAATCCGGTATCTTAACTGTTGCCAAAACGTATTTTAGTTTCGATAGGCGGGGTTACAGCTCAAAAGAGCCAATGAGAAAATTGCATTCCAGATTAATTTTTAAAGCCGTTTTTTCAAAATTTGTGGACCGACCGCAAATTTTATTTTTTTTATCTGCTAATTAGACCCTCATCTTTCATAAACCGCTTTAAAAATTATAAAAATTCAGATTCGGGTATCTTAACTGTCACCCAATTGTTGAGCCAAAAACAATTGAATCATTCAACTAAAAACAATTAAATTATTAAACCAGAAATAATTAAAATGTTGAACTAAGCAGTTGAATTATTGAACAAAGCAGTTGCACGTTTGGACAAAACAGTTGCAAAAACGATTGAATTATTAAACCAAAAACAATTAAACAGGATTTCCACCTAATTTCTCAAAATAAATTCTCTGGGTTCTTCTCTTCTCCATGTTTGTTACAATTAAAATTAATAATTTTTCTCTAACTTTTCGATATGTGGTAAATTTTAAAAATTATTGTATTAACTGAACACAAAAAAATAAATCAAAAACGATAATTTTTCATAATTTATTCTTTTTAATTAAATTTTTATTCTTTTGAAATTTCAAAGAATAAAGTATTAATTTCTTGCTTAAAAATCAAAAATTTCCAAACTTTCAGGTTTTAAAGACGAGTGGGCGCGGCAAATTCTAACCTTGCTTGTATCGGCATGAAACCTGGCGCCGCGCCGGCCGTGAAAGGTAAATTGTACTCTAACAAGATAACGATCCGAAACATACTTCGCTTATAGTTAAGGTATGGTTACTTTCCTATAACCAAGCTACAGGAAGAATGCTCGATGGGTTAAACCCAGAAAATGATACTTTTAATATTGCCTATAAGCAATTTTGTTAAACAGCAAAAAAGCAATGATGGTTCGTGAATAAGTAAAATCTAAATATATCGCAATAGCAAAGAGTATGTACTTATATTACAATCGGTGCTATATTAACGACAGTATTACCTATAAGCAATGAGCAAAAAGTATATAGATCTATCTATCTAAGGTCTTAGAAGTTCATGGTATACAGATATAATATTGCTAATTTGACGCATAAATGACATTTGACAGTCTTATGCCCGATTTCTTCACTTACAGTTATCTTCAAGTTAGCAAACTTCAGGTTAAATTGACGAAATAACCAATCCGATGATTGATATATTTGTTTTGTTGTCGTCTGGTTGGTTACTTCGTCAATTTAACCTGAAGTTTGCTAACTTGAATATAACTATGAGTGAAGAAATCGGCATTAGAGGTATCACATACCGGGTAGTTCAAATATTGTAATTAAATTTTTTAAATATTTAAAGTACATTTGCAAGTACTTGGAGAAGTTTTAAGTACATAGGACATCGGGCGAGGGTCCGTCAACCCTGACTTCGATTTTACCATTCTTTTGCAAATTATGAAAGATAACAATGCCAGATACACATAAAAAAAATAAAATTTGCGGACTGTCCACAAATTTGGTTAAAAAACGGCTTTAAAAATTAATTTGGAATGCAATTTTATCATTGGCTCTGGTGAACTATAACCCCGCCCATCGTAATTAAAATGGGCTGTGGCAACATTTAAAATACCAGAATCTCGTTTTTTACAACGAATTATGAAAGATAATGGTGTAATTAGCTAATAAAAAAATTAAAGTTGTGATCGGACAACAAATTTTCGAAAAAAAATCACTTTTTGTGTGAATTCGTTTCTGAGGTGGTTGCACTGTCAAAACCTATTCTCCGCAGCCGCCCTCGCCCCTCCGGGGCTCGTACGGCGCTTCGAACGGTTTTGACACGTGCTAAACTCATTAAAAATATCCCTTAAGCGGCTCCAACTCGAAAAGTTTGAAAGTTGACGCGGCAGATCTCAGGGAGCGACTGACTCGTTTCTACCACTGCTCTAGTTGGCCCCGCCTTAAGGTAGAACCGCTAGGGTAAATCAGCACGGACCGTCATGAAAATGCATAAAATTATTGCGTAATATTACGCAATAATGCACTTACATGTATTTCTTATGGGAAAATTGCAATTTTCAAAATTAAATTGTGATTTTATTACAAGTCCGACAAAGTTCCTCCTGCCTTCAAAATGCTTGTATTTTTCTGTTCTTTCGTTTGGTATAGCCATTTCTATAGGGAAAAGTGTACTTTCGAGTCAGGGTTAACGGACTCTAGCCGGACATCGTTCTAAAAAGAGTACTGTCCTACTAAAATAAGTACATATGGTCACTACATGTATACGTCAAATTCATGATATCATGCATCAAATTAGTAATATTACTTTTAGGTAATACCAGTGGTGTATATAAAAAATGCCTCTGGGAGGGGCAAATCAGATTATTTTTCAAATTCTCGTTAATCCATTCATGCGCGTCACTGGTAAAGAGATTACTAACAAATTTTAAAATTCAAGAAAATAAAATAAATTCAATACTTATTTCAAACTCAAACTTATTTCAATTTTAAAATCGTGTGGTAAACATTATTTTTATCACAGAGGGCTTCAGGGATACAATCCGAGTCATCCTTGGGGGGCTTGCGCTCTTCCAAATGCGGCACTGGGTAGTACCGTCGTGAATAGCACCGAATAATATACTTTTTAGCAATAGACTCTTTGGCAATAGTGATGAACACTATTTTCTGTTGATATTGCATTATTTCAAGTTCTTTTTAATATTCAAGTTAAAAGTACTAAAATCCTTTTATTTGAGAATCATAGGTACGAATGCTCGGAGGTTCGGTGCTCATTGGACTAATCACGATTACGTAAATTGATCGATTACAGTTACTGTAGATTAGTCAAGAGGTCCGTAGGAATAGTTGAATGCAACTATAATCTAATTAAGTTGGTAGTGATATTAAACCTACACAAATGTCAAATCTGTCAAATTGCAAGAACGCAAGTCATATGCAAGTCACCACAGAAACAAGTCGCTAACTAACATTGTTCTGTTATTTTCTGTGCATTGTTCATCGAAATTTAATCAATTTATAAAAATTAATTCAAAAAGTAATTAATTTTGAAAGTAAGAGTTTTGTTGATTTAAAAATTTAGTGAAGTGAGTAAAATTTCAAATAGTTTACCAATTAATATAATTTTCATGGTAGTTAAACCATACAGTCGCCTAAATTACTTGATAATTTTTACATAAATATTTAAATTAAATTACGTGCATATAAATTATGCATTTATTCTATAAAATATCAAGTTTTGAAACGATAAAATTTTTTGACATTTGAACAATTATATGCACATTTTTTCACAAAACGTCATTCATAACATTTACTTTTAGAATTCAAATTAACAAAATGCCAGCTGGAGGTGCTCTTTTTGGTAATTCGACATCAGGACCTGGTTCTACAGGTGGAATAAAGCACTTGATTGAAATGCGTGCCGGAAAAATGGCTCAAAAAGGTCGTATGGTGTATCCAGATAAGCGCAAGGGTTTATTGTATTTGTACCAAAGCGAAGATTCTTTAATGCATTTCTGTTGGCAAGATCGTACGACAGGAGTGGTTGAAGACGATTTAATTATTTTTCCAGATGATTGCGAATATGTTAAAGTTCCACAGTGCACAACTGGTCGTGCTTACTTATTGAAATTTAAATCCTCTAGTAGACGGTTCTTTTTTTGGCTTCAAGAGCCCCGCGCCGACAAAGACGACGAAAATTGCAAACGTATCAATGAAGTTTTGAACAATCCATCCAGCAGCGTTCAAAACAGTGGATCCAACGACCAAGATTTACAGTCCTTGTTGAACAATATGTCTCAGTCACAACTTATGCAATTATTTGGAGGTGGTCAAATTGGTGGACTATCATCGTTATTGGGAACAATGAATCGAGCCTCAAATCGCAATTCAAACGCCACTCCAGCCATTTCACATCGCGTTACTACTCCTGCAACAACAGCATCATCGACTACATCGGGAAGTACCACAACTGCTGCATCAACTGGAACTCCCACAGCATCCAAAGATAGTCGTAGTAATTCAAAATCATCTGAGCCGGCATCTGGAGTAGCAAATCCCATCCAATTGTCTGATTTACAAAATTTCCTACAAGGAATTGCACCAACGACTCCCGATCAACAATCAGTTGATCTTTCAACTGCATTAACCACCGATGCTTTGTCAGGTTTATTAAACAACACCGAAGCCATTCAACACTTGGAAAATCATCTACCAGCTGTGGGAGGTTCAACTGAAGAGCAGTTACGTTCCACCATCACTTCTCCCCAGTTTCAACAAGCCGTTCAACAATTTTCAACTGCATTAGAATCTGGTCAGTTAGGTCCAATTGTATCACAATTATCTGTAAATTCTGATGCCGTAGCTGCAGCTAGTCAAGGTAACATGGCAAGCTTTGTAAAAGCATTAGAGAAGAATGGTTCCACCGAAGAGGATGGAAGTAGTAAAGGAAAAGAAAAGAAAGCAGAAAATAAGGAAGAGAAGAAAAATGAAGACGACGATGAAGGCATGCAGCTGGACTGAAAAAACACCACAAATTTTGTATCCAAACTTATATTATCACTAACAAAAACTTAACATTGTATTTGTTTAAAATGAAATAAAGAGAATTTTAAATTACTTCTTTCGCTTCTTTTTGGGTTTTTCATCAGTTTCTCCGTTGTCGTTCTCGGTGGTTTTAAATTTCTTTAAATCTGCACAAAATAAAATCTGCAAGAAATGGTAACGTGTAATGAATTGATAATTATTAAGATGCAATAAATTAACGTACAGTGTGGGCCCATCCTGCTAGTGAACCATACATGTCCCTAAAGTGATCTCCAATTTCGTTATAAATTTTTTCTGTTACAGTTTTTTGTTTGGCTAATTTAGGTATGTAAAATTTGGCAGCAATCTGATACATGTGAGTGTCGACAGGAATGGCTTCCAAATGTCCCAATGACATTAAACAAATACAATCGGCTACCTAAAACAAATTATCATCAAATTCTTTGGAATTATCTAAAAAGTGGGTACAAGATGAAGCACTACCGAAGATTGGTTTTGGGGTTTTATGTCGTAGGCTAATACATGTAACTATTTTGCATTGTTATTCTTGAAAATAATTAAAGTATTCTAATATTAGTGTATTCAAATTAAATTCAAATAATTTTGCATCTAACTAATCTTTCAATTATGGTATAATTATTAATGAGACGGTTTTAATATTGATTTGCTGATCAACATTTTTTAAATAGTCGATTACCACTGACCATATTTTATTACTTCAATTTCCCGAAACAATTTTTCTGAAACCGTTCCATTTCTGTTTTCAAGACGATCATTTTTATCAACCTATTTGATATATAAATTTGTAACAGCTCTGAAAGTAAATGACTTAATTGCTATTAGCTTTTTTTTCTCAACTGGATTGTTATGGGGCTTATGCTTGACGAGTAAGCCATTTAACCTGACTGCATAAATTAAGCGTACACTTACGATCAAGAGTCTGTCAATTATTTTATGCATTAAATTTACAATTCTGGTTATGCCAATGAGAGATACATTTGGAACCCAGAACTATACATCACTCATTTTGAGTGTTACACACATTAGCCCATGACGTGTAATGAGTAACATTTATAATGTTATTATAGTATATGGCGATTTGCCGGGAAATGAGTTCATTTCCTCTTATGTATAGAGAGAAATTTTTCGACTCGGCATTATGATACAGTAATTTTTTCAAAAACGATTAGTTGTAGAGAGTGGGTGAAAAAAATTTATTATAGAAGCTACAATAAAGAATCGAATGGTGATATTTATTTGTCAGAAAGGTAGGCATCCCAAGTAGTTTTCTCTAGAATTTTAAATAGCACCGTAGGTCAAAAGTGGTGTTGAAAACATCTTTAAAAAATAAGCAAGTTTTGTAGGAAAAATTATTATATTACTGCCACCCTTTTAAATGATATTTAATTGAAGTTATTAAATTTTATTATAACGAACTTAATTTTAAGTCAGAATTTAAAATATAGCTAACAGGTTAGACAATGTCTTACGTTTACTTCTAAACATTGTTGAGCTCTTCTGGTTATACTATCAGTGGTTTTAGGAGCTTCTTCAGTGCTTAATGATCTGCGAATTCTCAACTTCATATCATCTCGCTTAGGTTTTTCTGCATAAACAATGTCCCTGATCCGACCCCAAAGAAAAAATCCAGGGAGTACTATCTGGTGGTCTTGGAGGCTACGCTACTGTATTCTCTGCTAATCCATAGATTGGAAAATAGTTGATTTACTGCATTCCTGGCAACCACGAATGTATGATTAAAGAGGTATGTTTACAATGCTTATCGAGTGGTCAGCGAGTGCAGTCATTGTGCGAGAGAGAGAGGTGCCGACAGAGACGAATAGAATCTTAATGTACGTGATGCAAATATCGCAGTAGCGAGTGCACATTTTTGCATCTTAAAGACAATATGGTCGTGTTTCCTTAATATTACTTTTATTAAGCTAAGAATAATAATTATTAAACCATTAAATTCATATTATATTCACTATATGCCTGTTTCTATCCACTGCTGGATAAAAGCCTTCTCCCTTGGGGAGTATTTAGCCATGAAACACCACACGGGCCATACGTCTTGGCGAGTGTGTTTTATACCTACTGCCAGGTAAGATGGTCAGAATAAGTTTTTACTCCGCCCGGGTTTGAACAGGGGCCGCTCGGCTTAATAGTTGACCCATTTAACCAAGCCGCGACCATCTCTATATTATATTACACCTATATAATTGTCAGTTTCAAGAAGAATAACTTAAACTTAATGTGCGCACCGCAATATTTGCATCACGTACATTAAGGTCTTGTCCATCTCTGTCGTCGCCTCTCTCTTGCACAATGACTACACTCGTAAAAGATTCATAGCTGAAACCACATTATTGCTCGCATTGCAAGAGGAACATTTTTCAGTAAGTTGATCAAGTCGTTATGTAAAAACTCGACATATCATATCCCATTAAAAGTTTCTTCAAAAAAGTAAGGACCTATGATATTTCCTCCAGGTTGATTGTTAAAAGTTTGCAGCCAATGAGGATTTGTTTGCGACCAGTAATGCACATTGTGAATGTTGACTTCTCTAGTGCTTTTAAAAGTAGCCTCCTCAGTCAGTATTCACCAAGTACAGAAAATGACTCGGGAATAAAACTGAAAAAGTTAAGGAAAATTACCAATTTTAATCATGGAAAACCTGGAAAGTAGAAAATTTGTTTTGGGAAGTTTCGTGAGAATGCTGCTTAATTGTTTTGGTTTAATATTTCAATTGTTTTTGGTTTGCCTTTGTCAAAAATGTAACTGTTTTGTCAAATAATTTCGCTGTTTGGTGCAATAGATTCAAGACGGTCGTTGGCCTGGGTGTTAGTGGGATCAACTGCTAATGTAAGGCGCCCCGTTTGAATCCGGGTAGAGCTCACTTTGCAATGCCATCTCCGTGCTTCGGAAGGCTTGTAAAGACGGTAGTCCTCCTATATTAATGAATTGCCATCATTAACAATGTAAAATAGGGTAACAGGCACATTTGAGGTCAGCCTAGCAAGCTACTTCAGATTTAAAACAAATAATATGCTCAGAGTACTGGCAGTGACTTCGGAACTTTGCCGAGGTTGCTATTGGATAAAACACAGGTCGTAGACCTCACTTAAGAAGAAGGTTTAATAATTCAATTTATTTATTCAATAATTCAAATATTTTCGGTTTGATAATTCAATTGGTTTTGATTTAATAATTCAGTTGTTTTTGGTTCAACCTTAGAGGTTCAACTATTTAAATGTTTTGTCCAAAAATTCAACTGTTTCGTTCAACAATTTAACTGTTTTGTTCAATAATTCAGCTGTTTTGACTATAATATAATTCAACTTGTTTATTCAACAATTTAAATATTTTTGGCTTGATAATTTAATTGGTTTTCGTTGAATAGTTCAATTGTTTTCGGTTCAACAACTCAATCATCATTGTTAATTCAACAATCCAATTGTTTTGTTTAACATAATTCAGCTGTTTTATTCAATAATTCAACTGATTTGTTCGACAATGTAATTATTTTTGATTTGACGATTTAATTATTTTTGGATTACTAGTTTATTTTTTTTGTACAACAAGTATTATCTTTAATTCAACTGTTTCATTAACAATTAACGTATTTTATTAACTATTTTTTCAACAATTCAGCTGTTTTATGCAAAAGAGCACTAACACAATATCAAATCGTAACTGTTTTTTAAAACAATTATGCTGCTTTGTTTAATAAATTCAGCTATTTGGTTTAACAAATTAAACTGTTTCTACAATTTTTTGTTTAAAATGTAATTGTTTTTGGTTTCATAATTCATTTGCAACAAAAAATGATGTAGCAAAAGACGACAGAGATTTTGTATTTTAAACGTATTTGGAATTTGAAATACAAGAAATGAGAACATTTGAAAATTTTGTTTCAACTAACCTTTGGTCCTATTCCAGTCAAAGTTATTAATTCCTTTTTAGCATCTTGATAATTCATTTCTTTTAGTTTTTCTAGCCATGCACTGCCACCGTTTTCGACAATTTGTTGTGCCGACTTATAGATATACTTGGCTCTGTACCCAAATCCATTGTTGCGTAGTTCTTGTTCTACTTTTGCTTCTGCTAAGGATTCCACTTTCGGAAAGGCATAATAAGACTCCCCATCAATGTCGCATATCTTTTCGCCATATCCGTTAGCCAATTTTTCAACCAAACTAGAGATTCTAAAATTTTCAATTACACTTTGCTGCTTTTAAAAATTATCAAGAGAAATTTTTACCTAGAAATGTGATTGTTCTGTGAACAAATGAAAGAAAATATATTTTCGGTTGGATCTTGTTGCAAAATTCTAATACCGTAGAATTGTTCCGCTGCCTTTTTAAAATAGATGTCTCGTGCAGACCACTTGGTGTAGTACTCTTCTAGGTTTATTAAATCCAATTGGAAGTAATTTCGTAGCTCCTTTTGATAATTAATCTCCTTTGACTCATCGTTATTTGTTTCTTTATCCAATGTAGATTTGTTTTCGTGCACTTGGTATAGAATGTGATCGTCTTGCTGTTCAAGAATCCAAACTTTTCCACCAAAGACGCCAATCCACTGCTCTGTAGCATCTTTAACATGATTTTTCCATCTAAAAGATTTAAAGCATGCTCTTAATTATGAACGTAATGAAGGTGATTGACAATTTTGTAATTAAAAAGAAAAATGTTCGAAAAATCTCAATATCTACCGTGCAATCGTTGCAAATAGAACAGTAAGAACATTTATTAATAATTACCTGAAACTTTGTCCACCATTTAGAGTACCTAGTAACTGCAATTCTTTTTTTTTACATAATAACTTATATCGGGTCATTTTTAATTAATTAAAATTACAACTTCCACAAACAAAGCCACTGAACTCTTATTATAACCTCAATATAAAACAAAATTGAATAAAACCGCCAATAGTTCAAATTACAAAAAATAACAAGTCATTTGTAGTTCAAATGAATAGTATTATTTGAGTTTATTAGGAAACGTCCACATCGAAGGTGTATTTTCGTAATAGCGGTCAAAGCATAATAAAGCAAGTGGACTGTAAACTATAAAATTGATTCTCATTGGTTAAAATTTGTTTTCTATTTTTAAATAGTTATTTAAGCTGCTAGGGAAGTAAACTTTCATGGAAGGTTAATATAAACCAAGGCAGACACTCTCCTATCTATGGTGTAGCTTATTATATTTTCCGCTACCCTCACAATGTACCATACGGATGATTTGACATCGACTGTCAGAACTTTAATTTGAATTTTGTTTTCATTATTTTTACTTTCTAAGTTTGTTTTGTCTGTTGGTTAGCGATAAACAAATAATTAATTAGAATAGTATCTATTCTATTATTTTATCGCACTTTTCTTTTTGCTTTGAAACTCAACAATTTGCAGTCAATTCTATGTTATATATTTGAGAACATAGTTTTTTGAAATTCAAATTGTGTTTTAGCCGCTCACCTTCCATTATCTTTACTAATTATTTTATAATTTTTTCCCAAGGGGTCAACCGCTAGAGGAAATCGTGTACAATTAACTTCACACTTCACGTACTTCATCATAATTCTCCATACTTCTTTGTCCTTCATAGAATTCAGCAGTAATTAATCGATACTTTCAGTATCAGAAACTTTCAATTTCTGAGACTTACAGAAATACCAAAATTTGAGCACTGGAAGGTGTTCCACACCCCCAGACCCCCGGATTGAGTAGATTATTTTTATCAGAACTAAACTAAAGATCTCCCGTTGCAGAGGCACTAGAGGGTGTTTCACTCCCCCCCAGCCCCCCGGATCAAGTAGTTTATTTTTATCAGTAAACTGAACTCTCCTGTTGCAGAGATCTACCTCCCAGGGAGTACGGAATTTATAATTAGGTAGTTTATAATTAATTGTCAGATTACGAATTAAACACATTTACTTGGCCATAGCTAATTTTAATAAACTTCAGATATGCTTAAATATTTAATTCACTTTTAATAAAAAATAAATTATTTAAACTGGGGGGTGTGGAACACCCTCCAGTGCTTCTGCAACGGGAGATCTTCAGTTTACTTCTGATAAAAAGTAAACTACTCGGTCTGGGGTTCTGCATGTTCTTCATTCCAAAATTTGTGCACTGGAAGGTGTTCTACACCCCCCCCCAGTACTTCATGTACTTCATTAGATGTGTACAAAAAACTTCACCAGCGGTTAACCTCTCGTTTTTTCCTAAAGAAAAAATTGAAGAGGGCCCATAAATCTTTGACAGGACACACGAAAAGCTGGTTACGGTGCTGCGTGCTTTCTGTCAGATAAAACAAAAAACGTGCGAATTCGCGTTCAAACGCTTTCGTAACAACTGAGAATATTTATTTATAGCAATTTATAGATTGACTGAAAATGTACACATGACATGTGTGTTCCCTTTTTGCATTATTTTTAGTTCAAGTATTATTTTTAATTAATTAAATACATTTCGACTATTTTTTAAAAAATACAGCAACTTTGTAATCTAATCAAATAAACAACAGAAATTCTTACAAATAAAATGGATGAAGTATTATTTCGAAGTTCACAAAAATTAGAAAATTTGCAGGTACCGCCGTTTTGTTTAATTTTTAGGTCACCCACCTTCGTTTATTTGTGATTTTGTACTTTGTTTTTCCTATTTTATTCACCTTCAGTTGTTTGCTTGTCGAAGCTGATTGGTTATGTAATTGTAGATTCAATTAAGTCTTGCATCTGAACAAGGAAGAGCTCTTTTGCAACAATTTTCTATTTATGCACATTCAGTATTGTCGCAACTCCGAAATAGTAACTTTTCGGTTCATATTGAGGAAACTGTTCACCATTTGTGGCAGTGTGTGTTGGAATTTGCAGGAAAGTTGGAGGAAGTTGCTCACACACAATCATTAAGACTAATCGATACCGTTCAAGGATTATTTTCCCTTAGATGTAAGTAATTGGTACAAGTTTTTATGTTTCTAGGTCATCAATTGGTTTTGACCTCCTTTTTATATCCACAGGGTCCAAAGAAAATATTTGTATTGGCTGTATTGGCTTTTTATTAGGAATTTTATGCGGATTAGGAATTGGTTTAGCTGTTAAACAGAAAGATGCCGTTAAAAGATATATGAGAGCGGTGCAATGCCTTAATTATACAGGAATCGAGGTAATAAATTACTGTCAATTTAAAAAAGTTCCACTAAATCAATTTTTAAATTTTTGCAGTCTGTCAGCGTAGTTGAGGATACAATTGTTCCTAAAGAGTGCGGTTGCAATGACGTCCTTATTGATGTAAAAGCAGCATCTGTAAATGTTATTGATGCAAAAATATGTAGTGGATATGGTTTGCGATTGCGATCAATTTTAAATAATCATGTAAGATAATTTGTTAATGGTGAGGATGATATTGGTTCTAAAAATATTTCTAAAATAGAAAGATACCAGATGAAGGCCTCGTGTTAATGGCCCAATAATGATTTTAAAATTTCACTTTTCAAAAATTAGTTTCTATCTGAATTTTGAAACTGATGCCTATACTAAATAATAGAATGCATTAATGATGATGTATAGATTAAACTTGGATTATAAATATTATAAGTTATATAGAGATCACTTGATTACTACTATCTGTTTTTAATCAAAATACAATTTTATAAATAATTATTAATAGAGGAATACGATTTTGTCAGGTTGCTTATCAAAATGGCAAGTAGGGTTTGTTAACTGTTAAAGATAAATAAGAGCAAGAGAAATCAAAGAAAGAGAAAAAAATCAGCAACACTTGAAGATGCCGCTTTACCGTTGACATGTTAAATAAAATGTTATTATTCAAGTTTTCATCAAATGCATTCAACGTTTTTTATTGTATCAAGAATACTGCTTAGAGTTTTGTGTCTTTCTCAATTTGATTTTTGCAAAGAATGAAAAGTATCATCTGCGTTGATAACCCGATTTCGTCTTTACTTAAATTTAGCTTTAATTTGATATATAATTTATTAAAATACGTTATGATGGTTTCAAGTTAAAACGGCTAACTCTTCTTGCTCTTATTTATCTTTAACAGTTAATAATCCCTACTATGCCATATTTTGATATGCAACCCGACTATAATAGTATTCTTAAAAATTTAGATAAGTTATTATATGGAAGGAATAGTGTCCCTTTATTAAAATCTCACAGAATCCGGTATTTATAATCCGTGAGCATTTAGACTATTATTACATACATGATTTTTGAAACATAGATCCCGTTTAAATGGTGCATTCATTAATGATTCCCAGTAATCGGTATTTTTATAACCTCCACGAGGGAACTGACTACTTGATTACATACATATATGTATTCAATAAAACATAGATCCTGCTGTTTAAATGCGTCATTATTAGTGATTTCTAGTAAACTGGCGTTTTCGGTACTCCGTCCGTGCTCAGGTCCGATATCTGCCGAATTACTGAGGGACCACTGTACCTGATAATAATTCAAAAGATTATCAAAAGGTAATGTTACTTAATTGGAAGGAATACAAACCAAGAACTGCACTGCATGTTGAAAATCTTTTTACCACGACAATCTTTTTCCAAAACTCTCGTAAGGTTTATATATCTGATACTATTTAATTATAGTTATGGGTAAATCAGATTTTTTTTTATACTTCCACACCCAAAGGTTTAAAGATTGGTGAGAATTAGCAATTATTATTAGAGTTTTCTAACATTTTGAAAATAAACAACATTAAACTCTTAAAGAAGAAACTTTTAGACTAATATCCACTTCAGTTTATGCAAAGAACACATTTATAATGTTGAAATTTACTCGATAGGTCTTCAAGCCTTATCTACCAGTGACACTTGGGCGCGACTGTTCTGGAATAGTAACAGATGTAGGAAAAGATGTGAGCCGTTTTGAAGTCGGCGATGAAGTGTGGTTGAAAGCTCCATTTTGGGCAAAGGGAACACTTTCACAGACGATAAAAGTTCCACAAAATCAGGTTTTTTCTAAACCTAAAACAATCGGATATGAAGCTGCAAGCAGTTTACCATATTCGGGCACAATTGCTTTAAGTGCCTTGCAGTACTGTAAACTTGCCTCCAACAATTGTAATGATAAAAGGTTAGTTAAATTTAAAATTAATGTGCTTCAACAACATTTGACACATTTAATTTTAGAATACTAATAATAGGTGGTTGCACCCCAGTGGGATGTGTATTGGTTCAACTTTTAAATGAATGGAAGGCAATCGTTACCACCACTTGTATGCAGAAGGCTGTGCCAGTGTGCTTAGCATTAGGTTCACACGATGTAATTTGTTTACAAAACGACGAAGTTAGCGGTGAAGACGCAAGCGAAATTAGGAAACTTATAATAAAAGAACTTGAAGTTCGTGAAAACTATAACTATATATTTGTAACAAAAGATTATGAATTTAATCAGAACGACTTACGACAATTTTGCAACGAAAATGGAAGAATTTTTTCAACTTTGCCTACAGATTTGTGTTCCGATTCGTTTGGGTGCTTTGCAAGTTCCCTTTTCTGGATTTGGTTACATTGCAAACATATAGTGCAGGTTTGTATTGTTTCATATTGGAACTAATTGTTTTAAATTGATTTTATTTTAGAAAATAACCAATAAAAGTGTAAATGAACCTCACATAGATCAATTAAAAGAATTCGTAGAGAGTTGTCAGCTGCAAACAGTCGTCGACAAAGTTTATCATCCAACCGATATCATAACTGCCCTGAAGCATATCCAATCACCAGAATCGATTGGAAGCACAATTATCACCTTCAGGTGATATTATTTCCTTTATTTAAAAAATAGAATTTGTTAAGAACTTAATTATTTTATATTGTAGATTTATTATGATTATGAAAACAAACAATAAAAGTTATTTACAATTTTAATTTCTCCTTCTTCTTGCTTGCGCTTTCTTAATTTTTAGTTCCTTTTCTTTCTTTTTCTCTTTTATAAATTCCTTTCGCTGGATTTCGCTCGAAATACGCTTCTGTTTAGTTTTATGGGCGTAAGCTGTCCTAAACATTTTCATCATTTTGGCTACCTTTTCTTCCTCAGGTTCCCGTATTACAGCAATTCTACGTTCTTTTTTATTTTGGCGTTCCATTGACTTGGGTTTGTTTTTATAAGGTAAAGCTTCTTGTAATTTATTTGGAATTTTGAAGTTTTTGAAAGGTTTTTCTATTCGTTTGATGTCCTGTAAAATTAAATGTAGGTAATTAATCCAATCTAAACCTTTGAACAAGTGTAATATATTATTTTACAATTTTAATTTATACAAAATAATAAGTAAATAATTGAAATTATATACGTATATTATTAACCTTTGAAATTAATATTTGATTCAAACTTTTTAAAATTAGAAGGTTAAATGAACAATAAAACGAAACATTATTTGTAAACTTTCAGCAATAATTACTGCTGTCATCAGACGTTTAATAATAATAAAATATTATATTATTATTATTTCATTATTATTGAAAAAATTTTCAAATAATAAGTAAATAGGTAAACATACAAAAGATAACCTAAATTTTAAAACATTTAACAAGAGGCGAGAGTAGATTGGGATTTGAGAGGGGCAATCCTGTACCCTACCCTTAATTATTTTTATTATAAAATTTGTAATAAATAATTATTGCTATTATTGTACAGGGTTACCACCGAATTTTCCAAAACAAATTCCCCGACTTTCAGGTTATCGCTGATTAAAATTGACAACTTTCTGAGTTTTCAAAACTTGGTAATCAAATATGAATCAATTATTAAACAAAACAGTTGTATTTTTGAACAAAGTAGTAATTTATTTGTATAAAACAGTTCAATTGTTTAAAAAGCAGTTTAACAGTTAAAAACCCTGCTGAATTGTAAAAGAAACAGTCGAATTGTTGAACGATAAAATAAATGAATTGTTGAACAAAAAAAAAATAAAATCCAAAAACATTTAATTAAACTAAAAATAATTGAACTGTTGAACAAACCAGTTAAATTATTTAACCACAACTGAGTTATTGCACGAAACAGCTGAATTATTGAAAAAAGCATTTTGAACAAAACAGTTGCATTATTAAACAAAACCCGTTAATTATTGAACCAAAAGCTCAATAATTTAAACAGCAGAATTATTTAACAAAACAGTTGCATTTTTGGACAAAGTAGTAACTTATTTGTATAAAACAGTTGAATTACTTGAACCAAACAGCAAAATCCCTGAACAAAGCAACTGAATTTATTTAAAAAGAGTGACTGAATTATTAAACTAAAACGATTGATACCGATTTCTTCAATTATAGTTAACTTTAAGTTATCGAACTTAGTTCGCTAACTTGAAGAACTTAGTATCGAACTTAGTTCGCTAACTTGAAGATAACTATAAATGAAGAAATCGGGCATGAATAATTAAACCAAAAACAATTAAATTATCAAACCAAAAATATTTGAATTGTTGGAACGAAACAGCCAAATTATTGAACAAAATTTGAATTGTTGAACTAAAACCAAATTCTACCAAAAACAATTGTATTATTAAAAAATTGAAAATAATAGAAAAGCCAAACAAAACAATTGAATTATTGAATTAAACAAAACAGTTGAATTATTTAACAAAATATTTGCATTTTTAAGCAACATGGTTTCATTTTTGTATTAAAAACTACCGACTTATTAAACCAAAACCAATTAAATTATTAAAACAAAAATATTTGATATTTGTTGAATAAACTAGGTAATTATTGAACCAAACTGCTGAACTATTGAACAAAGCAACCAAATTTATTGAAAAAAATCGATTAAATTATTAAACAAAATGGTTATTTATGTATCAAGGGCATTATGAAGATGTTTATGTTGAGGGCAACCAGTTTAAAGGTCAAGGGCCGCCAGGCTTGAGAGTTTTTAAGTTGCTCGAGAGCATAAACATCGAATAATGCCCGTGATGCATACAACGGTTATATTTCACTGCATTTGAATTTGTCAACATTTAAAAAATTTATAAATTTTGAATTTGATTTTGCTAAATTTCCTAGTTTGTGGTGGCTTGTATCTATGACGATACATATAATTGCGAATAAGAGGTCATAATAAGCGGGCATTATGATTTATATGTCCTAGGGCATTATAGCCTACTTAATAAATCTCGTTGTCAAGGTATAAAAAACAAATGATGAACAATCAAAAACAAATAAAAAATTCCCCGACTCCCCCAGATAAGTGGAAACCCTTTGTAGAAAAACTGAGAAATCTATACATCCCGCAATTGCTACTTACCCTGTATAAACTATCCGTATTGGGCATATTTCGAACACCTTCATCGAATTTTATTTCTCCCTTTGTCCTTAAACCCTTCCAACTATCCTTTTGATCGAGTGGCAACAACAAAGTATTGACAGGATTATAAAATTGAGCAACATCCACTTTAACCCAAGTTTTGCAAAATACGATGTCTACAAATTAATTACTATTTATCTTTCAACAGTTTAATAAATTACAAAAAATACTTACCACTTAATTTTATTTTATCTTCAAACGTGGCCCTAAAAGATCCTTCTGGTTTATTTACTGCTTTTTTTATTTGTCCTCTTATTCCAGATACTGTTTGTACACGGGCGCCTTCAAATTTTGCTACTTCCAAAGAGCTGGTAAACATATCCTTTATAAAAGCAGTTTTATCGTATATTTTAAGAGGTTCTCCTATCAGCTTTAATTTTTTCATAATTTGCGTTGTTTTGTCCAAGTCTTGGACAGCGCCAGTAGCAACAATTCGAAAACCTGCCTTTGCTCTCTCAGAATTTTCATCACAACTTTGTAGAGCTACAAAGCCAGTGCCTTGTGGAGTAAGAGGTCCCCAAAAATGACACTTAATCATAACATGATCCGGTGTGTACTTCAAATATCGGTATTTTAAGTCGTCCTCTAATTTGGAATAAATGGGAACGGTTTGGAAACGACGCCAACCTAATGAAAGAATCAAAGGATCGTTTGTTTTCAAAGTTCTGTTGAACCAACGATGCTTCTTAATTTGACCTGTGACATATCCAATATTTTCTTCGCCCCTATTTAAAGCACCCACTAGGAGCGGATAAGTTGGATCAAAGTTATGTACAAATTCGCATGGAATATCTTTAAATTCCAACCTGCAGTACATTCCCGGTCTGTAACCCTCAAGTTGAACTCGAATATCATCTTCCATATTTTCAAAAGCAGTTTTGTTCAGTTGCGACTGTTTTTCCACAGCGCTTTTGAGGCCATCATAATAATCATTGTCTGTATTGTCATATTCTTTATCGAATTTTTCTCTAAGTTTAAGTTTTTTCTCAACTAATTTCTTCTTTGCAGATTCTTCATCTTCCGGGTCATCGTTTCTTTTACGTTTTTTAGAATCGCCTTTTTTATCATCAGCTTCTTTGTCACATGCTGTGTGCTTTTCACCTGTTTCTAAATCTTCAAAATCGCCATAAACTTCAGAATCGTCACTGATTTCTGCGTCGTCTAATTTTAAAAGTTCCGACGCATCTTCGGAGTCTTTCCATTTTCCAGTAACAAAACAATTTGCTATCAAAGCTTTATTCTGAAATTACAAAAATATATTCATTATTTATTTTCAAGTTATATAGTCTATTAATTCAAAAATTAATGCAGTCAAACGTCAATAAAAAAAAAAAACAACTGAAGGTCATAAAAATTTATTTAGTTAAAATTATTGGACTATCAACTGTGGAACTTACTTCAAAATCCAACCAATTTACTTCTTCGCTGTTCCATGGTTCCGACAATGCACACATATCTGCATTCATACCAGCTCTATCGGCTTTCTGCTTCTTTTGTTCATAGGAAATTACCGTAAACAAACCACCTACTTCTTGTTGGTCAGTTTTATCCTCCTCTTCTTGAACCGTATTTTTTTGGTGAAACACGCCTAAAAATATTAAACAATAAATAATAAACAGATAATCAAAAATTTCAGTAATGTTGTTACCATATACATCTTTCATCAAATTTTTCTGTTCACTCTGGCGATTTAAAAAGGCAAGGTGAGCTTTTTTAGTTAAATTGTCCTTCCATTTTATTTGTACGTCTTCATCATTTTCTTCTCCGTTTGAGTCGTTTTCTTCTTCGTTACTGTCAGAACAATATTCTTTGTTATAATCATCTCCATCGCTGACATCATCTTCAGTATCATTGTCACCCTCGTCATCTTCCTCCTCATCTCCTCTCGATAACATTTCAAAAAGTTTCTTTCTACTTTCACTAACACTTGATCCACTAACAGGTTCCTCTGGTTTGTGTGGTACTAAATTATCTAAATCTTTAGATGTGAAGTTTTTCCGTCAGAAAAAATTTTAAATTCCATTTTATCAACTTTTTCTGATAAAGTTTCATCCGTATTCATAATATTCTTTATTATTGTGTCTGTTTCTTCGTCTCGTTGCTTATGACTATGAGAGCCACCAAGTTCAACATAAATGGCATCTTTGTCGTAAACAATACCTCCAACTCCAGAAAAAGGAGCATAGATCAGTTTTTCTTTCTCAATCAAAGCCCTCTTTTTAATCGTTTCGGGAAGAGGACAGGGGTCGGGTAAAACGAAACATCTTGTATTTGAAGATCACCCAAACCTGTAATAAAATATTAATTTAAAAAAGAAGCCGACATTAAATTTTGTAATTTACCGGCTAAGTGAACAAAGGAACTCTTGTTAAGAGGTATCCCTCTTATGTAACCATATAACACAATATTTCTATCGCACTTTTCATTTTTTCTAATTAATTCTTGATTGGTTAGATCTTCATATCGGTCTGCTAACATGTAGCTGTGAGTTGTTCTCCATGCTATAGGTCGCAACTTCATCACAGTTATATATAAAGCAAGGTTCTTAATTTCATTATTTAAATATTTGTCGTGCAATGTTCCGGTGAGATAAAAAAGTTTTGCACCTTTAAATATTTCGGTCCACAAACGATGTTTCAACTCTTTTTTGACTTTCTTTAAGGTATTTGGATTTTTGATCAGGTCTAAATGAGTCAGCACCCCCATAATACGGGGCATTCCGTGAACTTGACAAATGTTTATGAATTCAAACATGGCCATTTCAAACTTATAATAAGCGTCGGACAATAATAGAACGATATCTGCAACTTTGGCAATATCAATCATCGAATTTATGTCGTTGTTGCATTCAATTAACGTGACTCGTTTTTTCTTTCCAATGACAATCGTAACTGGACCTTTAATTGACGTTACGGTGCTTTGGTATACATCTTTATCAAACTATTCATTAGGGTGGTTTTTCCAACTCCAGCGGGGCCAACTATTCCAACTAAAAGTGGCGGTGGCTCGAGAGGAGCACGATCGACTTCAGGAATATGCTGTCTTTTTGTGGTGATATCTTGCGTGCGTCGAAACCGACGCTCAGCTTTAACAGCCGAATTAAACCCAAAAGCTTTAGGATTTTTTTGTTTATCGGTTGGAAGTCCATCCTTTGACTTCACTCTTTTCTTTTGCTCGGCTTTGTGACCTAGGAAATATTAAACTATTATTTATGACAATGAAATAAAGTAAAAACGTACCCGCTTTTCTTTCTCTGTGCACTTTCTTTTTATCCGAGGCATTTTCAGGAGTATCGTGTGCCATCGTGTTAATAATTATTACAATTTAAACTTATTATCAATAAAATATACACACGTTTATTACATGTCAAAACAATTAGGTTAGGTGGGCTGGCTTCTTACGAATTTTTGAAATTATTACATTTACATGAATACCAACATTATAAATTGAATCGAAAAAAATATATAGGGTACAGCAATCCAATCCCATTTTGATTAATAAATTATTAAAATATACAAATTTGTACAGTGGCGCAAAAATTTTAAAGAAATTTTAAAATAAATAAATAAAAATATTACGATTCGGGACGAACTTTCTTCTTTCTCTTTTTTAACTTCTTTTCTCCATTACACATTTCTAATTATTAAAATAATATGTCTCTGTTAAATATAATAATAATTATTATGTATTCTACAGATATCATAATATTTCTTTATATTCTTTTGAAAAATCACCGCCTCCACTGGAAAGTAATCTTAAGGACGCCTATGATCGGCATGTATGTTTTTCTAATTTTGACAGTTGTGCTTGTAAATTTTGCCGATCATCGTTAACAAACATTTTGTGAGTGCAACAATAATTTTCCTAAAATGAATTCTCCTAACGATTGGCTTGATGCACCCCACAGCACGGGGGTAAGTGTTTAATAATAATTTTGGTTGTATCATTATTAATTTAATACAATTTATTAGACTTCGATTATGGCTGCAGAATTTGATGGTGGAGTTATTATCGGAGCAGATTCCCGTACAACCACTGGGTAAGCTATTCGTATTATTCATTGTTAAAATTCTTATCTTTTTCTTATTTTTAGTGCTTACATCGCAAATCGCGTTACGGACAAACTGACTAAAGTTACCGATAATATTTACTGTTGTCGTTCAGGCTCTGCAGCTGACACCCAAGCAGTTGCCGATGTTGTTTCGTATCATCTAAATTTTCACTCGTGAGTTGGTGAGCATACATTTTTTTAGCTTGATTTAACCATATTGTGTTATAGGATGGAATTAGGAGAACAACCTCTTGTTGAAACAGGAGCAGCCGTTTTAGAGAATTGTGTTATAATCATAGGGATTCTCTCATGGCTGGTATTTTGGTTGCCGGCTGGGATAGAAAGAAAGGTGGTCAAGTGTACTCGATTCCAATTGGTGGTATGTGTGTTCGTCAAGCAGTATCTATTGGTGGTTCAGGGTCCAGCTATGTTTATGGTTATGTAGATGCTAATTATAAATCGGGAATGTCTCAAGAGGAGTGTGTAAAATTTGTTACAAACAGTAAGCTGGTCGACTTGGTATTGGTTCAAAATTTTACTGTTTATTTTTTGTTACAGCTTTGGCATTAGCAATGGCTCGAGATGGTTCATCTGGTGGAGTGGTTCGAATTGGTATTATAACATCAAAGGGTGTCGAACGTAGAGTTGTATTGGGAACAGAGTTACCCAAGTTTTATGAGGGATAGGTTAAAATTGAAGTTTCCTTATTTGCTTTTTTTGTTTTATATTTACAATACAAAATAATGGTAATAAATATTGGTCTATCTATTCCATACAATTAAAGTATCTGACTATTTAATTTACCAAGACTTGTGATGATTTCATATTTAACAGTCTGTAATTGTCATGTTCTGGGGTTAATTTCATTATTGGACACATTAAGCCTCATTGTGTGTCACATACTTGCAGCACTTAGGTTGAATATGGGGAATGTCTAGTTTAAGGGTTACATACGGAGAATTTTCTAGAAATCAATTTATTTTTTTACAAATTATTATTCCTTATAGTCTTAGGCGTATTTCTGTGTAAGCTGATTGTAAAATTCCCCATAGTTCAAAAGTTATTGTAGATAATGTGACTGCCCGACGAAAGGACAAACGGTGACGTCGCCTACCTGAGTTGAGTTGTTTGAGGCAGCTAGCCTTCAGACCCTTTTAGTCTGCCTGGTCTTTTGTTATCTTTCAATACGTGGAAGGAGTTTATAATGTTTCTAAAAATATATTCATATTTTGAAATTTAAGGTTAGTTCTCTTTGAACGTTACAAGTGAACAGTTGTGTATGCGATTCGAGCGAACGCTTGAAACTTTAAACGCGTTTTCTCAAAACTACTTTTTCTGACACGGTCGGCATGATAACTCGTACGGTTTTAATATTTTTGATGATTCTTTTTTAAATATTTGGAATTGTTTTTCTATAGTCTGTCGAGCCGGATTTTTAAAATTATAATTAGAAAATTTTATAGAATCAATTAAAGTGTGATTTTTTGACACAAACTTAACATTTTTTTTAAATTACCGTAAATTGTTTAATTTTTCAATTTCAAAATCCGGCTCGACAGACTATAACTACTACCTTATTTTACAAGAATTTCTTTACATTTTGCTGATTCGTCAACATTTGAGAAAGAAATACTGCCGACCGTGAGCAACTTTTATTTACAGTACTTCAAAAATGTGATTTTTCATATTGTAATTTTGAAAAAAAAATTGAAATAAATTTTTACAAAAATAACACAGTAATAAACAATGTGTAAAATTTTTTATCACTTTCTATTTCTATCCTCCTAAAAACAGTTTTTCTTTTGGTACGTTTTCGTACCGCTGGACGTATGTAACCCTTAATGAATGTTACGCTGTTGATTGCGATATTACTTTTAATTGTGCAATATTTTTTGTACCGGAGGTCGATCTGGTATCTTCACCTCAGCCGTGGGCTAACTATTTACTTATATGATGTTCTGTTAATTGGCTAACAAAATTAATAGAAATTCCAACTCATAAAAAAGCAAATAAAATTTTTTTGGAGAAGACGCATGTCAAAACCAACAAATTTGCACTATTACTTTATTATACATTTTTTTTAATTACCATAAAAAACGTCGTGTGAAATAATTTTTACTTTTTCCAAATGTACAGTGTTTCTTTTTCGATTTTGAAATGCGTTTGATGGAGGAGACGAAAATATCAAGTCACGATCTTTATGATTATTTTCAGGGAATGGTCTTGCACTAGGTCCAACTCCATTATAATTGTTATTCATATTGGATGACATTAATTCACTATTTCTTCCATAAAAAGTGTCCATTTTGATATTTGTATGCTTGGAATAATTTTTTCTTATTAAAATTTAAATTCTTTTTAATACAAAAATTTATGACGCATAACGAAAATTTTTTTTTTTAGTTCTTGGACAAGAAATGTTTTAACAATTTTTAGGTTGCTAGGTAATTTGAAAAGTGATGACTAGATATTTTCAATTATTGGATTTATAAATTTTGCTTCAGGCACATTGCAAACCCTTTGCACATGTGTCTGATATTTTCAAAACGGTTTGAATTGCTGCTGAAATAAAACTAAAGAAATCACGTACAGAAAGTAAATAAAATATTATTTTGTTTGTTTACATGTTGGATATTCAGAGAGTATATGAACGAAAATTTAATACTTGAAACTTTTGTTGATCACATTATTAAAGGCAGATTTGCCTTAGATTATCAGGTATCACATAGGCAAACCTTATGAGAGTTTTAGAACCACCTGGTACGGTTCAAGAGGGGTAAAATTAAGATGTAAACCATACTTTGAAATAATTTCTTCTTCACATGCCTATCCGTTACCAGATGTTAGTGATCATATACTTGCCCGAAGCCAAGATGAATTTTCTAGGGAGTATAATTCATGGGGTGGTTTCCTGTTGCCTTCCCAGAGTCCCCCCCCCCCCATAGTCCACAGATCAATATTGGACGTTTTGATCACAGCAGTGTGTCTAATGCGAGCAGGGTTCAAACAGCAACTTAGGCTCCTTAGTCGACCTGTGTATGTTTCACGCTATACTGCTAGTCAACTACTTCATTATATGTTTTTCATTTCAAGTCAAAAATTTAGTAATTGCCATAATTATAGTTACTGAGTTTCAGAATTTTCAGATCGGGTTGGGTAAAAATGCACCAGAGGCAAAAATTTTAGTGTTTACAAGGAAAAATCGTCTTAAACAGGTAGTCCTCACTTTACGATCGAGTTCCATTGCTGTGGATTGTCGTTAAGCGAGGAGCTTATGCCGGGAGTATAGCATCATTGTAAAATTATGGAACAAACTTGAAATTTATTTAAAAAAAGACATATATCATTTGTTTATTTGGTTATCTGGACTTAAAAAAATAGATTTTTCTCTAACTCTCGAACTCAAATTTTTGATATTCTAATGGTTTACAAATTGATTTTGTAGGAATTTAACATGAACAAGTAATTTTTTACTTCAATTGTCACGAATTCAGAAAAATGTTCTTAACAAATGTGAAAAATGGACGTTAAATTGTAGAATGAAGGAGGAACTACTTGGATAAGCAAGCCTTTTTAGAAAAATTTTGATCATTTTCAGAGAGCTCAAGCAGCTGAGAGATACTCGGAATGTTATTATACTCTCTTATTTATGGCACTTGACTGCTATGATCTTAGTAATAATTGGCAATAACTTTGTAATGGTTTGCGCATCTCAAAGAATTTTTTAAATCTAATTTATTAAAAAATCAACAAAATTTTTCCTTGATTGTAAAGCAATTAGCAGCCATAGCAATACTTTTCCAAATTTCTCTAAAAAAAACATTTTGAAACAGAAACTATTACAAAATCATCACTCAAAAGTCCAATTGGTAAATTGGTTTTAAATTTGTTTAATCAAAAAAAAATTAGGCATAATGAAAGCAGGTTTTACAGCGAAACCGCTTAAGATTTACAGAATTGATTAGCATAACCCCATACAGTCACATTTTCATTTAAAAGTACATTTATAAAATTTTTTTTAGTAATTTTGTCTATTTAACCGCCTTTTTTTAGTTTTACGAGAATCATGGATTCTTGGGTAACTAAACTCCCCCCCCCCAATTGTATCCGCCCTTGTTTTAGTACTGCAGTACTTACTCCATAAGTACTGAATTTGCGACGATGAAATCCAAATTCCGCGCTTAAGCATTGCAATAAAACTACCCAGTAATCGTTGGTGGGTTTCCTATACAGAAAATTGAACACGAAAGCATCAGCTGATGGGATGAGATCAAATTTTATTAATAAAAGTAAATCGTCTGCGGTCGTGTGATATATCAATGATATATACTTTCCTTACAACGCATATCCGCCTTCCGTATAAGATATAAATGCAGATAACCATTATTAACCACTGTCGTGCGATCTTTTACATAGCGATTCAGTCATGGTGACCAGACGCCGGTGGTTAAATGGTAACACACAGGCCGGATTGGCAATAATTTAGTTATTGGGAAACTCCTTTCAGGGACACCAGTCTTTGCAGACACTCAAACTTGTTTTTCTGTGGGGATAGGGACCGCATAAAAGGAATTCCTTGAAAAAAATATTTCATTTTTTATTCCATTTTATGATGCATCTTACAAAAAAAATTGCTCATAAACAATTCTTCATATAAAAACTAGTTTGACTGTACAAAATTTAAAAAAAATTATGGAGTAAAACGAATTCACCTACCTATGGTATTTTATTAGGCTTTAAAGCGAAAGTTTTCGAATTCACTCTTGTAAAACTTGGCCCTAAATTTTCAAGCGCATTTTCCTAGCTATGGCAAAATGTGTGTACGTCAGTCTCACGCACCATCTAGCTATCATAGTATGCACAGAAAAGACTATTATTGTTTATATTATTACGAGTTAATTATTATATGTTAAATTAAATATTTTAAAAGTTTCAAGTATAATGAAATTTGAAAAATGTATTATTTTAGCTGATGATATCTTGAAAGACGAAACCACTTTTACGCAAAGGAGGTCCTAAACTTTAATGTGAGTTGGAAAATTTTAAATTTCATTAGAATTGTATTAAAAAATAATACATTTTTCAAATTTCATTATACTTGAAACTTTTTAAAATATTTAATTTAAATATATTTTCAACAAGTAATAATAAACATTTACAATGTTAATTATTATATTGTTATAATATTATTATGTTGAATAAAATATTTTAACAATTACAAGTTGAGCGAAATTTGAAAATTTACTTACATTTTAGTCTAAGACCCTGTTACGCTTAAGTGGTTTCGTCTTTTCAAGAACTAATCAGTTAAACTATCTCTAAATGAATTAAAATCCATTAATAAACATTTACAATTATTTAATAATTATTTTTTATTAAAAAAATAATTTAATATTATTATAGTGACTTCACAAAAAGAACGTCTTGGAGCATTGCAAACAGCGGCATTCATCTTATTGTTAGTAAAATTATAAAAAAGCAAATTTTGTGTTTTATAAATTATTAATATATTTGACAATATCGCATTTTATCATAATATAAATTTTTATGGACATTTAAGCGATGTGCGTTGCGCCATCTGTCGCACAGACTTCTTTTGAATTCCCCTCTTAATTAAATCTATAAAAATTTTCCCAATGTTCGAGGATATTGTACGAAAGGTATTTCTATATTATTTCTAAAATTTGGAAGTTTATGTGGCGCTGATGGCATTAAACAGTTTTGTTTCAATTTTTTTTTTGGAAAATGAACTTTTCAAGAATCTTTTGAATTGTTAAAACTTGAAATAATAAGCACTTTATAGTAACCTTTATATTTGTGTAAAATGCAGAAATAAGGACAAAACAGCATATTATTAATAGATGCATACTCAAATAAAAATTGCAGTATGCAGAATACCACATTAATTATCTAACGATGCTTCTTCTTCAACGTTATTTTCCTCCTCACTAATATCTTCACCATCGTCTTCTTCTTCATCATCATCATCGCCATCAACTTCTGCATTTTCAGCTTCAGCACGTTCCATTTGTCGTTGCAAGTCGGCTTCATCCGTAGCCGTAACTACCTTAGGTGCCATTTTAATTTTAAAAACGCCCTTAACCTGGAAGATGGTTTTTTCAATAGCTTCGATAGCTTCTTGTAAAATTTTCAATCCTTCCTGCTTTTCAGGGGTCGATGTTGTCATAACTAAATAATAAATTAATTGAAGCTACATTTATAACACAATTCAAAAAATTACCATAAATAGGAGGCGCTATGAGATTAATTTTTATGGGAAATTCTTCTGTAGAAAGCGCAAGTCCAGCTCGAAGTGCAGTTTTCACTGCATCGATTCCTTCGTAGCCGTAACACGAACATTCAATGTCGGCACGTATTTTCACCGCTTGAGATGTTAATTTCCGTTTAATATTGCTCAATAAAACTTCCTTTGTTGTATCGTCTAAACCACATTCGGATAAAATCGAGGGATCACTAAAATTAAAATAAAAAATTGTAATGTTGTAATTCGATGTGAATATTGCTTCACAACTCACATCACGGCCTGTTTAAACATATCGTAAGCACTGACATTATTTTTTTTGTATTTCTCCTCAAAATACCAAGCTGTTTTTTGATACAATTCTTCCAATTGCTGATCGGATTCGTATTTTAACAATTCGGCGACGTGTCTTAAAATGGAATTAACAGCTTTAGCTTTCGCAAAACGTTCGGTGCATTTTTCTACATCTTCGGCGCTTACACGACGTTTAGACAAATCAATGTATCCCTTTTCTTTATCAACTCTTATGACTACAACGGGTTCCGTTTTACCAACTCGAATTAATTTATTTATGGAACGAATACGTCTTCTCGACAATTCCGAAAGTAATATCATGCCCTCGATGTTATTGTATTCCAGCAAATGAACATAAGCCCCCATTTCCGCTATCGATCTAACGTTAACCATAACCACATCTTCCACCTCGGGGTATTTTTCTTTATAAAAGCGACACGAATGAGGCATATTGAAATTTTAGGTTATAACCGAAATCTGAATTAAGAATACAAAAAATGTAATTACAGAAATTATAAAATATACCCAATTCGTATACAAAATGTGTTACTTACATACTACAAGTTATAAAATATCACAATATTATCAAAATTCTAATACACGACGGTACAAAACTCTTGCACATAACCAAAAATTATGCAGAATTGCAGAGTGGTAATAAAATCGACCAAAAGGAACTATCAAAGGTTTTAGTACCAGTGGCGTAGCATAGCGAACTGTTATGGGTTATTTCGAACTGCTGATTGTAAATCTCCGGGGCGAGGGGGACGAAATAATTTCAGAGGGATCACGAGCTATTATGAAAATTAATCAAGTCAGTTTATTACTTCTAAACTATAATTTTAAATGAGAAGGGTACGCCTGTTTTTAATGATATCTTGATGGCGTGAAGAAAGCTACAAGAAAGTTCTGCAATAAGGTACATCATTTTGAAATTCACCCCGATTGGGTAACATTTAAAGAGCAACTCTAAATAAAATCAATGCAAAGGATTCACATCAGCAGCCTCAGTCATATCGAGAGGATAGATGGTATATAGGAAGCTATTCACAGACTACCAAAGTATTGCTACAGATTTACTGTATACTTTCTCAATAGTAAAGTTGTCTCAGACTTCGATTAGATCGATGTTAGAACTCAGCCACAGATTGAGGCAAGTTCATCATCATCAAAATGTCATGGGCATTTAGCCCATTGAAATCGCCTGGATGTGCTGGAGTATTTTCAGCCCTATTACAGTGGTATTTGGATTATCTGCTCTATAACCTGATGCGAGTGTTTAAGGCGTAGTTTTTCGCACGGTTCACACCCAAGTATTTTCATATCTTAACCCAACAGAAGTGATTACCTACTCTGCCGAAATTTTTAATGATCAGTTTGACTTTGTTTTTCCCGAAAAACGCTAAGAAATGGGACTACAAAATAGTAAAGCGTATTCACAAATTGTTGAGTGCAGCTTAGGAGCATTTATTGATATGGAAAGAGCTTATTTTGATAAACTCACCTTTGATTGTATAAATACACCATTGTATCAGTTTTATACTGAAGTCGAAAGCTTTGAAACAAATATTAAAGATGTTGTCATCAAAGCTAGTCTTGGAAGATAAGATGGGTAGGTACTCTCTCCATTACTGTAAATTGTGATAATATATAGCCTTCTGTAACTCCTCAACGAGAAGAACTTTTACACGATTGGATTCGATTATTAGAAGAGTTGCAAGTTAAACTTGCACGCACTCAGACCCATTGTGCTATTTCTTTTGCTCACCTCCACAGTCCTAGGTATAATTAACAGCCGTTAGGCGGTCACTTGATCTCGCCATCCGACCCGCACCCCCAACAACGGCAGGCGTTACAAACAAAGAACTTCTCATTCCGTAATCCCACCAAGCTAATGTTGTGTATTAAACTGCAGCATGTTGATGTTCACTGGAAGGTCGAGTCAAGCCCTGCGACTTGCACCCCACTAATGCCAGGTACTGCCGCAGCTGCTGGGCAGCCACCCGGCCCGAAGCCCCAACAAAGCCAGGCATTGCTCAGCCGATGGGGGCGATTTTGACACTGTTTGATATATCAAATTCGGGGGACCGCCGGCTTTACATGCCCTCCGAAGCACGGAGACGGCCATAGATAAAAAAAAGGGTCAGAAAGAATACTTTCTTATGCAGATTCCTCACGGATGCCTTATCATCAGTAATCGATTGCTCTAACTACTAGGTTAGTGACCGCCTCACTTTTACATCATATGCAGATGATACTTCTTCTAAGCCTTTTTCAACCACTGCTGGATATTAGCTTCTTTCTCTAGGAGAAAGACTTGAAATATTAAAACCCCATGGCTGCTTAGATTGATTGGAGATTTTGCCCGTTTTTATTCCTAATGGTGATAATTATCAACACGGGGAAACAGCCAGCTTTACGTACCCTCCAAATCAGGGAGATAGTTATAAGAAAGATAGACTCTCCTCGATTTAAACCTGGTACCTTAGCAATGGGGTACCATAGTCTCTCATTTTCAATTATAACTAAGTTCAGTACGTTTGTGGCAGAAAAGCGGGCTGGATTCTTAGGAATAAAAAAAAATAATGTGAAAAGTGTAGGTTTTAAAAAACTAAGCATTTATCGAAAAATGTTCACGAGTTCAGCTTTAAAAGTAAAACACAACTCCCATTTTATTGAAAATATATAACAAAAACCATATAAATTAAATTATTTCTTTATAACTTACACAACGGGTTCCGTTTTACCAACTCGAATTAATTTATTTATGGAACGAATACGTCTTTCGACAATTCCCAAAGTAATATCATGCCCTCGATGTTATTAGAAATTCCAGTCTAAATGAACATAACCCCCTTTCCGCTTCGTTTAAAGTTCTCATAACCCCATCGGATTGACTTTAGGATAAGATTTTTCTTTATAAAAAAGATACAGAATAGCCAATTGAAAAATTTATGGGTTTTAACCCAATACTCTTAAATTCAATAAAATCAAAAAAGTAATTACCAGAAATTAAAAAAAATAACCCAATTTTTATCGAATAAGTGTTTCATAACAATCTACAAGGTATCTTATAAAAGATCACAATAGCTTTTCAAAATTTTGGTTAAAACGAATCTGATTGGGACAAAACTCTTGCAGGAACCCAAAAAATTTTGCAGAATTCAGAGTTAAAAAAATATCCAAAAGGGAAATTTTCCCAAATTTTTAAAACCCTGACGAGTACGAACTGTTAATGGGGTTTTTTGCGAATGCTGATTTTAAAGTCGCAAAGGGGGGATGGGGGGCGAAATAATTTTTGAGGATCACGAGATCACGAGCTATTATGAAAATTAATCAAGTCAGTTTATTACATCTAAACTATAATTTTAAATGAGAAGGGTACGCCTGTTTTAATGATATCTTGATGGCGTGAAGAAAGCTACAAGAAAGTTCTGCAATAAGGTACATCATTTTAAAATCCACCCCGATTGGGTAACATTTAAAGAACAACTCTAAATAAAATCAATGCAAAGTTCACATCAGCAGCCTCACTCATATCGAGAGGATAGATGGTATATAGGAAGCTATTCACAGACTGCCAAAAGTATTGCTACAGATTTACTGTATACTTTCTCAATAGTAAAGTTGTTTCAGACTTCGATTAGACCGACGTTAGAACTCAGCCACAGATTGAGGGAAGTTCATCATCATCAAACGTCATGTCATGGGTATTTAGCCCATTGAAATCGCCTGTACCCAAGTATTTTCATATCTTAGCCCAACGGAAGTGATTACCTCATGGGTGTTATCTCCCAGGTAAAAATTCGGAACATGTTTTAGTTTATTCTCCAATCACTTTGGCGCTGTGTGCGCTAATTTTAAAGTACGCCCTTTTAAGTTGGCAGTTACTTAACCTATAAATTTTACACGTAATTTTCAAGTACGCGTTATTTTAATCGGTGGTTTCTTAATCTGTAAATTTTACACTCTGCTTTATTTTACTTATTTTTGTTGGTGGTGTTGATTATTAACACATATCAAAATGAAGAATCATTTTATTTATTCGTACATCAGCTTGTTAGTTCGGCGATCAGTTATCGTTTGTTTATTAATCATAATTATTATTAGAAAACAGAAAAGTGCAAAATTGTTGTGAAAAGAAAATTA
Organism: Lycocerus yunnanus; assembly: GCA_036346125.1. Classification (NCBI taxonomy): domain Eukaryota; kingdom Metazoa; phylum Arthropoda; class Insecta; order Coleoptera; family Cantharidae; genus Lycocerus; species Lycocerus yunnanus. The sequence continues at coordinate 9,693,871 of JARFIX010000008.1, forward strand.
ATATGACTCTAGAAGGTTTGGGATCAGTCAACTTTGAAAACAATACAGATCCAGTCCGAACAATGGGCAATCGGCGCTTTTGAAGTACAAGACGAAAATGGAAAAATTAAAGATATGAAGAAGCTCATTTAATTGTTATATTTTACAGTAGCGATCTAAAGTAAGTTGGCAAACAGTTTTTACAAAAAATTATTAGAAAAGAAATCATTTAGTGGACTATCATATATTTTCTAAAAGTATGTAGATTAATACGTAGTTTAACGTATAAAACTTGCAGTTGGTATAAAACAAAGAAGTATATAAGCGAATTGAATTTTATGGAGGGTTCAAAAGAAAATTGGCATAACATCCAAACAATATCAAAACAATAATAAGCGTTCATAAAAGTTAATTTGATTGAAATATATCTTTCTTGATAATACATCGACATGCCCAGAAGGAAAGAGTATTCAGAAGATTTAAAAACACGGTTCTTAAATGGTTAAAAATGGAAATTCATTGAGAGCAGCAGAACGCGAATTTGACATTCCAAATCAAACAATAAGTCTCTGGTGTCACAAATATAATAAATATGGATCAGTAGAGACACGCCCAAGAACAGGGCGACCACGAAAACAACCAAAAGAGAAGATAAAATGATCGTTCGTGAAGCAATAAAAATCCTCGTGTAACGGCTACACAAATTGTTCAAAGTTTTAACGAAAATCGCGAAGAAAATATACATGTTTCGACAGTGAAACGTCGACTATATGCAGCTAAACTATTTGGCAGACGTCCTTGTAAGAAACCACTTATATCAAAAAGAATCGGATAGCCCGTCTGAAGTTTGCTAAAATCACTTACACTGGGAAAAAAGATTGGTCCAAAATTCTTTGGAGTGACGAAAGTAAGTATAATTTGTTTTCCTCGGATGGTATTAAGTATATTCGACGTCCAGAAGGTAAAAGATATGATATTAGATATCAAGTTCCTACTATAAAACATGGTGGAGGGAACGTCATGGTGTGGGGTTGCTTTTCTCGTGATGGCATTGGATCTCTACACAGAATTGATGGCATTATGGATCGGTTTATGTATGCCGACATACTGAGGGATCATATGCTACCACATGGCAAGAGAAAATGCCGCGCGGCTGGATATTTCAGCAGGATAATGACCCAAAACATGCTTCACAGCATGTTAAGCAGTACATGGACAAAGCTAAAATTCGGCTTTTAGAGTGGCCCAGTCAATCTCCAGATTTGAATCCCATAGAGCATTTGTGGGAAGAGCTCGAACGTCGAATAAGAAGTGAAAATTATAGTAATACCACTAAATTATGGGAAGCATTGCAGAGAGAATGGTCAAAATACCATTAGAACGTTTAGAGAAGCTGGTTGACTCGATGCAATCACGATGTAAAGCTGTTATCGCTGCAAAAGGGTTTGCAACAAAGTACTAAATGTTTTTAATCCATAGTTGTTACTATATGTATTTCTTTATTTTTTTGTTTTAAGAGCGTTTTGTCATAACTTGATAAATAGAAATATTTCGAAATTTTCGTTTTTGAATTTTTCACGTTAATAAATTTTCTAGAAAATTATATTTATATTTTTAATTTAAAGCCTTTTAAGGAATAAATATTTGAAAAATTAAAGCAAAATATTGAACTTTGAAAAAAACTGTTTGCCAACTTACTTTAGATCGCTACTGTATAATATTAAATCTAAATAATATAATAAAATTAAGTTAATTTATTTTTGTGTTTGTTTTAATGTGTTGATTTCTTTAATTGGATATTGAAATTACATGTATTATTTTTAAGTTTTACTTTAAAATAATACTTGTAATTTCAATATGCAAATGTCAAGTTTCATAGTAACATTTGAAAATTTCAAATATGCTAAAATTCGCGCTTAAATTTTAGTTCACTCTCCACTCGTTTTGGCGCTGCAATACGTCCCCAAAAATATACGGGAGTTGCCCATCTATATTACTCTTTCTTATCTATGGATTACCTACTCTGAAATTTTTAATGATCAGTTTGACTTTGTTTTTCCCGAAAACGCTAAGAAATTGGACTACAAAATAGTAAAGCGTATTGACAAATTGTTGAGTCCAGCTTAAGAGCATTTATTGATATGGAAAGAGCTTATTTTGATAAACTCACTTTTGATTGCATAAATACACCATTGTATTTGTATGAAGTTTTGATAATCATTGTAAATTGAATCAGTTTTATACTGAAGGCGAAAGCTTTGAAACAAATATTAAAGACGTTGTCATCAAAGCTAGTTTTGGAAGATAAGATGGGTAGGTACACTCTTCATTACTGTAAATTGTGATAATATATAGCCTTCTGTAACTCCTCAACGAGAAGAGATTTTCATGATTGGATTCGATTATTAGAAGAGTTGGTTATACTAGCACGCACTCAGGCCCATTATGCTATTTCTTTTGCTCACCTCCACAGTCCTAGGTATAATTAACAGCCGTTAGGCGGTCACTTGATCTCGCCATCCGACCCCAACTCCAACAACAGCAGGCGTTACAAACAAAGAACTTCTCATCCGTAATCCCACCAAGCTAATGTTGTGTATTAAACTGTAGCATGTTGATGTTCACCGGAAGGTCGAGTCAAGCCCTGCGATTTGCACCCCATCAATGCCAGGTACTGCCGCAGCTGCTGGGCAGCCACCCGGCCCGAAGCCCCAACAAAGCCAGGCATTGCTCAGCCAATGGGGGCGATTTTGACACTGTTTGATATATCAAATTCGGGGGACCGCCGGCTTTACATGCCCTCCGAAGCACGGAGACGGCCATAGATAAAAAAAAGGGTCAGAAAGAATACTTTCTTATGCAGATTCCTCACGGATGCCTTATCATCAGTAATCGATTGCTCTAACTACTAGGTTAGTGACCGCCTCACTTTTACATCATATGCAGATGATACTTCTTCTAAGCCTTTTTTCGACCACTGCTGGATATTAGCTTCTTTCTCTAGGAGAAAGACTTGAAATATTAAAACCCCATGGCTGCTTAGATTGATTGGAGATTTTGCCCGTTTTTATTCCTAATGGTGATAATTATCAACACGGGGAAACAGCCAGCTTTACGTACCCTCCAAATCAGGGAGATAGTTATAAGCAAGATAGACTCTCCTCTATTTAAACCTGGTACCTTAGCAATGGGGTACCATAGTCTCCCATTCTCAATTATAACTAAGTACAGTACGTTTGTGGCAGAAAAGCGGGCTGGATTCCTAGGAATAAAAAATAATAATGTGAAAGTTCACGAGTTCAGCTTTAAAAGTAAAACACAACTCCCATTTTATTGAAAATATATAACAAAAACCATATAAATTAAATTATTTCACCGTCAATTGAAGTTATATTTATTTAGATTTAAATTTTTTATTTTTTGGTTTTGTCTTTACTTCCGTTTTTGCACAATCAACCTCAACGACTGAATCTAATAAGTAAAAAAATTAGCTCTACAATAAATATATTATAACTTGACTTACTCGATAGATCCAATTCTGGATCAATCTTTTTAATTTTTCTTTTTATTTGGTTGATCTTCCACGACCGTTTCCATATTATTGAATATACTTTCATACTCTTCATCTTCCTCAATTTTAGGTTCAATTTTAACAATGGGTTTAATGAGAACTTTAGTTAAACATTGTTTCATGTATTTCTATAACAAAAATGAGATATTAGTTTTAATTCAAAAACGGACAAAACTGTTACCTTAAATATACATGCTTTTGTATTTAAATCATGGATGCGTATAAACCTATCTAGACTTGTTCCTACAACAATGGAAGAAGCTGGATTACAAACCAAACTGGTGATACCACCCACGAATGATTTGTATGTTTTGACCACTTTTTTAGGAGCACGAAAATCGATTAATTGTATGTAGCCTTTATTTGTGCCTACAACACATTGTCTAAAAGATACAAAAGATTTGTATTTTGCTGCAATAATATTAAGTTTTATAATTAACCTTTCTCTGTGTGCCGAAGCAATTGTGGTGAAACTGGCTTTTTCTTCAAACAATTTTGAAACAGGTCTTCTTTGTGCTCGTTTATCATATAACAAAACATGACCCTCCCTACCTGAACAACTTGCTAAATGTTCTTCATTATCAAAAAAGCATATTCCACTAAGAGTGGTATGTATCGGTAGATTTAATTCATCATGTCCAAGCTGCAACTTTCAAATTTAATCAAGCAAAACAAAATTAAAATTAAAAACATACCGATTTAGCTTTAAAAACATTCTTTTTACTTTCTACATCCCATAATTTAAAATCATTGCTCTCTCCTCCCGTTCCCATCAATTTATTGTTCACTTTATTCTGTACACAACAGTCCATGCTACCGTCATTTGGTAGGTTTATCGAAAACGTATTTAAGTCTGCTTTTGACCAAATATTAATTATACCATTTTGTCGTCCAACAACAAGATTATCGTCTACCTCACACACACCCACCGATGCACCATTTCCTTCTAAATTGTCAATCTTCTTTGTAAATTTGTTGTTTACGGTGTCGTAAAATTTGATAACACCATTTTTGTAACCGACAATTATTTCGGTTCCCGATTTATCCCATTCAAACACTGTCACTTCCGATTTTTCTACGTCCTCCAATTCGTAACATAATACATCTTCAGTATTACAATGTGTGTCTGTTGGTTAAACGAGAAATAAATTTAAAGACAAGTTAAAATAACATCTAATTACTTACAGGCAAGTGCTCCAGTCGCCGTTCCTACGTACGCACAGTATTGTGTGTCGTGAGACATTTTAACAATTCCAAACTTCTATAAATTTTGCGGTTTTAATTCGATGCTTTTGTAAAAATTGACATGTGTAAAATTATAGGTTATGTTAGAAGCAAGTTGACATCATCGCTACCAATCGCAGTGCTCGACGGTACGTTTTCCTACTTTCGATTGGTTAGTTAAATGTATTGCGGTAAATTTAAACGGTTGCGACAATGTTGGAATATTTAAAAAAAAGTACGAACGAGATAATTAGCATAAAGACATTTCATGAAAACTTTACGAAAGTAGGATCCAATGGTATCATTTACTATTTGACACCCTTTTTGAGTTCTACCAAAGAGTAGTATATAGATATACCTACACAACTTATTAGTAGATCATTGCTAATCTTGATTCGCCGTCTTTGTCGCACATAGTTAATTTATATGCTTTCTTCTCATTCTTTAAACAACCATTATCGATGATCGGTGTTGAATTACCCAGTTGGAATGAAATTACCTCGCCGTAAAAGAGACTTTTGAATAATTACAAAATAAGTTTCTAGTTTGGTTGTGTGCTGATTCTGTCATTAAGAATAAAAATTCAAACTAACATTAAAAGGGGCCCGTAAGAGGCCCGGCTAGATCAAGTGGAACTTTTCGAATTATTTATATTGCCAGTCCGTTCCTGCTTCCCGACTTAAAGTTAACCTAATAAATAATTTATTAGAATCGAATATGAAATAATTATTATAACGTTTGAAAGGTATTCGTGTATGTTTTTTATCAAATAGTTATGTCACGTTGGTAGCGATGAAATAAAACACATGCGGCAAACCCGCAAACATGCGAAATATCTAAAACGATATTACGTCATAATAGACATTTAATAAAAAATTGGGACCAGTCGATTATTCTCCATTGGAGGCCAGCTGATTTTAGTTGACAATAAAATGAATAGGTCTGCATATTTCATATTTTATTAAATGTGGTTAACATTAAAAAAGCAACAACAAAAATTCCTTAAAAAGCGTCGAAAAAATTATGGAAAAAGAACAATGGACTTCAAAAAACAACCAGCAAGCTGTGGCAATGGACCTGGAAGAAACAGATGATTATTTAAATAACGGCATTACCAATATACTCGAAACCAACAACGCCAATATAGGAATAGAAAAAACTAAAAATAAAACGCAAAGTGATGCAGATCGAAATAATAAAATACAACAGGTTGTTGAAGCTGCTGTTAGGTTAGTTTTTCACTTATTTTGTTGCTTTAACGCCTCATATTTTTGATAACCTTTTAGTGAGGTGTCGAGAAAAACAATTGAAAATATTTTGGAACAAGTTAAAACTTTGACACCTACCGAACATTTGCTTTTATACCTCAAACTCCCAACGGAGTACAGCAATGCCGGTGATCCTCTACGTCAACCTCTGAATCCTTTAGGAAGTAGATCAGAAATTAGTCAAACAATAATGTGGATTAAGACACATTTGGAAGAAGATCCCGAACTTTCTTTACCCAAACAGGATGTGTATAATGAATATTAGTAAGTTTTATTACCGACTTGTTTAAAATTTTTGTCAAGATATGCCATTAATTGCAACTACAAATGCAGCTGAATTGTGCTTAAAGGAGGTTTTAACTTGCAGTTGTTTTTGTGGTCCTAACAAAATTAAGCCATTGTCAACGGCAGATTTTGGAAAAGTAATGAAACAAGTTTATCCACGAGTGAGACCTAGACGATTGGGAACAAGAGGAAAGTCACGCTATTGTTATGCTGGTCTTCGTAGGCGTCTCAAATTAGATTCCCCAATTTTACCCGATCTTTCGGAAAAACCTTTGGTAATCACATTTCACAGTTTATTTATTTATCTTTTTAAATATTACATTGTATTGCAGTCGTCGGAAGTATCCTGCAGTTCGGCCGATCTTGTGGCTGCAGCTTGGGCAATTGTAAAGGAATGGTCTGAACATCAATTAGGATTGCAGTTTCCATCTCTGCAAGCTTTAGCTTGTTATTTAGTACTGAATTTGTCGATTGGTAATGGTACAAGTGCAGCTAATCACGTTGTTTCTGCAGCTAAAACTTCTTTTAAAGGTACAGTCAAAATGTTTTATTTGCTTATGTGGAATGTTCACTTTTAAGTGGTGTTAGAAGATGCTCAACTAAAATTGTTATCTATATACAAACTTTCATTCGTAAAAGCAATTTTTTTAATTTAACCTTAAAATTATCAATCACCGAAAGAATCGATTTTGTAGCTTGTTTTTAATTTTAATCATTTAGTGATTTTTTAAAAAACCCAAAATTATTTACAAACCAAATTATAATATTTTATTATCTAGAATCGGGGCCATGGAGAGAGAAACTGCGTCTGGAGGTAGTATCTTAGAGGCTCCACTATAATTTTTTTATATAATAAGTATTTTACTCATGGACTAATCAAAATTGGAATATTTATAATAAAATTAGTTTTTAACTTCAGCTTCTAACTAATGTCACTTAACAGCGTTAAAATTGCAATGCAGTGTAAGACGTAAAATTGTACATAGAGTGGAGCTTTTCTGACTCAAATCTCAAGGATATTCCAGTTAGAGATAAACTTGAAGTTACAGAAGTAACGAAGCATTAAAATAAGGAAGAAACGTTCATGTTAGTAAATTCAATCATATTTTACAATTTGCAATTCTCCATTAATTTTTTCCGCAAAATAATAACTATTCTGGAGATAACACTTGGAGCAGCTAAAAATTTGCAGTTTAAACGTGCGATTTAGTCATAACATTTTTTGCAGGGGATTCGATATCTACTAACATCGGTTGCGGAAACAAACATAAAGAAACACAATTACAACTTCAAAGAAAACTTCAACAAAAATCAGAATTACACAAAGAACAAAAAAGGAAAATGCAGGTGAGTGCAACTTGATGTACAGTTCCTACGACATAGTTTGGCGTTGATACACTAATAAAATACGAGGCAGATTGGTATGTAACGGAAAGAAAGAGAAATTTGTAGGAAATTTATTAGTAAGCTCAAAGTTGTGAGCCAAGCTATTCTGCAAGAACTGTAATTCATATCTTAAGTGTGTGTGTGGGGTCAAATTGACTAACAAGTTAAGTCATTTCAAATTAATTATCTACAGTGACGTTTTAGATTTTAATAATTTATTGGTATTAGTAATACTTACAGTACAAGGCAAATACCGAGTGTTCATTTCAAAAGCAGGCAGTCGAAATAACTTTTTTTTTGAGTACCTAAATTTAAAAAAGAAAAAAACACGTCGATTTAGATGGTTGCTATTTAATTAAAAATTAAATTATTTTTTACAGCAACTTCAATCTCCAAAAATAGAACATAAAACGCGTTCGAAAAAGTTCAAACCTCAACCTAGGTCAGCCACTGTTAGTCCATTAAATGCATCACCAACTGCAGTTTCAAGTGATATAAACATAAGTCCGTCTCAGGGCCTTCAACCTGTCTGTGATAAATCAATAGATTTTGCTAATCTACAAACGTTACCTGATTTTAGCAGTTTTCATAAGACAGTTAACCCTGATCAAATAAGCGAGTATACGAATGAAATGCAGAAACATAATAGCGAGATAACGGGCGAATTTGTAACGAAATCGAATGCAGTTGGTAAATTACCCATACCACGCCTCAACAATAATTTAAGCAAATTTTTTTCTGCAGCATCGCCGAAGAAAGGCAAAAATGCAAAGTACAAAGCGATTCAACCTAAATTAGAACCATGTGACTTGTACAATCCACAAATAGGTTCTGCTGCTGACAATCGATCTAATCAAACAGTCGTTGATAATCACACGAGCACTTCGAACAAAATTGCTATTAAAAAAGGAAAAGCCATTAAAAAATTAGTACAAGATACATACAAGTCCGATATTGATAACAATTTGATATCTTTAGACGTCGATACTGACGTATCGCTTCCACGTGAGCGTTTAATAAGCATAGCAAATATGGATAAGTCTGCATTAGATGATTATTTGGGCACCAACAATAGTCAAGAGAACGAGGAAGAATTGGTGAAGTATTTCGAAAATAAAGATAAAAATTCCGATCAAGATGTTTCTTCAAAAATTTCCCAACTGCGTCAGCTTTTAATCACACAACAAAATAATATTGCAGATATTAATTCGTCAACAAATGGTTCCGAAATTGATTGTTCCGATGATTTACAAGAAACTGCTCTGAATTTAACATCTTTGCTAACATCCAACAGTAGTGCATTTACGAAAACCAATTTATCAAATTCAAGTGGTGTTAATTATCAAAAAAGCAGTGATTATTCCAATATGTGTGTCAACGCGCGTAGAAGGGTTAGTTTTGACATTCTTCAAGATGACTCTGTTCCGCCGAGTCCAAATACGCGCAGAAAAAACTTCAATTTTACGCCAATATCGCCAGGTCCTATGTCGCCTAATGGCATGCAGTCAAAGTGTTCTAGTACAACTGTGAGTCCTTTTGTTAGTCCACGAAATACACCCGTTCCTAGAGCAAAAGGTAATGTTCATCAAAATGTAAGTACATCTTTTATTGTTAATCAGCCAGGTTTATTAAGCATACCTTCGACTCGTAAACCAATAATATTGCCTAAATCAAATCCTAAGATTAAACAAGAAACAGATACACACAATGAAGTCGATATTACAAATGAATGCAATGATTTACAAAACCAACTCGTCATATCTACCGAAATAAATAATTATTTACCAATGTCAGCTCCTGCAAGTCCTAAATATGCAGCCAAAGCAAAAAATTCAAACTTCTTGCAAAAGCTTCTCAATTCAAATAACAAAGTTACATACTCGCCTAATTATTCACGATCGCAAAGTTTAACTGCTACCATGCAGGAATCATTGTCTACAGAAATTACTCAACTATTTTCCAAAAATTTATCTGATGTGACTGCAGAAACAAATTATAGATCGCAATCGGTACCGTTGCATCAGATGTGCCTCAAAACAAATCATAATCTCCAATCACCAATTGTACAAAATTCCTTTGCCCCAACTCAATTTCCATTTATTCCTTCCTCTTCGAGCATCATAGAAAACGATTTTAACGATTTCGACACGTTTCCAAATAACGAGAATATAAATATGAACAAAATTTTAAGCACCTTGGATTCGTGTCCAAACGAAATGTTACAAACGCCAGAAACAAACGCCATGAAAGTTAGATGTAACGAAATTCCAATAGAATCTAGAAACGCTTATAATAACGTTTCCTTAGATAACAATTTGGAATTGCCTGACGCGGAATCTTCCATGGATTTTGATCAACAAGCCATAAAAATGAACGCCAACACTTTACCAAATTTACGAATATTAGGACGTTCGTTGAGTATTGACATAGATTCCAGTTCCGAAATAAATTACTCCATGAAATACAATCCGTCGCGCTCCGTTCCAGGTACTCCCATACCCTGTTCGTCCAATCCTAAGGTTAACATTTCAAAAAATTATAGGTCGTATCCTTCCACACCGTTAGCTTTAAACGAAACCTTTTCTTATAATCACAGTCAAGATTGTTTGTTAAATGGACAACCCATAAAAGAAAAGGTTGGTAGGGAAAACGAGATTAATCAAAATTTAACTTTTTTTCCGAGTTCCGAAAGCAACGACGAAATTTACAATAACGTTGATATGTTTAATGTAAACGATGCAAATCTCAATTGCGATATTTTGATAGGGGATAACAACAAAACACAATACAATTTTGATGGTCAATTATCGGAAGGTAATTATGCTAACACCAAACAAATTATTAATAATGTTCTAGACGATAGTTGCGTCATCAATGGAAGCGAATTTGATTTAAAAAATACATCCAATATTAACGGCTCATAGTTTTATATGAAATTAATTTTTATTACGATAATCTTATTATTTTAATTAATAAGTTAACGCATCAATTATTTCAAATTAATTGATCTAAAAAAAGATTTTGACTAATATTTAGTTGATTTTATTGTTATTGATTATTATTTAGCGATGCTAAAATTTTATGTTGTTTGTCAAAATGTTTCATGTTTTAGTATTTTATTTGAAATTTAATTTTTTGTTATTTCATCACATTGGTTTGCTTTTTTGTGAAAAATTTTGGTAATTATTCAAAATTTTCAATATAATAAGAGACATCACCACACACTTCAATTCTTGCCAAAACTTGGCTGAATTATCTTTTAATTTATTCAGTAGCAAATGATAAAATGATCTTTTGCAATTTTGAAAATTTTTGTCTGTATTTCTTCTTCTTTTAATAATTGGAAATTTATGTAAATAATTAATTTTTAATTGTAAATATTTATTAACTTGTGAAAGTTATTTTATTCAACAAATAATTAATTTTTAGCGTTGTTCTTTCAAGTTTTTCCAAATATTCTATTTACTCGTAGATTTTTGGCAATTCCTAAATGAAATTTTGTTCGGAATCCTTTTTTAATTAAAAGTGCCTATGATTATGATTAAATCAGGTTTTTTTTTTATTTACATGAACAACGGCATGAATTTTGGTGCTGAAAGTAATTATTTTAATTTTTATAATATTCGAAAATACATCACATAAATCATCAATAACCCTAATCCTACTTTAAATTATCGGTTTTAATGTAAATTAAAAAATTGCTAATGAAATTTTATTATTTTTCAATTTTTGACAAATACTTACAATTTTAGTTTATCACAATAAACTTATTTGTGTCATAGGTGAACAATTGAAATATGGCAAAATATTAATGTGGTTATCAGGTAGAGCTCTATTGCACCAACTACTTTTCACATCTCACTAACGGCTAGTTGTATAAGGCTCGAGTTATAGTTTAATTCAGGTTAAGTTAGTCTTTAGCCACTTTGATTGGGTGAACAGTAGGTTAACTCTTATCTGAGCTTAGTACAACTGACCAGACGTTCCGTTTTTACTGGGACTATGTCAGTCAGTCCATTGGAAATGGGCATTTGTCCAGTTTTTCAATGTGAGTACATTTTCTTTTTTTTTATAAGTTAAATTGGCCAAGGCCCTGCTCTTTCTGGCGATAACATCTATACTAAAGCTTTAGAGGATCAGCTATACAAGGAGTTTTTCAATAGTTTTCCAACATTGAAAACAGTTCTTAGAGTTTGTACCACGGTGAAATAGAATCGTCAATCATCGCAGGCTATACCTCTAAAATATTTTCAACCAGTTCTTCTTTTTTCTTCTTTTCAGCCCTTTTAGCCCACTGCTGGACTTTAGCCTCTTTCTCTAAGAGAAAGGTTTAAGCATTAAGACCCCACGGTTGCTAAGTCCAGGTTGGGGAATTTTTCCCTTTTCATTGTTGATGCTGGCAGTCATCAACTCAGGGGGACCGCCGGCTTTACGTGCCCTTCGAAGCACGGAAAACGGTCATAGATAGAAAGAGAGTCGGAAAGAAAATTTTTTCTTTCTAGACTCCTCCGGGATCGAACCGGGTGCCTTTGCATCACTAGTTGATCGCTCTAACTACTAGGCCAAGATCGTCTCTTCAACCAGCTAAAGCTCGCAAAACCATTTAGTAGCGTGCTTCTTGGCCTTATATTTTTCTCTTTATTTATTAAATTATGTTTAAATAAAACGATTCTTAGCTATTTTTGTCTAAGAACTTTGCTTTTATTGAAAGCAAAGTTATTTTTTAACTTGTTTTTATGTTTGTAACTTCATGTTTGAAAGTAATATGTGAAAAATAGTAGGCGCAATAAGGCCCAGATTAGCAACTAGAAATTTCTTACTCTAAATTTTTGTCAAATTGATAATAGAACAAATTGTTTCCTTAAAACTGATTTCTTTGTTACTGCTGGGTTTCTATATTCAATTTTCGAAATTAAAATACCCATTATGCTATCTTTTCTTTCCTGAGGTAAACCGACCAATATTTGTTTCCAACTAAACTAAGTGCTTCTGATCTTAGTGGCATTGGTTCTGTGAGCACTATTTTCAGGTACTACCCGAATACTGTTTTAGGTATTGTCATCAATCAATAGCTGCATTTGTAAACTTTTACAGGAGAGAGAATTTTTTTTAAATAGCAGCTGCACTCTCAAATAACTTCAAAAATATTACTGCTAAACTTTAAACTGAAGGTCTTTTGCTAATAAGGGGGTATTACAGCTTTTCCGTGATCGATTTTCTTAAAATTTATGCTAAGTGTAGAATATGACTAAGACACTAAAAAACTGGTCAACACTATAATGCAAATGCTCAGCTATTTTAATAAGAATCAAGATAACATAGCAAGTAAGGTTCTGGCTTAATGGTTTTATATCAATTTATACTTCACTTACATTATAAATGGATCGGCAAGGAACGGTAAACCTTTCAATTTAAACAATGTATCATACTAGAGCAACGCTGTGGGGTATGCAGGGGAGCCCTTCCCCCAACATACTAAAAAATAAATGATATAGGCAATGGCTACAGCTGATATAAATTTAGTATCCCCTAAAGTAAATCCTGGCTATGCCACGAGAACATGTATTTCTCAATGAAATTTGTCTCAACGTGAGGCGAATAGGGGGGTTTAGAGGTTATTTTTACCACTGTATCTATAAAGTCGTTGCAAGAATACGAGTTTGCCTCTTGTAGCATATTATCTTTCATTCACCAAATGTCTACCTACTGGCCCCAGTTAACATTATAAATGGCCTAAATGCTTATCTTTCATTAGGAAGTTAGGTGACGGAGGACTTTAAACGTTTTAAAATCTGACTGAGAGAATGCAAGTGATACAGAGGGTTCTTGTCGACCTTGTGTGTAACATACAAACGATTGTAAACCCATAAACATTTTTTGGGAAACGGATGAACATTGTGCCTTACCGCTTTGACCAATTAAAGTCCCAATTATGGATCTTCGCATAGCATAAATTTCAACAAAATTGGTAACGGATAAGTCGTAAAGTTTCTTTGGAAGTGGAGCTTATTCCTATGCAAAATCGATGGGTTAAAAAGAAACTTGAGCGGGCCGGATTTAGTCGGTGGGTCAGGAGAATAAACAAAAATTAACTGAGATTCGGAATATAAATGAGGCTAAAAAAAAGTATTAGTAACAATTAATTATTAATTGTTTTCTGTCCATTGAACCTAAAAGTTTAAACCATTATTTCTATAACACTGGAACTTATACGTCAAACGCATAGGTAAGCCTATTGTTTCCTTTCCGAATCTCTATTTTCCCAAATTATTTTATTTACTGCTGTGAACATAAATTTAAATATGCCCAAAAGAAAGTGTTTGTTCAGTGAACCTATTTGGAAATACAGTGCATGCTGCTTATTAAAATCATGGTTAATTTTATCATTCAGGTATTGTGATCACTTTTACAAGGAACGGGCCGGATGAATATTACTATATGGAAAAAGGATCGTTTATTGTGATCATTATTTCGGTTAATGTGATCAGTTTTAATAGGATTGTTCACAAATTTCTTTGCTGGTGAGCAATAATTCCGTGCATGGCGTGAATAAGTTAAGTTAAACGTAACTTTATGATATTTTTCTTGACTTATCAACTTATTCACGCCATCCACGGAATTAATCGCGCGTCTTTCATGTAGATACGCGGCCTAGTGCATAATTCAAATCAAATAAAACCCTGTGCAATGACTGATGCAAAAAGAAGACGAGATCTTAGCTTGAAAGATAAAATTGACAAGATAATTAAAATAATTTTGGAAATTTTTAGAAATGCAAAAAAGACAAACATAGTCGACCTCAATTATTTCTTAATCAATCTGGGTCCAAGGAGTTCAATTCCACTTTGTGGATAAGAACGAAATCTTAGGTCATCCAGTAAGTTGTGGAAATTATAATTTTTGTTTACTATTTTTTTCATTCGACGATGTTGCTGAATGTGACTCTGCTTTTTTGAATGTTTACGTTAGTAGTATGTTGTGACAAAAGGTGTCTACTTGTTAGATTTTCATTGGCCTATCACCTCAACTATATTTTCTTTTCAATAAAATTGACATTTTAAAACAATATGATAAGTTGCCAAAAATGAGTCAACGGGATGCTGCAGCTCTATTAAAAATTTCCCAACCTTTTTAGTGTACAATTTTAAAAATCCGTGTTGAAATAGAACTTTTCGCATATTATTATCATTTGGTTATTGTTATCAAAACTATTAGGTCCCGAAATAATCACATTAAGCGGCGTGCACTGTACTTATTTCAGAAAATAGCCAACATTTGCAACTTCTAGTGCAGCAAATATGTATATTATAAACAGGCTGTATTTCAATAAACTTTAAATCTTATAAAAAAACAAAGATATCATGATATAAAGTTATGTAATGCCGCCAATGCCCAAATGTTTTTATTGTTTCCGTCCAAAGAAAAATATTTTTAGTAGAAAAACTTTTAAAATTCCCCAAGATATTAATAACTTATAGATCCATTCTGTGATTACTGCACTACAAAAACATGTGAATATCTTATTTGCATTAAAATTTTGACTATTGTAACTGTTTTCAGTGTATTCCACCCAAAAGTACTCAAATTATAATTTTATGGCTTTAATGTCCTCCCTTTAACACTACGTTAAGTTACGCTTAGATCCTCATTTGCTGTACTATTAATTAATAAAGAGATGATCCTCCTTGTGGAGACCCAATATTTATTACGTAATCCTTTTTGCAACAGCATGGCCGATTTTATTTTCCAAAAGTTTAAAATACTATAAAAAAGTTGTGGCAATAAATAATTTAAATCATAAATTGATTGTTTATATTAAAATCTTCCTGTACATATTGCAGTATTATACTTTTGCTTTTTTAAAAAAAAATGTTTTGTATGATCTTTTTATTTAGTATTTCTCAAACTTCTAACATTCGTTCAATATAAAAAATTAAGTTTTGCACAAATACGAGTAGGTACATAGCCTATTTTATCTCGAACAATTGCAAGATTTTTGAAAATTGTTCCTTTGTCTTCATTATTCCTTGAACTTGCGGAAACACTGTTCTAGCACTTTATATTTTGCCAAATACATTTGTTCATTTACCATAAGTTGATAAAGTAAGACTTCGCTATGAAGATCTTTGTTGTAAAATTTCCAGTGACAAAAATAATAAATCAAACTAGAAACTACTCAGTGTTAAATTTACTTTAAATAATCTTAGGGAAGTTTTTACTTGGTTAAGTTACCTAACAAAGATTTGCATAGTATTTTTATTTATAAAAAATTATGTACATAAATTAGGTATGTGGGGTAAACAGAACTTATAAACTTGAAAGATTCCAAAAACAGTACATGGGAAACTCGTGATATTTTATAGGATGACAGTATATTTTTGATACAAGATGAATTTATGTGAAGGAAAGTCTGCTTATTTGTGTGTCGTCTTTGAAAATATTCCAACACGAATGTGGATCACGAACTAATCTATCTACCCCATATAATTAGGTGTACATAATAGTTGTTACTTTCTTTCTAGCATTGCAATTCGCGGATTTTAATTTTAAAATTAAACGTTCTCGTCGCCTTCGTTCCTTTTTTTGTTATTACTATATAAATCTATTTTTTTTTATTAATTTTAAAAGTTTCACATAATTAGAAATAATGTAGCTTTAACGACTTAGTTTGAAAATTGATATTAGGTATTACATAATTTAATTTTTACTATTCTGAAAAATAATTTCGGTAATATGACACCACATAAATTAAAATGTTTTTCTTCGTTTATCTTAGCGATTAAAAAATTATTATGTAAATAAAAAAACTTAAAGATAAACATTTTATTTATAAAGAAATGTATCGGTATGATGTGAATATTTTTATATTCTTTAAAAAATCTTAATATGTGTATGGGTTAA
Organism: Lycocerus yunnanus; assembly: GCA_036346125.1. NCBI lineage: Eukaryota > Metazoa > Arthropoda > Insecta > Coleoptera > Cantharidae > Lycocerus > Lycocerus yunnanus. The sequence goes on from JARFIX010000008.1 coordinate 9,710,485, forward strand.
ATATTCTAAAGATACTATTGGTCAGTGAATGATAAAATTTTACCTAAATGTACAAACGCAATGTTTTCTACATGCTTAAAAGTCTGATAAATTTATAAAGAATGTTTTATTTTTGAAAATGAAATGGGAACGTCGTTTTAAAAGCCTGCATAATAATTTACAATACAAAGAATATAAAAATTGCTCAGGGAGTTTCTCATCGCATTTAAGAATGTTTGAATTTGTTTAAATGTTTGATGACCGAGTGTTTGGATAAGGTGAGTTGTGCTCTCACCTCACATTGTGAGAAAGGTCTTGTAATTTTAATTTTTCTTGATCAAACTACTGAAAGCCAAAGAAAATTGTTACATACAGTGGACTGCATTTTTAATATCGTAAGGAAATTCAAAACACCACGAAACGAAATCTACAAAGTAATACCTAATTTCTTGTTTAAATTCGAAAAAAAATTCTCATCATTATTGTGTTAGGTTTAATGAGTGTTATTAATTATGTATATGAACAACAGTTAACTATAAATGTATGATATTAATATTATCGAAAGTAGTTTCATAGTGTGCAAAGTTTTATTTTGTCGTGTAGCACCGAGTGAGTGTTAATTATTTCTTTGCAAACTTCCTTTTTTTTACTAAATAGGAATTACATTGTAATAACAAATATGAAACTTACCGTATAAGTACACAAGGTTTGATTTGACAAGTTTTTATTGACTTGATATCGTTAATAAAATTTATATAAATCATACTTCGTATATTGAGTAGAAACGCCCTGTAACAACTAACAAAAATTTGTGCTCAAAAATTATGTTTGTTGTATTTCTTTCTACTTGCACGATTACTATGCTATTCTCGTCTAGAACATAAAAAATTAAGAAATATGTGTTATAGGTTACAAAATTTAAAAGTTTAGTTAACTTATTCATCTAATGGAAAATGGAATTGGATAGAGTCGCTAAATGTTTCATTTTTTAAAAAGAAATTAAACAGAAAACTGTCTATTTTTATAAACAAAAAAGAATATAATTTATTACAAAATGGTAATTTTCAAATTTTTGTAACGAGTAAGGGTTTGTTTTAAAGTAACAGAATCGATGTGACTAATTTGGTTGCAAAGGTAACATCTTACAGAACACTTCAATTAAATATTTTTGCAGACGATTTGTTTTTGAACACGACTGAATTATGTGTATCTGTGATAAAATGAGATGAATAAGGGTTTCATAAAGTTTAGGTGTGTGATGATGATCATACTTTAAGTATCTATTTAATTATAGTTTGGAAACTAGGTTTTCCAATATTAACAAAAAAAATTACAACAGTTCAAGTTGCGTCTTAAAAGTTATTTTTTTTTGTATTTATTAGAATATTTAAATTTTTGACTAAATTGCACATTTTATGTTCTGGGAATTTAATGCTCTTTGTTTTATGTGCACAAAACATTAAATACAAATCCAAGATAGTATAAAATTATATGTGCGAATTGGACTTTGGAAATTCCAATTTTGGATCCAAATTACACTTGAACTTTTGAGAAACAAAGGAACATTGATTCTTCTAAAAATGTGATTTTTAATCATAATTTTTTTGTCATCTTGTAAAGTAAGTTTATTGTATAAAATATTTTTTGGCTTCCTCTTGCCACTATTATTTTCGTTCAGACGATTCGACTCCTTAAAGGTGCTTTGTTTAAAAAACAAAATGATGTAATGTGTAACATTATTAAAACTATTGAAAATTTAAATATTTATATACTGGGTATAAGTAAAAATTATGCATATGTTATTTGTGTTTGTCGAGTTAACATTTCACCAATGAAAAATTGATACGAATATTAAAGATTAATTTTGAATATCTAGTGGAGGAATTTTTTTAGGAATTTAAACATTATCAGTAATAAAATGCATTTAAAATTGGTGGCTCTCACACTTCTTATGACATCATTTATATTTCTTAAAGTGCAATCGTAGCTTGTAAGCAACAAAGTCTATTCTCTGAAAAAATTGAAATTCAATTAAATTTAATTGCCAGTAATGCCAATCATTTGTACCAAAACTATTGTGTTTATAAAAAAGTTTTAACTAATTGTTCAATTTACCGATAAATCATTTTATAATTGAGATAAACATGCATGACCAAATTACAAGTTAGCATTTGATCTGGTTGACTAAAACGTAAACAACGTATAGTTTAAAGTGAAAATTGAAGTATGAACTATGCACTACATAAAATACCTGTACCTTATTAATTAATTAATTGCTATCACTTGCTAAAGTTCAAAAAGTTTAACCAGCTAGAATTATTGATATGCCAAATTTACCCACCGACATCACTATTCAAATTGTTACTGTGACACACATACTCTTGTACACTCGTAATAGTTTGAGAACCACCAATTTTTAAAAACTTCGTTAATTATTAATTATTTTTATCAAAAATTTAATGTTTTTGTAAGATTATTAAATAAAAAGTATTTTCCCAATCCAAATTCTCCAATTTTGTTAAAATTGAGTTTAATAGCACTGAAGAAATTTCTAGTCACTTGAAAAAAAACGATTAATTAACCTTTTTGTCTCAAAATTAGACGAAACTAGTCACGTGCGAATTTGGCTTTAAAAATGGACCTCTTTGTGAAGTACCTGATTTTTGATTTTTAAATTGTGGAGGTTTGTTTTTTGGAAATTTAATTGTATGAAATATTTTATTGGTAACCTTTTAACTCGGCGGCAGTACCCAATTAGGGTTTTAAAACCCCATTGCCTAACTAACTTGTGCCTAGCTTTTTGTATTTAGATCCTAGATTTTAAAATAATAAAATCGAAATGTGAAAATATTTCACTAAAATATTTTTGTTTTATTATATTTACATATGTTTAGATTAAAATTTTTATTGTTATGAAAATTATGTTAAAAATTTGAAAAAAAATTATATTTAGTGTTTTTATTTATAAAGAAAGAAAATTGTAAAAAATTTGCTAAGTAAATTTATTATTTGTAAAGATGATTATGTGGAAACGATTGTATTTTGTTGTTCGGTTTTATTAATTACACATTAATTTGTAGCTTCCATGTAAAATTATTTTATTTTGATTCTTTTTAATTGGCAGCTTTTCTTAATCGATGTTTTGTACACATTATTTCCTTGAAAATTTCAGATTGAAACTGCCATGTACTTTTAAGACTACGCGTGCATAAATATTGAAATATTTATGTAAATTTCTGCCTTGACTGATAGGCTTAAGAACCTTGATAACAGTAACTTAGAGGCAGCGATTTTATTTTATTAATTTTATGAATTTTGATCTCGCTTCCATTGCAAAAACTATTTTGTGTTAAATTGTAATGTATACATTGTTGTAAATGTTTTGCCAAAATGATTGTTGCATTTTTTCTACAAGTGATACTTGTTATATCCATGTATATTTAAAATATCAAATATTTTGTCATAATAAAAGAATTTTGGCTGTATATTATCTCGATAATAAACATATTGATGTCAATTTTATATTGATCACTTTAATTGTGGTAAAGGCAGAATAAATAAAAAGGTTAGTAACAAATATTAACAATTCCGTCACCCATTTATTGTTATTGGGCTGTTTTTTTGTGAAAAAAGTAATAATCATAACAGTGTTATAATTTTCTTTGCATAACAATTGTCTCGTTATGTAAGCTGTGTTTAAGTACAAATTGTTTTAAGTTTATTGGAACTACAGTAAAATTGAAAGTAGGTTAGTTTTGGATGTTTGGTGTATGCTGTTTCTGTACGATTATTATGAAACTTAAAACATATACAAAATATATTCATGTACACTTGTTTTTTTGCCGTTTTAATGTTGTATAACCTTCTAATGGGTCAAATTGATTATACAAAACATTTCTGAATGCTGCATTGCGAGTAAAAGAATTTAATTGGATCATTTTGAATTAAATACTAATTCAAACCAATTCAAAATTAGTCGAGTAATTAAAAATGAAGCGCAAGTTTGCACAAATAAGGTTTGTTTTTTATGAATACATAATTATTTTGATTCAAATCAAGAATAAATTGATTATTTAAAATTATTAAAAGCGACATTTAACTATTGTCCCTAATATATATTTCCAAATCTAAAATTTATGAAAATAACTTATAAATAAACGTACAGTTCCTGCAAAAAATTGAATGTCTATCTAAGTGTTTTGTAGCAACGGAGGATACTGCTCAATAGTGACATCGAAAGCTGAAAATCATGATGATGGCTACATTACAATCAAAACATATTAGCCTTTTCTTTTGTGAAATCCAAGGCTAATTTTCCATTGCTGCTAATTGGTCTATAATTTATTCCTTTGAAATCAATAATTATTCATTGTTTTTCAAGTCATTTTGTCTGCTGGGTAGGAATGTCAAACCGTTTCACAGAGAGATTATGTTAACTAATTTGGGCTTTGAAAGTTTTCTTTGTCGTACAAGATCGACAACAAAGTTGGATACGGGATTTCCAATCGTCCTACAAAATATTCTGCTCTAAATTGGTGGATTCCTTTTATATCAAAATAATATCCTTTATCGATCGAATTATATTATTTTATGAAAACGGAATTTGATTGACCTTTCGAGGTTTTTGGTGGTCGTATTTTTGACCTCCAAACTAGAAAACCATTTATACCCTTTTTTAGATTTTCTAGAAAAATAGGAAATGCACTTTTGGTAGTGCGGTGACCTGATTTGATTAAGAAATCGTTCTCGTAGCATACCTTAATTTTTCTAGTAATTAAACTCTCACAGATATTGCGTTAAAAGGCCCAGTTTTTTCATATTCTCTTAAAGTATCATTTAGCTAATTGTCGGATAAAATAAAAGATGAAAATACACCTTTTTGAAAACAGACTTAAAATGTCACCCGACACTTGATTAGAAGATGAAAAAACCGGACCCAAGAACAGTAATTCGTAATTATCTGTTAAACAATTATTTTAAGCATATTTTGAAACATGAAATTGAAAAAATAAAGGTCTTATTTGCAACAATACTTAAAAGGTTGGTATCATATCGACACCCCCAACAAAGGACGTAACTCAAAAGTTACGTCCAATTTGAGTTACGAGCATTTCTGTAATCAAGAGAAAAAGGCAAATGGGTAAAAATAAAGTTTAGTTTCTGTGAAAAAATAAAAAAGGTTGAAGTAGAATTCAATATTTTTCGAATTTTTTACATGTGCCGTTTTCCGCAAACTATATATTTCCTTCTATTTTTGAAGTTTTCTAGAGGTAACTGCCTACTTTGCATGGCTTCTCCTACACTTTATGACCACATCCTTTAGGGTTTTCCTCTTCTTCGTCTTTCAGCAGGAGTCCATTCCTAAACCTACTTGATATCTTATTATTAAACGTAAAAATTATTTTTTAACCAAAAAGTTGACTTTTAAGAAAAATAAAATTTTCCAATTACATTACATTGCTCGGTTGTGAGCCGAATGGAATTATTAGTCCAGGTCCATCTGACGAGTATCCTATAGAACGAAATATATGTGATCATTTATAAAATGAACTAAATAAGAAAGTTTAAAATGACTGGATTATCATTCTCCTTGAACCTTATATTTTTTTGTTCCTAGGTTTTCAATGTACTGGCTTTTGGGGTTCTACCTTTTCTTTGTTTGTAATGCTCTAATCTCTGTAAATCATTGAAGAAATTCAAGTTTAAAGAAAACTAAACAATAAACCTTGAAGAAAGCAATAAGATAATAAATTGTGTACTGAACCGAAACTCCTTCAAATTTAATCAGAAATAAATAGGATATCCATAGGAACGTCAATATGAATGAGCACAAGCCAATATTTCCATGAACTACATTGAAGAAAAAATACACTAAATCCAACCAACATGGAAGGATGGAAAAAGTAACATTACTCAATTAGCAAAACCAGCAGTATAGTGTAAAGTATACACCGGCCGACTAGAAACCGTAAGACTGCGGTTTAAGTCCTGGTCGTGTCGGATACGTTGCTGTGATCAAACGTCGGATATCAATCTTTGGACTGTGGAGAAGGCAACAGGAAAGCACCTCTTTAATTATATTCTCTAGTAAGGTCAGCTTGGCTTCGACTAAGTTGATCGCTTATGCACTGTAAAGTGTATGGCACTCGAAGAAGACTCAATTAGAATAATTGGAAACCCTGACATTTTTAATAATAATCGAACGCGTTTATTATACATATTTTTTGTCCTTTCCAGTTTTAACGAATAAATGCTGAACCAGCACAAATCAAAATATATATAATAATAATAATTTAATTGTAAATGTTTATTATTAACTTGTTGAAATTATATGTTGAATAAAATATTTTAAAATTTAAAAATTACAGTAGAACCTTGATTATCCGGCTGACTGGGACAGTGCTCCGCACGGATAATAATAATTGACGTTTTGTTCTTAATTACAAAATATGTATAATACATATTTATGATATTGTAGATTTAGCACTTTTATCTATCGAAAGTCATTTGTACAAAACAATAAATTCAGTGAAATTTATATTACATAATTTATGTACAATACAAAAAAACACTAAACAGCTTTGTGTGCAATCCGCTTCACGGATAATGCATGTACGGATAATCGGGGTTCTACTGTATTTATTAATTTATTTTTCGTCTTGGAAAGACGAATCTACTTTATATAAGGGGGTCCTAGACTAAAATGTAAGTTGGAAAATTTTCAAATTTCATTAAACTTGAAACCTTTTAAAATATTTTATTTAATAATAATTTATTTACAAAAAAAAAATAAATGATTTGCTTTATATGACTTACTTTATATTGTAATCAAATTATTCCACTTATTATACAGACTCCATCAATTTTTTATATTTTTCCATAAATTCAAACATCAGCACATTAGGTAACTTATTTTCAGCTTGTTTGTAAATTCGTTGAACACGCTCATTAATATTTGAAACTTTCTTGTTTTTGCACAAATAAAATTTAATGTAGTGTATCCATACATCCACATCGACTTCTGCAAATTGTTCGGTCGCTAATTTATGAACTTCTTCCCAAGCACTGTAATTGGTATCAATAGCAATGGATTCCAGTTTGGACATTTCCAAATGCAGTTCTTTGCAGTATGGCTTTTCTTTGGCAATTTTTAAATAAACTTGACGAGCGGCATCCATTCCTTTAGTTAACACCAACCACTGCACGTATTGTGGTTTTAGCACCGAAGATATTTCTTTTGGTTGTTTTATGCCATCTTCGTAAATGCTATCAACATAATTTTCACTTGATGTTAAATAATGGTACCTCACGATAGAAGTCCATAAAGGAAGAGCTTTTTCTTTTAAGGCCTTTCTTCCCAAATTAAATACTTCGTTAGCTTTATTTGTGTCATTTTGTATAATTTGGAAATGCAACCTGGCTTTCCATAATTCGACCGAGTCTGGAATTGCAAGAGTACCTGTAACAAAAATTAGTCACTTGTAATGGACCAAATTGACGGTTATTTAATTATATATATTACCTTTTTCTGCTATTTCCAAGACATCTTCATTTGCAATTTCCATCCATGCCATGTAATGTCTCTCAGACAAACTATTTTCTAAAGAGGCATCATTTAATGCTGCTTTGAGAGTTTTCATCTTGAGAAGCGTTGCAACACTTGCAGTTTCTTTTTGTAAATCCAACAAAAAGTCTATATACAAACACCATAATTTTGGCTTGTTTTTGGAAATGACGTGATTTAAACCTTCTTGATACTTTAAAAAGCATGCTTCTATGCGTGCTCGTGGAGTTCTTGTTTGAGTGTTTACATTTAAATTTTCTACAGTCTGCTCCTCCAAAGCGTAAGAAACTAGAATTAAAAAAAATCAAAATGTGACGAGAAACATTTTTATTAAAATTACTTACTTCTACGCTCTCTTTGTGCCAAAGCATCCCAAACAACTTCATTGTAAGAATGATTATTTAACAAATAATCGATGATATCCTTCTGTATTTTCCATGTAAATTGATGACGTTCAAACAATTCTAACAGAGTTAAATAAAAAGGAATGCCTTTTATGCATTGTAAGCATCTAGAAATAATTTTTTCTAACTTAAGTACACAAATCTTTTTAAGCGATAAATCGTTATTTTCAGTTTTTGTGCATGATTGTAATTCAATTTCGACAAGCTGTTTGTAAAGCCGCTCACTGTCCTTATGTAGTTCAATACCTTTCAAAAGAAGTTTTGAGGCAGTTTGTTTATCTTTACGTTCATCGGCATGCCATCTTGCTGCGATTTGCCAAATTTCTTCATTGTCAGGATGTTTCTAAAAATATTAAAAATAAATATACTGTAGCAAACTAGAGTACCAAAATTTCCCACTTTGAGTATAACGGAAACAATGTCCAACGCAGAATTTGCAAGATGTACCAGTTTGCAAAATTTTAAAAATTCTTTAAACAATTCAGTATCGCAATTAAACCTTTGTATTGCAGTCTCATACAACACTTGAATTCTTTTAATAATTTTATAATCAATGCTTTCCTTTCCGTCTTTAACTTTGTGTTTACTACGTCTTAATTTGACGGTTTTCAGCAACGCCTTTTCGTAATTGATATATGCCAGGAAGTATTTCAACTCTTTTGTTACGGAATGTATTTTATTTTCAAATTCCTTTCTTCTCTTTACTATCTCTCTATAAGTGACAAAGGGCAATTAATTTGAATTGCAATATTAGTTGCAAGTAGTTTAACTTACACAGTTTCTTCATGGGTGAACAGCTGAACTCTTCGCATTTCTTCCAGCTCTTCCGTCATCGATTCCATACGATTTTGTACAATTTCGGCCATGATTTAAGTTATCGAATTATAATTATTAATGGAACAATTCGGCACGTGCATCAAAATAATTCTTACGTTTGAAGTATAACCTCCAAAATTAAACGACAAACAGTGACGGGTCAGATATACCAACCTACAAAAAAAATGTAGTTTTATATAATTTTATGTATAGGTTATTGACAAATTAACAAACCAAGTAAATTTAACGAATTTGTACTTATGAAAAAGAAATGACGTGAAGAGAAGGAAACTAACAATTTAGTTTTAACCAGAACCAATCATGTGGTTAAGAAAATCGACACCAGTTGGTGATTCGATGATTGGTTGAAAATTTAAAAACCGAATTTGATCCACGAACTAAGTTCTGTTATACAACTGGGATTTATAATCTAAAATCAGTATATTTTAAACAAACTAATTCTTCATTCGGATAGAAAATTTAAAAGGTAACAACTTTAGCTTCATACAATTTTTTGAAAACCTACATCTTATAGCTGCTGAATGTCTTTAATATTTCAAACATATTTATTGGCAACAACCAGTTCAATGACCGCCTCTTGAAATTTCCCCTTTTGTAATTATAAGTTCGAATAGTTTTCCATGCTATGCTATCGACACTAAAATTTACTACCCAAAGCTTAACAAGATTTTTATATTTGTAATTCTGCTTTATTGCATTTTTGTCTGTCAAGGTTTGTCCTTTAATAATTTAGCTGTTTTTTGGAAATAACTGCTGGAGTTACAAGGATCATATAAAATAAGGTGGAACTCGGATGACCGAAGGTTTCTATGCAGCTACCTTTCTGGTTTACAATTAAATAATATTTTGTAATAATTTTTTTTCTCTATTTAAGCTTTTTTATTCCTAAAATATGAGATTATCAGATAATATTTTCATTAGTAACATAAATTTTCTATTATGAGAAAATGAAAACATAAACATCCAAAGCCATTCACATGTCCACCGTCAATCCACATTATTAAACTGAAGACCATACAATCAGTTGTATAATAAACCCTTAGTTGAAATATGTGACGAACATGGAGCCAGATCATAAGATAGATTCATGCAGTATACGAAGAAGCCTAAAAAGTATAACTCTCAAGTTACTAGGTTAGCATTACGAAAAGATAATTAGAAAAATAGATTTTTTTTACAAATAATTCAATTTATTTAAATTTTAAGTACCTACTTATACTATAAACATTGGAACAGTCTAATTCATTCAAAATATAAAATATATGAAACAATGTAATGTTTAGCAAAACGGATGTTTTGAACTTAGAAATCTTTACTTTCATCACTATTTTTTGGACTATTATAGTTTGTTTCTTTCACTAAAGTTGTAGTGAAACGAGTTTTAATTTGACCACTTTCGTTACTCAAAGAAGATTTTCTCGTATCCACATTACTATTAGACAATGTTGAATTCCCTGGATGTGATAGCTGAGTTTTAAACTGATGACGTTTGGATTTGTATTTTTTGGGAGAATTTTCCAAACTCACTTTCTTTGTAATATCATCACACTTCTCACTAGTGGAAATTTCTTCGCTGGCTCGCCTCGGAATTGTCGCAATATTTAGCAAACTATCACAGGTCGGCGATTTACCATGGAAACTTTTAGAAATTCGCGATATTTTTTGTGGTTCCATATAAAATTCTTTGACAATAACAGAGCCTCGCGTTCCACCTACAAATAATGTTGTTTACACTTGCAAGAGTGTTTCAAGTGATCTTACCTTTTTCTGAATAACTTTTTAAATAAGGCGAGTTTGTTGTTGGTGTCACACTTCCTTCGTCGTCGATTTCGTTGGCGTCCAAATTATTTTCGCCTATCTTGCCTGAAGGAATTTGTATCGAAGCGCTGGGATACATTTCCGAGTGCTGAGTTATGGTTATATCATTGGAAACTTCCATACATTTTGTGCGTAAAAACGAAACTTCATCACCTAAAATATAAGTATTAAAATTGGCTTTAATGTGAAGAAAAAGAGGTACATACTATATTTGATATTTTTTTGGGATCTTTGCAAGTTTGCAAAGTAATCTGAAAATTCTCTCGAATCCGATACTTGTCTTGTAGGTTGCAATAATATTTCGACATTTTCTAAATCTTGATCCAAGTCCGGCAGGAATATGTGGGATAAATTATCAACCAAGCCCCTATTTGTACAAAAATGCAATTTTTAATAAGTAAATCAATGCAATAATTTTCTAATTTATTATAACTAGACTAGTTGCTTACAGGCGATTTTTAATAAGTTTAAAATATTGGGAATGCTTCAAAACTCCATCAATTAAGTGGAAAATAATATAAAAAAGTGAACATTAACATTTGGGTGTTTAAAAATACGACAATTTTGTTTATAAATTAAAAACCACAAAATTTAGTGAGAAATATGCACATGTTTGCTTTTTATCGTCTACTCTACAAAAACTAAAAGAGCTAAAAACGAAAATGAATTTCCCAAGTACAAAATTTTCTATTTTTTTTAAATTAAAATAATAAATAACTCATATATAATTTTTTCTCTTTAATTTCACTTATTTACAATGTGAAAGATACAAACGGATCCTACAGATCAACACAATACTGCAGTAGAGGCAGAAAACACAGCCCAAAACTAAAGTTTATGGTGGCATATAATGTGAACATCCAAGTATCGCGCACAGATATTTCCTCTGTATATTGTTGAGAAACATTGTTGAAAAACACACATGCATATTATAGCAGGGATATCAAAAATGTAAGTTTAAATAATTACCACGTCTAAAATCTGGGGCTTGGTGCTAAAAAGGCCAATGTAATATAATTCTACAATCGGAAAATCGACTTTTAAGTTTTTAAATTTTATTGTATTTGTAGACATTGGCTGGTAATGCATACGGATAACCTATTATTAGTTAAACTATACATTGACCGTTTTAGCATGAACAAGGTAACAATAAAAGAGACTTAATGCAATATCTAACTAAAAACAGTAAAAATGTGACATTGGTCCTTTTAGCACCAAGCCCGAGAAATAATCTGTTACTTTTAGAATTCTTTTGCTTATCAAGAATTTTTTGATTTAAAAAGTGCTTTTGATTAATTTTCAGCAATTTTTTCAGAAAATTTTGCGATTTTTTATTTACTAACAAAATTATCACCCAGTTCACTTTTATTATTTTACATTAATTTTAACTACCAAGTTGTGGTGTATTCCCTATCACCCATGAGGTTAAATCCCAAAAGCGTTTGGCCTATAAAGCAATTCCATTAGTCGTACTCAAATTCGTCTAGCATTTTGTTACAATTAACTTGAAGCCCACTTACTACTTTTGAAATTCAAATTATGTTAAAATTACCACCTTCATGCTACTGTTAAAACATGTAAGTTAATAAATTTCCAACTTCTACAATAATTTCATTTAACGGGTAATGGTTATTAACTAATTAAGGCCCCTTTGAATAATTAATAAAATACTTACCATCACATTAATTGCTTGTTTTTTAAAATTGCCTATTTTAGTCTACGAGTATCAAAAGGAAAACGTCACTAAATTAAAAATTTTGATCACTACATTGCTAGACTATTTCTCAAACACTCAAATTTCCATTTAACATTTTTAAGTAAATTATAGGCACTCTTACTTTAAGAAATGTTCGAGACATTACCTAATACTGTGCACAAAATAAAACATAAATTGCATGACAAAATAATTTCTTTTATAAAAAAAATATAATTTAAAATGTGTACATAACATGTCACCCTTGTTCAGTCCATTTCTTGGTTTGATTGCCATTATAAAAAGTCAATACAACAATAAATTGTTATGTAAAAATGTGATCTGAATATAAAATGTTTAAAAAAAAACTGTAAGGGAAGTCAAACATGACTCGACAAAAAAAAACAATAAACATTTAAAATTTGACATTGCTACTCGCGTTCTTTTTTATAGGAAATAAATTACCCATCACTGCTGACAATACTCGATGACATTTCACTGCTTTCTTTGGAATTTGAGTATGGATCCGAAATTCCTGGCGATGAAGGGCCACTGCTGGTGGACACGAAACTTGGAGGACCGCTCCAGCCTAAACCTGATCGTATAAAACAATATTTTTTTTACATCATAAAGTAACAAAAGAATAAAACTCACTGTTACAAGGCGATTGCAATTTTAATGGTGGAGGATGAGTTGAATAGCCCTTGCTGTTCACATCTGTGTCCGATAAATTTATTGGAGTCGTTGAAGGAGTAGGATATTTTGGGGGCGTCGATGATGGAGTCTTAAATAAAGGCATCGAAGTCATTTGGTCCAAAAATATGTCAAGTTGTCGTAACGATAATGCATTATGCAGTGTTTCTAATGGTCTGATTGGAGGTACACCACCAAAACCTTCAATTGCTATAACAAACGTTTAAAAATTGTTTTTCTAACATTTTTTAATTTTAATTATGCAACGATTTTAAAGATTACTCCCAAAATTATTTGACGGAAGAAATAAGAGTCGCGATTTTGGGGGCAATATTCTAAGGCGATATTGCCTTTTTTAGTGTAAGTCGAGATAGATTTTTTGATGTATTTTTGCTGAAGAAAATGTAAACAATTAACATTTTTTCTCCGTAGTTATGTGTTTGGCTTACCAAGAATGACGTCAACATTGCAAACGTGCAATATAGAATGTAAAAAGCGTTTATTCTTAGGAGTACACATTATACCAAGAAAAGCACATCGCTACATACATCTACTCTATAGGACGATCTGACAAATCTGAATTACAACTGACAACTTCTGAATATCAATTGACAAATTTGAATTACAATTGACAATTTCTGAATTACTGGTGGAAATGGTGTGGATACTATTTGGAATTATTCCTAATCAGCTTACAGATAAGTCAATCTTATTTTGAGACTATCCTAGGATAAGTCGATTTACATAGGATGGGAATCGTAGATAAACCAAACGTGTCCTAGATCTAACGAAGCAGGTACACATCCGAGGCATTCAAAATACAGAAACAAGAGATATGAATGTTAAAACGTCCAACCAGGAATTGATAAACCGTGATTCTAAACTTGATAGCGCTAGACACTGTTGTAATCTGAGATCAATCTGTTGGCTATGAGAAAGGCAACAGAAAACCACTCTATTAATTATATTTCCCTAGTAGGTCATTCTTAACATTAGCTAAGTCGATCGACTATGCACTGCATATTACTTGGCATACAAGTAAGAAAAGTTTCGTATCTTCTTTTACTTTTACATAGAAGCAAGGCAATTACCGATAATTTAAAACTTTGTCTATACTTTTAAAGAAATACCAGTAGGGCTTCTAAATTTGGATCCCGGAGTCCCAGAAAAACGAAGATTATCTACCAATTAAAAAGTGCTAGTGTTGGCTTCTTTTAGATTTTTTTTATTAATTAATAGCTTTCAGTTCATTAATATTTCTAGAAAAAAACTCAGACTCCTCATCTTGCTCAGTTGGCGTTTTTGTAATTGGTAGAAAACCACCGTTTTTTTAAGATTCCAGAATTCCGTTTGAGAAGCCCTAAATATAAGTTTACGTAAGAAAGAATTACTTTGATATTAATTTGAAATATGCATCAGATGAATATTGAAAATGATTATTGCAGTGCTCGGCGACTCGGCGACACAAAAGGCGTTTAGGCTTTATGAAATATTTTAGCTATTTTAAATTGAGATGATAAAATGACATGTATAAATTCATCATTGTATTACAGACAAACGTAAAATGTTAGGAAGTAATCTTTAACATAGCACACAAAACATTAGTAAATTTCTCATCAGTTGCATAAAAACAACATGGATTAAATTAATTACCTGATGCACTAGCCGTACTTGGTATCATATCTCTGAGATTTGGAGCACTAGAACTACCAGATATTACTGCTGTAGAAAATAGGGAATTGGTACTTCCTCCTCCTAATTTCTTAAGTGGCAAAGGACCTCCAGTGTTAAATCCTAACATCTTAAAGTAGGTCGTCTGCCCAGCAATGCTGTGCCGGTGGCGTTTGGTACCAGTACTGCTGTTGGTCTCTGAATAGGTTGGGTTGGTTATAATTGGGTTTGGATGTGACAATGATCGTAAAGGTGGATTTTTTATTGGACTATTTAAGTAATCGTGGTACGATTGCATAAAGTTATATTGACTTGTTACCGATTTAGTGGTAGGTAAGCTAAACGAATATGTTAATTTGTCTTCTTCACCTGTTTCAAGTACAGGACTTACAAAAATAACCGGATAAAAATCACGGCATTCGCTACTCGTGTTTTCATTTTCATTACAACATTGTTTTGTGTTTTTAGAAGTCATTTCTACGTGTTTCTTTAATTTATGTGTACATGTTAAATTATCCATGTAATCTACACTGTCAACGGACACATTACACAATTCGCATTGATTAGATGTTGGTAAAGAGTTTGTTACATGAACTGATGACAAAGTGTTTTCTGTCATATGTTAACGTAAATATTAGTAGGAATAACAGAAAAGAAGCAGAAAATGAAGTGTTATTAAAAGGGAGAAGGATCGAATGTATATGAAAGAAGAAAAATAAAATATATTATTGTTTACTTTCACAATATGTATTAGGAAACATAAATTTATTTTGGAAACAAAATAAAAATTTGCCCACAAACCTTCAACTTGATTTGTCAAGGTTCCTTTCAAAAATCATTTATGGGCTTTAAAAATATAGTTATTCTCAAAAGAAATTTTAGAGAACATGATATTCTCCTAGCATTTTTGTTAATAAATGCACAAACATTGTCTCTGTTGCCAAAATAGTACAAAAAATTAAGAAGTTAGTGAAATGGCATACACAAAACAGCATTAAAATAAAATGATACATGCAAAACACGCAAGCTAAATTTAAAAACATCGACACGATGATAGTAAGTATTAGTCAAAATCATTTTTAAAACACAACACTATGTAAGTAATGAAAATGTTTAGAGCAATCATTAGTCAACTAAAAGTGAAATATTTTTTATTACCAAATATCCGATAGTACTTTTTAGTCCAATATAAAATTTGCAATCGACAAAAATGTTAGAAACAAGCAAAATTTAATATACATGGCGTTGGTTGGATGTAAAACAGTAATGTAAGGAAGATAAATTTGACCCTAACATTATATTAGTATCAAAAATACCTTCGCGAAATATTTAAACACCAGACGTACAGATCAATTACGGGCAGACGAATTACTCTACATTATTATCAACTTGACTTTGCTCATGCTCAGCCACAAATATCCAAGTTTCTACATGTTTTAATCTACAAAGCTATGAAGTCAAGCAGAGAAAATGGAATTACGTTTTCGTATGCTGTTCGTTGCAAATATTCTCCAAATTTAAAAAATGTAAATTCCAGAAGAGAATACAAAGGAAATCAAACTTTTGCATGTAAAAACTTGGACCAGAACATTTAAGTGTTTACTACAAAAATAACGCAATTAAGATAGAACAAAAAATGTGCACAGTTTATAATCAAGTTTTTTAAAATAAACCTTTTGCTAAGAGTAGTTGAAAAGAAAATGCATAATACATCAACAAAATCAAGTTGAATACTACAAAAACCTGAAATAGTAACTGCAAATTAACACAGAAATTATTAAAGTTTACATTCAAATTTATTGTTAGAAGCAAGAAAAAGTAATAAATTCAATTTTCATACCTTGCAAGTTATAGATGCTGACTTACAAGTTAACAAAAAGCAAAATTTTAAAAATAAGTTACTTGGCATAATTTAAATGTAATTAAGAGGAATCCTTACCACTATCTAAAAGAATCAAAAACATACTTTTGCGTTATTTCTTTTGCAACTTAAATTCCGTTTCAATCAACCGTCATACGTTGGTAGTGTAAAATTGCTTTGCAGTAGTCGTGGGTTTTGTCCCCACCAATACCTTTATAATATACTGACAACATCATCGAGATATTAAATACTCATACACTAAAATCTATACCAATAGATGGTAAATCCGATTGAGACGAAAATATTCAAAATATTTAGGTTGTTCGCAATTTAACATATTCTCCATTACTCACGCCCGCATAAAAATGTTTATAAATTGAGGATTCCTCCTAATGTGAATTAAATTAATAAGAACCAACTGAATTAGTGTCTCGGTGGTTAAGTTTCACCAAATGTGTAAAATTATAGAAAGGTTTATTTACGGTGGCGTTAGCAAATATTAAAACAACTTTTAAAATTGGCAAAAAGGAAGAAGTTATGGACAATTTAGTTTGTTCAAGAAACCAATAAAAAAAATTGTTGTAACATAAACATACCTTGATTATTAACTGCATCCAGGCTTTGGTACTGCAACTGATCAGCTACCCAAATATAATCAGAACACAAGTTAGATATGAGTTCGCCATGCCAATTAGTAATATAAATAAATTTTTTAGTAATAACATAGCATCAGTTACAATGAACTGAAGATTCCATTGTTCTATATTGAAAAATTATTCAATTTATTTTAATGTTATTATCGCACAGCAAGTCCGTCAGATATATGCCCATAAATAAAATTTCGTAATTAAAACAATTTTTGATCATCTCATATAACCAAAAAAATTGCTTACCTTTTCCTTGAGTTTGTGTAGTGCGATTATCATAACTTTTCGATCTTAATTCCGGTTCGGGACTAAGTGTTCGCTCCGATCCTTCTTCTCTTGGCGTTTGTTGCGCTAATTCTTCGTTTAAGCGTTTTGCCAAATGCATTGCCTCGTGTCCACTAACAGTATGTGAAGAGCTGCAAAATTAAAAGTTACATGATCGAAATAACAAAACGGGAAAAACATGTTACCCTATAGGAATTGGATTTGACTTGTGATAATGCCTATAGTGCTTTTCTTGATTAGGCGAAACAGGTGGAGACAATTCGTGCAAACTAGACATACCAATAACTCGTTCTTCAGTACTACCCTCGGATTCTTCGTCGATACAAGGAGAACAATGACTTCTCGATTCTGGTGTTGGCGTTGGAGAACTATTTGAACTCTGAAAGTTACAAATTAAAAAATCAAGACAAATTATTAATATATGTTTAAATTACTCCAGTTTTACTGGCGACAGATTCATTACGCGAATGTGGACGAAAACCAGGACCGGGAGGAAGATTCTTTTGTACACAACAATTAACACCTGGGCTAAAATGAAGTTCGATATGAAATCGTTCGTCGCTACTTGGATCCTTGGTAGGATCTTCGTACAACATAATCACAACTTGAGACATGTAATTTAATTCGGACACCATGGAAATATATTCCATAGCCCTCGACCACTGCTCATCCGTAACCACCTGAAAATAAAAAGCCTTAGTACAATTTAATGTAGGAAAATGAAAAATTATACGTTGAATAATCCACCATAGCGAAGACACGTGATGAGGGAATGTACATGACTTTCGCTAGTGAAGTATAACCTAGTACGAACGTGTCGCCCTGGACTTGAAACGCCATGTGAATATCTAGGATTTAGGCGATTAACAGTTTCGTTGTCACATTCCTCGATATTGCGTTGTAAATCGGCGCGAATTTTTTTGAGGAGTGGTGTGCAAATACCTTGACCAATTGTTAATTTTTCTTGTGATGTTAAACCATACTCCTGTAAATGTTATTTTTATTACTATTTACACTGCTGAAATTAAGAGTATAATTTCAGGTAAATATACGTCCAACTTGAAAAATATTCGGGGAAAATGCATAATACAATTATCTACACATAATTAGTAATTAATAATTTTTTACACATTCTATCGTGGGTTACAAATAACCCCCAAGGGTTTCTACGATATAAAAAAATTTGTTACAGTGAAGGGTCCAAATTAAATAAAAACCTGACTTACCTGTGGAATTACAATATCTGCTAGGTATTTAGCGTACATGTACAATTCTTCTGCTTGTTCATACTGCAATGTGTGTTGGTTATGTTGTAAATCATATTTAATACAATCATAAATATCCGGAATCTTACTAATATCGAATCTTTTATTTTTAGTACAAAAGTCTTTCTCAATTTTACCCCACCTACGGCCCATCAACTCCCAAGTTTCCCCATGATATAAAACTGCATCTAAATAATTTAAATATAAATTAAAAATAAAAAAGACAACCATAAAAATGAAATAAATACCTTTAGTCTTGGGATCATCTCGTTTTAACCTTACAACATCTAATAAGGAATTTATTATTTCGTGTACATGTTCACAACATTTATAAGGATTTTTTACAAAATCTAAAGCGTCGGAAATACTAGAGGAATTACAAGGATTAATTTTTTCTACATCTTCCATAGTGAAATCCTTATTTAATTGCATTAATTCGTGAAGTCTTGATTTACACCTTAAATTAATATTTAAGTATTTGATTTAAAAGAAAATTAAAGAAAAACTTACATATTTTGATATTTACTACTATCACAGTCATTATCAAGCAGTCCATTAGTATTGGCACTTTTTACCATTTGTACAAGAATTGGCGTCAATTCGCCTTCGAGCGCCAACAGTCCTTTAGCAAAGGCAGCCGCAGTCATTTGTACTCTACCTTCATCAGAGGCATATATTTTTAAGTCGTGACGAAATGTTGAATGTAATCTTAATAATCCTAAACCTTGAGCTCCAGCATATTCACCTAATAAATGATTAATATTATTTTCGGGTTGAGTTTTCTTTAACATTTGCACCAACTTGTGCCAAATTGACTGCTCTAAAGTTTGTCAAATTGTCACAAAGTTGGAGTAATTCAGCAGTAAGTACGATTACAATTGGCTCTAATTACTAAAAAGCTTTAATTACTTTAGTTTGTGTAGAAATACATCCTAATTTTCCAATAATTTCGGTGTAAATTTTAGCAACATCAATAAAAAAAAGTGTTCCGATATTTAAATTATTTTGCAAATACCTCATTCCTCGTTAATTTTAAAATAAATAGGGTTAATTAAATTTTACACTCTCCATGTAAGTCGGCATTTTATATAATCTCTCAATAAAAACACTTTTCTGCAATTTACTTTGCCTAAATTGGTAGTAAATATAAAGTAACCTGCAGAAGAGTATTTTTATTGAGAGATTATTAAAATTACCTGCAATTATTATTACATTTGTATTTTATATATAATTTTTTCTCATTTCTTTATTAAAAAAAAATTATCTGTAGCAAGTAACAAAGAACATAACTTTTTATAGAAAAAGGGGACAAGGAGGATCAAAATGCATCTAAAAATAAAGATAGAAATTTACAAGAAACATTACAAAACAAGTGAAATATTACATAAATAAAAAATGAATTGAAATTATAACTTTAACTTCAACCAAATTCAGGAAATTTATTTTTGTATTAGTTTTTCAACATGACTACTTGCTCATTAGGGCTTCTCAAGTGAAAACCTGGAGTTTTAAGACTATTTAACAAAAATGAAGATTATTTACTAAGTAAAAAGTGTTAACTACGCAATTAGTGGGCATACATATGCAAGTAAGTTTCGGACATCCCGCTTGCCTTATTTTAGAAATATTAAGGAGCTGGAGAAAAAATTATGACTTCTGAAATAGAATTCCTAGTTTTTTTTTAACACCACAATTTCTTCCAGTTTATAAGTAACACAAGAGAGGAACGTCCGCGATTTACCTTCATGTGTATGTCCGTATATTTTCCAATCAGCATTTTTTAATTGGCAGATAATCCCTGCTTTCTTGAAAGCGTAAAATGCTCATAGTGGTTTCAAATTTAAAACACTAAAGTAAATCAATTAAAGCCTCTAAATAATCAGCCTACTTACTGACTGAACTATCACAAAATTTAAATTTAAGAATCCCTACAAATTTTCTACATTTCTAAAATCTACTTTACAAAAGAAAAGCTAATTTTTAGATTCTTAAATCAAATTCTGTTAAGAAGTCAATACGAAAAATTGTAGAAAAAGCAAAACATTACAAAATGAAATCTTTTGTGGTGATATTACGTGATTATTATTTGCCTTTGGATTATTACTTGGTGTTCAATGTAGATAATTTTCACTCAGTGATGTTAAATTTTTAAACATTATTATGAATAAAATACGGTACCTGTACTTTGAAAATGAAAGTGGAACGATGAACATTGAACATGCACCTTGAGGTAGTAACAAAGTGTTTCCAAAATAAATACATTCTTAAAGATTAAACAAATTATGCAAAAAAATAGATAACTAGAACAAAAGGCAATAAAAAGCAAGGTACGAACCGGCCAAATGTCTACCTTGGCCCCCGGGGTACATACAACGGAAAATTCTGCCCAATTCCTCTGCTTGAATTCGGCCTGCCGGAGTTAATTCGCCTCCCCATTTTAAAATCAAAACCAACGATGGTTCAGCCGGAGGATCTGCAACATTAAATTTAACAGCATTAATAACAAAGTTGAACAATTTGTCGAAACACGTAATCAAAACAATTGAAACTAGACATGCATGAATTTGGTTTATAAAAATGTAAATCATAGTGAAAATAATAATGAATTATTAAAACTACAATAAGTAATTAAAAAATTGTCGTACTAAGTTGTGTTTTACCATCGTCGGAGCTGGAGCCACGTGGTCTACCCTTCGGTTGATACTTCATCTGAACCTTACGATTGATACCAGAAAAATGGCCATACCTAAGAATAAACGCAAAATAAAAAATGCAATTTCACGTGATCAAGATATTGAAATTTACATTTCCAAAACGCTTTTTAATTGTTCAAGCTTTCCTTGCTTTTCTTCAATTTCTGGATCGGCTTCATGTTGTTGAATTTCGGCCAACAATGACCTGGCAATATCTAAAATTTCTTGCAACTGTTTAGGCCTCTTCAATTTAACATATCCTTGTTTATAACCGTCGTATTTTTCAAAAATTTCAAAGAATCTAATAAAATTTCCAATCAATTTTCGATTATAAAACCTAAAGA
Organism: Lycocerus yunnanus; assembly: GCA_036346125.1. Classification (NCBI taxonomy): domain Eukaryota; kingdom Metazoa; phylum Arthropoda; class Insecta; order Coleoptera; family Cantharidae; genus Lycocerus; species Lycocerus yunnanus. The sequence continues at coordinate 9,732,239 of JARFIX010000008.1, forward strand.
ATTAATTTTATTACATTCGCTTTAATTTCATTAATTTGTTTACGGGTCGCACCATTCGAATTACAGCCCCCCCAAAGCAATTCCCCATTTTACCAAAAGTTGTAGGAACAATTGGCGGATCATCAATTGTTAAAAGGAGGGCCATGGAAATAATAGGGGAAGTTAAAATCATATTTTTAAATATTTTCCCCAAAGTCGTAATATTTATTTGAATTCTTTACAAAACTAATCCGTTTACATCACAAACAAAAGATTTACCATTCGCCCTAAATTACAAGAAAAATTAATTATGCATAATTTTACGATTTCATTAACTTTAAGCAAATCAAACCCCAACTTTGTTTAAATCAAAAAAACCCCAAAATTTTTTTCGCATATACTTAATATTCAAAATTTTCATTTTCCTTCTTATTCGCAACTTTCCGTAAAGCGGGGAAATTTTTGCTTATGAGAATCTGGGCCCCCAAAACCAATAAAATTAATTTTTATAAAATTTTAAAGATAAAAATTTAATGGGTTTCCCTGGGAGGGATAAATTTCATAAAAAAAATTTATTTTTGCACTCTCATTAAATAAACGCTACTTCACTGCCCAACTAAAATTTTCAATGTTGCGTTTAAATTTTTAAATTTCAAAAAGAAATAAAGGAATTTTTCGTATAAAAATTTCAAAAATTCAAATTGAATTTTATTTAATATTGTCAAATAATTTTTATTTCTTAAGTCAATTTATTGTTATGTAATACGGGGAAGATATAGTAATTTGATTCAGTAACTGCAAAGGGAAATAAATAAAAAAAATATGGAACATACTGTAGATTTTTTTTTGGAACAAAATACATGAAATTTTAAATTTGGGATCTCTATTGTCAAAGCACATGATTTATGAAGACAGTACAATACAAAATGTGTGACGAAACAGTGAAGTAAGTGGTCACCAACATTTTTTACAAAATGATTTCTTAAACAAATATTGGGAAAAATTTCGTACATATTAAATTTTTAAAGAAAACTCTGCAAATTAAAATTTTAAATTTATTTAATTTTGGTAAACGTTTTGTCTATTTTTAAATGTAAAAATAAATTTATTTAAAACCAATCAAAGTAATGATATTAAATTCCCACATATTTGAGAAGACTGTATTAAAATTTTATTATTCTCTATCACCATATTGTACAAGTGAAATTGTGAATCCAATTTATATGTAACATTTTAAATGATGTTTTGAAATATTTTTCATAAGTTTGTTCTATTTAAAATTAAGATTAAGAATGGTTTTTTTGAAAAGCATTTCGATTTCTAAGATTAAGAAGATAATGAAACAGAACAATCCCACATTCAAAATTTATAAAGAATTTGAAAAATTGTAAATAAATTTTATTCTTTTTAAATTTAATTTTTTTTTATTTATTCCGCCATAAAAATTTTTATTTTCCCTTTTTTGTAATTTATTTACACCATCAAAGATTTTGGGAAATTTATATTTGAAAAAAAGAAAATTAAAATTTTAGATTTAGCACCAATATTTTGAAGTGTAATTTTATTAAAATTTTAAAAAAATGAAAACCCAAATATTTTCATAATTTGAAAATTTTGTATTAATTAGAAAAAACATGTTTTTAAAATTTTAAGTTAAAATTTTTAAAAAATTTTTTTTTAAATCCTTAACCTCAAAATGATGAATTTGGTGGTGAGGATTTTTATTCGAGCGAAAGGGCCTTGGGGGCTAGCAGCATAAGGAAATGTTATACCCCTTTTCTGTACTCAAAAATTTAAAAGCGTTTATCTCAAAAATACTTTTTGGAGTTAAAGATTACTCAGAAATTTTAACCTTGCTTAAATTTTAAGAATCTTAAAATACGTCTAGGAAAAACTAGGTTTTTTTTTTATTGCATAGTTTATTTTTTATTAACAATTATTTACGATTTTTGGGAAATTTTCCCTTTATTTAGAATCCCATTTTGTCAAAAATTTAAAAACCCACGTATTTCTAGTTATGATATATAAAGAAAAATTAAAGTAAACATTTTTAAATTACGGGGGCTTTCTTCCGGCCCTGGACATTGAAAAAAAATTGTGCAAAAACGTTACCCCTCCCTTTTGAAATAAATTGCCTCAAAAAAATATTTAACGTTAATGATATGAAATAAAATTTTATTTGTGTAATTCGATTTTTTCGTAATACTTGAAAAATTCCCAAAACTCTTTTAGCCTTTCAAAATTTTTAAAGGATTTTGAAAAAAATAATAAAATTATTATGTAATTTAAAATTACAGAATGTAATTTAAATACTAAATACTCAGATCCATTTTGCAAAATAAGTCAGTATATGAGAAAACTAAATTACAGAAAATTAAAATACCTTTCAACTTTGCAATTAGTATTTTTTTGTAAGATCTTTATCTTTCTTAAGGAGTTAAAAAACACCAACTCTTAAAAAATCACAATTCGGTCAACTATTGTCGCAAAAGAAAACAAATTTAAAGCTAATTTTATTCTGTATAAATTGACATTTCAATAAAATATTGAAACGTTTTTTACTGACTATGATAATATTTATTTGATATATTTCGAATTTATTTCGGAATTTTCCGCACTTTCAGCATTGCGATATTTCATTTCAGCTTGTCATTGGTAATTTTTAAAATTTTTACGAATTTCGATTTAAAAAATGTAATAAAATACTTTTCATTTGGTTTTTTGTACTCCACGCTGTAAAAATACAACCTAGAATAAAAAGTAACTTTTAAGATAATGAAATAACTATTTTATATCTACAAAATAGTTCTTTAAATTCATAAAATTTTTTTTTATGTACTATGTTAAATAGCTTAAATAATATAGCATTTTATTATAGCAAAATATATTTAATACAATGCTTGAATTTTGACTTCTTTACCAAATTTTGGAGAGTTTTTTCACCATCAGACAACCAAAATAAATAAATAATCAAAACTTTACAGACGACGAAAAATGTACAAACAGAACATTAAAAAAGTAAACGTTTTAGAAATGATTAAAAACCATAAAATGTGTAAATGGTATGTTTGTTACTTTAGACTCAAAAATGTTTTTGATAATATGTTAATATAACTAGTTTTTGAAAATTTTTATATCAAAATATAAAAAATCTATATAATAATGAAGTTTTTACTTAAATTATGAACTAAGACTTTTGTTTATATAAATTTTAAGATAATAATGGAAAAAATTCCACCGCCAAATTAATAATTTATATACAGCAAAAATTAGTACCTACTTATTTTATTACAAATGTATGTAAACCCAAAAATAAATAATTACCTTTCTAAATAATCGTTGACTTCCTCCACCTGCAGAAGTGGGATAATAAATGTAAATGTTGTGATCTTCAGCAGATACGGGTTTTTCGACAAATGGTTTATTAAACACTACCCCATTTACTTCAACATGATCTTCAGATTCCATTAATTCATGATCTAAACAACAATTTTTTGTGAATAAACAAATAAGTTGAATTTGTAAAATACCAACGTTTTGGATCCAGGCTATCTCGATCTAGCACTGCGTACCGAGGTATTTCGATTCCTTCAGATTCAAGAATCGAATAAACTTTCCTTCGGTCTTGAATGTCATATTGCATATGCAGATTGTTAATAACATACGGATTATGCATTTGTGCATACTGAATAGCTTTGTCTAATGGAAAACCTTTAGAATGAAACGATATCAAACAATCACATGGTGGCCATTGTTCCACTGGTCTCTTTAAAAAGAAACAAATATATTAATTTATTGCAATCACAGAGAAATTAAGATCAAATACCTCGAGTATCACTTCTTCAGGAAACACTACTACCTTAATGTATTCAAACTCTTGTAACCTGGTAAGTATCTCTTTCATAGGTTTACTTTGAGATTTTTTCGACATAGCACATATTCCAACCACGACATGTTTGACATTTTCATCCACATCCAACTCCTGAAAAGTTGGACTAGAATCATTTCGCTCACATGATTCTAAATCACCCTATATAATATATAAAAAAATTGAAGTTAGAAACGTGCGATACTATCTTTTAGTTTTAATTGTACCAAACTTAAGGAATAAAAAGTTCTTGCAATATTCAAGATATTCATTGCATAACAATAAAATACATGTTTAAAAAATTAAATTAGAAGACCATTTCGGAACTTTTCGCAATACTTTGACATAATAATTTAAATTGACAAGAACTGTCTGGATTATGAATATTTGGAAGTACATTATGCAGAAAGTTAAAATACTTCTTGCACTTGAATGTCTAGATTCATAGACAAAGTCCCACTTAGGTATATTTAAAAGTTAATTGCAGAAGAAACCTATTGGTATTTGGCACATTAATAGTGTCTTCTTGCCTTAATTGTATGCTTCTAGACAGGAGTGTCGTGATCTTCCTTAAGTCCCTTATGACAAATTACTTTGACCATCTGAGGGAAAACCATCAGGATAGAGTTTTACTCGGCTCGATCTAAAACCTTGTATGTCGGCTTAAGCACTAAACCATAACTAACTTTGCTCCTTTATTTTATTTCATAATTTAAAATTAATAATAATTTGAATACTAATAAAAATAAAAATAATGGGTGCGTTTATATTTTCGTAGACATTTAAGAAGCCTCTTAAGATAAAAATATTGAAGTAAGAAGGTAAGTAACAAAAGCGACAATGAAAAAGTAGCACAATGGGAGAGAAAGATTCTGAGAAGAATCTGTGGTGGACGACAAATAGATGGTGTGTGGCGCAGACTGGATAATGAGGAGGTAATGATTATTATAGTATTATAAGAGTAATTAAAGAGCAAAGAATCAGGTGGCTAGGGCATGTGGAAAGACTACCAAGAGAGAGAACGACCAGGAAAGTCTTACGACAAGGTGATAGGTACCAAAAGAAGGGGAAGACCAAGAAGATGGTTGGATGCAGTGAAGGAGAACCCGAGAACGATGGGAGTCAAGGCTGGATAGTTTTGGTGGGAGACCAAAAGAGATGGAGACAGATTGTTCAAGCCATGGGTCTACAAAGCCCGTAGAGCTCTACTTTTATTTTATTTATTTAATTTATAATTGGAGAAGTCTAAAAATGTGACGTACAAGTTATGAAATAGATTTAAAATGGGCCTTAGCAAGTAAGCAAAATCTTTAAACCGACTGGTCAAATGCTGTTGATGAAGCTTGAAAGCAAAAAAAATACCGGATTATGGATTTATTCTAATATATTTCCTAAAGTAAATAAATACGTTTTTGTTATTTAAAAGTGCTTCTCGGCTGTGCCTGTAGTGATCACGTAAAAGTTGTTTACAAACACAGGGACCGACAGTTTAAAGCAGGCTTTAAACTGTCTTTGAACTGAGAAGGTAAGTCGACATTTAATATCAAAGATGTTGCCACACCTTGTGAGAGAAACACCCTCAGAAAAATCCGAGATGTATGTACATTTGTGTAACGAAACATATCTAGTACATATAACAGCGACTCGGATAATTAGTATTATACCTTACACAGTCTGGTTTCAATCAGTCAAGTAATAAAAATTTTTTAATAATAAATACAAAACATAGCCGCACCTATTACCTTTCGAGTATACTGATAAATTAAAACACTAACAGAATACCGATCGTTCAAGTCACATGTCAGATTGATAATAATTAATATGTATATGTACGTATTACATGCTAATTTTTCATTATTTAATTTTAAAAATTGGTAATTGCAAAAATTACGGTGAGTAAATCATGAAAAGATAATGAGCCTGTGGTAATACAGTGTTAAACATTTTTTTAAATTATACTGAAGAATCTGTTCCTTTGTTAGTAATCTAATGTATAGTAAATAATCTTTGATTAGCAAGTATGTCTGAAATTGGGGTAAAATGTTTACACATACAATTATATACCTACCATTTAAACTACGTCGGAATAACTTTTGTTTATTTTTAACTTTGACTGAATTACGACAAACTATTTTTATGTTAAAAATAGTATCGACAAAAAATTACACCTGCGATACTTGAAATTTACAAACTTCTACATATTTGTTACTACCTAGTAGGTACTTATTTAATAATTATAAAGGTACTATAACCATATAATTATAAATAACGATGGCAAACATAAATAAACATACTTACACCGCCAACATAAAAGTGAGTTGATTTTACTGTATTACGCAATCCTTGATATCCATATTCTAATTCCGTATAAGACATGATTTCTTGGACTCATGCCGCGGTTTGGCTCCTTAAAAAGAAATTTAATGATTGTCGCACAAAATATATAAACGAGTCATTCTATAAAGCTTTATCGACCTATTTAAAATATCTATTTATATCTCAAGTTATTATAATCAATAATTCAAGTGTTTAACCTTTTAGACGTATCGAACAGGGTTGAAAAACTAAAACAAATGTATAACGACCTTGATAACAGCTGATCAACGTTTATTGATTTCAAAAAACCGTCCGTTAGACTACCCAACCGTAAATTAAATTTTTAAAACATTTTTATAAATCACAAGGGATAAAGGACAAGACAATTTTCGTGACTAAAGTGCAAAACGCTAGTTGGTCGTTTGAACAACTCACAATAATTGAGGTTAAGTTTTGTGTGTTGATTTTGTTTTGATTTGAAGGAAGCAAGAAATTTTGAAAATCAAAATGTACGACGACTCTCACAGGTTTTTTGTTCAATTTATGCTTAGAAAAAAGTACGTTTCCGTCGATGCGGCTCTACGATTTGCGAAAGAAATTCAAGGTAAACATACAAATTACATTTAACTCTTCGGCATCATAGTTTTTGTCACTCTTGCATTTTTGTGGTAATTTTACACCAATTTTAATTCTATTTAATGCTTAATAATTATGTCTGGAAAAAATGTAATATTATTACTGCAGCATCATGTACAGAGAGTTCGATGTTATGGTACTGCAGTTGAATTTTGTAAGAATGGGTTTGCTAACATAGCTCGATTGGCGACTTTAACTGTGCAGTATACTAGCTGTGGCATCATAAAACTCTCTCACGGCACTTTGCCTTGTTTTGATGGCTTTGCGGAGTACCGGATCTCAGACCCACAACCTCCTTCATTGTTAAGGACACTATAATAGATCATGGCGTTGGAAATCGATAAGGCTTAAAAGTAAATTGGGCCGGTCCCGAAGGTGTACAAATCGTGGCAGCAACACACACTCCAAACATAACAGCTTCACTCGTATGTACACATCGACGCCAGCAGAGCACACCAATTAAGGATCTACATTGTTAACGTGGAGTACGAACCGCGGCATGAACCAGAGGTATCTGTACACTGTGTCTCCTGCTTTACGTAACACCCCATTTGCTACGGCAAAAATTGGTCGTCCCTTTCTGAGATTCAAACCCTGTATTCAAGGCGTGAGCCACGAAACCGGACCAACTCAAGTACCTCTTGGTTATACGCCTCTGCTCTCATATTTTATTTGAGCAATTGTTTTTGTTCACAATTCAAAACTGTTTAAAATACTAAAAAAAATTATGCAATTTTTGTTTAAACAAATCAATTGTTGTATTTAACAATTCGACTATTTTGATCAACATTAAACTGTTTTATCAAAATTGTATTGTATTGTATTGTATTGTACTTAGGGGTCGATTGGCTATGTGTGCCTTACAGAACTGCGACCAGTTTTGATCTTTTGTTCATAACCCTTCTAATTGGCTTTTAGGAATTCAATCTTGCTAGCAAAACAAAGAATGGTCCTAAGAGGCTTGCTTTTCACCTCCTTGGTGTCAGTTGTGTTTGTCCCAAATATTTTTGCCTAAGTCTAGTTAGTGCAGTGCAAGTGCAAAGAATGTGCTCGGCCGATTCAATTTCCGATTCACAGAGTCTGCATTCATTATTTTCTTCAAAACCCATTTTTTTTGAGGTGATATCTCACCTGGCAATGGCCAGTGAGCAGCCCCGTAATGAGTCTAATTTCGTTCTTTGATAAGAGAAGAAGCTTTTTAGCTTCTTCAGTCGAGTACTCTATGAATTTCTTCGCCTGTCTCTGTCCTGGTGCATTATGCCAGAGGATATTTTTGCTCTCTGCCTCCCACCTCTGGACCGCCTCCCCCCTAAGTGCTTTGGATAGCCCACAGAAGGGTTCGGGTCCAATAGGGGTAGCATTTGAGCCCAGTCTGGCTAGCTCGTCAGCCATCTCGTTTCCCTCAATTCCTTCATGCCCTGGCACCCAGCGGAGGGCAATTTTATTGCCCCTTGCCAGTTTTTTGAGGGATTGTCTGCATTCCCAGGTGGACAGGGACTCGAAGCTATTGGCTTCTAGTGCCTTTATCGCAGCTTGGCTGTCAGACATTATGTTTATTTGCTTTCCCCTTTACCTTCCTTTGCAGGCACTCATGGGCACATAATGCAATTGCAAGTATTTCAGCTTGCATGATTGTTGGGTAGGTACCTAAGGCTATGGATGCCTCATATCTTGGGCCATATATGCCTATGCCTGTTCCCCATTCAGTTTTTGATCCATCTGTGTACCAGTTGGAGGATTTTGTGTCCGTTTGTATTGTTTGACTTTTCGCCGTAGCTCGGTCCTGAATAACAACTTTGTACGGCGTCTCAAAGTCAAAGGTTTTGGAATTATGTCCCAAGGTTTTTCAAGTAGATCTGGCTTTAAATAGTCCAGTATCTTTAGGTGACCTGTTCTGTCTCCCGGTTTGAATTTCCTATTTTGGGTGATTTTTATGGCGGTTTGTAGGGCTTCTCTCTTCACCCGTAGGTGAAGAGGTGACAGATCTAAGAGTGCCTCTATAGCCGCGGTTGGGGTTGTGCACATAGCCCTGTAATACCCAGACACACTAATCTTTGCAGCTTCTGTAATCTGCTTTGTGTCGTTATTTCATTGGTTTTTGTCCACCATACGAGTGATGCGTATGTGACAATGGGTCTTATTATTGATGTATATGACCAATGGATCATTTTTGGTCTTAGTCCCCAGTTCCTTCCAAAAAGTTTGCGACAGGCCCAGAAGGCTCCCGTTGCTTTGGAAAGAGTTTTGTCCACATGAGGTTTCCATGTGAGTTTGGCATCCAGGGTTACCCCCAGATACTTCACTTCTCCGGAAAAAGGTATCAATGAACCCCAAAGCTGCGGCGCTTTAAGGTTCATTTTTCTACGCTTAGTAAAAGGAACTATGATGGTTTTTGAAGGATTCACTGTGAGCTCTTCCTTTACGCACCATTCTTTTATCTTGTTTAGGGCAGTTTGCATTAGGTTTGATATTATGCCTTCATGCTTGCCCCTAATTGTAACGACAATGTCATCTGCATATCCCAATACGCAGAATCCATCATCAGTTAATTTCTTCAGTAGGTCGTCCACTACGACGGACCACAAGAGTGGTGACAACACCCCGCCCTGTGGGCATCCCCTCGCCGTGGCCATCGAGATCTCCTCCCCTCCTAGTGAGGCCGTTACTATGCGGCTTTTTAGCATTGATTCTATCCAGATTATCGTGGGTAGCTCAATGCCATGTCTCGCAGCAGCGTTCTTTATAGACTTATTTGAGGTGTTATCAAAGGCACCCTCTATGTCTATAAATATTCCTGCAACGATTTCTTTTTCTGCAAGAGATTTTTCAATTCCTCTTACAAGGTGGTGAAGTGCATCCACCGTACCTTTGCCTGGTTGATAGGCAAATTGCTTAGTATGAAGCGGCGTCCTTTTAAGCGATTCGCCTCTAATATAATTATCTATAATTTTCTCCATTGACTTAAGGAGAAAGGAGGATAAGCTTATCGGGCGATATGATTTGGCCTCTTCGGGAGGCCTCCTGCCCGATTTTGGTATGAATACCACTTTCACTTTTCTCCATGATGTGGGTATATATCCCATTGAATAACTGGCTTTGAATATTGCCGTTATGCAAGGAGCGATCAAGTCTATGCCTTTTGAAGTAGGGCCGGAAAGATTCCATCCCATCCAGGTGACTTGTAGGGCTGAAAACTACTAATAGCCCATTTTACTTTCTCTAAAGTAAAGATTTTTCCTGCTAACCTTCTGCTATCCCTGCTGGAATGTGATCCAGGGACATTTCGTGCGTTAGGTTTGTTGTCGCTATCATCGTAGATCCCGGAAAGTGTGTTTTTAGTAACACATTTAAACTTTCCCCGATACTATCGGTGTAAGCACCATTGGGCTGTTTTATGAGTCCAATGGTATTTGAGTGATCTTTAGACAAAGCTTTCTGAATGCGCGCTGCTGGGGCCGTTTTATCTATCCCCTCGCAGAAGCGCATCCATGATTGTCTTTTTGATTTTCTCAATTCAATATTGTACCTTGTTAGGGCTTTTGTATATTCTTCCCATAGGCCTATCCTTTTGGCCTTATTGAATGCTTTTCTGGCTATGACTTTAAGTCTCTCCAGTTCTGCATTCCACCAAGGTACATCTCGAGAGATGTTTCTTTTTTTCAGTGGACAGCTGACCTCATAAGAGTTCATTATGCACTGACTAATGTGGTTAGAGGCTGATTCCAGGTCCTCCGTGGTGGCTACTTCGTATCGGAGGCCTTCTAGCTCGGTCCTTAGTGTCTCTTGATAGAGGCACCAGTCCGTCTTTTCGGCACTCTACATTTCACCATTTCCACTTTTGTGCTCTCTATGTCGAATGTGATAGAGGCGTGATCAGAGAAGGATGCCTCCTCCATCACTTTCCAGTTTTTAAGATTTGACTTATAAACGAAGTGGCCAGTGTGAGGTCGATTACCTCTTGCCGAATCGCGTTTATAAAGGTGGGCTTTTATCTTTGTTTATAATGTCTAAATTGTTAGAACAAATATATTCAAGTAAGTCCTTACCTCTGTTATTGGTGTCTGTGCTGCCCCAGATCTCGTTGTGTGCGTTTGCATCGCAGCCCAGAAGTAGGTGTTTGTTCCCCTTTCGACACCAGCTTATGAGGCGTTGTACTTCCTCTGGTGGTACCTTGGTCTCGTCTCCCGGAAAGTAGGCTGAGGCTATTACTATAGACCTCTTGCCTCCCTCCCTTGGGAGTTCAACCACGGCAGCTGCCAGGTCCCTGGTGTTGAATTCTGGAATGGGAACAAAGTTAATGTCTTTCCTGAGCAGTAGTGCTGCTCTTGGATTACCATACCTGTAATCAGCTAGGACGTTGGCCGTCCTTTCAGGGAGACCCCTGATTTTGTCTCCATTTATCCAGGGCTCTTGTATTAGCCCTATGGAGAGTTGTTTCTTAATAAACCTCCAATATAAGGCACTTGAAGCTGCCTTTGAATGGTGGAGGTTTATTTGGATGCACTTTGTGCCTTTGATGGCTTGTTTTTAGCCCCTCGTTTCTCCGATAGCTTTGCTTTCTGCTTCAAGGGCCCTTCCCAGCTTTCTTCGCCTGTGAGGGCTGCACTCTAGAAAGCCCAGTTGTGCTCTGACTCTTTTCCCTGCCCGTACTGGGCACTTTGGGATTTTCACCAGAGCACCCCTGTTGCCCCTTGTGAGTGGAGATGAGTGCATCTGTACTAGTGCTAGGTGCATTGGACGTTGAGGCATCCTCACTAGCACCTGCAGTAGTTGTTTGGGCCTTGTCTGGTTTGCCCTTTTTCGGGCGTAGCTGGACTTGCCCAAATCTGTAGCCGATCTTAAAGTTCAGCTTTTTCAGATTTTCAGCTGACTGAACATCAACTGAAAGAGTTACCTCTAAAGTTTGGCCTATTTGTACTTTTCGTACAATTCGCCAGTTTGAGGTAATGAGATCCTCATTCTGGGCTTCTATGAGACCCAGAATTTTCTCATTATTGTATTCTTGGCTCCCCGGGAGATATGCCACAAATATTTCCGTGTGAGGCATTTCTGCCTCTGACACGACTTTCAATGCGGCATTTTCCCAGGGTTTAAGTTCGGCCTCTAGGCCCTTTACCCATTCAGCTGTGGCTGTATTGGTACATGTAATACCGAGCCAGCCTGGTCTTTTGTGGATTTGGTGGAATTGAGGCTTTATATCAGCCGTCTTCCTTTTCTCCATTATTTTGTCCAGTATGGCTTCCTGAATGGCTTCAAGTTGTTCCATAGTCAGGAGCTCTTTTGGATATAAGGAATGTATTATTCCTATCTTTACCCCGGTTACGGCCTGGCTGAATGTCGGCTTTTCACCCTTACTGGGTGCAGCCTTACCTTCACCAAACTTTACCCGTTTTTTATCACGGGCTTCCGGAGTACTGCCATCAGATCTATTTCTTTTGGCAGCTTTGCTAGGATTATATCCTTTGAGGGCAAGTTCCCTGGCTTTGTCAGCCGGTTGACCCTTTTGGATGAGATATTTCATCCTTTTGCGAGCAGCTCCACTTAGTCTAACCCTTTCAGTCTTCAATTGAAGACTTTGTAGGGCTTTATTGACATCTTCTTCGCTGCTCGCGAGGAGTACGTCCTCTGCATTTTGATCTGGACTTTCATCCAGTATCATGGGCTCCGTATCCTTAGCCTTTTGGTCAGGATTTTCATCCTGAACCATAGGCTCTTGGATATTAGGACTGGGTTGAGGCTTTGGGGAGCCTCTGTTGTTGACTCTGTTAAGGGCGAGTCTCCCTTTAATTTTTCTGTGTTCAAATTCATTTGTTCCCACGAGAAGCTAGGATAAAGAGTCACTTGCAGCAGAGCCTGCTTACCACAAGAAGGCTATTGAAACCGAGAGGTCGCCTGGTATCCGGAGTTCGCATATTATTAACTGGAATTACCTTCCCAGCCATACAGTCTTCGGCATATGCTGTTCCACCTTGACTTTAGGGTTTTTATAGAGGTTTTCTCCTCGCAGGTCAGGCGGTTAAGCCCATCCCCGCGATGTTCTCTCTGCAGCATACCAACACTACGCCTAATGCTGGTTGTTGTTGCAGAGTAACTATCCTACGGTATTAATAGACGACTGGCGTGTATCGTCTATAGCTAGGGTACCTCGGGTGTGCCATACCCGTACTTAGGTTGTTTCAGCCTAAGCCCCTGAGGGTTTATCAAAATTCAATTGTTTTATGCAAAAAAAATAGACTATTTTGTCTAAAAATGCAGAGATTTTGACGATTTTTAAAAGCAATTATAAAAGATAATAATGTAATATAAACAAAATTAGCGGTCGGCTCATAAATTTTGGAAAAAACGGCTTTAAAAATTAATTTGGAATGCGATTTTCTTATCGACTCTTTTAAACCGTAACTCCGCTCATTAAAAATTAGTTTTTAGGGCTAAAAATAATTTTTAACTAGAGTATTTTATGTTTATAATATAATTGTAAATGGTAACAAAGCCTTTGCAACAATCAAAAACTATCCCTGTGCCAGAATAAAACTCGAAAGGATGGAACCTCACCGCGGTGGATCTCGGGGAGCACTGAACGGTGCATGAATTACCTGTCTTTTATATATTTACGCTTGACACTCGATAGAATGAATTAATACGTGCTGCTGTATAGGAAATTACGTGAACTTTAAAAATTAATTTTGGGCTTATTAAAGGACCTATCAAGTTCTACCTCACCTTAAAAGTCTTATTTTAATTTCCTCCAACTTTTCGTGAAGGAATTACTATAAAAAGTGTACTTTTGAGTTCAGGAATATTACCTCTAGCCAATTCCCTATACAAATATCAAAATTGCTCATTGTGTAGTACCTAATAAGTTTTAATTTTAGCGAATTTGGGTACTTTAAAAAATTTGAAGAATTTGGTGCTGGAAATTAATGCTGAAATATCAAAACAGGAATTGAAAATTTCGTTTGTAAAATGTGAAGTAACCGCAGACGATAAATTAGTGCTATTGAATACAGCAAATGATGATATCACAAAATTACAAAACACCTTTACTTCTGCAGAACTAGAATACTTTCAAACATTATTCAAAGAGCTAGTGATGATTCCAGAACATAAAATATCCACCATGGCCTGTTTTAATCTTAGTACCTCGGTGGTTAATGCTATACGTAAAGATAATGTGGAAACAGTATTGGATAAATGGACAACGGAAGGATATCTTGTGGTCAAAGATTCCTTTACATACTTGGGACCAAGGTGTATAGTGGAATTTGCACCTTACTTTAGTCAACATTGTAAAGAGTATTTGGGATCCTGTTATTTGTGTTCAGATATAGTTTTTCTGGTAAGTTTCTTTCTTATAGCTTTTCTATTTCATGAAAATGAAATTTTTATTTTAGGCAAAAAGTTGTCCCAGTTGTAAAAAAGGAATGCACAGTTTTTGCATTGACAAATATTTAGAGAAGCAGAGTAGATGTCCCAGTTGCAAAGAGGCTTGGAGAGATGTACAAGGTGACTGCAATACAGCAGAGTCTTCCAGCGAAAGTGAAGTGATGCAACGCCAATAGCAGGTCCCAGCACAAGAAAAAGACGACGTATTTCTTAAAATTACGTGCATTATATTTTTACATACATTTATGATAAATAATAAATTGTTTATAAAACTGGTTGTTTCTTAAAATTACGAGTTATGCAAAAGCTTATTAAATGCACCATAAGAACTCTCCAAATCAAATAAGAGTTGACGAACTTGCGATTCTGAAAGTTCATCTGATGCCTGCATGGAATTTAGAGTATTAAACCACTCGGTCACTTTTTGTTTTCCCTCAAAATCGGACGGCAAAATGCTCAATCGATTCATAGTGTCTACTAAATCTTTTAATTCCGGATGTATTTCATCGGTTGCACAAAACTTCAATCTCAACTTATCCATCAGTGTTATAAACAGCTGTAAAAAAATTTACTTGAAGATACTTAAAAGTAGTGCTTTGAAAGTTGACATACCGAAACAATATCTGCAATACATTTACTGGTGTTTCCTTTATCATCTTTAATGGTGATTGGTCTGTCTTCTTTTATTCTTTCCAATGCTGCTGGACAGTCTAACTAAAATAAAACAACAAACTCATAACCTAACCTGTTGTGGTTAATTCAAACATAAATACTTACACGATACTTCCGTACAAAAGTATCGACTGAGGGAAATTCTTCGCCTTTGACTTGACGAAAAGCAGCTTTATATTGCACCAATAGCTTACTACAAGCACCCGTATATTCTTTAGGCGTCACACAATCTCTAATGTAAGCTTTTTCCAACTGCTGTAAAGTATTCACAACAGCATATAAATCGGCCAAATTATCGAACCTACAAAACGAGCGTTAAATACATGTTCCAGTATTTCATCAAAAATATAAATACTTTTCTCTTTCCCGAGCATTGTGAAAGAGTTTCACTTCTTCATACAATTCGGGACGATTTTCTGTAACAAGTAAATTGCTATAAAAAGTTCAGATCAAACTGCTTGCTAATATTACCTTGAGTTCCTGACATTTTAGCTTCTGTAATTTACAATTAATATGGAAAATATTGAATACGTATTTAGTTATTACTAAAATTAGATAAATTAATTAATCAATTTCATAAACTTTTGACACTGTCACTGTTGTCCGTCACTGACGTTTACGACCTTGAATTATGCTAGAGATTTTTGTTTTTACGATTTTCAAATAATAAAGCCGAGTTCACATTACGTCCGTATAAATTTTTGGCTGTCGCTTTTTTAATTTTAAACTTTTTTTAAGAAAAAAAAGTTATAAAAATAAGTTTAGAAAACAATAATTTATCCGAAAGTTGACTTTAGATTTTATTTTTAAATAATAACAGAATTATTGATTATTTTTGTAAATAAATAAATAAAAAATGCAACGCGCAAAAACTAACATTATACATTAATTTGTTTATAAAATGGCGGAAAAGGGGGGCTTTTTGTGCTGTATACTCTGCTTTAGATTCGATGCCTGTTCTCATTTATAAGGTTATGTTCATTAATTTTGAGGTTATCTTAATGTTGGCATGTGAAAATTCTACAAGTATAATAATTATAAAGCAGATAAAATGGCCAAGCTTTTTAAAAAAGCTAACTGGAAACCGGTACAATTAGAGGGTAATGTGGTAAACGATCTTCAAGGACTTGTAGGAATTGAAGAATGCACAGAGTATGACATTGGTAGTGGAGTCTCAAACTCAAAGGTAGTATTTATTTTATTAATTACTGTTAATGTTGCAATAATAAATGAAAACCTTATCAAATGTACTGAATTATTAAATTTATAGAAGCGCAAAGCAAAAAATTAAAAACAACGTCCCCAAAAGAAGACAAAAACGATAGCCGTTGTGAAAGAAAACATTTCTAAGGTGGATAGCGAAGATGAAAGTAACGAGAACTTTACAGCGTGGACTGGTTACGATATACCTTCGGTTTTGCTGAAAGCAATTAAAGAAAAGGGATTTATACAACCAACCGAAATTCAGCGCCTTACATTACCAGCTGCTATTTTGGGTAATTTTAAAATTTTAACTTTTTGGACTGATTTTAACTCTTGGTTTAGGTCGTAGAGATATTTTGGGTGCAGCTGAGACCGGAAGTGGTAAAACTTTGGCATTTGGTATTCCTATCTTAACGGGGATCTTGAATTTGAAGGAGAATGAACAAAATTCTACACAATCAGATGAAGGGTTTTCTTCTGACGATAACATTGATGAAGGTGAACATGAAAATGAAGAAGATGTAGAATCTCAATCTGATGATGATTCAGACCACACGGTTGGAAAATTTGTGAAACCACCAGCAGATGATGAAATTGAAAGTGAAAAATCTTTATCTGATGAAGAACAATCATCTGGTGATGATTCAGAGCAAGAGATTGAAGCAGATGATGGTTCCGAAGGTTGTTAAATCATTTCACTGCAAAAATGCTTTTCTAAACTTTGTTAATTTTAGAAATTGGATGTGTGAGTGTTGTGGATAATGTAAAATTGGATGAAAACTTTGTTAGAAAGCCACTGTATGCTTTAATACTTACACCTACACGAGAACTGGCTATTCAAGTTAAGGATCACCTTACAGCCATTGCGAAATATTCTGGTATTTTAAAAAAATTGGGCGATTAAATTTTATATGTAATTTATAAATAATTTTAGGCATTCAAATAGCAGTTGTAATGGGTGGTATGGCAGTTGAAAAACAGGAACGAAAATTACGTCAAGGTCCTGAAATTGTAGTTGCAACGCCGGGAAGACTGTGGGAACTAATTCAATTAGGCAATGGTCATTTGTCGCAAGTTGATAAAATTAGGTATGCAGACATTTAATTTATACTTCGATAGAATAGTCTGATTGTGTTTATGTGCTATATCATTTTTCCTCTTTTATTATTATATTGAGATTTTAATTAATTATCATTTATAGTTTCACATTTCTTATTCCACATATACCATTCTTCAACTCTTCGAATTATTTCATGTTGTGTATCAAATATTTTTATTACGATGTTGCATATTTGTTTTTTACTTTTCTCCAAACCTTAAATTTTTTTGTACATTTGTTGTTTTCTATCTTTTTTTTTTATTTTGCTTCAAAGTTAAATTTAGAATCAAAATTCAGTGCAGATGCGTTTGTTTTACATTTCCATCTTTATTTTATTAATTTAAAATAATCATTTTTAACAATTCTTTAATCATCACTCAGGTATTTAGCCATCGATGAAACGGATCGAATGCTGGAAAAAGGACATTTCCTAGAGTTACAAAATTTGTTAGAAAGAATAAATTTCAATCAAGCAAACTGCAAAAGAAGACAAAATTTTGTATTTTCTGCAACGCTTACGCTTGTACATGAATTGCCAAGATATTTGGCTCTTAAGAATAAAATATCTTTAAAAAAGGAAAAAAGGAAAGCGACAAATTTAACATCTCAACAAAAAGTACAAGAAATGATCGACCTTCTTGGAATTAATAATCCTAAAATTGTTGATGTTACACAAAAAACTGGTAAATATAATCGGCAAACTTTAAAAATACATTTTTAAATTTTAATATTTCAGGCACTGCTGAAACTTTGCTCGAATCCAGAATAACCTGTGACATTGATGAAAAAGATTATTATCTTTTTTACTTCTTACGGGAGCATCCAGGTCGCACTTTGATATTTTGTAATTCCATTGGTTGCGTGAGGCGATTGGTAACTTTGTTAAATTTGCTTGGGTGTAAATCGCTGCCATTGCATGCATCCATGGAACAAAGGCAACGTTTAAAAAATTTGGATAGGTAAGTTTTCGAGTTAGGCAAAAGCGTTTTATAGTTTTTGAAACAGGTTTAGAGATAACGACAACGCAGTGTTGGTTGCCACCGACGTTGCAGCAAGAGGACTCGACATACCTTCAATTGAGCATGTGCTACATTATCAGACTCCACGTACAAGTGAAAGTTATGTTCATCGTTCAGGTCGCACTGCTAGAGCATCTAACCAAGGTCTGACTGTTCTATTGGTGGATCCCTCCGAACTTCAAAATTATGTAAAACTTTGCAAAACATTGGGAAGATGTAAGTATATTTTAAATAAGATTATTTAATTTCAATATATTTAAGTAATCAAAAATTTATTTATATGTGACATGAAAGAGGGAAAAATCACAAAATAAAGAAATATTATTTGACTAATTACGAGCGTCTTATTAATATTTCAATAAAAATATGGAAATAACTTGCTCCTAATAAAACAATATATTATTTTGTTGCTCTCATAAGTTTTGCATAGGTAATCGATTAAAATATTTGTTTTTGCTTAGCCGAAGATTTGCCAATCTTTCCCATCCAAGACAATATTTTGAATTCTGTGAAGGAAATCGTCAAATTTGCAAGAGAACTGGATAAATTGGAGCTACGTCTTCGTAAAACAATACAGAAAGTGGCTGGCTCCAAAAAGCTGCTGAAGATATGGACATTATAATTGACGATGAAATGTACTCTTACGGTGATAAATCATCCAAGTATGTATACCTACTAAAATAAAATTAGCCGTTAGTTTATTAAAATTTGTAATTTACAGCAATCAAGTTTCAAATTCCTTGAAAAAAGTTGTTCAACTGAAAAAGAAACAATTAAATGAAATGTTAGCACAACCTATAATTCCAAAAGGTTTTAGTGGAAAATATCCATTAATTTCTACCGCAGGGAAATTTAATTATGAAGATAAACCTAAAAGTGAAAAAGCTTATGATATTCTAAGTACAGCGCTAGAAAAAAAATAAAGGCTTTCGAAGCAAACCCAAATGGTTGTTTAAACAAAAAAGTAAGAAGTGACAAAAAGGATAATTCTACTGCGAACAAATCAATTACAAAGAAAAAATCAAAATTTTCAAAAAATAGACGATAAATAAAAATATCTTTTAATATAAAAAATCTAACTTTTATTATCCTGGTAACCAAATTTATTGTTGCTACACCACACTCTTGAAAAGTATTCTTGTAAATTCATGTTGTATAAAATATTTAAGCAGCAGTAATTTAATTATTACTGCCTAAAGTTTCTGCTATTGCTTATAACAACAATTTTTTGATCGTCCTCCACTGCCTCCAACAGATTTTTCATTGGTTTTCTGCATCTTTTTCTACCTATCACTCTTTGACGTAGCATCCGTGTTTTTCTATTCTATTGTTCACCGGGTAGTCTTTCCACCTGGCCCCCCTTTTATTACTTTTTAGTTTTATCCTGTGGTTTTATCGAAACTCTAGAGTTATCAGAGGTAATGGTGTATCTATGCCTCCCCCCCCAATCTCTAGTATTTTTTTGTAATAGAGTGGATATTAATTTAGGATTTTAAATTAAAATGATAGGGGGGGGGGGCATATACACAAATGTAATACCCTATCCTTAAGGGGCCTCTCTCAAAATATTGCAACTTAAGTGTTGGAAAGATAACGAAGGAAATTGTCCCAATCATGCAATGTTTTTAAATTGAAACAAAATTAAAAATTGTCGTACTTAACTAATTTATCATTGCAGAAAGCAATGTATAATTTGATGTCCTAAGTTAAGAATGCTTTGTTTGAATTTAAGAACGTTGCCATGATTGGGTAGATTTCAAGTACGGCAAGATTGGATTTATTTGCGTGTGACAACTAATATTGATAATAAAAGACTTTCGTTTTGCTTATTTAAAGGCATATCTTACAGTGCGTATTATTACCCTATCTTTAATATGAAACAAACCCCTTATATATTTTATTTGCAAGCCCCTGATGTTACCAACCATTACCAACGTTAATAATTCACCATGTATTTGTGTTTTTCTCGAATTTGAAATTTTTTCACGTGGTGAATCAATTTTGTTAAAATGCCTCAACGTGGTCGTTTTAAAGGTAAAAGTCGTGGGAATCACCACAATAAACAGAATCGTGGTGGTTTCAACAAGAAAAAATCATCAAATTTATCAAAAAAACGCTATTTGAACACTACTCTCGATTCTAACCTAGAAACACATAAACGTCAAAAACTAGAGTTAGTGCAAAATGTGCAAAACGAATATTCGTCCTCGGAGGAGGAAGATAATTATGTCGATTTGTTATTGGGAACTATAAATCCCGAGTATGTTAAGAAAAGATCTAAAGCGATTGAAACTAGTGATGAAAGTGAATCTGACGAAGATCAGACAGAGACTGTCAGGAAGACCCTGTATTGAAAGAAACGGTAGTGGAAAGGGAAAGAGAAGTTGAAGATCAGGAAGATGAAAATGAAGTCGATTTGGAAACGGAAAAAGAAGACGAAGATGCGAACGGTCAATCAAACGATCCATTTGTGAAACATCTTTCGTATGACCTAAATGAAAGTTTATTAAATTCCGTTCAAAGTACGCCAATGTTAGTTGAACGTCACGAGATTGATTGGCCTCTGTTGGGTGCTCTACAGATTGAAATCCCTAAGTGTGACAACAACGATGTCAGTAAGATTCAAATTTTAGGTGAGTCTAGACCACTCGCATCTGCTGGAACCATACCAAAGCAAATCACAAATTTGAGCGATTCGTTATTTATAAAATCACAAATTAAAGAAAATTTAGTTGAAGCAAACAAATGCGGTAAAAGTGTGAACACTGAAACATTTTTAACCCCCTTGCAGAGTGAAATTTTTTCTATAATTAATAATTATCAGGATTTTTATTTTCCTCAAAGAACATTTGATAATAGTGAAGAAATTCGTTTTGTTTATTCTCTTCATATTGCTAACCATATATTGAAAACCAGGACAAAAATTTTACATCATAATGCTAAATTACAATTCAAGGATGATGTTCCAGAAGAGTTTCGTGATCAAGGTTTAGTTCGACCTAAGGTTAACATTTTCTTTATCAAATGTTTCGTTGTACATTAGCTTTTTTATATTTTAGGTTTTGGTGATTGTCCCTTTTCGAGATTCAGCATACCGAATAATTAAAATGTTAATTGATATATTTATTGCCGAAGATAAAGGAACTGTTTTTAACAAAGCCAGATTTATCGAACAGTTCACTGGTCACGAAATGTCCATGCCAAAAAGGAATCCTAAACCTGAAGATTATCAAATCTTATTTAGTGGAAACAGCGGGGACGATTTTAAAATTGGATTGACCATCACAAAAAAAAGTGTCAAGGTAAAATAATAACAGAAAACCTACCCAAGAAGTTTTGTTTAATTATTTTTTAAACATTTTTTATTTTAGTTATTTACAGATTTTTACAAATCTGATATAATAATTGCTTCTCCGTTGGGTTTGAGAACAATTATAGGTGCCGAAGGTGAATCAGAACGGGATTACGATTTCTTAGCCTCTATCGAATTACTAGTATTTGACCAAATGGAAATATTTACCATGCAAAATTGGTCACACATTCTTCATTTAATGAATCACATGCACTTGCAACCGAAAGAGACTCACGGTACAGATTATTTTCGTGTGAGAACGTGGAGTTTGAACGGATTGGCAAAATATTACAGACAAACATTGATGTTTTCCTCAATTGTTTTACCTGAATTTAATGCAATTTTTAACCGTAGATGTTTTAATTATGCCGGTAAAATTAAAACCTCTAATTTAATATCACGTGGATCTATTTCTGACGTTTTTGTTACCCTGCCAAACGTTTTTCAAAAGATTCCTTGCGATGATTTTGCGCAATTATCGGAAGATCGGTTGAAGTTTTTTACTAACGAAGTCTTGCCTAGGCACAGAGAATCACCAATGAAGCAAACTTTGATATTTATTTCAAGCTATTTTGAGTATGTGCGATTGAGGAATTATTTTAAGAGGAACGATGTTGATTTTGTGCAAACTTGTGAATATTCAAAGGTAAATTGGGTTTTTCTTTTTGTACTTTGGTTACATGGATGTTTTTTTTTGTTACATATAGGATAATAAAGTGGCACGTGCAAGGGACATGTTTTTCCATGGAGATGCACAATTTATGTTATACACAGAGAGATTTCACTTCTTCAATAGGGTGAGAGTGAAAGGAATCAGGCATTTAATATTCTATCAACCACCGACTTTTCCACATTTTTATTCCGAAATGTGTAATTTAATGGAGGTTTGTACAATTAGCACATTTTTTTAACACATTGATTATATTTTACTTTGTAGGAGAGTAATATGAATAAGAAAGTGGGGCACAAATTTAATATGACTGTAACCGTTTTATATTCTAAATTTGACGTTATTCAATTGGCTTCAATATTAGGAACTGAACGAGCAGCTACAATTACTCAGTCTTCAAAGAGTGTCCATATGATTCGAACTTGATTTTAATATGAATTTGTAAATATGCAATACAAAGCAATTTCGTTATTTATTTAAAAATATATAATGTTTCATATTTGTTTATTTTTTAATGTAGTATGCGTTTTATTAGGTCCGGCTTAGGTGGAACTAATTTCTTAGTCGATCAAATGTAACACAACAAACTGAAATTTTACATGTTGATAGTATTATGACTACCCGACTAGTATTGAACTGCTAACCAGCAGTATAGCTTAAAGCATACAAGAGTCGATTAAGAAGCGTAAGCTCATGGTTCGAATCATATTCACTTTAGATACACTGCCATGATCAAAAAGTCCAATATTGATCTGTGGACTATGGGGAAGGCAACGGGAAACCACGACACTTTCGACAAGAAGCACACGATGAAGAAGTATTACGAACCCGGGGCAATCAAATGCAAGCTAATTTTATTATTTACATTTTTTGCCAATTGCAAATGAATAATTTGGCTGAGTTTTTCAAGCCTGTAGTCAGGTGTTGTATTATTGATTTCGGATACGAGATTGACTAGAAAGTCAAAATAATCTGTATTTTCCAGCATTTATTTGAAAAACAACTTCCCTGAATAGATTTGCAGGAAGGTCCTGATAGATCGCTCATTAATTTTTACTGGGAAACGAATGAATTATCTTACAATATGATAAATACAAATGCTCATCATCGTTAATTAGGCCATTGATTTGTTCCGACAACATCTTTTCTTTGACCATAATTCTCAAATGATTAACGGATATCGGTTTAATGACAAAAATTGCTGGTTTTGGTGGCCTTTATGACAGGTTCTTTCAAGAAAAGTTGCTTATATAATATGTCATCATGTAACATTTTTTATTTAAAATATTCTTTCATTAATAACAATATCCATATTAATAGAAGTGGTGCATTTAAGAAATTTAATACATTTATATTTGTAATTATAATTTATTTGTTATTTAGATTAATCACTTTACCAGAGAGTTATGTCAATAAATAACAAGTAAATTTACAACATAATAAAAATACAAAAAATTAATGTTACAATTACTTTGGTTTTTTTTAACTCCAAATTCATGTAAAAATCATAAATTTAATGTTACTAAATAAGAATGTAACATCAAACATGCAATCATTACTATAATTAATTCACGTGGTACTCCCATTTTAAACACCGGTGGTAATAAAATAAATTTGTATAAACAGTGGATAATAAATAGAAATGTAACAAATTATACAATCATAATTAAAGGAAAAATATAATAACACCATGGAGTAAATAGTTGGTAAAATTCTAATAGATTGTAAGTATTACATAACACAAACACACACATGTAAAAAATTTAAATTTACAATAGAATAAAACAATGCATAATTGGTTTATCATAATATACAAATTTGTATCTAGCGTTTCCTCTCCTACACCCTTTAAATTTACTCCACATATAAAGCCGAACAATAAATAATAGATTTAGGTTTTCTGGATGAACACAATGATTTTTTCAATACTTAAAACTAGGTACCTAGGTATGTCTCGATGACAACCTCGTTGAAAATCCATCGATTTTCTGTATTTTAAGGAAATAAATAATGCTGTAACAATATTCCTGGTAACTAAATAAAAGTAAATGCCCTAAAAATACGATTTTTATTGATGCAAGTTATTGTAAAAACTTAAAGTACATGAAGAAAATTATACATTTTGGTCAACAAACATCTTTACGTTTTAAATTTTTGCTACTACTGTTATTTTGAAGTTTATTTTTATAACTAATTTTACATCGAAATCTTCGTCTTTTAGTTTTATAATAAAGTTTCTCCTTAGCCGTTTTGCTTGCCAATTTATAATCTAAACAATTATTTAGATCGTAATGATTTGTCGTTTCATCGTCAGTCACAGATGCACTAGAAGCACTTGATGTATTAAAATTAGTATTGTTACAATTATTTGGTAAACTATTATTTTGGTGTAGCACGTCCATATAACTACTCGACGAAGTATCACAATTATTTGTTTGATGCTTTACTTCTCCATTATTCTCGTTTGCTTCGAGATGTGAATTATTTACGTGATTACATTGAGAATTATGTTTATTGCTTTTATTTGAATTTGTAGTATCTGTCGTTGAGGTTGCTGGTTCAATGGAATTGGAACTAGTTTCTGGTTTTGCATCGCCATTATCGTTGTGATGTATCGTTTTTTCAGGTAGTAAAGGCATTTCGGGTCCACCACCATAAATGTCATGAAAGAACGACCACAACTCTTTGTTCACTTCTATGTAATTATTTGGACCTTGACATGTAACGTTATCTATTGGACCAGGCGGATCAGGATAATACTTTCGTACAAAATTTTGCCATTGGTCAAACCAATTGGCAGACAATAAATGCGTTGATTCTAATCTAAGATTTATAAAATCGTAATTTAATTTTAGGAAACCTTCCGTCTCTAAGCTAATGCGCTTTTGCATCAATTGACAATTCTTGCAAACATAAGTGTATTTAATCGGTGGACATCCTCCAAATTTGTCTTCTAAATATCCGTAAACTTGTTTCGGTAAAGGAAGTGCAAGTTGATGCAATATCAACGCCTTCTCAGGATTTATTAAACCGTGACGACAAAGAAAATCTGAATTATCGATGGGACCAGGTTCTGCACACGTTTTGAATCTGTTAAGCCATTGTCTAGAAACATAAACCATATCTTCTAATAGCTCATCTGACATTGCAGCCAATTCACTAGCCTTAATTTTTATGTTTTGCGTTTCGGAAGCGTTCTTTCGGTAAAAGAGAACATACGCTTCGCTGGCTTGTACAGTCTCTGCACTTACACGAGTTACAAATTGATCGTCAAATTCATACCATTGATCATCATTCAGAGCATAACAAGTGTAATGACCACCACCGGCTGTTCCGTGATGGCATATAACGGCAAATAGTTCGTAAGTTTTAACAACAGAAATACATTGATCGTGCAAGTACGGCGTGACATCCAAGCCTTTCAGTGGAAAGCTTACAAATGATGAAATTTTGCTACTGTATGTAATTTCATGACGGAATCGTTTCAAATGAATGCATAAAACTTCAGGTAATTGTATCATCTGAAAATTATAAAAAATATAGAAAATGAGAACTGTAGGTTATACCCAGCCAGATAAGATAGTGGAATTGACCCCAACTTCAATCAAGATGCAATTTATACTGAAAATAAGAATCCCTAAAACACTGCTTTTTATCAAATTTTAGTTTCTAAATTCTGCTGGTTTGGTAGTAAGGGGGGTACTTGCACAAAACATTTTTGTTGTTGAATGTAAAAGCTATTTAGGAATATTTTTTCCTTTTCAGAGTTCCCACCAGATTTTCAGACTTTTTGAGGTTTTCCCTGACTTTCTGAAACTTATTTGGATAATTGAACCCAACAGTTGAACAAAAGAACATATTTATTAAACAAAGAAACTGAATTATTGAACAAACAGTTGCATTTTTGGACAAGGCAGTTCCATGGTTGAACCAAAATGGTTAAATTATTAAACCAAAAACAATTCAACGTGGTTCTTCAGGTTTTCCATGATTAAAATTGGTAATTTTCGATATTTGGTAAATTTTAAAAATTGAATATGAATCGACTAAACAAAAAATGTACTAATATTTTAAATAGAAAAACAGTTTAATACAAAGTTTAAAAATTTAATTATTAATATTAATAAATCAAAAACATAACTTTTATAATTTTTTTTAAATTAAATTTTTCTTTTTTTGAAATTTCAAAGAATTTTCTATACCTCAAGTATCAATTTCCTCGACTTGTTTGAAAATCAAAAATTCCCTGACCTTTCCAGATGAGTGGAAACCCTGTTTTTATAGAAAAAGATACGGGATTTCAAAATTTGTCAATATACAAGAGCAAAAACTTTACTACAGCAACTAAAGTTGTTTTCAATTTAGATTTAAAAAAATTTATGAAGTGAAATTAACATGAATTCTGACTTTGAGAACACAGCCTTAATTTTTTGCGAGTACATAGGATGCAAAGTTTAAAATAACCAATGATTTTTTCTCAAAAAGGGATAAGGTATAAAAAATAATTAAATACAAGTTGTAGTTGAGCAAAGACAATATCTCACAGCATAAGCAATTTTCAAAACTTTTCAGTAGTTTTTCTGAATGAAAAGTACTTTTTTTAATTGGGAAGGGCTGATCCATTAGATAATTCTAATAAAATTCATTTTCATGATTCCATATGCTTAAAATTATAAATAACCTCAGAAAAAATTATTTAAACTAAACAAAAATAGAGAGACGGAGACGGTCACTGGCCTAGTAGTTAGAGCGATCGACTACTAATGCTAAGGCACCCGGTTCGAACCCGGGAGGAGTCTACAAAGGAAAATTTTCTTTCTGACTCTCTTTCTATCTATGACCGTCCCGTGCTTGAAGGCACGTAAAGCGGTGGTCCTCCTATGTTAATGAATTGCCATCATTAACAATATAGGAACAGGCACATCTGAAGCCAGTCTAGCAAACTACTTCAGATGTAAAACAAATAATATGCTCAGAGTACTAGCAGTGACTTCGGATCTTATCCGAGGCTGCTGCTGGAAAACACAGGTCGCAGACCTCACGTAAGAAGAAGAAGAAACAAAAATACCCTTTCCCGAGTATTATTCTAAGAACACAGAAAAGAAAGTGAGCCAGTAAGGCCCATTTCTCGAATCAAAATAGGTTCAATTACTTTCTTAGATCCTCAGAAGTAATATTTAGACAATTCTAGTCTAAATGTAGGTATTTTGAGCTATACCTGGTATACATAATGTACATGTATTGCAAAACAAGCAGAATTTTTAAAGTAAAATTTAGTAAAAAGTGGCATTTTAGTTATCTACCATTGGTATAAATTTTAAATTAGTTAGGGACAACTTGACCATCTTCTCTGGCCATGGCATTTGCAGAAATACCTTGCTAAATTTGATTCCATTACGTAATTTTCGACAACGTTCGCAGTAATACATATTTTCGCCTTTCAATTCATCAATACTAAAAAGAGCACCCAAGCAGTCATGCAACGACACAACGGGACCATAAAACCACGACCTTAACCAATTTATTATCCAAGTAATCCAACCATTTTGTTCAGGTAACATTGCTTGTGAACATGTAGCACTACTAGTATTCATATTTGATGTAATAAGAGATGCGTTTGTGCCACCATTACAACTCATAGAATTTTCATTTCTTAAACGAACAGGTGATTGGTGTAATACTGTTACGTGATCACGTGTAGGAATAGGTAAAGATAAATCTTGGAATGTTTCGACACGACTCGATACTCTATAACATGTTAAACATTGCACAGACGATAACAATTTACCACCAAATATGTCAGATATTATTGACCGATATTTAATTTGCTTTTTCGGAATGTTTGATGACATACTCCCAGGTTGCGAATCTAAAACATATAATTAACAAATCTAGAAACAACAAAAGCATTTCATTTACCTGTAACATCTTTTTTGCACCTTTCATTTTTCAGTCTAGAACCCTTCCTGATTTTACATGTGGTGGTCGGTTGCTCAGAGTCATCGCTAAGACTGGAATGATCGCTCACGCCTGAATCACAAGTTTCGTATTCTCCATCACTAGACTCAAAACTTGAATTTACTGGCGATTCATCTATTGTAGAATCAACATCATCGTAACAGTCATATGGACAAACTTGTTTTAACTCTTCATGCAAGTGATCCATAAAATTTCTAAGAAATTCTTGCGTGTCGTGTTGCAAACAACCACGAAATGTCATCTGCACGTTTCGTATTCCGGATAAAACAGCTTAAAAGAAAATGATAAACGTGCAATATTAACATTTGGTTTGTCATAAAAAGGATTCGAGTGGAAATAAAATTTTTATTCAAGTTCTTTTGTTTGTTTTATATCAAAGTCTAATCTACATAAACTAGGACCAAAACAAGGGCAAATTTGTCGAGAAAGATTCTAAAAACGACAAGGTTGTGGATTAGAAGTTTTGCATGTTTCCTTGAGCCAAAATAAGAAACGGTAAAATTAAATTAGATAACGTCCAAAAACAGTTGGATTTTTAAGATTCAAGAAACTTATTTAGTTTTTGACCTAATTGCTTCCTTTTAATATTTAATAAAAGCTGTATATCACTGGCAAATAATCTTTTGAAAAATGTTAAATCTGGGTTGGGTAGAGGCTCACTTTATATGACCGTCTCTGTGCTTCGGAAGGCACGTAAAGACGGTGGTCTTCTTACAAGTTGCTGGCAACATCTTTGAGGTATTAATTGCTCGAGTGCTCTCTTGAGGAAACGGGTAAACGACTTCGGTTGTATCCTTACATAAGGAAGCCCAAAATATTTATATAAAAATGTTTTATAGAATCTCTATTTTTTGGTAATGAGAAGAAAATGTTTATTTTACTCACAAATATTTAAAAAAAGGATTTCCAAATTCTTCCCATACAAAAGAACGCAGTGATCAATTTAAATTTACCTGTTGGATTGACAGTTCCACGCCGGCCTAGCCACATATCTTTCATCAATGCTTGGTATGCATGGCTTATGTTTGAATTACGACCTTCCGATAGAAGATTAATGGCGGCAGAACATTCCAAAAAGAAACTGGTGAGGGGTAAAGTATTACTAAGTGCTTGTAGTGCTGCATTCATGTAACAAGTGTTTCCCACATTTTGAAGTCCCACCAAACCGGAAAGCTTGCACGCATCGTAATTATCATCACCTTCATTTGAATCAGACGCATCTCCACTCATTCCGACGTTTAATCCAATCATAGTCTCGAAACCATAATCGTTGCTGTATTCACCGTAACTTTTAACTTTTGAGGAACGGCCCAATTCTTGACAACTAGAAGAACACGTGCTAGGTTCAGAGTTTGTGTTTTCATACATTTTATCTAAAAATTTTAAATCAAAACAATAAAAATAAAATTTTTTTAGCAAGGTATTGAAAAGTAACGAAAATGATAAATCTTAAAGTCTTATTGTCTTTGAATTTATTTAACTTTTTTATGAAGTAGTATTACCGATAGATTAAAACTATATCAAAACCAATACAAAGATAATTTTTTTTAATAGTGATTACAACCTTAAAGTAATATGCTTGTTTTGACTATGGAGTAATGAAATAGATAAAAAAAAGTGTAAAGGTAAACTTGATGTAACTTGACCTCTTCCACTGATTGTCTCATTCTTTTTTCATTATCCTAGAGCATATTTTTTTAATTGATTTAAAATTTTAGAGTTTGTTGGTTATTTGACTAATAATCACTATGAATACGCAATATGCACTTGAGGAAAGTAATTATTACAAATATTGATATTTCAATTACTTTATCTTTCTTGGTAAGCTCTTTGTTTTTGTTATTTACACTGCACTTATGACTAATAATCAAAGCATAATAATTTATCATTGTTCAACATCAGCAAGTGACAACTGAAATATGGCACTAACAGAGGGCAGTTTTCGACAAAGAAAAACATTGCAAGTTGCAAAACAAAAGAAAATCAGAAAAGTTTTCTTAGAACAAGGTTTGGCAAAATCTACACGAAACTATTACTTAAATCTAAAACCGTATCTTTAATATCGAAAAGCTTTTATTTAACTTGGCAGGACCGTTGTATTACGTTTGTAAGATTAATACATTTGTGAAGTATTTTTTTTAACAAACTTGTCCACGCCCTAGATAGCCGAAATTTGGTATATAGCTTACACTTTTGAGACATTTTAATCTAGTTTGAAAAAAAATTAAAAAATTTTCTATAATATATTTCAGCACCTACCCACCAAGATTTTTTTTCACAAAATACCCATTGGATAGGATATGATAAATAAGAGTTTGTACGAAAGTGGCAAAGTTTTTACAATGCTTGTTCGTATTAGCAAAATGTTTGTGCCTATTTCAAATTGTGCTGATACAACACGTTCAATGTCAAAAAATATCGGTTTTAGAGCATCAAAAC
Source organism: Lycocerus yunnanus (assembly GCA_036346125.1). Taxonomy (NCBI): domain Eukaryota; kingdom Metazoa; phylum Arthropoda; class Insecta; order Coleoptera; family Cantharidae; genus Lycocerus; species Lycocerus yunnanus. Next base: position 9,762,854 of record JARFIX010000008.1, read on the forward strand.
GAAGAGAGATTTTATAATACAATGAATATTAGCAAATCAAATTTTATAGTTTTAAAATGAAGAAGCAATCTAACTTACAAATTGCGATTAATTATCACACGATACTTCGATAGTTGGAAATTAGTAGGTAACCAATAAGTAAATAATACATATAATTAAAAATGTTTGCACATTGTTTCTTCATGAACTACTATTTTAGCGATTCCATATGCAATTATTAAGTGTAACAAAACTAAATTAACAAATGGCACAAAACCACGAACAAATTACAACCAAATTACTTTTTACATTTGACTTGTTCACTTCCAAAAAATTTTGACATACACACACCGACATGAAGTTGGCAATATTGTTATAATCATTCTGCTAGGGCCAATCAAATATTTTTAAGGAGGGAGTACAAATATACAAGTCATTTGCTACGTTTGTTGGCTGACGTAATTGTCAATACAAGGATCAATGAAATAAATGATACCTTTTTTGTATTTTTATTGGTTTAAGCGCACCGAATTCCGATTCTCTTTCTCGTTCATCTATAAAAAGTATCAAAAAGGACAACATAGACATCTTTTTGAAAGTAGGGTATAAATGAACTAACAGTGGTATAACCAAAGGGGGAAGGGAGAAAAAATTGCAAAACGTAGTTGTGTTCATAATTTTATTTGATTATTGGCACAAATTCGATAAATTGTAAGTGTAATTTTTACGCGAAAGTTCACTCTCTCGCATCTTTGATTGGTTCGTTCATTTATTACCAACTCACCAAAAAGTGTACGACCAATAAAAAAATTTCATAAACTTCAAAATCTATTTACGCGTCCGTCCGTCCATCCACATTATTAATCTAAGGACCATACAACCAGTTAATTGAACTCTTAATTGAAATATGTGGACGGACACGGATAATGCGAGTATAGAATCTTAAATGAAATTTAAAACATTCATAGAAGCCCAGTGGAGTATTTAGGGGTGGGCAAGGGGACAATTGCCCATTGAGTTTGAAGTAAGTTTTGAATTTATTTTTTTGAATTTTGGAATTTGTCAATCATCTCTTTACCACTGACGCGCAAGAATGAATTAACGAGAATCTGAAAAATAATCTGGTTTGCCCTCCCAAAGGCATCTTTTAAATACGCCACTGTGGAAGTCATAAATAAACAGCCTGGTCGAGTTTTATCGATAGCAAAGATCCAATACGATTTTAATCAGCAAATTGAATTGAGACGTATAATAGCGCAGTCTTTCGAAGAAATAGTGATTCAATATTGCGAAAGCAAAGATAGCAAACCAAGACTAATGCCGTTATTTACGTACAATTCGTTCTTTTCGCGATGTCTACACACATCAAAATTTAAATTTTGGAACTACTACTCTTTTATTAATAACAGCGCAAATTTAAATTTGGAACGTCATTGAATCGTCATTGACTATCAAAGATTTAAAAATGCCAGTTGGGTTAACAATTATTTATTTAATTAACAATTACATTAAATCGGGTGGCTTACCTTCCGTCCCTGAATAAATTCAGACTAAGAACAAATTGCTTCATTTATAAAAGTACGTCTATTTATTGATTTCAACAAAAAGAACGTGATCAGCATTCTAAGGGTTGTTAGCATTAAATATCCATTTTAATAATGTGTACCCGTCCTATTAGCGAATACTTTCGCTTTTCAAGAGTTTAATGTAATCTACTTAAGGCACGTCCCACACTTCACATACTACTTATTTCATACTAAAACATAATTATTACATTTAAACTTATTCTACATTACTTTGAAATTAGATTTTGAAGCAATTTCAATAATAGTATGCACGTGGACTAAATTTAAGGAAATATTTTGTAGTTTGGTTTTGACATAAAGATCTAAATATACAATTGAATATTTATCTAAAAGACAAAACTAGTTTGTCTTAAAATTGAGTTTGAAGTTTTGGACTGTAACATGTTGACATATTAAAAAAGGCCTTAAAACTAAAATAAATAATTTACCTAATTAATCTACGAAATGGGGCATATATTTTCATCACCGGTGAAGAGTTTATTGACCTTCTAGTCATTTTAAAAGAAAAACGTTATCTGGCTCACTTGAATTTTCTTCATGTATCTGAAAATTAGAAAATTGTAAAAAGCAAAACAAGGCAGATGTCGCCAATAATGAGGTACATGTTGCTGCCCCCAAATTGAATTTTTATTGAAATTGGTGTCAAACGTTTGAGCCTCAATGAGCTTCCATTCCCCTCGTTTGAGCTTCAACGGTTGCGGAGATATTCGCGAAAACTTTGGGGGCTGTGGACACGTTAGCCCCAAGTCGAATTTTTGAGTAAAATTGGTGTCAAACGTTTGAGCTTCGTTTGAGCCTCAATGAGCTTCGCTTCCCGTCGTTTGAGCTTCAACGGTCGCAGAGATATTCGCGAAATCTTTGGGGGCTGTGGACATGTTTTTTAGTTTTCTCCTATTCAAAATTTTGGTAAAATTTGATATCAATTGATAGAGCTTCGTTTGAGCTTCAATGAGCTCATATGTACATAATTGTAATTTCACTTGTTACATAGTTATAGGCATCTGAATGTTTACACCTCCGAGCAAGTTGCGTGTGAAAAGCTGTAATTTAAATTATGTAAACAATTTTTATTGAGTTTGTAAACAAATGAATTGAACTGTAAAAGTATTTAAGTAATAAAATAAAGTTTATTAATAATAATAAAAGTAACAAATACGTTAGTTATTGAACAATTTTAAATAAAACTTTATATGCTATATATATATAAGGAATTGGTATTTAATTATGTACTGGGATCGCATCCAGCTCCTGCTAATTTGTTTTTTATTTATTTATTTGATTATTAATTTCCCCGGTATAATTTATGTCATCGTTCTCAAGAAAACCAAAGCGCTATAATAAACCCTACTCATAATCTGTAAACATTGTATGTTTTATCTTTCAGCAGTGAGGCACTGGAGGGTGTTCCACACCCCCCAGACCCCCGGTTTGTGCAGTTTATCTTTTATTAGTAATAAATTGAAGACATCAGCATAACCGATCTAGAAAAATCTCTAGATAAACTAATTAATCCTAACTTTAACAAGTCACACTCAAGTAACTAATATCCCAATTAGCCCAAATTATAAACCAAACTTTTAGAGACCGGGGGGTCTGGGGGGTGTGGAGCACCCCCCAGGAACACTTAAATTGTGATAGATAAATTTGCAAACTTATGGTTATCAGTATTAAGCGATAATGGTGAAAGTTTTAGCACAAAAATATAAAGCAGTGACTAAGAATTGGGGATTATGTATTCTCCCAGTATAATATGTCTTCGTTCTCAAGGAAAGCAAAACGCTATAATGAACCCTACTTATAATCTGTAAACATTGAATGTTTTACCTTTCAGCAGTGAAGCACTGGCGGGTGTTCCACACTCCCCAGACCTCCGGTTAGTGCAGTTTATTTTTTATTAGTAATAGATTGAAGATAACCGTAAAACCGATCTAGAAAAAAATCTCTAGATAAACTAATTAATCCTAACTTTAACAAGTCACAAGCAAGTAACTAATATCCTAATAAGCCAAAGTTGTAGAAACCGGTGGGTTGTGGGGTGGAACACCCTCCAGTGCCTCACTGCTGTAAAGTAAAATATTCAATGTTTACAGATTATAAGTAGGGTATATTATAGCGCTTTGGTTTTCTTCAAAACGATGGCATATTATACTGAGGAATTAATAATCAAATAAATAAAAGAAATTGGAAGGAGCTGGATGCTATCCCAGTACCCTTCACATGTTTTATTTTTTGCAATCTTACGAAACTTACCAAATTTATGTTAATTTTTTTGCAGTTCATCGGTAATATTTAATTATTCAAATTCAAGTTTTTCAATATTGGCAAAGAAGCGTGCCCTTATACTCGCACCTGTTGAAGTCCAATACAAGATTTACACGCACAATGAAAACGAATCAATTCAGTGAGGGAAGTTGCCGGTCTCTCCTTGTCAGTATATGTAAGGATACAAAATACAAAATTTTGTATGAAAATTCCTATAAGTGTTTGCTGTACGTCGTACACAAAATTTAACCACAGACACACACACACACACCATGACATACAGACATTTTTTGAAAATAGTCTTATTTTACTCAGGGACCTCAAAAGTGTAAATTCATCAAAATCTCAAATTTTTTTTTCTGCACGAAATCAATACTTTCTCATATTACATAATATGATAAAGTAAAAATGCACGCAAGTTAATAGAAAATTGTTTAATTAATTAATAAACAGTTTACAGTTACACAAATATTCATTTTCAAATCATTCACTCACAAATCACAATAATGAACATATTATTTAATAGTAACAATTATTGTTTACATTAAAAAATTAACCCCAACGGTTTTAGCATAATATAGCTAAGGTAGGTACTTTAATCTTCAATTAGTAATTCTGCATCCTTTTCATTTCGTCCACGTTGAGAAACATAACGTACACTAAAATAAACAAAAGAACAAATGCATTTAAAACAATGGAATTTTAAAGTAAAAATTAATTTCTTTTTTTATCATGATAAATTTTAAATTGGAAAAAACAGATTTTCATATTTCACCTTTGATATAGCATCGATTGTGCTTTTTCTGGATAGTAAATATAAATGCCAATGATTATTAGAATGATCGTAACAAGGCTAAGAATTAACCAAATCCACATGGAAACATTTGTTTTGCAATTTTTTTCTACTCTTTTACGTCCAGAATATTTCGACGACTAAAACAAAACATCATCATAACTAATTTGGAACAATAAATTCAAATATTTACTTTGTATTCGACGCAAATGAGTGGATTGGGATCAATTTTGTTAGATTCGCATATACATTCAGCTGCATCTTCACTTGAAACACACAACTTATTACATTTCTTGCTTTGGCAGTCATGTACAGTCGTATTGGGTAGCGGTTGTAAAGAAGAATGATTCATTACAAATTTTCCAATTTCCATATCGTGTAAGATGTTGTTCATGCAAGCATGATAATTGCCAAACAATGGACATATTTCCAATTCACGTTTCGAATTAAAAAGTATAGATGATTTTCATATGTGTTTAGTCCTGAAATTTAGCACCAATGAAGAAGTAATCGCCGAAGTAGAAGCCTATTTTGAGTAAAGACAAATCGTACTACAAAAATGATATCGAAAAGTTGGAAGATCGTTATAATCGGTGTATCGTCCCCAAAGGAAACTAAATTGAATTTTGTCAAAAAAAAAATTTTTTTTCAAAACGATACGAACTTTTCAGCCGAACTGTTATATTAAAATTCATCTCTGACCGAAATAACAAAGTAATTTAATTTTCTTGCTAGAAAAAATTCAAGTTCAAAAACTACCATTTAATAATAAAAAGAAAAAAATATTTTCTATTAACCAATATGTTCCAAAATCTAATCAGCTGTAAGTCTCAATACAAAGATACAAAATACCAAATTTAGTTTTGAAATTTGTATTACTTTTTGAAATATTTAATAATTAATATTAAATAATAAGATTTAAAAAAATTTAAAGAAATAGTTCCCATGAACCAATTTCAACAAAAATTTAATTAGCTCTAACAAGGGGAGACTGGCAACTTTCCCTCACTGAATTGATTCATTTTCATTGTGCGTATAGGTCTTGTATTGGGCTTCAACAGGTGCAAGTATAAGGGCACGCTTTTTTGCCAATTTTGACAAAATTGAATTTGAATAATTATATATTACTGATGAACTGCATAAAAATTAACATCAATTTGGTAAGTTGTTAATGGAATTGCGTAAGATTGCAAAAAAATTAAAACATATGCGAATGGTACTGGGATCGCATCCAGCTTCTGCCAATTTGTTTTTTTATTTGATTATTAATTCCCCCCAGTATAATATGGCATCGTTTTCAAGAAAACCAAAGCGCTATAATAAACCCTACTCATAATCTGTAAACATTGAATGTTTTACCTTTTAGCAGTGAGGCACTGGAGGGTGTTCCACACCCCCCAGACCCCCCGGCTTGTACAGTTTATTTTTTATTAGTAATAAATTGAAAACATCAGCATAACCGATCTAGAAAAAATCTCTAGATAAACTAATTAATCCTAACTTTAACAAGTCACACTCAAGTAACTAATATCCCAATTAGCTCAAATTATAAACCAAACTTTTAGAGACCGGGGGTCTGGGGGGTGTGGAGCACCCCCCAGGAACACTCAAATTGTGATAAATAAATTTGCAAACTTATGGTAATCAGTAGAGATGAGATTTTTAGGTTTTTACCTTTTTTTATTTTATGTCCTATTTTTATGATATTAGCTTTGTTTCATCGAGCATACTTTGAACAGTTCTAGAACTACCGAGTTTTAATTCAGAATTTTTAAAAGCGCACGCGTGAGCAATAACTGTTTTGAACTAGTAGTCAAAAAATAATCGTGATGAAACGCTTTCGGTACAGTTATAATTTTTCGAGATTGCTCGGACTCATTCGTGATTCAACGAATTATTTTATTAAAACCAAGGTAAATATGGGTATGATCTAATGGTGAACTAAATCTCGTCATGTACTGCGCATTCAAATATGGCCGTCGCTCTGAGACCCATATGAGAACTGTCAGGTGATAACCAATGTAAACAGAATACAGTTTTAAGGAAATCAATTACAATTTGTTATATTTTATGCACTGGTTTGAGTTTGTGTTGCTCCATTATCATTAGGTAAGTAAAATAGGAACTATATCTGCCTTAAATAGGTGTATTTACTTCTTAAAGCAGTCTCTGAATAATAAACATTAATTATTAGACAGGGTTTACTAAAATATTCTTTAATACTAACACCAACCTAAATAAACAATTTGTTGTTATAATAATATCTACTGCAGGTCTTTAAAAAACAAAAAAAATAAAGAAGTAATTGGAAAAATTGAAGCAACGGAATATCCAAAACAAAAAGCAATATTTACGTTGAAAAATGAGCGATTCAGATTTTAGTGATTTTAATGAAGATTGCAGCAGTTCATCAGGTGATGTTATTCATATTATTTGTATAATAAAAACGTTATTTATAATTTTTTACTTTTATTATAGATGTTGGTGTTTTTGTGGTTTATCGGACATGAAAGTGTTGGTTTTCGTGATGTTTCAGATCGATTTAATATTGCAGAAGCTTCATTGCACCGGATAATAAAAAGAATTTCAGTTTTTTTAAGTAATTTGTCACCCGAGATTATTACGTGGCCAAACAATGTAGAAAAAAGGGAAATCGAAAGTTATTTTCGAAATAAAGGATTTTTGAACATCATAGGTGCAATTGATGGCTGCCATTGTAGATTAGATAAGCCACAATTAGATGCCGATTCCTATATAAATAGGAAAGGATATTATTCGGTTCAAGTAAGGATTTTGAATTAAAAATTTAATGAGATGTAAAAAATTTCTTTCTATTTCCAGATGCAAGTTGTAAGTGACCACACAAGGAAAATTAGAGATATATTTATTGGTTTTCCAGGATCGGTGCACGATAGTCGTGTTTTTAGAAATTCGCCATTATATCGACACTTCATAGGTCAATTGGCGTAACCCTCAAAATTTCGAAAATCGAGTTATGCATATATTTGGGTTCCAAATGTCGTAACTCACCTTTTCTATCATTTTTTTAACCGGAATTATGAATTTAATGTGTTAAAATCAGTGGAAAACACTCTTTGGTCGTAAGTGTTCGCCTAATTTTAGAGCCAGGTCAAATGGCGTAACCATCAATCGTAAGCCTTATAACGACAATTTGTAGAATTGTCTTTCTTGTTTCACTTTACTTTACTTTAGTAAAACTAAAACCTTTACTTTACGTTAAAATAATAAAAAAAAAACTAACATTTGACTGCAAGTCAATGGGCTTAACCTACAAGTTTAACGCAGCAACATTAAAAATGAGTACAGGTCAATAGGCGTAACCATCAATTTTGTTTAAATATTGCTTAATATCAGTGAAACCCAGTGTAGTATCATTTCAGAATCATTTGCAATTGATACAAACCAAAGTTATTGACCAACATTGAAATTTTCATTCATAATAATGTATATTTGAATAATTTATACAGTTTTTACTGCCTCCTGAAAAAAATGTAAAATGAGGGTTACGCCAATTGACCTATAAAGTGTCGATATAATAGCCTGGAGGAAAAATGCGGTCCATATTTTTTACTCGGAGACAGTGGTTATCCTTTAACAACAAAATTATTGACACCTTTTAAAGATAGAGGTCAACTTAATCACCATCAAATTAATTATAACCTACTGCTTGCTAAAAATCGTTATGTAGTTGAACATTGCTTTGGGATTTTAAAGCAAAAATTTCGACAACTTTACCATGTGAAACTACGTAACATGGAATATATTGTACACTTTATAAGAGCAGCTTGTGTTCTTCATAATTTAGCGATAAATGATAATTTTGAATTAAATGAAGATGAATTCAATGAAAATGAATTAAACGTCGATGCAAATATGGGCCCTATTCAAGGTAATCAAGAAGACGGTGGGAGTGATGAAGAAGTTGAGAATCCAAATGCTGTAAACATTAGGAATGAAATAGCTTATAATCTACCAATACTCAATGATGTACAGTAAAATTAAAAACTTAAAAAAAAATTTTATATTTTATTTTTAAACTAAAAAAAATATCTTGAAAAAAACATAGATCGATTACTATTTTTTTCTCTATTTTCACTAACACATTTTTGTTTTAACTTCTGCTCGAGAAGTGAATTCCTCTTCTTCATCAGTTCAATTTTCTCCTCTTCTTGCTGTAAAACGGCCTTACTTGAAAAAATCTTTACGATCTTCTCGTATTTGTTCTAAAACGGATTTTTTCTTGATATTTTTTTTCCTAAAACTCTTTTCCCTTTCCTCCGAATATTCAAATAATTTTGCGCCCGCGACCTGTGGAAGTATTTATTTTCAATGTATTTTTATAATTCCGTTCTAAAACCTTCCATTTATTTTCACAGGCTTCTTTAGAATACGGACTACTTAGGGTTTCAGATAATTCGATGGCAATAAAATGCCACATTGCCTTAAAATTTCTCATTTTCAGAGTGCCCACTTGGCACCTGTATTTTTCATATAAATCTATTAATATTTTCGTGGCATTTACACTCCAAAAGGTTTGCGGTTTAACACAACCTTCTGAATTCTTAACAACTGAAAGTAAATACCTAATTTATACCACACACTTAAAGAAAGTACTAAACTTACCTTCAACTTGGTTCATTTTTTAAAAATGAACTTAGTAATTTAGTATAAAAACCGTAATATACTTATTAAAAGGTCTTCCAAAAAACCACGTAACTTAAAATAAAACACTGTTTGCTAAGCAAGAACACTGTAGGTAGTAAATTATAAAAAAACAGTTATTTTTATAACTGTAATTTTATTACAGTTATGAAAATTTTAGTACAAATCGAAAGAACATACAAAATGTACTTAATTTCAATAGCTAACAAAATTTTCCAATTTTGGCTTAAGCCCTTCTTACTAATCACCGGAGAATTTCTTCTTGTGCATTTTTGAAAAATTTACTTATTCAAATACGATGCTAAAATTCGTACGAGTTCGTCTTCAGTCGAGATATTATGGGCGGTCACCTTTTCAAGAACTTTAGCTTAGTTCTTGCTCACGAGCAAGTACTGATTTGAACCGTTCAGAACGACTCTAGAACTCCCAAGAAGGGTGATGAAACAACGGACTAGTAGTTCATAGAATTAGTAGTTCTTCTTTTAACGTTTGATGAAACAGATTTTAGTTAAAGCGCATGCGTATAGCACTAGAACTAACGAGAACTGCTTGATGAAACAAACCTATTAGTACCAAAATTTGTTTCATGGAAAACTGCGTTATATAAGCCCTATTTAATTTGACCTTTCTGCCTTTTTTTGCCTTTTTTGCCTTTTTTCTGCCTTTTTTGTTATTTTACGACCTATTTTAACATTCTGGAAACTTTTTTTTTATTTTCAGTTAAAATTGAAAAAAAATTTAATTTTAATTTAAATTAAAATATTTTTTTTTTTAATTTGGTACCTAGTGGTGCAAACCCACAATGTACCAACCTAAAAAAAATATCAAGTCCATCAAGTAGTTTGTTACAGCTACTGTACTTTAAAAAAATAATTTTTTTTTTATTTTAATAAATGTTTTAATAATTAATCCCGTTATTATTTTAATACCTAATTGGTAGTGCTGTACTGTACTGTACTTTAAAAAAATAATTTTTTTTTTATTTTAATAAATGTTTTAATAATTAATCCCGTTATTATTTTAATACCTAATTGGTAGGTTTAGTTACATAAAACCACTAAAACTTTGCAGTACCAACCTAAAATAGCATTTTTTAGTACCTTTTTAGGTACCTTTTTTTGAATTTATACGACCTAAATTTGACTTTTTTTAGAATCTTTTTAGGTGCCTTTTTTTGAATTTTTACGACCTAAAAATCTCATCTCTAGTTATCAGTATTAAGCGATAATGATGAAAGTTTTTAGCACAAAAAATATAAAGCAGTGACCAAGAATTGGGGGGGGGGGGAATTATGAATTCTCCCCAGTATAATATGTCTTCGTTCTCAAGGAAACCAAAACGCTATAATAAACCCTACTCCCTACATTGAATGTTTTACCTTTGAGCAGTGAAGCACTGGCGGGTGTTCCACACTCCCCAGACCCCCGGTTAGTGCGGTTTATTTTTTATTAGTATTAAATTGAAGATAACAGCAAAACCGATCTAGAAAAAATCTCTAGAAAAACTAATTAATCCTAACTTTAACAAGTCACACTCAAGTAACTAATCAGGTGTATTATGTATCACAAAACGTTATTTTAAAGGTGACCGTTATGAAATACAATAAAGGTTTACATCAAGCCAGTGACAATTTAAAGGCTAAAAAAACCTTTATTGTAAAGATTATGGCATGATGATTGTAATAAAGGTTTTCTTAATCTTGAAAGTGTTACCGGTTTGACGTAAATCTTGATGCTATTTCATAACGGTCACCTTTAAAATAACGTTTTGTGATACATAATACACCTGATTATTTTAATAAGCCAAAGTTGTAGAGACCGGTGGGTTGGGGGGGTGGAACACTCTCCAGTGCCTTACTGCTGTAAAGTAAAACATTCAATGTTTTCAGATTATAAGTAGGGTTTATTATAGCGCTTTGGTTTTCTTCAAAACGATGGCATATTATACTGGGGGAATTAATAATCAAATAAATAAAAAGAAATTGGCAGGAGCTGGATGCTATCCCAGTACTTTTCGCATATGTTTTTATTTTGGGTCGAGGTAAGAAACCCGTCTTCGAAAATACACTTTTCCCTATAAAAATGGTTCAACCAAACGAAAGAGCATAAAAATACGAATCTTTTAAGGTGAGGATGAAAGTTGTCGGACTTGTAATAAGGCCACAATTTAATTTTGAAAATTGCAATTTTCCCATAAGAAATACATGTAAGTGTATTTTGTGTAGTAATATTTCAATATGGCGGTCATTCTGTTGGCGGTACGTGTGCTGTGCCTGGGTCGACAGTGACTAGTGGTGGGGTGATACCAGTCGCTCTCTGAGATCCGTCGCGTCAACTTTCAAAATTTTCGAGTTGGAGCCGCTTAAGGGATGTTTTTAATGAGTTTAGCACGTGTCAAAACCGTTCGGAGCCCCGTACGAGCCCCGGAGGGGCGAGGGCGGGTGCGGAGAATAGGTTTTGACAGTGCAACCACCTCAGAAACGAATTCACACAAAAAGTGATTTTTTTTCGGAAATTTGTTGTCCGATCACAAATTTAATTCTTTTTATTAGCTAATTACACCATTATCTATCATAATTTGTCGTGAAAACCGAGATTCTGGTATATTTACTGTCGCCACATCCTCTTTCAACTTTGGGGGCGGGGTTACAGTTCAAAAGAGCCAATGAGTAATTTGCATTGTTAATAAATTTTTAAAGCCGTTTTTGTCAAAATTGTGTGAATAATCCGCAAATTTTATTTTTTTTATGCGTTAATTAGACCATCATCTTTCATAATCCACTTTAAAAATGGTCAAAATCGGATGCCGGGTTTCTTACCCGTCCCCTTTATTTTTTTGCAATCTTACGCAATTCCATTAACAACTTACCAAATTGATGTTAATTTTTATGCAGTTCATCAGTAATATTTTATTATTCAAATTCAATTTATTCAATATTGGTAAAGAAGTGTGCCTTTATACTTGCACCTGTTGAAGTCCAATACAAGATCTACACGCACAATGAAAATGAATCAATTCAGTGAGGGGAAGTTGCCGGTCTCCTCTTGTCAGTATATATAAGAATACAAAATACAAAATTTTGTTTGAAAATTAATATTAGTTTTTGCTGTAGGTCGCACACAAAATTTGACCACAGACACACACACCATGACATACAGACATTTTTTGGAAATAGTCTTATTTTACTCAGGGAACTCAAAAAGTGTAAATCCATCAAAATCTCAAATTTTTTTTTCTGCACGAAAACAATACTTTCTCATATTACACAATGTGTAATATGAGAAAGTATTGTTTTGTCAATGATAATGTCATGATAAAGTAAAAATGCACGCAAGTTAATAGAAAATTGTTTAATTAATTAATAAACAGTTTACAGTTACACAAATATTCATTTTCAAATCATTCACTCACAAATCACAATAATGAACATATCATTTAATAGTAACAATTATTGTTTACAATAAAAAATTAACCCCAACGGTTTTAGCATAATATAGCTAAGGTAGGTACTTTAATCTTCAATTAGTAATTCTGCATCCTTTTCATTTCGTCCACGTTGAGAAACATAACGTACACTAAAATAAACAAAAGAACAAATGCATTTAAAAACAATGGAATTTTAAAGTAAAAATTAATTTCTTTTTTTATCATAATAAATTTTAAATTGGAAAAAACAGATTTTCATATTTCACCTTTGATATAGCATCGATTGTGCTTTTTCTGGATAGTAAATATAAATGCCAATGATTATTAGAATGATCGTAACAAGGCTAAGAATTAACCAAATCCACATGGAAACATTTGTTTTGCAATTTTTTTCTACTCTTTTACGTCCAGAATATTTCGACGACTAAAACAAAACATCACATAACTAATTTGGAACAATAAATTCAAATATTTACTTTGTATTTGACGCAAATGAGTGGATTGGGATCAATTTTGTTAGATTCGCATATACATTCAGCTGCATCTTCACTTGAAACACACAACTTATTACATTTCTTGCTTTGGCAATCATGTATAGTCGTATTGGGTAGCGGTTGTAAAGAAGAATGATTCATTACAAATTTTCCAATTTCCATATCGTGTAAGATGTTGTTCATGCAAGCATGATAATTGCCAAACAATGGACATATTTCCAATTCACGTTTCGAATTAAAAAAGTATAGGTGATTTTCATATGTGTTTAGTCCTGATGTATTTGTAAAATTTTGTAAAATGGTCATTTGATCTGTTCCATGATAAGTCATTTTATAAACTAATCCATCATTTTTATCTGCAAAATACAACAATTTTTTGTGATAATCGTACGTTATTCCAGTCACATAATCATCACTGGAAACGTGTATTTCCTGAACATACAGTCCTCTAAATTACATGTGTAAATCTTTGATTTTGGCGATGAACCCATTTCTACTACAGCGTAGAATATTAACTTATTAACTGCATCCACTGTTAGTGCCGTTATTTTGGTTTTATTGCCACTTATGGAGTGAATAGTAGAACAATACTGATTTTCAAAATTACAAACATTAATTAATCTATTGGTAATATTTTCGTTGACGTAATATACATTTTCGGAAACCCATTCGACTGAAAGTAACTGAGGACGTCCAAGTCCAAACATGTACGAGTGCTCTTTAGTTTTCAAATCGATTCTATGTAGTTCCCCGTCATCTTCTACGATAAAGTATACTAAGTTGTTGGGCACAGATATGTCGAAATCGGTAATATTAAGAACAGACTTTGCAACAAAAACTTCTTCTAACCTATGATCCGATGTCATTGTAAAAATTGCATTATTCGACATGAATGTATAAGCTAAATTTTCGTCCACACTTTTACACGATACTCGATCAGGCCTGTAAAGATATAGTAATATAAAAAGTAACCAATTAATTCAAAATATACAATCGGAAAGATATTCCCAATTAAACGTTTTACTATTGTGACTAACCTTAGTTCGAAATTGGCATAACATTTGCAATTAAAACTTCCTTTCACTTCTTCACATATTTGACTACACGTTGGCGGTTCTCGTTTACATTCTTCAATGTCAACACATGTGATACGATTACTACTAAGTCTAAAACCTTCTTTGCATAGGCATTTTGGTCCTTGCGGCGTTTTCATACACGACGTACATGATTGGTTACAAGGAGTTGAACAAAGTCCATCTTCGTCTGATCCATCAATGCAGTTATACACACGATTGCATACGAGATGATTATCGATGCAATGTCCATCGTCACAAGTAAATTTATTATCACATGAAATTGTATTATTGGGTGGGGTTGAGATGGGTAGTATATGAGAACAGAGCGAGTAACTTTCGTCAGAATTATCATCGCAATCGGGGTAACGATCGCAAACAAAAATAGATGCAATGCATTTCCCATTCGAGCACGTAAATTCACCCAAAGGGCAGCGTGGACACCCTTCTTCATCTTCAAAATGTGGACACTCAGACGTTTCGTTACAACGCACTTCTTGTGGAAGACAAAGAGATTTACTTTTATAACAAGAAAATTCGTTGGATTTGCAATTGTTTGTGTAGTTTCTTGAGCATAGTATTTCATCAGAATTATCTCCACAATCGTTTACATTATTGCAAACTAAGTCGCCATCGATGCACAATCCTGTGTTGCAAAAAATCAGGATGCTTACATCTTTTATAATCTAAAATTTTGTTACGTCAAGACAATTAAATTGGATTATTGATGATTTTGTTACCGCAATCTTCGTGTTCATCACTTCCATCGAGACAGTCTTGCTCTTGATCGCATATCCACATTTTAGGAATACATCCTCCTAATGGGCATCTGAAAAAAAGAGTGAATAATTCTGGTTTAATCTCGAAAATAATGATTACCTATAGTAATCTTTTTTACATTTCATATAATGGCAATTTAGTTCATCTTCTCCATCTTCACAATCCAGTATATGATTGCATTTACTGATTCGGAAATGCATTTTCCATCGGAGCACATAAACTGGTTGCGGTGACATTTAGAATTGATCACAATAGTATCGCAATTTAATTCATCAGATCCATCGCGACAATCAAAATTCATATCACAAACTAAAGTTTTACTGATACAATCGTCATTGTGACATTGAAAATATTCCGGAGGACAAACAACGACTTTTGGACAATCGTTTTCGTCTTCTCCAAAAATACAGTCTTGGTGACGGTTACATCTTGACGACTCGGGAATGCATATATCTGATTTATTACATAAGAACTCGTGGTTTTGGCATTTGAATGCGTTAGAGCACGTTTTACCATCGCTCGCTAGGTTCATACCAAATGGACATATACATTTTGCAGACATTTTTTCGCCGGGAATGCATATGTGACTGCAGTTGCCATTGTGGTGTTCACAAGAAGAATGTGTTGAAGGCGAACGAGGTGAAATTGAAACGAAATGTATAATATCTTGATTGTGGTTAATTTCATCTACAAATGCAACAAAACGGTTTAGTAAAATTTAGAATTAATTATGCCATAACTTGCCTATTGTAAAGTAATTATTGCTTTGGGGACCTAAATCACTCCAAAATAATTTATTTAATTTTTGTTTTATCCAAAATACGTTATTTTGCGCTACTACAATTCTCGCAATAGAATTTTGTGATGATCTGAAGATTTTTTCAAGTTTGTCTTTAAAAAATAATATTTTAGTTAATATGGAGAGGATGTAGTAGGTGTAAATTTCCACTTACCAGCTATGTGATAACTTTCAATTCTTCCTGTACTGGAGTCGGCCCAAAAGATGTTATTCAAAAATGGATCATACGTTAGATATACTGGTCCCACTAAACCGTTTTTTACAATTTGAATAGAATTAGACCCATCCATGTTTAAGAAATCAACTTCTGCAACACCACGAAATTTTTGGATGGACAAGAAAATGTAACTAAAAAGTGACATACGTTAATTTAAATTTCTAAAAAAATGGCAATTAAAAAGCTGCTGATGGAAATAATATTTACCCAAATTCAGGAACAAGTGCCATCGACATAAGTGTTTCCCCTGGAGGTAAAGTTGTAATAATTCTTCTGGTATTAGTTTCTAAATTAAAAACCTCTATATTTCCAGTTTCTGAATCACACCAATACAGATTGTTACCCAAGTAATCTAAAAAATTAAAAATTGACACAATTTCTAAAATTAGGTATAGAAAGGTAATTTACCAAAATCAAGTGCCGTAATGTGATCTGCATTTGTAATAATAATGTCGACTTTATAATCTTTGAGACTTAATATCTGTATAGATTTTGTAATTTTATCGGCTATAAACACAGTATCATTTTTTATGTTATATGCGATGGCGGTGATATTTTCTTGATCGACAGGTAATTTTGTAACGTTTATTCTTCCTAAATCTTTAAACTCCAGCATCCATAACGAATTTATTGTTCCAAGTAAAAATTTTCGGGCACTCGTCACGTCTAAAATAATATATTACACATCTAGGGCCTACATCGCTGACGAAAAGCGGCCGAGGGCAAAAACTAAGCTGTGATTCCTTACCTATATATCCGGTATTTTTCAAATTTATTTTTTTCCCTTCCGAATTCTGACACGTATAACCGTTCCTAAAAGTAAGTAAACACAATTCGCTACAAGATGCATTTTTGCAAGGATTTATATAATTTTCGTGCATTAAAGGATGATATACTTCAATATTGATTACAGTTTCGCGTGCGTCTTCTTCTTGGGCGTGCTTCACCAATATTTTATGATTTCTGCCGTTAAACTTATCACAAGATTCAACAGTACGAGTCGTTAAATCAGACCAATATACACGATTTTCAAAAACGGCTAGCGAAAACGGATAGTTCAAACTTGCTTTGAATATTATCTGTAAGATAATTTTAATTCACTTATGTACCTTTGATTGCCAAAATTGATTACTTACACGTCTATCAGTTCTATCCAATTTTATACTTTCAATTGTCTTTTTTTGCGAATCGACCCAAAATAAACGTGAAGTATATACGTCTACAACTAATCCCATTGGGGAACTCAAATTGCTTGTTATGAAGTTCTCGTCATTTTGCCCATCCATCGAAGCGCGTGCTATTCTTGGAATTGTTCCCCATTCGGACCAAAACATTGCACTAAAACCAAAATAGCGATAAACAGAACAGATAAATATAATTATTGAAATATGTATACATACCCTCTTGCAGGATGAAGAGCGAGACCATGCAGTTTGCCATTCTGAGGAACAAATATAACTTTGCAATGAAGCCCATCGATTGTACAAACGGCAATATGTTGAAATTTTACGTCGACGAAATAAAGATTGGTAGTTATGTAATCTATAGCTATCACTTGTGGTTCCCCTAATCCAGTTGTAATTAAATTCTAAAATATTCGTCATCAAATTAATTCTTTTCTAACTTTTCGATGAATATTTTACCTGTTTTTGATGTCCGGTTTCACCTGCCGACGAAATTCTATAATCATTTCCAATCATTTCAATGTAATACACACGATTATTGTAAAACGCTAGTGCCTTCACGTTGAACAAATCTTTTACCATCGAAAAAGTTGTTTGCGACTTAATCAGAAGTCTTCTGATTGAAGTGTTATCACTATAGAACAAAATCACGTCTCCTTCACTAACCTCACAGGTCTTTCCATCTTTTTGCAAATTGTAACCATCGACGCAAGAACAATTATAATGTCCTTTAGCATTACTGCATTTTTGATCACATAATCCTGTAAAATTAAAAGTACTGTAAACAGCCGTTTGTAATATTGGATAGGTACTAACCATATTGGGAGCATTCGTCTATATCTTTGCACGAAACTCCATTATTTAAGTGATATCCAGGTGGACAAACGCACCAAGTTTCATTACGTTTGACTGAGGTAACTTTCACACAATTATGTGATGATGCACAAAATATTTCATCCGATTTATCTGGACAGTTAATTGCTCCATCGCATACTTCTTCATGCGGTATACAATGTTTTTTATCTCCACATAATGCAAGACCCCGGTCTGAAGTACAATATTCTGGCCTTGTTTTACTACCACAATCTTTTTCGTCGCTTTCATCTCTACAATCAAAAACCCCATCGCAAATCCAGCTATTATAAATACATTCACCGCTTCCACATTTGGTATTATCTTTGCAGTATATTGTGCCGCAAGCTTTTTCGTCTTCTCCCAGCAAACACTCTTCTATTCCATTACATTTCCATAAATTAGAAATACATGAACCGTCGTTGCACTTAAACTGATTTGGCGTACAAGGTTTTTTCGGCTAATAAAAACACAATAACGTATTAATTAAGTAAATTTTAAACAATATTAGGCACATACCGAAGAAGAGCAATTTCGTTCATCAGATAAATCCAAACAGTCGTATTCTCCATCGCAAACTAAATCTGTGGATATGCATTGATTATTTTTACATTTGAACCAAAACGGTGCATTGCAGTTATGGCCTACAAAAATAGAGAATCCGAAATATACCTAATGAAGTTATGTGCATAAAATATGATATGAGCGTACAAAGATACTTCTAAGCAAAAATTTAAACAACTTAGATGAAGAACATTAATTCATCAAAATATTGCAATAAGTATGATTAAAAATACTGATAAGTTGTTAAGATATCTGCTTTTGTGGTTTCCACACTTTTTGTATTTTTTAATAATTTGATTCAATATTATCTTCAATTAGTTATGTATATTGAAGTTGAAATAGAAATTTAGAATAACACATATGTTCTTTTAAAGATTATTTCAAATAATTTCATAGTATCAACATTATACACTTGGAATTAGTTTTTATTGTAGCAATCACGTGAATCAATCAGTCAAGTATTTTTGTTAGAAAATTAATTACTACTTACAAAAATAATATTATCATAACTTTTTAAATTTAGGCAAATAAATAAAAAACACAAAATTTCTACTTACTACATTTGGATTCATCACTTCCATCCTTACAATCACTTACTCCATTACATTTTGCTCGTATTGAAATGCAACTTTGATCATCGCAAGTAAATTGGGTGGATTTATCGCAGGTAGAATTTTGGAAAACTTGCGTGCTACCAATGGCAATATTTAAGAAACAAATTAAAAAAATGTAGCCAAATTGAACGTACATTTTAAAAATTACAATAAAAATTAAAAAAACAATACATTTATGAATGTAAAATACTTTAAAATATTAATTAAATATGTTGTAGCTGAACGCGTTTGCGACGAATATGGCAAACGTTAAAAATTCAAAATCACAAATTTATATATTTGCTGCATGTGATTGATTATTTTATTGACTGTCGACGATTATTTCAATAAGATACCGTTTTAAATGGAAAGCAATATTAAAAGTCTTATTTTATTTTTAATGCATTTTAGGTATCGTAAAAGTAATGAATTTTTAAAGATAAGGTTTAGGATGTTAATATTGGATCAGTTACACAATTTACATTACAAGAAAAAATTCTTTAAAATAGAATAGGTCTAGTTCAGGTCGACACACGAAACTATCATAATTGCATCTTAGGAATAAAATATTAATGTAGAAAATTTGCATTTAGGAAAAACAAAAACTACATTTTGGATCCAGGAGATCAGGGACGTATTCAAAGGGGGGAGGGCAGAACAGGCTTAATCGTTCTTAAACTTTATTATTAATTCGAAGAGTTGTTCACGAACAGAAGTCTAGTTGAATACTATGTAAATTGTAATTATTGAGCTTCTCCAAATTGATTACAAGATTGCTTTTACACAAGCACTTAAGCCAAACAATCATATTTTGCGACGGAGACTCAGTGATTGGGCATTGCAACAATTAGAAATTGATCCAAATTTAAAAAAGTAATTTTTAGCGTTGAGGCTCGCTTTTGGCCGAATAGTTTTATTGTTCGTTTACACAACAGGATAAACATTAAAAGCGTAATTGCTGATGTTCGGGCCGATTTGTGGCCTTTGTCATGGAAAATTGGGTTCAAGGAATTAATTTGTTCAGATTCTTTCTAATACAATAATTATAATATTATATTTAAAATCCAAATGAAAATGAATTTCATATCTACCATATTAGATTAAAATTAAAAGGTTAAATAGGCAATAAAACGAAATATTATTCGTAAGCTTTCAGCAATGGTTACTGCTGTCATCAGACGTTTAGTAATAATTTTTAATTTTAAACACTTTAATCTAATATTAATTTTAAAGGTTAATATAAAAATATATAATTTCATATCTACCAAAGTCTATGTTTACTGAGGATTAGCTGAATACCTGGCTTCGCCCGGGATCTCACTAAAAATAAATTACTTTGTCTTTTCCTGAAATACTTTGAATTAGACACTTGGACTTCGTGCAGCAACATTCTTAAAAAGAATTTAAACGGGTTTTCATATTTATGTTGGTTGCCGATTTTTAGAAGAGCAGTCGCATCCCTAATAGTATTGTATGGTTGTCACAAGGTTGTAACAAGCTTGTCAAGCATGTGACAATATTGTGACAATTTTGTCAAAACCTTACGTGCTATACGTGCTACGGGAAATATATATTTTCCCGATTGTGCACCATAGTGCAGTTGCACTCGCATATTTGTAATTAGACTAAATTTTTGTACATGCGCCCATAATATAGACACCTTTAGATATGCATTTATTTCATCTGTTGATGTGCCCATGTTTATCACCGGCAGAATCTATCTAAAATCGCCAGCTAACAGTACGACCATCCTTCCCATGATACATGGTTGCTCTTGATATCTTTCATAGTCCGATTTAGTGCTTCAATTGTATGGGACATCATACATTCATCCTCAACCAAAAGCTTACATTGTTTCAACATTCGTCCACACTTGCTGTTTTTACTAATATTTCAAACTGGCATTTCTTTATCAGATAAGTTCAATGGCAGTTTAAGTACCAAATGTTCTGTTCTGTTCTGTAAAACCACATTGGTACTCTCCTATTTTATTTTTAATCGCAATTTTAATTCTTTTGTTTATTATAATTGACAGTACTTTGCATGTTACATTCAGCCATGTGACTCTTCTATAATTCTCACATCTGTCTGACTCTCCATTTTTCTTTACTGTCACAATTATTTCTTCCCTCAATTTTTCTGCTATTACCGCTTCTATCCATATTTGCTTTATAAGTTCATAAACTCTTCTATGCAGTGTTACTCCTCCATATTTCAGTAGTTCCGCACCAATACCGTCATTGCCAGGCGCTTTTCCATTTTTCATATTCTTAATTGTGTCCGCAACTTCATCGTACGTTCATTCATCTGTTTGTTGTTCTTTGCTTATTATTGTACTGTAGTATTTTTCCGTCGTGTCATTCAATAATTCTCTAAAGTATTATCACCCATATCTGTTTTATTCTTTTCGTGTCACTCTCTACTTTATTTTGTTTATCTCTCATACCCCTTGTATTAATCCTGTGCCCGCTTTGTATAAATATATTTTAAAAAGGATCGGTGCTAAATACCATCCCTGTCGTAATCATTTTGTTATTTCAAATTTTTATGATAATTTATTTCCCATCTTTATGTTACTGACACAGCCCGAATTCGCATTGTCTTTATGTACGTTTCGCTGATACCATTTTCACTCAAGCAGTTCCACATCTTATTTAATGGAACGATGTCATAGGCTTTATGTAGTAAGTCTCTTCTTTCATGTTTCATTATCTAATCTCAAGACAAACTTACCAGGGAGTATAATCAATGGGGTGGTTTCCCGTTGCTTTCCCCATAGTCTACAGATTGATATTGGACTTTTTGATCGCAGCAGTGTATTTAACGCGAACAAGATTTGAACCGCACACTTACGCGTTTTAGTCGACTGCTCTCCCCAAGCAGTGTATTTTTCAATAAGTTGCCTTAGTAAATATATTGACAATGCAAGATCTATCTATCTAACTATCGGTCTTTTAAACGCTCTACGACGTCTTTCAATTCCTTTATTTTCAAAAGGGTATATAGCATTTCAACTAAGTTGATGACTGCCAGCATCAACTATGAAAAGGGTTACAGGCACATTCTCCAACCCGGATTTAGCAACCGTGGGGTCTTAATGCTTAAACCTTTCTCTTAGAGAAAGAGGCTATGGCCCAGCAGTGGGCTAAAAAAGCTGAAAAGAAAAGAAGAAGAAGAAGATATAGCATTTAATATCTCAAAGATGTTGCTAGCACCTTGTAAGAGAGAGAGTGTCAATGCAAGATCTGCCCTCTCTTAATCCGCATTGTTCCTCTGGTTCCGTTAAGCACTTTTCTAATCATATTTATGGGTGAAACCTTACCATTGTCTTTGACGTTTCTTCTTATATTTTTTAGCATTTTCCATGTTTAATTTGGTTTAGTATTTCCCTTACAGTTGTTTATTTTGGTACATCTTTCCTGTCAGCATTGGTTTTCTGCCTCTGTTGTGGCAACTGATACAATAGTATTAGTTGCTTTTAAATACAATAGTATTAGTTGCTAACCGTATTATATAAGCTCTCTTCTTTTCATTCCACCATGAAACATTTCATTCTTTTATTTTACCTATTGCCACCTTTCCCAATGCTTCCTTTGCGGCTTCGCAGTACGAATTTGAACAATTTTCAGAGGCTTGGTATTAAGATTTTTAGCATTTTTATCTTTTTACGGTGTGAGGGTGCCGGTTTCACGTTTAAACCGAAAGAGTTCTCCCTCTGGCGTTAGTTCTGAAGATTCTTCCTATCCACCGGGGATCTCTAGAATTCTTCTGCGGGTTACCAGGGACCATCAACTTGGAGGTGCAAGTAGGAATTGAGTGAAAAAGGCTTTAAGTGGCGTTTCACCACTCCATTAGGTCCCTCGCCACTTCATTGGGTTTTATTAATAAAATATTTGTAATCGTTTAGGCATTGATGCCACAAATTTATCCAGTTAATTGTGGAGGAGAGTTACTTGATTTGATGCTTCATATGCCGTTACCAACATATGCAGAGTTTGTTTACAAACTGTAATTCAGTCCAACCCAATTTCACGTATGTGTTGTCTTCAGCTTATTCAGATTATTTTATGTTATAGTAATAAAATAATAAATACCATCACAACCTGAGCTTATTTATTATATCACTCGACATAGAAGAAACCGTTCTTGCTTTGCCAGTACCTCAGTACAACTCTCCTGGTTCACTAAGGGATCAGGAACATTGGTTCTCCCAACGACCACACATAGGCTATACTATGCATATACTGATTTGAACGTAAAAAAGAAAAATAAGAATAACTAAAATTTAAAAGAACAAAGGCAAATTTTCATACGATTTACTTTTAATAGCAATAAAAAGTGAAACTGAAACCTAGGAGCTAAGATTTAACCCTTAAGTACAAAAGGTTATTAAATTGATTGGGACTGAAATGGTTTAGACACCTGCTAAGGATAAGGAAAATAAGATGGTCAAGAAAATTATTTTGGTGGAAACTCCTAGAAAAAGGAATGCATGCAGATTTTGAAGATCGTACAATGAGGGGATAACGAAAGCACTAGCAACCTGGAACTTAGAGGAGGATTATGCAATAGATAGGGAGTTATGGCGTTTAGGATTAGGTAAAAGCTGTTTCTTGTGTTGTGGAATATTGTAGTAATGTAAATTATATAATAACAATTGCTGAAAGCTCACAAAAATAATTTCATCTTATTGTTCAGTTAACCTGGTAATTTCTTAAAATTTTAATTTAATATTATAGGAATGAACCTAAAATATAATATTATAATGTATGATAATAATGATACGTTGTCTATTACTAAAGCAGGAACAAGACGATTTTTCAAAATTGAACATAAAAGTAACAATTTTAAGCACTTACGTTTAGAGTCCTTCAGATGAGGTACTAACAATAAATGATAATTGAAATATGATCTGTTTAATGAAATATTTGGATCGCCATTGACTATCAGAAGATTTGTGGTTCTTTCAGAAAAATGCCAGTTGGGTTTATAATTATTTATTAATTAACAAATTACATGATCGGGCGGCATATAGTTATTCCGTCCGTGAACAAACTAAGACTAAGAACTACAATTGGCAACTAACTACATTTGCAAAAATACGCAAGTTTATTGACGTCAACTCAAAATAACGTGTACAGCGTTTTTCAGGGTCGATTGCCTCTAAACTTCCGTTTTATGAGTATGTACTTGTTCCATCAGCAAATACTTTGACTGCAGTTCAATGCATTCACTTAAGGCATGTTCCACACTTCACATATTAATTATTTACATTAAAATAAATATAATTACTACATTTAAACTTACACTACATAATAAGTAAAGGGTCGAAAAATATTTAAAGTCGTATTGTGTAAGGTTGTGCGTAAGTTCATCATTTATTGGTTTAAGTAGTTCATCAGTCAAAGTTTCTTTTTCATAATTTTTTGTTTGTTTTACTTTTATTGTTTATATTTGTATCTTTATTCGGTAGTTATTTCTTTAGCGGGGTTATTTGTTGGGTTAATGATAGTTTAAATGGTTTTTCCTGCACAATTTGGGGTGATGGTTCAGTTGAGCTTGATTGCATTTTTTGTTTTCTATTTACATTTCATTGTGACATTTTACAATCTCTGTGTTTATTTATCGTTTTAGAGGCATAGTTTCCCTTATTATTCTGTGCCCTGATTGGTTGCACTGCTGATATTTTTGGTAAAAAAATATATAACATCTATATAATTATATTGCTATTATAAACAAATTATTGTGACTTAAATTTTTTAAAATTTTCATTTTTCCAAAAAATTATTGCGGTTGAAATTATTTCTATAAAATGAACAAATAGAAATTGTTTTAAATTTCCATTATTTTTATCGTTCGAATATTGTTTTGATTTCGCATGTCGAATGCAAACCATATTTTATTTAAATTTCACTTATTTTATGTTGAGATAATCAATTCAGTTCATAGTTTTAAATTTTATTTTATTGAAAAGCTTTGTGTTGTGAATAATTTGTTTTACCGAATGCTTGTTAATGACCCCCTTCATTTTAATTTTTTAACATGCGTGTTTATTTTAATTATATCTTGTTAATTGTTTTACTTATAATTTCGATATGTCCCAAATTAACCGTTTCTTATCCGAATTGTACAGTGGATGATTTTGCTTGTGCCGATGGAACTTGTATTCCGTTGGGTAAAAGATGCGATAATGTACGCACGTGTCCAGATGGAAGCGATGAATTAGATTGCAGTAAGTATAATCGTTTTTGCTATTTAACAACAAATAATTTATTAACAAGTACAAAAATATAATTTAGATTATCTTTTAATTTATTTTTCCAATTCTGCTTTATTTTAAACTTAAATGTTATTTTATCATTTTTATGATCCTTAAGGATGTTTCAACTCATTTTCACCTTCTGAAAAAATGTTTTTTTTCTTTCACTTTTTTAATCTAAAAATTGTCCTTTATTTATCCTTTTAATATTCATTAACTTCTGCTTTCGACCCCGAAAATTTTAATTTTACATTACCGATTTCTTATAGTGAGAATCACAAAGGTAAATTTAAAATTTCGTAAATGTACAAAAGTTTTAATTCAAAACTGAAAAACGATGATTAGCTTTTGTTCAACATTAATAATTAATTTAGTTTTATTACATCTTATCGGGAAACTTATTGAACAAGTTAAATTGAAATATGAAAGTCAACATTTTTTTAGAGAAGCTACATAATAACATAAAATTGAGAAAAATATTTAAAATATTTATATTTCATCAATATAGAATTGCTATTTTTTATTTTTATTTGTAGAGGGCTTTCTATGTGAAGATTTTCTGTGGTTTATGTGTCAAGACAAACAATGCGTCTCGGATTCATTAGTTTGCAATCGCGAATACGATTGTGTCGATTTAAGTGATGAACGGAATTGTTCTAATAGGGTGAGTCTCTAACATTTATAAATTATTTAAATGCTCATCTTCAATGATGTTTTACAAAATAACTTAATAAAAATAATCAATAAAGATAATCAACCCAATAATTTATTTTCTTTTAAATATTTTAATATTTTTTATGTAAAAGATCGAAACAAGTTGCCCAGAAAATCAATGGTTATGTCGCGATGAAGGTATATGTATTCCAAATTTATGGGTGTGCAACGGAATAAAGGAATGTTTAAATGGAGAAGATGAAACTATATGCGAGAAGAAGCCTTGTCCGAACGATCACAGATGCAATAGCGGAGAATGTATTTCTAATAACTGGATTTGCGATGGGGTTACTGACTGTCAAGATGGCAGCGATGAAGAAAATTGTGGCAATAAAACTATTCCACAGTTGTGTACAGCAGATAGAGGTTTAGTGTTGTGTGCCGATGAAAAGCATTGTATACGACAGGAACATGTGTGCAACAAATTTCCCGATTGCCCAGATAAATCTGATGAAACTTTTTGTACATATGAATGCAATCAGAAAAATTGTCCAGAATCACGACACTGTATTAACACTACGTCCAAGGCTGGAAATTATTCTTGGTGTTCGTGCCCAAGTGGATATCGTTTGGTTAATGGAAAGGATTGTGCAGATGTAGATGAATGTGTACAGTATGGTTAGTAAAGAATTAAATTTTCTCAAAAAATTATTGATAATAATTATTAATTTTAGGAAATTGTGATCAGTTATGTACCAATACCCCAGGATCCTATAACTGTTCGTGCGACGAAGGTTACGCTTTGGCAATGGATAACAAATCGTGTGAAATTATTCATGGCTCTCCAACCCTGCATTTTGCTGATGGTTCCTCAGTAAAGGGAGTTTTAACTAAACCAGAATTAACTTTTATATTCAAAGAACACTTGGTACATGCAGTGGGTTTTACCTTTAATGGGGATAATATGTACTACACCGAAATGGTCGACGACAACATTAGGATTACAACGGCCACTTATCTAGGATATGATATGAAAGTAAAAATTATGCATACAATTAATTATCAGAATATAAATTCAATTTTGACGTTTTAGCCATTTATTACAATGGGAGTAAAAGCACCAGAAGTAATTACTGCAGATCCCTTAACTGGAAATGTTTATTTTACTGACGGAGATTTAAAACATATCGTAGTTTGCACTTCCAATGGGAAGTTTTGCAAAATTTTAGTAACTTCCGGAAACGACCAACCTCGAGGTCTTGCTCTTTATTTTGTGAGAGGGTTAGTGCAATTTTTATCTACCCAAATATAGAGTTCTCGAACAATAAATTTATAATTCAAAAATGTTTCAGAGAAATGTTTTGGTCAGAATGGGGAGAAAAACCTAGGATAGCACGCGCTTACATGGATGGTTCCAACGAGACAGATTTTATTACAACTGATATAATTGGGCCAAGTGGAATAGCAGTAGATTCGCATGGTAGTACTCACCGATTATTTTGGGCAGATTCTAAGAAAAAATTGATCGAAAGTGTGAAATTAGATGGAACTGATCGACGTGTGAGTACCTAATGAATAATTTTGCTGTATTACGCAATATTTTTCTCTGTATATTCTGTAGGTGATATACAAAGCAACTTTAATGCATCCGTATGCGGTAACGGTTTTTGAAAGTCGCGTGTATTGGTCCGATCTTACAACTCGTACTATTGAGGCATGCGATAAACTTAATGGCAAAAATCATAAAATATTTATCAAGTATTTACGGGACACCATTTATACGGTGGAAGCATACCATTATCATCTTCACGAAAATTTAACAAATCCTTGCGAAGACCATCCTTGTTCGGAACTTTGCTTACCCAAATATAACGATTACGCCTGTGCTTGCTCAGAAGGAAGAGAAGTAGATTTTAGAACTTTTGGATGTACTGGAGGTGAGTAATATTCCTTCAACAGGAAGTTAATATTCAACGATACCTACGTTTTAGATATAATGGGATCTCAGCGACTCCCTAATTGGAACCATAAATGGGTTGTGGATTATGGAATATAAAAAGTTAGGGACACCCAATATTACAAAAGTGCCTGTTTCTTTTGAAAATATCACCGCGGTTGCGTTTAATATAAAAGACCAAAGTTTGTTTCTGGCAGACCAAATATCAAAATCCATCATAAAAGTGAATCTTATGAAGAATTATACAATGGAAATTATTCTTACAGATAACACCATAGAACATATTACTTCGCTTGATTTTGGTAAAACAATTCGTTGTAATAAATTTTATAATTCCAAATATTTATTACTTTATTATTTTTAGATTACCTAGGTAATAGCGTTTATTGGTGCGATTCAAATAGAAGAAACATAGAGCTTTATAATTTGGACACCAAAACCAGAAAAGTCATTACGACATTTACTCCAGGGGAAAAACCCATTTCTATTGCAATAGTGCCTGAAAACGGGTAAATATATTATGATTCCTCAATAATAAGTTTTGTATTATCCATCGTTTTAGTTTGATTTTTTTGCTCCGTAAAGAAATTTAGAAATATCTCCAATATCGTTCTTATGGATTTGGATGGTTTCAATAAAGTTAAAATTATACAAGATGGCTTGATAGGACCTGTGCATTTAACTTATGATCCATTATTAGAACGTATATTTTGGGCTGATTATGGTACTGGAGTAATCGAAAGCTATAACGTAAACGGTAATAGTGCTTTTGTAGAGTAATCAATACAATCAATTATTAATAATTCAACTTCTTTTAGATCAAGGTAACGGTATATTTAAATCGTCACAACCTTCTGTTTCTGGAATTGCAATCTTAAAATCTGATGTGTTTTGGGTAAAAGAGCACTCAAACAAGCTATTTTGGTCCAAGAAAACCCATTTATTAGATAACACAAATGTTAAACAATACACAATAGGTAAATTCATTTTACAAAATAATTTTTACTTTTACTAACAAAAATTCCTTGTTTTAAATTTCCAGCGGAAATTGATAAGAATCAACAAGAGATTGATCATTTTATTTCAATTTCCCCTCATTCGCCGCCATATCATCCATGTGAACAGGCAAATGCAAATTGCAGTCATTTGTGTATTCCAACTGCTGGAATGTCTTTTAAGTGTTCGTGTCCATTAGGACTGAAATTGGAATCGGATGGTAGAACTTGTTTCAAACCGGCAGTTTGTACAAATCGAGAATATTTCTGCGATCTTTCCAATGCATGCATTCCTAATAAATTAAGATGCAATCATCATAAAGATTGCCCTTTCGAAGAAGACGAAAGGGGTTGTAACATAACTGTTTATTGCCCCGAAGAGTATTTTCAATGCAGGAATGGCGATTGCATCAACAAAACGTTAGTTTGTGATTTAAATTATGATTGTCGCGATCAGTCCGATGAAATGAATTGCGATAGTTTATACAATCAAACTTGTACCATCAAAGAATTTATGTGCTGGGATAAGAAGTGCATCCCTGGAACGAGCGTATGCAATAACGTTATGGATTGTCATGATGGTGAGGATGAATTATATTGCTACACCTGCCCACCTGACAAATTTAGGTAAACTAATGAAATTAAGAAACTGAGAGCATTAATTTGTAATTTTTTGTAGATGTAACATAGGTACGTGTATTCAAAAGAGTTGGGAGTGTGATGGAGAGATAGATTGTCGAGATGGAAGTGATGAACACGACAAATGCGGTAAAACATCTTAAGATAACTTTAAATAGGTACTTGAACTATTGCATATTTTCCAGGTTACAAAAAATGTACACTTCCAAATTATCTTTGCAATAATGGATTGTGTATAAGCGGTAATTTGCGATGCAATAAAATAGACGACTGCGGCGATTTTTCGGATGAACTGGAATGTACGAAAAAGGATGAATCTCGTTTTTGTAAAAAAGAAGAGTTCGCTTGCTCTAAAAGCAAAAACCTTTGCCTTCCAAATAAAGTACGTTGTAACGGAACTTTTGAGTGCCCCAACTTCGAAGACGAAGAAAATTGCAACACATGCCCGTTTGGCGATTTTAGGTGCTCGGATGGAAAATGCATTCCAGCCATGTTCATGTGTGATCATTACGAGGACTGTCATGATAAATCAGATGAAAGTTATACACTTTGTGCTCATCTGTATGAAAAAAAATTTCCCGTAGTAATTTCATGTGATAACAAATTTAAGTGCAAAAATAATTATTGCATTGATTTCAATTTAGTATGCGATGGTGATTTGAATTGTGGAGATGGGTCGGATGAGAACCATCATTGTAACGTCTCTTGTCAAAATATCTCTTGCAGTCAGTTATGTGAAAGAAGACCTACTGGACCAACATGTTTGTGTAGAGAGGGCTTTAAACTAGCAAGTGACAACCAAACATGTGTTGAGATCAATGAATGTTTACAAGAACCACCAGTGTGTGCACAAAAGTGCTCGGATACAACTGGCGGCTACAGATGTGCCTGCTTCGATGGATTCAACTTAAGTTAGTGTTGCACTACACATTTTGTTATTAATTATTAATGTTTTTATATTACTTACAGCGCAGATCGTGTATCATGCAAAAGTGAAGGAACCGATGCCGAAACCATAGTATTTGTGGCGTACGATACAATTTTTACAATGTCACATAAAAACCATTTACAAGCAATATTTTTTACAAAATCGCTCTTTGAAATAGCAGATTTTGATGTATCTGGACCCAATCATTATGTATATTATAGTGTAGAGGACGAAAAGTCGATCCATAGAATTAACACAGATACGCAAGAACATTCTTATATGAATGTAACCGGCCGTCCTGAACTCATTTCTGTTGATTGGATAACAGAAAACGTATATTACGTAAACGAAAGTATTTCAAGTAGATCGATCAGTATGTGCAGTTTTGACTTCCACTATTGCTATACCATTCGTTCAATACGAGATCAGAGTCGAATTACGGCATTAAAAGTTGATGCAATAAATAAAGTACTATTTTTCGCAACGGTACTCATGGAATTTCCAACAAAATCAAAAGTTTATAAATGTTTCCTCGACGGATCGTTCCTTGAAGAAATACACATGTCCGATATCGACTACATAACTGGAATAACCTTCGATTATAATAAAAAGGTATTATATTTAACAGAAAAAATGATGGTAAAGTTTTCAGAATAACCTACGATGGAAAAAATCAAACGACCATTTTGCAAAATGTACCAAAAGCAACAGATATAGCGCTATTTGAAGATCGCTTATTCTTTTTAATTTCTAATCATGTTTTACAAATATGCCCGTTGTACGTTAAATACCACATTTGCTCAAATCACACATTACACGAAGGAGAAATTTCTAATTTTGCCATAAATCAGTCATCCATTCAGCCGTTGATGAATAATACTTGTGCGGACAAAAAATGTAAACATTTGTGTGTACCAACCAAAGGAACAGTTAAATGCGTATGCGAATCCGATAATCTGGAGGGATGTGCCGAAAATTTGGTAATTATTACACAAATATTTGCAATAAGATTGTTTAACTGGACACTTACGTCATACCTAACGAATGACGGTAACTGCTTTTGGCCAATAGCCAATGGCAGTACTTACACGCGATGACGTAGGTGCGAAGTTATATTAATTCTACTGTAAAACATTTTATTTTTTTCTTAATTTTAATATCTTTAGGTGTTAAGATATTCTGCACCAACAATAATTGAAGATGAAGACACCGGTTTTAATTTTGCCTGGATTTGGTTAATTTTTGTTATTGTAGCTATTATTGGTGGAATAGCATTTGGAGTCTTTTATTACGGTCCTGAAAGAACAAGATTACTTTTTCAAAATACGTAAGTATTAATAAATTATTAAAATACGTACTAAATAATAATTTAAAAATATTTTTCTATTTTGAATCGCCGAAATGAAACGATTATGATTAGCAATAGACATAAAATTACAATTTTAATATGTTTTTGGTTAATAAAATTTTTAAAACGTGAAGGGGAGGGAGCCGAAAAAAATGGACACTAATGAAAAATTTATCACCATCAATAAACAACGATTTATTGTACTTGTAATAACTACATACTTCCAATTCAAATCAAACACGCATGCGCTAGACGGTCAGGGTTTTTCTAATCCTACCAATAAATTGCGCCAGAAAATTATTTGAGCCATTATGTAAATTGGTACAATGGTAAGATTAGTAGTGCCTCTTAAAATCAAACTTTTTCTTCTTTCTTCTTCTTTTCGGCCCTTTTTAGCTCACTGCTAGACTTTAGCCTCTTTCTCTAAGAGAAAGGTTTAAGCATTAAGACCTCACGGTTGCTAAGGCCGGGTTGGGGAATGTGCCTGTAACCCTTTTCATTGTTGATGCTGGCAGTCATCAACTTAGGGGATCGCCGGCTTTACGTGCCCTCCGAAGCAATTTCGGGCAAAATTGCATGTTTTCTCATTATTTATAAACAACAATATAGTATTTCGGCAAATCATAATTCTAAAAGTTGGTAACTAAATATTTTTTAAAAACATTCCGAGCTCATACCCCGATGTTTGTTTCTCAAATCCTTCTTTCAGGGGCACAAAAATCAGTTTTACAATTTTAAATTGATTTTTCCAAAAAAATATGAGATATGAAAGTTGTTCTAAATTGAATTTGGCAAAAAATTAACCGAGATATGATTTTTTAAAAGCTTGGTGTTTTTCATCTCCTAGTACAAATCACATTTCAACGTGTATTTTTCGCGATTTGCTGGAAAGGTAACGGTCCTGTAAAAAGAAGTTACATGGTATTATAAAGGTGAAATAAACAAATCTAAAGAATTTAATTTATAATTTAAACTTTTAAAATTATTCAATTTTTTATGCATTTTTATTTTTAATTAATTTTTTAATTTTATGGTTCTTGTATTTTCTTCTTTTCACTTTATTTTTGTTCTTTCTTCTCTCTTTTTAATTTACTTTGTAGAAAAGTAAAGTAAGCCCGCGTTTCCGCAGAAGGAAACATAAATTAAAAATAAATTAAATGCCAAAATCTTATAGCTTATTTCCACTCGAAAGCTGAAGAAACTGAAAAAATTCAAAACATTATTGCAGGATGGATTTTTCAGAAAACAAATATTTCCTTGATCTATATCCTAGATTAGCCCTGCATTATATTCAGTTGCAGCAAAGAGTTCTTTTACAAAAAGTTAATTAATGATTAATTTTTGATTTCAAATATTCAAGTGTTTTGTTACCAATATCGTAATAATTATAGAGACTAAATTTTTAGCTTAATTTTCGAAGGTATCGTTGCACTTTGAACGTTGAACAAAACTGACATGTGCATATGCATTCTCTTTTTTATCTACGACCGTATGTGCTTACTGCTGATACAAAACGATTAATGTCGCTTCGTGCGTTGAACGCTACCTTTGGCAATCGTATGTTTTTAAAATTTACATAACCTCAACTACTGAGTGGAAATTAAAAGTTTAAAAGTGTTTAGAATGAATAATAATACACCACAAAAAGCAAATATAAATTGCGAATCTGGTAACGAGTCCACCAAGGCATCACCAGTCACTTGTAAGTAATTAATTAACTATTTACATTTTTCAAAATACAAAATTGTAGTTGTAAAAAGTCCAATTGTGGCATCACCGCAAGGAAACTTAACAGGAACGGTGAGAGTTGCTGCAGATATAGGCGCAAAGATATACAACATTATTCAAAAATGGAACGATTTTCATTTACAAGGCGTAGACATTTGTAAACAAATAGTTAATTTGAAATTAGATAGTCAAGAAAAGTACCCCGATGGACTGGAAAACCTTTGTTTTAGTTTAGACGACGTAGTTATAGAATTAGAAAAAATTAAAAACATATTGGAATTGTTAGATTCTCAAATGAATGCTTTAAGTAAACAATGCACTATCTCGACAAAATTATTTAGAACTCGAAATATGGAACAATTAGCTGAATTGGTTACTACAATCGTGGAAGCCTACAAGGAAGAATATTTGGTAGATACAATCTGAATGCTAAGTAGAGAGCTAATGTTAACATGGAAATTTTTTAGGTGAAAGAAGATGTGAAGAGAAAAATTGCTCATGTTAAACTTAACAATGTTCCATTTTTATCTCTGTGTTGGACGTATCAAACTAATATTATTGATAAACATATTGATTTAAAATTGGATGCTTTAATAATTGAACTTGGACATAAAATATAGCAATTTTATAACTATTATTTTGTGTAATTTTTCAAGCAGTCTCTTATA
Source organism: Lycocerus yunnanus (assembly GCA_036346125.1). Taxonomy (NCBI): domain Eukaryota; kingdom Metazoa; phylum Arthropoda; class Insecta; order Coleoptera; family Cantharidae; genus Lycocerus; species Lycocerus yunnanus. The sequence goes on from JARFIX010000008.1 coordinate 9,797,315, forward strand.
TCTGTTTTTGTTGAATCATGCGGAAAGTGTATGATGTGAAATTAGAAACAATTTTCACATCGAGTTTTTTAGGATTTATCTAACAGACTCTTTTATCCTTTACTTTTTTGAGTAATATTTTAGGAAAACCCGATTAATTTTGCATTCTTTAATTTATAAATTTTATTTTATTTATAGCTTTATACATTCGATGTCAATATTGCTATCCCGTTCCGGGATTTACAAATCCATTTGAAGGGGAGGATTAGCCCCCATATAACATAAGCGGTTTAAACATGTTTTATCTTCTTGCTTTATTTCTCATAATCTTGGGTTCGTTGCCTCTTTTCTTAACAATATTCTTCCACATCTGTGGAAGATTTGTGTCTTGTGTTGCCACTCTCTCACTTTCATTGCGCTTAGGTTATTCGTTACCTGGTTCAGCCATCTCGTTCTTGGCCTTCCTATTATTCTATCCTCACTGGGTTTCCATGTTGTTATTTTCTTTACAATGCTTTCATCTCTACTTCTCATAATATGACCCAACCATCTTATTCTTTGTGCCTTAATGAATCGTACTATGTTTTCACCTTGTATTTCTATTTCGTGATTCATTATAGGTCTATAATCGCCGTTGTTGTCTTTCTTTGGACCAAATATGGTACGGTAGACTTTTCTTTCAAAAACTCTGAAACGCTCAGCTTCAGTCTGCGAGTAGCACATAGCTTCTGACGCATATGCGATCACTGGTCTTATCAGTTTTTAAACACATGAAATTATAAATGTTTATTTCTACCATACTATACTTTGATTTAATTTAAATATTTTAATTTTAGTTTACAAAGCGTTAGATATTTTGTGCCACGAGAAGACACGGAAGGAGAAATCCGTATGGGGGATTTATAAGTTTCTGCTATGCAAATCCGTAATAAGACAAATTCTAAGTTTAATTGTTGTAAGTTCCATATTTCAAATTTATATGTGTGAAATTATGAGTTTATTGTGATAAAATTAAATAGTTTTAATGATTAAGTACAACATAGGCATACTTTTTATAATTAAGTGTAAAATTATCTAAATATATTTTTAAAAAAGATGAACAAATTATTTCTTAACTTTTGATTAAATAAAATCAAATAAATATTTGACCATCTTAACAATTTTTAAAATAGGAGGTATCTTATTTAATTATATTTAGTAATTAAATAATAAATAGTAATATTTTTGTACTCATACCTTGCGGTATATGGAAGAACTTGAACTGCGGGGATCAAATGGTTCTGAACTTCAATGTTTTGAACAAAAAATTTAAACATTTCAATTTACATTTAATTTTTAAAAGAACAAATACTGATGTTTTGGAGAAAAACGCTTTTCAATTTACCGGTGCTTTTGTTTCCAGGGCAGCTCAATATATTATACTTTTAAGTGCAATGAATTAAAAAAGGAAAATTGATTCAATTATATTCTTATTCATTACAATGAAAAGAAGTATTGTGCTTCAACAATTTTAATTTTTCTAAAAAATTATGCAAATATGAAAATTATTAAACCATAATCGAATTAATTCTTTATAGACAGTGGTTTTCAACTGGTGTGTGAAATTTCAAGTCAATTGATGCATGCACGTTCAACATCGTGCAAAAAAATTCTATGGAATCGTAGACCGAAAGTAAAACTTTCTTTTTACTCGATTACAATCCTTTCCTTTATTATATAAGTGGGATACCAAAAAGAGGTAAGTAAAAGTTTTCAAATAAACACAAAATTATACCTTTGTGATCAAAGGTCTGATATCAATCTTTGGAGTGTGGGGAAGGCAACGGGAAACCACCCCAGTACAGTCGGCTTGGCTTCTGCTATGTTGATCGCTCATGCAATCAACGTAAAGTGTATGGCACTTGAAGAAGATGAATTTTAAATTCCAAATTTCTTTTGCAATGTCATCTTATCAATTGGCGATTACTCAGTAAGACTTTCTTGGTATAATAACAATTTTTAAAAAAGATGGAGGCCATGGAGTCTACCTGTGCGGTTTAAATTTACATCTTGAAATTAATCTGCATGTGCGCCTACGCTTTAGGGAGCTTTCAAAAATTTTGGGTGGGACATAATATAATACCTATCTCTTTCACCTATGTATAAATTTTAGACGGCGACAATCATGGTATAATAACTAACAAGGTAGGATATCCAAGTGTCCTAAAAGCGTTCAAATTTGCGCATTGACGTCATCTGTGAGTATTAACATGCGCAGAACAGTAGGCATATCCTACCTTAGTAGTTATTATACCATGGGCGACAATGAAACCTAAATAACCCATTTTGTCATTGGCTAAATCAGGTGACGTCAATTGATTCATCAATTCGCAACAGAACACTAAGTTAAATACAAAACAGTTGAATTTTAAATTGAGAAGTTACCATGAAAAGTTGTAATAATTACGAATATTGTTTATTGGTTAATTTGCTTATAATTTTTGAATCACACTCTATAATAAAAATTTGGTGTCAATTTAAATTGAAATGTAATTGATAGATGGCGTATTGCGCGTAACTCTTCCGCGCACATATCCGGAAATTCCGAATATTAAAAAGAGGAGGTAATTTATAACAGTTACGAGTTACCACATGAATCGCGTTTTCAATGGCTCGCAAGGTAAGTATGTGCTAACGAATTTATATCTTACAGTTTTATATCGATTTTGCGTATTTAAATTTATTCTTTACATTGCATTAAATTTTCAAACATTTAAAAAAAATGTTTATCTCGTAACCATTCGTATCTTCTCGTTGATGATACGTTTCTTAAGTTCCATTAAATCTGTTGCACTCTGTACGGTGTTGGTGTAAAGCGGGATAACCAAGTTTCTCAATACAAAAGAAGATCGACTTCTACCGTTTCACATGTCAATTTTTATAAAACTATAATTCTAATTTAATGCTTTCGAAGCAATAATCTAAGTTTCCTGAATTTTGCACAGTTAAAGCGACTTTTTAATTCGGCAACTTAGTGATATAAAGTTTTAATTCGACTGTGTTGGTAATCCTTATTTTAAAGATCGCATTTAATCTAACTTCATGTAATATTGAATACGTACGCCATTGCAAGCTTGTATGGTGTTTGGTTTTTCAAAAAACCCGAAATATGAGTGATTATACGTCAGTTGCACCTCCTCAACAAACGTTTAATCAATCTTCTGCTTTTGCGGCTGCTGTACAACGTGCTAAACAGGTAAAATACCCAATATAACTTGGGGACGCTCACATTTCGAGCCGTTATTAATGCATGCGTTTGTCGGGTAAAAGTTGTAAGAAAATCAATTCAGAAGTACACTAAAATGGTTATTTAATGCTTTAAAAGCACGATTTATTGTAAGTAATTCATTAACAGTCAACTTATTTTATAGATTGCTGCCAAAATCAACCCAGGAGCTGCTCCTAATGATAGACAAGTGAAACGCCCATTAGAAGACGCTTTAGGTTAGTATTTTTTGTATTTTTCAATAAATTTATTTCAAAGAGGGACAAAATTGGTTACGATAGTGTATTAAAGCATTATCCGATATACATAAGTTTTTACATTTTTAATGTGTGAAAATCTACGTTTGATCGAAATCAAATATTTTGGAACACGATATTAAAGAAACGATTAATTATACATTTGTTACAAGGTTCTAGTTTTTTAACCCGGTACATACAAATTATAAACTTTTATTGCAAACAAATAGGATTTAATGTATTCCTTTTGTTGACGTGTGGTTATTAATTGTAATTTATAATCGCACAGTAATTTAAATCAGTATGTTAAAAAAAATCAAGTAAGATGGATATTTACTTTCGATACTGTACAATTCTTTGACATATTTAACAAGTTGATTGTTGAATATAAAACCGTTTTTATTTCCTTGCCAAACTAGCCCTACAAGGCCACCCCACCAATTATTATTCTACTCGCATATTATTGTAATGCAAATTTGAAGAAATATTCCATCTCCCTTCTTTTCAAATGTTATCAAGTCGACTTGTATTTTTGAAAATGCAAACATTGTTTTGGTGCACTTTTGAGACATTTGCTTTACTAAATTAGTTTGAAGAATAATTTTGTAACTATGTTTTTAATCTTTTTAGAACCCGACGCAAAAAAGATGGCCGGCAGTGTCGTAAATAATACCGCAGCAGCAGTTGTACCGCCTCAAGTAGCAGCACAAGTTCCAAGTCGTCCTCCACCTCCAGCTCAAGCAAATATTGTTAGTGCTCCTCCAGGTTTAGGCGTTCCACCGACATTAGGGGGCCCAAGTGGACCACAGTTTAATGAGGATATCAAAGTTCCAGACAAAATGGTTGGATTAAGTGAGTATCATCATCTTAGTTTAAATTATATTTAAAATATTAGCCTTTCAATAAATTTTGTTGCTTTAAAAATTCACAGTACGCACATATTACATACTTGGATTATTATTTATATGCTGAACCTATAAATAGCTCTTAAGACATTATGCAGTACTAAATTTGAAATCCAATTTTAGAATAAATGATGATATCTATCTAGGCTAGTTCAAAACGACATATTTATCACACATAATATTCAGTATTCTCCGAAGTTGATCTGAAATTTAAGACAAAAAATTTGAAATACAAGTAACTTTGCTTTCAATTTTTGTCAAATTCTACTCGTTAGGTTTTGGTTAACAGTAATGCATTTCTTAAATATTCAAGTGAAATATTATAATTTTAGGATTTATAAGATTTCATGGTATTTGCATTATAAATAACTAAATTTTTGAATCCAGTATAATTGAAAAATGTGGACACATTTTTTTATTTTAATTCAAAATCATTTTTTAAAGTCTTGCGATAGAACGATTTGATTTCTTATTCTGACGTTTCTGCTACCTTGTAGGTAGGTTTCTTTTACTTTCGACGTTTTTAATACTTAAAATTCATATACATTAAAAATATTTGTACAGTAGAGTCTTGCTAATTCGACTGTTCTCAATCCGAACAGCCTTCTTCATTAAAGTTTTCAAAGACAGTTTGTGTAAATCCCTGAGCAAAATTAAATGACAATTTATGTAAACTAGCTACTCGAAATATTCGCTAATCCGAACGAGAGTGTGCCTTATATAATTCGGATTAGCGAGACTCTACTGTATTTTATTTTGTGCAATTTTGTTGGTTGTAACTATTGTTGGATTCTTGTAACTTTTCTTGAAGATTAAAATATTTTTATCAGTGGTATTGTTAGTTGGAAATTAAACAAAAAAAAATAATAATAAATTCTTCTATATTATTAATATTTAAATTTTTTCGCTCTACAATTAAATTATATTATTGCAGTAATCGGAAGAGGTGGTGAACAAATTACCAGATTACAAGCAGAATCTGGCTGTAAGATCCAAATGGCTCCAGACTCGGGGGGTCTTCCTGAACGTATATGTTCACTATCTGGCAATCGAGACGCTATTAATCGAGCGAAGGAACTCATAACAAATATAGTTCAACAAAGGGGACGTACTGAAGGTTTAGGGGGCATCGATTTGAGCTCCTTGCCAATGTCACAAAACAGCTATTCAGGTACATTATTCATTTTTCTGTACCATTTTTTTTTGTTTTGCAATTTCTTTTAATCTAACAAAATAGTGTAATTTTGTAAGACTAACGTATTCATCTTTGCATTTGCATCTTAGTGCATGTATAATACCTTGAACTAAATGTAATACTCACCAGAAATTGTTTTTTTAAATTTGCCTAGTTTCTAATTTGATTCCAATCAAGTTGTCGACAATTCTGTTGCTGGCTGTGCCAGTTATATACATATAACATTTGTTGGATATTGTTTTCGTATAGATGTTCTTTTTTTACTTACACCTTACAAAAATTTCCTTTATTTATTGCTCTTCTGTGATTTTGAATTAAAATAATGTTTTTTTTTTATTTTTGTGTTTTAGTATGACTTTCCTTTTTTTTTGCAATTTTAAGTGACAAAATTTAATTTGAAAATTTCAAGCCATTATTAATTTTGCGTGTTACTGGGAAAAAGGTATAAATCATTAAACTAAAACTGGAATTGTGGTCAATCATTGAGGCGGATGCTTTTAAATTCATTATTATTCTAGAAAAATATTATGATGTGTAATTTTTGTAATGTACAACTATATAATTGTTTTTGTTACTATCAGGAATGAATAATTCAAATCAGAATATGGGCGGAGGAGGTGGTGGAGGAGGCGGCGGAGGTGGAGGAGGCGGCGGTGGGGGCGGAGGTGGAGGAGGAGGAAATCAAGGGGGGCCTAATGGACGTAATTTTGTTGAAATTATGGTTCCGGGACCAAAAGTGGGTCTTATAATAGGAAAAGGTGGAGAAACGATTAAACAATTGCAAGAAAAGAGTGGAGCAAAGATGGTTGTTATACAAGACAGCCCCAATCCGGAACTCGAAAAACCTTTGAGAATTAGCGGTGATCCTAGTAAAGTGGAATATGCAAAACAACTTGTTTATGAATTAATTGCGGAAAAGGAAATGCAAGCATATAATAGAAGAGGTAATGGTAATGGTGGTGGTGGAGGTGCAGCTCCTGGGGGTAATTATCCTGGTAATGGTCGAAATCCAGATGATAAGCAACAATACAATGAGTATGGAGGTGGTGGAAATAGCGAAGTTGAGGTAAAAAATTTATTGTATTTACTTGTATTTTGTATATTTTAAAATGTTATTTAGGTATTAGTACCGAGGCCTGCTGTAGGAGTCGTCATAGGGAAAGGAGGTGATATGATTAAAAAGATTCAAGCCGACACGGGTGCAAAAGTTCAGTTTCAACAAGCTAAAGAAGAAGGTCCTGGTGATCGTCGATGTTATCTTTCTGGCAGAACACAAAATGTTGAACAGGTAAGGTTAACAAGATTACGAAATAGTATTGTGTTATTTTTATGTAAATTGTAGGCTCGCCAACGGATAGAAGAATTAATTGACAGCGTGTGTAGGAGAGAAGATGGCGGTAATCGGGGGCATAGAGGTGGTAGAGAACGATTTGATAATAGAGGAAATCGAAATGGTAATCAAGAATTTTCAGGATGGGATGATAGAAGAAATCAGCAACAACAACCACCACCTCAACAGCAGCAACAACAATCTCAAGAAGTTACTTTTACAGTACCTAGTGCAAAGTGTGGTGTTATTATCGGCAGAGGTATGTCAATTATTGTTGTTAGCACACCTACAATCTATATTAATTGCTTGACTTTCTAGGAGGAGAAACAATCAAATCCATTATTCAACAATCTGGGGCTCACTGTGAATTAGATAGGGCGTGGCAGAAAAATACAACAGATAAATCTTTTATAATTCGAGGCGATCAAGAACAAATAGAAACTGCAAAACGTATTATTAGTGAAAAAGTACAAATGCCACTTAATTTCATTTCAACTGGCGTTAGCAGTAATCTACCGACTGCTTATCCTGGTATGGCACCGCAAGGATATACTCCTCAAAATTGGGGTGCGCCTGCTTTTCCTCAACAATGGGCTGTTCCCGGACAGCCTGCCGATAATACATCACAACCTGCAAATCCTGTTCAAGTTAATCCTTCGACCGGACAACCCGATTACTCGTTACAATGGGCAGAATATTATAGATCTCTGGGTATGCATCGTGAAGCAGAAGTTATAGAACAGCAGGTAATTATTTTTATTATACTTTATGTCTGGTGGGGTTGTGTACTAATGTAATTGTAGGCAAAAAATAAAGGAGTTAATGCTCCAGCTGCACAACCCACAGGCGCACCAACATCTGCTCCAGTTGCCGGTCCAGCTGTAAATAATTCAGTTCCTCCGGCTTCAAATGGTGCACAACCAGACTATAGTGCTCAATGGGCTGAGTATTACCGTAGTTTGGGAAAGCATAAAGAAGCCGAAGCGATTGAATCACAAATGAAAGCAAAGGTATGGTGTGTCTTAGGTGTTGAGTAATGCAGGGGTTGTTCATAATTGCTTTGTTTAAAGGTTGCTCAAGGAGGATCACAAGTTGTAACGACACCGTCTGCAGGACAAGTGACACCTACGCAACAACCAATTGGTGGAGTTTATCAACAACCTTATGGCGGTTATCCGGCTTCTTCAGGTACAGATTTTAATTGGATTAATTAAAAAAGATTAATTGAATAAAATTTATTATTTAAAATGCGTTTAAATATTAAGAGCATTTAAAGTATTTCTCCTACATTTGGCAAGTGAGAATTTAAAATAGTATAAATTTAGTCATGACTTATAAAAATTTCTGTTTAATTTATTGAGATTAAATTCATATTTTATTATGCTTGACCTTTGTATTGACAACAATACAGTCTGGTGATTAGCAAGATCAACTGGTAATGCTCGAGTTCAAATCCTTTCTTATGACTGGTTCCGTGCTTTGGAGGACACGTAAAAACGGGGCCCCATATATTTATTGCCATCATTAGCTATAAAAAACAGTCACAGGCACATCTAAGATCAGCCCAGCAAGCTATTGTAGACTTACTATTGTAATTTTGGTATGGATTTTTGTTTTGTCGAAATGCGTTTGAATTTTATAATGTAAATTATTTTACTACCGAAATTAAAGAAATTGAAAATTTATACTTAAATAAATGAAGGGTACATGGAATAACGATCCAAGTGCCAAGTTAGTAATTAGCAGTAAATTCAATTTTAATGTTTAAAACTGTGTAAGTACAAAACGTAATAATATAAAACAAAATTGTTTTCTTAAATAAGATTGTCAAATAATTGAGCAAGATTATATTAAATAAAAGTACTTAAAAAATGAACAGAGAAAAATTAAGAAAAACTTGAATTTTCTTTGCAAAAACTTGAATTTTCTTTGCGAAAAACGTTCTCAGTCCAGAAAAAACACTGAAATTTTATAAAAAAAAAGAAATACATTAATATTTGCTTTTTGGCAAGGAAACACCAATAACGTGGCTCATACATCGAATATTTTTTGCTTGTCGAATTATTTTTTGTCGAATTTGTTGGAATGTTATTTTCACTTCAATCGCTATCACCATCATCAACGTTAATTCTCGTAGCACTAGACATTATAATATTAAGAGTTTTGAAACAATACGTAACAGTAATAACAGTAGTAATAACAGAAAATTTCCTCACCTACTATTTATTGCTGTCTTTCTAATGCAGAGTTGCAGAATTCTGATGGATGGCTTTTAAATTTGGATAGGGAGCGATTAAATATAATGATGACATTTTTGCCATTGTTTGACAGGGTGTCGCAACCTTTTTAGAACACAGCCATTTCACTTCAAATTTTTCCATCAGAATTCTCCAAGAGCCCTAATGAGTGGTTAAAAGAAACAAATTCAAAAAAAATAATTTATGTATTAAACAGCATTGGAACGAAGCATTAACTATATTGATGGTTTATGGGAGAGGTATGCAAGTAGAAAGCAGTTTTGTCAAAGTAGATAACTCGAGCTTTTCTTCAATGATATTTATATTTTTTACTAATTTATAAAATACAAAAATGTAAATCTGTCATCACCTAAACAAAAGCCACACATTTTTTGTCCAAGAGTCACCGGTTGTCGACCCCTGTTTTAAGACTTCTGTAGTAGCATAATGTTTTGAGTTATGGTCAATGAGGGAGATCACTTGTTTAGTCTTTTTAATATCTTAATTTTTAATATTATAATTTCAACAATAAGCAAATAATAAATATTTTTGCAGGTTATTACCAGGGTCAAACACAGGGTGCAGCTCCACCAGCAATGCCACAGGGTCAGTATGGATTTTCTGGTTATGGTTATGGAGGAGGTAACAATTCCCAAGAAAATTAAATCTTGTACAAACCGTAAGTATGAGAATATTAAAAAGTTCCTTTGTTTTATTTTTGTTATATAATAATAATAATGCAATATTGTTGAAACGTGCTCATGATTTTTATGATATTTATTGATATATTGATTATTATGTCATTTTTGAAAACTATTTATATATTTAATATTTACATGTGCCATTGAATTTATATTTTGTTTATCAATGTATATGCATTATGATTTTTTTAATTTTTGGTATAATTTGTGTACTGTGAACACTGTCTGGTAATATATATTTGAGTGCACACTTCTATTTTAGGATCATCAGCATATGGGACGTGGAAGGATGTCTGTATTTATATTATTTATTCATAATGTTGCTAACATACTTTTTACAGAAACTTAATTAGGAATTCGTTTATGCCGATTCCAGTTTTCTGCAAGCTATATTTTATTTCTTATATGCTGTTTAATTTTTAAATGTATTTATCAAAATCGTTTTATTTTAATTATTGAAATATTTAATGTGGTAATGAAATATACATGCATATTAATTTTATTTATTTATTTGTTTATGATGATGTTGTGTTTATTACTATGATAATAATTACTATATTGCTTAAAATAGAACTGTTACAAATTTATATTTTTGCACTCGTACAATTTTAATGTATATACAATGCGTAGCCAGTTGACAGTGTTGGTGGTACATATTTTTTTCAGGCAATGTGGACCATCTAGATATCAGTTATAATTGTGATTTACAGATTTTAGCTGTTTCCTACCACGGATTTTTACCATGGTCAAAAATGTGGAAATATTTAATAGCTTTAAGAGTTTATTATGATAAATCATGTAATTTTAAATATTGTAAGGTATTAATTTAATATTTTGCCAACCGATTTTGAAAATCTAATAGGTTTAATAACATTTGATTAGCATAGGGCTTTATTTCGTTCAATTTTTGTTTTGTATAAATGCCAATTCTTTTTATTAATTTTTATTTTAGAAAGTGCATCTGTTTTATCGTCATGCTTTATATTGTTCTGTACAATTGGTTACATATATTTTCACCTTATGCCTTTTTTATAGATCGTGTGGGGAAATTCTCTTTGAATGTGTTATGATGTAATAATTTGTATGCTGTGGTTGTATGTTATTTAGGTTAGATTTCAAATCAAATCGCTGAAAGAGCTGCCTGCTCGAGCAACCACAGGAAAGCGTTTTGGTAAGAGTTTGATAAAAACATTAACTATTACTGAAAAATATGTTGTGATGTTATTGAACATAATATTTATTTGGACAAATACTTTTGCTGTTGTTTCGTCCATTAAGTTTTATTTTAAACACTCCTTTGAATCTTTCGAAACAATAACAAACACGTATTATTGCAACGTCTGTTTATTAAAATGACTTACAGCTGAGGTCACTTTAATCAGGTCAGTTAAAAATCTCTTACTAATCAATTTTATTGCTTAAGGGACAAATTTTTATTAATATTGAAATTTATTTATTTATCTATATTTATTTTCAAAATTAACACATTGAAATCTATCTTCAAATAATCTAATTAATAGCTAGGTCAACTAAATGCTGAAAGAATATCATTTTATATCTTATTTTTTATTGCAATTTCTTTATTACCATAATGTGAATTTATTATTCAATATTATTTTAAAACAGGTGGTGAAATTTTGTGGCTAGATCAAATTGTAAATATTAAAATACAAATAATATTTAAATTAATTATATGCTTTTTTATTTTAATTATTACAATGTATTTTTTTAAGTTTCAAATAATTAATATTTACTGTTTTTAGTACAGTAATAAAATTGAAAACTATGTTTTGTTGGATGTTTCGTATTAGTAAATCAGTAAATTATAAAAGAAATATTTTGTTTTTTATTTCGAGTTTATTTATTTTATTTCTCCCAACGGTCTGAGAGAATGCTTTATAATGACAGGGAAAGTGGAATTGTTGATCCAAAAATTATTTAAAATCATTTTTTAATTTATTATTTTGTAAAAAAAAATCATCGCACATATCACTGTAAGTTTTTTCTTTCTAGTTTCTTTCTGGTTTTATAAACTAAAAATAACTAGGCAAACTGTAAATTTTCAGACATTTAGAGACAATCTGCTGCAAGTCCCTTAAGTATATTAAACAGAAGGTGATCATAATTATGCATTTATCAAACTTATATTAGAAATAGGTAATTTAGTGTGATAAGATAATTTGACAAAGGAAGGCGAAATAAAAATTTTATATCAAGGTAGGAAAAGAGTATTGTAATCAGTGAGTTCAGATTTGCTGTTAAGTTTAGTTTTATGCAAAATAGTGAATTGTACCCAGAGTTGGGCAAACAGTAGCTTAAGCTACTTTTTTGAATTTACAAATAGCTTTAAATCACAAACTATTGGTAGTTAATTATTGGCCATGAATTAAATTTTATTTTAGCTATTTTTAGACTCGAAAAAGGAGTTCTTAATGTAGGTTAAAAGTAGCTTGGCTACTTTTTTCCTAAATCTGATTTGTACCCAATATTAATATTACCAATTTTCCCAAATAAATTTATTTGCAAATTATTTTTATTTTATTGACTTTTAATATTTTTCTACTGCAAAACTTTCTACAACTAGGTTACTGTTTCAACAACCAAAACATGACCGACCAATCGTGTGTTTGTTGGATGTCTTCTTCTACTTTAACTTTAATTTAGGACAAGTCCTGTTTTATTCTAACAGCAGCATCGACGATATCCGAAGCCACTGCTAGTACTGTGAGCATTACTTGTTTTACATCTGAAGTAGATTGCTAGGCTTGTCTCAAATGTGCCTGTTACCCTATTTCCAATTCATTAACAACATTTCATCACGGAGACGGCATTGCAAAGTGAGGTCTACCGGATTTGAACAGGGGCGCCTTACATTAGCAGTTCATTGTGCAAACACCCAGGCCAATGACCGTTGTTGGATGTGATTGAATTAAATATAAACTGGAGAATGTCGAGTTATAAACATTTAGAAAAGGAAAAATATGAATTCCGCTCATGGAAATTCGGACATTTAATAAAAATTGATTAATAACAATAAAATTTTAAGATTAAATTAATGGCGAAAATTGAACCAGTACAGTGAAACGTCGACTTCAAGAAGCTAATCTTTATGAGTGCATTGCCATTCGAAAACCCTATTAGGTTGGGGTAACTGAGAAAACAACTAACCAACTAGACAGGCGTTTGTTCGAAGATTAAAGATTGAAAATGATTCTCGATTGTGTTGTGTCCATTGTGAAAGAAGGGAAAAGTTGCTTTTCCTTTTTGGAAACAGGATTTATGTCGAATTGAAAGAATGAGAAAAGAAAATTATTTAAAAATATTGGAAGAATATACTTTATCATCGGGGTTGCGTTTAATCGATCTTAATTTTACATTTATACATAACAATGACCTCAAACATACAGCGGCAGTGGGTAAGAGTTATTTAAATGCTTAATGGTGTCCACACACGTAACGATTATCTGCAGATGCGGTTTGCAAATTTGATATCTGCAGACCATTATGATCACACACTAGAGCGATTATTGTCAAATTGAAATTTACAGACTAAGTCGACATAACAGAAAATGTGTGTGTGGACAAATGATTTGCAGTTTGTGTCTGACGATCAGAGACGGTTTACTAAAAAGAGAAAGTGTTGAAAAATTGTTCGCTGTAAATTCGTTAACTGCCGACTGGATCTGACGTGTATATGGTGAAATTGCGGATTATCTACAGATATTTATTTGTCAGTTTTTTGCTGACGATAAAGTTTGCAGATTCGATCTGAATAATGTGTGGCCAAAACAGATAAGTTCTTCAGTTCAAGTTGGTAGTCGGAGATCTGCAGATAATCTGACTAGCGTGTGCATACAATAAAAGCAAGAAAATATTTAAAAAATAATTAAGTTGTGGGACGAGCTTAAATGAGGTTAAACTAGTATTTTCTAAATCTCTTCATTTAGATCAGGTCAAACTAGTTTTACCTGAAATCGGGGTGCCTGTAATGTATCCACATGTATATTACGAGACTAAGTACTTATTAATTCTTCTTATGTTTCAGATACACTTGAGCCTTTATGTTATTGTATAATCTAATATTATTTTAGTAGAAACCCAATTAGAAAACTTGAAAGAAGTTTTAATAATTTTATTCAAACAGTGCATTAATATTATGGTTTTAAATTATTAATTATCCAAACCATATAATCAGAAACTTTCGTGTAAACTCCTGGAAGTCCTTGCTGACCGCAAGTTGCAGGTCCAAATGATACTAGACCTATAGCATACCAGCTAAAATCATCATCAGCGATATTGAGTGACATTAATGGACCTCCACTATCTCCTCTACAGGAATCTCTACCTCCAACTCCTTCTGCACATATTTGACTTCTGCCCAATGCCACTCCTTGAGATGTATACAGTGAGGCACATTTGGTAGTTGTTGTTACCGTTAACTGAAATATTAAAAAGAGTTTTAAAATTACTTGCTAGATAGCGAAACTAGAAATTAATTTGATCGCTCATTGTAGTTTGATAAGCCAAGCGCCATATTGTGGTTAAATCAAATCCGTTTTTTAAAATTATAAATCAATAGTTATTTTTTATGCAAGAGTATACAAGCGAGCTGAAATTGTTAATTAACGAGCGATGAAGTTATTTTTTGTGAGTGAATAATTAAATTTTATCGTCGCATATAAAATTTAATTCTTTTCTATAGTAGATGTTAAAGAAAAAAGATATAGTATAAAAAATCTTAATTTCAAATTAAATTATTATTTGACATTGTGGCTAAAGTGTTACTTGTTCTATTATTTTCAGTGGAAGAAACCGCAGCTTAACATCTACTATAGAAAAAAATAAATTATGGTAATAAAGGTTTTTGGAATATCCATGATATTTACTACTGTTTTAAGTTTGATATCGCTTGATACATGTTCTTTGGTTCCACCCCATCCTGCTACTGTCGTATTCTCACCAGCGTAATTTTGTTCCAACAGACTCTGGGTTGTCGGTAAACATATAGGCTTAACATAATCTAAAGTATAAACATATTTTTAGTAACAAATAATATTCAATATTTAAAAAAATTGTTACATGTGAATGAAACTTCTGAATCAAGACGTAACAGAGCAATATCGTCATAACGGTTCGTATCTCTGGCGCTGTAACTATGATGAACTATTTGTTCTGATATTTCGAGATCAATAGCTGGAGGTGCACAATGTTGTTGTTCATTAAAAGCTACACAATCTGGATTTGTACTTGTATTATGTTCGCCTAAACGTACACCCACTCTATTAAGTATGAAGAAGAATTGATATTAATATAATTATATATTAGATAATTAAGACATCTGCAATAATTTTTTTTTTACATTTTTAGGAACTCATAATGTTTGTGGGTATGAGTTGCCCATTTAGAAAAATTACTCGAAACTAATACTTTTCTATCGCAATTTTAAAATGGTCTGGCTTAGATAAACACGAGGGGTTAACCGCTGGTGAAGTTTTTGTACACATCTCATGAAGTAAATTATTTAGAAAATTAGTTGGGAGGGGTGGGGCTGGAGACCGGCTAGCGCCCCCCTCCCAATTTTGCAAATAATCTTAATAATCGTTTGTGCATGATTGTACATAATTTATTTTTGCTTTACCCGTTTTTGTTGCCTCCCCCCCCCAAGAATATGTCATAATTTTTTAGAAAACTAAAATGGTAGCGGCGAGTTTCTATTAAATTTTTAACATTTAATATGTTTGCCTGCATTGTAATATTTGAGTAGTGAAGGGTGTTTCACACCTCCCAGACCCTCCGGATCGAGTTTATTTTTATTATGTTGCAGAGGCACTGGAGGGTGTTCCACCCCCAGACCCCCTGTTTAACTAATTTATTTTTATTAAAATGAATTAAATACTTAAGCATATCCCAGATTTTTTTAAATTAGCTATAGCCAAGTAAATGTGTTTAATTCATAATCTGACAATTAATCATAAACTGCATAATTATAAATTCCGTACCCCTTGGGGCGTAGATTTCTGCAACGGAAGATCTTTAGTTTACTTATGATAAAAATAAACTACTCAATCCGGGGGGTCTGAGGGGTGTAGAACACCTTCAGTGCCTCTGCAACGGGAAATCTTCAGTTTACTTCTGATGAAAAATAAACCACTTGATCCGGGGGGGGGGGCACCCTCCAGTGTACAAATTTTAGAATGAAAACATTGCAGAACATGCAGACCCCCCGACTCCCCGGATCGAGTAGTTTATTTTTTATCAGAAGTAAACTGAAAATCTCCCGGTTTAGAGGTACTGGATGGTGTTCCCCCAGATTCCCCGATTGAGTAGTTTATTTTTTATCAGAATTAAACTAAAGATTTTCCATTCCAGAGGTACTAGAAGGTGTTCCACACCTCCCAGACCCCATGGTTTAAATAATTTATTTTTTATCAGAATTAAACTGAAGATTTCCCGTTCCAAAGGCACTGGAGGGTGTTCCACACCCCCCAGACCCCCGGTTTAACTAATTTATTTTTATTAAAAGTGAATTAAATACTTAAGCATGTCCCAAGTTTTTTAAAATTAGGTATGGCCAAGTAAATGTGTTTAATTCGTAATCTGACAATTAATTATAAACTGTGTAATTATAAATTCCGTACCCCCGGGGGAGCAAATCTCTGCATATGGAGATCTTCAGTTTACCTCTGATAAAAAATAAACTACTCAATCCGGGGTCTGGGGTGTGGAACACCCTCCAGTGCACAAATTTTGGAATCTTGGTAAGTCTCTGAAATACCAATGAAGTACGTGAAATACAATGAATTATCGATGAAGTAGGTGAAGTACCGTGAATTATTGATGAAGTGCTGGTGAAGTACGTGAAGTCTCGTGAATTACTGCTGAATTATACGAAGTACGAAGCAGTGTGGAAAATTATGATGAAGTACGTGAAGTGTGAAGTTAATTGTACACGATTTCCTCTAGCGGTTGCCCCCTCGGATAAATATAATAATAACTTACAGAGTCCAATTAATAGGCAACGCTTGTTGATCAACGCAATGAGCTGCTGTTAAAATGTACCTACTGCTAATTAAAGATCCGCCGCAATGGAAACTTCTACCATTTGCTACAAATTTAAAAATAATAAACGGTTTAGGATAAGTTTTTCAATCTTTGATTATCTCTGATTAAAAGTTTTATTTATTGGAAGAATTGCACGTCCATGGTAACTGCTCGACGGGCAACTTGGCGTGAGACAGTTCCCGACAAAACGGCACCTCCGTTCGTTCCTTGAACCTTGTACCGGAAAAAACTGCCCTCAAACTGCGTCCTCGGGTCAGATTTTCGCCGGTGCAAGCCCCCCTTCGGAACTCCAACGGAGATACTATTTCTTCTCGAAGTAAACTTTTGGTTAGGTAACATTTTATTATTTTTCACTTACGTGTTTGATATTCTAATAATGCCATCCATGGATATTCTCCTAATTCTGTAGCATCGCCTTCACTAATTTTATAAATTTGGCGTGGACCACACATATCTAAACTGGGAAGCAAGTACGCAGTGGGTAATTCTATAATACGAGAAATAAAATATATAAATAACTGTAAAGGAAATGCATTTTTACCTTTTAACTCTTTTTCATTTATTGGAACCCATGGTATGGGTTCTTCAGACCGTGTTAATAACGAGCAGCACACTTTAGGGTCGACTTTTTCATATCCACAATTTGCTTTTCGAAGGTATTGAACATTTTCTTTAGAATTCGGGTCGGCTCTTAATAAATTTAACAGTGAGGGGCATTCACGGATGTTTATGCATTGACCGTTGGTATTGTTGGGCGTTGTGCAGGCTTCAAATGGTGCATCGGCGCTTTCTGAAAAATTATAACACCGAGTATTGAAACCGCCATAGTATTAATATTAAAAATAAATATTTACCTGTGTTTGTTATAATGTGTACAAAAAATAGTAATTTTAATATATTTAATTGAAAATATATTGAAAACATGGTTAAAATTAAAATAATTATATTAATTATTCAGTAAACTTTTGAAACATTTATGCTATTTTTATTAAATTAATTGTTAATTGTTATCAAATATAAAGTTTTTGACCCACGATACAAAAGATACAATAAGATAATATAATAAAATATCAGTGGTGGTGTGCTTTACAGAGTACAGAGGTACGTGCTCTTTCATTCTAAAATCAAAAATCTGAAATTATCTGAAATAAAGTTTTCAAAAAAATCCAAATTTTGATAATAAAGTAATTGAAATATTTTCTAATAGTAGCGATGGAAGGAGGGGGAATGGATTTTGATTATAAGATAATACGGTAAATTTATAATTCCTTTGGGTTTTAATTTCATACTACTGAATATTCATGGGTCGGTCACGAGGCACCACTGTATAATACTGATTAGGTTGTACTTTAGCAATTCGTTAATTAAAACATTATCATGCAATTAATGAATCCTAAAAATTAAAATAATTAATTGCAATTTCAATAAATTATATAACGTATAAATTATTGTAATACTTACTCGTACCAGGAACATAATATAATATAAATTTATTTGTAAAACTTGGAAATTACAATGACACAGTGTTTAATTTTTGCTAATTTAATATTGCTCTGTGAATAATTTATTTTGATATAATTTTGGGAGACTTTAAGGGGAGCACTGAACTTTATGGTGACTCCATGAGTCGTGACGTGGAGATTTTGGGAAAATATGGAACTCAGAGATTTATAATTACACAAATACATGTAAACTATAAGTTCTTATTATTTGTGATGCAAACGTTAATTTTCATAGTTATCATTCTTCTCAGCTTTACTATGTTTTATATAATTGCTTTTATTGCTGTATTTCAGTCTTACTTTTATTTCAAGGACATAAACACTGATCCTTAGTTAGGCTTATGGGGTCTTCTTGAGGTTAATGAAAACGAAGTTCAGTTAACTTAACGAAAAAACTTAAAAATTCCAATCAGATAATTTAATATGGATTTTTTCGCGTATTGCTAAAATCCAAATTAACTTCTGTCTCTTCGCCCTCTTCCCACTTTACTGATCTAAGCAGGCACAATCGATTCGCTGTTAGTTTTGATTTTATTTGTTAAGAAATTAAAACTTAACTTAAACAGAAAAAGAGTCTGAAATTATTTTTGGCCCTAACGGGTAGATATTTATTTTAATAATTTAATTAATACATTTTAAAAAGTAATCACGTATTTTAAGGTCGAATGTTATCCACTATCCATTGAGAAAAATTGCTAACCCTTGTATAAACTCCTGGCCAACCCCTTGATCCACAAGCTTGCGGTCCAAACGATACGACTCCCATTGCGTACCAATTATTGGTATCTAATATATCTTTGGCCATTAAAGGACCTCCACTATCACCTGTACAAGAATCCTTTCCCATTTCTCCTCCTGCGCAAAATTGATTATTTTGTAGACGTACTCCGCTTCCACGATAATAAGTTGCTTTACAATCAGCATTCGGTACGACCGAAATCTAGCAAAGAAGTTTAAATTGAAATTTTGTGTGTGCTATTTACAAAAATAATATTACCTTTAATTTAAGTTTAATATCACTTTGAGATTGGTTTTCAGTTCTGCCCCATCCAGCTACTACCATTTTTTGTCCGGTGAAATCTTGATTACGTAATGATGTAGTTAATGGAATGCAAATTGGAGTTATATATTCTGAAATAAAGTAAACAGGGTAAGATTTCATTAATTTTGGTTTATTCACTTGATTTGTT
Organism: Lycocerus yunnanus; assembly: GCA_036346125.1. Taxonomy (NCBI): domain Eukaryota; kingdom Metazoa; phylum Arthropoda; class Insecta; order Coleoptera; family Cantharidae; genus Lycocerus; species Lycocerus yunnanus. Next base: position 9,816,917 of record JARFIX010000008.1, read on the forward strand.
GGAAATTTCCGTGATAGCAAAAAAACAACTAAACTCGGAAAGAGCCAAATAAAACTTAACTCCCAAAAAGTCAATAATGAGAGTCTTATTCGATGCTAGGCTAGATTTAAGAGGAGGACTTGGATTATTATAACGAGAAACTATCTACCTGTAAAAGGCACTTCGATTTTAAGTCTGATAAGTGCAATATCATTCGCTTGAAGTTTAGTATGTGGATGATAATCATTGTGAACGGTTACTTCTTCAATTCCTACATCAAGTGGTGGATCGGAACATTTTTTCAAGCCAGGAGAAACTCGACAATCTGTTGCGTTTCTTAAATCATATTCGCCTAATCGTATGCTAACTCTGAAAATAATATTTTAGTGGAAAATTTTAATACATCTTATTAAAACTTACAGTTCCCAATTTTCAGGAATTCTTTTGATGCAATGTGCAGCGGTTAAAACATATCTTTTATTGATCAAAGATCCTCCACAAAGAAACGATCGATCAAAATCTATAAAAAGGTTTAGAAGATAATTAAAAATAAGTTGATTTTTTGTTAAACTGTAACTGAAACTTTTTTTTGTAACTGAAGATTGGTTTTAACAAGGGAGATTTTGAGAGAGTTTCGACATAAAATTGTTAATTTTTAATTTAATATGTTTATATATTTTTACCAGTAGTACTCGCATACTCCAAGAGAGCCATCCATGGATATTCGTTTATTTCTGCTATTTCGCCACCTATAAGTCTGTCACTAAATAATTGTATTCCACAAGTTTCCGTATTGGGTAGTAAGTCAGATGTTATATCTCCTACAAATATTTTAATGAATAAGAAAAAAATTGATTTATGATTATGCGATTGGATTATAACTGCTTACCTACAGTTGATATTGTTATAGGACAACAAAGAAGAGGCTCTCCATTTTCGGTACCGCATTGTGAGTTTCTCAAAAAACTAGCAGTTTCAGGTTGTATTGGAAGTTGTTGAATTAAACTTAACAAGCTCGAACATTGTCTTATTCCTATGCATTCACCACGTTTTTGATGTGGCGTTTGACATATATTCCCAATACTTACTGTAAAAATGTAAAAGAATAATACAAATTTTACGGTACTGTTCTGTATTGCTTATATGGTTAATGATGGTAATTCTGTTGTGGAAAGCTAGGGTTCTATGTTTGGCAAAATCTTAAGTTGTTTCGATGAAGGAGTAATCCTTCAGGAGAAGCGGTTATTCAAGCATTGAAAATATATTATATAAAAATTGGGAATATGAAATGAAATTTAAATGACGTAAAGTTCTGAGGATTTGTACATAAGGTCAAAACTGGTTGGCAATAAATTATTGGAAATTAATAATAGTTATATAGTTAAAAATTTGAAAACCTCCCAAACCCGTTTAAAAGATCAGAACAATATTTTATACTTTCAAATATTTTAGGTAGGTAGATACTAATTTATATTAATTTCTAAAATAATTCTATTCGGTACTTACAAGTAAAAACGACATCCAATATCGCAACACACAGTACAAACACAAATAAGATGTTAGTCCTTGCCATCTTAGTAACAATTAGGCAACTGGGGATTAATTAAACTTAATATAATGCTCCTTGATAGTAGAAGAAAATACGTCAACAAGCTTTATTCATAAACCGGATTATTAGAAATTCCAAGTTTTTTCATGGAGCATTTCTAAAGATATAATATTATTGTACCGCTTTACTTTTACCACTTTTTTTTTCTATTACTTCCAAATACTTGATAAATTTTATCACAATACTAACTACTTGTTGTTTTTAATTAAGCCTTGATCGTTCATGCGTGTATAATATGTATGTAATATCTTTTAATTTGCAGTTTCTTAAGAATTAAGTGAAAAAACCATGCATTGATTATGACGAGTTTTTGGTTAATTTAATAGGAATATTTAATTAAAGATTAAAGATATAATCCGAAATTTAGTACGCAGGTACTATTCTTGTTATTGTTTTTTTTAAATATCTGAGTGATAAACTTAATATATAAAATATATTGCAGATAAAATTTGTATACATTTTACATATTATATAGTTTTATGATTAAATTATATTAAAATTATTAATTGATTTAAATTTTTAATATTTTCCTAAAAAAATGCTGATACATTTATTTTTAAATTTATTTTAATTTCAAGTCTATTTTTAATTCGATTTTAATGAAGATTACATTATTTGATCGGTTTTTAGTCATACAAACTACCTTGGACCCCCTATGAGATCTATATTTAAATACAATACAGACTCCATCCAATCTGTTTTACATTAATTTTAAAATTAAAAATTTTTAGTTCATTTGATTCTCAACTTTTCTATTCTCCTTTTTAACTCTTTCACTTTCTCCTCCAAATTTTATTTCAAAATTTTTCTGTTTTAAAGTTTCTTAACTTATTTTTCCAAATTTAAAAATTTAAAATTTTCAGAGAAGGTAAAACCCCTTTAAATGAAATTTAAAATCCATGTAAATGTTCTTGGGGGGTTATAATTTAAGAAAAATATGATTGTCATTATCCGCAGTTTTAGATGCTACATTTAGATTCAATGGGTTGAGTTCGTTAACAGGCACTGGAGGTTTTAGAGATTTTGTAATTTTTTAGAATTAATTAGATAACTGAAAATATCGATTAATTATTGAGAAAATCGATTTTAAATTTGACGAATTTTTCTATACCAACATATGGAATCAGACTAATGAGAGAAGATTTGCCGCATTCTGTGGTCGGGACTTGCACTTAATAGAAGTAGTGACAATTTCCAGTCGACGAACTACCAGTTCACCCTCGGATCAGGCATCGTTGAATAAAATATGTTAAAAATATAGTTTTTGATTTCAATTTTAATGGATTTTAATCCATTTTTATTTATTTAGGGATAGTTTAGCTGACTAGTTCTTGAAAAGACAAAACCACTTATGCGCAACGGAGTCCTAGACTAAAATGTAAGTCAAAAAATTTTCAAATTTCATTCAACTTGTAATTTTTAAAATATTTTATTCAACATATAATATTAATCAATATAAAGTGCCAAATTATGTTTAAAATAATTTTTAACCGGCTTCAAAAAAAAGGAGATTATCAATTCGTCAGAATCTTTTTCTTAATGTAATACGTTAAGCAATAATTTTTTTTACACTTCTTATTGTCAAAATTATACGAATACATCAAAAATACACCGTTTTTTTGGTAGAATATTGTAACGAAACTCGTTTCGCACCACTTTAAGTTATAATTTTAACTGACAAATTTCCGGATTACGGCCCTGCCGCAATGTAAACTTTAATTTTTAAGTTTTCAAAAAGGCACTAACCGAACAATAGGACCATATGCTTGTTGCTACTTTTTGTCGGCATTTATGTAAATATCTTTTCCTTAAGCCTCCCTTTCCTCCCTAAACTTTAAATGCACTTTGCGGTATCTTCTATTTGTTACTTAGTCGCTTGTACTCATTTTGCAACGCTAACTTGAAAAAACCCAATCAATCCGGCAGAAACTTGGCACCGCATTCTGTCTGCCAAAACGCATACAGTCCTGGCCATATTATTAGACTCAAGCACAAAATTTGATTTTTGTAATTTCCGGTAAAATTATTCAATTTATGATAAGGACAATGCTTGTATATTAAAGTTATTGTATTATAATATATTTATAGAAAAAAATTAACAAAATTTATAAAAATATTGAAAATTTTAATATTTTGTCAAACCCCTTTGCTTGAATGATTTCAAACGACGTACAGAACGTTTAGAATTTGAATTAAGTTTGAATAAAAGCTAGTTTTTTAAGTTTTTGCAACTTTTTTTGAAAGGTAAGTGTTTAATTATATTAACTATAATCTTAATAAATATTATTTAGCAATTTTTTAAAATTTAAAAAATTACAAAAAATTTAAATTAAAATTTTTAGATGGGAAAAGTTGCTGACTTGACTAAAGAAAAAAGGTTTTCATAATTGCACTTTTAGAGAATACTAAGCTTACACAAAGAATAATACAAATTTTACGGTACTGTTCTGTATTGCTTATATGGTTAATGATGGTAATTCTGTTGTGGAAAGCTAGGGTTCTATGTTTGGCAAAATCTTAAGTTGTTTCGATGAAGGAGTAATCCTTCAGGGGAAGCGGTTATTCAACCATTGAAAATATATTATATAAAAATTGGGAATATGAAATGAAATTTAAATGACGTAAAGTTCTGAGGATTTGTACATAAGGTCAAAACTGGTTGGCAATAAATTATTGGAAATTAATAATAGTTATATAGTTAAAAATTTGAAAACCTCAACAAGTTTAAAAGATCAGAACAATATTTTATACTTTCAAATATTTTAGGTAGGTAGATACTAATTTATATTAATTTCTAAAATAATTCTATTCGGTACTTACAAGTAAAAACGACATCCAATATCGCAACACACAGTACAAACACAAATAAGATGTTAGTCCTTGCCATCTTAGTAACAATTAGGCAACTGGGGATTAATTAAACTTAATATAATGCTCCTTGATAGTAGAAGAAAATACGTCAACAAGCTTTATTCATAAACCGGATTATTAGAAATTCCAAGTTTTTTCATGGAGCATTTCTAAAGATATAATATTATTGTACCGCTTTACTTTTACCACTTTTTTTTTCTATTATTTCCAAATACTTGATAAATTTTATCACAATACTAACTACTTGTTGTTTTTAATTAAGCCTTGATCGTTCATGCGTGTATAATATGTATGTAATATCTTTTAATTTGCAGTTTCTTAAGAATTAAGTGAAAAAACCATGCATTGATTATGACGATTTTTGGTTAATTTAATAGGAATATTTAATTAAAGATTAAAGATATAATCCGAAATTTAGTACGTAGGTACTATTCTTGTTATTGTTTTAAAAATATCCGAGTGATAAACTTAATATAAAAAATATATTGCAGATAAAATTTGTATACATTTTTACATATTATATAGTTTTATGATTAAATTATATTAAAATTATTAATTGATTTCATTTTCAATATTTTCCTTAAAAAATGCTGACACATTTATTTTTAAATTTATTTTAATTTCAAGTCTATTTTTAATTCGATTTTAATGAAAATTACATCATTTGATCGGTTTATCGCCATACAAACTACCTTTGGACCCCCCTATGAGATCTATATTTAAATACAATACAGCCCTTATTCAGCCTGTTTTACATTAATTTTAAAATTAAAAATTTTTAGTTCATTTGATTCTCAACTTTTCTATTCTCTTTTTTAACTCTTTCACTTTCTCAAACTTGAAAGGGTTTACTCTATTTTAGATCCACTATATTGAAAATTTTCAGAGAAGGTATCATTTAAATGAAATTTAAAATCCATGTAAATGTTCTTGGGGGGGGGGTTATAATTTAAGAAAAATATGATTGTCATTATCCGCAGTTTTAGATCGGCTACATTTAGATTCACTGGGTTGAGTTCGTTAACAGGCACTGGAGGTTTTTAGAGATTTTTGTAGTATTTTTTAGAATTAATTAGATAACTGAAAATATCGATTAATTATTGAGAAAATCGATTTTAAATTTGACGAATTTTTCTATACCAACATATGGAATCAGACTAATGAGAGAAGATTTGCCGCATTCTGTGGTCGGGACTTGCACTTAATAGAAGTAGTGACAATTTCCAGTCGACGAACTACCAGTTCACCCTCGGATCAGGCATCGTTGAATAAAATATGTTAAAAATATAGTTTTTGATTTCAATTTTAATGGATTTTAATCCATTTTTATTTATTTAGGGATAGTTTAGCTGACTAGTTCTTGAAAAGACAAAACCACTTATGCGCAACGGAGTCCTAGACTAAAATGTAAGTTTAGAAAATTTTCAAATTTCATTCAACTTGTAATTTTAAAATATTTTATTCAACATATAATATTAATCAATATAAAATGTCAGATTATGTTTAAAATAATTTTTAACCGGCTTCAAAAAAAAGGAGATTATCAATTCGTCAGAATCTTTTTCTTAATGTTATGTTAAGCGTTAATTTTTTTTACACTTCTTATTGTCAAAATTATACGAATACATCAAAAATACACCGTTTTTTTGGTAGAATATTGTAACGAAACTCGTTTCGCACCACTTTAAGTTATAATTTTAACTGACAAATTTCCGGATTACGGCCCTGCCGCAATGTAAACTTTAATTTTTAAGTTTTCAAAAAGGCACTAACCGAACAATAGGACCATATGCTTGTTGCTACTTTTTGTCGGCATTTATGTAAATATCTTTTCCTTAAGCCTCCCTTTCCTCCCTAAACTTTAAATGCACTTTGCGGTATCTTCTATTTGTTACTTAGTCGCTTTTACTCATTTTGCGACGCTAACTTGAAAAAACCCAATCAATCCGGCAGAAACTTGGCACCGCATTCTGTCTGCCAAAACGCATACAGTCCTGGCCATATTATTAGACTCAAGCACAAAATTTGATTTTTGTAATTTCCGGTAAAATTATTCAATTTATGATAAGGACAATGCTTGTATATTAAAGTTATTGTATTATAATATATTTATAGAAAAAAATTAACAAAATTTATAAAAATATTGAAAATTTTAATATTTTGTCAAACCCCTTTGCTTGAATGATTTCAAACGACGTACAGAACGTTTAGAATTTGAATTAAGTTTGAATAAAAGCTAGTTTTTTTAAGTTTTTGCAACTTTTTTTGAAAGGTAAGTGTTTAATTATATTAACTATAATCTTAATAAATATTATTTAGCAATTTTTTTAAAAATTTAAAAATTACAAAAAATTTAAATTAAAATTTTTAGATGGGAAAAGTTGCTGACTTGACTAAAGAAAAAAAGGTTTTCATAATTGCACTTTTAGAGAATACTAAGCTTACACAAAGACAAATAGCAAATAAATGTGTTGTTTCACAGAGTTCTGTACGTCGTTTGAACCAAGCTGTGAAGTCAAAGAAGTCTTCCAATACTGTCAGACAGGGTCGGTGTGGTAGAAAAGTGATCATAACAGCTAGGCGAAAGCGAATTTTGCGTAATATAGCACTGGACAATAGAAGGGCAACCCACACTGAGCTACAGAGAAAATTTAAAGAAGCAGGCTGCAATATTTCTGTCCGTACTCTAAGGAGAAGATTGAATGAGCTGGGCTTCAAATGCTGCAGGCCAGTAAAAAAGCCAAGACTCACTCCAGCCATGATACAGAAGCGGCTACAATGGGCTTATGCACACAAACATCTGACTGTTGATGATTGGCGTATAGTAAGTAGTAAACAAGCATTAAATTTTTTATATTAATTAATTTTATTGTCCTATTACAGACTTGCTTTAGTGATGAGTCAACATTTCAGATTTTAAACGAAAAGACACAGTTTGTTAGGCGCCGAAAACATGAAAAATACCACAATGATTGTGTTGTAAGGACTGTCAAACATCCTGTGTCCGTTATGGTATGGTCTGTGATCAGTGGAATGGGTATGGGACGTCTGTATGTTGTCGAAAATACCATGCGACATGATCAGTACAGGAAGGTGCTGGAGACAAGACTTCTTCCCCAATTGCAAAGGGTTGGTTTGGGATGGCCCAAAATGTTTATGCAAGATGGGGCACCTTGCCATACCGCAAAATCCGTTAAAGCATATTTAGCTGATCAAAATATCCCAGTATTACCATGGCCAGGGAACTCGCCCGATATGAATCACATTGAGAACGTTTGGGAGCTTCTGAAGAGGTTATTAGCAAAAGAAATTATAACAACTAAGGTGCAATTGATAGCAAGGATCATCCATCATTGGAATCACGACGAAAATTTAAAACAAATGGCAATAAACTGCATCGACAGCATGCCCCGTAGAGTAGCAGCAATCATTCAAGCAAAAGGGGGTTTGACAAAATATTAAAATTTTCAATATTTTTATAAATTTTTGTTAATTTTTTTTTCTATAAATATATTATAATACAATAACTTTAATATACAAGCATTGTCCTTATCATAAATTGAATAATTTTACCGGAAATTACAAAAAAATCAAATTTTGTGTTCGAGTCTAATAATATGGCCAGGGACTGTATATGCAGCGTTATTACCGAAATCTAGGAGTCTTATCTTTACCTTCGTGACAGTCTTCTCTTAACTTAAATAAACATATTAAACAAAAGCAAGTAAAAGTGAACCCGGTTGAAGGCCTGAAGTCCACAAGTTCAAACAAATAATCGCCGCTTTTTATTGAAGATGAAAAGCGACCCAAATCCTATAATATTCTTTATCATAATCTACCTTAATTTCTTTCGGAAATTTTGAATTACAAAATGCATGTTGTCGAACTCTCTCCGGATCTAATATTGAAAAATAATGGAGTACGCAGGGAACTAATGTATTTTAGTCAGCATGGTACAACAATTACTACTTAAAAAAGTGAATTTCCAAGTTTGTCAATTGATTGACATAAAGTCAAGGTGACCCGTCAAAATAACCCCGACACAATAGCCTGGCAATAATTCCAATTTCAATTCCTTGTTAGAAACTACTATTTGTTGGGTCAACATCCACACTTTTCCAAGTAGGACCGGTCTAAGGATATTTTTATTAGCAACTACGGCAAATCTCGGATTTATCCTAAAAGTGTATTGTTTCCAAAATTTGTGGACGGACCGCAAATTTTATTTTTAACTTTCAATTAGACCCTCATCTTTCATTATTCGTTTTAAAATTCTAGATTTGAGTATCTTAACTGTCACCAAAATGTATTTCAGTTTGAATTGGAAAATTGGAATTATTGCCAGGTTATTTTGTCATCAAACTATTTTGTCGGAGCTGTTTGTCATTGGGCTATTATGTCAACGGGTTATTTTGTCGGGCGTGTTTTTGGGGTACCAAAGTCAATCTTTCTTGATGTTTGAAAGAAATCGTAGAAAATTTCGAAAATTCAAGACATTATTATCCTTATAAATTTTAAAAGTAAAAATTTTTCATGATTTTATTAAATTAATATTATGACTATAACATAAACTAGAAATTAATAATAATACCTATTAATGTAAGAAAATAAAATTTGTAATTTCCTGTTAAACATCATTAGAATACACTTTGCAATCTCTTGATCGTGGCCTTGGTGATTGGTGGTTATTACGGTAATGTGTTATGTTAATTTTTCTTATTTATAAATGTGCAAAACATATAATTTAATTTTTTGTACAAGAAAAATATTTTTAAGAAATACATAAGTAGTACCTATGTATATAATGGCTGGTTTGAATAAAAATGACCAAATTCTAACTTAAAAATTTAAGCAAACAAATAAGGTAACAACTTTTTGTGTTTGATTTCTCATTTTTTTAATTATGGGAGTGAAAACATTTAATTTTAATGTGAATCGAATTTTTACCAACATTTTTACTTTTGCGGTGTACTAAACTGATTGCGTTAAGCTGTCTGTGTCCATAAAATGCTAAGCAGTAGACTTACATCATTTATGTATGCACCAATCCATTTGTTGAGTAAAACCACATAGGAAACAAGTGTAACATCATTTAATTTAATGTGTATTAAATGTTTTCGTCAAATTTGAAATTTGATTTTCATTTAAAAAAATTATATATTAAGTAATCCCTGACTTTCCGTAAGTTGACAATAGTTTTTATTTTAATTTAACTTGATTTATTATTATTAAAAATGGTTATATTTACGTTTTCATTCAAGTTAACAATGTAACTCAATCTAAAAGAATTCAGCTAATAATTTTTCTTTGTCCTTTTAATTATTGTAAAAAACACTTCATCCAATATACATAGAGTTACGAAATTTGTAATAGTAAGTTTCTATGTGCTCACTCGTCACATTTAATTTTCATATGTCATGTATCCGGTTTGAAGAAATTGGAAAACTAAAGACCGAGAGTACTTCCCGATCATACATCCGCCGCCCGTTTATGTTTTTATTAGTTTTTGTATACAAAACATAAGTGCATAGTACCAGTAGTAATCATTTATTTGTTTTTGTTTAATCCTGCCATAGAAATATGTTGTTTCTTGCTTAGTTACGCTGCTTGAAAGTATTTGTTTTGCTCACACAAATTATTTCTATGACAACGAGTGGGCGAAAGTAGTGGGTGTAATTTACTTTCGCCCACTCGCTGTATGAACAATGTTGCCCGTTCTTTTTTTTCGCTGAAACTAGGAAAAACTATGAAAAATAAACAAATTACGATGTAATCTACATAACACATTTATTTATTAACATGAAAATTAACAGTACAATTATTGAAAGTAGGGTTATTTAAACCAAACGTACCAGAGGTACCAGCAACAGAAAATTGATCTTCAGTAGCTTCCATAGTACCTTCTGTTGCTTTAACTTGTATACGAATTTTTTTACAGGTGTTTTCCTCGGTGTTAGTTATTTTCCTCGCTATGTCGATTTTATTGGTCAGCGAATCTTCTACATAACTTTCTGCCACAGAAGAAGAACGCCAACCTCCATGCCGTTTAAGTGTTAAAATATCTGCCGAGGCATTAGCTAAAAACGTTGCCGATGTTCGGCGAAAACAATGTCCTGTATATAAATGGGGATCTTTCAGGTTTAAATAGTTCGCTATCAAACTTGGTATTTTTGCTAATGTGTTTATACCTACTGGTTGCACTGTACATTTCCCCAGACGATAACACAAAAAGAATCTTCCTTCACCAAGAGCTGAAGGGCGCAACGCTGCATATTTGCGATAAATTTCTAAACCGTTTAATGTATCTTTTCCTTCACCACTTGTTACAACAAACGAACGAGACTTGTAATTTTTGGTTTTTAAAATTTTGACGACCAATAAATTTCCTTATCTTCTATGTCAGTTGTTTTGAGATTGACTAGTTCATCGCACCTACAGGCCCCATAACTCCCATTATAGTAACTACTTTCAAAAACAAGAACGTCTCATCGGCAGCTTCGTTGATAAACATCTCCACATCTTTTGATCAAACGTCTTCGCCTTTTTTGGTTGATATCCTTTCGATTTACTTTTCAAAACAGCTATCAACATTTTAAACCTACAAATTATTCACATGATTACATTAAGTAATTTTGAAAATTTAGCTCTTTGAAACTTACTTGCTAATATCTACTTTCTCAAAAACAAATAAGGTCGATTTCAACATCGAGTATGTAGACCACAAAGAAGGAGGCGCGTACTTTTGTATTAAACCATTAAAATAAGCCAAAATAACTTCCTCCTTTACAACAAATACATTTTTTGATTTCATCCAATCACGAAATTTTTCTAGTTCTTTTAAGTACCTTGCTTTAGATTTTGCAGGCAGTATACTAAATGTTATGTCATCAGCTTCTTTCAAAATGTCTTCAGGCACAATAATATCGTCTTCTTGCTCCATATTTTCAAACATTAAACACGATTTTAACTTTTACAAATTAATTAATTTGCGAATGTTTTATTTTGTTTACACAAACCATAGCAACGCAATATATACTATCCACCTTGATTTACATATTTATATTAAATAAATAATTTTATTAATAAAATTTAATAGTTTTAGTAACGTTTCAATCGCAGGATCAAACAAAACGCTATACAGCACTCGTGAAGAAACGAATTCGCTCACTTATGAGCCATTCCACACTCGGCTAGCGCCTCGTGTGTAAACTGGCCCATGCGTGAGCGAAACACGTGCTTTCTTCACTAGTACTGTAATATACTATTAATTGCCACATATTTAATTAATTTTTAATTTGACATTGAGGTTTTTCTTGTATTTTTTTAAATAATCCTAAAATGTTTATTTAACTAAATGACTACATTTTCATATAAAAAATAACAAATAGAAATCAATTCTAAAGTTAGTCAGTATTTAAAAATTACAATATTACATACTAATTTATGGTCTTAATTTACTAATTATCCATGGAATATATTTTGTTACTCTGGTATATATACTAGGCCATCCTTCAACTCCACAAGTAGAACGACCAAATGATACTATTCCCGCAGCAAACCAATTAGATTCATCCAATTCTGAATCAATCGTCATTAATGCTCCGCCACTATCTCCTCGACACGAATCTTTGCCTTTAGTTCCACCTGCACACAGTTGACCTGCATTTAAGCTTACCTGGGCATTTGCGTATGTTTCAGAACATTCTTTGTTTGATTGAACTGGCACCTAAAAATATTTTTATATTAAAACTTGGTGTCTATAAATTATTAACAGACTAATTAAATATTAGGCTGACTAGTTTATGAAAACCTTTCCCCATGAGTTATTTTAGAAACAGAGAAGTGTAATAACACAGCAATAATGACTGGTAGTACTTAAATTATCCAATCAAAACTTGGAAATAGTTAGGTACTTATTTAAATAATGTATTGACTTTTACTCATACTGTTAAGGCTTCGAACGCAACCCCAGTGGATAGTAAAAACCAAACAAATTCGAGTATGACTTATTTCTTTCGAGCATATGAACTAAAGAAACTAGAACGTACGTCATGATTTATTCTTATTTTTGACAGTTTGCAATAGTACCAGTTAATAATTAACATAAGGTTTACATTTGATACGTACACTGGATAGGTATTTACTTTATTCTTTCTTTTTCCAATGGTAATTTCTTAAGTATGATTGAGATAGCAAACATTAAGCGATTAGTCATACTCGAGTATATTTGGTTTTGACTATAATTGTAATTGACCCCATGCGCAATAATTAAAAATACTTATAATTTGTACATCGTGAAACGCGAGGTGTTAGGGTGACAAATGTGTTAGGTTTTCTAAGAACTAAACTTTGCAATTATGCCTTATGCTGGAGGCGTTGCCCATACCATGGATTCATATTGACCTTTGGATATGTATTGCGGTTTTTTTTTTTAGATGTTAAGTATTATTCAAACTTTTGGCCGTCTAAAAGTCTAGATTAATTTGTTTGAAGTTTTGCTAAATTTATTTTTGCAATTGTCACGTTAAATACAATATTATCAAAACGTTGTGCTATGACTATTGAGAAGGAATAAAGCTCTTCTGCTTGTTTGCTCTATGAAATCTGCATTTTTATTTTATGATCGTTGTTGACACCCAGTCGCGTCTCTTCTTCTTAACGAAAAAACGAATTAAATTACCTTCACTTTAAGTTTAATTTTGCTATTTGTGCCATTTTCTGTTACACCCCAACCTGCTACGGTCATATTCACACCTTCAAAAGCTTGGTTAATAAATTTATCTCCCGTTGGTAAACAAATAGGTTTGATATACGCTGAAACGATAAAATTACATAAGTAAGTAATTTATTCAAACAACTGCAATAACTTACGTGTGTATTCCACATCGCGAGATAATCTTAGTAGAGCAATATCGTGTAGTTGACTAATGTCATACGAATCGTATGATTCATGAGGAATTTTTTCAGTTACTGCATAATCAATTGCTTCTGGTGCACAAGTTTCAAATTCAGCCCATTTCGTACAGTCTATACTAGTTTCTAAGTTATATTCACCCAAACGCACACTTACTCTGTTAATTAAAAAAGAATTAAAATATTAAATTAAGTCACTAAAAGAATGAGAGTTATTACAAATTCCAATTTTTAGGTATATCTCTTCCTATCAAACAATGAGCAGCAGTAAGAATATATCTTTTATTGATTAAAACTCCTCCACAGTGAAAACCACGTCCATTCGCTAAAATTATAAAAGATTTTAGTAATTTTTATATGAAACTTATGAACTGGTACATACGTTTTTGATATTCAATTAAAGCCATCCAAGGAAAGTCGTCTAAATTGGCTTCTGTTCCCCCAATAATTCTATCATAAGTAAATATTCCGCATTCTTCCGTAGTAGGTAATAAATCAGAGTGATGAGGTCCTAAAATACAGCAAATTACCAATTACAATTTATTAGATATTCTAATCATGGAAATTTTTTTACGTTACCTTCAGTTGTTATAGAAGGTTGTAAAATATTGACATCATCATTATTATTACCGCTACCACTACCGGTTAAACTTTCAGTAGTTTCAACAGGACAACACACTTTTGGTTCTGGACCATCAAAGCCGCAATTAGATCTCCTCAAATATTCTACGGTTTTTGGCGGTAATGGACGAACCTGCAGCAATTCAAATAATGCCGTACAATTTCGTAAATTTATGCATGTTCCTGTTAAACGATCAGGTGTATTGCAAGTTTCTGAAAAAATAAATTTAAGATGATTAATATAATATGTATAAGTTGTCCTTATAATGTCACGATAGAGATGTTATATAATAGTATATTACATAGCGAGGTGGAAAGCGAGTCATTACTAACTGAGGTCTGTTCTGCTGACCGACGGCGAAGCCGGAGGTCAACAATTACCGAAGTTAGTAATGACGCTTTACGCCGAAGCATGTATACTATTTTATTCGCAATCGTGAAGTTGGGGTTGGTTTAATGGAAATAATTATGATTTCTAATTATTGTTATAACCTAACCATATTTGACATTTGTATCAGCGCCTCTATTTTAATAGCTCATATCACGTTAAATCACGCCCATTTTGTTCATTACTAACCGGCACGTGGTATATCGAGTGAAAATTTTCATTACATACTGGTAGGTTTTGACAGTTAACAATATACTACTTTCAAACTTTTAAAAGTCGGAAACGAGCAATTACCGACCGATTGCGAATAAAATATGTGATCGTATATTTTATTGTAACATTTGTACGGAATTCCTCTTTATTAAATTTGAACTTATTATTTCGACCATCAAAAATAGCTGAATAAATTTCGGAAATACCATTATCCGAAATTATATAAATGGGATAAATAAATATGATCAAGGAGTGATTAGTAAATTATCTTTTTAGAATCCTTCATTCTACAGTATATAGGTAGGCAGATTACCTCTATGATCTACCACTACCTGTCGAGAGAAACGGGACCACAAAAAGCACGATTTAATATATTATAGGTCAATGAGATAACTTTGATAAAATTTTTTCTTTGGCGACCGGACGGCGGTGGTTAAGGGTTAAGCAGAGTAAGTAATTTTATTTTATTTAAGATCACAATAACTTTAAAAACGTAATAAAGCACATATTATAATTAATTAATTCTATTTGATTAGCTTCAAAAAGTTAATTTTAATTTGTGTAATGTATAATATATGAATTTAATTCTCTTGAAAATAAAATTTAGTATATTAACAAATTACTATTTCATTTAACTACAATATCAATAGTGCTAATAAAATTGGCACAGACACTATTTCCGTATTGGGTATCGTAATTATTTAGATAAGCGATGATAAACAAATTTATGACGCTCTATATTATTTTTGCAGATTTAATACAGATTAAGACATCACAAATACCAGAGGAAGAAACATTGTTAAAATATACAGTGACATAAAATCGATATAACCATATCATAATGCAATATTTTTATTATCAAAAATAGAAAATGATTCAGATGTATTAAACGATTTCGATGTAATGGGCTCAATTAATAAACTAAAATTATTATCACAACTTTATCTGAGTCCATACGAAAAAATCTATGTATATTTACTACTCATTTCCCTTAGGAAAAGTGCACTTTCCACACAGTACGAAAAGTAAATTGATTTCACACGGAGTTTGAAAAGTGCAAACGTGTAAATAATGTATTATTTTATTTCTAAAATTTATACCATTCGATTAACCCCTCATTGTGTAAACATTAAACTTTTGCTTTATTTATTTTAGTTTTTTTATACCAAGTTTATTATGGTCGACATTTTGTTCCGGTATTAATTTCAGTTTAGGATTTTTTTGAATAAAAAATATTTTTAAAATATCTTGTGCTTCTATTTATTATTTTATTATTTTTGGCTTACGAGCAATTTTTTGAATCTTAGTCAAAACGAAAGAATCGACGTAAGTGCCCGTAAGCGCCGTATTTCCCAAAGGACATTTCCTAGAATTGTTGTAAACGACATAATTACATATGCAAAATACATAAGATGTTTGTGATAGAAACGACAAATTATTAATTTTTATTATCTTTTTAAAAACAAACAACTAAATTTGATAAATTTTTTTGGAAAAAATACAGAAATACGTCGAAATTTCAGTTAGATATTCAAAAGATAAAAATTTTGCAAAGAATTTAAATGGAAGCTAATCATGTATGGGTTTTCACTTAAAATACTGATAAATTAGTTGTAAATTAAATAGAGGGAGAGAGGTAATGAGAGAGGACAACACAAAATAAATAATAATTTATTATACTTTTACGCGTCTATCGTATCTATTTTAAAAAGGGAAAAACTGTGTTAATTACATTGTTTTGTCTTTTCAGTTAGGTACCTATTACAGTCAGTTATTTTTAAATAGGTTTTATCTCACGATATTAGAGTGGCGAAATAGCAACAACGTTTAACTATAAATTAAAAAATATTTAAAAAAAAGTTTACTTACGTGCAGAAATAGAACATATTGTTAATCCCAAGAAGTACAGCAGCAAATATTTTCGATTCATGCTGAAGGTTAAATTTATTAATTTTTAAATTCACCTTAAAAACGGGAATATTAATTACTCAAGTTATCTCGATAATGTTGAAGTTGACACTGAACTACAAGACTGTCTACGGTATTCTATCCGATTTTAGGTTTCGTTCTCACTGTCCACTTTGGAAAAATAAGATTTGGTTGTATTGGTGACAGATATGGAAATTGATAATATTTAAAATATTATAAAACACTAAAAAATTATTCACTGTGTGGTGAAATATCACTTATATTTTAACAAGTAAAATTTTATTTGTTTTTATATTTTATCAAGTAATATAATAAATTGAAGTTCATGTTTTTTTATAACTTTATCGAGTTGTAAATTATTATTTTAAGCAGCAACAATTTTCATAGTTAACTAATTACAATGAAGCAACCTAATAATATTGCAATTAGCAAATTTCAAGAAAAATGTAGTATATTAAGTAATTAATTAATAAAAATTGAGTTGATTAAAAGAGGAATAGAAACCATTAAGTAGATATTCAATATTATTTATAGTATACACACAATATATTCAACAAATTCATAGTAGTTATCAGTGGTGTAGAGTCAAGGGGGCCAAGAGCGCTACTTGACCCCTAGTGCCTGAAATATTAATTACTTTTAACGCACTTTTCTGACTAATTGTTACGAAATTTACAGTGGAAAAAAAAACCAAAATGCTGTTCCTTCCGCTCTTCAGACCACGCTACGCCGCTTGTAGCGGTTATAATTATTGGTTTATTATAATTATTATTAAAAGTTTATTATTTTTATTTTAAAAAATTTTTTCTTAGGACATATTTGCAATGAATATCTCCGTTTTGTTGTCGAAAATGTTCAACTTTTCTTAGTGCTTTCCTTGATTTATAAATACCTACATTTCTTTCGAATATAATTATTGCGTATGTTTTCACCTATACGAGTATGTTTGAGTATGACTTGATATGGGTGTGGTTATCCTTCTCAATTTACATTACATTATGTTTTGTGCAAAATGAAGCTTTCTTCAATGAAGAGAATAGAAAGTTGTCGTTTTTTTGAAAACTATTATTTTCTAGAAAAGCGATCAGGGATCTCTAAGGACAGTAATTCCATGTTATATGGATAAAGGATACATTAATGGACATTTTAATGCTTGCGTTGTGAGTAACCGTTTTTGCAATAATTAGTTTCAAATTGTAGACTATCATGAAAATAATCGATGGTGTCATTTCCAATAATTAATTACAGAATTAAAAAAACAAAAATTTGCATAAATAATGTGATTTAAAACCACAACAAATAAAACAGAGAGAAATGGAAAAAAATTGAAAAGGCTTACGTTCAGGAGTGGACGGGGATAGAAATAGAATAATGAATTCTAACGAGCGAAATATATCATTTCAAACCAAGCCCAACTTCCTCATCATTTACTTCATCGACAAAATTTAATTGTTTTCTACTTTTTTCTTTCTTGTACAAAGTAACCGAAAATTTGACATAATTGAATTACAGCATATTATGATAAAGATAAAAAGCAAAATCAAAATAAGTTTACCTTGGGGAACGTTTGAATAGATAAACTAGTGTGTTTCAGATAGTAGTATGATAAAGTGTATTTTGGTTACAGGATTGCATGAATTGTTATTCAAATAATCTTTGAATTCTTGTAATATGGTCAGTATAAACCGGTATATCTTGGAACAAACAAATGCTCACCATCGGGATTATGATCCCCGAAAACTAATAAGAAAAAAAATAAAAGACGATCATTGGCCTGGTTGTTAGCGCGGTTAGAGCCTCACTTTGATGTGGTCGTTTCCGAGCTTTGGAAGGTACGTAAAGCAGGTGGTCTTCGGATGTTAATAAATTGCCAGCGTTAAAAATAAAATAGGGTAAGAGGCACATCCGAGGCAAGCCTAGCAAGCTACTTCAGATGTAAAGCAAGTAATGCTCACGATACTAACAGTGACTTTGGAATACCGCCGATGCTACTGTCAAGTAATAAAAAAATTTACGGAGCTGGGGATATAGGGTTATTCCTAGCCTAAAAAAGAAAAAGAAGAAGAAGAAAACCAATGGTTATTTTCTACTAAAATTACAAATAAGTTTAAGTAATAAAGCATTTGTTTACAAAAAGGTGATGTATTTCACTTGAATTATAAATTAGTTAATAATAATGAAAATGAATATAAAGAGATTCGATATTTTTACTCTTAGTTAAGATAATTATTAGGTAAAATTTTTTTTGGTAATGAATGTACTGTAATTAAATGACACTCACTAAATAACAAAAGGTTGTTGCTAACAAATAGTTCAACCGAGAGTGGAAAGAAGGGACATTAGTGGGATAACACTTTAAAATTAGTGCAAAGATTTATACTTTCATGCCTCTAAACATCTTGAAAATACTAATTATAAAAACGAAATAATTACCATTATTATAAAATTGCTCAAAGCAGTTATTACATAAACAGCATATCGCAACTATATCATGCAAATTAAGAGATTAAGAAATTTATCAAGCGACATTGATGAATTTGATGCTGTGAATAAACAGCAGGTATGTCGAAACAACATATTAATTTATTTCTTCTATAAAACCTAAATTGATTTCATTCAGAAAAATCTCATAATCCATCTAATTATTCACAAAAAAAATGATCAGCGGATGATACAACTCAATCTTTATGAAAAGTAACTAAAATTGTCTGTTAAAATTTTCAAAATGTAAAGTTAAAAGGCCAATAAGTGGCTCCTTAGTATGGTACTTCACCTAATAAACTGCCAAGGTTTTGGGTTTAAATTCAGGGAGAGCTTAGTTTTCATTCGAGAACATTGAAAGACGTCGGTGCTTTTCATAAATTGTTTCATAAAAACAAAAAAAATCACTATAATAATGCAGATATTTTGCTAATGCAAAATTATTGATTGATGAGACGGTCATTGGCCTGGTTGTTAGCGCGATCAACTGCTAATGTAAGGCGCACCGGTTTGAATCCGTCTAGAGCTTTTTGTTGTTTTTTCCTTTACAGAGATCAACCTCCCCAGAAAAAGATGCCTTACCAATTAATTTATGTGGTATTTATTTTTACATTTTATTGAATGTAACATTAATTTTAAGAAAATAAAAACTGTTGTTGCTAAATTTGTTTCTTTGTTTTTGACATGGTGGATCTTGATATAAAATTTACAAAAGTGGTAAAAATGCAGTGAGAGGTGCATGTTGAACGTATTAATCATAATACCACAGAGCTTACCAAATGAAACTGGAGAGAATTGGAATCATTTGTTCGATTTTTAAAGGTTGAGATTGTACTTACTGTAAGTAATCAATTATAGTGACAATTCCACTAGTGGAGTTCAAGTGACAATTTTATATATAAACACAAAACTTTGCGAATGACAAAAGTTTGTTTACTGGTTGTAATGGAAATGAAATCATGTGCAGCTCAATTTTTTAAATTATAATTTTTTTGAAAAATGAAATTTGTGAATTGAATAGTCTCTCGAATACCATTCGTAGTCAAAGTTTAAGTAGACTATTTTTGAGGTGGTATCACTCATGTTCATTGCGCTTGTGAATAGCACTCGTGCTAACGCACTCGTGCTATTTGTACACAAGCGCAATAAATATTCGTGTACCACCTCAAAAATAATCGACATAACTTTGACTACTTGTGGTATTATAAATGATTATTTTATGAAATAAGCATATTCATTTTATTTCCAAATTCCAAATCTAAAATTCTAAAAATATTAAGAATAATAGCTAATAAGAGTACTTAATTTTTAGTACTTGAAATAATAATAAAGAAAAATATAGTGTTGTGCAGTAAAAAAGTATAAACAATTTTGGGTAAAATTAAAAACAGTTTATTTTTTCGAATTTTTAATCGTGTAAAAATTAAGAATTACTTTATTATTTTTTTCACACGATTAAAAATTCAAAAAATAACTTTTTAATATGGAAAATCGTTGGGTTAAATTAATTCTTATTTAAATCAAGTTTAATATAAATTGATAAGAAGCTTGAACAACAAGCATTATATAAGCTGGGAAAGTAAGCTTGACGTAAGCTGGTCAAAACAAGTTTAATTCAATCTAAATAATCAAGCTGGACGAACAATCTGGATTCAAGCTTGATGTAAGCTGGTTGACTAATAAAACAAGCTTGATTCAAGCTTACAAATCATTGACCCAAGCTTGAATCAAACTTGATTTAAGCTTAACGGTTGACGTGACAACCTTAATTTAAGCTTACACGCTTTCACGGCAAGCTTGATTCAAGCTTGACTTGCTATTTGGGAAAGCAGCAAACAGGCAATAGATAATTTTTTTGGTTTTACCGATTGCTTTAGATTAGACTAAATTCCAGGAAGTCGACTCTGGCAGATAGTTCAAACTACGCTGTTGGAGCCACCCGGCTCTTTAAAGACACGGTGCGATTGAATTTTTATCATAATTATTTGTTTGCGTTAATTTTTTATATTTTTGCTCTGTACAAAATTGACATAGCATTACTAAATCTGTTAAATCCGATTCGACCTGGCTTATTGTCAAATTAATTTTTTTTGCTTGGAACGTCTTCAGCGCACCCCTGTTGTTTGGGTCTGTGGCCTATATCAGCTGTATAAAAATTCTGGTTTAGTTTGCTCTACCACTATTGATTTTAAAAATCTTCGTTTCACACTTCGTGCGGTTGATAGAGATAATATTCTATTAATTTAACACTTATTTATTGTAGTTGTCTTGTTCGTTTGATAAATGCATGACAGGTAGCAGTGTTCGTTTAATTGCCTTGAAAATGGTTAAGATTTTAATGTTTTTTGAGCTTTTCTCAATTTTTTATTTAAATATTCACCACAATATCTAATAAACTAAACGATTACATTATAATAAAAAAAAATGTATCTCAATTCCAAATTTTATCAGTCTTTAACAATTACATATAATATGATACATTTTAATTTTATGGCTTTAATTTACTAATTATCCATGGAATATACTCTGTTACTCTTGTATATACACCGGGCCATCCTTCCTGTCCGCAAGGAGAAGGTCCAAATGATACTATTCCTGTAGCATACCAACTAGATTCACCCGTATTATCTGTATCAACTGTCATCAATGCTCCGCCACTATCTCCTCGACATGAATCTTTGCCTTTAGTTCCACCTGCACACAATTGACCTGCTCCCAACCTTACTGGCGTACTTGAGTATCTTTCGGCACAGTCTCTATTTGACTGAACCGGTACCTAAAAATATTTATCTATTATATACAAAATCGAATACAAAACATTTCGTATGCTTGGGCGATTAATTATTAACCGCATTGAAAAGATATAAAATTGGGTTTTTGTACTTAAGGGATGAAAAGCAACGCAGAAATAGGGTGGAATATTTTGAAGAATATTTTTTAATTCAAATAAATTGAAAAGGATCTAAAATAATTTAAAGAAATAAACGGAAGAGTTGAAGAGTGAAATCAAACAATTTAACTATGAACCAAATTGGAGCATGATGTTCAATTACAAATCAAAGAAACAAAAACCGAGTCATTAAGAAGTTAAAATTCTACTGACGAAATGAAAAAATTAAAAGCTTTCAGAGGTGAAATAAGTGGAAAGTTGATTAAAATCAGAGTGATAAGCTAAACACAGATGAATCTAAATATGAATTATTAAAGAAGATATTAAAATCGAAAGAGTTCCCCAGTGAGTGCTGAGAATAAAAACCTACAATCAAAGTAAGTCCAGAGGTAATTAAGTATAGAAAATTGTCAAAACTACAGAGGTATAACACTATTCAGTTATAATTTAATATAATATAAGAGTATTTATAATATTTCGAGGACGAACAATTAGATGATTAAATGTAGCTGATCGAAGATCTCATTAATATGATACCAGGGGAGTCATCAATTATTGGAAGAGGAGATGTTAAGATTAAAAAATCTGAAGAAAAGTTACCAATGAAACTAAATCACATGAAAAGTTGCAAATGAAAATAAATTGATATAAGAACCAATTGGATACTTCGTGAAATTAATTACAAAAATTTCACTATCAGAATAAAAAAAATAATATTTAAAATTTACCTCTAATTTAAGTTTAATTTTGCTCTCTGAGCGAGTTTCTGTTGCTCCCCAACCTGCTACGGTCATATTCACACCCACAAAAACCTCATTAAAGTATTTCTCGGATGTCGGCAAACAAATAGGTCTAGCATACTCTAAAATGAAAAAAATGTAATAATTTATTAAAAAAAATAATCATGCAACATTTTACCTGAGTACTGAACATCGCGAGACAATCTTAGTAAAGCAATATCGTGTAGTTGACTACCATCATATGGATCGTAGGATTCATGAGGAATTTTTTCAGTTACAGCAACGTCGAATGCTTCTGGTGCACAAGTTTCAAAGTTAGCCCATTTACTACAATCTGGATTAGTTTCTACATTATATTCGCCCAAACGCACACTTGCTCTGTTAATTAAAGAAGAATTAAAATATTAAATAAAAGTCAGTAAAAAAATAATTACAAATTCCAATTTTTAGGTAAATCTTTTCCTTTCAAACAATGAGCAGCAGTAAGAACATATCTCTTGTTGATTAGAACTCCTCCACAGTGAAAACCATGTCCCTTGGCTAAAATTACAAATGAGTTTTACTACTTTTTTATGAAACTTATAAAGTAGTACATACGTTTTTGATAGTCAATTAAAACCATCCAAGGAAATTCGCCTAAATCGGCGACTGTTCCCCCAACAATTCTATCAGCATTAAATATGCCACAATCCTCTGTAGTAGGTAATAAATCAGAGTGGTACGATCCTGGAATATAGCAAATCGCTAATTAGAACTAATTATTCCAATCCTAAGAATTTACAATACCTTCAGTTGTTGGAGGTGGTAAAATATTGTTATTATTATTGTTACTACCACCATTTGAAGTGTTAGGATTATCAATAGCACAACACACTTTTGGATCTATACCATCAAATCCACAATTAGCTCTTTTAAGATATTCCGTGGTCTCAGGCGGCAACGGCCGAACTTGCAGCAATTGCATTAATGCCGGACAACGTCGTAGGCTTATACATTCTCCTATTGCACGATCAGGCGTATTGCAAGTTTCTGAAAAAGTAAATTAGAAATTAGGATGTTACAAAAGGAATTATTTTGAATTTTCTAATACAAAAAAATTTTCGGGAAATAAATCTTATTTATTTTTTATAGTTTTTTTTACTGGAAATTGTTGTTATCTTTTGTAGACTTCATAACTACGCAAGACAGTGCATTTTTTATTAAAATATGAGCTGAAATAATGATAACATTTTGATATTAAAAGAATTTAATTCAATTTAATTTTCAAGAAATTAAAACGACATTTTGATATCTGTTTTTATGTAGTATCTAAACGTCAGTTTTCATATGGAAATGCTAGGAAATTATCCAACAAGACAACTCAATACAGAGGAAACACTCGAATAAATTTAAACAAAATTATGTATATAAACAATATTAAGCATATTATATGTATACTCTAAGATGTGGCATTTTTTCTACAGAAATTTAACAAAACAGTAAGTTCATCTTCTTAAAAAGTATATAGTTTATTAAGTTTTGGTCACCAAAACACATTTAAAATTGCATTAAT
This sequence comes from Lycocerus yunnanus, assembly GCA_036346125.1. Taxonomy (NCBI): domain Eukaryota; kingdom Metazoa; phylum Arthropoda; class Insecta; order Coleoptera; family Cantharidae; genus Lycocerus; species Lycocerus yunnanus. The sequence continues at coordinate 9,841,103 of JARFIX010000008.1, forward strand.
CATCTGGATAGAGTATTTAATTTTCTTGTTAAAATAAATTAAAATTTCTTGTTTAATTGTTTATTTTTGTGTTATTTTGTGTCACTTGTGTCCCTTGCAGTAATGACTCAATTAATTAAATAATTAAATATATTTTTTACTTTTATTGGAGGATAACCCTAAATCCAATAAAAAGATTACATTTGTTATTAAACGTCTGATGACAACAGTAACCATTGATGAAAGATCACAAAATTAAATTTTTCTATAGCAAATGTTAAAGTGCGGTTTGTTCGACTGAAAATAATAGAACAAGTGACACTTTAGCCGCAAGAGTAGATAAAGTAGCATTTTAACAGCAAGGGTAGATAAAGTACTTTAATTTATTTTATTGCATTTAAATAAGTAGATACATTATAAATTACTTTTGATTTACAAAATATTTCAATTTTGCAATTGATATTGCCAGAAACCTCTATTCTTGGAATTGTACCACAGCTTGTGTTTATTTGTTGCGGCAATCGTACAGGGGGTATTAGTCTGCATTTCTACCTCACTAAGAATATGCTTTGATGCGGCAATCTTAGTGGCAACCGATTCTTCAATGTAGGTTTCTGCCACGGATGAAGATTTCCACCCACCAACACGCTTGACTGTCATCAGATCAGCACCAGAGTTTGCCAACATTGTAGCTGCGGAACGGCGGAAACAATGTCCAGTATACTCTTCTGCATTTGGTAGCTTCAAGAAATTAGCAATCTTCTTAGGAACTTTATATAGGGTATTTATCCCTACAGGTTGGATGGTACATTTTTTTTGTCGATAATTGATGAAAAACTTCTTGTGAGGCACGTTTTTAGGACGCAAGGCGATGTATTTTCTTATGATTTCTAACACACTCATTCCACATTCCTTATCAGCAATGCAAAACGATCGATCTTTTTTTGGTTTTAGTATCAATAAGTGCAACGAGCATGGCCGATTTTCGATCATCAACATTTGAAACTTCCAGCTTGTACAATTCATCTGACCGACATGCCCCATACAACCCCATTATAGCAACAACCTGTAATTTCAAATTCCAATTACATAAATTATTCAATCCAGTAATTCTAAAAATCGTACCTTCATAAACAGATAGTCCTCATCTAAAGCTTCTTTTAAAAATTTAATGATATCATCCGGTTCAAAGATTTTCGACTTTTAGGCTTGTATCCATCACCCAATCTTTTCAGCAATGAAGTCAATTTACTGTATCTGCAAAATATTCCACGATATTATTTGTTAGTGCTTCCGCTAGACCTATATTCACTTACTTTGAAATATCACAATTTTCATTAATCAGCAATGTACACTTTAACATCGAGTAATAGGACCATAATGTTGATGACTTGACTTTCTTGGATTTTTCTGAAAAATATGCAAGAAGCACCTTTTCATTTGAGCTAGTGTTGATATTTTTTGCACTTTTCCATTTCTGAAAACACTTATATTCCTTTTCATACACCATTCGCGACTTTAGAGGCATTAATTTTCCAACTGCTTTTAACGCCTCTTCTTCCACATCCGATGGCAGATTTTCTTCTTCGTTTTGATCATTTCTAAATTCGCTTCAGCAAAAACAGAATGAAACGAAATTTGTAAACAAACTCTATAGCAACCGATGGAGTTCCAAAGTGTGTTTGATTAAAACTGTCGATAATTCAAATTTATAATTGGGATTTCTTATAAATGTTTTCTTTAACATTGCTATAGAAAAAATTAAATTCTACACGACGATAAAGTTTCATTATCGACTCGCGAAAATAATTTACTCGCGACTTCGTCGCTCGTAAATTAACAATTTTCGCTTGTCGATAAAATAAAACTTTATCGTCTAGTATAGAAAATAACTATTGTTTTATTGTTTATTTAACCTATTAATTTTGAAAATTTTAATTTAATATAAAAAGATTACAAAATTTGCTAGTAAATCAAATTTTAAATTAATTTTTTAATCAATTTTTTTCGAAACCCGACTCTTTGTGGTTGTGTATACGATTACTTTTGAAGCAATGAACCAATTGACTAATCTTTTTTCACTTTTAGTTAAAATATGAATCTAAAGTCACGTTTAAAATTTAAAAATTATATTATTTTAAGGTGCAAATTAAACGGCGTTGTATAAGTTGATTTATAGTATTTTTTGTCGTTATAATTATGTAAAAGAAGCAAACTGGATTCCGACTATCATTTTCGTTTGCTTCGAACCACTGAATAACTGGATTTAAAGATGAAATCACTATTTTTAAAAGTCAAACTCTAATATTTTTAACTCGAGTTATTTTGTGATTTAAAGAAAACAAAAATAACGTTCCATATTCAATTTGCTTATTTTATATAATTTAAAATAAAAAATGTTGTAAATTAACTTGAACAAAAAAACAAATATGTATTAATCAAATAACTAAATTATTAACTATGTCGTGAACCCATTTTTATACTTAATTCCAATCAAAATGGTCTATCTAGTAACTACACGAGTAGTTACAGCTTGTTTACTAGTTTCCTTTAAAGTAATTCTACAAATTCTGCAAACCTCAAAAAAGTAAGCAACCCATGAAAAGCCTTTACCAAAATTAGTTCACATAAATGACAATGCCGTAGCAATTATTTTTCCTTTGATGTTTTATTCAGAGCAAAACTACTTTTGTGGCTTGGTTGTAATTGTCGGACTCGCATTCGTCTGCCTAATCTACACATCCGCCACAAAAAGGCGTTTCGCTGCTTATAAAATAATAAATGTACATAGGTAGAACTTTTGTTGTATTCGAATAACATGGAATGCAAAAATAATTTTGAATAAAAATTATTAGTATTCATGAAAGCCTAACAATAATAATTATTAGTAGTAGCAATATTACCAAATTTATTATTATGAATCATTCAGGGAATACGTAGTGGGATTTCCATTAAATGAACGGTTGCATAAATTATGTGCATTTAAAATCTGAGAAGTATTTGTTCATATTTTATTTTATTTAATTTTTAATTCCACTTAAATGTGCAAGTTTCAATAAATTAACATAAGAAATAAAATTCACTTATCAATCTCATTAACCTTTGGAGTACCACAATTGTTCCACTGTTTAAATGACTAATTTATGTTTATTTTAATATTTTATAAATTTATTTATTATATTATTAAATTGAAATGGGGTTTTTTAATACAAAAAGACTAAAAATACTGCATTGTTAAATAAATAAAAAATGAAAAAGTTTTCACTTTTCATTCATTCATTCAAAAACTGAATAACTTTAATAAAAAAAATATATTTTAAAATTCAAAACACGTATATTATTTGACATCAAAACATATTACAATTAAAAAGGAAAACCCAAATGTTTAGTGGATGTGATGCAAAAAATGTAAACTCTAGGTCAGAGTTGACCCAGTTGTGGTTAATACCAAACAGTGCAATTAGTCATAAATGTTGGATATTGACCTGTATATTATGTATTTTCAAAATTATTCGTCATTGAAAGCCTTAATCTGTAAATGCATTTGTTTTATGTTATGAGTTTAAGAATTTTATTTTGACAAAAAAACTTCATCCAAAAAATTTCGTGGTACAGTGTTGGTGTTAATTACTATATCATATTTTAGCAGATCTAACGATTAAGTAGATAAATCAATAAAGGTTCGTCAAATTTTGTAAACGAAGAAACTCGTAGATAAACATTAAAATTTAAATACTAAAGGAAGGACAACGCGAAGACAATTACTTATAATTTTGCCTTTGTAGTCAGTAAGTATAATTTTATTAATTATAATAATTAAAGAATATTGCATATTTTATAATTTTAATAAATATTCAATATTATTATTAATTTTTGAGATGTTTTACTTACGTGCAAAAACAGAACATATTGATCCTAGGAAATACAGCAGTAAATACTTGAGGTTCATTGTAAATCCTAACTATTAAACAAATTCACTTTGGAAAACCGTGATAATAATTACTCAAGTTATCTCGATAATGTTCAAGTGGACACTGAACTGCAAGACTGGACGGTATTCTCACCGATTTTAAGTTTCGATGTAAACTTTAGCTCGTCCACCTTGGAAAAATTAGTTAATATTTTCTTGTATCGACGGCAGATATTTTAGCGAAAAATACTATAATTACATTTCACGTATTTGCGTCGTATTTCTGCACAGTATTTGTTTTTAATAAAAAGAGTCGATTAGTTATGATTTGCTTGAATAATTGCGTATTATTAAATTGAATAGTTCAGCGTGATAAGTATTAAAATGACGAAATTGAGATTACCAGTACGGGTTCAAGGAATTGTTGAATTAATTAATTTATTTTGGAATTCCCCCCTGACATTTTATACAGCCAGTACGGAAATTCTGTATAAAGCAGAAAAGTTCTGCTTTGGTAATTTCTATCCAGCAGCATTAAATTACTATGCATTATAAAATTTAAACGTTTATTCATACACATAGTACCTATAAAAGTTATTAATTATTACATAAATATAATTATAGAGGTACGTATTTGTTGTTATTTAATGTATTGCGTTAATATTACATTTAAACTACTGCTACCTACTAAATATAAACCAAATGTTATAAGTTGGCTATATATTACATAAATAATATGTTGAAGGTTATTATGTTTAATAGTTAACTAAATATTTATATTATTTATAAGTAGGTACAAGAGTAATGTAAACTAAAGTAAGTACTAAAACCTTTCAAGCACGATTTCATGACGTTATATATTTTATTTTATTTATTGTTTATAGAGAAATGTAAAATTTGAATTGTTGAAAAGAATTTTAATTTTTAAAAATATTTCCATGTTTATTTTCGAAGAAGAGGGGCGAACAAGTATAGCACAGTTCACAACCGGCTCGAAGTCATTTAATAAAAATAATTTATGTTTACGCTGGCTGGTTTTAAAGTGATTCTTAATCTTTAAATTGTGCTGGTCGTCAAAAATTTCTTATATCCTGAGGGCTGTAGAGAACAAATTATAAAATTACTCTAAAAGTAAATAATTTGGCGCAAGTTATATTTTATTTAATATTATGATAGTTTTGGAATAATATCCTTTTATTGTTTCATAATTCCAAAAATGTACCTACCTACATATTATTTATTTCATGTTAGAAACAACTTATCAACCACATTTTAATTTACAATTGACACTTTCAGAAAAGTGTGATTTTTAAAAATAAAGTTTCATTTTAAATTACACATATAAACACACAACGGTAATCCAAAAAATCACTATTTATTAGTATTCGTTTCAATGATTTACTCAGCGAATCTAGTAAAATTAAAAGAAGTTCAAGACAACCCACAGGCACAATATCGCCGAGGTTGAAATCAAAACAATTACAATCAAGAAGGACAAAATCGCCGAGACTTTGTATCAATAAAATTAAAAGGAGTTAAAGAAAACCAAGGACTATATTGGCGAGGTTGGAAGTAACGAAACCATCAATCAAAGGACAAGCATCGCATAGACTGACAATTTTATGGAGGTCCACATAATAAAAATTCAACAAATCTTGTAAATTTTCTTATAATTTACCTAAAGCTTTATTGTAATAAATTATAACTATGTTCCTTTGTACCTTCAGGTCTGAAGGCCTAATCCCGGACGTGAATAAGAAGATATAATTGGATGCCTCACTTATCAAATTGATTAACTCCATTTTTTGAATTTTTTAAAATTTTAGTGTCACTAGTTTGATTTCTAACTGTTTATATTAAAAGCTAAAAAAAAACTATCACTTTTCTCTACTTTTAGTTTTATGAAGTTAATCGATTTGCCAATTTAGGCATTCGGAAGTCGAGGTAATTTAACAAACTAGATTGCAATTAAATATTTATTTTTCTGATCTGTTAGATGAAAATGTTTGCTTGGCGATTTATCACGTTCATGTAAAACAAACTTAAATTCAGTAGCTTTCGCAAATCGATGCCAAAAATTTTGTTAAATTTGTTTTAACCAAATTACGTTTAGAAAAGGCTGACGTCGGATTCGCATAAAATTAAAATTTATAAAAAAACAGACCGTACATGTATATTTAAGAAGTCTTAATAATAATTTAGCAATTAGATTAAGAAAAACTAAAAACGTTAAAGAAGCTGTTTAGTTTAGTAACAGCAGAACACAATTTTTCTTATTTTGCAGAATAGTTTATCGAGTAATAAAAATTGTTAGTAATACAAATAAACAGCGTAATTGTAATGTAAGTCAACCTTTATTTAATAACAATAATAGAAATTTTTATGCAAGCTCGCAATTTAATAATCATCAAAGTAATAAACACTTAAATTTTAATGCTAGACGAAAGTTTAATAATAGCAATTATTCAGGAAATTCATATTAGTTTAATTTTAGACCATCATTTCAATCACTTTTGTATAGGTAACAAACTCAAAATTATCAAAGTGTTTCAAATAGATCCATAACAAAGAGTCGATTCAGAGTTTAATTAAATTTTGGAAGAATCGAATGCATGGAATTAACGGGGGAAATAAAAATCCTTCAATAAAACCAAAGATCAAAAATCGATTATTCGTACCTAATACTCGTAGCAATGAAACAGAAAATATATAAGATTTTATCCCGTAAAATTCTTTAAATAGAAGAAGATATGTATAAGATATTAAAAACTTTTTTAAAAAACATGTAAGATATAGTAAAAATAAGGTACGATAATGAAATTAATAAATTACCTATACAAAATTTAAGAAACCTTCGGTTAAGTGATTTAAATTACGAAGAAAATATTGAAAATGATATCTCACGAAAAAGAAAAACCGGTTGAAAAATTGAAAATTGTTCAAGAAACACCGAAAAAAATCAGAAAATCAATCAAGAAGAAAATTGCAACCAATCGCTAACTACCCTAATAAAATTCCTCATCATTTCATAATATTTAATAATATTTTCACATAATGCAGGATGCATCTCTTCAATATCATTTTCAATATTCGTCTTCAAGTTTTCAATGGACAAGTTTTGCTATTTTTTTAATTTTATTATTTTAAAGGAGAGATCATACTGAGACATCAGTTTTTTTTTTAATTTTTTTGCGTGAATTTAGCATGAGAAAAAAATTATTTAAATTCAAAAAGAGACAGGATTATGTCGTAGTAACCCCAAACAAGTGGGGTTTTAAAAACCAATCAAAATTAAGAAAAAATACCATGGTGATTTTTTTATAACTGTAGCTAATGCAGATAATTTCCGTGTCACTTTTATTTGTTTATGTACGTATTTTCATTTTGTAAAGTGAAAAAAATCAGCAGTATAATGTGAAGTATACACGGGTCAACTACTCGCATTAGATACACTGCTGTGATAAAAAAATCCAACATCGACCTGTGGACTATGGGGAATGCAACGGAAACCACCCCATGAATTATATGCACTCCCTTGTAAATTAATTTTGGTTTCGATTAAGTTGAATAGCCAACATCTAAAAAAGATATGGCACTAAGAAGAAGAAGAAGATAATAAACATTAAATAAACGTCATCACTATTATATTTATAATCGAAAACTCGTGTCATATCTGACAATTCCCAACTTAGACAACATCGCACAACCACATTTAATTTTGATTGGTTAATCACCTCGGGTAAATTAAATATTTTTTTAAATTTAAAAACGTCTTTAAAATTGTAAGAAAAGTTTTGACACCAATCAAATGCATTAGTATCCTTCATTTTCATCCAACTTTCGTATTCATGTTATTTCAAAAATTTAAAACTAGAAAAACTCCTCCTTTGATTATGATCATTAGCATAGGTTTTAGATGTAACATGGCTCCAAAGAAATAAAAATTTAATGATATTAAATCACAGGAACAAAATGAGCTTCATTACTAAAGATGTTTTTGAAAAATCTTCATCATTTCCAGTTTTTGAAAAACACCAATTAATAAACTCATAATGTTAGAAATGATCCAGAGGCTTTAATTTTGACACAATGGAACTTTATATGTATACAAATGCAGATCCTTTGGCAATATTTGTTGTAAACTGCCGTAATAAATGTTTAATTGATGAGAACAATGGCGAAATGATATTGATAGATCGTTGGTCATATGTTGACACACAGAAGCAATCTCAATCGCAATTTGTTGCGATATTTTATCGTGCATCTCTTCATAGTTGTTCGTTGGATTTTTCGAACTGCTCTGACAATTTCTGATTACGTCATTGTGAAGAAGTAAGTGTGGAAGTATGAAAGTAAGCAAAGTCTATTAAAACCAAGATATCGACATTAATTGAAAAGTTGAAAAATTGAACTTTTGTCTATGTATACCTCAAAAACAGAGATACAAGTGAATTACCTACACTTGTAACAATTTTTTTCCTAATTTTAAAAATTCTTACAATTTTTCCAAATTTAAAATTCCCGCGCTTATTCAAACCTTAAATTCGGATTTCATTATTTGTAATATGTCGCCGAAAAAAGAGAAATATAACAAATAGCCCAGAAAAATAATAATTATAAATAAAATTTATAATTAACTAAATGGACGAAAAATCAATAGTTTATGAGATAACTATATGTGAAAAACTAATTTTTGCGACCTTTGACCTTCAATAACTTTTTTAATGTACATGATTTTGCAATAGTCTGATGTTAAAATAAAGATAATTCTAATGACAAATTTTTACCAGAATTTTTTTCGCAGATTGGCCTTTTTTGTTTTGCCTTATTTTCTTAGGCTAAAACATGACTGAAGAATCGTAGATCGATATTAAAATATCTGCTTATAAATTAACATAATTTGAAATATTTATAGTAATATATTATTTGGATTTGCAGGTATTTTAGTACTATTGCTTTTGATTAAATTGATATAGTTGAGTATTTTTGGCACCAATCCTTAAAAATCATCACTTCTTGGAGTTTTAAGATAAGGAAATGGAATATTTGTTACCAGATAAAGATTGATTTTATTTCTAAATTTTATGTATTATGAAAAAAGGAATTGTAACGTACAGGTTACAGGTATATTTGGATTGCTGATGATCTTCAGGAGAGCTGGGCCCGCTTTTCGATAGGCATCAGTAGCCACCAATCGACCAGGTCAACGAAGTACGGGTAAGCCTAAACTTGGAAATTGCATATTCCCTACAATTTGTATTTTTAGAACATATTTTTTTAAATTTGTAGTAGCGGACTAAATTAATTATTATTATTATTTTATTTAAAGCATTACATTCCCGAAAGAACATTGCTCTCCTATTTCTAGTGTAGTGATTATCATTTTGTTAATTGATTTGCGTTTATAGCGGATTATTGATATATCCGATAATCCGTTAATAAGTTAATGATTCACAATGTAATTAGTATATAAGGAAATTAATTGTTAATAAAAGCAACCCTTTACAACACTAACATGTAATCCCAACATTGGTGACCCCGACAAATTAAAAAAAGAATGAACGGATCAGAAAGCACTCAACAATCGGCACAAGTGGAACGCGTGGCTGTAAAAATTCCACCGTTTTGGAAAAATCTACCTGCAGTATGGTTTCAGCAACTGGAAATGCAATTCCATCTAGTTGGGATTACGAACGATGAAACCAAATTTTTCCACGTAGCAAGCAACCTAACAGAGGAATTTGCCGCTGAAGTGGCCGACATCATTTTGAACCCACCAGAGACTAACAAGTGCAGTAAATTGAAAAATGAATTAGTTAGCAGATTATCAATTTCTGATGAACTAAAACAAAAGCAATTACTTGAACGGGGAGAAATCGGAGATCGCACCCCATCACAATTTTTGAGGCACAGGAGAAGCCTTGCGGTTAATAGCATAAGTGAGAAACTATTACAAACATTGTGGATTGGTCGACTCCCGCATAATATAAGGAATATTGTAACAGCATTTGATGACAAAAACTTGGACGACACACAGTGGGGTATTTGACCTCAAAAGCTGGCATTAAATCAAATACTATTTATACGGATTTCTAAGTTGGATATCTATTTTTAGGACTGTCAATAATATTTAAAAAAATTCATAGATAGGTTGTAGCGCAGTTTTTTATTTAAAAAAAAATGGCCAAATCTTGCCACTATTGACGCGCACGAATAGATTAACGAGATTACAGATATAAATTTTGTACCATCTACATCTCTACATGTACATTGTCATCATCATCAATATCATCGGCCTCGAAATTGTCGTTATGATCACCATTGGCTTCCACAGTAGGTGGTTTCAAACCTCTTTCGGTAAGTGTCGAAAATTCTTTTGGGAAAGTCTCTCTTTCTGGTTATAACCGGGTCAGAGGATAAAAGAAACCATTAAGTACGTCTCTGTTTGAACTTTCTCGGCTGCATTTTCTCGAGTTGTGTTCACGATACCTCTTAAAATCCTTATTGCAAGCTTCCTGTGCTTCTTCGCTTAACTGACCTATAGGCAGCAAGGCAGATTCAACTATTTCCGGGCCATGAATTAAAAATTTGTGTATGGTAGGTGGCATACAGTACCACGAGTATTTATCAACAAAGTACCGGGCAGTGTTGTGACAGTATTTTCGAAATCTTTCAACATTTATTTCGTATCCAGAAGCCACAACTATTAATATCACGTGCATTTTTTTAATAAGATCTACATCAATTAAAGTTATTTCAGCAGACAGTTGAGGATTTTCAAAAAAGTGCCTTGCCGTATTTCCATCATTGGAATTCCCAAAACCAGGCTTAGGTTTGTCGATAATTAAACCACAACGTTCTTTAAATTCTCTTTGAATCCGAGTCTTCGTTTCTGCAACTACATCTTTATCACTACCGCGAGCTTGCCATTTTTTGATGGGTAATTTATATGCCATATGAAGTAAACATTCAAAAAAACGAATCCAGCCATGTAAAATTGACAAACCAAATTGTAAATTTTCTGTCTTGACTTTTTTTTGTATCACTTTATCGATATCGTTAAAATCCTTTGATGTTGCTCCGCATATATATAACATTTTGCGTCGATGTAAAAGAATCGATTGAGGTTTCCACGGCAGAGAAGGCCAGGTAGACAAAGAAATAGAAGAACTGCAAAATAGTAAAACATTATTCTAGAAAATCACTTTCAGTAAGGCACGAAATGATTTTTCAATGGTGGATGGTAAAGTCTGTAACAGACACAAAATCGACGCAAAATGTTATATATGCGGAGCAACATCAAAGGATTTTAACGATATCGATAAAGTGATACAAAAAAGTAAGACAGAAAATTTACAATTTGGTTTGTCAATTTTACATGGTTGGATTCGTTTTTTGAATGTTTACTTCATATGGCATATAAATTACCCATCAAAAAATGGCAAGCTCGCGGTAGTGATAAAGATGTAGTTGCAGAAACGAAGACTCGGATTCAAAGAGAATTTAAAGAACGTTGTGGTTTAATTATCGACAAACCTAAGCCTGGTTTTGGGAATTCCAATGATGGAAATACGGCAAGGCGCTTTTTTGAAAATCCTCAACTGTCTGCTGAAATAACTTTAATTGATGTAGATCTTATTAAAAAAATGCACGTGATATTAATAGTTGTGGCTTCTGGATACGAAATAAATGTTGAAAGATTTCGAAAATACTGTCACAACACTGCCCGGTACTTTGTTGATAAATACTGTGGTACTGTATGCCACCTACCATACACAAATTTTAATTCATGGCCCGGAAATAGTTGAATCTGCCTTGCTGCCTATAGGTCAGTTAAGCGAAGAAGCACAGGAAGCTTGCAATAAGGATTTTAAGAGGTATCGTGAACACAACTCGAGAAAATGCAGCCGAGAAAGTTCAAACAGAGACGTACTTAATGGTTTCTTTTTATCCTCTGACCCGGTTATAACCAGCAAGAGAGACTTTCCCAAAAAGAATTTTCGACACTTACCGAAAGAGGTAGTAGAATTATTGAAACCACCTACTGTGGAAGCCAATGGTGATCATAACGACATTTTCGAAGCCGATGATGTTGATGATGATGACAATGTACATGTAGAGATGTAGATGGTACAAAATTTATATCTATAATCTCGTTAATCTATTCGTGCGCGTCAATAGTGTCAAGATTTCACCATTTTTTTAAATAAAAAACTGCGCTACAACCTATCTATAAATTTTTTTAAATATTATTGACAGTCCTAAAAATAGATATCCAACTTAGAAATCCGTATAAATAGTATTTGATTTAATGCCAGCTTTTGAGGTCAAATACCCCACTGTGCGACGGGCAGTTTCTTATTATACCGCAGAGAGTTTTATTTCTTGTTTTCCCCTTCAGGAAATTCAAACTGCGTTTTAATTTTGGTCGCTTTTCCACCCTCAATGAAAACTCCAGGCCTTCAACCTGGGTTCATTATTTTAACTTGCTAATCTGTTTTATGTATTATATTTGCCTCATATTTTCGCCTTCCATTCTTTTGAAGAGAATAAATTATATCTAGTAGTTTATGTGTTTTATTATTCGTCCTCTAGATCACCTATTGAATTCACGGCCCTCGCATACCGTCGGAGCTTAGTCAATGCAAGGGCAAGGGTAAAACGTTGTCCTTTAAACAAGAGAGCCCACCTCTTGGTTTGAAATTTTTCTCCCGGACAATCTAGTAGTTAGGAAAGGGGAAAAACTGTTATAATTTATTAAACTAAAAAACTATATTTTAATACAAAAAGTAACAAATACATATAAATTCCAAATGTCGTCAGTCTTTAACAATAATTATTATATCATACATTTTATGGTTTTAATTTACTAATTATCCACGGAATATACTCTGTTACTCTTGTATATATACCAGGCCATCCTTGAATACCACAACCAAGACCAAATGATACTACTCCTGCCGCGTACCAATTAGATTCACCCATATTTAAATCAACTGTCATCAATGCTCCGCCACTATCTCCTTTGCACGAATCTTTGCCTTTATATCCACCTGCACACAGTTGACCTGCTCCCAACTTTACCGGGGTAATTGAATATGCTGCAGCACAGTCTTTATTTGACTGAACCGGTAGCTAAAAGTATTTATATATTAAATTTTCTTTGAATACTAAATATTACGCAACGTATGGACAATTAACTTGACCAAAACGAAAATGACTATACTAAAGTTGAGAAAGATGCTGGACAATAGAAAAGGTATAAAATTATTGTTTTATTTGTACTTAAAGGATGAAAAATAACGCAGAAATGAGATGAAAAAATATTTATTGTATTTGATACTAATTTAAAATCAAACAATTTGATTATTAACCAAATTTTAACACAAGGATCAATTTCAAATCAAAGAAACAGATGCCGACTCATTAAGAAGTTAAAATTCTATTGATAAAATTAAGAAATGAAAACTTTCTGTTATAATTGGGTAATTGGAGTTCTTGTGTTGGATGCACTATACATACTCTTAAATATTATTATGTAAATAAAGCATATAAAAAAATAAAATTTGCGGTCGGTTTAGAAATTTTGGAAAAAACGGCTTTAAAAATTAATTTTGAATGCAATTTTCTCATTGGCTCTTTTGAACTGTAACCCACCCATCCAAAATTGAAATAGGTTGTGGCGACAGTAAAGATGCCATAATCTAGGTTTTTACAACGAATTATGAAAGATCAGGTTGTAATTAACAAATAGAAAACTTAAATTTGTGATCGGAAAACAATTCGAAAAAAAATTCATTTTTTGTGTGAATCCGACTCTTGACGTAGTTTCGCTCCGGAACTATGTATATAATATGTAAATAAGTAATTTGTGAATGTCTTTGAGTCTTAGTTTTGTTCACGGAAGGTAGCTATTTTGCTCAATCATGTAATTGTAAATCCAACTGGTATTTTCCGAATGAATCAAACGAATATTCTGATAGCCAATGGTGATCATCTTATATTAACAAATTTTTATATTTCAATAAACCTAACATATCAACTATACTAAGATGTTTGAAATGATAGTGGCTTACATGAATGTATGAAGACGAACTTGAACTTTAAAATAGAGTAAAATATAAACAATGATGAGTTTAGACTAAAAATAAAATATAAATTATAAATACTAGAGATAGAAATAAAGATATTGTAGAATTCATAACAGCTTAGAGAATAAAATGGCTTAGACGTGCTATGAACAATGAATCAAAGGTACTAAAAATAAAGTAATGAAACAGATACCAAGGGAGGAAAGAAACAACATAGAACCAAAATCTAGATGATTAAATGCATTTCATATCGTAAAAGGGATGGAAATCGTAAATGGACCTTTCCAGAGCCAAGTAGTAAAATTTGAGAAAAGAGGGGATACCAATATTTCAAATTTACCTTCACTTTAAGTTTAATTTTGCTGTCTGTGCCATTTTCTGTTACTCCCCAACCTGCTACGATCATATTCACACCTTCAAAAGTTTCGTTAAAGAATTTTTCAGAAGTTGGCAAACAAATAGGTCCAACATACTCTAAAATGATAAAATGTTATAATTTATTCAAACAACTGCAGCAACTTACCTGTGTATTCAACATCTCGAGACAACCTTAATAAAGCAATATCGTGAAGTTGACTAATATCATATGGATCGTACAATTCATGAGGAATTTTTTCAGTTACTGCAACGTCGAGTGCTTCTGGTGCACAAATGTTAAATTTACGCCATTTCGTACAATCTGGATTAGTTTCCATATTATATTCCCCTAAACGCACACTTGATCTGATAACAATTAAAGAAGAAATAAAATATTAAATAGTATTGTTAGTACAAAATTAGAGTTATTACAAATTCCAAGTTTTAGGTACATCTCTTCCTATCAAACAATGAGCAGCAGTAAGAACATATCTCTTGTTGATTAAAAATCCTCCACAGTGAAAACCATGTCCCTTCGCTAAAATCACAAGTGGGTTTTACTACTGTTTTATGAAACTTACAAACTAGTACATACGTTTTTGATAGTCAACTAAAACCATCCAAGGAAAATCATCTAAAGCAGTAACATTTCCCCCAAGAATTCTGTCAGTGTGATATGCACCACATTCTTTTGTACTAGGTAATAAATCAGAGTAATAAGGTTCTGCAATACAGCAAATCACTAATTAGAATTACATATTTTAATTACGAAAATTTATATTACCTTCAGTTGTTGGAGGTTGTAGAATACTATTGTTATTGTTACTTTGACCATCTGAACTGGTAGTATTTACAGTAGCACAACAGGCTTTTGGATCTAAACCATCAAAGCCGCAATGAGCTTTCAGAAGATATTCTGTAGTCTGCGGCTCTGAAGGTTGAACTTGCAACAATTTCATCAATGCAGGACAACGTCGCAGGATTATACATTCTCCTGCTGTACGATTGGGCGTAATACAAGGGTCTGAAAAAGTAAATTGTAAATTAGGATGAAATTAGTTTGCATTTTCTGCAAAAAAAACTTTCGGGCGGTATAGCTTATTTATTTCTTTAAATGGTTTCGTTAATAAAAAGCAATTCTTTTAAAAAAGAATACAATATGGAAATATCTGTGAACAAAACGAAAGTGATGGCACTCAAAGAACACGAACAAAAACGCTCTAAGATAGTGCTAAATGACCAAACCATAGAACAAGTAAAGTCTTTTAACTTCTTAGGCTGCACAATGTCCCTGTTGGAGAGGATGATATACCCAAGAAAGTTTAGAAATTCAATTACATAAATGGTACAATAAGAAGAACGTTCAAAAACAAATCTAATAAAGAAACTGCATTGAAGTTCTATAAGATCGATACCGAGTATAACATACGCCAGCGAGACTTGGACGATCACTAAAGAAAATGAAAGAAGAATCCAGAGTGCCGAAATGAGGTTCCTGCGCTCAGTAGCAGGAAACCAACGGATAGATCGGAAAAGAAATGTCGACATACAAAATAAACTAAACATATGCAGTATCAGTATGAAGACGGTCGCGGCCTGCGCTTAAGTCCGTCAACTGCTAAACCGAAATCCCCGGTTCAAATCCGGACGGGTGAGAATTTTCTGACCGTCTTCCTCGGCAGGCAATGGCAAACCACCGAGGTAGAATGCCAAGAGAACTCTAAAAATAGAGTCACCAAACCCTCTTTAGGGTAAACGGACTGAGAAGGAAGGATGCAGTATCAACAAAATCATTAAAAATTATAGAGAAGCATGCAAGGGACATTTGGACAGGATGGGGTGGACCCGACTACCAAAGCAAATGCTTCAATGGAGGGGTTAACCGCTGGTGAAGTTTTTGTACACATCTCATGAAGTACATGAAGTACTTCACGTGGAACATCCTCCAGTGTCTCTGCAACGGGAGATCTTCAATTTACTTCTGATAAAAATAAACTACTCAATCCGGAGGGTCTGGAGAGCGTGGAACACCCTCCAGTGCCTCTGCAACGGCAGATCTTCAATTTACTTCTGATAAAAAAAAACTATTCAACCGGGGGTCTGGGGGTGGGGTGGAACACCCTCCAGTGCACAAATTTTGGAATGAAAATCATTGCAGAACATGCAGAACCCCAAACCAAGTAGTTTACTTTCTATCAGAAGTAAACCGAAGATCTCCGTTGCAGAGGCACTGAGGGTGTTCCACACCCAGACTCCCGGTTTAGATAATTTATTATTATTAAAGTGAATTAAATATTTAAACATATCTCAAGTTTATTAAAATTAGCTATGGTCAAGTAAATGTGTTTAATTCTTAATTTGACAATTAATTATAAATTCCGTATCCTTGGGAGGCAGATCTCTGCAACAAAATAAAAATAAACTACTTAATCCGGAGGGGGCTAGAGGTGTGGAACACCTTCCAGTGCCTCTGTAACGGGAAATTTTCAGTTTACTAATGATAAAAATAAACTACTCGATCCGGGGTGTGGACCCTCCATTGCTCAAATTTTGGAATGCCGTAAATTACTGCTGATTTATATGAAGTACGAAGAAGTATACAGAATTATCATGAATTATGTTAAGTGTGAAGTTAATTGTACACGATTTCCTAGCGGTTGACCCCTCGGCTTCAATACAGACCGAGAGGAAAAGATATATGGGCCGCCCTAAAAGAGATGGAGCGACCAATTCGAGTGACGTAACGGGCCACAGGCCTAAAACTTGAAGATGATGATGATTATATAACGTTTATGATTTTATATTAATTTTTTTTGCCGAAAAAATTTGATCTCCAAGAGTTGTTTTTTACCTATTTTCTATTATCGCACCATCGGTTTTCTTTTTTGAAATAAGTTTTCTTCTTAATGTTTTGTTGGTGTTGTTAATTACGATACCATATTTTAAAATATAATTAAGTAGGCAATCAATAATGATTGGCAAAATTTTAAAAACTTAAAAACACATTATTTTATTGCTACACAAAATTTAAGTTTTCTGTGATATAGACGAAAAAGATAAACATTAAAGTTTTAAAAAATTTAAATTGGTAAAAAAATAAATAAAAACCTGCATACTTATACTAAAAATAATAAAAAAATGTGTACTTAAATCAATTATAATTTCTTTTCTATTCTAGTTAGTAAGTACAATTTTATTAATTACTATAGAATATTTTAGAAAAATTATTACTTGTTAAATAAATTGTTTAAATCAATATTTTAAAATTTTTGAAAAATTTTACTTACTTGCAAAATACAACATATTGATCCTAAGAAGCACAGCAGCAAATACTTAAGGTTCATCATAAATCTTAAATTTTTATACAAATTCACCTTAAAAACAGTAATAATCGCTAAAGTTATCTCGATAATGTTTAATTGGATACTGAATTTCGGGACTGTCGATAGGATTTTCGCCTAATTTAAATTTTGTTTTAAACTTTAGCTCGTCCACCTTGAAATAATTAGTTAACTAATATTTTCTTAAGTTGATGCAGCAAATATTTTATAGAAAAATACTATAATATATTTAAATTTATTTCCACCTAATAAATATAAAATATTTGATTCAAATTTTTTAAAATTATAAGGTTAAATGAACAATAAAGCGAAACAAAACGTCTGAAAAAACGTCTGATGACAGCAGTAACCATTTCTGAAAGCTTACAAATAATGTATCGTTTTATTGTTCATTTAACCTTATAATTTTAAAAAATTTGAATCAAATATTAATTTCAAAGGTTAATAATATATATATAATTTTAAATATAAAATATAGTAAATTTTATATGCTGGCTATATAATAAATATTACTCCTATATAAATAATATGTTACAGATTATTTTTTAAGTTGATACAATTATTAATGTAAATTGAAGTACTAAATTCAGAAAGGCATGATTTCATGACATTAAAATTTAAAATTTAAATTGTTGAAAAGAATTTTAATTTTTTAAAAATATTTCCAAGTTCATTTTCCGAGAAAAACATGCATAACAGCGTTTACAACCGGCTTGAAATCTTGTAGAAATGTTATCTGTTTGTAGTTTTTGGTTAAAAGCTGGGAATCATTTTAAATTTGTTCCTTAATCCTTATATATTGAAATTACACTAATTGTCAAAAAGGCAAATTAAAAAATTTAGCTTTTTAATTCTAAAAGTAAGCTGTAACACTAAATTTTAAGACACGATTCTGTCAATGTAAAACACAGAAAAAATGTGAACCTACACGTTTTAAAGTTAGTTTTTAAATAATGTACAAAGCATGTAAGTATTATCGGGATCCAGCGTACACTTCTTTTAATGCCGCTCAGAAATAATAGAATATCGCCACCGTGTTTATTAAATGGGAATCGACTTAATTTAAATAACCTTCTTTAAATAATTTTAATAACCTTGACAATAATCTATTAGGTAATCTTTGATTATTGCCTAATAGATAATCTTTAGATTTGATTGAATCGTCGATGACCTAAAGATGCGTCTACATGTTACATCCTCTGGTTTTATTCGATTGTTTAATTTTTTTAAATCTTATTATTTAATATTAGTTTTTAATTAATATTTCAAAAACTAATTAAAATTTCAAAACCAAATTTAAAATTTATGTCCAGATTTAAAACTGATTAAATTTTAGTTAAAATTGGTTTATGAAAACTATTGTTTTTTTACTTTTTTAAGTTTTACTATTTAATATTAGTCTTTATTTAATATTTTAAAGCTAACAAAATTTTCAAAACTAAATTTAAGATTTTGTATCTTTATCGTAGGAATTAGAGCTGATTAAATTTTGGTTGAAATTAGTTCATGGAAACAATTTTTTTAATCTATTTATGTAATATTAGTTTTTATTAAATATTTCAAAAACTAATATGAACTTCAAAACTAAACTTAGTAGTTTGTATCTTTGTATTAAGACTTAGAGCTCATTAGATTTTGGATCAAATTGGTTGATAGAAAATATATTTTTTCTTATTATTAAAAATTATTTTTTTAATATTTAATAAAAGTATGATAAAGTCATGAGCATGGCCGCATCCAATTTTTTTTTATTGGTAACCGTTAAAGCTAGAAGTTGTTTAAACTATATTTTACAAGTTAAAGCTAAAATAGTTTCTCCTTTGTAATAAATAATAAAATAATAATAAATAGTGTGATGGCAAGTTTTCTAAAGAACAAGGGGATAAAAAGTCTTATTAATGAGTTTTTTTAACTATTTTTTCTATTTTGCATTTATATTTTTGCATTTATATTAAAACTTATTATCAATTAGCATGTTTACAGCTGATGGTCATTTGAGTCAACCCGAAGTGTGCTCGGCTATTTAATTAATAGATTTATTTTGATTATTATTCTTAAAATTTTTTTATGATTACCTTGATTACAAATTTCGTTATTTAAAATTTTTGCTATTTTTCTAAAATACATTTTTAAAATAATTATTTCAAAACTGCAATAATTAAATTTAACTAGAATTATTTTGATTTTTGAATTTTCCGACAACGCTAAGATGTAAATTTAATCTTTGCTTTTTAGTAATTTTCAAGATAAAGTAAAAAATCGCTAAAAATATTTCTTTAAGATTTCCTTGTTCGTGAATATTAATGTTTTTTCAGTTTCAAATCGTTTTTAAAATTTCCAAATGTGATTTAATAAATTTTTGCTTACACCTCGTTTCAAAATTTTTGCAATTACGTATAAAATTGTTTAATGCCATATTTCAACTTAATAATTTCAAGAGCTTTTCCTTTTTAAAATTACCCATTTTACAAATATTAAACGTACAAATTTTTTTACCTTAAATTTTTTTTGTTTATACTGAATTTAATAAATTAGAGATATTAAAATAAAAATTATTTATTACTATTATTAGAGACTATATATTTATAAAGTTTATGTAATAAAAAATAAGAATAGTCTTTTATAATCATATTATGTTTGGTATATTGCATTCGGTAACATTAAACTAGTATAATATAATATAATAAACTAAAAATTTAATAAGAAAATAAAATTATTTAACAGTGTAAAAAAAAATAATAAAAAAAAGGATAAATTTGTATTACTTCAATCTTATTATTATACATTTTTTTACATTTGAAGTTATTTAGGTTGATATTTACAATTTTTTAAGATTTATTTTACATTTAAATTTAAGGCAACATATTATCAAGTATCCAAACTACGTAAGAACTCATTCGTGTGTAAATTGCAGGCATTGATGAACTACCACACCGTTTAGCTCCAAACGATACAATTCCTAAAACATAATAATGTGGGGAGCCATGGGAGGATTCGACATGCACTAAAGGTCCTCCAGAATCGCCTCCACATGAATCTTCTCCTTCGACACCTCCTACGCATAATTGAGTAGTTCCTATTTTGGCGTGTCTTTTAAATGCTTCGATACATCTAGTTAACTTCACTACTGGAAGCTTGACGTGTAATAAATGTGTACTTGGTATTGGAAAATCCATATCGTACACGCCCCAACCTGCCACTTCAGCTGAACTTCCAACGTAATCATGTACAAGTTGCGTTCCATGAGGAACACAAGCTGGTTGAACCCATCCTATCAAAATGATTAAAAAAATGTCAATTAAAAATAAATTTAAAAAACTCAAAATAGATGAATAAGTATTTGAAAGTAGCCTCATACGAGCATTTGAAGTTATTGGTCGGTAGTAATTTTATTTAATTTTCTAGAAATGTAACCATCAAGTTTTGGTTTGTGCCTAATTTATCTATGAACAGTTTTAATAAAAATATCGTTATTGAGCGTTTTGACATTTTTCGAGCAAAAACATACTGGTCTTCTCATTTTGTACGAACAACAATACTATTTTCGGCGAATAGTAATAAATAATAAATTATAGACGTGATGGAATGGTTGAGCGTTTCAAGCATTAGCTTATCGTATCAAGCTTCATGGGTTCGATTCTCGTGGCGTACCAAATCTGCTAACCCCAAATAACATTTGAAATGGCCCAAAATACTTACCTTTCCTTTGGACTAGATGTCAGAAGACGGTGTAATACCGCATAGAAACTTACCAATAGTTGGAAGGTACTGCTAATTATTTATATGATTTGAAATGAATTCAGAATACTAAATATACGGGCGACAAAATGCACCCAGCATCAGGGCAGCAACTGCCTATGACAAGGTTCTGCCCAAAAGTAGCAGGTTAATCTTGATAATATTAAATTTTTTATCAAGACTACTTTTTGGATACGTATTCAACTATATCCGATTTGAAGCCATTATAAAATTACCATGGGTTATAATAATAGTATTATTTTATTTAATATTTACCATTAAAAAATGCCGGTCTTGAGAGCCTGATTAAAGCAATATCGTTTTTGTACGCAGGTTTACCATAATCACGATGAACAATTATTGATTCCGGCTTTCTATCTTGCACTGGTTCCGCACAAACATCTCCTTCACAATCCCATTGGGTTAAAACATTATTTTCTCCCAAACGTACTGTGGATCTATTAAAAAAAATTAACATTTAGCAGATCGTCACATTATTGTAAAGTAGAACGTCGATAATCCGAACCAATTGAGACCGAAGGTGGTTCGGATTATTAAATATTGCTGCTAAATAGATAAAAATACAAGTATTGGATACAAGAAATAAAACACCTGCATATCAGAACTTAACAGCAAGATATTCCTGTAAACATAAAACTCCACTTTGCACACTTGTTCTTCATTCAGTAACCCCCTTAATTCTTTTTTTTTGTTTTTGGACGTACAGATTAGCTAAAGTTTAAATTACCAGGGTTCGGATTATCAACGCTCTATTGTATTAAATATTTTTTTAAGTACTTTATTAGCAATTTTTAATTATGCATACTTGTATTTTATATTATGCGTTCATAATGAGCAAATCTGAAAACTGCAACTAGGGCAATTAATCATTTTATTCTAATAAATTATTCTGTTTTGAAATTAGTAATGTGTTATACCTACAATGATTGTATTAATGACTTTTATGGCATTTAGTAATCATAAATTCATTGAAATTTTACTGTTATTTTAATACCGAGTACCTATACTGTAAAAAATCATGTAATTTTGATAAGGATTCGAACTCTGATTTATGTATTTAAACGAGAATAATTAACTAAATTAAGAAATTTAGAAATTCATTCATAATTAAGTAATAATTAAGAATTATTAAAGATAAACCGGCAAACCAATTAGTTTATAACACTGAAAAGGAAAACTTTTATATTTGCAAAGAAATTCGACCATGGCGATCATAATAAACCGTGAAAATGTTTATCGAATCATTTTAAAACTACAGTGTACGCCGCTTAACGTGATCACATCAGAATTCGGACTTTTAATAACAATAATAGATAATTCGTACTATTTACGAAAAACAGAACGAATTAAAAAATTCATCCAACGTTGTTTATCTCTGCTGTTTGACAAGTAAATTGTTTATAGAAAGTTCTCAGCAGAGTTGGCGAAGGATTGCCACAAAGTGTTTATGCGTACAAAATAAAAAAAATAAAAAAAAGGAAAAATTGATAACATAAAACGAATTTATGAATCACAATCAGAGAAGTAGCTGATGAGAGACCGAAAAGAGCTAGTGTGGTCTTTAATTTTAACGACATAGTGTTTAATTAGTACTTTCAATAAGGCCCAATTAGGAGTACTGCTTATTGCAATAACGACGTCCGGAAGTGTTTCGGGAATTGGAAAAAGCGCTGGCATAAGTGTATAATATCTAATAAAGCCTACTTTGAAGGGGATAACATTGTTGTAGATAAATAAATAAAATTATTTCTAAAAAAACGAAAATTTCCAGTATTTTTTGAATACACCTTGTATCTAAAGAAAACAAACCTAAGAGACCTGAATTTGCAGAAAATATATTGGTAAAGGTACAGATTTTTGGAAAAAAAGTAATATTCAGTGATGTAAAAAACAGTTTTGATTCAGATGGTAGGCAAATACATATGTATGTAGTTTGGAGGAAAAAATGCAGTTAAACAAAGAAAATTTATGCAAAAGTATAAAACATGCAGATGGTAATGTGGTGGTTTGGGGTTGTATGGTTGCAAAAAGGATTGAAAAACTACAATTTATTGGCACTACACCAAACAAATTTCAATATGTAAAAATATTACAAAATAATTTACAAGATTGTGTCCATAAATTGGGTTTGCAAGATGAATATCAATTCTAGCAAAACAAGAACTCCAAACACACTAGTTACATTGTAAAAGAATAGCTACGCTATTATATTCCAAAAAAAATTTACACATCACCCCAATCACCTGATTTCAACCCTATTGAGCATTTGTAGCAAAAAATTAAAAGAAAACTAACACAAATACTAATTTCCAATAAAAAAGTACTGATAACTATCTTACAATAATTAGTGGAAGAATAGGACAAAACTGTCAAATCCACTACTCAAAAATTAGTCAAATTTACGCCAAGGCAGTTACAAGCGGTGATAAATGCAACAGGATATCCCAAAAAGTATTAATTATTATTATTAAAAAAAAATTGTACTTGTTTTTGCGGTGTATAAATAATTTTATATTTCACTTATCTATTATTTGTTGTTTATATCTGTGCTAGAGACATATAAACAAAGTCATACTCAGGGCATAATGAGCGGGCGTTATGATTACGCCCGCTCATTATGCCCTTTCATATTACCAAATATGAAAAATATTAATATTTAATAGTTATTTTATTGCTAATACTATTTACATATTATAATAATAATAATTTACAAATAATATTTTGTAAATAATTATTTTTATTAATTCTTATTGAAATAACATTTTGTAAATAATTATTTACAATATTTTTGTCATGCATTTGTATTATCATTTTTTTTTTTTTTTATTCAATTGCATATCAAGTTTCTTAGTTTTACAGTGATATTCCACTTCTTCAGTCATAGTAAAAATCTATCCTTTTCCTGAAAAATTTTACTCAATCCACTCCAGTGCTTATCTAATTATGCTTCTAATTTCCTGGGCATGAGGTTTGGCGTCTTGCTGATCACCATGACTTATCTCATTTTTGCTACATTGAATCGCATTCCGTATCTTTCTCTGAAATCAATTATTGCATCCAACAGTCTCCGGGCTATCCACTAGGAGAACTGGGTCATCAGCATATCTAAGGTTGTTGATTATTTCCCTATTCACTATTATGCCGTCAGAGGATTTTTCCACAGCTTCTCTAAATATATGTTCTGCGTATATATTAAACAATAAGGTTAATAGTATACATCTCTGCCTAACTCCTTTCTGGACTTGAAAGTCTTCCAATATATTGCCTTCAACCCAAACAGATCTCGCTTGTCTCCAATAGAGATTTCCAATGATACGTTTGCCTTTTCCTCTATCGTTGTTCTGTTTAAGCTCTCAATTAGATTTCTATGATAGACTTTGTCGAAAGTTTTCTCGAAGTCAATGAAACAGGTGTTAAATACATCACAGCCAACATCTGTTGCTCTTTGGATTAGTACTTGAATGTAGAGGAAGGCTTCTCTTGAACCCATACCATATCTAAAGCCAAATTTAGTTTTGCCCAGGTGTTTGTTCTTTAATCTTTTGAAAGATTCTCTCATGTATCACGTTCAAGAAGATCTTCAGCACATGACTCATTAGGCTTATAGTTCTATAATTTTCGCATCTTTTGACATTGGGTTTCTTTGGTTTCGGTATGAATGTTGATGTTAGCCAGTCTTGGAGTATCTTTCCCGTGTCGTATACTTCATTAAACAATCGTACCAAGAAGTTAGTCTGATCATTTCTCAATATCTTCAAAAGCTCTCTATGTGTTTCACTCGGGCCCGTTGCTTTATAGTTCTTTAACTTTCATATTACCTTCAGTGTCTTAGGCCTGATAATTGACATACCTTCCGTAGTATTGTGTATGGAAGATTTCCCGCGTTTATCATCTTCAAATATATCTTTCATGTACTGCCTTCATCTGATCTCCTTTTGGTCACGATCCATCAGTATCTCTCCATCTTTGCTGGTCAACATTGTCAAATTTTTTGGCTTCCAAACGCCTTCCACCTTTTTTATGTAGTGTGAAAACATTATTTTTATTCTGCAACATCTTTATTTCTTCTCGTAGTTCCTTTAATCAGTATTTCTTGTTTTTTTAATTTTTGGATTAATCAATGCAGTTATTCTCCTGCATTTACTTATACTGTTTTCTGACATCCATCAACTGCATGATTTCGTTTGTCTTTCATATCTTTATCTTTCTGTTTTTTTCCAATTTAGATGTTGATCTGCTGCTTTGACCATCATATCCTTGATTGCTTTCCATGTTTCTCACATGTTGTCTATGTTGTCTTTAGTTTTTGTATTTCTATTTCTGCTATTCACGTACGGTTTGTTTTATTTTCTTTCATTTAGTAGATTCATTACATTTGCAATTATTGACAAATATTTTTCAATCTAAAAAGCTTTCCGATTCACTCTTTTTTTGATTGAATTTACTGTAACAATAACTCATAAAAAGCATTACTGTTAACAGATTGGTTGATTTTTTATTTAATTCCTTTGCAAAAGCATCTTTTAAGTATATCTTCATTAAAAATTTTGAATAATTTATTGAATAATAATTTGCAAAAATTCAATTCCTGCGATGTCTTTTACCATCTGACATGATCATTTTTTAATGGACATCATTTACAAGTTATTAAATTTAAAAATGTGCGAGAATTATATGTATACGAACGATATACGAATTTTTGTAAGTAAACTTCTTCGAGTTCTTGTTTAAACAACATCCCACATCCTATAGAGCTAAAATGAAATGTACAGCTTCCACTAGCAGAACGTTTTGATATATCTATGTTTTTAAATTATCTATAATGTGATTTGTAAAAACGATATTAAAATAATACAAATTATTTATATTATTAACCTTTGAAATTAATATTAATTCAAATTTTTTTAAAAATTATAAGTTTATTATTATTATTAAATGTCTGATGACAGCAGTAACCATTGCTGAAAGCTTACAAATAATGTTTCGTTTTATTGTTCATTTAACCTTATAATTTTTAAAAAAATTTGAATTAAAATAATACAATGCAACTAGAGCCAAACTTTTTGTAATCATTTTTACCATTCATTATGATTGATAGAGAATTACACGGAGAGTATTTTTATCTTTTCATTTCACTATTGTTAGATTTAAAGTTTTTGAAGAGCAAATAATAAGTGCAAATGAAATGGTTTTGTATGTGGGAATCTGTGACAAGTCGTAAATAATAACATAAATTATTGGTGTATTTAGCTTGACATTAATATAGATTGGTGGTTTTAATGTTGTTATGGTTAAAGTATTAGAAGATAATACCTCTGGAATTTTAATTGCAAATTTATGCTTTAAAACGTTAAGTTATTTAATCCACATACTACATACATTAAGTATGCAATAAAATTTGATACATTTTTAAAAACGTAGTACATACTATGTTTAATAACAATACTTACACAACAATGTTGGGTAACGATGTAACACAATGAGCTGCTGTTATTACGTACATTTTACTTATTAGAGTACCTCCGCATTTAAAACTTGGCGGAACTTGGTTTGCTTTTCCAATAGGAGAATATCCAATCCGAACAAGCCAGGGATATTGCCCGAGACTAGCATTTTTACCTCCAATTATTCGATCCGCGTGAGTGATGCCACAATTTTCGTGTTCCAAAAGATACCAATTGGGATGCTTCGTAACATCTGGCAAATTGCCTAAGCAAAAAATTAATGTATAAATTACACGTGCATATCTATGTAAACATATATGTAGGGATATAATTTTATTAATATAGTAAACAAAGATATTATATTAAATTTTAAAGGTAGAAGTATGTAAATTATTTTATTTCAGATTCGCCTGGATCCCAAAGTAAATTAGCCCTATTTTATAGAGAAAGAGCATATACTAAAACCTGTTTTTATGCAGAGGATATGAATCGCATAAAAGAAATCCCTTAAAAAAATATTTCGTTTTTTATGCATTTGATGAAATTTTATTATTTACCTCACAAAAAGAAATTGTACATATAAAAACAAGTTTTACTGCAGTATGTAAAAATAATTAAAACAAAGCAAGTATAGATAATATCATCTAACTTCTAGCACTTAATTTTCATAATCATGCATTGACGTTATCCATGTCATGTCGCCACAAAAATTTTAACCGTTGACACAAAAGTATATTTCGGATTTATGGAATAAAGACTACAGCATAATAATGTAAAAATGCACCGTTATAAATGATGTCTAAATTTTGATTGTATAATTTTAATAAAATGTGACCTGCAATAGCATTTTGTTATTGCCAGTCATAGTTTGTTTGTTCTTTCGTCGCTGCAAAATTCCTAGAAATTTCATGTAGGTATCTTTTCTTGGTATAATTTTGTGCCCGTCCATAGCGAGATTTAAAAAAATTCTGTAGTTGGTCTATTTACTTGTAAATATTATTGTTGACTTGCGTACGCGAAATGTAGAGAAGACAAGAAGTTTGAGGTTAGAGAGATACTTGTTGAATTTTAATGTTTTAAGTACCAGGGTAGTTATGAAAATTGCCAAACTAGTTTGAGTAAACGTTTAGTGGTTGAAACCAATCTAGATGAAGTTTTCTTACAACATTTTGAGAAGCTTTCCTTCTGCAGAGAAGGCTCATGAGATTAGATATAAAATACGCACCTATTTAGTTTTAGAATTAATGTAAATATGTATATAAAGCAAGGAAAATATTGTTGTTGTTAATGGTCCGCTTTCACGCCTTTAGTTTTTGAGAAATTCGACGATGTGTTTGTTTGATGCCACAGTCCTGGGTTTCCGAGCATAATCAATGTTAATTTTATTTATGAATGTACAGTGGTAGGTTTAAGTGGTCAAGCACGTGCGATAGGTATATTTTCTCGCTTTTTATTTAATTAAAGCGAGTTGCCGGTGCTGTGACCCTGAAAACTAAGAAAGGGTTATAAGTTGTTACATAGAACAAGTAAGCATAAATTGCGGTATCGTCTGCGTACAGATCTGTATGCGTTCCAGAAAATGCCGGTATGTTGCGAGGGGTTAATACGTCCATAATTAAGTGTACACAAGAATTCCTAATGAAAGAATTCCCAGGAATTCTTGAGATTTCCTAAGAATTCCGAAGAATTTCCGAGACTTCCTAGGAATTCTCAAATATTTTTAAGAATTTCCAAGAATTCCCGAGACTTCCTGGGAATTCCCAAAGAATGCCTAAGAATTCTCAAGAATATTTAATTTGAAGTTAACTATTTTCGATTATTTTTGAGACTACTTGCTTTTACAAATTCTTTGCTTAAATAAATTATATTGGGAACTTGAAAAAAGCGCATTTTAAAATTTTTTATTTGTTTATAAAAAGTATTTACCTCTCGAAAGGAACTTCGTTAAACTTCTAAATGACTAAAACCAATAATATTTACAATACATTTAAAAAAAAAAAGTTTTCTTATGCGGTAAATAGGATCGCAACAGTCCAACATAGAAATTATGTAAAATTACCTTGAAATTCGATTCGAAAACTCAGCATAATGGTAAAATTATAATAGGACGATTATAAACTATGAAACGAAAGAACAGAAAAATATAGTTTCTTTCAGGGGAGGATGATTTTAGTCTAATTGTAATAGGGCCACAATTTAATTTTGAAAATTACAATTTCCCCTAAGAAATACATGTAAATGTATTATTGCGAGATATTCCCTACTAACATTGTACGATTGTCACAAGGTTGTAACAAACTTGTCAAGCATGTGACAATATTGTGACAATCTTGTCAAAACCTTACATGCTATCTGGGTTACGTCATTAGACTACGCATTCTATCACCATTCTATCCTATTTTAACTAATTCTAGGTTTTTATCTACTTGTAAACAATTAAACTTACTTAAAATTTTTTTGTAGTTGTGCCACCTGTTGGTGGTACTACTAAATATTTAAGATTTTCAAAAATACTTGATAAAATCCTAAAGAATTTCTAAGAATTCCCAAAGACTTCCCGAGAATTCCTAAATAATTCCTAGCGACTGTACACAAGAATTCACAATAGGTTAACCCCTCGGTATGTTGTTAATATTATGTAGATAAAAATTAAAAAATTTGAGTGCAAACACATTGGGGAATACCCCACATTGATCAATTTTGTCATATACTATGTCACGTTGTTAATTTTGACAACTATGCTACGCTAACTACGATGACGAAGATCACCCATTGGTTTTACTTTCCAAACCACTTAGATAGGAAAAGTGTCGTTTTTAGGCACAATTTCACTCCCACCCCCGGTTTTATGTCAAATTTCCAAGTTAAGAGGTTCCCCAAAGCCATTTTAACTATTTAAAAAAATGGTTGTGTGCATATAGGCGTATGAATATAGTATGTATTATCTGTAAACACGATAGCTTCTAATTGAAGCAACCGAATTAGTCCAAATTTTGAATTGATGTCTGCCCTGGCACTAATCCTATTGAAAATAAATTTTGTGAAATGAAAGCAGGATTTACTGAAATAATACATAACCTTGAAACAAAATTAAATAAGTAAAAATAAATTATGACCATCTATAATGCAATTTATGACGAGAAAATCACTAATTTACAAATTCAATTATTTCACAAAACTTGTAATTATTAAATTTATACTTAAAATACATTTTCATTGTCATATAATAAACAGTTACATTATGACAAAATTATATTAATTATAAAAATGAATTTAACAATGGTATGATTAAATTCATTCTTATAACATATTTTCTAAGTTAATAATATCCATTTATAATAAAATAATGCAGGATTGAGTACATTAACTTACAAAATATATTTTAAAAATGAATTTTAATGATAGTTAAGTCAAGTAATTTATTGTAAATTAGCAAATTTTTTCCAACTTACATTTTTCATATTAGGTACTTATAACCATTAAAATTCATTCCTCATTTTGCACAACTTATTCAACTTTTATAGTAACCAATCAGGAAGGGTAATCCACATCCCCGTAATTTAAATCCCATCAGAAATCTTTTACAAAAATATTCAGCATAATTTTAACTACCTACTACCCTATTATGTTAATTATTATTTCAAATATTTAAGTTTGTTTAGGCCATGTAAATTAGTGAATATCATGAGTAGAATAAACAAACCTTTTTTTTTATTTGGCTATTAGATATAAGTTTTGGCGATTAAAACATTCCCTTCAATATATTACCAAATGTGAAAGGTAAAAAATATTTCATCGTGGTATGGTGGTAAAATTCAAGACGAGGAGAAGCAAGTACAATTTTTTGGCGAGTTTGTAGATTTTTCGGCAAAGTGAAGCAAGTTTTACTTTTAATCATTTTTTTTTTTTTAATTAATTTTAAAAATTTAATTAATTAAATTTCTATTAAATTTTAATTAAAATAAAAATTAAAATGAAAAAAAAAAAAATTAAATTAAATAATTAAATCATAATTAAAATTAAATTAATCAAAATTTAAAAATTAATAGGTTAAATTGAACAATTAAACAAATTTTTTCATGAATATTCAGTAATAGTTTTTCTTTTATCAGTTGTTATCAAACAAACAATTTTTATATTAATATTAATTTCACAGATTACAATATTCATAATTTTAAAACACTATTAGTAGGTTTGTGCATTTGAACTACTCCGAGTAAGTTAGTGCAGAAAATTAGTGTGTGTTTGTATAGTTCAGGTGACGTGGAGTAGTTCGGTGCAACACAAACTTACTCTGCCTTTAATGCCAAAAGTAGACCAGTGTAACCTAGTGCAAAATACCCAATCTAGAAAATAACCGTCAATTGTAAAAATTTTGAAATAAAATGGAAAAAACAGTTACTGCAATTTTTTTATTGACGATAGTACCGACAATCTTTTTTTAAAAATTCTCTAAAATATTAATTTAACATTTAAAAATTAATTTTTAATTAAATATTCATTTCAGTTGTTACGATAATAATATTACACATAAAAACGCGATAAAAATATAAAATGTTATTTCTTGTATTAGCCCTGCAAAATGTTTACTTTTGAAACTGTTTTTAGTCTGCAAAATGTTATTTTAGCGCCCCATCACTTAGATCGTCATAAGTTCGCAAAATAAAACAAAATAAACACAAAATAAACAAAATAAACGCAAAAAACTGCAAATTTAATATTTTAATGAAAGAAATTTTTGCAAACTAATACTACAGAAAACCGTTATAGTATGCAATAGGTATGCAAATGACTTTCGCGGATTCTAAATTAAGGTAAAACTTAAACTATACTTCATTTCTTTTAAGAATAAACTTTGACTTTTGAACTAAAATATAATTTTGAAACGTGACATTGGAACTAAAATATTGACAAATTTGTGAAAACTAACCAATCCATGATTTAAGATTATATTTTAGGTCAAAAGTCAAGGTTTATTTCTTAAAACAAATAGAGTATAGACACAAAAATTAGTTCGTTTGTTAACTGTCATTGCAAGTTACACCAATCTACACTAAATTACCTACACCCACTTTTGTGGACTAGTGTAAGGTGGTGCAGACAAACGAACAAACCTAGTGATATATAAATTTCCAAAGGTTTACAATCCGAAAACTTGAAATAATTGACACGAAAAATCATTTATTGCAAAATACTCTTTTTTAAATATACTGTATTATGTTATAAAATATAATATATTTGGTTTTGGTAAATTAAATATTTAGAATGTTAATATTTCTTTCACACTCTGTGAATAGAAATTTTTCACTTGCACACTTAAACTATGAAAATTATAATTATTACTAAGCACTAAAATAAAAAATAAATTTTTTATGGTTTATAAATGGTTTATGGATTTCAAATGCAGAAAAACCTACGCGGTATTTTTGTTTTGACATACCTAGTAATAGAATTCATATACAAAAAAAAACAAATTTTGAATTGATTTATGTTCAAGTTTTATTATTTGTTTGTTTTTGCTGCATATCTGAAAGAAACATGTAGCGACTAAAAAATTTTTGTTTGGATAATTTATATTATGTACCATAAAGTTTTTCTTTTATTTGATGTTAGCCGTAGATATAAAATTTTTAATTAAATTTAACGATTAAAGAATGTATTCAGGGAACATACATACATTGCCTACGTAACTAGTCACTTACTACGTCATTATTGTAAAGACAATAGGTGTAGATAACACATTGTAAATCCAAAAAGATACTCACTTTGAGCAAAACACAAAATGTAATAAACGAAACAGTTTATAAGTATGGAATGTGCACTGACCATATTTCAAGTCAATAAAATTCAAATGGATACTGAAGAAGTCATGTATAATTTTATTAATATTTCAAGTTCACTTTTAATCGTAAGTCAATCTATTACTTGGAACAATATTACAATTAAAACTGAACATAAAATTTTACGGTTTTAATGTTTTGTAAATACACTTGTAGGTGTAAGTTCAATGGGTTTCCTCGATGTTTAAATATCGATCAACTATAGAATTTTTAAGTAGTTCGGACTGTTGTATTAGTTAAAAGTTAAAAAAAATTATTAATTAATTTGAAATTTCTACTGCAATCCATATAATTAATAATTTTGCAACAAATTATAAAACTTTTATGGTACGCGATAATAAAGTACCTACATAAATTTAACAACCATTTCAAGACGTTCAGATTATAAAGTAATTTCAAAGTTTTGTTTTTAATTATTTCGACTAAAAAATGCATTTAGTATTATGTTGTCTTATTGAAATATTTCTTCAAATATTGACCGGCGCCGGATTGTGAATAAATGACAAACTTGAGTCTAGTTGTTCTATGGGATCTCATAACACAAAAAATGGTGTATACATGGGTCATAATACGGATCTGGAGATTCATAATTCGAACATAAACTTGCTATAATTATAAATGACGGATGCCAAGAAAATCCAACCATATTTTTTTATGGTTTTTTTTTCATCCAAGCAGAAGATAAAATTAATATTAATAAATTAAAACAAGCAGAAACTGAAGAACTAATTTGGAAAGAAATCAATAGAGGCACGACGGGGCTAGTAAGAAAAAGTAATAGAAAATATCACCAATGAAAAAATAAAGGTAATAATTAACAAAATCTGTTATCTTGAATGAATGAATTCGTAAAAAATGTAAGAATTGGTTGAACAAGAAAATTCTGAATTTAAACAACCAAATAAGACAATACAAGAACAAAGATAAATAATGTAGAGTAATTAATAAATTCTAATTACTATAAAATTAAATACAATGGATTTGTTAAATTTCTCTTGAATGCTTCTCATTATGGCATTATCAATGTTTACAAAGAGATAAAAAGACTGTTGGATATTTGAGAATAAGTTAATTGACGAAGATGTCAATATAGCAATGAGTAGAGGAAAAATTAGCTGTATGGAAAAAAAAAGGTGGAACAAATATTTGGTGATGACAGAACAGTCAAATAATTACAACAGAATAAATAGAAGTGAGGTCGACTAGAAACACAAAAATTAATAAAGCACCAGGTTCAGATCAAATTCCAATTGAGTTATTGAAATTGTTAGATGACAATAGCATAGATATATTCTGGCGAAAATATTTAATAATGGGTTTTCTTTTTCGAACCAAATAGAATTTATTTCCATTTAATATTTATTATCTATACGGTTAAATACTTGACGATGTAGGCTTGAAAATTATATTAACAGTATCTAAATAATGATTAGCAAGTCAATTTATGAACTGTGCGGAGGTAGAACAGCAATTAATTATAGTCGGATTCTGTATTGCTGTTTCTTTTAACCTTTAAGTAGGTATGTGGGGTGGCCACAACACCCCAGGCATTGTTTTCTCATATATTTCATACTTATATGTTAGTAACAATTATAATTATAATTTATAACTATTTTTTTACCTTCCTGTTATACATTCCTTCTAAGATTATGATAACAATCGCATATCTAAATTGAACTAGTGAACAGTTACAGAGTATTAATTGTGCTGAGGTGCTGTCACCACCCCACCTACCTACTTACCTTTTGTTTTCAGAATTTTTTTTCTATGAAATATAATTATTGGGGCACTAAATAAAGTCTTAAACTAAAAATGAAACAAATACAGACATAAAGACAATAAAAAAAATTAAATTGTTTAATTTTAACAAAAATTTTTATAATTAAAAAATTTTTTTTAGTAAAACTAAGCAATTTAATTTTTTTCGTTAAAGTTAAAGAATTTCAGTTGTTTCTTCGCTTTTGTGTCTATATTTTATAAATCTGCAATTAAAACCTTAATTTTTTATATTTATTTCCTTATTATATGCAGGCTATTTGCCACAATATTTTGTATATGTGAAAATGAAATTTTTGTTTGATTTTTAGTTTACGGTATTATTTAGTGCCTATATAATCATGTGTTCTAATTTTGTTGTTCTCATATTTTATTTTCTTTATAATAATTGATATTCTTTAGTGGCGCGTAAATACAACTCATTTAATGCTGCCAAATGAAAAATATAAATAAAAGTATACCCAAAAGCAGTAAATTCTGATAATTTTTACATTAATCTATCTTGTAAAAGTATAACTAATGTAAATTTAACTATAACATAAAATAAAAGTAAACAATATAACTAGAAAAGTAAATTTTACTTGGGGTGTTCAGAGCACCCCACCTCCTTAAAGGTTAAAGATATTCCAGTTACATTACCAAATGTACGTATTAATGCGAATCGCGATTAGTTTTCTGTATATCAGCAGTGTTTAGTGATATATAGCAAGTTAAAATATAGTGCGACCTTGTCGATTATCTACGATACCGGCATAATAATAACATGTATGCTTCATAAACAAACCATATCGCTATTGCGCGCAAACAAGAAGTTAAGTCAATGTTTTGCGACTATACTGTTCAAGACTCTATTCCATTGATTTTTAATCTATAACTCATAATTCTTCGGCAGGCTATCTCATTAATAACATGTTGTAACCAAAATAAAATCTGAAACAATTTTTAACACAACGCCAGAATAAAATATTAATTGTCAGCTTTAATTTTAATTTCACTTTCATTCAAGTGT
Source organism: Lycocerus yunnanus (assembly GCA_036346125.1). Lineage (NCBI taxonomy): Eukaryota > Metazoa > Arthropoda > Insecta > Coleoptera > Cantharidae > Lycocerus > Lycocerus yunnanus. Next base: position 9,876,609 of record JARFIX010000008.1, read on the forward strand.
TCGTTTTTGACTTAACCCTTATTGGCGAATAGTAGCGAATATATTTTATTTTATTTAGAAATCTGCAAAAGTCATCCAGAAGTCATCAAACTTCAAAATAACTTGATAATCATAATAGCATACAACAGACCAAAACATAACTTTAACAGACGAGACTTCAACAAACTTTTTACCACCGACCAGAAGGTTCGTGGTGGTTGGCGATTTTAATTCCAAACACATGAATTGGAACTGTAACAGATGTAATTCAAGTGGTTAACACATTACAGGATTATTAGATTAAAATTTTTAAAATTAAAAAGTTAAATAAACAATAAAACAAAAAAATAAAATAAAATTTGAAATTCAAAAATGAATTGGTCAGCCGATTACGCCTCTGACGTCAGACGCGTGATCCCGAACGTTTTTATGGAAATTTTACAACATCGCAAGAACCTGACAGTTAAATATTTGACTTGTATTTGACAGTTATAAACAATGTAACGTTTACCATTTAAATTGTATTTTTATTAATATATATTTATTTTAATACAAACTGTAGTCACAAGCAATTATAAGAAAAATGGTTTATTCTGAGTTTTCTGTGTTTTTATTAAAATTCATTTTCAATTTTTACACAAACTATTTATAGGTTACATTATCAACACAAACTGCATTTGCTGTGTTGCCAGTTGTTAAAAAAAATAGTTTGTGACGTCATTCGTGCTAAAAACACGGTTTCAAAAGAAAACTGAAGGTCTCCTGAACTTTTTATCTATGCAGTGCTGTTTATCAGCACCTAAAGTTTATAAAAAAAAAACACTTCAACAATCATGCAGCGTCCCTATTAGACATCGGACAATTGCCTAAGCTGAAAATTCCAAAATAGTAACACCATGCAACAATAAAGATATATTACCAACAAATATCCAAGTGCTAATTAGAAAAAGAAGTTGAAATCGTCAACTTTGGCAAAGTACAAACTCCATACAATACAAAAACGTAATGACTCGCCAAAACAGACAAATACACCAAACGATTAAAAATACAACAATAAAACATGGACTGAATTACTTGAATCATTAAAACCCAATGATAATACCATCTGAAAATTTACTAAAAACTTCACAAAAAAACATGAATAGATTCCAGCTCGACGAAATAACAGCATCAACGTAATGACGGATAAAAGCAAGGCTAGATACGTTTCAGAGGGTTCACACGCTATATCAAAATCACAGTTTAGAGCAAACAGAAGTAAAAACAAAATGCGAAACTTTACGGCAAAACATTATGATGTAAAGAGAAAACAACACAAAAACTATTAACAAATCCAACAGAACTACAACAATTGTACATATTCTCGGGCCCAAATAAATTGAGCCCTGCTTCACAAATTTCTGATTAAGAAACGACAACCTGAATATAATTTAAGCTATCGTTTAGCTTTGTTTAAAAGAGTACAAAATATTTGTTTCAGACTGTCAAAGTTTAATAAAAGTCGTACGTTACTAATATTGTACATTAATAAATCAAAACATTAAAAAATTAGTATGTCGTTACTTGTACTACATTATAAACTAACAAAATTTTTGAGTTACGTAGTGATTGTAATATTTGTACATGAGTTCAAATTGTGATACACAAAGAGAATTACATCAAAATAACAAAAAATGATGCATTTTAAATGCACTCATTTGACTAGCGATTCTGATCTTAATTCATTCCATTTTAAACTATGACGCAGGGCTCAATTTATTTGGGCTAAAGTATACGAACATTATCCTACAAAAAAGCTCCAGGACCGGATAAAATCAAAAATAAAATAATAAAAAAAATTTCCATAATAGCAGTGGTGCAACTGACTTACACCACAAATGACATTTTCAAACTGCAATACTATCCTACAGCCTGGAAGCAGGGTTTAACTATACCTATTAAAAAACCCAAAAAAGACGATAAAGACCCCACAAGTTATCGACCCATAATGTTTTTTAATACAATGGCAAAGTTGACAGAACGAATAATACCAGACAGGATTAGAACAGAACAACGCAATCTTAAATTTACAAATTCTTATTAAATTGGTTTCACCGCAGGGTGTAACATAACCATGCAGGTAACAGACAATTTTAACAAATCCAACGTAGCAGTAATGACTCTTTTAGATTTAGAAAAAGTTTTGACAGAATCTGGACAGACGGACTGATATACAAAATGATAAACTACAAGTTCTCTATACATATATAATAGTCCATTTGAAACAAGAATGCAGTAGAAAATTATAGGAGCACTTCCGAGGCTACGCAAAGGAAGATTCACACAGGGAAACGTCAAAAAATTAAGAAGAATGTCAACTTGAAAATTTTACCAAACCTGTTATGAGAAACTAAAAGAGAACTTAAATTTTTAACTTTTAAAAACTTACAAAATGCATGATTTACAATTAATCGGAAAACTTAAAATTTTTATTCCGTTAATATTCGATTTGTGAAATGAGAATCGCAAATGAAATTTCAGCAGTGTAAACTTGTATTAATTTTAACTAAGGTCATATTTTGAGTACAAATTTTTACTGCATTTGTATTTCAAATGGACTATAATAAACTAATATATTCTTATATGACAAACAGAAAGATTACTATTAAAGTTAACGACGCCACATCGACAGCAAGGATAATCAATGTAGGAGCTCCATAGGGTTCAAAACTGGTACCGATACTATTCAACCTAAACTTCAACGATATATCGATATTTGACAAAACAAATCTGGTACTATACTACTGTCCTTTTGTAAAATTTTCCCGGAAAAAGACGTTAGCACGCTTTGTAAGTATACAACTTACTATAATCAATTGTCAAATAAACATGTGTATACCTCATCTTGTTATAGTGAAATTAAATTTAAATTTGTTAAATACAAGAGATTCGAATTGGTGCACTTTAAGAAATATGAGTGCCTAATGAATTAATGTTGGTAAAAATTAAAAAAAGTTAATTAGAAGGAACTGTCTTAATCAAATTTTAAATCTAATACTTGACAAGAAATCATAATTTTGATAAAACTAAAACAATACTTATTATATAGAAAATTATGTAGTTAAAATTAAGATTATATTTAAACGCTACTTTAAATTTGCTAAATTTAATTTAGGAACAATAAGAAGATTTCTCATGTTTTAAAACATATTTGTTTACAAATATAAACGTATTTGTTTATTTTCAAATGCTGAAATTGCAACATTTTGCCGTTAGTAAAGCAGGTTAATTTTAATTTGTTAAGAAATTAAAATTATTTTGTTACATATCAATGTGGATTTCATTCTTAAATATTAATTTAAATTGTTAAAATTTTAAAAAGAATTATAAAAAAAAGAAAATTTTTACTTTAAAATTATGCTTATTAGATTTTAAAATTTTAAATTAAATTAATAAACAATATAACGTATTTATTTGAGCTTTCAAACCAATAAATTTGAAAGTCAAACGCGTTGGAATAATAATAAAACTCATTACAAAAGGAAACGGAAAATAACGTTTTTGTCTTTGAGAGATTTCTTAATATAAAGTTTAAACCTTCGATGCGGGTTCACGCATTCTTTTCCTTACATAAGAATTCGTGAAAGTAGGAAAATTAAGTACGATTTGTTTGCTTAGATGAGTAGATGGCTGTAGATATTACTTAAACCTTCGATGTCGGTTTCTGGGTTTACGCATTCTTTTCTTTTTTTGATTATATTTAATTTCGTAAAGATTTTAATTTTATTTAATTTGAGGGGAATTTATTATTTTTTTAGCATTTGCTAAACAAAGTGATTTTCTTTTATGTCGAACGCGATCAATGAACCATCATTTTGAAAATAATACTTTTCGGGGGTTTTGGTTGGGTTTTTTTAAAAAAATTTTAAAATTTAAAAATTTTAAAATATTAATTTCAGAAAGTTTAATTTAAAAAAATATATAATTTTCTAAAATTAATTAATTTACCAATGCAACATTGTTTTCTTTATTGAATTTTCAAGCGAAAGGGCAAAGAACCATCATTTTGAAAAAATACTTTTATTGGGGGATTAATGGTTGAGTTTATCTAAAAAGTAGAAAAATCTATTTGTTTAATTATGACATCAAAATTTTAAAATAAAATTTTAATTTTTAGAACGTTTAAAATTATTTCGAAAAAAAAGAGACAGATGTTACCAAAATAAATTACAAGTAATTAACCTTTAGAAGCTGATACATAATGTTTTCGTTAACTTGCGGAATTGTAAAGATGCATGAATGTCATGCACTCATATAATTCTGCTTATTATAAAAATATCTGTTTATGTCAGGATTAATATTGGATTTCTTTCATCTAATAATGTATGTACATAACGGATCGTATTTCGTTTACTTTATTTATTTTTTTTACATAAAATAATTAAAAATAAAGTTAGTTATTATTTTCTGCAAGAAAAAAACTGTTCTTTTTTTACCATAAGTTAATAAAAATATTGTGCGTTAAGGGGTTAAAAATTAAAGAGACAGATGTTACCAAGAGTATTGAAACAAAAATAATTATTGAAATTTGAATGCATGATTTAGATTAATTAAGTAATTGTTAATGTTAAGGGATATATTCTAAAACATACCTGTAATTCTATTAACTTGTGCTTGATCCAATTAAGCGTTTTAAAACAACGGCTCGATGCAATGGAGTTTTTCGAATGTTCACCAATCAAAGACAATAAATTTTTGGAAGTAGGGATGAAAGTGATCCATAAGGTATAACTCTCTCTTCTTCGAGGATACCGACAAGATTAACAAATCTGAAAATAAGAAAAAAAATTTAATAAAGATTATTTTAATAGTGAAAATAGAAAGAAAACAGTTCGTTATTAATACCTACTTACGTGTTTTATAAATCCAGTTGTAGGAGAAATTTGTATTTTTACACAGATTAGTTGAAATACCCACATGTACTTACTAATAAGTTGAAAACTAAGTCAGTCATCGACAACAAAATTGCTAAAATTAATTGATGAAACTAAGGATTACTTATTAAATAACAAGAATACATAAAAAAAATTGACAAAAACTTACCCGCAATTGCAGATGATTAACAATTATGAAAATTGGGTCACTTGAACAACTTCATCGTACATTTTTTATAACTATATAACCAGCGCATAATTTATAAAAGTAATGCGTATCTTAACAAGATCAGGAATCACACTACATATGTGCGCGAAAAACGAGTTTTTAAACAATAAATATTTTATAAAACGCAGTTAAATTTCAAAGTTGATTTTAGTTATTACATTTCTAGACTTATAGAATAGTATATTACACTACGAGGGCCGAATGTTGAATTTTCGCCTGGGGTCATGATGCCCGAGGCGAAGCCGAGATCATGACGCGCAGGACCGAGATTTCAACTTTGGCCCGCGTAGTGTTACGATTTTCATAGCCGGTCGAAAGTACGTTATTAATTCTACTTTTTAACTTTAAATGTTGATAAGCATGTTTTTGATGACAGCGGTTAACGATTTGTTGTAGCAACAGAATAAATAGTCCCTAGTTACGAGTATTAATACGCATGAGAAATTCTTTCCTCCCGGCGTTATAGAGGGCGCGCGTGTACTTCTCAAAGGAGTAAATGTTCAACTTTCGTCCCTGCTATTAGGGACGAAAGTACGTACTTCGACCGAGGTATGAAGAAAAATACATTTTAATATTAATACACGTGAACAAATTAATCAGGATATTTGTGCATGTTAGCAATAAGATTTATTCAGAAGGATACATTTATGATAACTGTGTGGTGTGTTGCATAACTTATGATTTTCACAGGAATTTACGTTAATGTTAAGAAATTCATATTTTTGCACTATAATAACGAGTTGCATTTATACATAACTAACGACAATACATTACAAAGCGCTAGTCAGAAGATTTGAGAAAGAAACTCATGTTCGTAAGTATAAGAACTTAGTCGTTAATACAACATAGAACATAGCAATATGTACATATTTGAAATTTATAAATATTTTTATTCTTTTTGGAGCAGTTAAACATTGGTCACAAAGAACGTTATTTAAACGTCAGTATAACGTCTAAGATACATTGATAATACAGCGTGACCCATAAGACCCCAGATAAGCATGTTTTTCTCTTGTCGCGAAAATCACGGAATTTTTCGAAAAAATAATCTAGTAATCATATTCTAAGAACTATGGAGATCAGAAAAACAAAAGAGCAAAAAAATTAAAGAATCAGTTTGTGAGTTACAAAATGTCAAAAAGTCGCGCCGCAATTTTATCGTTATTTTTCTTCTTCAAGTGCCATACACTTCATTGTGCGTAGGCGATCAGCTTAGCCGAAGCCAAGCTGACTTTACTAGAGAATATAATTAATGGGGTGGTTTCCCGTTGCCTTCCCCACAGTCCAAAGATTGATATCGGACCTTTGATCACAGCAGTGTAACCGACTCGACTAGGAATCGAACCATGGTCTACCGCTTTAAAGTCGGCCGGTGTATGCTTTACGCTACACTGCTGGTCTTTCTATCTGGTCTATCGTTATTTAAAGCTGGAAATCGTCAATGTGAAATAGTTCGAATGCTTAAAATTTCTCGGCAAACCGTTTCTGACGCCATCAAACGATTCAAAGAACTTGGTAATATGGAAGACCGACCCGAAAAAGGAAAAAAAACACTCGCCGGAATCGCAGTATCATCAAAGTTCGGATTTAAATAAATCCGAGACTGTCGATGCGAAAAGTGACTCGTAACACCGGAATTACACGAGAGTCGGCTCGACGAATAGCTAAAAATTAACTTAAGAAGAAGCCTTATAAGCTGCGAAAAGCCCAAATGCGAACGGAGGAAAACAAGTGAGTACGACTTCAACGATGCCGTGCTCTTCTATATCGCGCCGCTGCTCGAAAATGGAAAAATTTCGTTTCTACTGATGAAAAAATTTTGACTATTGAACAATTTTACAATCGTCAAAATGATAGGTATTGGTCAGAAGAAGCACCCGAACCTTTTGCCATCGTTGTTCATCACCAATACCGGCAAGTATGTTATGGTTTGGGGCGGTATTTGTGCTACCGGTAAAACACCTTTAGTTTTTGTGGAAGAAGAAGTAAAAATTAACAAGGAAATCTACCACCGGGATATTTCAGAGGTTGTAGTTTTTTCGTTGACCCAACAGCACTTGGTGATCAACATTGGATCTTTCAACAAGACTCTGCATCTGCCAAAAGGCAAAAACTACGCAAGAGTGGTGTCGAATTAATTTTCATGATTTTATCAGTTCCGCTGAATGGCCTCCATACTCACCAGATCTCAACCTAATGGATTACGCCATATGGTCAATTTTAGAGGCCAGAGCCTGTGCAAAATCCCACAAAAGTTTGGAATCGCTAAAACAATATTTACGTCAGGATTGGGACAAAATATCCCTAGAAGAGGTACTAAAAATAACTGAAAATTTCATTCGACGTTTAAATTTTATTTCTACTAACCAACTAAACGTCGTATATCCACAATATAACTGGCTATTAACTAATTTTCTTTTTGCATATAATTGTTAAACGTAAAGCGTAGATGGGGAGCGGTTAAGATTCCCGGAGCGCGATTTTACCATTTTGAAGTGGATTATGAAAGATGAGGGTCCCAATAGCATATAAAAAATAAAATTTGCGGAATATTCACACAATTTTGAAAAAACGGCTTTAAAGTTAATTCGGAATGCAATTTTATCATTGGCTCTTTTCAACTGTAACCCCGCCCCAAAATTGAAAGAGGCTGTGGCGACAGTAAATATACCAGAATCTCGATTTTCACGACGAATTATGATAGATAATGGTGTAATTAGCTAATAAAAAATTAAAGTTGTTATCCGACAACAAATTTTCGAAAAAATCACTTTTGTGTGAATTTGTTTCGGAGGTGGTTGCACTGTCAAAACCTATTCTCCGCACACGCCCGCGCCGTCCCGGGCGCTGGCGGCGCTCGAGCGGTTTTGACACGTGCTAAACTCATTAAAAACATCCTTAAGCGGCTCCAACTCGAAAATTTTGAAAGTTGACGCGACGGATCTCTGAGAGCGACTGGTATCTCCCACCACTAGTCACTGTCGACCCAGGCACAGCACACGTACCGCCAACAGAATGAATGATATCTTTTCATTTTAATACACTTACATGTATTTCTTATGGGAAATTTGCAATTTTCAAAATTAAATTGTGGCCTTATTACAACTCCGACAAGATTGATCCTCACCTTAAAGAGCTTGTATTTTGTGTTCTTTCGTTTGGTATAGCCATTTCTATAGGGAAAAGTGTATTTACGATTCCGGGTATTTTAACTCTAGCCGCGTAGATGATGCGCTAAGGTATCGGTTAATTTGTGGTCTACATTTCGAAAGTTTTGACGCCTTTAACATTTTCTAGTGCATGCACAATGCTACATAATCGCGAATTGGCTTACAACCAAGTACAGGTTCTGGCTGGTAACAAATATGTTCATTGGGTAAAAAACAGTGAGCAGCAAAGTGGTATATCAGGCAGACTTAGTCTGCCAACAGAAAACAAGTAAAGTCGATAGATCGCCATCATGTTCAGCAATCTCGTGTCAATGTTTTAAGTGTAAGAAAAGAGGTTATATGACAAAAGAAGAAGCAATTGGAGTGTTAGAAGAAATAAAATATGAAGAGTCACAAGGGTAGTAAGAGCCGTTTATCTGTTAAATATAGGTAAGTCTGCAACGATTTTTAGTGCTATCCCAAAGAGTACCCGTTACCCACAGCAAAAGCTATATTTGCATCTTTAGCAGACAAAACAGTTTTTGCAGTAATAAACTTTACAGGAACATACATATACACAACTGAAGTAGCCGAAGAGTCGAAAAAATTGTTAACCATCAATACACAATTAGGCTTGTTTCGATATACAAGAACGAAGTTTGGAATATCTAGTGCACCATTAATCTCTCAATTGGTAATGAGCCGCTTACTACCAAGAATACCAGGGGTTCATTGTTATCTAGATGACATTGTAATAGCACGGAGAGATAAAAGTGTGTAAGGTATTGTTGCAAGAAGTTTTATACAGATTGCAGAAATATAAAGTAAAAGCAAATATAGCCAAATGCAAATTTTTTGAAAATAAAGTTAAATACTTAGGACATAGAATCGACAAAGAAAGAATTTATCCCACCCAAGAAAAACTCAAGGCAATAGTAAATGCTTCAAACGCGCAAAATAAAAGCAGTTGAGAGCACACCTAGGGTTACCGAATTATTAGGAAATTTGTACCCATGTTGTTGGCGCGCTTGAAACCACCGTTTAAATTATTAGAAAAAGATGTAGATTTAAATTGGTTAACAGAATATAAGTAGAGTTTTGAAGAGTAAGCAGTACATTTCGTAAAATCAAGTATTTGTGCATCAATGGTAGTTAAAGTAATTGTAGTTTTATTTGTTTGGGTGCACGCACAATGAACGAAATATAGATCGGCTTCTATATTCCAAAAATTTGGTCCTACATTTTAATAGACTATCGTCATGAGTAAGTCTAAGTATTCGTTTATAAAGCAGATACACACTTATATTATTAAAGCATACGTTTAATGTTAACGACTCTTAACTGATTATAGCTCTTAATTACTGTCTTATTAAGCTTGATATTAAATTTGCAAAATTAGTGCGTGTGCTGGAAGGTTAAACGCTGATCACGTTCTTTTTGTTGATATCATTAAATAGACGTACTTTGCAAATGCAGTAAATAGTTGTTAGTCTGAGTTTATTCACGGACGGTAGCTACGCCGCTCAATTATGTAATAGTTAATTAAATAAATAATTGTTAACCCACCTGGCATTTTTTTGGAAAAACCACGAACCTTCTGATATTTAATGGCGATCTAATATTTCAATAAAATTGGTTATATTTCATTATTTTCTTCTAATCAACACTAGGTTAACACAAAAAAGAATAATATAAATATTGAAATACATTAAGAAATATTAAAAAAATAGATAAGCAAAATTTTTTCAATTAATGAACACAAACTTCGTTCTTGCTTTTAATTTTTTCTCTCTCAACATTTAGTGTAGAATTTAATAAGGAATCGATTGCAATTTATAAAATACCAATTGCAATGCAAATTTTGGTTTCTATTGATTGCAGAGAGCGTTTCAATTTATCCAAATAGAGACAAAATGCTAAAACACGTCCGACAAAATCGATCGTTACAGGTGGAAGTTTTGTTGTTTTTTATCTTTATTGGTAATTCCATATTAAAACATAATTGGATAAATAGAAAAAAAGCAGTATTTAAATTATGTTTATAGTAGTACCTACTTTTTTTTATAATCCAACAAAGATTACGGGAAATTTCCAAGCGATTGTCCCGCCATGGTGCTCTTCCTTAATAGAGACATTTTTTGAAATAATAGAGTCAATCAATTTTTGAGTAAGAGTAAGACCGTAGACCAAACAATAATAGTAAACAAGTTTTTCCCGTTTCCTCTGAGTGAGGTCGAACGTCGCATAACATTTCTCTCACGTACTGAAACGGCACACTCGGCTGGTAATTCTTTATAACATTTTTAATAATAAATTTTAAATAAAAGTATTTTAAACTACCAATTAGAAAAGGTATCATTATACATATTACTACTATATATAAGAGTTAAAATAAAAAATTTAATCTAATATTTAAAATTTTTTGTTTAACAATGCCCAAAAGGAAAAGGCTAAATTTTAATCAAACCGAATAGATGTAAAACGTGTAAAGATTGCACGAAGAGCGAAGCTGCAATACTAACTTAATCGCAAAACTGTAAAATTATTTTGCACCTGCTTTTTTTGGTAATAACTCAAAAATATTTAGTGTCATAACACTTATTAAACATCATTAAAAACTATAAATTATGGTCAAACATCTGTTAAATTAAATTTTATAGTAAATCAAGTATTTCGGAGCATACTTAATTAAATATTTTCCGAAATAATTGGATTTTGTTGATTTGAAAATTTGAAATTAAAATTTCAGTTTTATTACGAAAACGTACAAGTTAAGTTGTAATTAATCATTTTTTTTAATATACAATTTTAACCGTCAGTTTCAAAATAAAAATTAGTAATTAAAACTTACGTGTTGTATTTTGTGATTCTTTGATAGTCTCATCTTGGGTGTAAAATAAGCTGGAACAGTCTAATCGGTTTAAGTAGCAATAAACAATTACGGTAAACGTAAGTGCAGGATACATTACAAACGAGACATACAGCTTCACTTGCAAATTTTGAAAGAAGCATTGAAAGACTTACAGAAAAGTAATTGAATTCAATTTTACGCTTCATAAGTAAAATTTTCTACATAATTCATTTTTTAATGCTTTTATCTTAAGTGTATTGATATCAACCTGCAACACATTTTAATTAGTAGTGAACAAATTTTAATTATTTGTTGTAGTGAATCTTTCAATAAAGTCAATTTTTTCTGTCTAAATTAATTGATCTTGAAGTTTTCAATGTTTCATTAGAAAATTCAAATGATACAATGCATATTAATTATTTTTAGTTCTGGATAATTAATTTTAATTAATGACGTTTAAAAAAATATTATTAGAAACGATTTATGTGACACGATCTACCAAGAGCGCCGCCAGAAAAGTTTCCACGGGGGGCGGCAAAAATATTAGAATATATTACTAGATGAGAAGGTGCAAATATGGAATACCATTTTGTTTGGTATATAAAAAAATTTTTGTTAGCAAATAGAATTAAACCAAATTTAGGTAAAAGTTACTTCAGACAATTAGACACCATAATCTAAAAGCAAATGTGTAATTAACTAAAACATTTTTACAAAAAAAAAGTTTGAAAAAAAAAAATTACAAAATGCTCACCTAAGAAAAGGTGGTGCAAATATGGAATACATTAAATATCTAAGAAATAATTAAATAACTTATTGTTCCTAAAAACTTAAACTAACTATAAGGGTTAGATTAACATATTACTTGCACCAGTCGCAAATATACTCGTATTTTTCGGCGCTTGCACACTCATTATGAGCGTATTATGAGCATGGTGGTATGGAATACTGGTATTCCATATTACCGACAACCAATGTCATCAATATTTTAGGCTAGATCTACCCTATCATAACAAAAAACTAAACAAATACAACGTTATCTTAAACTTTAGTTTATATACAATGGCATTGTAACAAATATTTAAATAAAAACGTGCAAATAAAATAAATTAGGCTTGCATATTCACTTACGTGTTAAAATTATCAATATACGAAATTCACATGTACACATGTGGTAAACTAAAATCATACTAAAACGGTACGGGGTGGATCGCCTCCAATAAAGATGGCAAGCATTCACAAATTTAGCCGATTTTCGACCGAGGACCTTACTTGGTTTAGTCAAAACCGATGTATTCCATATTACAAGCATATTCCATATTTGCACCTTCTCCTCTATACTAGAATAAAAGATGTGTATTACTTAATATTAATTTTCCTTATTATTTTTTTTTTTATAAAAATTACATTTAATTTAATTTTGATTAAATCACGGTTGAATTTGTAAGATGTCCATTAATAATAGAAAATTACCGGTCGGCGTCGGTCATTTTCCAAGAGAGGGCAACTGCCCCCTATTTCTCCCGCCATCTCTTGGCGGCGCCCATGCATCTACATAATATTATGTAACTAAGTGTGGGTGTGCTTAGTATTTATTAAATTTATTAACGGTCTACATAATACAATGTATTGCAATGGATGAGTTTGTAAATTAAAAAAGTACATAGATGACAGGTAGTAAACCATATTATTATTATTTTTTAACTGCTACTAACACCAAGGAGGAGGATTTTTATTATTAAATTTTAATCTATTGCTTACCTGATGTAACAAGAAGATAATTATCTTTATCAATTTTGAAATTTTAAATAATCAAAATGATATGCACGGGGTGTTTGTTTCCACACGAGTTCTTTATATATTTATTAAAAAATCAAAAAACATATACATACCTAGTTTACATTTTAAACAAAATCCCCAATAGCTGTAAATCAAGCGACTTGTAACAATGTATTTTTCTTCTATTCCGATTCGAACTGAATTTATTAAAAAATTACAATACTCGTGGGTAGGTAGGAATTGATGTTGCATGATTTTTTAAGTATTTTTTTTATAAACTTTAGGAGCTGGTAAACAGCACTGCATAGATAAAAAGTTCAGGAGGCCTTCAGTTTTCTCAAAAAAAAATTATAAAAAATGATTTTTGAAACCGTGTTTTTAGCGCGAATGACGTCACAAACTATTTTTTTTAACAACTGGCAACACAGCAAATGTAGTTTGTGTTGATGACCTAACCTATAGATAGTTTGTGTAAAAATTGAAAAATGAATTTTAATAAAAACACAGAAAACTCGGAATAAACCATTTTACTTATAATTGCTTGTGACTGCAGTTTGTATTAAAATAAATATATATTAATAAAAAATACAGTTTAAATGGTAAACGTTACATTGTTTACAACTGTCAAATAAAAGTCAAATATTTAACTGTCAGGTCTTTGCGACGTTGTAAAATTGCCATAAAATCGTTCGTGATCACGCGTCTGACGTCAGAGGCGTAATCGGCTAACCGATTCATTTTTGAATTTTAACTTTGATTTTCTCAGCGCAGACCGCATTTCAAAATTTTTATTTCGGTTATAAATTTCATTTGATATTATTTTCAAGAATTAATAGGAATTATCACTAAATTCCTTCAAGTATTGGATTCAAGTATTGGTGTTGAGGTTATGTGTTAACATTAGTGTTTCATCGTATTGGTGTTGGTAGTGTTCATCACTTAATTGAATTTATTGACGTTATTTTTAATTTATTTAAAATGTCGCCTACTCGTTCAGGAAACGTTAATTCGGTAAGTGATGCAAAAGAATAATGTGATTAAAGATGTTCCTATAATAATTAACAACACTAACTTGTTTGACAAATTACAATTAATATTGGTTAATCAAGTTGTCATGCAAGAGCTAATCAGTGCCTTAGTTCAAAAAGTGGAGGATTTAACCATTACAATTCCTGCCAAAGATATAGTAGTTTGCAATTTGGAAAATCAATTATAAATAAAAAACAAAAAGAAGAGGACAGAGACAAAGAAAACAAGTGCAACAACGGAGTCAGCTACAATTGCGGGATCTAATGTGATAACAGATACGATTTCTAGCAGACATAGCGTTTTGAATGATGTACCCGAAACACTGATAGTACGAACACCAGCTTAACAACAATAGTTGAACGCCCCTACCCGCAGCTAATAATGCTTTAGACGAAGAAGGTTTTACACCTGTTTTAGGCAGGAATAGAATAAGGCGAGATCTTCATTGGCGATTATTGGTTCTTCGGAGGTAAACTCAGATTTAATTGGCGTTGGTAAGAAATGTTGGTTGCATGTTAGTCGAGTGTGGCTAGTACAACTGAAAATACATTAGTGGGGTACATGAAATCTAAATTTCCCGGAAGAATTTTCATGTACTAAATTAAGTTCCTACTTTGATGCATCGTCTTTTAAAGTTGGTGCAAATTTTCGCTCTATGATGATATGGTTAAACCTGAATTTTGGCCAAAGGGTATAATGTTTCGCCGTTTTAACTTTTTTCGTGGGCCAAAAGAAGGTTATAAAAGCTAACAATGCTACTCTTAATTTAATGACTGCTAGTCACAATAATCCGCATAACAATGGTCATTACAAAGAATTAAAAGTTTATTTTCAAAATTGTGGCGGCTTGAGAACTAAATTATCTAATATTAGCGACACGGTTAACTGCTGCTCTTATAATATAATTATTTTGATTGAAACAGTTTTGGATGATAACATTTTATCCAGCGAACTCAATTTTGTTGACTACATTATCTGCCGTTCTGACAGATCTGTTAACTCAAGTCTAAAAGTCAGGGCCAGAGGGGTTTTGATTGCAGTACGTAAATATATAAATAAATGCATACTTCTCGCGACATCAACCAGCGTTGAAAATATTTTCATTCGAGTTGGTGATACTATATTTGAGGCTGTGTATCTACCACCTGATTCTAATATTCAAGCGGTTGCAACTCAATTTATGCTAGTAAAACTACATAGACGACTATCAGCATGGTTTTCTTCTTGCTCGGTCGACGACTACTAATTTATTGTCTTTTGTTACAAAAAGTATATTCGTTTGAAGTTCATAACCATGTTGACGCCGTTTATACTGACTTCTCGAAGGCTTTTGACCGTGTTTCCCATTCTGCCCTTCTGTCCAAAATTGCTTTTTTAGGTTTTGGACCTAATATAGTTAATTAGCTAGCCAGTTTTCTAATGAATAGAAGTGAGAAAGTTCGTATATACAAACACCTTTCGAATAATATTTTAGTTCTATCTAGGGTCCCTCAAGGTTCCCATTCCGGTCCTATCCTGTTTTTGCTGTTTATAAACAATATAGGACTATACTTAAAACATTAATCTTATTTGCTATTTGCCGAAAGTGTTTAAGGCTATCCGTTCCAAAGCTCATTGCAGATTTCTTTAATCTGACCTTGATAATCTGCATGATTGGTACGTTATTAATAATTTAGGCCTTAATATTTCAAAGTGTTCGGTAATTTCATACTCTAAACACGACATAATACCATTTATGTATAGCATAGGTGGTGTCCAATTAGTCAGAGTTGAGGTAATTGATGATCTAAGAGTTCGTCTTGACAAAGGTCTAACCTTCAAGTTCCATATAGATAAGGTTTGTAAAAATGCACTTCGTACAATTGGATTTATTCGACGACAAAGCACTCTATTCTCGGCCAACACAGTGAAAATTTTATATTTTTCACTTGTTAGACCGCAGCTGGAATACGCGTCGCAAGTATGGTCGCCTTATTATCGAGTTCACATTATCAGATTGGAATCGATTGAACGGAGGTTTTTGAGGTTTCATGATTTTAAGATTGGACGTACATCAGGGAATTTTCATATGCTTCTGGTCTGCTTCAAATCAACAGCAAATCCTTGGAATACAGAAGAATAATACAGAAGAATAAAGGAGGTACCCCAAGGGTTTGAACTTCGATAAAAATTTTATTTGAAAATTTGTCTTAGAAAAGTGTCCTTTATTGCCACCTCAAAGCCTCTCCACGGTAACGGGGACACCCCTATATTCTTAATTTTTTACACTAGATTCACCAATTTTTAGGATCTACTGACTAACTAGGACCTACGTATATGCTAGATGTTATGTTGGCTAAATAATTTTTATAAAAGTTATTAACGTTTATTTAACTTTATTTTTGGAGTTTTGGAGCAAAAGTTTTTCTTCTTCTTCAAGTGCCATACACTTCATTGTGCGTAGGCGATCAGCTTAGACGAAGCCAAGCTGACTTTACTAGGAATATAATTAATGGGGTGGTTTCCGTTGCCTTCCCCACGGTCCAAAGATTGATATCGGACCTTTGATCACAGCAGTGTAACCGACTCGACTAGGAATCGAACCATGGTCTACCGCTTTAAAGTCGGCCGGTGTATGCTTTGCGCTACACTGCTGGTCTTTTTTCATTTTGTTAAATAAAAGGAGTTAATTTAATTTTAAGGTAAATCCTACAAGTATCTTAAACTACACATTTCAAGCTTTAAAAATTGTACATGGAGAAACCCAATAACGCAATTTAAACAAGAGTAATATGTGATTAAAAATAAGTATGCATATCAAATTTTATTACGCTCTCAGAATTTTGAAGTTTTAGAAATTAAAATCTTCAAAATAAATTTTGAGAGTTTTTCACTGTTTCAGGTTGTTTTTATATACATATTACTTCGTGAGTAATCTGTAAAGTTTCAAGTTTTATTTTAATAATTGTGGAAATGGTAGAATTTTAACAGAAATCTCTGTATCTTTTGGCTGCATATACATACCTTATATACTACGCCTATATACATTCATTTTATATTTGAAAATATAACAGTCTAATGCTACATGTTTCTTCTTTCATTTGAGCTTTTGGAAGCTCAATTTCATTAGTTAGTTTAAAATTACAACGAATGCGCACCGTATTTACGTATCGCCGCTTTCCATTTTCTTAATTAAACAAAAAAATTATATTTTTGATCGTATAAAATAACTTTATATACATTTTTTATGTAAAATTTCCGCGGTTATTGGGGATTCGGTAATTAGCATGACACATTTATTTTGTAGTTTTTGAAGGTAGTTCGAGTTTTGGAAATGGCCGTTTTGGTCCATATCCGGAGGTGTAAGAAGTATTGGGCGGATCATGGTAGGTTTGATTTTAAGCGGAAGTTTGTTTTAGTGGTGAAGTGAGGGTCAAGTGCGCGATATGCTGCGATACTTATTTTAGCCACGAGTAAATGTATTATATAATATATAAAAGATAATATAAAAGATATCAAATGCCAACCCAAAATAATATTAAAAACGATAAAAATATATTTCTTTAATTATATGACGAGCGTTATTTTAAATGCTGTAAAATTTATTACTTTTGCAATAAATTTAATTAAATTGAATAAAAATAAATGTTTCTAACACTACTAAAACTGTTACCAAGCCAATTATTATAGCCTCAATTCAATATGGCCACTAAAATTTAATATTTACCGCACACATTTAAATTTGAACGAGGTTCCTATTTTTTGACCTCAATTACCCAGATATTCTCATTTTTTTAGGATTTCAATAGCTCTATTTAAAAAAAATCGTATCTCTTATGACCGGTTTCACAAACATTTAAAGGTTTAAATAATTTAATCGCAGTTTAAGTGTTTGTGAAACCGGGCATAAGTGCTACGGTTCAGCCAGTAGAAATAATTTAGCAAAGCTATGGATTTTTTTTGGAATGCCGTATAACGTAAACGGATAAAAATACGGGAAAAATATAATGCAACTTACAATAATTATTACACAAAGTTTGAGCAAAATCGAAAAGATTGATGAGAATTCTCGTTTGATTTGATATGGAATGACTCTCACACTATTCACCTTTCGTCTGTCTGGAAAATTCCTTGGCTCTAATATCGCATTTAAAATAGCTATTATGCTTACGACAGCTTGGCTGGGTGGCGCAACGTTGAAGATACCATCTGAATTGTAACGTTTTTGTCTGCAGGAACTTCCTCGGAAGTGATTAGTGTAATAAAAGCTGAATCTATACTATCCACCTGCCTACTTACGGTTTTTCTACTTCTTCAATGTGCTCCAGGTCTATGTAATAGAAATCCAAACTTGATCGGAATTTCTTACAATTTAGCGATTCCAGCTTATTGGACCAGAAGTTGTTGCGGGGATTCGATAAAGCAATGCATAAGTTGAGTCCTTAGCTGGTTGGAACTAAATTCAGACATAATATCATCTGCTTGCAGATCTTGTCCTAAAGTTATATCACAGTTTAAATTACAAAGCCGAGTAAAATATTGATTGTCTAATTTTTGTTAAGTGTCTCAAATTTTTAATCCACCTCTTCTACAATTCACTTAAGATGTTGTGTGTGACGATTATTAATGGGACATATTGGATTTGAAAAAATAATTACATTAAATTTACAATCTTTAATTTATTTTAAAAATATTAATTAATTTTACTGCCCACATGAGGCAGTAAATGTTAACGATTTATCTTTATATTAGGTGTCAGGTGTAAAAATACTATAAATATTCAAAATTATATTTGATATTGGAAAAACATTATCAAGATTTGTAAAATAATTTTATGGTTAGTTTCCAAGCTGTCAATTAAATATTTTATGAAAACAAAACAAAAATTCAACTGACGTTAATTTATCAATCATTAAAAAAACTCAAAATCTCTTGTAAAATTAAATAAACATGGTTTTAGAAATTTCCGAAGAAAATGAAGAATATTCTGATGACCCAGATGATGAAGATTCCGAACCAACAACATCTGAAGATAAAAAAGATGTGTCGGTTGATACAACACCTTCAAGAAGAAATAAACAATCATCAACGGATGGTGAACAAATGAGTGGAGCTTGCAAATTAATTTGTAAAGCATGCAAAATTATGACCAAAATTTATGACCACATTTCCGAAAGTTATTACAGAAAAAGGGTAGTATTAGGGGTGATTATTTTTATATTAGCACTAAAATTATCAGACGAATGTTATGGATTAGTATTGCCGCTACGTGATTATGTACCGTTTGAAGATTGATTAAATTATTTTATATAATTTTTATTTTATAAATAAAAGCTATTCCTCCTACAGCACATCATTAAAGTCTACATTATAAATAAAAAGAAAGAAAACCAAATTTTCATTTTGTACCATAATAATTATGTAAATCGTTACACCTTCGTAAAATTTTTTATTGATTATTTTAGCAAATTAAACTGCATTTTAAATTACTAATAGGTGGGGTAATTCCCAGTATTGTAATAAACCATAAGTTTAAATCGCATTTAAAGTAATTCCTTAATAAAAAAATTGCAGCTGCTTTAACTTGGCTTATAAAATACTGTCAATATTGGAAATAAGTTCCTAACAAAAATGCATCTCCAAGTTTTTTTTCCAGATTAGTCTAATTCATTTTCGATTCACCCCTTAAAACAAGCCCTCTTTCAAGATTTAATTTTTTAACTATTTTTCCAATATTTGTTAACTCAAATTTGGTTCATTCCCAAATTTTTAGTATAATTTATTTTTAATTCGCCCTCTAAAACGGACCCCCGTTTAACATTTAATTTTTTTAAACTATTTTTTTAATACATGGTTACTTAAATTGAACATATCCCCGAAGTTCTAAATTTAATTTTTTCAGTAAGCTATTTATACCCTTAAAACTCACCTCAATTAGAAATATTAATTTTGTGCAAGTGTTGTTGCCACTTTTTGAGAATTCTATCTCGAAGTGCAGTGGTAGCATGTGGCAAATTATATATACATATTTCACTCTACCAAGGCCTATACCGCACCGAAGAGGTATAAAAAAATTTTACTTTGCAATAGTTAGTAAGAAGGTTTATGCAGAAGATAATACAAATGCGTCCTAGAATTATGAGTTGCTGATGTAAAAAGTTAGGGCAGGAAGATTTTCCAATGTGTATTTTTTAAGTATTAATGTCGTTAAAATACAATAATTAAATAAGTCAGTGTTACGATATATGGTTTGCTTTGGAAAATAACCGCCTATAAATTATAAATTAAAAATGGTTATTTTGGTGTGTCAAAGTAATTTGTAGGCGATTCATAAATACCACCTACTGGAATTCATATCAAAGAAAGCTTTATGTATGTATATTTGAACAAGGTGGAACTCGAATGACTGCAGTTCTTAAGCTTTTTACAGCTACCTTTTTGGTTTCCAATTCGGGCGATTGTAAGTTCCACCGGTGGGGCAAATTCTTGTTAATCCGAAATGTAAGTTCTGACGAACTATTTTGGGTCCCTTTTTTCTGACATGTAATTTCCACCGATGATAAACCAAGATTGTGGGGTCAAGGGTATAATCTTTTAAGTAGGTACTTTTAAACGAATTTCATTCATGTTACTTCAAGAAGATTCAACGGAAAACCATCCCGGGTATGACACCGGAAAAAATCAGAAAAGCCCCTGGCTTAGACCTTATACCAACAAAATCTGTTGCAAAGGTTGCAAACGAAAACCCCCAGGTCTTATTGCAAGTAATAAACTACTACGCGGCGAGCAGAGAGTTTTCGCTTGCCTGGAAAACAGCGACCTTGGTAATACTACGAAAGGGAAACAAGCCACTAGAGCTCCCCAACTCATCTAGGCCCATCTGCTCAATTGATAACGTAGCCAAGCTCTACGAAAGTCGGATACTAAGAGCCACGACGAACATTACTCGTGAGAGAAGACCTGTACGAGACTATAGTAGAAATCACAAGCGGAGTCCAACAAGGCTCGGTACTGGGGCCAACGGTTTAGAATCTCCAGTAAGATGATGTCTTTAGACGCAATGTTTCGGTGGGTTTCGCAGACGATATAAAAAATGTGCTGGCGGCCGCGAAAACAGAAGAAAAACTGGTAGAATTTGTTAACGAAGCTATCGCATCCCTACAACAATGGATAGCAGGTAGACATTTGGAGATGGTCCACGAAAAGACTGAGGCAGTGGTGGTTAGGGCTAGAAGAAGGATCGGCCCGATAGCGTTCAAGATAAACGAGCACACAATAGTGCCAAAAGGCAAGGTAACGGTTTTGGGTATAGACACCGAAGAATGCGCTTCCTGCCCCACATAACAAATGTGGCAGAAAAGGCGGTAAAGTGCTGTACCACGCTGGTCAAATTGATGCCCAATTTGGAAGACCCAAAATTCACCAAGAGAAAAATAATGGCATCCGTTATACATTCGACGCTGCTTTATGGTGCGCCGGTATGGGTTGGAAGCCATGAAGGTGGCCAAATACCGCCAGTTGATAAGAGTGCAACGGAGAGCTGACCTTAGAGTCTGCAGAGCTTACTCAACCGTCTCTGAAGAAGAGGTTCCCGCCTATTGATGTAATGGCGACGGAGAGAGTTGCAAACTATCATAATGGCAGTAAAGAGGCCAGAGGACGTCATCGGCAAGAAAGAAACACAAAAAATGGCAAGAATACTGTTTCACTGCCGGAAGTGGGCTGAAGCCAGATAAGCCACAGAAAAGAGCATACAGCGAACATATAACATTTGTTAGTGAGGTAATGCGAAAAAGAGAGAATAAAACGCCAAAACACCTAAGAGCGCAAAAGCCTGGAAAATGGGACAAACAACATTAAGAAGAACAAAGCCCCGAAAGGGCGGAACACAACTAAGAACCTATACCTCAATCAGCGAGCAACAAGCAACAAACAACAAGCCACAACATCACATCCTATTGCTGAAGCTGGTAGAAGAGCAAACGGATGACAAACGGCAGCAGTGAAGACAGGCGATAAGCCATACCACGTGCCATTTGCTCACAGCGTTTAAAAAATCTCAAAAGAGAACTAAGACTCTAATCCAGTCATCCTGAGAGGGAGTTTTAGTTAGTAAAAATCTGACACTACCACTATCGAAGATTTGCCCCTCCATAGCGCACAAAAAAGTACTACACTAAGTACTATCGCTGGTAAGTTAATTCTGTCATCTTATAGTTGACTAGCAGGTCAGGCGTCAACCGTCATGACCTCCTAGTGAGTGAATACAGTGGAATTCGATTGATGTGCAACTCGATTGACGAGGAATTCGATTGACTGCTCATAATTTTAAGTTAGCCAAAAAAAATCCAAACTAATAAAAAGTATTTTCAGAAATCCAATTTTGATGTTTGTAGACATCGCAAAAAGAACGTCTTGGAGCGTTACAAATAGCGGCGTTCGTCTTACATAGTATTAAATTATAACATAAATTATTAACATAAGTAGTTTCATCGCATTTTACCGCAATTTAAATATTTATGGAAATTTTATAAATTTTGTTTTGAAATTTATTGGGGATAGCGGCGTTCGCCCTAAAATTCGTAGCAGAATCACCAGTTAAAATTTCACGTCGTTAGAGCTTTTTGTCCCGCAGATTTTAGAAATTAATGGACGGTTTGAACGGCATAGGGCATAGTAAAATCAAAACATCAAATGCCTGTATATTTTCCGAAAGTTACAGTATGGTAATTTCAGCTATTATTGGTTGAAATATTATTGGAATTAATTTCTTAGAAAACGAGCCACTTAAAGCTATAACCGTAGGTTCCAACTGGTACACAACAATGTTACATTAATTTTTCTTCTTGGAATTGCAAGAGTTTCCTAACTAGGCCTACCTCATTCTACCTTCTAAGAAGGAAATTAAAAGAAGAAATTTTAATTTTAAAAAACTCTTTGGTTTTTTGTTTTTCTTATGAATCCTGTATCCTTTAAGGGGAGATATACACCTAGGAGCCGGAAAAAAAGGTAATTTTTGTGCATTTTTTTTAGAAAAACTATTTGAAATTTTGGATTGTGAGTTTGACTATCTATAAGTATACACATTCAGAAATATTTATAATTTTTTATTTAAAAATATCAAAAATAAACAAGGATATTGTACGATCCTTGGAGCATCGTAAAAAAATTTGCGTTAACGGTAACCACTGGCGTTTCTTCAAAAATCATCTGAGAAAACAAAACAAAAAATTATTAAATTAGATACTATAATCTAGTACTTGTCATAGCCGATTTTGAAAATATTGATTTATGACAAAATAGGAGACGTTTGAACATAAAAGTCATTTTAGACCAAGAATTAGTAATTATTTTGCCTATAAAGCAAAAACTAAGTAACGAAAAGAAAAATCCTATGACAAGTACTAGATAATGGTGTGTAGAATAACCAAAAAATTCAATGCAATCGGTTCATTGGTTTTCTTGCAATTTTGGGTACCGATTTGAAAACGTAGTTTTGAGTAAAACGCGTTTGAAAATTTGAGAATGAATAAATCATGAAATTTGTTAATTTACATGGAATCATTGATACCAGGCCCATAGTGTAAATCTTCTACGGTCGACGGAATGTTCATAACTTCTAAATTTTGTTGTCGATGACCTATTCGACCTTCTTTCGTCTGTTCTTGCGCTTGCAGCTTGGCTTTTGCTAAGCGAGTTTCGTCTTCTTGGGCAGCGTACAAATGCGCTCCCGATCCGACCGATATTCCTAACACGTTTATGACTTCCAACAATGAGGTGACACCATTGATGAATGTGCATGTTGCAAGAAATACTGCAATGTTAACAATTTTCGCCCCCTTGTTCATCGTTTTTGGAGCTATCTTCCAAATAAGTTGGTCTTCGAGACAGAAATGATTTTAAGAGTTGCTGTCTGTTGAGCCGTAATGGTAGAATGTTTCCCATATAGTTTTTTCATGTCATCCTTGGAATTACAATTTCTGCGAATAGCTAAGCCATAGTAAACGCTCAATTTATCAATAAACTTTGTCGTCAGTTTGTTTTTGCCGCCAATTCCAGGCTTATTTATCGAAATGTTGACTTGGCAGTTTTACCAGATATTCTTGAGACCTCAAGTTTCAAGAAAATGTAAAAAACAAAAATCGATTTTTTTCACCATGCTAGGTGTATATCTCCCCTTAAAGAAAACGTTTTACTAAAAAACTTAAGACTGCAACTTTAGACCAGTAAATTTTTTTGAAAAACTAACCGATTTCATAGAAAATCCGAAAATACAATAAGTACAAACAAAAAAAATAAATTCACAAAATTTATTTTAGTAAATAGGTTTTCCAAAACAACAAAATTGTTTCCAACTAGAAATAAACAAAATCAAGGAACATTCAAAAATAATAGTATATCTTTCGAAAATTCCAAAATTAATGAACTTCGTCTAATTTTAAAATTTTTCCTTGAAGTGAAGTGAAAGTTCTTTATTCACAAATCAAATCATTACTCTAATCAAATTTGATATAATATCAATCCTACTTTGAATAATTATTTTTTTACAAACTACTTGTAAATTGTTCCCTAAATCAGTATTTTTAAATTATTTTAATAATCAAGTTTTAAATGCAATTAAATTTCTTATCAGTTAATTTTCCAGTTTTTTTTCTGAAACAAAATTCTTTAATTTTAATCTTTCTTATATTTAATCACTTCTTTAACATTTTTGGAATTAGCATTTACTTCAAAAAATGTTTCCGGCACCTTATGAGAGACACGATGGAAAAATTTTGATAAACTTGATTTGGGTTTAATACCACACAACTGCGGAATAGCAATATAACACAGTAACTGCCAGCCGACGACAGTGCTCTATATCAAATTATTACATCAAAAATTATATCAGCTCTTTATTTATTAATAAATTTTCTTTGATTTTTTTGGTTGTTTTTTGACCTTTTACTTTAGATCAAATAATTTTGTTATCTCTTATGTATTATTTTTCCTTCTGTAGTCTAGTTGCCCTACAGATTCTATTTATTTATATCCATCTTTGCTCAGCAACTTGGCCCACCTTTCTGCCCACTCTGAAGTAATAAAATTAATTATTTTCCAAGTTAGGCTTTCCCTGAATTTGAATTCAGTACCTTAATTAGTTAGCCTTGTTAATTATTAGAGTATGACCGGGAATGAATTTGTTTTAATTTTGGAGAGTCCAAAAAGTATTACGTTTTGCAATTAGATAATATAAAAACGGTAGGTTTACGTATATATAAATATAGGTACATAATTTACTATGAAAATTTCCTTAATCCACTCACATGATGCATATCAATAGAGGGATGAAATCTTCCTCGGCCATAATAAAAATTTTAAAAATATTTGATTTACTTTTATTGAAATCTTCAACGATCAGTAAGCAGACAAAGAATTTATGGATGGAGATTTTTCATATATTATTTCCAATGACTAAATAACCCTATTTACATATGCATTTCTGGGCTATCTGCCATTACTGTAAGTTTTCATTCATAAAATTTGTTTTGAAATGAGATAATCAATATTTTGTAGATAATTAAATCAAATTTATTATCAAAATACTTAAAAACTTTGTATGTACATGGAAAAAATTAAATCAAGATTGTTAAATTACTTTCAAGTCGACGACGATGAACTTGTGCTAGCTATATTATCTTCTACGCTTTCTTTATCTATCAATGGTTTTGATTGTTGTAAATCAATGGATTCCTTTTCTGTTTTAGCAGAACTGGAACATGGTTCAGCATCTGAGTCATCACTACTTGTACCGTCATCGTCAAGCCTAAAATAAAATTTCGTATAAATATTTACACAGCCGTAAAATATCTTAATAATGAAATTTTGTATGCAATACTTACCACAAATGAGCTTTCTTTCGAGCAACATCTTTAATGGGTCTCTTACGTTTTACACCAACTTGGCTAGTGGTAGCTTTAGCTTTCAAACCTTGCATAAGTGCATCCTCAACTTTCTCAGTTAGTTGTGAACGTTCTTCATCATAAGCTTCGTCTTTAAATTCGTGTTTAGGTGGTTCACACATTCTTTCTAACTTTTTTTGTTTACGACTTGCAGCATCTTTTTCGCGTTCTACTTGTTGAGCAATCCATGTTTTTAATCTCTTCTCTTCATTTATATCTCGAAGACGACGTCCACTTAAATCTCTGCATGCTTCTCTGTTTGTTGTTTTTTCTATTTGAGCACCAATGGCTCTCAGCATTGATCCAAAACCACCCTTACCTCCAAGAAGTTTTGCCACCACATGAATTGGTCCATTTTTATTTACAGTTGTGTTTTCATTGATAAGTTTACCGTTTTGTAAAAAGTAAACAGTTTCTGATTTAATATCCTGAAAATAAACTTTATTAGCATTATTTGATTACTAGTCTAAATTTTAAAAATATTTTCAAATATCCCACCATATTGACATAAATTATGGTAATTATCTGTACAAATACATCAAAATAGAACTTAGCTTACCTCGAATTCACAGAATGCATTTTTGAATGCTGCTCCATTGGTGTCCTCAAGAACTCGTAAAACATTTTTCGATTCAATTATTATTTGAACCATATTGCAAAATAAACTTCAAGTTTTTAGTATGTACCTTTATTGTGTTGTAATAACAATTATCGTATATGGGCTTACACTATCGACAACCAGATTCTTATTACAATAATTTTAATTTCAGAAATACAGTAATTAAATGCTGCAAGCTAACTGTCAACAAGTTTCTGACGTTCCCGACATAACCTCTTATCCGCATATAACAAATTTTGACATATTTGCGATACCAACCGTTATAGGTACAGGGTGCTACAAAATTATATAGTTGTTGAAATTAAAAACAATTTTTCACAATTTTGGGTGTCAAGTTTACTCCCACTTTTGTGGGAGTAAAGTACTACTTTTTTCCCGCAAATGAAATATGACTTCCTAAATGAAAATTTTTGTATCGAAGGATAATACTTGCAATTCAATTTAATTTTTTTTACCTTAAATAAATTTGATTATAATATTAATAGTAGAATCGGCATGAAAAATATAATTTTGTTCATAAAATTAATGTACTTACAAGGACAGTTTAAAATAAAAACTACAAATAGAATATTTAGTACATTAGCATAAATTTATTGTAAGTATAAAAATCCAAATTAATTGTGTGTGTATTTCTAAATGTCCCTCTTGCGATAATTTACATAAAATATATTTTATGGAATAAGCTATACATCAGCTAGTTGAACGCCGTTGATAAGAGTGTTACTTTTTTTTACGTCATGACTTTTGTGATCCCCAGTAACGCCTTCCGGACTTTCGGGATGATATGCATTTGCTATTCTGCCAGCTGCATTAGTTGGTATTTGCGGATGTACCGGTTGCGGAGCCGAATGCACCAACCTTCCGATCAATGAAGTAGCACGATCCTTTTTCGCTCTCACCCAATCGTGCCCCAAAACACGTTCCAGTGTTAATCTTAAAGTAATGTCGGGTTCTAAAATATGTCGTACGATAGATTTTGCATTGGAGGTTAAATTATCTCTAACACGCGATCTAAAAACCCAATTACGAGTCATTTGATCTTTGAGCAATTTCCGTAAATTGGAATCGTCGAATGGCATCGACGCGTTAAGCATTATGAATAAAATTATTCCTAGAGACCAGACATCAGAAAGTTTGGGATTGTATGGCGTTCCATTGACTACCTCCGGAGCTGCATAAGCTGCAGAACCACAATAAGTTTGACTAAGAACTCTTCGACCTTCAGAGTCTACACAAAATCTTGCGAAACCAAAATCGGCAAGTTTTACATTAAATCTTCGCGAGAGGAGAATATTTTCACATTTTAAATCTCTGTGTGCAATATTTTTGTTATGCAAATATTGCAATCCGGTTGCCATTTGTCTAAACCATAATTTTGATTGTTGCTCTGGGACTACGCCATTGCGCTTTATAAAATCTAATAAATCACCATTATCTGCATATCTATAACAAACAATGTAAAATAATACAAAGAATTTTTTCAATTCCACAACTTAGATAGAATCACCTCATAAAAATAAAAACTCGTGGTCCTCTCTGTAAAATACTGTGAACTTGTATAATATGTGGATTTTCAATTTTGGTAAGAATTTCTAATTCTCTAGGAAAAAATTTATCTAAAAAATCCCTTGGGGCCTTTTCTTTGTCAAAAATTTTGCAAGCAAGTCGCATCTTTTTGGGACCCGAATTTTCGTCGACATAATCGGCCAAATGGACGGTGGCATACGAGCCCTGTCCGATCTTTTTGCCAATTAAATATCCACGTTGTTCTAAAGCGTTAATTTCTGAATTACGAGGGCTAAGCCGGGTGGCCATAGATGTGTTTATCAAATTGCTCCACTTGAAGTAGCATGGGTCACTTTACAATTTGCAACGCAACGTTTTCTGGTACTCATCCATCGACAATATCGCACTCGCTTACCACTTGCAATTTGCTTGTCACGAATTAATCTTTCAAGATATTATAATTTTGGGCAACAGAAAATTTTTTTGAAATCCCCAAAAGTGCTTATTTGACAGATGTTACACAAATTTTGTCACCTTGGAGACTTTGATATTTTTATTTCAAGATTGAGGGCTGCTTTTGTTCTATGGTGTAGTATTTAATTATAGCATTTGATTATAATATTATTACTAAAAATTACTACAAATTTAAAGCATTTTTCTAATAATAGAAGAAAATATTTTCAACATTATGCGATATTAGATAGACGGATTCTAAATTGAAATAATTTAACTACTCTAATTTTCTTTTATGTGTTCATTTATCGCATATATCTTTAAAGCTACCGAACACGAAGGTATGTTATTGGATGCCATGAAGTAGGTACATTAGTCTAACTATTAATAATTATGTATAAATGAGTCGAGTTGCGAGTTGCATATCCAAGTACAAATCTTAATGTACAGCTGTTCCTTGATTAACATTACAATCATGTTAAATTTTTATTCCAATTTTTCCCTTTAAGTTCTTTATGCTTTAAGAATGAAGAGTTCTATTCACTTGGACAACTTGCCTAATGATGATGTCATCTTCTTCCAGAAAATTGCAGCTACAACCGGGATCAGAACCGCTGCTTTTGGCTCCTAGTCGACCGGCATATATACATGCTTTACAATACACAAGTACACTGCTGATGGTTTCCGATACTTATGGAAAACCAGAATATAAAGGTCTGAAAGAATTTCTTTAATTTGTACACATTTAGAACTTTATTTTATCAGTAGTAAACTGGTCATGGAGTATTTTTCTGTACCATTGCCTGATTACGATATTTGTATGTGTATTGAACACTGTTCGAAAGAATCAAATAGAAATCAATAAAATTCCGAGGAAGAATTAGAAGCACAGGAATAAGGTAAACCTTTGAAACCCCGTCGAAAAGATGTGGTGTATTTTTCAGTTTTTAAAAATTTCACGTCATTTCGCGTACCAAGTCTACGTTTGTGCAAAATTTTGACTTTCTGCCATCGCGTCAGCCATTTTGGATATACGTTTTGACTTTTGAAATAAAAACCCCTTAAAAGAAAAAATTGAAAGAATCAAAACGAAACCAATCTACTTTAAATATGTCGTATTTTTTCATGTTTTTTGGGTGCGGCTGAAGGGGTTAAGAGCTTGATCTAGTAAGCACGAAGAAGAAAAAAACTTTTTTTTAAATGTGTTGCAAACGATATATTTTATAGCTACTTATAAAGTTTCAGGATATTTTTTTCATTTAAAAGAAAGTTTTTTTAAGCAGCAGCTAGAGAGAGACCGAGAAATTTGAACGTAGAAAATATTCAACTTTTGCAAGCAAGACATTCTTTAATTTCCAGGAATCAGAAACTGTAAACTCCATCATATCAAGTAGATTATAATTCCGTTCCGTTACAGCCTTCCCGCCCACTTTTGGGCATTAGCCTCTTTCTCTAAGAGAAAGGTTTAAGCATTAAGACCCCACGGTTGCTAAGTCCGGGCTGAGGAATGCGCCTGTAACCCTTTTCATTATTGATGCTGGCAGTCATCAACTCAGATCATAATTATGTTGGATTATTTTAAATTAATTATTGATGTAGGTACATGTTATTTTGATAGCAACCTGTTTTCTGTTTCAAGGCAAAACAAAGGTATAAGTATTACAGTAAAATATTGCTAAAATAGCTCTACGACATAATAGCCCGACACAATATTTCCAATTACTTACTTGTCAGAACCTGCTATCTGTCGGGTCAACATCCACACTTTTCCGAGTAGGACCGGTCTAGGGGGATATTTTAAATTAGTAAAGCGTTTGTGAGAACGCAACGGTCCGAAGCGGAAGGTCGGTTTTAACAAACGCAACAACGACAATACAAGTGCATTTTTCAAAATTTGTGGACCGACTACAAATTTTATTTTTTAACTGTTAATTAGACCCTCATCTTTCATAATTCGTTTTAAAAATCTAGATTTGGGTATCTTAACTGTCACCAAAACGTATTTTAATTTGAATTGAAAAAGTGGAATTATTGCCAGGCTATTATGTCAAAGGACTATTTTGTAGAAGCTCTATTGACGGGTCTGTTTCGACCGAGGCTGTTTTGTCGGGGTACCGTTCATATCATTGTGGATGATAATCATATTTGGCTTTCATTCTTTTTATGAATGATGGTTTTCTACAAGCAACATGCGTCCTCGGCGTCGCATTTTGGGACAACTTTGTTCTAATTTTGCACTTACATTTTTATAAAATTTTTTCTGCATTTATTTTATTTCCGTGTACAATTCAAATTGAAATACATCAAAAACCCTAAAATAAAAATATTTTATGACAATTCACAAGTTGTGAATAATAATTACTTTAGGTGTACTACATATTCATTAGCGATAGAACACCTTAAGTTATCCCAGTCAATCTTTTTGAAAATGCTGCAGTACGCATGGTTTGCTTCTAAACTCACTGATGAGAGTATATACTTCTCCATAAAAGTTTTAAACAATCCTTGTCAATGTAAAAAATGCATTTCTAACGATTCGTACAAACAAGAATGATTAAAAATAAATTCTGATTCCAGAAAACGTTTCAAAAAATTAGATTTCTTAAGAAAAAAAAAGTTATATAATTAATTAATATCACACTTTTCTCAATATATTTTTATTTGTCGACTGGTTTAAACTTTAAGTCATTATCAGCATTTGTTAAAATTCTATTTATGCTTGATTTCTTCACTTATAATTATCTTCAGGTAAAATTGACGAAATAGCCAATCAGATGACAACAAAACAAATAAATCAATCATCGGATT
This sequence comes from Lycocerus yunnanus, assembly GCA_036346125.1. Lineage (NCBI taxonomy): Eukaryota > Metazoa > Arthropoda > Insecta > Coleoptera > Cantharidae > Lycocerus > Lycocerus yunnanus. The sequence continues at coordinate 9,907,845 of JARFIX010000008.1, forward strand.
GGCAATTTCGTCGACTTAACTTGAAGATATTTATGAGTGAAGAAATCGGGCATTAATAATGTCACAAAATTTGAAAGACAGCATTTCAATTAATTAACAAACTTGATCAACTTCAAAATTTTCAAAATAGAATTTTAACAAATGCTGATGATGACTTAAAATCAAAAAAGTCCATAAATAATAAAAAATATATATTGAGTAAAGTGCGATATTAATTAATTATAAAATTAGACTCAATGGATACTACAATGAAAAAAAAGCAGCCCTTCAGCTTAAAGTGATATGAAGGTAGTTTGGAATTCCAAAATTCTCATGTGATAAAATAATTAATTTGAAGTAATTTTAATTTAAGTCTTATTTGCAGAAATATTTTTTAAGTTCGGTTTCTCTTTACTCAGATTGTTTTAAAAAAATGCTTATTCCAGATTATTGCTATCAATAATATAATTTGTCAAAAAATAAGAAAGTGTTGTATTTATTTTAGAGAATTTTTATTTTTAACATTACAAAAAGTAAAATACTGAAATTACTATTTCTGAAAGATAGTACCTAGCCTTAAAAGTAATAACTACATACAATTAATTTTTTTATTACAAAATACATATTTAAAAATTAAGTAGGTACTTATAAAAAATACTCTGCAGATAATTTTAAAATTGATCACTATTAAATTAGTGAAAATGCAGTAAGAATTAATAGACATAATAAAGAAATCACTATATACAATAACAAAATTTTACAAAACCAGCTTGATTTCTAATCATCATCATCGTCGTCGTCTTCATTATCATTTTCAATAGTTGTACCATTTTCTTTTGTAATTTCTTCTTCGGTTTCCATTTCTTCAGGTTGATTTTCAATCAGTTCATCTTGAATTGGAATAGGTAGTTGCTTACTTTGCTTTTCTTCACTTTCATCTTCGCTGTCAGTGTCTCTATCTTCTCCAGGATGAGAAGAAATTAATCCTTCGTGTTCTTTAACTTCACAAGAACCAGGTTCACTCCATTTCTCTTGAGTTTGCTAAAAGTTATTTTCAATGTTCAATTTAGATTTCTTTCAAGACATTATAAAAGTTACTTACATAAAATTCCTTCAATGCCTTCACTCGTTCCATATAATAGTTGTATACAAAATTAGCTATGTGACTCATATCCTGTATAACAAATGATACTGGCTTTTCAGTTGTCGTACGTTTAGCAGGATAGCCTTCATTTAATACAAGATGAAGTTGAGTCGGTCTGGCCATTAACTATCATAAGATAAAAAATATTTTTTAGTCGAGCTGTAAAGATTGTAACAATAAAATGAAATACTTTACCTGTTGAAAAGCCGGAGTAAGCTCAAAGCAATTTTGGAAGAGAGACACTCGAGCAAACACATACAAACCGAGTCTTGCACGAGACATAGCAACTACCAAACGCCTTACATCTCTCAAGTGCCCAACAGCTTTTGTTCGAACTAACGATAATAATATATAATCATTCTGTTGACCTTGGTACTTGTCAACTGTGGTTACCTAAAGTTAATTCAAAATAATTAATAGTAATACCACACGCCGCGTATTCATCAGACTGTATATCAATCTATGCAGCACAGTCTTGCTGGCCACCACTTCAGAACATGCAAAATTTAACGAAATGGCTCGATGAATAAATTGCTTCAAAGGACCAAATTTTTTTAATTGTGGAATTCAGTTATTGCCAGAAAAGTGGCAAATGGTAAAAGTGGTAATGAAAAATATTCTAAATATAATTTAATATTTCTAATTTTTTGAAAATCCCTCAAAACTAACCAGAACACCTAATGTTAAGATACTGATTATTATCAAGTTTCCAGTATTTACCCTTTTCCCATCCTTAATACAGATTGAGCAGAATCAGATTATATTATGGTCATAATAAATCCTGAGCATTCAGCTTACCTTATGAGGCCTTCCAATAAGTGGATTATTAGCACATCTGCTATTGATAACATCACGTATTAAATGCTTCTGGCCATTATAAGTAGTTAGTATGGATATTTTATGAGCTGGATAGCCAAGTAATCTCATGTACATAAATGTTGCTACACAATATTCCGCTTCGGCAAGATTCTGTAAACATTCAAAAATAATCAAAGCTGAACACATACAATATTTTATCAATATACCTGATAAAAATAGGGATTCGGTTCTGATTCTCCAATTCCATTGAAATCTTCCACATTAATAAGTTGAAAATCGTATTCAAAACCTGCATTAGCATGCCGATATTCATTCCATTGCTCAACATGTTTCAAATTACCAAGATTATTATATCTCCATTTATACAAATTGCAAATGCTAATAAAAAAATTTGTTATTACTACATACAAGAAAAACAATAACAACACTAAATACCTTGGTCGAGAACGTCCCTGTGCATCTAAATCTATAGTAGGGACTCCTAACCGAACCAATCTTGTAAATAAACTTTGCTCCATGTTTGAATATTTTTGGAAAGCCATATTTTTAATAACAGGAGGTAACTGATGATGATCACCAATCATAATCCACCTTTTTAGCCGATTATACCCATCTTCGGAGTTTTGAAGCAAGAGAGGAATAAAAGTTTCTATTTCTAAAATTTGCGCCGCTTCTTCCATAAGTATATTATCGTATTTAAAGCCTTGAAACAAATAACCATGTAAAAAATCGATTTCCTTAAAATTTGGTTAACAGCTTACCCATGTCCACTAATTCTTTCCGTTTCAAGGCAGCATGTGTACAAGTCATAGCAATTATTTTTGCTTCTTTAACTAATAAATACTTTGATCTGTCCAATCCTGAACGTAGCAATTCAAAAGCTCTAAACTCCTCCAATTCATTGAATATGTGTTGAATGTATCGGAAACAACTTTCGGCTATTTCTAAATCTTCCTCATATGAATTTCCTTTGAACAGTGTGTCAATATCACTAAAGAAACGAGTAAATGGAAATTCTTTTGATATAACTTCAACGGCTTTCTAAAATTAAAATTTGTAGTATTTTAAGCTTAATATATTATAAAAATTATGATACCTTTCCATTTTTGAGTTTAGCAACAGCAAGGAACTGTTCCCAACGTGATAGAATTTGATACAAAAAAAAGTATCCAGCTGTTTCACATGTATAAGCAACATCACCGTCAACGTCAATAGATTCTTGCAGCTTTTGTACTTCTGTTAGTAAATCTAAGCGTTTAGCCAAAACATAATTCACTCTTCCATATCTGCTGAAATCTTTTTCAGTTTCTAAAGCTTCTTCACCATGACCAAGACGTAATAAATGACGTTCGTCAATATCTAAAACTGCAATCTTCTCAAAAAGCTGATTTAAAGCTTGATTGGAGTGAGTAACAATTAGCGTTCGTTGATTAGGAAAATTATGATACAAATTCGAAATAATTTGAACGGCGACATCAGTTTTACCAGTTCCTGGAGGCCCTACAACTAAAGTAAGACCAGGTTGCATTCCAGATTTAATTGCTTCCACCTGAGTTGGAGTAAATGGTACCATATTTCTAGAAAAAAGGTTTTGAACATTCAAAATTAAAAACACAAAATGCAACTTTACTTTTTTGGTTGATTGAAGGAGTATGGACCACGACTGGGAATAACGTGTGGTTCCACAACTAAAACTTTTTTCTTTTCTTCAGAATTTTGCATTAGATCCTCAAAAGTTATTCTGTAAACAAAAATATGCAATTTAATAAATAAATTTATTTTTAAAGTTGTAAAACCTACTTAAACGGTTTAACCAATTTTGTGGGATCATCAGTTTTAACTTTAATTTCATAGTCTGGGAAACAAGACCTAAGGTGATCTATATCAATGAAAGTGTCATTAAAATCCATAACCGATATTGGATGGTCAAGTTTGGCATAATGAGCAGCACCAGGATCTCCATAACCTAATATAATGTCATGTAACCAATCTGGCACTACACATTCGGTATTCATAAGTTCTCTTATGGTTTCAAGTACCGCTTTAAAATTATTTTCTTTGGGCTTCCTCCTCATTAAAATATTAAATCCTTCGTAAACATCCTCTTGTCCTTCACTGACTTTGTTCATATCATTTCTGTATTGATTACAATCAAGCCACACGCGAAAAGTTCTATTATCACCAGGAATCATTGGCTTTGGTTCAGGACCATCTTCAACGACCCGGCCATTATTATCCAACATTCCTTCAATTTCGCAACCTCGAACACATACCAAACCCACTTGAGGAATAAATGGTTTCTTGTAATCATATCTTGTACCTGAAAAATATATTTTTATTAAAAACTTGATTTGTTAAAATATCGAACTAAAATTACCGATCGAATTGTTTGGTTTTACTGTAACCAAAAAACACACGTCATGCCTTCTCAAGTTTTCCCATTCCGCTTTTACTTCGGTTCTGACAGATAAATTAAGGGTGATATCTGCTCTTACCCTACTTGGACGCTTATCACCAATATTTGGTTTGCAACTTCAACTACTGCAAAATTGATGATAGGTTGAGCCATTCTGGCCCACCCTCCCCAATTTATTCCACCATCTTCAGATTCCCTAAAATGATTTCATTATGGTAAAGCACTGTTATATGAAATGATCAAGATTAATATACCATGGACACAAACGACTAACCGAATCTTCTATATCTTGTCGAATTTCATCTAAAAACAGTTAAAATAAATTAGTTAGTAGATTTTAATGTTTACTGTTCTTTACTTACACGTTGATTCCAATCGAAATAAATTAAAATTTCGTAAAAGATAATCGTGTAGAGTTAGAAATTGCAGATTTAGTTTAGGCAGAGCTAAGCAACCTTCGCCCGAAAAATATGCAGTTGGGACTATATTTTCATTCCAAATTTCTTCTTCGGTGGGATATAATGGCATTTCGTTTAGTGCTTCAAGCTGTGACGTGCGTTTTTCATGTCGGGAAACCTACAAATAAACGATATTTTGGATGCAATTATAAAAATGCCGGACGAATTATCTACCAAAAGTTCCCTAAGAAACTCTTCGTCAAGACGACACCATTGAACTTTATCTGCATTTTCATTAGATGGTACCAGATGTAAATATGTTGCTATAGCATGCAGTTCTTCACGTCTAAAATAATTTTATTCAAAAATATTTTTACTGTAAGTATTTGGTTTAGGAGTTTACCTCAGCGGTCCAAAATGTTTCAGTAAAGCTTTTCTTGTATCGACACTAGCAACGTTCGCGAGGGAAAAATTGCGCAATTTAGGAAATTTTGCAAACGCTGCTTTCTGTTTAAAGAACGTTTATTAATTTGTAAGAATACATTAATTCCTGAGCTTACCTGAAGTGATGTAATTTTTGAGTAATGGATTTGGGTCATATCATGGTCTGTTAGGGGATCACCCGATTCGTCGTTAATTTCAAAACGGGTGTAGAATTTTAGCATATCTAAAAGCTAAGAAAATAAAAATTAAGAATAGAACACATTATTTAGTATAGAATAATATGTACATAATTCAATTTGTGTTTAAATTTAGTATGGGTAAATATAAATTTCTAGAACGTAATTCAAAATTTTCACTTTTTAAGCATCAAAATCCGCATCTTATTAATCATTCTCTCGTGTGCGGTTATGGTGAAAACCCAACAGGAAGTTTGATAGTAACATCAAAGGACAATATTTTGTTTGTAAACTTAAATTTCAAGTTTGTAAATAATCATTACAACATTATAAGTATTGTAATTATATTTTAAAAATTATTAAATTCGGTCACACTATTATATTTAAATATGACTGCTTATGTTTTAACATAAACATGATTGCAGCTTATTTAAATAATGGCATTAATCAATCACAGAATATAAAATTATTGAAATAATTTGTTTAGTTTTGGAAACTGAACACGTTAAATTTGTATGCAATTAAAAACTTTTATGGCCATCTAAAACTGATTAACAATATTAACTTTTTTATCGTGCACGTAGGTACATGATAATGAACAGATGCAAAAATTCTTGACGAGTTTAAAAATTCATCTTGACCACAATCAGCGTCATGGAAATTCTCGTACGTAGATAAGTGTGTTATAATATGTATTGATTATGGTGCTGTTGAAGATTAACTCAAATCTCGCAGAAATTTGTTTTTTTACTGTAATTAGGTACACATAGGAAAATTTCTTAGATTTGATACATCGAATATTACATTAATTTAAAAATACACTTTGCAAATATAATACCATAATTATTATTAGGATTCAATAATTTAAAGCTTATTGCTTTAAATTGAAATAACTTTTAAGAGAGTAAGAATTTGAAACATGCAGACGGACGGACACGAGACAGGATTATAAAGTTTTCTTTGCTATATGGCGTAATAAGATAGGAAATGAGATAAAAATACGACAGAAAGTTTGAGCCATACTGCACACGATTTTACCCGGAAATTCTGAAATTTAAATTAGAAATAAAGTTCACTGTAAAGTAAATGTGTGAGTTCAAATATTTAAGTGTACAATTTTGAGTCCTTATTGAGAAATTATAAGTTTACTGTCAAACTGAAGAAAATCCAGACATAGCATCTTCATGGTAATGGTATTTACGAGTAGCTGAAGCTAACGGCGTCAAAAATATGAAATATTAACACATTTTCTCTGGTTATTTGAATAGAGCAAGTGATATTAGAGAATTCAGAGGTGAGCTCTTTACGAAAATGGTGATATATTCTAAGATTATGGTTAAACACATAGATCTCTCAGGAAAAATTGATAAAAAGATGTGGATCCGATAAACGGCCAGTGTGTTTCTTGAACACTATGCAGCACGTAGGCGATCAACTTACTAGAAAGTATAATTTATTAATAGTGTGGTTTCCTCTTAGCTTCTTGTTGCAATCTTATATTTTGTATCAAAACACCATCGCTATTATACTGCTATTATTATACCCCCCCCCCCAGTACAATAATTATTATATAAATATTATCCTATATATTTTTTCAAAATTCGCACGAGAAAATTATAAATAGTGCAATAGTAAGTAGGTAATTTGGCACCTCTCGAGTGTGATAAGGTATGTTGGGCCATCTGGTTCGTGATATTACATTTTGGTATTTGGGTCATGATCCAAAATTCAAATGATTCGAAATACCGTATTGCAGAAGATTGCGGTTTGAGAAGGATATCAAGCTCTAGCAGTAACACTAATGGCAAAAATTGTATATTGGGAAAACACCCATGGCCAATTTATCCCCTAAGCCCAATAACCCCTGACGCAACTTAAATCTATTATGAAGAGTTACTTATTGATATTATTAAATTTAATTTCTTTGTTTTAAAATAACATGAATCACAATAATTATAATATCAACTAATATAAGTTCAATATAATATGTATGTATAATATGCCCGTATTTCCAAGGTTCGCCATCTATTTTACTCCAATTTGGAAGATTACCTCGACACATATTAATAAATATTACCTACATGTATATGATACATTAAGAGCGTAGTTTGGTTAGGTCGTAATGAGTAAGAGCATATTGTATGACTCGGTGTATGGATCCTATCGAAGGGAAATAATTATGCGAGGTTAGTGAGGATGAATTAGTTAGTACTAGCTAATAGTTTTAAGCTAATATGCAGTGTTTCTTGCCTAGCTCGTAAAGTAATGGCACGATTAGATACGTATAAGTAATGCGATTAAAATTATGCAAAAATTGAAAATCAAATTAAAATTTTGAAACATCAAAAACGAAGAAAATTTTGGATCGAAATTATTACATAATATTTACAGTAAAAATTCACTTTTATTTAATTGTCGTGTTCGACTTGAACTTGAACTAAAAAGTTAATAAAAAATTTAAGGATTTTTTAATTTTTGCAATAATATTTAGCCTGATTACTATTATAACAATGCAAACCTTGAACTTGAAAGCATTTATTTGTGGTGTCTATAATGTATTATTACGATATATTATTAAATGTAAATTATTCAAAACAAGTTAAGTAGGAATTTTTATTTATTTAAGAAGGGGTCTTGGTTAAAAAAGAAAATAGAAAGGTTAATTTTATGTATTAATAAAATAATGAATCCGGATTTAAAAAAGAGCAATTCAAACTTCCTATGACTGCGTCCTGCATTAATAGCGTCAATATAATATGTAATTCGTGGTATGATTAATAAAGGCTAGATCAATACGTCATTGAAAATTTGCTGTAGATGGGAGTATACAAATTGATTATTAATCTAATATTGAGTCACTAATTTGTATTTAGTAAATTTTTACAATATGTTGAATGTCAAATTGAACTCCACGATGTTATCTAGGTCATACCATAGATAGAACTTGCTAATTTTAAAATAGAATAACAAAATTGTATCATATCATCTAATTAAAATTATTAGGTAGAAACAACAAATTGAAGAAATCATATCGATCACACTAAATCGTAAATTTTTAATTTTAGATTATAGAATTATTCTGTTTTACTATTCAGAATAATAAACCAATCATTGCGACCCTGTAGTATAATTACAATTATTTAAATAATTACAATTGTTTTCAAACTTAGTTAAAATCCAGTAGTATTAAAAAAACTAGATAGAACAAATAATTGTCGGTAATTGTTGAAGTAGGTATAATATAATATTATTGTTAAATTAATTTCAAGAACCTGATGGCAAAAAACCATTTAATTAGTTGATTACAAGTGAACCGATTCATAAATATAGTCAGTAAAATGAATTCCTCACATGAAATTTTTAATAAAAAATAGGGCGCATTGCCTTCCGGAGATAATTATAATTATTCACACTAACCTTCATTGTATTGGAATAGACCATTACATTTATCTTTTTATTTTATATCTAATTAATTTAATTACAAATTATTATCTTTTTCTAAACAAAATGAACATCAAAGCTTCCGTTTGTGAAGCTTTTGAAATTAGAAGATTAGTATTAAATTCGAATAGAAATCCATTATGTAATATGTACGGCTCTAGTACTGACCGATTCTGGCTCGTATAGGTTTCACTAAAATTCAATTCATTAAATAATTTAAAATAATAAATAAACTTCCATTAATTACATTTTAGTCGATGGTTCATGGAAGTTGCAGTACGCCTGCAGCTAATGCTCGTTATTTCCCAGTGCGTAGAGAAACCGTGAACTTGAGAAGAACTTGAAATATCCGGCAAAAAATCCATTTTATTGCAAGGATAAAATTTAGGGCTACGTTTGATTTAATCCAGCGATTGAAAGAATATTTAAGAGTAATGAAAGCCATTTGACATTTGTTAATAAATACTGAATAATTACGTTTTTAAATTTACATTTGTTCAATTTGAGCGCGAATATTACTCCTAGACATACAAGGAAAATGATTGTAACAGAATGGATTCCTCAAGGCGAACATTTTTATAGCATAGTAGAAAACCGCTAATATCCTTTTTCCGTTCGTCTGTTTATTTTGGGATACGTAGTTATCACGAATTTGTTTTTGCATTTCACTCACAGACTTGGCCTCTTTACGACCGCGTTTTGATTAATATAGACAGAACAAATAGTTGTGCTGAAGAAGCTTGAAAATTGAATTAGCAACAGATAATCCAGTAATTTGAAAATTATGGAGTCATCAAAAACAATTCTAGAAATGTAAGTGGGGAATTTTACTTTTTTGATTTATCAAATACAGCCGATTTAAATTTTATATTATATTATAAAATTTTAACATTCATAACATAATTTTTAGCATTTATAACATAATTCTACGTAATGTGGTAAAAGTCGAAATGATTCATATGGTTTAGGGAGCAGTATCTCTTCTTGTTCTGATATTTGCATTATCTTTATGTTCAGGCTTATTCTTCTCAAAGATAACCATTAATGACTAAAAACACCGAATTACTTAAGCATTAACTAGCTAAGGGTATCCTCCATGAGTCCCCTCCAACATTCTTTAAAATTGATATTACACCAAGAAATTAAAAAACATTTTTTGAAATACTATAGTATATTATGCTTTTCCAAATAACTTCAAAAATATTACCTCTAATTATTTCACCAACCAATTCCTAACGTTAGGAATTCCCTAACTTTGACATAAGAAACTTTTATGTCAAATTTGGTTTTTACCAAGCGCTAAGAATTCCTTAAGGTGTTAAGAATTACCTAAGGTTAGGGATTTCTTTACGCCTTAAGAAATTCTTAGCGCTTGGTGAAAACCAAATTTGACATAAAAGTTTCTTATGTCAAAGTTAGGGAATTCCTAACGTTAGGAATCGGTTGGTGAAAACGGGCATAAGTTTCATAGTGATATCTTAAGGAAGTTTCTTAAATGACTACGAAAAATAAAAACACGCACCATATTTTTAAATTATTTAGAAAAGCACCTGGTACTTTTCAAATTTGTTTTAAATTTCTAGGTGCAATATCAAATTTAAAATATGACTCACGAAACCTGCCATTAAGTTTAAATCTTACTTAAAATGTCATTTCCCCATTCGCGGAATTAAAATTTTAAGTACGGTTTAAATTTAACTAATGCTTATAATTCGGAGAAATTGAACATAAAAATTCTTTTTTCGCATCTAAATAATAAGTTCAAAATTTAACTTCTTCTTCTTATTCACATTGGGGATTAGGCCTTAAGGCCTGTTCCGACTTTCTATTGCCATTTTTTCGGGGTCTTCCCTGGTCTCTCTTTCTGTTGGGACGGTATTGATGTGCAAGCTTCGGCCATCGCTGATCGTCCATCCGTTCTAAGTGGGCTCTCCAATTATTTCGATTGCTGTCGATCGTGTCAACGGCGGGTTGGAAAACTACACCCTGTTATACAGCGGGGTAGAGCAAAGCACAAGAGCACAGGTGGGGTCGGTATAATGATCAATAAAAATTTAAAATAATAACAATAAATACTAGGTAAGAACTTAAAGTAACTTCTTAATTCGAATGAACTTTTTTAGTAGTTTAGCAACCACTAATCAATAAAATCAATATTAACCGTATTTGACGATGTACTAATAGTTTTCGCAATGTGTACATCCGTAATTGAAAAGTTTCATAGAACTACTATAATATTTATCATAATATTACGTATCATTGTGATAAGGTAGGTACTTTTATCTGGTTTAAGATAAACTTAATAAAATTCAATAAACCTTATAAATCATTGTAAGTTTAAATTTTAAAGTTCATATATTACCTAATAAGCAGTGTAAGTATAAGTTTTGTTATTATATCAATAATTACTGGTACGGAATAATTTTCAACAAAAAATAGTATATTATACATCATGGCACCTTAGTCCCGAGGTGTATATAGTATTTTTAACAATTTGTCTGCATATGATAAATTACATTGGTCAATAACTAAATTCGAAACTTTCAATTTGAAATAATTCAAAAACAGCACTAGATATCGAAAAATCGAGCCAAAATGTATTCCTCTTACTAACCCTCCCTGTCGCCTCCTTGAATGGTGGCGATTCCTTTCATTTGTGGGAAAAAGTAGTACTTTACTCCCACAAAAGTGGGAGTAAAGTACTACTTTACACCCAAAATTGTGAAAATCAATTTTTATACCGAAGAGAACTTTGAAATTTGTTAATAATAATTCGGTAAAAATATTACTTATATGATTTAGAAATACATCATATTATATTTTAATTATTCTTCAAAACATTTGTATACCATTTATTGGGGTTCGGTTATAACGAACCTATAGACACCGACTGATTTGGTTCGTTATAAACAATTCGGGTTAAAAAAGTAAATAAATACCTAATATATGTATAATATATTTTTATAAAAAAATGAAACCAAAGGCTCTCTGCATTTAAAAAATGAATTAAAGAACAATAAAAAATCTGATGTGACAACTCATCATGACTTTCTCGTTTACTACAAATAGTTGCTCTCAGTTAAGTTATCCAAGAGATTTGCCAATTAAAAGTTTACCTCACTCGGGATTAATTAATTTTATAAAATGGCGTGAAAAAACTTCTTACTATGCATGCTAATAATTTGTGTAATTGATAGCTTGAAATCATTTATAGTAAATTAAAATTTTAGTTGCTATAAAGTTGTATGGATAGAAACAAACTTTTAGTTAAGGTTAACCAAAGATTAGAAAGCTGAGCTTTGGTGAGTTTGCTATAATACGATTTTACTGTGTAATGAAATCAATAATGAGGCAGTCTGCCGAATCGCTAAATTACAGATTCTATAACATGAGTTCGTAATAACCGATAAAAAGTTCACTTCAAACTAAGAAACTTTGTGGTTGTCTGGTAAATATTTGCCTTTTTTTAAATACCGTTTTTGGCGGGATAAATTTTTAAATAGCTGTAAAATGAAGTTCGTTATAACCGGGTTCGTTACAGACATACATAACTGTATTTATAAGATACTGCAGATCGAATTACTGAATTTATTATATCAAAATTTAAACTTAATAATATGCCTATTGATGGTAATTTAATTTAATATTATGCATAATTAACATTTGATAAAAACGGAAGCATTGGATATTTTAGAAACCCATTATTAAAAGATATTAGGTTACCGGTTTCTAAAATTCAGTCATAAATTGCTTTCAAATTAAACTTTTTACAAAATAATTTAAATTTTTTGGAATATATGCAATTAGCTAAAAATTAATTTTCATATTTTAGCCGTTATTCACAAAAACAAAATTTGAATAGATCAGAGGAAAACAGGTTGGTTTATTTCAAGGCAATGCACGAAAACGTATGAGCACGTTGATTAGTTAGTCAGAAAACTACGGCAATCTATGTTGTACCTACATTAATACATTTTTATAAAAAATAAGTTATTGTGTTGTTAAACATTTGAAATTTATATTTAGTGCCCGATATGTTTAGAAGCAATTAACACACGAAGTATGCAAGGTTATCAGTAATAAGAAAAATTGCAATTGTTCAAAAATTATGCACCGAACAACAAAATCAGCATGAAATAGTGAGTGAATAACAATAATAATAATTGCCATTGTGAGTTTTATGCTTGTTAAAAAGTTAACCACGTGATGTTTTTAGTAATTTTATTTTTAAAAATCATGTTTATTAAAAAATTATAAATGATAAACTTAATCTTATGCAAGGTAACTTGCAAGCATATTACAAATTAAATACTTTACTTTCAATTTCAAGATCACAAGAGCGAATATTACATAAAGTTAATTAATATTCTAGTGTAAATAAATCAAGACAAGATCAAGTTTAAAGTCAATGCTTCTACTTTATCATTACTACGTTTACTATAAGATGAGCTAAAAAAGACAATTTACAAAAAAATGTCTGAGTGGGTGTGTCTGTGTGTGTGGTGAGATTTTGTGTGCGCTCCACCTCAAAAACCAATAAAAATTTTAAAACCGAATTTCATATTTATTATTTTCATAATATTATGTATTTATTGACATTAATGGTTGCATAGTTTTCATTGAAATGGGTTCAGAAAGATTGATCACTTGTGGGATTGTTCTAAAATTCGTTAAAGTTATAAAATTAAAATATTAATCTTATTGTAAAAATTGCTTTGTTTTATTTTATGTAATCTGTGTTGGTTTACTTGGTAAGAATTAAAAATTTATTATGTGATGTTATAACACTAAAAGATGAAACTATTGCAAAGTCATTTATGGAGTGCAACATCCCAGTTTTTAATAACGAAAGTGCATTAAAAAAATCGGATGTGGCCATGCCATAACTTTATCATGCTTTTATTAAATATTAAATAATTTCTAATAATAAAAAGAAAAAAATATTTTCTATTAAACAATTTGTCCCAAAATCTAATCAGCTCTAAGTCTCAATACAAAGATACAAAATATCAAATTTAGTTTTGAAATTCGTATTAATTTTTAAAATGTTTAATAAAAATTAATATTAAATAAATAGATTAAAAAAAATTGTTTCCATAAAGCAATTTCAACCAAAATTTAATCAGCTCATACTCATTCCTACCATAAAGATACGAAATCTCAAATTTGGTTTTGAAACATTATTTCGCATAATGGCGGCTCGGCTGTCTGAAAAAAAGTCAGTTTTCGACACTTTTTTTTCGTAATTTAAAATTTTTTAAGATATTAAAAATGTATTTTTTTTGAAAATTTTGATACAAAAGTGGTAGGGGCGATGGAAAATTATACATACATTAAAGGTTGGTTCAAAATTTGAACTAAATCGGTTAAGTACTAGAACTTGAAATATCATGTCAAACATGTTGTAAAAAGTAGTTTTGAGAAAATCACGTTTAAAGTTTTGAGTAAAAGCTTCAGACAGCCGCAGTTTTTAGTTGCTGAGCCACTAAAATAGTTGTAATTTCGTAAATTATCAGAATTTTAAAATTTTCTTTCAACAATATATTCTTAAAGGTCTCAGCTTTAAGAATGCAAAAATTGAAAAATCGATATCTTCAAAATTCTAGGCCAGAATACTCCCTTAATTAAGGGTATGCGGGATTTCGGGGTACGGTTATTTCTTTGCAAATAAAGCTTGTAAATAGATTTGTTACTTCTTGACCTCATAACTTCTTCAATATTATAAATAATCCAATATAGACGCATAGAATTCAGCTTTGGGAATTGTAAATAATTCCAATATGACTAAAATTCCGCGCCTTCAATCTAAAATTCTAAGAATCGTCATCGATGCTCTATGGTTTATACCCATTCATGTAATTCTGGAATTCATCACAACCTTCAAATTCCCTTCGTTGAGAAACGTATCAAATCATTCAGTATTGGATACAACGATCGTGTTCGGGATCATTCCAACTGTTTTAGGTGGACTTATAGATTAACCATCGAATTAAGAGGCTTAAACGTTATAGTATGTGACCCAATGGACATTTTATGGATAAGCAAAATATAGGCCAGAAGGCAGCGTTGCAGCTACCCCTATAAACAGGAAATAAAAAAAGTGGGGGTGTAAAATCATTCCATCCCTTACCAAATTTTTACAGTGTGTTTGATAAAAACAATAATCAGCTGAGCTTCCATTAGGGGAAAAACCGCCAGGGTTACAGCTGCTGTTTAGCACGCATACAGTTTCAGCGTTGAATAATTCAAAAAAAGTCTGACTGATGATCTTGTCCCTATTATATCATTAGCTGACCATCATTCTCAGTAAATATAGTCTCTAAACTATTACACATCAAAATTTCGAATAGAATGAAATTAAGAATGTCTGTGACATCTTGGGCAATATTACCTTTTATTTCTTTTTTTTTATTCAAAAATATTGATTAGGACACTAGCTTGAATTTCCTATCGAAAGCATTTATCCAGTATCGTAGTGATAAGTTGTGATTTAAAATTTTTCATCTTACCCAAATTTCTTCATTCCATCTTATTTTATAATTTTAACCGCATAAGTCGAAAATTTACTGTGATTATTTTTATGTGGGTACTTATTATAAACGTAGAAGTATAGGAATGAAAATTTTGATAACATTGAATAAGTTTGCTAATAAATTTTCGTTTCAACAACGAGATTCTTGTTCTATATTTAAAATGATAGTAAATGTTATTTATTGCCAAAACAAAAATTAATTTATTTGAACATAAAGTGTTGAACTGTTTAAAATTTCGATGTTTCAAATACACAAACATAAATAAAAATTTTGAAAAATTACACCTGATCGCTCACCGGATTCTAAAAAGTACCAAAACATTTAGAGCATGAATTTTGGTAAAAACGCTTAATACTCTCTCGTGCGTAATTTAAAAAAATATTATAGTACAAAATGACAAAAAATAATATAAAACGCGCATTCATCCGATAAATAACCACAAAATGATATTATACGCCGAATTAAATTATATACTTTTCTGTTCAAAATATTTATTTAATAAGTAAAGCAGTAATATTTAATAAATCTTTCACCCAGATAAACTTTATACCCGAAAAGATTAATTAAAAACAAAAAAATGCAGTTTACTAACGGAAATTAAGTTGAAAATGTATTTTTTAAATATTTAATAAATGTTTTGTTCGTAAAATTGTGGATTTCCCAAAACGCCAATTAGTAGTTATTAAAACTTAAGATAAAATACTTCATTAAACGTTAGGCCAAAAAAATGATATTAGCACAGGTAAATTGTTGCCTTCAATTTTTAACTTCTTTAGTTATAAAACTTCCTTTCCTTGTAATAATCCAGGCGATAATTATAAAGTCGAAATTCGGTTAGGGGTTAGGAAAATCTATAAAAAATCTGATTATTCTATAGAAACTATCATTAATTTTGTATTTTGCGCACCAAAATATAGGTTTTGTGTTATAATTCTACGCCTAAAATATTAAATTAAAATATTAAAAAGTAATTTAATTCTTTTAAAAAAATGTTCTATGTATTTTTTTCATTAAATGAATACTTTACCAGCAATAACCGCACGAAGCGAACAGATTACTATCGACGCTCCTTTTTATAATTTTCTTTCATTAATTTAGTAAATTTTAAGATATTAGTAAAATTGGTAACATTTTAAAATATTTACTTAAGCACTATGCATCGAAATTATATGAATACGAAAGATAAAAGGCTATTGGACACTTTTTCGTCAACGATTACGAACGAAGGTGTTGACCGATTGATTTGAAATTTCACTCTACTTTGAAACCCCTGTTAACATTTTTTTTTTCTATAAGATGTTAGATTTGCCAATTTCGCGTTGATTTTGTTGGGTAGATATTACTTGGAGGAAAAAACATAAAATCTTTGTTATACAGAATTAAATTATCTTCAATATTGTGTATTGTGTAAATAGATCTTCTAAGGGCTTTGGAGAACATATTCTGAAATGATTACTTTATTTTGTGATATGAATAAACGAAATTTGCAATCTAAAAGACAATTATTACCTTTAGCAAAAACCGACCCTTAAAAAAATTATATGATGGGATATTTTTATTATCGACCAGGGAACGCGAACAAAACAAGATTATAACTACAAAAAAATAAATACTAATAATTTCTAGAAAACACAATTTTGAGACTATTTTGAGCGCTATCCGTAGCTTTACTTTAGATAGCACAATCACATTTTTACAATTTAATGACTATTTTTATTATATTAATTTGGGTATACTGGCGAAAATAAAAATACGTGCATAATCGAAATAGTCTTACTTTCTTTTTTATTATCAAGGTATTATTTACTGTGCAAATTTGAACAACTACTTAGCGTTATAATTATAATAAATATGTGTATATGTAGTCTTAAAGCTATAGTGTTAAGTTTAACACTTTTGATTGCAACTGTTACACTAATTTACAAAAAAAATCTCAAAATTGCGATTTTTTTACACTTAAAAAACCAAAATGCTTGGGGTTAAAGCCAGGTCGATTAAGCGTAGAATTTTCTATAAATCAAGTTTAATTGGTATTATAATTTTATCAATAATTGTGATAATTAGTGATGAACTAATTTTATTTATGCTGTAAAATGTTTATATTAAAAATACTGATTCAAATATAATCATTATTTAAATTTTTAAAATATTGGCATGTTATAATAATATTAAATTAGTTCTTGAAATATTACACATTACTTATAATAGCTATACTAACATCAGCCTTTCTGAAAGTAAGTACTATAGGAATTTGATTAATAATTACAAATTGAAATAAACACATTAAAATTTTCTTGTAATATCGCATCATGCATCACACTTGGTATGCTAATTGTTTGCAAATTAATGTACCTGTATTAATCGATATAAGTCGATATAAACAATTGCAATAATTATTTATTTTTAATGTTTGTTTTAATATGATTTATCCGTAAAATTAATAATACAAAATAACAAAGAATATACTAAAAAAAATAATAATACGACTTTGAATGCATGATGAATAAAAATCTACAAACAAATGATTCATTAATGTTTACGTGACAGTATGACCATTGTTTTAGCAAAGATAAAGTAATGTTAAAGATGAAGTAATGACAATAGCAATTTAAAGAATTTGAATAAATTTTTACGAAAAATTTTACAAACCACTACAAGTTCTCAAAAATACTATTCTACTAGGTACCAAACCACCTCATCCTAGACTACGATGTACGTAGTATGGTTTCTTATCACATCCGTTGGAATAGGTGCTTCCTAAACCGGTCAAAATATATTTATATAATAAATACTCTACTAACTGAAATCATATTGTAAATGTCATCTTGAATAAGAATCACTGCATCGACTTGAAAGCACGTTGAATATTTAATTAAATTTGTTTGCAAAGTATAAAGCTAGTGTATTGAATCAATTTATTATTTAAACGTTCGTTCTTTGACTCATTCAAAATTTCTAAAGGCGTTGTGTTATATTTATCATTTAAACTGGTTCTTTATCGTAAGTAACACCTCCTGCAATTTTTAATTTATGTAAAAAATGTGCTTGTATAAAATATTAACCATAATTATCTTTCTTTCAGATTTTCTTATGAAATAAAATTTCGTTAGAAATAGAAATGGTTACAATAATAAAATATACATTCTTGGGAGTTCTACTGTGGATCGGCGTGGCTCTTGCACAAAAAAATTGTTGTAAAGAAGGTGTCGAAAATTTTATCACAAAGGGGAGATGTGAAGATGGTTCCAAAATTACAGGTATTTCCTGTGAACATAAGTATGTGCTTGAAAATGGAGAATACACAATAAGTGCCACACAGGAATTACTAGACGAAGAAGTGTCCATACCTTCAAACGAGTAAGTTAACATTTGATATTTAAAACAATCTACATATTATTATTATGTTTTAATATATGCTTGTCGTTTTCTCGACATACATAGTTTTATAAATTATTTAAATTTTATCACTGAATTTATATCAAAATTATTTAAATATTTGAGATATTCGTGGGTTATGTATTAGTATTATATTTATATTATAAATAACAAAGTTATATTATTATTGTTTTTCGATTTCACAATAAAATTTAATTTTTATATAAATTGATTTGATAAAAAATCAATAAATTGAAGCAAATGCATACAATAGGTTTTTAATTGCTGTACGTTTTAGATATTGTCTAACACACGAAGAAAAAGATGGACCACTTATTGCTATCGTATGTGTTGCTTCTGAAGGCACGGAAATGCAAACATCTTCATCATTTTATGTATTCAAAGCTATATGTATAATAATATCGGTAGTGTTTCTTGTTTTAACACTTATTGTTTATATTTTGGTACCTCAAATGAGAGATTTACAGGTAAATTATTAACTGTCCAAATTATCTATCCAGGATAATATTGGATTTGCTTTAATAATTTTCGTTAAACATTCTATTTTTAGGGAAAATGTTTGATGTGCTTAATATCAGCATTAGCGATATCCATGCTATTGCTTGTAATAATGCAGCTTGGAGTTTACTTTCCAGATCCTTATTGCTATATAATAGGATTTATTACCTACACAACATTTATGGCAACTTTTGCTTGGTTAAATGTCGTATCATTCCATATTTTCAGAATCACAGTGTAAGTATATAACAAAGTTTTTATCATCTACTTTTATTTTAAATATCTCAAATTATAGGGAAATAATCTCATTAGGAACTAAGAGACAGTGGGAAATAATTTATAGCGCCTACGGATTTGGCCTTCCAATTGTTTTCTTAATAATATCGTTAATAGCAAACCACGTTCCAGGAGATCACAATAAGCCTGGAATTGGCGAAGGATCTTGTTGGTTAATAGGTAAAATATTCCAAAAACATAATATACTGTAAAAATATTAATTAAAATAATTTAGATCGAAAAGCCACATGGATATACTTTTATGGCCCGATAGCAGTTATGCTCGTCATCAACATCGTGTTTTTCTCGTTCACACTTATGAAATTATGGGGAGATGCAAAAAATCTTACTCGATGCAATAAATTAAAATCTTTACGTTATAAGTAAGCACTAGATTTATGAAGCGACAAAACAATACAATAGGTTTTTTAGGTGTTTACTATACATAAAACTTTTTTTTATAATGGGATTGTCGTGGAGTTTCGAAATAATTTCGTTCGCCGTGGATACGCAACATAATTTCGTCGATTACATATGGTATAAAATTTATTTTTAACTTACTTTACATAATTAAAAATAATTTATTTATAGGATGGTAACTGATTTTATAAACGCTATACAAGGTGTTTTAATATTTTTAATACTGGTGATTTTCCGAAAGAGAGCGCTTAAAGGATTGGCGAATAAAGGTCTATTTTGTATCAAGTTACCAACAGAATGGAAAAGCTTACATGACGAAGAATGCGACGAAGACAACGAAGAAGAATACATTCCCAAAGAATATATTTACGAAAAGAAATTTAACGAAATAAAAGAAAAGCCCGATAATGAAGTGTAACAATTTCAAATGTGTAATTATTATTATACTATTTGCGATTGACAGAATCTCAGATTATTATATTAAGTTTGTACATAAATTTTGTAAGATGTTGTATATTATTTTTTAACTAAATCGTTGTATGATTATAATTTATAAATATAAAGGTATCTACATATTTAAATTTCTAATTTTAAACTACCGTACATATTACATTTCCATAAATAAAATTCCGTCTAATGAGTCAAATCCACTTAGATTTTCTATGACACAAAGACTTCTTAGAAGCATTTTCAATACATTCACAAATTGAAATGCGTTATTTCCATTTCATTAAATAAAAGTATCCGAAATTACACAAGATTTGAAAAGAAACCTCATAATGATCGCAAGCATTTTGAAATACACATATTGATTGCATTTGCCAATAACAGGTAAAATTTTATTATGTGGTTTTAAATGTGCAAATTTATTGGAAATATTTCGTGCAACAGAATTTCGTACATTTGAAATATTTGGTCTAAAAATGTGGATGTTATTAGTAGCTACAGGTGGCATATTATGACAAACTTAGTCGTTGGAAGTAATGAAGTGACGAAAAAGAGTTTGGTGGATTTTGCTCTAGTTTTTTCTATTAGTACTATGTCATTTCATAATAGTAGGTACATTTTTCATTCTCTCTAAACACTAACTAACTAATTCACTTTATAATGTTGCCTCCTGACCACTAATGTACCACTCCAAAATACTCTCAAGATTAAATTCAAAATCTTAAAATTAAGTACATACTTATAACGAGAAAATTAAAAAATTATATGATGAAATGTTTTGATAGCTGTTAAGATTACAAAATTGGCGATATAAATAACTTATGACCTCAAAATTTTAACTGAATATGATGAAGTTAAGGAGGTTTATACATACAACGTTTTGCTTTTAAAAACTGGATTGTACAAATTAACTATGTGCGTTGCTAAAAAAATACTTTAATTAATCCATTCTTATTAACTCTCTTCACAATTTCCTATGTATCATCCATACACCAGAAGTTATGCATACTCTTTAGTTCTTAAAACTTTAATTTCCATCTTTTTCGCATAATTAGTTTTCCACTTGATTCGTTTCCTCTTCCATCACATATTAGCTTCGTTACTGAATTTGCACTAACTTTCTCAATCTCAAACCAACATAAGCCGGCTCTTCCATATATATACCTATTGAATTTACTTTCAAAGTATACGCTGTTATCTAATTGTGCAATTTTGTCAAAATGCAAAAACAAAGTCTCATGTCTTCGCAAATCATATTATATTTTATCCTTTATATCTGTTTCATTTTAGACCTACATCTCCTTCATCAAAAATTGTTATCAACTTTAAAGTCTACAATAATCATTGGAATTCACAAGCTATCATCACAGTGTATAATATAGCCGTTATGTCCAGTTTTGCACCGAATTATTATAATGCCTGTAATCAATAATGTAGAATACCTATGATATTCAAGAGATACGAGTATTTTGTAAAATATAATGATTTATTCATAAAAAAATGATAATAAAGTAGTTTTTCCACTACTAGCCATAAACACTATCATTTCAACGTAAGTGATCGAACTGTGAACCACGCCTTCTATCACCTGAGGTGAATAATATTTTATTATTCACTAGTAGTTAATAATGAACATAAATGCGTAGTCCGGAAACTTCGGGCCATTTTGAAAGAAAATTTATGTGTAAAACGAATTAGCATAACCAAGAAATTCTATCAATAGTGTTTAAATAATTAAAATCGGTCTATAAATAAGATTAATTTGATATTTAAAATGTTGATTAAATTGGAATTTTGTGACGTTTAGCAATTAGGCGAAATGAGAAAACGAATTAATTATGACAGCTGAAACTGGAAACTTTATAAATCGATTATTATAATTATTATTACAATCAATTATCGTTACAAATAGTACATTTTTTGACAAAATAGTTTTCGTCAACATCTATATACTTGTATTCCACGTTCAATAGTTTTTATTCAATATTTAATGTAACCTTTATGTCAAAATTAATTAAACATTTTCAAGCAAGTGTCAACATCAAAACAAAAAACTATCATTTGTTTTATAATTTAAAATAAATAATTAAAACGATTTACTTTATTCATTAACAATTATTATTATAAGAGTAAACAATCCTAGTAGTGGAAAAAATTGTATATAAACCACGGTAGTGAAGCGTGTTATAACCCGCGCTTAAATCCCGCGGTGCTACGCACCTTGGGATTTAATCTGGCGCTAGGGTTATAACACTATGCTTCACTACCTTGGTGTATAATATACTATTAAAGAGCTTGGTTAATCCAAATTGTTTTTTATTTCATAGCTTTTCAAGAAACCGTAATACAAGTAAAAAAAATTAGCGAAGAAAAATATAAAATTAAATCATGCAAACAATTATTTACTTGGCGGTTTCCCCGTGTTGCATAGCTTAATAGCAAGGAAAGTTTGAAGAAAGTATTACCAATTTGAAATAATAAGAACATTAAGAATGCGAATTAAAATGATTCACGCTACAATGCACCTGTGGAATAGAGCCAAAACGGCTGGTGCCAACTAAATACCAAGATGATAAAGAATTGTGTGGAAGTCATAAACATAATTTTTCGACTGGCGCCTATTAATTTCCGAAAGCTACTGTTTGTGATTTTGTGTTGTAGGAAATGTTATTATTGATATGGTCATAGACTTATCAATTAAGTCTGTGACTGCCAATGCCGAATACCTGGTTCGATTCCGGGCAAGTAAAATTTTATTTCTGACCGCCTCCCTTCGGAGATGCAATCTGCCTAGTAAACCTTCTCCAAGATAACATGTATTACACTTCCGCGGTTTATTATTTTTTGGAACGATTGGTACTCCACACCATAATTCCTTCTTCAGAAAGGAAACTTTTACTATAGACAAGATAACAAATACTGAAATGAACGTAGGTATAAACAAGTAGTTTAAGATTTGTAATCTTCGGTTTAACTTGGACCGAGTTTTCCTTATAGAAAATAAAGAAAACGTTTAAAGAGATCAAGCTATCTTACAGGAGTTGTGTAACATTTGCAGCTCCCTCAAGCATAATGAGCCATATTGAAACTAGCGTACTCCTGCCTGACAGTTTTAAACTGCTGCAGAAACAAAGCTATAATCTCATATTAAGCAAAACTCAAAAAGTCGATTGTACTTAAATGATTTTTGTCATGGTGAACTAAATAATCGAGGAATTGTAGAGGAACATCGTAGTGCTATTTTTAATTTTATAATTATCAATAATATTATCAACAGATGGATACACATTTTCCTCTTTAAAAATAACTTACCAAATTTATCTACCGCAGAGGACGTACGTACATGTAATACAAAACATACCCACCTACCTATTATTTACAAAAAATATATATATGTCTATATAAAAAGTCAAAATAAAAAAATTAATGAAATCTACGAGTCTTGCATAAACGTATCATATTCGACAATTTTGAAAAAGCTTAGGATTTTAGCAATGCTTAGGTGCCCATTGGCAACTTTCCAAGACGCATAAGTGTGCCCGATACGTAACAAAGTTAGTGTAAAATAATTTCACCACATCTTCGTGGCCGTTCTAAAATTAAATATTATTCTTGAAGAAAAGTCACAGAAATATAGTGGCATTAAATAATTACATTTGTATGAAATAAACACAATAATAAAAGAAATAACAGTCGCTTAATTATAAGTTCAGTGTGATTTTCTGACCTATTTAAGATTAGTTTTATTCAAAAAAAAGCGCGATCAGATTTTATAAATGATCAGGTAAATTTAGTTTAAGTTTTTAAAAAATATTGACGTTTATATTGTACATATTGCATGCCAATTTTCTTAATTTTATCCTGGATTATTAAAACCCCACATTTATTGATAGTCGTTACATCATATTTTTTAAATATTTCTCGAGTTTAAGTAAAATTCAAAAAAAGATCATTAAGCATGCATTTAGAAATTATAAAAAAAAGGTATAAAACAATGAGTTCTTTAACTTAAGCATATTTCAAATTCAATTACCCATGACAACTTTAGATGCCATCAGTTGCTTATTGAAAATATTTTGCTTGCACTATCAAAAATTTCGTTTATTACAGTTAGACGAATCCAAATTTAAAATGATTTTTCGAATATGGATGTTGCTGTTAGTTTATAATAACTTGAATAATTGTGCTAATGCACAGATGCAGTGCTGTAAATCCATAAATGTTGTATACGATAATTTGACGTGCTTGGATGGATCCAATGTAACTGTGCTAACTTGTGACTTAAAAAAATTTATGGGACCTGAGCATAACCATGCTCTTGATTTTGATATAGATGAAGATCAGTATTTACAAATAGAAGAAAATGAAGACCAAGGATATGTTTTAATTGAACCAAAAAAGTAAGTATGTTGGCATTTTTAATATTAAATAGTATAAAATTATTTTTTAGGTACTGCTTAACAAAAAAATTTGGTAACAAAAAAAAGTCGGCTCTAGTTTGTTACGATAAAGAAGAAGTACCACAACCAGAAGAAAGAGTGACATTAACATATGCAAAAAATGCGTGTGCACTTATAACGCTGGTACTCCTTGTCCTTGTATTTATTATTTATTCTTTCGTGAAAGATCTTAGAGATCTAGAGGTTAGAGTTGAGTTTATTCATATTACTAAATAAATTAAAATGAAAATTTTTTTCAAGGGACAATGCATATTAAACTTTGTGGCACCTTTAATAGTAGTTCATGCCATAGCCACGTTTTTAAAAGTAATAGCGCTTATAAATCCAGAGTCTTGCGTTTTAACATCTTCTATATATTTTTTCGCATATTTTTGTTCGTATAATTGGTTGACTGTGCTATCGTATCATTTGTGGAGAATTACAGTGTACGTTAAACATTTGAAATTATGAACAAAAATTACGAACATGTTTCAGTCAGTCACTGTACCAAACTGAAGCCCGATGGACATTGATATATTATGGTTATGGATATGGAATTCCGATATTACTAGCTATTACTGCATTGGGATTTCATGGTGAAAGAAACAAAGATTTACGACCAGGAAGTAATCAGTGTTGGTACGAAAGCGGTATGATATAATTATATTAAGAGAACTTAATTTTTATAGTTAAAAATGTTTTTAACATGCAGGAGCTTACACAGTCTTGGCGTACTACTATGGACCTGTCTTTATAACACTTCTGATAAGTTCCGTTCTGCAACTATGGGCTACTAAAAAAGTATGGATTGACGTCGATTCTAGAATTGAATACCATCTTCTAGCGTCTTTGCGGAAAAAGTAAGAATTCATATTTTAATTCATCGTTGTCTATTTGTTTAAAAAATGTTATATTTTTCGATTCTAAAAACTTTTAAAGTTCGTAATTTTCGCCGAAATTGGTTAAAAATGTGGCGTGTAAAGTGAAATAATTACAGTACCGCTCAAAAACATCCCGTTTAACAAAAAGAAACTGAAAAAAAAAATCTTAATATTTCCATCAAATTCGGTTGTCTTAAAAAAATCCACCTTTAGCTTTAATAACAGCTTTGCACAAACGAGGCATTCTGTGTATTAATTTATCCAAAACTTGAGGCTGGAATTCCTTCCACGAATCTTGTAATATCTGCCATAAATGTTTTTGTGATTTTGAACTTTTTAGTCGAACCTTCCGGTTCAGTTTCTCCCACAATAGCTCTATTCGATTTAAATCCGGGGATTGGGGTGTCCAATCCATGTAATATTTAAGTACTCGTCGTTTCTCATTTGTTTTCAAATAATCCCTACACAACTTCGACGAGTGCTTGGGATCATTATCTTCTTGAAAAATGAATCCTTTCCCAATTAAACGTCGGCCTGATGGAAGTGCGTTATTTTCCAATATTTCCTTTTTATCTCCAAAAGATTTACAAATTTATTTTTAAAAATTTAGAAAAACAAGAAATTTTTTTTAAATTAAACCAAGTTTCAAATGAAATGAAATCAAAATATTGTTGCTATAATCCTGAAGTTTTGGAAATAAATTTTGTATTCAGTAATTGGCATAATTTCGTTAAAATCTGTTAATCATTTTTGTCCTTATTTTGCATAATACTTTTATATGTTTGTTGTTCAAAAAAATATTCATCATTGAAAGCTCTAATAACCCCATTGGGTAAATTAATTATATTACTTCTTGTATTTATATAAATACTAACTTTGGAAATTTTGTTTCTAAAAATATAGTAAATAATAATTATTATGTAGAATTTTGACCATGCTAATTTACATTGGCAAAAAATAATTTTATTATTATTTTCCAGATCAGTGGTTTACTTGCACCTACTTCTTATTTTTATTATGATCGTGGTTACCGATATTATAACGTTTATATATTTACACGAAAGTGATGCGTTAGATTATTTATGGTACATTTAATATTTAAATAGTTGAAAATAAATTTAATCGCTTTTATCATTCCAGGGATATCCTGGATTGCAGAAATTATCTTGTAGGAGGAGTTGTATTTTTCATTTTGGTAATATTGAGAAGCAAAGTTTTAAAAGCGCTGGGAAAACAAGAAAGAATATTGTGCATTACATTTCCTCAAGTGTGGAAAGGATTCGTGGACGAAGAAAGTGACACGTTTTGTAACGAAAATATTACAAACAGCCAAATAACTAAAATATAATTTTAAAAAATTGCTTCATGTGCAAGCTGTTTTAAATACTAGTTTTGTTTTTGGAATAAAATCTATTTTGTACTTTCACATTTGAAATTCTCAAGTAAAATACACATTTTTAATTCAATCTTAGTGGGTACATCATATTATGTTTCGACATTTTTTTATATTTTGATTGAATTTGAAACTATTAATCAGCTTAGAAAAATAATAAAAACCAAATGGAATATTTTGCAATTTTGATTATGCTGAATTTCTATATTATTAAAAATTATTCATCGCCAGGGTATGTCAGATGATAGAAAAACCAGTTAGTGACATTGTGGAAATCAAAACTTCTTAAAAAAGGGTCATCTGTAAGAATTTTCCATTGAATAGAATCAAATTGTTGGATATAGTATAGCGAAACAAAAGTTTAAATTCTTGTACTCTTATCAAAAATAAGAAAAAAGAGATTGAAAAAGAAGCTTTTTTAGGCTCATGTTTGACAATATTATGTAAATAAATCTATAATTGAAAATTTTAGTAAATATGATGATTAATATGTAAATTTTTGTTTTCTAAAAAATACTTTCCTTTGCATTTCTTTATTTAGTATTATAGATTATAAATTTCTTCTAGCAAAATGAGTTAAATTTCATATTATTCAAAATAACATTCCCGACCTTAACCGTTAAACGACAGTTAACATGGAATTTGATATTCTCACAATTTCTAATGAATAATTATTTCAGCAAAATTATTGTTAGTTGAATTTACAATAAAACGGAGATTTGGTTATGACATCACATATTATGACTAATTATTATTAAAAGTTCACAAAATAAATATTGAATTCCAACAAAAATTATTTTATTGTAATAATTACCTAAATAAATAAGAAATTCTAGAAAAAATTGATTAAGTATACATATATTTATCCTTCTAATTATACCTATTTTGTTATTGTAAAATTGCCTTAAAGTTTTCAGTTAATGCTGATCGTGTTATATACTCGTATTATATTATGTACAAGGAATATCAAGTCAAGTCAAAAATTGTTCTTGAGCCTCCCCTAAAATCTCTTTCTAGTTGTTAAGAAATTAATTTTTATGTCAACTTCATTTAATTTATCAATAAGATTGAATTTATGCTATTGGCATTGAAATTGAATGCATTTAATTTTCAAGAATGCAAAGCTTTGTTTGAAAATTCGGCACAAGAAAATATAATTTTTAAACCAAACTTCAAATAAGAAAATTGTGCGTGCTGAAGTTCATGTTATTAGATGCGGTGTGAATAAACCAAATTAGAAACAGAAAGACCAGAAAACCTCAATGTTATTGCAGTGAATCACTACGGTGTTAGGTATGTACGTGACATCAAACACATTCGTTTAATATTTCTATTTTATATTATTTTTTCGATTAAAAAATTGTAATACTTTATAATTTGGCATTTTTGGTCTTCGCAATACATGACAAATGTATTACAACCACGAAAAAACCTCTTACGATCGGATGGAAAGTTTGCTAACTTGGGTCAACCTTAAATGGCAACTTGAGATGGTAACTTTCTAGGAATTTTCACAAATATAAATTTTCCCACCGTTATTATAAAATAAGGCGAGCGATGTTGTGAAAATATAAAAATGAACTGAATTGTTCAAGTATTTAATAACAGCTGCTGTTCTTCTGACAAACAACCTTCTAGATTCAGTCATTTTAGCTCAATTATAGTCAAATTAGTTTGTACTTGAATTTTAGTATAAACAAGTATTTTTAATAACTTGAATAATAATTAAAAGCAATTTAAATGTAAAAGTTATAATAAATTATGACATAATTAGGTATATCACTGATCATAATCTTATAAAAAACTAGCAAAATACCCGGCTTCGCCCGGGTTTAAATTTATGTGGAATTCTGTCCAGCTGTGTAACCGAAAAAATTGGAGCCATATTTTAAAAACACATTGTCCAACGGACAAACAATCTGTTTTCATCACTTTCCCTTTCGGTAGTTCTCGTGATTAAATGTCGAGTTTTGTTTGTCTGCTTCACGTGTAGCTCATTTTTGCTCCTCCGATTGATTGGCCCGTGCAAAACTTACACATTTTGTATCGATCCGATTTTGATTAAAATTTGGCCTTTTTCTTTTGGGCATTATTACACAAATTTGAGTTTTAAATACAATCTATTAAATTACCTTTTAATTTTTATACTAATTAATTAATTGTACACCAGAGTTATCCGGAGTTGATCGGGAAACTATTTTGTTAGTGGATAACTAATTTCCAACGGTAATTCTTGATCCGTGAGTATTTAGAGGTAAAATTGATTAACCCCTTAACGCACAACTCCATGACATACACGATATGTGTTTATCTGCGGAATTGTGCAGCTCCGTGGATGTCACGGACCCACATAATGCAGCTTATTATTATGCAAATATTTTAAATCTGTTTATGTTACGATTGATATTGGATTGTTTTTATCTAATAATTTAGGTAACGGGTCGTATTTCGTTTACTTTGCTTATTTTTTTACATTAAATAATTAAAAATAAAGTTAGTTATCATTTTCTGCTAGAAAAAAAATGGTTCTTTTACCTTAAATTAATAAAATATTGTGCGTTGAGGGGTTAAAAACATAGGAATCTTTTTTGTACTTCATTTTGATATCTACTGATTTGTAAAAATAAGGATCTCCTAAAATATATTCTAGTAAATGTTGGTTGATAGAATTAACTGTAACATTTTTTGTGCCAATATTGCTCTTGAGCATAACCAAGAAAAGTTCTTATATTTGAAATTAAAATTGGGTAAAACTTTTTGAGTTAATTCATCTACACTTGAAACTACTGTGCTAATTGTAGACATAACAACTTCGTGTCAAGATCTACATGCAGTGCTCCTTCGTTAAGTTGCAGTAAGTTCTGACCAATAATTTTGAATTGTGATCATCAGAATTTCTAGATGAGTACAACTCGGCGCCAGAACTCTCGGTTATTATACAGGGTATTACGGAAAATTGAGAAAAATAAGTTTATCACAATCACGAGTTGATTAGGTATATTAAATTTGTAATTAAATAACAATCGTGATTATCTGAGCGAGAAAAATGTGATTTTAGTCTAAGATCCGAACCTAAATCGACCTTCACCGAGTTGATAATAGAGTGAAACCTATTTTATAATAAATTTAGTATATTAGAAAATATATTAAAGATGGGTTGCCAAAAGAAATCCTGGACAGGGTATTTTTAATATTTTTTTAAAAAATGATTTTTAATTAAATTTTGTAACATCAAGATAATAAGAAAATTTTTATGCTGACTTAAAGTACAAGACGTATAGAATGTGCAGCCATTGGGTTGCCTATTTTTTACTTGGACAAACTACTGGGTTGCCAGGTATAAACATGTATGTCAATGCCAGTTACTTTCACTGGAATTGATAATAGAAAAATTTTTATATCAACGTAAACGTTGTTTTATTGCGAACACGTTGATATAGGGTTGCCTGCAAAAATTCGGTCCTAATAGGGGGTTTTCGAATTTTAAAGATTTTAATTTCGACGCGAGTGGAAATGTGTGACAGAGAGATCCGAAGTTAGTATACCGTGTATTAATAAAGGACAACATTGCAGTCGCATGTAATGTATTTAATATAATACTAAAATATTAAACAATATAACCTTAATTAAATAAATATACAAATATATCAATTACTTACTTTGAAATCTTTTACTCTGTGTGGTAAAAATTTAGAGAAACAAAGTGGACAGCCGAAAATTCAAATTAAAAATAACAAAAAGACAGACTAAAGATCTTGTATTACGTTTAGAAATTATTGTCTAATAAATATTGTCTATTCAATATCGATTCATCGAAGTATAATTTTAAGATCTCGAATTCATCTGATTATGCGATTCTTCCTCATTATCTTCATTTCGACAAGTTGATTTTTAAAAGTTTGATCTCGTAAAATTTTAAAGAATTATCCAAATAACCATTTTTTTATTCCACATAGATACAGTTGATTAAGCCACATAAATTATATATGTTTTAATTTTTTGTCAAAAATTTCAACAATTCTTAAAAGTTTCTATCTTTTGCGCACGTACTTTTTCATAAAATACGAATTCTCGCAAAACGATTACTGCCTTAGTGATTAGCATACTTCTGTATATTGAACAGCATTCATTTCTTTATTACGAAAAGTACACTTCACAGAACAATTTTAAAAGTTTCATTAGTAAAATCAGTTAAAGAATCGTCCGAGCCACACAAAAACACTTTTAGCCATTTTTATCACACCGATACAGAATAACACTTGTTTTCTCCAAAGTAATGCGCACTGTTTAGATGTGGAGGTTAGAGGTATCTCTACCCTCTATAGTTTACATACCGAGCATGCGCACTGTCTTATATTCGAGTCCCATCACATGCGACTGCAATGTTGTGTCCTTTTTAATAACAGTATACTAAGATTTATTATAAAATATTTTCTATTATCAATTAAGGGGAAAGTTCGGATCTTCTACTAAAAATTTCATTTTAATATAATATTCAAAGACTAAAATTTATAATTTAAAAAAATTTTATTTTGGAAAAAAAAAACTTTAAAAGAAATTTGAACTTAATCCGGTTTTGGCCACATAGATTTCAAAATTAAGGTGGAAACTAATGTTAAGACTACAAGAACTACATACAAGCCTTACAAATAAAAAATGAAAACAAT
Organism: Lycocerus yunnanus; assembly: GCA_036346125.1. Taxonomy (NCBI): domain Eukaryota; kingdom Metazoa; phylum Arthropoda; class Insecta; order Coleoptera; family Cantharidae; genus Lycocerus; species Lycocerus yunnanus. The sequence continues at coordinate 9,939,612 of JARFIX010000008.1, forward strand.
AAATGATAAAACTCATTCTTCTGTAACACCCTGTATAGCGGTAGCTCCCGTCGTAAAATTCGCTCAATATGACAACGTCGCAGAAGTTTAAATATAACATGACGAATGTTGTAACCAGGAAGTTTAAATAAGTTTTCAACAATGAAATCTAATTAATTATCGATTCAAATATAATTACGCCGTATAAATCGCCTCAAACATTTTTTACGTAATTTCGCTACCGAAGATAAGTGACCAATATTGAATTATTTTAGATAACTAATCGTACGCTATTGTAATAAGAGGAGCAGTGAATCAAATGACAAAATCAATGTTTAATAGTAATAATATAAGCTACAATTCGTATCGAAATATTTATTTGGTTAACATAACCTCACATAAACAATGCTATTTAAAGCTTATCGCTTGACGTTATTTTTTACTGTAACTTTGGCTGTTGCTGACTTTCAGTATCACACTCGTGATAGAAGTCTAGTAAAAGTGAATAAATGTTGTGAATCTTATGAACTGTTAATCGACAAACGTTGCGTTCGCATAAACGATACAAATGCAACGAGTACTTGGAAACCAATTTTTACGAGAGAGAATGGAGAGACAAATGTTCAGGTCGATTACATGTAAGTATTAACAGAATATGCCTACTTACATCTGAAGTAACTTTTACTATTTTCAAGATTTATAACTGGTTCGCCTGATTGTGGTTCGACACAACAATGGCCAATTTATTATTATAAAAATTCCACAGATGTTCTTAAATTGTTACCCAGTGGTGTATTGCGCCACTATTTGTATCACATTGTTCCCGGTGAAGAACAAGATCCCAATTATGATACAATTCAAGGTGAAGAATTAATGTATCATGATTATCCATCAGGAAAATATTGCATGGAAAAGGTATCTATTATATAGCGTTAAATTTTTCAACATTTAATTTCATGCTTTTTAGCATGTCGAAGGAAATTTAGAAAGCGAGTATGCCGTGGTTTGTGCACCAGAACAACAGACAAATTGGTTGACCACATTCTTTCTTATGCATAACATAATTAATCCCATCACCCACATAATTAGCATGGGTTGCTTTTTGACGGTAGCCGTTATTTACTTTATTATGCCTACTTTGAGAGATTTGGTGGGTAGTATTATTACGACAATATCTTTGTGCCTTATTGTTCATCAAATAGCCGACATGATAAGACTGTTTAGCATTTTTACCAATCATGTTAGCATAATTGTTGCTGGTTAGTATGAAGCCTGTGCATTTTCAATAAATTTATAAAAAACATTTACCATTTGCAGAAGCCGTCTGTTACATAGCTTTATTGGGTGCCTTTTTCTGGTTAAACAGTATTGGATATTACATCTGGAAAACTTTTAGGTGAGCAACAATATTTATAAAAATTGCATTTACAGAAAGTATTAATCGAGTTAAATAGAAGTAAAATTAATTACATCTTTGCAAATTTAAAAGGAATATCTTTTTTTAGATCCCGCAATGTTTTCTTGCGTATAACAGATGGAAAAAAATACTGCTACTATTCGGTATATGTATGGAGTTGTACTCTTATTATGGGAGCTTTAGCTCTTTTTGCACATTACACAATGGACTATCCTCAACCAAAAACTAAAATAAAACTAGGCTACGAACAAGAAACTATTGGCTCATTAGGCATCGTCATATTTTTTGTGCCGGTGTCTTTCACCATTTTAGCTAATATTTTCTTTTTTGCAACGACTTTAAGAATATTAAATCGAATGAATACTTATGGAAGAATTCATCACAAATTAAAGCACAGGTAATATGATTTCCTTAAATTATTGTAAATTAATTGAAGTGAAGGAGTAGACAGCTATAGGCTTAGCAGTTAAATGTGACTGCTAATGACAAGTCCATGGCTTGACTTCGGACAAAGTAAGAACGTTATTTCTGATCGTATCTGCTCAGAAAGAACAAACCGCAAGGTGCAATTTGTCTCACTTAGGCCGGTATTCTAATTCCTTATGAAAGGATCCTTTCACGAAAGAAAAAGTTTGGTTTCCATGTAAAATTATGCCCAAGTTTTGGGTGAAAACTCAGTTTTACCATTTTTAAAGGATCTTTACGTAAGGGACGAGTTACAGAATACCTAAACCTTTCCAAAAATTACAAATATCACACTTTCGTGGTTTTGAGCCTACATTAAGCAGAATATTCCGTAATTATGTGATAAACTTAGCATGTACACCACATATATATGGGAGAAAAGTGTGGCCAACGTTGGGGGGCACCTAGCATGGCACTTGAAAGAAAGAGGAAGTACAAATTAACACGAAAGCCATTATTCAAATTTCATTGTAATCATAATATTTGTAGTTGATGCCAATAATTTAACTATTATTAATTAACATTATGCAATTTTTACTTTATACAGGGTGCTCTGTTTTTAATGGCTCAACTTGGGGATTTTTCTTTTTATTTAGGGCCAGTTGTATAATCGAAGTTTGGTTATTGGTTGAAAATTTAAAAACCAACCAATTACCGAACTTGATCCACGGATCAGTGTGATCTGTTATACAACTGGTCTTTAGAGTGTCTCACAGCCAACATTTGTACTGCATATAAAAGAAACACGGATGTGGTTATATTAAATAATTTTTTTCAATAAAATGATGAGTAAACAAAAAAATAATAAAAATTCCGTTCTCTCCATGAACAGTAAGCTAGCCAAAAATTTTGATTTTCTATTGGGTATATCTTTTCTATTTGACTTCCAACAATGTTTTATTGAACCAAATTCCCTATATTGAGTCATTTAAAACAGTCATTCAAAATTAAAAAATGATTTCTTTAGTTTATAACATAATAATGCTTAATTTGCTTATTTTTCCAGCTTTCGCATGTTTTTACTATTATTTTTGATAATGACAATAACATGGCTTTTCTTTTTGCTATCATTTGCAAAATTTGAAGGATTAGCCTACGCTTACATAATAGTAAACACAATACAAGCACCCCTTTATTTATATGTATGCGTTTTTAATCAAGAGCACGTCTCGTTTTTGGTACGTAAAACTTGCTGTTACGCAAATTGTGCATGTACATGCTGTAGACCTGAACCTGAATGTGAATGGGGAGATGAGATGGCCGCTATGAATACCGGAAGTTACTAAATTTTGTGATGAAGAATCTCAAGAAATATAATTTAAAATTTTTATTCATCAAAGATGAAATTAATTAAATTTTTCGACTGATTGCAATAATTTTATACTTAAAAGACGTATTTAACTTAAAAAAATTTCTCATTTTTATACATTCCAATATGATTGGTAGCTGAATAGTAATAATAATATATTTATTGTATGTATATGATTATTTTATATTAATTTTGTATTTTTTATGAATAAATTATAAAAAGCAAAACTTACTTGTTGAAATAAGTGTCCTTCTGGTCTTTGAATTAAATTTGATAATTGACATCTCACAACCAAATGGCAGTCGTCTAACACTGTGTTAAAAAATCTCCGTGTAGGCAGCAGTGCTTCTATATCTGTCATCAATTCAAGAAATCTCTCGCAATAATGAACCTGAGAAATAAAATTTTAAAAATAAAATGTAAAATTTTATCCGTATCATTGTTTTATTACCTTCTCCTCTGGAATAGGACCTTCTTTGGGTATAGTATCCAAAACAATCATAAATTTCAACATTAATTTATGTAAAAATGTACGTTCCCACAACAGTTGAACTATTTCGTTAGAATTATCTTTTTTGTGAATTTTTTTCCAATTTTTCTTCCACATTGGATATAATTTAAATTCGTGGTCTCTACGTGCTTCTTGCAAAGAAATCCACATGGACAATGATACTAATCGTTTAACTTGTTCACGACAAATCACAACTTCCATGCTGTTGAAGCAGTGATTTAAAAATACCAGTAAAGCTGTTTGTTCTTTTAAAGTTATACTTAAATCATCAATCAGACAAGAATGTAAAACTTGACGAAAAAAGTCGGGAAAATATTTTGAATTCCTTTTAAAAGGTTCCCAAGCTTGCACGCGTTCTCTAAACTTTTCGTTCAACATTACCACAATTGACATCATATGCGAGTGTGAAGCATTGGAATTGTAATTCGGCCACAAGTAATTTTCCAGGTATTGACTAAATTCTAATACCATTATCCGACGAATTGAAAAGCTGAAAGTAAATAAATTAGCCTAAATTTGAGGTTAAGAAAAGATTCGTACTTGCTGCCACGAATATCTTGCTGATATATATCTTCCACAACATCGGGATTGAACGGAAGATGACTTTTAATTGAATGAGGGGCCCAATACTTGACAGAAAGCTAAAATATATAGAGAAAAGTAACATTTTTCGTTCCGATTTAATTTACACACATACTTCTGTAACTCGATCGGCATTTAATTGATCCACTGTTGGAGCTATCAGTTTAGCAGATCCATCTTCGTTTAGAGACATATTTGATTGAAACAACTACTCGAAACCGATTTTTCAAAATTTAACACCGCCAAATCACAAACGAAATTTAAACGTAACCTCGTTGTTGTGTTTACGATTTTTTGACAATTTGACTTGGTCGAGTTTCAAAAATCCCCAGGAAGTGCTAATGAAGTTATACGATATGCGGCAATAATTTTAAAATAAAACCAGATCGCCTCTTACAAGAAATATATTTTTAGACCATATGATACAGTTTTGGATTCAAAGAAGAGCGAAAAAGTATTTTTTTTGCACTGAGGCCCACAGTGAAACACGTAGTTAAGAGAAAAAGAGTCAAACAGTTGTCCTGTTACTTCAGTCAACTATTTCAACTGGAAGAGGAATTAAACATTTTGGCAAGCCAAACACTACTGTTCTGGCCATGTTATGTTAGAAGTAATGTATCGAGTATACTAGGTACTTCACGTGAAGATATAAAGTGTTATTCTGGTAGAGGTAATAAACCTGAACTCAAAAGTACACTTTTTTCTATAAAAATAGCTTCATCAAATGAAAGAGGACAATTTTACAAGACTTTTAAGGTGAGGTAGAATTGAATAGGTTCCATATTAAGCCCACACTTTAAATTTGAAGTTCACATAAGATGATATATAATTTAATCTGTTGCTAGTACGTGTATCCTGAGTGAGTTTTTCCACTCAACGCCCGGTGAGGTACCATCAGTCGCTTTCAAGCATCAGTCGTGTTTAGAACCTATTATTTTGAGTAAGACCGCATTTTAGAGATTTTTTTTATAGTTTTTTTTTTAAATATAATTATTTAAATAAAAATTTAAATTATCCTAATTTAGAACAGCAGCATCAGACTAAGACCGAATATGGTACTCTTGCTGTACACCAGAGTGGTGATACTCACGATCACATACTCGGCCCTGGTCTGATCTGATCTGGTGGCACAAAGTCAGGAAAGGGGAAAGCTTAAACAGGCTCAACAAGCTGCAAAGACTGGTGTGCCTAGGCATAACGGGGACAATGATGTCAACACTCACCGCTTCCATAGAGGCTTTCTTGGGGCTTCGACCGCTGCACCTGGTCGTGGAGACTGAGGCTCTTCTTACAGCGTATAGGTTGATTATAAGTGGCCATGATGGAATTAATCCAATGAGGAGATATCACACTATGATCATCAAATCAAAAACGAGTATCAACGTGCTAAGTATGCCATTAGATAGAACCAGCATTGAGAGGACTTCCGAAAACCTCTCAGGGTCATAGTACCTAAGAGGGATGAGATAGAAACCGCACTAAGGTTGGGTCGGCGATATAATATCATCTGGTACACAGATGGATGTAAAACAGGGTTGAGTACTAGAGTAGGTGTGCGCGGTAGTAGAATAGGTGATGCTTACAGCATCAACTTGGGAACCCACGTCAGTATATTCCAGGCAGAAGTTATCGTGATAACTGTCTTCCTTGAGAAAGTGTTGCGGAGAAACTGTAAAAACAAAAGCATCTGCATCATGTCGGACAGTCAGGGGGCTCTAAAGGCCTTGGAAGGAGTCAAAACAAACTCACGGTTGTTAAACAATGCAAAGATGCTTAAATGAGATTACATATTTGCAACAGCGTCACGTTGATGAGGGTACCTGGACACCAGTGCATCAAAGAAAATGAAGAAGCGGACTCACTGACTAGGAATGGGTCTACAGATTTTATGAGGAATCTCATGTAAGATCTCAAACAGGAAGATCAGAGATAATCGGAAAGATAAACACCTTGCTTACTGGGCGGGCTTACCTGAACTAAGAAGGATAGTGGGACATTTTACAGGACACTGTTGCTTTAATAGACACCTCCAGATTATAGGGTAGGAACTTGTAGGAATGTGGCGAAGAGGAGGAAACCCCTCGCCACAGTCTTCCTTTTCCGGAAACTGAGGAGATAGCGCAAGCACTCTTCAAATGCTTACTTGAATTTGTTGAAAAGACGCATTTGTTGGACTAAAACTTAGAACGAGGGGTACAAAAAGTTTAAATTTTAATGCAATGGGTCTTGAACCACAACCCGTTAATAATAAAAATAATATTCGATTATCGAATGCTAGAGTTCTCTTTTATTTTAGTTGTTTTCTCGTTATTTGTTAGAAAAGAATTATACAGCTTTATAATAACATAGTAAATTTGATAACTTTTAGAGTCAGTTGTACAATAGACGTTTACTCTCGGATCACCTTCGTCTGAGATTTAAATTCGATGACTGGTTAATAATAATTTAATAACCAACTAGTTTGGCGATTCAAGTTCGGCAATTTGTTGGTTATTAAATTATTACCTACCAATCTCCGAATTTAAACCTCGGGCGACAGTCAGGATACGCGAATCTAAATTTTTATGATTTTTAAAGCGAATTATGAAAGACGAGAGTCTAATTAACAGATAAAAAAATAAAATTTTCGGTCGGCCCACAAATTTTGAAAAAAACGGCTTTAAAGTTTATATGAAATGTGGTAGTCTCATTGGTTCTTTTGAACCGTAACCTCGCCCATCGATGTTTATTAGTCTAAGGTGCATCCGAGATTTGCCGTGGTTGTGTTAGTCAAAACCGACTCTCCGCACTCTCCACTCCGGGTCGTTTTGTCAAACGCTTTACTAATTAAAAATATTCCCCTAGATCGATTCTACTCGGCAAAGTGTAGATGTTGATCCGACAGGCAGCAGAGGCAAGATCGTTGCAGTGTCTTCTAGTCCTCCCCCTTCTACATTTTCAGCCTAACTATAGTCCATTTGAAACAAGAATGCAGTAAAAAATTGTAGGAGCGCTTCCGACGCGACGCGAAGGAAGATTCGCATAGAGAAACGTCAAAAAAATTAAGGCGAATATCAACTTGAAAATTTTATTAAACTAAGAAATTAAAAGAAAACTTACTTTTTTGTATTTAAGTTTTAAAAACCTACAAAGTGCATGATTTACAATAATATCAGAAAAATTACAATTTTTATTTGGCCAATATTCGATTTGTGAAATGACAATCGCAAATAAAATTTCAACAGAGTAAACTTGTATAAATTTTAACTAAGCACGTTGCAAGGTCACATTTTTAGTGTATGTATATTTTTACTGCATTCTTATTTCAAATGGACTATAGATTTGCACGTTCCGTCAACATAAAACCTGCATTGTTGCCAAGTATTACACAATAACTTTTTTGCCTGTGTTTTTTATGGGAATTTCGTGATCTTCAAATTTAAAGTGTGAGCTTATTAAAGAATCCACCAAATTCATTCTCACCTTAAAAGACACATAAAATTGCCCTATTTCGTTTGGTAAAGCCATTTCTATAGGAAAAAGTGTATTTTCAAGTTTGGAAATCTTAACTCTAGCCTTTGAACCTTGTATTAAACTGAATTGATCTGAAGATGAACTTCTGTTATGCAAAGTCTCTTAGGATTATTACCGAGATCTCCATTGCGAAGGTCAAAAATTTTTCAAACATTTCATTGATAATAATAGGTGTAATAACTAATAAGTATTCAAGGGCCTTGTTTGTTTGTTAGTTGTCGGTGGGGGCTCGTGTCTTGGTATGTTCACTCAAAAAGATACGTTTTTACCACCTACAATCATGTACTTGATATTAACCCAATCATCCAATGTTCTTAAGTTAAAACAAAATTTAAGAATTTCGTACTTAACTAACATTGCAGAAACCAATTAATTAGTAATGTGATATTCTAAGTTGAGCATGCTTTGTTTGAATTTAAGAATGTTGCCATGATTGGATCAATTTCAAGAACGGTGAGAATTAATTTCTTTCAGTGTTGGCACTATACATAGGACGCGCCATCCTTGCATATTAGTAAGATTTAAGATATATCATTTTAACAAAGGAAAATAATTGATGTTGAATTTTGTAAATAGCCAAGGATTGTACAGAATTTTTTAATCTTGTAACAGTTTAAATGTATCTAACAATCTCTATATCTGTAATGTACACATAAATAAATTCTAAATTATTTTTCAATAGGCCGCACATTTATGCTTTTTAGTAGATCTTTTTATTTTTGAAAAAAGTTCCATCAAAATCGGAAAACGTTAAAAGATCAAAAGCCTGGATTGCGAAGAAGACTATATTATGAAGGTGTGGATTACCATGGTATAAGTACATTTCAAGATCAATTTAATCTACACACTGTGCAACTTATGCGGTCAATCAGCATCAACTAAATAAACACATTTATCAAACTATTTGCAACTATCACAACTGCTGCTTTTGCTAAATTGTACTAAATTTTTTTGTAACTATTGAAGTGTTTTCTTGTACAGTTTTAATAATAGAGCAAAATATGAGTAAGACCATTGAAGTACCTGTAAAAAATATAAAATTTAATAACCAATAAACTTAAGAATACATAATATCTTACAGTCATGAAAGCCGCTAAAGATAATCGCGAAAATTTCCAAACAGTTACGTACAATGGTTTTTTTGCCCGTTCCATAATGATATTAAGATATTTTGCAGATTTACTTCCACACTCGTACCAATTGGACATGTAGCAAGCATCAATTAAACGTAGGCTCTAAATATTTTTTTAATAAATAATTATAATTTTAATATAGTAGTACAATAACATTTACTTTTACTGTTATGTTATTTCCAAACCAACAATATTGGGCGAATTCTACAAGTACTATAGCGAGATAATCGACCAGCATGAGAGTTTGAGTCGATTCGATAGGCATCTGTAAGTGTAACAATTAATATAATAATTGAAAAAAGGTATGAATTGGAGATAATAGTTCGTATTACTTACCAGTACAAAATCAAACAAAGTATTGCAAATTATTATAATGCTTGTTAAAAATTGCGCCAAGTTTCCCGCTCTAAAAACGATGTCTATGCGTTCAATGTACCTAAGAAAAATAATATTCAATTAAATAGATGTTATACAGAAACGCCAATTTATTAATAGTTACTTAATTATTGCTTGATGATAAATGACACATTCCTTTAATTCGTTACATATTACTTCTTCACTATTAGTACCATCCAAGCTCTTCATGATTTTTTCCCTTAGTATGTCGAGATGAGCACTACCTATACTCATTAGGCTAACGATCAAGGTATCCAAGCACGAATTATTCCATGCAGCGGAAGATATAGCAATCATTTCGAAAGCATACAAAGGAAATCTATATATTCCAATATTGTATGACAGAGGAAAAGGCAAATATTTGTGATCTAAAATGGGATAAACTCCATACATAATTATCAATAATAAGCACATAGAACGGTAAACGTTTGCTAATAATCGCATTCGTTTTATGGTAGTGACCATGTAATGGTCATAGTCAATAGAATATTTCGTAAATACTGGTTCCTTCAGCATGTCAACTAAATCCATAAAAACTTTTCTATTCCTTAAGTAACAGAGGAGTTTTACGCAGTACGTAAAGCACGACATGAATACGTACAAAATTTCGGCCAATTTAATAATATTAGTGATTTGAGTAACAAATTCAACTCCTTGAACAACAGTTAAACCTATTGCAAGAACTATCTGTATAATAGCTTTTAGATAATCCCCAACCGATAAATTTCTTTTAGGCCATACTCCCGTAGAACTCATCATACTTTCTTGAATTTGAATAGCAAGAGAACTATCAGATAATTCTCCATCCTGAAATCGTACTATAGTAATTAATCAATGCGCATACAAGGCAGTAGGGAAATAAATTTTCGTACAAATTTGCTTTATCTTTAAGTTTATGATTTTCTCTTTACTTCACTAAAGAAAGGTATTTTAATATACTACCTTATATTTTCAGCCACTTCCAACGGTTTTCTTTAAATATTTTAAGAAGAAAAACGGCAAATATAAAAATAAAAGATATACAAACAAGCATACACGACAGTTTATTTGGAATAAAAAATTCAAAATGAAAAGGTTTGAAACATGCACTTGGAAGCAACGATAACAAAATGTTTGTAGAAAATTTAATTAGCCACAAAATTGATTTTATGGAAGTTATCGGCATTTATTACCATTACTGCAGTGTTTTAAGCAAATAACCGAGGTGGAATAAATAAAATTTGGCCAAAACTTCCGTAAATGATAAAAGCTTAAAACAAATTTGTGCAAAATTTATTAAGCGAATTTTATTTTTCTATGAATTCACGACTAACTTACCATTTTATGTTATTCTTTCGATAAACAATTTTTACCTTCTTGTTTCAAAATACTCTTAGAATTAAAGAAAAATTAAAATCTTGCCTTTAAGAAGAATTTTTAAATATACTTTCTTTGAGTTAATTATACAAGGAAACCTGTAATTATAACTTAATTACATATTCAACGACAAAACATCACTCCTACTTATTGTAAATTCTAGGGATGAAAAATAAAGACTATTATTAAAACTAATTTTTATTCAAAATTGATTTTTATTTATAACAACATATAATTAGTCAAATTAATTCAGAACGACAGATTTATTAATTAAATTTTTAGAATTACATACGCATTTATTTATTTGCAAACCCTTTAACCATTCTGTGGTGAGTTAAAAAAATCAATATTTTTAATGTTTCTATGACAGTTTCATTCAAGGATGTTATAGATTCACATTCTGACCGTAAATATAATTTTCGAAGTAATATAAAAACTTTTTCCTTGAATAATGTTAAAAAACACATTTTTAGATGATATATTTAAGTATTGAAATTTATCTTTTGTTGAACAAATAGTAATTAAAAAAAAACACTCACCAAAGTTTGGAGGCAATATTCGGGGACATAGCCAAATGTGGCTAAAGACTGCATCAGAATCAAAATCATAAATATTGTTTACAGTGTAGCAGACAAATAATAATTTTTTTTAATTTATTTATTAAATTAATAATATTTCTTAGTTCTCAAGGTGGTACCATTAAAGTATCCATAAACAAGAAAGAAAAATTCAACGGTTAAACGATAAAACCGTCTCTTCCACCTTCAAAAATTTTAAAGCTCTGTAATTTTCCAAAAATATTTTGATACATGTTGAAATGAGTTATTTTTATTATTATCAAATGATAATTTGATTACCAATTTGGAATTTTTGATATGGGGATTATTGAAGAAATTTAAATTTTGTTTAATTTTTTTATTTAAACTTTGATTTAAAAAGCGATCCGTTAAAAAAGAACAGTCTGAGGAAAATTGACAAAATAACTTTTAGAAAAAACTATGAAAGACCTGCAGCAGCTTGATGCTAGTTTGGAAACATTACACCAAGCTATGTATTATTTTTAGTTAATAAAATACGGCAAAGCTCCACTGTTCCAATGGAAAACACAAAAATACTTTGTAATGTTGGTGAAAGTGTAAATGTTGATAAATGTAACTTAGTCAAGATGTTCATCAACAAAGAAGTCATAAGAATCGATAGCAAAAACAATAACTTCTCACGGCTACAATATTGCTTGCAAAAAACAACCTCATCTTGTGCGACGGCAGTTGCTTAATGAGCATTTGTTCTCAAAAGTGAGATTAATAGATTTTAAATTGGCGCTTAAAATTACGACAATGCTGTTAGAAGGCAGTGATTTCGAAGTGCTTGGAATGATGGAAAACAAAAATTTATTGAAACAAGTAGAGGATAACGCCAATGCCATCCTAAATGGGCCGGGTAATTCCAATGTCTGTAAAATATTAAAAGTCTGATAATTGCAGTTTTTACTGATTCCTTCTATTTGTAAGCTATTAAATTTTGATTAAATTAATTTTTGTTGCTGATATTTTACTTGGAAAAGTAGTAATGAAGTAAAATGAAGTATTCAATTATTTTAATTAATAAAATCATTTAAACCACTCCGTTTTGTGGGTTCTACTTATCATCTTTTCTACCATCAACTTTGGTTAATTTTGTTAATTGTAAAAAATAAATAATAAAAACCTGGGTTAGGTTTTTGGACGTTTTTATAATGACGTTATTTATCGCTAATTTTTTGTTGTGTCGTCTGGGGCAAGCGAGTTTTACTTTCACAAAGTCGACCTAAATCCGATAATGGATTTGATTTTAGTTAAGTATGGAAAATGCAACTTTCTTATTTATTTATTTAGTTTTTTACAAATTATAGTAGCTTCGTGATTTTTCGAATTGAGGGTCAAAAGTACATTGTCGCTCTGGAATTTACGCTAGGTGCGTCGGCCAATTGCCGTTCGTATTGAACAACGAGATCATAATTTCTAATTAAAGAAAGCCAAATTTTTTGAAGCCAACGTTTTGCTTTGTATTGTTATCGAAAGACGAGTAGATCATGATTGTGAATTTGGTTGTTTTGAATTTATTTAGCGCTTGCTGTTGGAAGTATTCACCTAAAGTTGTGTCTAATTACTTTATCATATGTAATATGAGAAAGTATTGTTTTCGTGCAGAAAAAAAAATTTGAGATTTTGATGGATTTACACTTTTTGAGGTCCCCTGAGTAAAATAAGACCATTTCCAAAAAATGTCTGTGTGTGTGTGTGTATGTGTGTGTGTTGTGTGTGTGTGTGTGTGTGTGTGTGTGTGTGTGTGTGTGGTGTGTAACAGAGCCCCAAGAAGTTGACAAAATCAATATCAGTAAACCAGAACAAGTCGCCAATGAACATATTATACACAAGACCAAAACCTGGCAAGCAAAAAATGGTCAAGATTAACTAGAAAGGAGAGAACATTGAATCGTCAGTCTGGAAAAAGTTATGTCAGTGCAACAGGAAACATTGTGGCTGGCAGAGAAATAAAACCGCTAAAGCAGTGCAGAAAAAAGTGTGATTCGTGGTTGGATGAAACTGTTAGAAAGAAATTGTTTGACGAATATTGGTCTTTGGGTTCTCACGATAAAAGGGTGACTTTTGTAGCTAACCTTATAAGCATCAAAGATACAGAAGTAAACCGCAAAAGAAAGGCCGATAGCAAAAAAGTAAGAGAAGTACATATGAATACTTTTTCGAGGTAAACGGAATAAGAACCTCAGTCTGTAAAGATTGCTTTTGTAAAACCCTAGATGAAACTTCTAAGTTTATAAGCTACGCTGTGAAAAATAAATCTCAAACTACGTCTGGAAAACTGTGGGTGATCAACGTGGTAAGATAAGTACCGCGAATAAGAAAAGTGAAGAAGAACTGGAAGCAGTACGAGCACACCTTAAATCCTTCCCTGCCTATGAGAGCCATTATACAAGAAGAAGTAATGATAAGAGATACTTGCCATCTCACTTAAACTTACGAATTATGTACGATTTATACAAGGCGGAAAATATCACACCCGTTGGTAGGTCCATTTATGAGAGAGAATTTCATCTTCTGAAATTGTGTTTTAAGAAACCAAATGTCGATACTTGCTATAAATGCGACGTTTTAAATATGCAAGTAAAGGTTGGAAAGGAAACTGGTGACGAAGAAAGTAGATTACGATCAGAAGAAGATCTCAGAATCCATCAAGATCAGGCCAATGCAGCTTATGAAGCTAAGAAGAACGATAAGGAGCAAGCTAAGGTCGATTTTTCAAAGAGATGTTTTAGTTTTGACCTTCAGCAGTGTCTACCGACACCTTACATTGGGTCGTCCGTTGCTTTCTATAAAAGGCAATTGTGGACGTATAATTTAACTATTCATGATAATGTAACAGGGAGTTCAACTAATTATATGTGGCATGAAGCGCTGGCTGGCCGAGGAGCAAACGAAATTGCGTCGTGTTTATACCATCATTTGAAAGGCTTACCTGAAACTGTATTGGATATAACATATTATTCAGACACATGTGGAGGACAAAATAGAAACAGTCATGTTGCAGCAATGTTTATAAAAGCGCAGTCCGAATACCCTAACCGTATTTTTAATCACAAGTTTTTAATTTCGGGCCACACACACATGGAATGCGATGTTGACCATTCCATGATAGAAAAACAGAAAAAGAAGATGGGAACACCTGTTTACCATCCCCACGATTGGTATCAGTTGGTAAGACAGACGGGGTTAAAAAGAAATTTTGTGTATATGAAATGCGCCGTGAAGATTTTTTTGACTTTGCTGCCTTACTGAAATCAGTGTTAGTATGTCGCAAGAAAAACACTAGTGGCAATCTATTCAAATGGCATTCTGTCCAGTGGTTGCAATATAAAGAAAAGGGTGTGATATGCTATAAAGAATCCTTAGCTGGAGATTTTCAACTTTTGAGCTTCTTAAGAAGAGGAAGTCGCCCAATTTAAAAAACACTTCTTTGCAGAATAGATATGATGGTCCATTTTTAATATCAGTTGAAAAGAAGAAAATTTACTTTCGTTGTTAAGTTTAATTCCGCCAGTTTTTCATAATTTTTATCAAGATTTGAGCACTTCAGAGACCCTGATTGATTATGACCCTGATTTGTTAGAAGTGGAAATTGATATAAATTGACAAGGTAGTATATCGAAAAATTCGTATTTTTTAATTGTTATTTAATTTTGTAATAACTCATTAAATAAATAAACAATTTAAAATAAATTTTTGTAGACTTTCATTAAATTTTTTGACTTAACCCCTTTATACCTGGCACCAGTATCACTAAAATCCTAAAATACGGTGATCATAAGGGCATAAGTCATTGAAATAAACGTTAATATAAAAGATTCCAACGTTTTATATATACTGCCTTCAATTGAAAACTAAATCTAAAAACCTATATTACTGAAAATGAATATAAATAATTACTCCATTTATAAATTGCATTACAATCTTTTCTTGTATTACTCAAAACTATGTTTTCTGACTTAACCCCTTTATAACAAACCGCAAAGAATGGTAATTAAAATTAAAGTTACATGGTAGTGCATTAAATTTTATAAATAATTAAAGAAAACTCACCTTACTAAAAGGTGATGATTAGATTTGTCGAACATCATGGTCGAAGGTTGAGGTTTTTATTGAAGGCAATCCACCACAAATAACAACACTAACATGCAGAACAGCAAAAATTAAGGTATTTAACTACGTTAATTTTCGCCTAAGATGGTCGAAATAATCGAAGATTTACGAAATTTTGTGAGCACGTTAAAGTTGTGCCAAGTAAACATTTTAAGTAATTAAACCGCTACAGAATAGATGTCATCAATGTGTCTACCGTGAATCTAAAAATGTCTTTGTAAAATAAAAATAATTTGTTAAATAAATGTCAATTTTAAAATTTAATCGTTTTGATTATAAATAAATTTTTGTTTATAATTTTTCTTGTTTTGATGAGTCATACATTTTTTTTATTGTTTTAAATATTGACCATGTGATGTTCAAAATTAATTTGTAAACATTCTAAATTCCAGGTAAGTATTCTTCTATGTATTATATTCTTTTGTATTTAACACTGGATCTGATATGGTAATATGTACTTTTGACGTGAATACACCTTTAAAATTGGTAGCATGTTCAAAGATTTAATAAAAATATGTAACAAAAGTGTGCGTCCGCACGAAAGAAAGTGGCTGCATGCTGTATCCTTAACTAATCTTACCTTTAGTTACCAACTGTACAAAATTAACATATGTATAAGCTAGAAGCGGTCTTAAAATTCTAATTTTCGACGTGAATACGTCTATAAAATCGGTAGTAAGTTTAAAAATTTAATAAAAATATGTAACGAATATTATTGTGTGTGTGTGTACGATCAATGTTAATGTCGTTCAATAGTCACTAGAAATTTTTATCCAATCGGTGAAACTGGCGGTGAAATATACCACGATGACGTATTTACGTAAAACCTAACGTCCATGCCTAAAAACTTTTTTTTTTTATTACAATTTGGCATTTTTGATATGGGGATTATTGAAGAAATTTAAATTTTGTTTAATTTTTTTATTTAAACTTTGATTTAAAAAGCGATCCGTTAAAAAAGCACAGTCCGAGGAAAATTGACAAAATGACTTTTAGAGAAAACTATGAAAGGCCTGCAGCAACTTGATGCCAGTTTGGAAACATTACACTAAGTTATGTATATTATTTTTAGTTAATAAAATACGGCAAAGCTCCACTGTTGTAATGGAAAACACAAAAATATTTTGTAATGTTGGTGAAAGTGTAAATGTTGATGAACAGCCACAACCTTCTTCTGTTGCAGAAAGTTCATCAACAAAGAAGTCGTAAGAATCGATAGTAAAACTTCTCACGGCTACAGTATTGCTTACAAAAACAACCTCATTTCATGCGGCGGCTGTTGCTGAGCATTTGTTCTCAAAAGTGAAATTAATAAATTTTAAATTGGCGTATAAAATTACGACAATGCTGTTAGAAGGCAGTGATTTCAAAGTGCTTGAAATGGTGAAAACAAAATTTATTGAAACAAGTAGTGGATAACGCCAATGCCATCCTAAATGCGCCGGATAATTCCAATGTCTATAAAATATTAAAAATCTAAAATTTGTAATGTTTTTAAGTCTGATAATTGCAGTTTTTACTGATTTGTTCTATTTGTAAGCTATTAATTTTTGATTAAATTAATTTTTGTTGCTGATATTTTACTTGGATATGAAGGATTCAATTATTTCAATTAATAAGATCATTTAAATCACTCCGTTTTGTGGGTTCTACCTACCATCTTTTCTACCATCAGCTTTGGTTAATTTTGTTAATTGTAAAAAATAAATAATAAAAACCTGGGTTAGTTTTTTGGACGTTTAATTTTTATAATGACGTTGTTTATCGCTCATTTTTTGTTGTGTCGCAACACCTGAGGCAAGCGAGGAATTTTACTTTCACAAAGTCGACCTAAATCCGATAATGGATTTGATTATTTATGTATGGAAAATGCAACTTTCTTATTTATTTATTTAGTTTTTTACAAATTATAGTAGCTTCGTGATTTTTCGAATTGAGGGTCAAAAGTACATTGTCGCTCTGGAATTTACGCTAGGTGCGTCAGCCAATTGCCGTTCGTATTGAACAACGAGATCATAATTTCTAATTAAAGAAAGCCAAATTTTTTGAAGCCAACGTTTTGCTTTGTATTGTTATCGAAAGACGAGTAGATCATGATTGTGAATTTGGTTGTTTTGAATTTATTTAGCGCTTGCTGTTGGAAGTATTCACCTAAAGTTGTGTCTAATTCTTCGTGTGTTTTAATTGCCTTTAGTGAGTGGCCTGAGATAACCTGAATGATTTATTTGAAATAGATGAAGCAATATAGAAAATATGTTAAAAAGTCGGTACACCATCTTAGAAATCTCCAGGTATGTAAACTATTAGCATTGGGGATGCAAAAGGTGTGTGTTTTGACAGGATTGGGGTGAAGCATAAATTTTATCCTGACGTGACTTCAAGCGTTCTTCTTCAAGTGTCATACACTTCATTGCGCGTAGGCGATCAGCTTAGCCGAAGCCAAGCTGACTGTACTAGGGAATATAATTAATGGGGTGGTTTTCCGCTGCCTTCCCCACAGTTCAAAGATTGATATCGGACCTTTGATCACAGCAGTGTAACCGACTCGACTAGGAATCGAACCATGGTCTACCGCTTTAAAGTCGGCCGGTGTGCTTTACGCCACACTGCTGTAGCGTAAGTGTTCTAGTGTGTTCACTGCTGTAGTGTTCAAGCGTTGAAAGAGCTTAATAATGATAATCTGACTTGACGGAGTAAATTCCCTGTTCAGTTCTCAACTGGTGGTAACGTATTTGCTACCAGAGGCATCACTCCTCTCTTATAGGATAAGGATAAAAATAAGAGGTCTTATTTTTAGTACATATTTTTACTGCATTCTTATTTGAAGTGGACCATAGTCTATTTGGGATCAAAACTTCGGAATTAAAGAGGTTTGAAATATGCACTTGAAAGCAGCAATAATTAGATAAATGCTCTATTTTAGATCAACAATATTTTGAATTATCTTAAACCAAATTTGATCAAAATGATACTGATGAATGCACTCAGTAAAAAATGTAATTTTCATGCTGTGCCTGGTTTAGCAGTTTGATGTTGCCTTTTGTCTATGAATTATTACCATTTTGTCTAATTTCATTGTGATACAACTAAAACGTCTACCCACTGCGCAAAATACTTAAAATTGATTTTGAAAACTTACGAATTTAGACACTCTTCCGTACACTCTATAGTACACAATAAACTTATATATAGAAAATTTAATTACACATAAAATTGTTTTTGTTGTATAAAATTTTTTAAATTTTTCCAAGCTTAGTGAAATTTGAAAATTTTACATCTTACATTTTTAATCTAAGACTCCATTGTACAAAGTTGTTTTGTCTTATCAAGGACTCATCAGTTAAACAATCTCTAAGTTTTTAAATTTTACTAAGCTTAAAAAAATTTATCCAACATATAATTAATTTCACAAGTTAATAAACTATTTATAATAAAATTTCTTTTATATATTGACGTGAACAGTTGAATTCCGGAGAGAACTTTAAAAATAAACATTAAAAAATGCTTAAAGCTAGCTCTTCCACCTGGATATTAATGCGATTGTCTCGTTTATTTGAATCCAGAATGCCATGTCTAAAAGGATAACTCAGGTAAGATGTTGTATTTTTGATTATAACGAATTATGAATTGAAATAATTATTGTTTATTGTTAACGAATAAAAACTTTTGTGTAAATTTGATAATTTAGAATGTAAGAAAATTTGTAGATAATAATTATTTGGTTAATTTAATTAAAAATTGATTAGTAAGTAAGAATTAAATGATGAAATGATAACGTTAAACAAAGTTAAAGAACAAAAAAGTTAAAAAAAGTAGAACCCGTGAACAATTAAAATTTAAATTTGGTGCTATAATTCCTTTAACTGCTAGGGAATGGTATCCTGTTGATGAGAAAATCACATAAATAGTCACAGGGTATGGACAGGGCTCTCTCTTCAATTTTTACCATGAAACAATGAACATTGTAAGTTTGGTGCGTCGATGGATCTCTTTACAAAGGGGCAATTGCAATTAACATTCCTAAAAGTAATAAAAGAATGGTAATTAAAATTAAAGTTACATGTTAGTGCATTGAATTTTATAAATAATTAAAGAAAACTCACCTTACTGAAAGTTGAGGGTTTTATTGAAGGTAATCCACCACAAATTACAACACTAACATGCAGAACAGCAAAAATTAAGGTATTTAACCACGTTAATTTTTGCCTAAGATGGTCGAAATAATCGAAAATTTGCGAAATTTTGTGGGCACATTGTGCCAAGTAAACATTTTAAGTAATTAAACCAACACTGAATAGTGAAGTGAAGCAAAAGTTAACCAAAAGAAAAATTGTTTACTTTGTTTATCTACTGGTGGAAAATCGACCGTTTAAAAAATCAAAAGCTTCAACTGACAAGATCAGTCTGGTCAAGTAAATTAATAATTTTTCAAAATTACATTAAGGGGTTATGCCTACTTAGAAGATCGATTAAAATCGAACATTTATTATTTTTTTTGGGAAAATGTTTACATATTTCTGCACAACAATTAGTATAATCAAAAGAGCTTTATTTAAAAATCACCTCATAATTTTTTTGTACAAAAATATTAAACAATACTCAAGTTACGGTCGTTGTTCGACAACCCTATTTTTGATAAGTGTTTTGCGGTGATCAGTACTATACGGAGCCAAGTTATCTAAAATTAAAAATTCAAAAAGATTTAGTTAATATACGAGTTTATCTATTACTTAACAAAGCCATATTTCAAAAAATTGAATTTTGACAAAATGGCAACTGTTCAAAGTTAAAATATCGATTTTCGTAAGAAAAAAGCGATATCTTTTGTACATAAATTGAAAAATACGCGCTAAAAGAAAAAATCCCCCCGTTAAGTACTAGATTTGGACGGACTCCGTCATTTCGGCGATTCCAATTCGGCAACGTCATTTCGGCGATTCCGGTTCGGCGACGGTCAGTTCGGCGATCCGAATTTCGCCTATGCTAGTTTCGGCGACGGTCAATACGACGAGAGCAATTCGGCGATACCAATACGACGATGTAACATTCTACTATGTCGATTCGGCGACGGGAGATATACTTTTAGTTTATTCAATTTATTTTTAATTTGATTCTATTTAATTTATAGTGTGAAGTAAATTATTTAACTTAGCATTGCGTGCAAAATGGTTACTTCGTTTGTTCCAGATAATGACATTTTCACGTAATTACAAGTTTGGAAAATTATTTACCAAAGAGTTAGATCAATTTAAGAATGGTTTACAAAACATATATTGGGCGTTTAGAAATAATGGTAGCAGAAATAATTTGATGTTTTCTTAAATATTTGGTCTGTACATAATCCTTCAAAACCCCAGTACGAAGCGGCGGATTCTCGAATTTTGGCAAAGGTAGCCAATTATAAACCTAATAATATTATAGAATATCTTTGCGGTATAGCTTATAATTATAATTATTAAATGTCTGATGACAGCAGTAACCATTGCTGAAAGCTCACAAATAATGTTTTGTTTTCAAATTGTTCATTTAACTTATAATTAAATCTAAAATTTGTAATAAATATATTTAATTAACTATGGTTAAAATTTATTATAAAGTTTAAAATTATGTAAAACTAGTACATATATTAAATAAAATATTTTGCAAAAATATTTTAACTTTGTAAATATTTTTATAGTCAAAAGTCAGTTTATAACCGTAAATAATTAAATAACTGCAAGTTTTAATTTGAATAAATTCAACTATTGTCAAGAAATTATTCTGCCGAATTAATTATATAATTACACTTACCGATTTATCAATTTTTTTGATCGGAAAATTTATAAACTCGGTGCCGAATACTCGTCGCTAATTAAATATGCAATTGGGTCTGCCAAAGAGTGTTTTCAATTTGAATTTAAGCATAATTTTAAATAAATTTATTAACTATTAGATTTGACACCGACTTTCAAATATATAGAAATCGCGTTAAAGTTGTATATCAGTTACACTAAGCAGAAAAGTTATTTTTACTTACACAGGCATATAACTTTGTAAAAATAACAGATTGACGCAAAACTTGTAAGGCATTTCTAACATTATATACTTTAAGAAAATGTACTTTTGAAAATCGATTTCTAAGTAGGCATAACCCTTAAGCACCTCTTTGGCGAGGGCGAAAATCACCATAATATGTAAATTGTTGATATTTGTACATTGCTGCAGCGTTTTATGGCAATGGCCGTGGTGAAAAAAAATTAACTAAAACTTTTGAAAGTGTTAAAAGAATAAAGTAACTTTGTGCAAAATTTACTGGTGGCAATCGACTTTTGTTTGAAGTCACCACTAAATCACCATTTATGTATTCTTTTGAACAAACAATAGTTACCTTTTGTTGCAGAATACTCGTACTTTTAAATTAAAAAAATTGCAATCTTGTTTCTAAAGAGTTTTAAATAAATTTTGATGAGTTAATTATATAAATAATCCTATAATTATAACAATTAGATATTCCACGACAAAACACCAGCCCGTTTATTACAAATTGTGCGAGGGCGAAAATCACCATAATATGTAAATTGTTGATATTTGGTATCATTGCTGCAGCGTTTTATGCAATGGCCGTGGTGAAATAAATAAATTAAACTAAAACTTTTGAAAGTGTTAAAAGAATAAAGTAACTTTGTGCAAAATTTATTGGTGGAATATGACGTTTTTGTTTGAAGTCACCACTAAATCACCATTTATGTAATTCTTTTGAACAAACAATGTTTACCTTTTGTTGCAGAATACTCGTACTTTACAATTAAAAAAATTGCAATCTTGTTTCTAAAAAGAGTTTTTAAATAAATTTTCGATGAGTTAATTATATAAATAATCCTATAATTATAACTTAATTAGATATTCCACGACAAAACACCACTCCTGTTTATTACAAATTGTAGGGATGAAAACTAAGAACTGTTATTAAAAGTAGTTTTTATTCAAAATTATTTGTAACATATAATTAATCAATATAATTTATTCTGAACGACAGATTTTTTAATCAAATTTATAGTATTACATAAAACTTTATTTATTTTCAAATTACTTAACAATAAATTTTGTAGTGAGTTCATATTTTGTGTTTAAGTATAATTAATCAATATATTCTAAAGTTTCTATAATAGCTTCATTCAGGATGTTATAAATCCGCATTCTTACCTTGAATATAATTTTCGAAGTAATACGTAAAATTTTTCTTTTAATAATGTTAAATATATTTTTAGATGATCTATTTAGGTATTGAAATTTATCATTTTGTTGAACGAATAATAATTCAAAAAATAAAGATATTGCTAAAATAATAAAATTGATAATTTGAAATAATTTTAAATTAATAAAATATAAATACTTGCAAAAACATGGCCAATAAAAAGAAGATAAAAAGCACCTTGCAGCATTTTTATACTAATTGGTTGAGATTTCTTGCTTTCTTCTGTTGCTTTAGCAATTTTGCGTGTCTGTTTTTTAATCGGCTTGACTACTGCGGGCTTCTCTTCGGATCTACCACTAGCTTTACTTTTGCCCAATTTTTCATATTCATTTTCAGTCATTTTTGTTAAAATTCCAGCTTCAAAAATTGCCATTATTCTGTAAATTAAAAAACGTACATTTTAAAGCAATTTATTATAGTATACAAGGTGCTCCGAAAAGTTGTATGTAGACAGAGTTACCACAAGTTCATGACCTTGTGTAATTAAAATAATTTTTTTTGTTTATCAGAAACTTGCATTAAGAACCTGTAGTAGTGCTGTATTTACAAATTTTTTGATCACCCTATATGCAGTGTTATTAGAAGTTTACATTTCGTTAAAATTGTCTAAGTAGGGGCAACCAATTTGAAATGTCATTGCCGAATAAGCGGTATTTAGTTTTTCACTTAAATGAAAATTATTAGCCCCTGAAAAAAAAATTTGCTTATCAAGAAAAAACTGCCAAATTATTTTACCAAATCGTTGAATATCAAAAAATAACGTTTCTCTTCCTCCTAGCACGGCTACATTTGTTGAATTACTCACTAGTTGAACACCATCTTCAAGTGAACTAACCAAATAAGATCGTTGTTTTTTTGACATCATTTTCCAAAGTCTTCCATATATTCCGGTACCGTTCTGAAACAGTCAGCAGTACTCTACTGAAGTAGATGATTGATAAATTACTTACGGCTAGAAGGCTGTAGCTAGCGCTTTCAATATACAATCTATAATCTCTCGTAATCATTGCTTGTTCGAGATGAACTAAATTGTTTATAGCTTTTTCTAAAAATAAATGCATAAACTTTTATTTGATAGTTTAAACCATATTTTATTATTACCTCTTCCGGGTTTTGCAAGTAATGAAGTTAAGTTAGCTGAATACATATCTGCTACAATGTAAGTTGCTGACAACGACAGTATAATTGAAAAAAACCGAAATTTATTACTCGAACTGGGTTGACTTCCGGCTGTAAAATTATATTGAATATTGTAAGATAATCTTATATTACTTTGTAACTTACTTTGTTTAAGAAATAAACTAATGGTGAACCAATAGCAATCGTAAAATAGTCGAGAATGAGATCGTATCAAATGCCTAGGTTGCCACACATTGGGCAAAACGATGATTAGATATAAAACTAATCCAGAAACTAAAATAGTAGCAATAATAGCTGGCCAAACCTATTAAAAATAATTTGATAAGTCTATTAAAGAAATAATTGAAATGTACCATCCAATTAAACGGTCGTACTAATGCCAAAGCTTCGTTTAAACGACTCGGAGCATGAGTAACAAAAGCTACGCTGTCTGCTAAAGTCAAGAAGGAAAATTCCACTAATTTTAAACGTTGTAAAGTTATCGTAACATCTCCTAAGAAAAACTCAACTTCCTGTTAAAATAAATTTGGGTTAGATATTAAAAATATCACGAGTTAGGATTATTTGTAAGACTTAACTCGTTTTCCGATTTCGTGCAGCACACCGTCCACTCCTTCGCCATTTATAACCGTGTCCAGATTTGTATCAAACGGATCAAAGTACATGTACCTGAAAAATACACTGCAATATTTTTTTTATGTACAAATTTATTACTTTACTGAAAGTTAAGTTCGGAAGCTAACAATGCCAGAAGCACATCATCTCGTCCACCTTCAACCGTTATGGACATGTTATTATATTGAACAAAATGCCATGGTGGTTTCTGAAATTCAGTGTAAATAATGTGGCGATGTCATCAAACAACCGCAATACTTACGTGCAATACAGGAATTAAAAACATTTTTTTTTGTTAAAATTTTGAAAAATTGGTTTTGGCGATGGTAGAGTAGGACGATGAAATAAGCCTCCAGCGGTGTTCCACCAATTAATCAAACTTAAATGGTGGCGTTTATGAGAAGTAGCTTGATTGTAATATAAACGATATCTAAGAGATATATTATAAAATATCTAAATTGTTAGTTTGAGAAAATTAATATTAAATAAACTTTAAAAAGAATTATAATCTAAGCAAACAGAACTAATTCAAACTATTTGGTATGTTTTCAACAGTAGGTTATTGCATCGAATTTTATTGTTATTTCTTAGAATATTAATTTTTTAATTGTAATTTAATATAAACGACAAAATATAATAAATAATATATTTAGAGTACAACTCACGTATTCGGTCTAGGGTTGGTCATAACAACGGTTCCTTAACATTTCATGTAAACTTCTTGTAAAATACCGATTGACTGATTGTTTACCCCAATAGAAGAATAGTAAAATGTTTCTTCGAATAAAATTTCTATAATAATACTAAACGGTGTTTTATAATTAAGGAATAAATTTAAATAATCATAAAATATCACCTCTAAGAGAATGTATTCAGAGAGCTTGTGGTTACATATAAATAATGTTGTTAAATCCAAGTAATTTGCGATCATATGGAATACATGAGAAAAATACTAAAAATTTTGTTATTAATTAGTATGTAATTACTCAATACGATTAAAAAGAGGGTCTTACATTTTCTTGTAAATCAGGAGTAGTAACATTGAAAAGTGTTACAGACATTTGATGTGTTATAAATTTTTTTGTTAACATATGAACCATGTCAACATCTATGTTAAAATAGTATTAATAATAGAATACCCACTAGTATTATAATACACTCAAACCTGTTATAGTGCGGGGATAAGAACTGCATAAAAAATTTCTTAAAAAATATTTCATTTTTAATTCATACTATGAGTTTGATTGAATTTTTTCGTACGTATATCTCACAAAAAAATTCCAATAAACAATTCCCACTTAAAAACCCACCGCATAAAAACAGGTTTGACTGTACTTATGTACGTGTGCAAGATTTACCGATGCTGTTATCAAAAGCAAAAACAAGATGATGTAATGGAATTCCCCCAAGCATATCCACCAATGCTCCAGATATATTATCTCCATATTTAGCAGGTGTACTTACTACATTTACTGCAAAATAGTTGAATTTCACTTAAAAATACTATATTATTAATGTTGCACTACATACTTGGCATAAAATTAAAAATATGTCCACTAACACTAAATACTAACGAAACAATTATTACTAATTTCATATTTGATTTTACCTCGATGCTTACTCAAATCGGAGTGTCATAGTCTGTTCCTTTGTAAATAATATGAAAATCGGTTATTTTGAAAAGGTTATGCTATATCACGAAGTACTTCACTAGATAGTGAAAAGAGCACATTAATATTCAACGTTGGCCGGAAAAATTTTTGTAATATGTATAATATCTATAAGTGGTTATGGATTTCTCAAGGAAAATTCCAAAAAAATTGTAGAGATCCGGGTGAAGCTTTGCTTTTTTCTTGATGTTTGTTGTGGGTTTACCGCCATTATAATTTAATTATGTTTAAAGCTGCCTGTGATAATGATTTGCTCTGATGTTCATGAATAATTGTTATAAGATTCATTACCGGTATTTTTGATATGTTTAATAAGATTTTTGTGCGTTTTTTAGTTTTAGAATTCTACACTTATGCAAAGCCATAGTTCGTTAACATGGAACCAAAACTATTCCAAAGTTAGAAGAATCACGATGACAAAGGATATTTTTGACGAGATAAAGGAAATTTTCCTGCACAAAGCTGGGTGAGTTTTGAAACTTTAAGAGTGTAAAATTTTGTTATTTACTGACGAGATCTTGTAGGCATTTTACTAATTATTTTTATGAGAGCTGTACTGCTACGTCAACGAGCATTGTATTATTGCAGCGTAGCTTATTTTGGTTGTGTTTCTTTTTAAGCGAATCCAACTTTGTTTTTACTTTGAGTTTGGGTTGCTTTTCATCTTCAACGAAAAGCGACGACTTGTAGGTTTCAGATCTTCAATCTGGGTACACTTTTACTTAGTATTATTAAATATTTAGAGTTTTGTATTGTTTTATATTTTGATATTTATACACACTCTCCCCGTTTTTTAGTTTTGGAGGAGAATTGAAACTGTTTAGTTTTTTGTTTTATTATTTGCCCTTCTAGTTCACCTGAAGTAACTAACTCCCTTCGCATACCGTCGGAGTCTAGCCAATACAAGCAACCAAACGTACTTTTGAAACATGAAGGCCACCTTATCGTTAACAATTTTCTTCTGAACAACCAAGTGGTTAGGACAAGAGGGAAAATTGTTATAATCTGGGGGAAGGCATTCTACCAGATTGTCTAAAGATCACACGGCTGTCTTCATATGACTTATTGTCTGCGATATGTGCTAAATATGTCAATATTGTACTTCAGCATTTAATAAATTTAAGTTTTTTGAATTTAAAAAATTTTTTATTTGTAAATTTTGAAAAACAACTTTAAATATTTGACACAACATTTTACGAATGCTTCGATTAATTTCAGCTACACCTAACGCTACGAAAAAATAAAAGGTACCAATTTAATTTTAGGAACATTTTTCAATTTAAAATACAAATCTATTAGCATCCAATAAAATTTTTATAAATCAACATTAGAATTTCACATTAACTCATAAAGGACTAGCGTTGCCATATGGCAACAGTAAAGTAGACAAATTGAAGACAATTTATTAGGATTTATTTTAAGAAATTGAATAGATGACATTACAGACTCCTTAAGAATGTAATAACTCTTATCACTATGATAAGCAGACCGGTATACCTGTTTTTAACATGTAATAAATATTTTATTTCAAAGTAAGTTACTCAAAGCAGTTATTATGGACGTCAAGTTTTTGTAAGTACTAAAATTATTATTTATTTTTTAATTTTTAAGGTAAATAATTGACAAGTGAGTCGTGTAAATGATTAAACTATGTGCTACTTGCGTTTCTGTATTAATATGGAAAATAGTATGTTACTTATTCGAAGTTATATTTGAGCGTTGCCATATGGCAACGTCAGTCCTTAGCACTACTGTGTTTTTATGACTCAATTATAGATACGGACAACGGCATTATATTGGTTAGATGGGTGGACAACAACGTCGTGACTGTTGCGTCAACTTCTGCTGGTGTATTCCCCAAGGGTCAAGTAAAACATTTTTCACAAGCTGAGAAAATGATAATTCCTATCCACAGACCTTGTGTTATAGGCAAATATAATTCCGCAATGGGCGGAACTGATCTTATAGACGAAAATGTTTCGAGGTACCGAATAGGTCTGCCAAGAAAAAAATGGTGGTGGTGCATTTTTACTTGGCCGGATTGGATTTTCATAAAAATTTATAAATATCTAGTTTCTTTTGAAAAATTTTTTACTTTATTTCTATAATGAAATATTTTTTAATTCGTAATTTTAGCTCCTTCGAAGTACTAGCGTTGCCATATGGCAACACCTATTTTCTTAATAATTACAAACAATTTTTTAGTTTTAACTACATATTCATTATATACACATTAATTAGAGATAATCTTAGTGAAAAAATGTCAACTTATTAAAAAATTAAAAACTCCGTCCTTTATGGGTTAAATAAGCTTATCCTTGCCAGTTAAGACCCGACAGTTTAGCTAGGAATCCGCGGCGCTAACAAGGTTTCCAAAACGGGACAACGGAGATACCACCAGCGTGAATACAATAATTGTTCTGATCACAATAACTCTGAAAGTTATTACATGAGACAATTGATAGAACCTGCGGTTAGTAGGTTTATGTTGAGGTTAGGAAGATTATTGCGGGTTAACAAAATTAATTAAAATACACTGTAGTCACACAGCCAAGCTATGGATCTACGAGGCCTTCCATTTTCCAAAATGCACGACATAGAACTAATATCGAAGTCAAGCGATTGGCTTACAAAAATTAAAAAATAAAATGTAATCTTTGCAATCATTTTTCTTGCATCGCTAATTGGTTTGTTTATTTATTCCAACCCAAACAAGTTTACGACAAACAAAACGGACGCATTTTTGATCAGTTACCATTTTCTAAGAACGATCGAACTACAACAAACGCAAATGCGACTGCAAGCTTATCTTGCAACCCACCAAGTGCGGTTTGAGTTAGAGATAACTCAATACGGAATATCTATAAATCAAACAGGAAAACGTAATCCTTTGATAAATGCAAGCACGCTAGCAAGCTAATGCTAGAACCCTGGTCGTTGTAATACCTTTTCTCGCATCTAAGAGTGGTTTATTGTTTTATTACCAACTGAAAAAACATTATGACATACAAAAGTTTTGGTTTGAGCAATATCTAAGTAGTATAGCGGTTTACTTTTTAAATTGTTTTTTATGATTAATTTTACGCTATGAGGTACGTTTTTTAACATTTATGCGAAACCGAGCTTCCCATTAAGATCAAGAAGGCAATTTTCCCTTGGAATCTTTTAGAAATCCACATATAATATGAAAGCGAAAACTCCGTCATCGGTAATCTTGAAATAATTAGCGTAAATTGTTATTGTAGTTTTTTGCTGCCAAGCTGGCCTATAACTAGGGAATTTGTTTCAAGATTTGAAATATAGTTAGTCGTCAGCTTGTGCGGGGAAAGTGAACCATCGTCATATTGACGTTGAATACATTACCGGTATTTCTGATATGTTTAATAAGATTTTTGTGCGTTTTTTAGTTTTAGAATTCTACATTTATGCAAAGCCATAGTTCGTTAACATTGAACCAGGACTACTCCGAAGTTAGAAGAATCACGATGACAAAGGATGTTTTTTACGGGATAAAGGAAATTTTCCTGCGCAAAGCTGGATGAGTTTTGTAATGTTTGTTATTTACTGATGAGATCTTGTAGGCATTACCATTTTATGAGAGCTGTACTGCTACGTCAACGAGCATTGTATTATTGCAGCACTTATTTTGGTTGTGTTTTCATCCTTTGTTTACTTTGAGTTTGGGTTGCTTTTCATCTTCAACGAAAAACGACTTGTGGTTTCAGATCTTCAATCTGGATACACTTTTACTTAGTATTAAATATTTAGTGCTTTGTGTTGTTTTTATTTTGATATTTATACACGCCCATAATTTTTTTTTGAGAGTTGTTTTCTTATGCCCAGTTCCCTGTAACTAACTCCTCGCATACCGTCGGAGTCTACCAATAAACCAAACGTCTTTTGAAAAGAAACTTATCGTTAACAATCTAAAACCAATGGTTAGACAAAAAAATTTTAAGGCATTAATTAAAATTTACAATACATTTTAGAACTCTTTCAATATAAATTAATTGAGTTAGCTTATAAATTATTATTAAAAAATAAAAACCATTTATTTTAAATAAGCTTATCCTTGCCAGTTATGACCCGACTAGGAATCCGCGGCGCTAACAAGGTTTCCAAAACGGGACAACGGAGATAGACACTAGCGTGACTACAATAAAATTGTTCTGATCACAATAACCTGAGAGTTATTACATGGGACAATTAGAACCTGCGGTTAGTAGGTTTATGTTGAGGTTAGGAAGATTATTGCGGGTTAACAAAATTAATTAAAATACACATACACGCAAGCTATGGGTCAGCTTTCATTTTCCAAAATGCACGACAAGAACTAATATCGGGTCAAGCGATTGGCTTACAAAATTAAAAATAATGTTCTTTTAATCATTTTCCCCGCTAATTGGTTTATTATTCCAACCCAAACAAGTTTGACAAACAAAACGAACGCATTGTTGTAATTACCATTTTCTAAGAACGATTCGAACTCAACAAACAAATACTCAAGCTTATCTTGCACCACCAAGTGCTATTGAGTTAGATAACTCATACGAATTATCTATAAATCAGACAGGAGAACGTAATCTTTGTAAATGCAAGCATGCTTACAAAAGCTAATATAAACCCTGAATCTTTGTAATACCTTTTCTCGCATCTAAATTGGTTTATTGTTTTATTACCAACTAAAAACATTACAAAAATTTGGGTTTGAGCAAACAAGTAGTAAGCAGTTTACTTTTTAATTGTTAGATTAATTTTCGCTAAGACGTACGAACTTTTTCAAAACCCAGTTTCCTTAAGATCAAGAAGGCAATTTTTCAACATCCATAAAAGGTAATTGTTATCACCCTTCGGAGAACTTTATTATGTAAAATTCACCAACAATATATTATAATAGTAAAGCCAGAAAATCTCCTGTCCATTCGGTAATTCTTTGATAAAAATTATAAGCTCGTAAAAACTTTGTTTACTTTGTATACATATACTATTTATTTGCGTTCCTAAGCCGTAGGCTGAAGCTCATTGTTTTATTACCAACTGAAAAACATTATGACATACAAAAGTTTTGGTTTGAGCAATATCTAAGTAGTATAGCGGTTTACTTTTTAAATTGTTTTTTATGATTAATTTTACGCTATGAGGTACGTTTTTTAACATTTATGCGAAACCGAAGGCAATTTTTCAACATCCATAAAAAGGTAATTTTTATCGCCCTTCGGAGAATTTTATTATGTAGTAAAATTCACCAACAATAATATTATAATAGTAAAGCCAGAAAATCTCCCTGTCCATTCGGTAATTCTTTGATAAAAATTATAAGCTGTAAAAACTTTGTTTACTTTGTATACATATACTATTTATTTGCGTTCCCGTAAGCCGTAGGCCCTGAAGCTCAACCATCAGAGGAATTGTGATTTACGACTAAATTTTTTACAATTTATTTATTTTGTGTGTATTGATTTTGGTTTACCATCGACCCACTGCCCCAACATTACGATCAGAATTTTAACAGCTAGTAGGCCAGTTGAACGATAATAATAATAATACATAATGAAAAAATTAATTAAATACAACGCCATTTTATTGTGCATACAATAATACAAGTATATACATATACACTTTTATTTTAAACATACGTTTGGAAATCTTTGGACAGAATTTAACAACAAATAGTTTTTAAGTAGTCAAACAAAACAATTATTTAAAACACAAATTATGAAACTAGAGAATACAATTATTAATACAAACGTATATACAAATTTCCTAAAATTTAACACGTTTTTGGTTTTTTGTAGCTAAAAAAATCAATGAGCATGGGATTGTCTCAATAGTGAATAATTAATATCACACTTTGTACAATCGACGCCAGTTATTTTTTAACTTTAACTGGAAATGTTTTAGCTACAAAAAATATATTTAAAGTGTAAAACACTTGTACCATAAAAACACATGATTTATAAACTACAGATTGTTTTCTTTTATATTTAGACTCAAAAAAAATACAAAAGTTTGAGCTATAAGTATTGACATTGGATTTATCATAGATATAAAATGAGCACAACAATTTGAGACATATTAAATGTAAAATACTAAACTCCAATAAATAACCTTATATAAATAGGGAATATTTTACATGCAATTTTAATTCTCAAAAAATAAGGGAATATTTCTACAGTTAAAAAGATATCAGTATCAATAACAAGTAAAGCTAATCATAGTAAATATTATTATTAGTAACGAGGATGAGTTAACGCTCAGGTACAGGGTGTATCTAAAGGGAACGGCGCATTTGCAAAACTAATCCAATTTTATTTCGTTTTTATTTAAAATGTTGACGGCATTTTGAGTATTTTTTTGGGTATTTTGAAAAATTGATATTATCACACTGTTGATCACTTTCGATGATGAAAAAAATAATAGCGAGTAGAATTTTTTGTTAATACTTATTATGCACATAGCCAGTAGATAATAATTTATAATAGAGAGACTGAATTTTACAAAGAACACATCAGATAGGTAGGTACTATGTATAGTTTATTGCATACTACACGTCCCCTTGACTAATAATGCATGGCGATGCGACGGGGTTAAAATATTTGGCAAAAAATTTTTCTCCATTAAAATCAAGTGCATAAAAATGTTTTTAATTGTTGTACAATAGATATCAACGAAACATTTTTAGACGCTTAATTTATAGAAAGAATAGGCTAATTAATACACACTTATGTACAAATGTACAAGCATCATTAATAATTACGCTAAATATATTTTACAATTTTACTGTGATATTGAAATCTTGGCACAAATGAAACGGTACAGGCACACATCCATACAAATAACAACTTTAAAGAGTTAGCAACAAATTAGGCTTCCGCTAACTCACCAAATACAGCTAAGAAGCTGAAAATTGCATTTCTTATCTACCGTCTTTGCGTTTTTGACGATCACGCTGATAATCAGGTATTTTTTAATTTTGAAAGACAACAGCAATAGAATGCAGATTATTGTGTATTGTAAATGATTGTTTTTAAATCACACTTAAAATACTTTGAGGGCAACGATACAGAGGTAACACATAAACAACACAACAATAACTTCTTTCTTAACGTAACATGACGGACACTCGTTTCGGAACAGAAAACTTTCGTTCGTTTTTATATATCACAAGAAAATGCAGTACATTTGTAGCTAAAATATATTTACGAATAATGTTTAAATTTATTATTTAATTATCAGAATTAGGCCGTTCAATTTTGCCCATTTACAGCAGTGGCAAAAGAAACATCGATGTTTTAGTGAGTATACGTTTATCAACGATCGAAATGAAAAACAAATTTTTAAAAATATATAAGTATAAAAAGTAACAATTAAAAAATTTATAAATTTCTAATAAGTTATACAATAATCCACATTTAACAAATAGAGAGCCTAATACTCTGGCTTTTGGTTTAATTGCACCGATCGGCATTAATTGCTTCCGTGAAATAATTTTGAGGATATTTTCACATAGATTGTGTTTCAAAATGCGATTATTAAATAAGATCGCCTCCGTAGGTACTTAAAAAATTTACAAAATAAAATTTAATATTTATATTATAAAAGTTTTAAAAAATCTCCAAGGCATTTGCAAAAGTCTGTCGGTACTCTTAGAGTAGATAATAAGATAAGAGTCACAAATATGGCGAGAGGTTTCCATTAAAATATTCATCAAACGACAACGACAACTCCATTTAGGCCGTGGTATTCGTGATATTTAATACCTGTTATATAAAGACGTCCTTTTTAATAAAAAAATTTGATTTTGAATTTGAAAAGTGTTATTTAAAATGAAGAACAAGAGATTTCACTCTAAATTTTAACAGGGAGCAAATCATTTGTATTGCCGATCAGTGTTTTAGTTAGTATAAAAATTGCTCTAGGCATCATAGAAAAAGAATAGTCGGAATAGTTTCTTAAAAATTAGTGAAACGTATTTAAGCAAGCCAAAGAATTTTTGGATGATGTTGTTTTTTACCAATGCCTAAAATCATTGCTTTTTTATTGTCCGACATGTTATCGAAGATGTCATAAACAAGGATAACGTCAGGTTTTATCAGAGGGAGGTAAGTTTTACTGGAATGTGTGAAATCTGAACAACGTCTTTATTCCGTCTTACAAAATTGGTATGAATATTTAAAAAAAATAATTTTTCAAAGACAAACAAAGAAATTGAACAGAATTTTTCCAGCCCATCCTGCACCTTTGGACGAACCTGATTATTTCTACGCTAACAAAACGATGGCAGTTCGGGTCTTGCGCAAGCCAGTGGATCTCGAGCGATTTTACTTAACCTAGAGTTTTCTCGTTTGTATGAGAAACTACAAAACATACAATATGGATTATAAAACATGTCAACATACAACAATCAGGTTTTATTTACCTACTTATTAACTGCTTAAACCTATGTTTTACGTCTTTGAGACACTAAAAATACATCAATATGTAACACATAAATGTACGAATAAAACGATAGTGGATTGTCATTTCTTAATGGAAAATTTTGAGGTTTCCTCTGGCTTCGCATAGACAATAGTAATTATTACTACCTACACATTCAGTAACATGTACAAATATTTATTATTTATATTAAGTATTTATATAGATTTATAGTAATAGACTTTTAAAAAGATCACAACACAGAGTAAACAGTACAGGCGCCTTATAGGGCACGTACTACATTGTTAAATGACATTTTAATCGCGCTAAAATATCAAACTTTATTCTGATTTATTTCAAAATAAAAATTTTCTATAAATAAATAATAATTTAACAATATCGATAAATAAATGTGAATAACTTAAAATATTATAACGTCTTATACGATTTTAGTATTCCTTATAGTTAATTTTTCTTATATAAAATATCAAAACCTCCGCGATTAATAGGTCAAAAATATAATACGTATAGTTTTTGTTTGTAGTTATGGCCGTTGATATAATTAATCTGAATTCAGATCTATTGCTCATAATTCACACGCGATCACCAAAGTTGAACTGAGCATTTTCAAGTTACAAACTATTGAGTACCGGATCGGTATCGGTACAGCTCAAAGCTTAAACTACATCAAGTAGAATAAGCAAAGGTCTCACTCGACAGTCGAAAGGCACTAACGTTACAAAATGTAACGCAACACAACCCCTATTTATTAAATATATAAATCTCTGTTATATGTGGATGTACACCTACCCTAAAGTTTTAACTACAATTATCTACGATCTTGGAATATTACACTTTTACTATACATTTCCTATTTTTCGGATTTATAATTTATTCATATCAAAACTTATTAATTTTGATTGCTTTATTTGATTTACATTTTTTCTTCTTCAATTAAGTAATAATAAATTGTTAATAATTGAGTAATTTTGATTGAATAACAAAATTTTTGATTGCCTATTACCTGTTTTAATTTGTTTTCTAAAATACTGAAATTTTATACAACCTCTTGCTAAGTATTTAGTGAAGTCGATACAAATACATTAAAACTAGAAGAACACGAAACATCTTTTTCTTTTCGCTTAACAGGTTCGGTGTCTGGAGGACGATGAGATTTCATATGAGCACTACGACTTTTGATTTTAGTAAAAACTCTGCAAAATAAAAAACAAAGCATTATACATAGGAATAATATACCAACATCATATATATAAAAAAACAACAATAATACATTGTTTACTGAGCGAATCATACGAAGGCATTATAAAAGTGAAACATATCAAAAGCATTTTATCCTATTAAAATTATAATAAATCCTACGTAATTGGAAGAAAAGAATTATAATTTAAAATCTTTCTTGCTCTCAAGTGAAAAAAAACCAAATTGCTATACATTTTTATGATTATACGAATAAATTGGAAAATGTAAAAAATAACTTCTTTTACTTATTCTTATTATACTTGACGTCAGTGAATGTTTATCCAACAACTGCTTATTCTCAAGATTCCTAGTCGAGTGGTTATAAGTCTGCAGCTTGCAAGACTAGAGTAAAAACTTTGCAATAAACTTGTTAGTTTAGCTTGTTTGCAGCAAAGTAGGATAACATTTTTTATCGACTTATTTTTCGCATGTCACATATTTAAATGATCATTATAAAAAAGGTTTGTCTACTTTATATTTCTCACAGGCGCAAATAAAATAATGTTTTCAATTCTATTCAAATTAAATTTAAATACCTAGTACTCAATAAACCTTTTCTAATAAATTGTTAAACTAAATAAAGAGATTGCGTTTTCTTTGTTTTTCCGAATTGATTTGCTTTATTTTTAAATATTGATTTATTAAAATTTTCACTTTCAGTGTTAATTGAAGAATTGCATGGATTTAAAAGTGAATGATTTTTATTAAATTTTATGATTTATAAATATATACGTGCGAAATTCACCTTTATTTAAATTTAATTTGAATAATATTTCACATGTTTTGAGCGATCTTATACAGTATAAGTTCTTTTTCGGTGATGTTGAGTAGTACATTCAATCAGAATTATAGCATTTATTAGAAGGTTTGCACTAACCGTGTCAATTATTAAATTAAGTTATTTTTATTAAATTTTTATGAATATAATTTTTCTTCCAAATTTTAAAAAAATTTTTAAACCTTACGTCATTCAACTTATTGTAAAAATGAAAAATTCTTATTTTTACTACCCGTTGTCGGCAGAAAAACTGATTTT
Source organism: Lycocerus yunnanus (assembly GCA_036346125.1). Taxonomy (NCBI): domain Eukaryota; kingdom Metazoa; phylum Arthropoda; class Insecta; order Coleoptera; family Cantharidae; genus Lycocerus; species Lycocerus yunnanus. The sequence goes on from JARFIX010000008.1 coordinate 9,976,340, forward strand.
ATTTAATTATAAGTAATTTTTTATATTGGAAAGTTGTAATTATCCATCAGTGAGTAGTTTGCTACTCATAGTATATTGAAACATTCATTTGTTACCCATTCTGCATCTAATTTTTATTTTCAGTGACTGGAAAGTTACAATACTGTAATTTTTGCCACCTATTACCACGTACCTTAAATTAGACTGCACTATGTAGATTAATAAGTTGAGGAGTGTATTTGAATTTCTATTAAATATTAATTCAATTCACGCACACTTGGTTTTGGAAATTAGTAGTGAACTCGATGTTTCAGTATTGCCGTGAGAATCGAACGTCAGGTTCTTAAAGACGATGCGAATTTCAGTTTATCATTCTTTTATTAAGTTCCATATGATTACCATATTGTTTTAGATGATTCGATTTTCTAAGATAAGTGATTTTATTATCTCTTTAATGAATTTTCTTTATACATATGTATGTACATACATAATATACATAATGTTGGTGGAAATTCCTAAATGTGTATTATCAAGTATTAGAGGAAAATTTGAATAGTTTTTAATTTTTAGAGCTATTTTTGATTTGCGTGCGTGAAGTTGGGCCCCCATTTTCTGAATTTTTAAATTTTGGAAAAATACATTTTCTTTGTTGTGCTAAATTGTGATAGTTGTTCTAAACATTGTGCTAAAATTTTAGGCTAAAAAATTAACCGTTTTCTTAAAAAACACAAAAAGCGATTTGGAGTCAGACTCGGTACATATTTTAGGTATTGGTACATATTTTTGGCCCTACTACATAATTGCAGTACTATATAACTCTACTAGATAATTATTTCTTGAATTAAATTTTTTTCATTTATTTATTAATTACAAAAGGTAATAATTAATTAGCTGCGCGGAAAAATCACCGTAGCAGTTTTACCCTGTACATATAGGCTATGTGCAAGTGATTTGAATTTTTAAAAATTCGATGCCAGCGATTACGGTGGTAAAATATGAAACGTTTAGCTTTGGTGATTGGTTGAAAATTACAAACCAACCAATTTTAAAGAAAAATGGGGATTTCATGGAGCCTACCCTTAAATTGGGCCGCTCAACTTCATTAAATTTTTTTTTTAGTCTATTTAGCAATTTTGAAATTTATTGTAAATTCGTGATAGGAGGATTAAGTATTACGTAAATAAACTTTCAATGATTTTAGACCCCCTCCGGTATAATCAAAAATAAGAAAATCATAACCCCCCCCTCCCTAAATGACAAGACGTAAGAATTCTTTCAAAACATTTATTAAATATCAAAATTAAAATTAAAAATTTTCATTATTTAGTAATCTTACGTAAGATTTATAATATCCACCACTCTCTTTGTCAGCAAAAGTAAAAAATTAAACGCCCTTCCCCTCCTAAGCCTGCTTACATAATACTTGAGTGACCCCTTTAGTAGAAAATTTTTAGTTATAGTTCGCGATAAATATGTTATTAATTAACACGCTAAAAAAGCTGGACATCAGCAGCAGTACAAAATAAAATTTAATAAAAATCCTTTACTACGAAAATAAAAAAGTAAATATTTAGTGAACTGTTATAATATATATTTTGTACATATTTGATTCATATGATACATATCTGATACATATTTTTGAAAAATCAAATACATATTTTCATATTATTTACTGCTTAAACCCGTACGATCCCTGTATATATAAAAAAGGTTACACATACATTCATGATACTTCACTTGTACTATAATATACTTCACAAGTATTTCACGTACTTCATGTATTTCACAAGTATTTCATGTACTTCACATGGGATTTATTGTACTTTATGTGATGTGTACAAAAAACTTCACCAGCGGTTAACCCCTCGTTCTAAACATTGTGCTAAAATTATAGTCTTATAGGATGAACCACAAAATTTAAATTTAATTAAAATAAGAAAATAAAAACATAGTTTAAGAAATTCAAAAACATTTATTAGATTTCTATGTATAATAAACATATCAGGGTAAATTATATAGGATAAATCGTTTTTTGTGTTTTTTAAGAAAACGGTTAATTTTTTAGCCTAAAATTTTAGCACAATGTTTAGAACAACTAGCACAATTTAGCATAACAAAATAAAATTTATTTTTATAAAAAATGGGGAGCTAGCGTCAAAAACGATTTTTTTAATTTTAAGTCTAAACGAATAATTAAATCTTTTTTTCGATCGGCACAAGTTAGCACAACACTAGCACAACTCAACTATCAACTATCAAAACTTAAAAATTCAAAAAATTGGGAGTCATCTTCACGCACGCTTTGGATTTGGCAGTTTGGTTATTCATTCGATCCTATCTGCAATTCAGTTTGACATTTTTGCAAAACTCGGCAATACAAGAAGAGACTGTTCGACTAATGCCGACTTCAGAAGTTTTAATTTATTAAAGTTGTGGAGATATACGAGGGCGGTTTGATAAGTCAGTGACTTTTGGAATTTTCACATTGTAACTTCATATTCAACACTGCTCCTAATTACCATCTGTCAATAGATTACTGTTAAGGTTTGAGTAAGCTACGCCATTGAGTTTGTGTTTGACCGCCATTGAAAGTAGACAACCTCGTGAGTTTAGACAAAAATGAATTTTGTGTGCTCATTAAGCATTCTTTTTTGCGTAAAAACCATCACCGAAATCAAGGAAAAGCTTGATAAATACTATGGAGACTCTGCACCATCAGTTTCAATGGTTAAGAAGTGGTTTACCGAATTCCATTGTGGTCGTATCAGCAAATATTATTTAAAGCTGTTGGACAGATTCGACATTGATTTGAAGCAAAAACGACCGACAAAGAAAAGTGCTCTTTCACCATGACAAAGCACGGGTGCACACGTGTATTATCGCCATGGCAAAATTTCAAGAATTGGGCTACGAATTGCTTCCTCATCCAACATATTCTCCAGATTTAGCCCCTGCGACTATTTCCTGTTTCCAAACCTGAAGAAATGGCTCGGCGGTAAGAGATTTGGGTCAAATGAAGAGGTCATCACTGAAACAAACCCCTATTTTGAGGGCTTCGAGAAATCGTATTATTTGAAAGAGATAAAAAAATTGAAAAACCGCCGAATTAAGTGTATCGAGCTAAATAAAAAATTAAACGTTTTTTTGCAAAAAAAATATTTTTTATTCAAAAAGTCACCTACTTGTCAAACCACCTTTGTAGACAAAATTATCAAACCAAACGTTTAAATACTGAAAGACCTGTAAGAAATATAAATATTTTGTATACTTTTGAGAATAATTTTTGTAAATTAATACTCAACAATTACGTCATTATTGCTTGATAATTTTAGTTATTATTAACTGGTTTAACAAATGTTGTTAATTTTTTATTGTACTTACACGGCATTGTGATATTTTATTTGAAATTAATTTAACATTATGTTATTTTGAAAGTTTTTTTCCAGCTTTAGAACTTCATCTTCATTCAGAATAATTACATTTCAGAATAATTACAAAAGTTAATGGTGCTCTTTAAGAAAAAACAAATAATTAGGCGATTGAAAAATTATCACTGTTAGTTTTTACTTGAACCCACGACTCGTTTCCGTTACACAACAGCTGCTGCTCGCTGACTGAATAATAGAAGAATATTTATATAAGTTTTCCCGTTATAATAAATTATACAATATATTATAAAAAGATAATTACAAAGTATTATTAACTTTATCTACTACCGTTCGTAAAAGTACACTTTTAGCATTCATTTGTGTCACAAATGCTTGTTTGCAGTTTGCACCGTTTTTGACTTAGTATTTGCCTAAGAAAAATGCTTAAGTTTTAATGACAGTGCCAAACTTGAATTTGAAGTAAAAACATGTAATTAATTTGCCTATTTGCATCGCACTATTTAAGTTTAGGAAAATTGTACGGTTAATAAAAACAACTGAAGTAAAATATAAAAGCATAAATTTAATTGTAATTCGTTTGCACCGTAGTAATAGTTCAAAAAAATACTCATATTCGTTCGTCAAAATATGAACGTAAAAAGCTCGTTTATTTTTCACTTTTCACCAAACGAGCATGCGCTAAAAATTTCCTAAATCTAAGATAAAACTTAAGTTTGGTGGACATCAGCGTTAAGGTTGGTAGACATGAGCTTTAATTTTTATCGCAGATTTAAAAAATTTTGCTCGGAAACACGAACTTTTTACGTGCGTATTTTGACAAACAAATACGAGTTTTTTTACGTTAGTTTTTCTTAACTATTACGTTAATATAAACGCATAATTGAGCTTTTGTTCATTTTACAAACATAATATATGTAACTCAGACAAATTTTCCTAAACTTACGTTTCTCTTAAATACTGCGATGCAAACGTGCAAATTAATTAATGTTTATAAATTTCTCAAAATTAAAATTTGGTGCTGTCATTAAAAGTTAAGCGTTTTTCTTAATGAAATACTTAGGGGGTTACGCCATAGTGAAATACTTATATATAAATATAAGTTTGTACTCTTAAGAACGTTTTAAGCCAAGATTCATATAGTATTTAATTCTAAAAGTTGACGAAGTTGTAGTGATTTGAAAATTTTCTTTTTATCAGAGATAAAACTCGTACAGCTTTTTCTTTTACGTTTTTTTACGGTGGCTGTCAAAACATCTCTAAAACTACTAGTCCGATTTACTTCAAATTTGGTGCATAAATTCTTACTAATGTAAGATTATCTTAAAGTGTATCATAGGGTTTTTGCGATACGCTTAATCCTTTTTTTATAATAAACTTTTTAATTTATTAAAAACCAGTACAAGCCGAACGGGAGTTGTACTGAACGCAATATTTTTTTACACCGTACACCATAGCTATCATATTCCTGAATAGTAACAATTATTTTTAAATTTGAATCTTTTTTGGAGCGCCTTAAGAAGGATAATACCTTAAGTCAAAACGGTGCAAACGGTTAAAAGTGACCTACTTGATAGATATTTAAGTTGAAAGTGAAAAACAAATTTAAACATAAATATTTAAAAAAAGAAAAAACGAAAGTTACCCCAAATTGAAGCGTTATTTAAAAGTGACATCAAACATTTTTTAAAATTAAAATTTGGAATTTTTAAGTACATGGGAAAAAATTCTTAGACAATTAATTTTCAAAAATAAGTCAGAAAATTGTAAATAAATTCCATGCAGCGAGCGCACAGCTTCAAGGTATCGTTTTTGGTTGTTTTCGTCGTTTTTTTGACGACTGCCAGCTTTCTTTGTAAGTCTGTACAAAATTGATCACTGTAGAATAACACCCTATTCTGTAAGCCGTTCGTTAAGCGGTTTCGTTAAGTTTCGTTGAAAACGTAGTTCAGTTGTCAAATTGGTATTCTCTAAAGACCGCATTCGTTACCAACTTCGTTATTACGGTATTATTGAACGAATGCTCTTGAGGTGTCGTTGAGCATATTACGAATTCGTTGAGAAGTGACAGATTGTATTTTGAGGTTAGTAATCGACATTCAAAGTAATATAAGTAGTGAAAAATAATTACAAAGTTGAAACAATTGTTAATTCCTATTTGAAATGGATCCAGAATTGTTACAGATTATTCTTATATATGAACAACAACAAAATATGAACAGGTATGAAACGAAATTTTTACAATAATCACTAATTTTCTTGCTCTAAACATATCATCAATTATATTGATAATTTATAATTTGTGTTAGGAACAATTTAAGAAATCATCATCGTCACCTTCGAGATACAAGTGACCCATTTAATTTGCCAGAAAATAATTTTCGGATGATGTTTCGACTTTCGATACAACTTGCGAAACATTTGATTAACATGTTAACTCCATTTATGATACACGATGAAGAAAGATCAACTGCAATTCCAATCACCATAAAAGTTTTGTCAGCACTTTTTTTTTATGCACATGGGTCATATCAAAAGTCTGTGGGTACAAGTTACTTGTTTGGCCTAAGTCAGGCTAGTGTCAGCCGATGCATTAATAAGGTCACCGATGCATTAAACAACAATTTATTGAGGATTTGGATTCGATTTCCATTAACCAATGCTGAAAAACAAACAGTTAAACGCAACTTTTATGAAAAATTTGCACTAAGCGGGGTAGTTGGTATAATAGATGGTTCGCATATAGCAATCGTGGCCCCCTTTCCCAAAAACGATGAACAGGTTTCGGGACGTTTATATATTAACAGAAAAGGTTATCACAGCATAAATGTTCAAGTAATATGTGATGCAAATCTAAAATTACTGGCCGTAAATGCAAGACATCCTGGATCTGTTCATGATGCTGCCATATGGACGACATCGCTTGTACAGCAGCACTTACGTCAACAATACAATGAAGGTAATATTACTGGTTCTTTTATAACAATTTAAATTATAAAAAATAGTGATAATTACCCACAATTTTTTACTCTTTATTAATATTTTTGCCTTTGTTACAGGTGACGGATCTGCCCGATTGCTAGGTGATTCGGGCTATCCTTTGCAACCATGGTTATTTACCCCAGTTATGGGTGCAGCGCCTAATACACCTCACTCGAGGTATAATAAAGCATTGCTACTGCTAGAAACAGCATCGAACGTTGTATTGGGATATTAAAAATGAGATTTCGTTGCTTATTACGCCATCGTGTTTTGCACTACATTCCTAAAACTGCCTCCAAAATTATTTATGCTTGTTGTATTTTGCACAACATGTGTATTCAACACAATGTAATGTCTCCTGCTGACGATGAGTTTAATTTTAATGAAGAAGAAATCGTTTTAGAAAACGAAGTAGGTATTCAAGATGGTAACTTGTTAGCAGAAGGGCGAAGAATTAGAAATAATTACATTGTTAATAATTACAATTAATTTTTAATTTAATAAAATATTTACATCGACAAAACAATATTTTAATAGAATATTAATTTTCCAAATAACAAACCAAACCTTCATTCTGATTCTGAAGAATCAGAATTAAATACAAAATCCGAAAACTCAAAAGACATTTTTGTATATTAAATTTTAATTTGCGTTTCTCCAATTGCAGCTTTTCCAGTTGTACATCTACCAATTTATCTGTTGACGTTAATTTGCGTTTCTCCAATTGCAGCTTTTCCCGTTGTACATCTACCAATTTATCTATTGACTTAGCCAATTCTCTGATGTCTTTGCCCAGTTCACTTCGGAATTAATATTTTCTTTTGAATGGCCTTATTTTTTTCTGCATTCTGGTTAATAAGACTTTCTAACGATGTTTTTTCGCGAGGCCTCCTGGTAATGATAAAAAAGTTAATTAACCATATTTTATGACTTATTATTCTTACTTTGTTGCTTTCTTGTGATTGTCGGGGGTGACCAATCCAACTGGTAACGCTGCTTGGCTACTAGATGGATTATCATAATGTTGGTACAAAACGCTTGGACTAAAATCGTGATAGTCCACCTTATCAATATTGTAATCAGCCGGTTGTGTAGGCGTATCGAATCCTGCTTCGATGACATCAGGATCACCCGTCACAGCCAGACGACCAGTTACATCTAAGAGATCGTTTTCCAAATCAGTTAATGGCTTTAAGGGTGGGCCGCCGCCTGTTCCCCGAGCGTGGACTATGATATTCCGAGATTTTCGTCTCGTGGCACTAGTCCAATCCGCAAATGTCTAAAATATAGATAGTGAGCAAAGTTAAAAATACTTTACATTCGAATGTAACGTAATTAAAAAAAAAATTTAACACGATTTGAAAATTCACAAGAAATTTGATAACTTACCTTCTTCCATGCTTCTTTGTCCTTAATGGGACCATCGCCACAAGAATTTAGCTCTGTTGTTAGTTCCTCCCACGCATCATCTACCCCATTGCTATTATTAGGGGTGTTTTTTTTTGTTCGAAATGTACTATTATTCCGCATAGTATTCACATACAACATTTGCTGAACTAATGTAGTTTTGAAATTCGCCGACGTTTAGGCGTACTATTATCTACAGATTCGCTCATTGTAGATCGTTTTCACTTTACGACGAATTATTAGATTACCATACAGTTACAACAAGAAAATAATAATTAATGTCACTGCATATGCATATCCTAGCCCATATACCCATTGGATCAAATACTACCAACATACAATATTTGAAGCACCCTGTATTACACGGTTGCGTATCACTATATTTTTAATAAGTGTCGTCATCAAGGAGTTCTAACAATAATAAAAAATATAAGCAGAAAAACGTAATGTAATTGGTTGCTTTTTAAATTTTCAACAAATCGACCGACAAACCAGAAAAAGTACCAAAATTTGGTTGGTTCCTTTCTGCAAAAGGCCGTCAATTTGTGGGTTAGGTTTCTGTTGCACATATGCATTATTAATCGATTACTTACAAAATCCGATTACGTTATCAAGTTTTTACAGATCAAAAATTTTTTGTTTTTATAATAATTTTTAAAATTTAAAATCCGAAGATGGCTAGTGTACGGCACGAGTACAACTTCGGAATTAATCGTGTCAAAAACGCTTAGTGTTTTCGTTGAGATTCATGTACGAATGAAGCCCGTAACGAATTCGTTAGAGTTCGGTTACAGAATACGATTCTGAACGAATTCGTTCAATCCTTCTCTACGAAACAAAACTCAACGAAATTCGTTACGGTAACGAAAAAGTTACAGAATAGGGTGTATAAAGGTTAACCTTCGATGCCAATAACAGGTAAAATGTCTGCGATTTTTAGAAATCCCAATTCTTCTTTTAAAAAGATCGTAATAAAACAAAACAATAAAAATTCCGTGGACATTCTTATTTCTGCTAGATGACAAATTTACTTTGATTTAAGTTTTGCAGTAGGAATCTACCTCTGCGGAAATAGAATTCCATTTAATATTAACCCATCAAGCTAAAAGAACGTAAAAGTTCCTTGTCGATGTAGTTATTTTTTTACATAGAAACAAAAGTATATTTGAAACAAACACAATGTACCCAAAAAAACAAAACTTTCAAAACAACGATAAAACATTTGACCTTATGCGAAAACAAAAAGAGGTCGATTTATTTAAGTTTAATAAATTTTTTTCTTTCAGCTTCTTAGAGCTGTAGAACAAGTACGGATAAGTAACTGATAATCAGGTCTATTATGTATCGCAAAACGTTATTTTTAACGTGATCGTTATGAAATAACATCAAGATTTAGGCTGGTGACTGGTGACACTTTAAAGGGGAAACCATTATTATAATAAGGAAAACCATTATTATAATCATTATATTGTGATCTTGATAATAAAAGTTTTCTTAACCTTTAAAGTGTCACCAGTTTGACGTAAACCTTGATATTATTTCATAACGATCACGGTAAAATTAACGTTTTGTGATACATAATAGACCTATATGTTATTTAAATTAAAGTAATTCTCGCTTTTAAAGGTTTTTTTGGCTCATCCCTTACAAACTATTAAACCATTTGACATTTTCTGAATTTTTGGATAAAAAATGCTGAGAGGTTTCAATCACCCACCTAGGTGCTCGATAATACCCTAAATTACGCCCTAAGAACTGATGATGAGAAATTTCGTTTCCGGCAAAATGTTTTCCTGAAAACAGCAAAAAAACTAGGGTATTTTTAAAAGATACTCCTAATTTATTTGTTTACGTAGCTTTAAATATACAAATAAGTTAAAAATTGCCGTGAAAAGTATACTTAACACATTTACAAAGGTACTATGTAATTTCATTTTAAATCACCAAAAAAATTCACCGACAAAAAATGAAAATGCTTTCGAGAGTAAACTTTCGGTCTTAGACGGTCCGTATAAGACTTGACGATGAATGCTGTTTAGATCTACATATGTACATTATTGTAGTTAATTTCACGGTCTAAAAAGTATGTACGTATACTTTGTCTCTCTTGCTGTTTTAGCATTCGAAATAAAGTTTGATTATAAGAAAATCCAAAATTCTTGAAATTTTTCCCCCCAAAACGGAATGACTGGGGATTTTTAATATATTGTAAAGGAGATATTCCCAGAGTTATATTTAATAACTCTATATGTCCGGGTAAAAAAGAAACCTTTGAGCCTTCTAACTTTTTTGAGAAATTTCCATGTTTGAAGTCCCCGAAACCATGTTCTGTCAACATCCTAGCGTCTAAACAAAGCAACTAAGTGACCACAATCTTGAATTTAAGTTTGTCTTTTAAGCCCATTAAAAATGAATAAAATCGTTTGCAAGACAAGGATTTGCTTTAGCGATAATAACTTTGAAACAAAATGAAATAGGTAACAAGAACTTAGCTATGGATCAAAAATGATAAATTCTGTTTCTCGAATTTTTCTTTAAAATGCGAGGAAACTACAGTATTTAAATATGTTAAATTTAGCCGCCGTTCGGAGAGTCAGTCACGTTGATAGCCACATTAGATTTTTAATCTGGTTACGGAAATGAATACGAAAATCGTATAAAAAAATTCCTTTTCTATAATAATGGTTTGAATTTATAATACATAACGTGCATAATCAGTAACATCTTCCAGTTAGTCAATTTTAGACTATTTCGATAAATTTAATACGACCAAACTCATTTTTACTATTTTCCTCCCTGACCCATTTAGAATCTAGTGACTTTTGACAACGACGTAAACCTAAAAGTTCTGTTACGCAGAAACGTTACTGATGAATAACTCGCATGTTAAAAAAGTCATCACTTATTTCCTGAGAAGTTTAATTGCCCAATATGTATTTGGTTATAAGACCAAAATTGGAATATAGGACTTTAAAGAGAATTTATGCAAATAAAAAAATCTAGTTAAACTTGAATAAAGGATACACCACATGATTGTCAAGAAGAAGTCGTATAATATCGTTTTGGAGATTTTTATTTTTATTTCTTAAAAGGTGCTTTTTCGTAATTGTGTAAGTTTCTGGCATTGTTATCGAGAATATTGTTTGCAGTTGAAGGTATTAACCTCGGCGTTCTTTGACCCGTTATATTTATTTTGCGTGTATAGTGCTGTCTGAGACTGAAACTGTAGAAACGAAATAAACAGTAAAAATATAGGTGAAGTTAACTGTTATTAAACGATTGATTTTAGAATTCAACCTCTTTATTTCATGTATCACGAATAGGGGTAACTATTAGTCTCCTCGTCAGCATTAAACAAAGTAAATATTTAATATTTTCCATATGAATTCATGCTGCATATTATTGAAGGTTGAGAAAATTTGCATTATATTTTCAGGATTTTTCACATTCAGTGCAGTAAAGTAAAAGTAACATCTTTTTACATACGTATTTGTTATATGAAATAATATGTAATTGATATATTATTTCATATTAAAGAAGATATATTACTGAAGTAATTTTCTGTTGAATTATGTAACTCTACTGATATTACAACTTGAAGTTACAAAATTTATTGCAATTCAGTCCGAGACGATAAACATCCAGTAGAAATAAATTCAAATCATTTTATAAAAATTGGACTTATTATTTCGACAAATTAAAAACTCATGTAAGTTTGGAATTACAAATGCTCCAATTTATATTAATTATTTTGTCATCTATGTATGAGGAAATGCTTATATGGGATATTTCAACAATAATAAGAATAATATTTCCTGAAGTGATTTTATTATTGTTATTAATGTCGATTATGAAATATTTCTGTTTTTATAAAGCCTACGTGTGATTTCTAAAAACCGGCGTCTTTAATAATATTAACATAAACAAAAATTTAAAAAATCTTTAACACTAATCTTCAATTAAGTAAAACAAACACCAAATTTCTTGTTATAATATTTAATTTAGCCCACACCATAATAGAAATACCCACAAGATGTAGCTTGCGTGATAGATTTTCTAATTAATAAATAAAGTAGAACGTCATGCTTTCTTTAAGAAAGATAACTAATAGATATAAATACACAAAAAACATATAAAAACAACGAACCAACCAAAATAAAATAGAGAAAAGAAAACGCAAATAAATTAATTGTACCTCAGTCCGCTCAATGGATTGTCAGTGAAAGTTGATGCGATAGTATTAGCTGGCAAGCAACACGCACCTTAGCAATACATCGATCAATTTACCTTAGCTATGCTATGATGAATGTAGAACACTTACTTCCCGCAAATCTTACAAGGGTAATCTTCAGAAGAATCTGAATGGCACAATGTTGAAGGTGTAGATTGCGGTCGCCTTTCTAACGTTGCAGTTGGAATAGGTGAACTTCTAATAGTTCCTGCATGAATTCTTATATGACCATTAAGGGCGGCTTTCGAATTAAAGCTCTGTTGGGTGAAATACAAAATTGCATTATTTTATAATTTAATAAAATGAAATAATAATACTTACTGCTGAGCAATCGGAAAACTCGCAGATGAAGTTTTTATGTTCTTGCACAAATAAAGGCGATTCGGCATCGGCTATCTTCAATAAAACAATAAAAAGCAATTATGAATCGATCAACTTTATTTATGCAACTTACTCCTAATAATTTTACATCTGGGTGAGGTTTTTCATCAACTTCCAATTCAAATCCTGTTGCGTAGCCACGCTTCAATTCCCTCGAGAGTTTAATCCGACGGTATTCATCGACGCATACTTTTTTCCAAACATAATAAAATTGTACGCATTGCTTTGTGGATTTGCTACCAATCTAAAAATTACCCAAGAGATATGAAAATTAAAAATTTAAGACGTAATTTAAATAAATTACCTCGCGGGATATACTGTAAAAATCTTTATCGTATCTTAATAAAGCTTCCTGAAACGATTGTATTTCTTCGGCCGACCACCTATCGCTGTCATTGTATTGATAATGTAACAATGGATGATCGAAAGGTAGAGCAGGAGATGCTTGCATTAGCCTTAACATTGCGTCCTGTGGTAAATTCATTAAATGAAATAAAGTTAAAAATGCAAATTTAAGTGTCTTACGTGAATATTTCCTCCGCACATTTGAAGTATGTGCATGGCATATTCTTTGTTGCGTCCTCCACCTGGGACTGCTGCGCAGCACGCGAAATCCAAGTACATGTCAACTGCACATATTTAATACTAACACATGCCTGCTGCTTGAACCACAATGTGGCTCAAACAACAAGCTTTCTTAATGCTAAATTCCAATTAAGCAATTTTGTTTGAACCAACAACAAATTTTGTTCTAAATATAATATTGCAAACTCACCTTCATTGTCATTGTAAGTGTCTGTAGGAAGACCCCATAACAGCTGTTCCTTCAGAGGTTCTTGGTTCGAAAATGGAATTGACTTTCTTAATGCAGGAATTGTACTTTGAAATTGCGAACCTATGTTAATGTGGGGCGTCGAGTCCGATTCGGGAACAGTTTCGCTGTTCCAAATACTTAAGACGTCTTCGCGCGATTCTAAAGTGTTGCAAAAATATAAATTAATTTTATCATTCATATTGCTACCCGACATACCGTTAGGTAATTTATGTTTTAATCTACAATATAATCCTTTGCCCGGTCTTGTTGGATTCAGCAAAGGAGGAGGTGTATACGTAGACGAACCGTGCGGTCGACTTCGTGTTGCTCGCAGCCGCGATTGATGTAAAACTGGCAACTGCAAGAGTTCCGATCTAGGACGTTTTCGTGAAACTTTTGCAGGACTTAAGGGTACTTTGCTAAAAGTTTGATAATTTTTGAAAATATACTTTTTTAAAATACTATTAAACTTACATAGTAGGACTAATGAAAATATCATCTTCTTCTTGTTTCATTCCTTTCGAGAATTGTTTGGGTATCGTACAGCGCACCACAGAATTAATTTTTTGTACTTTTTCTCCATTTTTTATTTCCATATTTTGAGCGTGCATTATAGAATTTCCGGTAACGACGATATTTTTTGTTTGCAACGAACCACCGCTAGTTTGAATTAATTTCAATTCGCCGTTACTATCCACAAGAATTCCGGTAAAATTTGTGCTATTTAAATCTAATAGTCCATTGCTGCTTATAACTTTTAAAGGCATACCGTTGAATTCGAATTTCTTTTTAGTGTCTTTGGGACTACTCGATAATAAAGGATCGTCTGAATTAGGCATCATTTGAGATTGAAACGCATAATGAGGTGACAATGGAAATTGTACATTACTTGGTGACACGGTGTAAGTAACAGAGGTGTGTGGAGAAGATACAGAAGAGGATGGAATACTAGATAGAGGAGATGCGACAGGTGTCAAACCCACGGAAAGAGGCGATTGTGGTACCGGAGAATTTGAAAGTGGATATATGTCGTCAGTTGATATTGTTTCGCCGGGTAGTACCTCTTCGAGTGCTTCTTCGACGGCCGCAGAACTGGACATTGTTGAAGTAAAAAATGCCGCCGAAAGTGGAGAAGATGCTTGCGGGGGTTCATCTAATTCTTGGCCGTTTAATTGTGTATAGTCACTTTGTTTGGGCGACACTAGGGGCATCATTGAATTTTGACCAAAACACGGACTTTGACCTTCGTGACTTGCTGGAGGTGTTGGATATACGAAACCTGGCGAATCGTGTCTCATTAATGGCGATTGTAATGGAGATTGAGCAGTTAAAGATGGATGAGGTGATTCTGTATATTGAGCTGGCGATTGTGATTGATAACCAGGAGAAGGCATATCTAAATTAGATGCCGAATGAAATGTACTAAAGTCCGCTAAACTTTCTGGTAACGGCGAGTCCAGTACTGCTTGTAAGTCTTGATTCACTGAATGACTCGATTGATATGCTGGTGAATTAACTGTGTCTTGTAAACTTGCAGTAACATTTGCGTAGTCTTCTAACGAAGCTATATCTTGTAATTGATTTTCATTCTCGTTGTGTAAGAGTGAATCGGTTTGGAACTGAATTGAAGTTAAATGCTGTGCGTCTACGCTTTGAAGAAGCATAGAATCTTGTACCTGAGTAAAAACTTCATCTTGAAGAGTTTGTGAGTAAAATCCACCATTATCTTCAGATTGATATGCTACCCCCGTGAGCGTTAAAGATTCTCCACTTTGTAACTGAATTACTCTTTGAGTTGGCTGACCTGGATCAGAAGTGGTTCTTTTAACGGACACTTTTCCTTTTTTGAGAATTAAATCTGCTAAGGCTTCAGCTTCTCGTTGAGTATTTTGGTGTTTTTGCGATGTATAAGTTTCAGCTTCGGAATGTCTTCTTGTTTTTTCTGTGGTTTGATGTGGAGGTGCGGGGACCACAAAAGATGTAATTTTTGAGTCTAAATCATTAGAACTGTTAGTGGAATGCACGGTAAGAGGAAATAACGGCGGAGCAGACGATCTTGGGGTTTCTTCATTATTTGACGGCGTTTGGGGATTTGTTATACGTTTGTTTATAATTTTTTCTTCTATTAATGCTCGTACACTTACACTAGCAGTTTGTAAAGGTGGCCCGCTCGCATCTTTTTTTTCACATTTTTTATTTTCTGCATCCTTAAAAAATTAAGCATTAAATTAGATTGTAAAAGACTTTGCATTTTATAGCAATTTACTGTTTTTCATCCAATAAATTATTATTATTCAAAAGGAATAACTCTTTTTGATAAAAGTGACGTAATATCTTAATGCTTATTGGTCAAAAACTGATAACTGCACGTACGAATGGAATTGTTAATGTAATATTAAATAGTTAGAGAAAATAATTTTACCTTTTTAAAATAACCTCCATGAAGTCGCATGTGACCGTTCAATGCAGGAATGTTTTTAAATTTCCTATGGCAGAGATTACACTCCACAGGTTTCGATTCAGTTTTATTGACTTGGTGATTGGAACTAGTACTCGAAGATGTAGTAGTAACTTTTGATTGTGATGTCGATGTGCTTGATGTTATTTTGTTGGTAACATTTTGTTGTGCCTATTCAAAAAATTAGAAAAATTAGTGTGAATTAAGAAAGTTCGTGCTCATTCTTTTCAACTTAATGCTCTTCATTAAAAGTGAAAATCCGTTTTGTCAACATTTTTGCTAATTGGTAGAATTTAAGCTGATTACACTTTTGCTTGGTCGATAAATTTAATTTGTCGCAGTGGTTGCTTGTTGTTTTATTTTTCGAAAAATTGTCAAGTACATCAAAGGATATTGGGTTGTAAATAATTAATTAATTACCTAGGTTTTAGTAATATACAATTTTTTACTTCTCGAATAGTAGCAAAATTATAATAGACTTTTGAAATTTTTCAATTTATAATACATACAATTTTGTCAGCTTCAATTTTGGCAAATATGTATGTATGTAGATATACCTACTCGTATTAAATTTCATTTCGCTTAAAACGTATTTTCTAATTTTTTTGTCTTTTAATGAATTGCTTTTGTACGAAATTACTAAGCAGAATATTGAAATTTGAGTAAATAAAGTTTTTTAAAAAGGAAAACAAAAAGATTGCACTTAAAGCTCAGATAAAATTAAGTTAATATGATTGAATTTGTAAAACCTGCTATATCTGCAACTAGTTTTACTGAAAACCAATTTGTGAATATTTATTTAAAATTTATGAATAAATAAATAATAGAATACCTGCGCTAGCTTATGTTAAATTTAATAAGTTCTATCGTGTGTCGATGTACGTATTTGAAAATTTAAGATTATATTATTATTTTTCAGCTTAATAAATTGTATTTTGAAATATAGTAAGTAGTATGTACTTATTAATAAAGGAGAAAGATATTTACCGTGGAAGACCAAACTTTTTGAATTTTATTCGATGTTTTGCTATGGGATTTTGATATTGGTTTTGTAGCAGGTTTGCTCACCGAATGCGATTGTCTTTGTGTTTGTTCCATTATTTGATGTATCAAATCTAATTGTTGTTTGGTTAATCCATCGTTGTTACTTCCGTTGCCACTCTGTAAATAACAAAATACCATAACCATTATTAATTTTTGCGTTTTATTTTAACGAATGTATTTCTAAATTCGGGGTAAGAAAAATGTATCCACTTCTAAATCAGAACTGAAAGCTGTAATTTGTAATGCTTAAGAAAATAATGTTAGGGTACAACCAAACCGAGACATAATCCCAATAATAATGTCCAGGTTGCCATAGTTATAAATTATATCGTTAGATAATGGCTAAAAAAGTTGCATAAAACTTTTTTAAATTAACGCATTTTTATCTATAGCAATTTACGTTAATTTTGCTTAATTTATTTAACAAAGCAATGAATAATATGTGCATGAGCAGTAATAATAATAATAATATCAAGGTTGCTTTTATAACTGGTATGAACTTTCTCAATTATAATTTATTAATAATTTAAAAGCAATTTAATAGTGATAATGTAATAAAACTTTAATATAAAACTTGCTTTAAAACTAAAATAGCAATGTTTTGGAGTTAATTAGCTTTTAAAAGTTAAAAGGGATTTATAACTAAAAGTTTAACAATATAATTCCTTGCTATGCATGCACAAGCTAATTTGATTGAAAAGAAGTTTACAACTTGGTTCTTACTTTTATAGGCTCGGTTGCTAATAATTGCTGTAGCTGACTTTTGCCCGTTGACGAAGAAGTTGGAGGTGGAGCATATTGGATACAACTAGAACCATGTGGCGAAGCGGCATCTCCCGATGCTGCTCCTTGTGCTGGAGACATTGTGGTTGTGTTTGTACTGACAGTGGAAGAACTATGATGATTTTCTGTGTGCCTCCTTAATGATCTAGCATCACAATAAGATTTTCCGCAACCTTCAGCTTTACATTCATACGGTTTTTTATTTCGATGTGTCAGCATGTGCCCATTTCTGAAATTAAAAAAACTCTCAGTTTGAACAAAAACATATTAAACAGTTTTATTTAACCTTAAACCTTAAGAAAATAATTTGGGTAGTAAACTCTGAAAAAATAATAATAAAAAGCAATAAAATTTAATATTATGCACAAGAAAGGTGTAGTTCAATTTTATATTTCAAAGAAGATGTTACAATAACTATGTTCTCTCCGCTGCAACGATGAGAACTGATGTTCTTTCAAAGTAAAATCATTTACTTGTATATTTTTAATCGTTTGAAAACAAGAAAAGTATTTTGTTCAGTTAAAGTTGTTGTTTTACGGAGTTCTAAAGTTCTTTAAAGCTTTTACTAGGTAACAATTTTTATCGTCAGCTTTTTAATGAAGCAATCCTTTCGGTAAGTAATCCTACGTGTAAGTAAAACAATAAAAAGGAAATTCACGTGAAATCAAAAATTCTTTGATAATAAATTTTATGGTTGAAACTGCACACCTACTACTTACAATAGTATATGGTTAAAAGTTTTAAATTGTGGCAGTAGTTCACATAATAAATGTTAGAAAATAAATCACCGTTTCTACAGTACAGCAATTACAAATTCGTTGTTTTTTGATTTATAAAAAGTTTTTGCTACTAGGGATAAAATTTATCTTTTGAATTTCACATAGAACGATAGAAACAAAGATATAAAATCTAAATTTTTTGTCAACTTGTTCAATGAATAATTCATTATAATAACGAAGAAGTTATTCTTGAGGTTCTTTATTTAATTATTCAAAAAATATTGTCATCATGCAAATGCATACAGTTTAAATTTCATAATATTTCTGCAAACAAATAAAGAAAAAAATTGTCAAGCGATCAGTGTATGAATTACTGCTTGAATTATTCTTTTATTTATAAAATTGTGAAATTTTCGTGTGTTATGTTATATGATGTACACAGTGTTAAATTCTTCATTGACCTGCTTTTATGGTACAACATTTAATCAATACTATTTTGAATTATAAGAAACTAAAGTCAATTAACTTCTTGGAAACCAAAATACGTGATGGAAAAGAAGGAAGTCTTCAATGAGTTCTTTTCGATGTAAAATATTGATAAGCAACAGGGATATCTTATTGATTTAGAATTAATGCGGAAACATTTTGAAAAACCTACTGGAGTGATTCAGACAAATTGTCATTGATTCCAGAATTATGTTTCTTCTTTCTCCGTACAAGAGTCTTTTTAATTTTTTCTTCGGGTGTGTAATAAATAATATGCAAAATTAGTTTTGTTATTTGTTTTCACAAATATAACGCTTGTAACGAAAAGTGAAATATTTAATAAACTTTGTAAACATTTTGAAATTAAAATTAAAATTTAAAAATGAATACGTAAACAATAGATTTCGTAGATACGCAGGTGCATAAATTTGTTATAATGTAAATTCTGAAATTAATGTTGTAATTTTAGATTATACAATAACAATAGATTTAGCGTAACATACTACAAATTATAAATGCAGTGGAATAACATGCATATTATAACGGGTGTTCATATAATTCATAAAATTAATCAACAGTGACGTTAATTATACAACTATCGCAACAGTCAAGGGGAAATAAAAATATTTTCTATTTATAATAAATATTGAAATAGTACTACGTAATTAATTCATCAACTTACAGATGATCCTGCCGCTTGAAAGCCTTCCCGCACATAGTGCATACGTATTTTCGCTCGTCACTATGAGTCAGCTTGTGTTTAGCAAGAGCAGATGCATTTCCAAAAACTTTGGCACAAACCTGTAACAGACAAAAAGATTGGCATTATTTTACATGCATTAAAATGTTTACGTAGTTAACATTTTCTAGATCTAATGATGCGTTAAATCTTAACTTAAGTTTTTCTGTTTCTATTTTAAGCTTTGTATTTCTATTTCCAAGAAGGAAAAGCGCCTTTGTCTGTAATTTAAAAGTTCGAATTGTTTTTATTCTACCGATTACTTGTTTTAGTAGTAAAAAAAGGATCTTCACGTTTTTATTTAATGAAAACTTGAGACGTTAATGATAGCGATCCCCCCTGACTCTGAATGGAGCAAGCCTTAGTTTGTCTTACTAAAATTACATAGAACTATTTTTTTCAATTATATGTTAACACCAAAAAAAAGTAAATTTTTCGTAATATAAAATCGTAGTTTATAATTATGATCTTGTACAAGTCTTACCTGGCACTGTTGTGGACCTTGTCTGTTAGGAGATGCAGCTTTAGGTCGAGGTCGTTTAACAGCTAATTTTACTATTTCACTCGAAGAACCCACTTGTGGTTTTTTATCTTCTGTTGTTGTTGTAACTGAAAAAATTCTTACCTTTAGTAAAATTCAAAATTTATACACAGGGTTGCATAACATTATGACAAGTGCTTTGTTACCACAGTGTCTTTATTTAATAGTGAAATTACACAAATTTATTCTATATATAAAAACGTTTACATAATTACAAATTATATATCTCCAGAAATAACCTATTCCACACTTCATGATTAGTTAGAACGTGCTAATAGGTAACTATTTTATTTTAATTGAAAGCTCTTGCATATTTTTGCATTTAAATTTCAACATACAATTCTCTTCGTAAGAATGTAAAGGAATACATTTTAGATATGTTGGTATATAGTATTATATACTTGCAGAATTCAATTCTTGGTTATTATTATACAATATAGTTTTGCTATAATGAAAAAAAATATTTTTCCAACTGAAATACATTCGCGATGGTTGAATTTTTAGCATAAAAATACACATTTAAATTTTGGTATGTACATGTAATCATCTATCTCTTGTATTGTCAAAGGTTTTTGTTATGCACTTTCAAAAAAGTAAAACAAAAATATTATCCCGGATATTAGCACACAAAGTTTATATTTCGTTGCTTAAATTGAGTTTTAAAGAAATATGTAAATTTTGGTTTAAGGGTTACATCACTCATTAACGCGAAAAATTAGGCTTTTTGAGAATTTTTATCTACATAACCAATATAGGAATCAAGTATAGTTTTCAGGGTTTATTGTAGATATTTAAAGGTATGCAAGAATATTTTTATTTTGATTTTTACATTAAAATGGCATTGTAGCAGTGAATCAAGTGAGACTTGATTTTTATCAAAGAAAAACGGTGTGCAGGGTAGCAATGTCCAGACAGCAGCTAGAACATTGCAACAAATTTTTCTTATTTGATATGAGTTTTCTTTGGAAGTACCTGGGATTATTATGAAATATTAATTTTACAAATTTGGCATGCATTTAAACTTTTTTAATTTTTACGAAAAATCGATTTTAAATTGTTTATAGAAAATGTTATTATTTATTAATCGCAAAAATCGTTGGTACTTCCATAAATTATATATTTAAAGCTACAGTTAAATTTTTAAGGTAATCGGATAAAAATTGCTCAAGTTATGTTGCACACCGTTTAAAAACGTAGTTTTGAGAAAAACGCGTTTCAAGTTTTGTAAATGAAAAGTTGAATATTGCATCGGCTTGCTGATTTTTACATTTATTCCACTATCCCAGCACCGTATAGCTCTATTTCTAGGTTTAAATTTTGCTCTTTAGCATCC
This sequence comes from Lycocerus yunnanus, assembly GCA_036346125.1. NCBI lineage: Eukaryota > Metazoa > Arthropoda > Insecta > Coleoptera > Cantharidae > Lycocerus > Lycocerus yunnanus. Next base: position 9,997,623 of record JARFIX010000008.1, read on the forward strand.
TTTCTGAACGACGTTAAATCCTTCCTCGAATCTTGTACTGACTTAAAATTATCAGTTTGACTATATGATTTCAGACCGCTGGGAGAGACTTCTAAAAATGAGCTGTAAATATTTAAAAAAATTTTCACTTCTGAATTTGATGGAATATCATTTTAGATAGTTTATACATTTTTCATTCAATAAAAAAAATCGAAAAATAAATTTTACTGAGTGATGTAACCCTTAAGTGAGTTATAAATATTTTTAAAATTAAGTTTTGTTTTAGTAATTAAAAATTTAAATTAAGAACCAAGCCAATCGACTGATGTGGTTATTTCAAATCATGTTGATTACACTATGCTTTCGAATGTCATTTTGCAATACAAATATTATTATGTAGTGATATTAATTAATTATTATTTTTTGTTGCCCTAGCTGAAAATGGTAAACACATTTTGTAATTGCTGCTTTAAATGGAATAATTTAATCAATACTACATTATTTAATTCAAAATTAATTTAACTATCCCTGTAATAATTATATAAAATGTGCCAGTTTAAAAGTCGATACAATTCATTTGATTATTTACACACATGTTTTTGTAAAACATTAATTATTTATTAATATCTTTTTTACTCGTACTTATACACGCGGATTTAAATGTGAACAATAAACGTGTTAGTGAAATGCGCTCGACAGCGTATGGGTAAACGCGATGGTATAATGTCAGATGGGCAATTTTACTTGAAATTTTATTCCTAATTTATTAATCTTTAAATTTGTTATAATAACCAAGAAGGCGACGTTTTACAATAAACTTGCGCCCCCTTCCTGACCTACGTGATACTACGCCACCGAATAAATATTATCTTGTTAATGGTCAATTCTTCAACTGTACGATAAAGTAATAAATAATCAGAAAATTGTATAATTTCTGTCAGAAACACAAACTAGATATAGTATTTCTAAAGTAACAAATTTAATAAATCTTTGACGAGAAGACGATGTACGTCAATCACGGGGGGTCCTATTGCAGACACAAACCGTCATATCTGACGGGTATTGTACATAGTATCTGTGAGTTGATATTAAAAATACGTAGGTAAACATCTTGTAACGATTTTTAATTGTAGGAAAAAGTGAAGTTTTCAATATTTGAGTGCACGATACTAACTTGTTATGTACTCTGTAAATAACAAATTAAATAAAGTAGAACTTTTACGTTCCAAAAAAGCTACTTTATGCAAAAAGTTAATTAATGTGTCGCAGTTTTCATGACGTATTAACTGGCAGGAATATTAAAAAATTCATCAATCGTTTGGTTTTAAAAATCAATAGCTATAATTGACATGGATATAAATATCATTTTATGGATTAAATTAAGTAAATAAATTCAATATCGATCGACGAATTATCTCTACTATTCAGTAACGAATAAATGTATATGGGAAACATTTCTAATTTACCTACTAAGTAAAAGTATGAGGAATTGGAAAGCATTTATTGATATTGACACACGTCGGTCGCTTCTCTCGCAGTGGGTAATGGAGTGCCAGAGTTAGCGCAAACAACTTATTTCCACCGGGAATTGTCAACAGAAGCCTTCATCTCATAACTCAATTTTTGCACTCGCGTTTATCACAACAACCTGCTGAGTGTGATATCACTACCAGCTATAGGATTAAAAATAAATTGTAAAAATTACAAAACTGTAATTGTTAAAAATGAGGTGAACTGCAGGCGTTTGCTAAGAAGAAATTAGATATTGCTTTCTGTGCAGGCGCCGAGAGGTTTTTTTTATCAATATTTTACAAAGCAGGATTTTGAAGAAAAAACTCAATTAGTAAGTTGTAAAATAAAATCCAATTACAAAAGTTTATTCGTTTCAAAAATACTATCTTTACATATCATACTCAGTTGTTTAATAGAACCATTACATTAATGCAAAATTGAGTTTTCTTTCAGTATTGCAGCGTCCGCAATATCTGACAATCAAATATTCATTAGCTTCGTACTGCAATCCGACTGGTTTCAGTAGAACTCGACAACTTTGGAATCATATTAGAAGTTTTCAATGAAAGTGGAAATAGAATTTGAAGCGATGCGTATCTTCAGACCGATGTCGATAAAGAAAGAACCGCAAAATCTAGACATTTCTTCAATTAGTCGTTTCGCTCTAAGTACAGCCTCATATAAATTTAAAATGTATTAAATATTTTATGTAAACTAATGAATTAGCTAGCATTCAATTGAAAATTTTAAACAACTAACTTTTTAGTTTTAATTTTAATTTCAAGCACCGAAAAAGGTCGAGTTTCATTTTAATCAATGCAGTTTCCTCCAACTTTTTAAAATTCTTTCACAGCTTTGTAGAGTAAATTTAATAAAAGAAAATGGTAGTTAATTGTAGAATATTTAACTACTGTGTGGCAAAATGTAGGTACTTGTATTAAAAATTCCCAATTATCAAAGCCTGTACCATATTATGCAGTATATTGACTTAATGTTACATGGCCTAGTGCAGTGTTTCCCAACCGGTAATTTAAATTTAATTATATTAATAAATTATATAAAAATTTAATTAAAAAAATAATAATTTAATAAGTAATTTTAGACGCAGTAGTGTCTTGCAAAAATATTAATATTTCTAATCAAAATTAATATGAGATTAAAAATATGCAAGTTTAATTAAAATCAGGAAAGCATTGCGCTTTTATTAGAAATTTTATTTATAAAAAGTAAAATTAAAACTACAAAATACGTAAAATTTAATATACTGAAAATTCCTGTCCCGATTCTGGTGTGCCTTACAATAAAGTGTGTCGCTGATATAAAAAGATTGGGAAACACTGTCCTAGTGGTATGCAAGGTATTTTTTAATATTCAAAAAATCTGTAGAATGTATTCAAAATTAGAAAACAATGAAAAATGATTGTGCAACAATGTGTTGAAATTTCATTGATTAAAGCAGCATTTTGCATTATGACTATCGCTATACCAATATTTTCTATATCCATGCTTTGTAATTAAGTTCGAATGAGTGATGTCTGATGTACTCTGAAGTGTAGTTACGACAAAAGGTAACAACGAAAAATTTACAAAATAGATTTTAGCACTTGGAATGATGAAAATAGTAATAATTTTATATTATGATGAAAATAACAAACATGTCTTAATAAATTGTATATTGTGCAAGGTTTACGCTGCGAGTGCACTTCAATCTATCTTTGATTTGCTTTGTTACTATTGGAACTATTTTTATACAAAGTTTGATATATTTCGATCTACTTTGAGTTATTGTGATACGAACTCGAATCCAGGTTACTTTAATAGTATATTATGTAATAAGTACGTAAAATAAGGTTTTGAGATAAGGCACATGAATCATAATATTTCTCGACGAGGCGGAAGCCGAGTCCGTAGCATATCGGTGAAAGGCTGAAGTCATTTGCATAGGTGTTGCATACAATAATGGTTTTTTATATTAGCTCGAAAAAAATATGTTCTTGCTTTAAAATATTAAATTTGCATTAATTATTACGATTAGTCCGCTAAATCTTTATTTTAGAGACTTCTGACGATTTAAGTACTAGGCATGAACAATAACAATTTTGCGGACTCAAAACAGTTTTAAAAGTGATCATTTGAAACTTTTCAATAATAAAAATAATAATTTTTTTTTTATAATAAATTATATGTGTGGATTTATTTTACACCCCAATCACAATTTTTTTCTTGGCCTTTAAATAAACTTAAAAATTAGCACCGATTATTATAGGATACAAAACTTTAGGTTCAAAGAAAATACTTTTTGAGACTATTTCGATATTGTTCGTACAGTTTTACTTTAAATAACACAACCATATCGATATAGAACACATTAAAAAAACAAAATTCAAAAAATTTTAAATTTAGGTAATCTTAGTTGGCCTTAAACTGTAATGAATGGGATAAGTAATACATACATATATTTTCTACACACGCATCCCAGAAACATCCAACTATTCGCTGAAATATAGAAAAAATTTTAATTATAAATTTCAGTTGAAAAGTTGTGAACGGATCAAACCCATGGTTATTCGATAAGGCTTTTTGGGAAATTTTACGATGTATCTGGGAACGCCGTCAAAACTGTTTTGTATTTTATCGTGAAATTTACTGTACATATATTTTGAACACTGCGTATCACCATTTTGATAAACTTCACTAAAAATTCTGTTGTGTAGTCCATACTGGCTTTATTATAAACGATTTTTATTTTTAATAAAATTAATTATCTATTTATTATTATACAGGGTGTCCTCGTGACTGTGGAGAACCTTTGAGATGGTAATCAAGGATACTTTTCTAATAAAAATTTTCAAATAAAATTTGATCATTTATTTATCTACAAACTGGTTTATAATTCTTATTCTCCAGAATCAACGGATTTCGAGTTATGAATTAAATTAAGAGATGAAACGTTAAAAAATTGCAAATTTTATTTTTTCGCTTTTCTTGCAAATCCTCTAAAAAACTTGATTTGGCCCAATTTGAATAGCAAATTTAACGAGCTATAATTTTAGTCTAGTAACATTTTTTGGAAAATCAACCCATTTTACAAAAAATCCCAAAATAATGAACATGGTCAAGAAATTGCTTTAAAGAGGGGTACCTCCCAAGGATTTGATCAAGGATAAAAATTTTATTTAAAAATATATCTTAGAAAAATGTCGGAGATACCCTGTACGACTATGATATTTTTTGTACCGACCTTATTCATTATTTTGGGATTTTCTGTGAAATGGATTGGATTTCAAAAAAATTTTAGTAGGCTAAAGTTATAGCCTGTTAAATTTTCTATCCGAACTGGACCGTTAGTTTTTTGGTAAGTAGTTTAGTTTAAAAGATACAGGGTTTGCAACAAAACAAAAAAAATAAAACTTGGAATTTTTTGACATTTATTTCCTTAATTTAATTCACAACTCAAAATTCATTCATCCTAGACAATAGGAGGCTATAAACTAATTTGTAGATAAGTAAATCGTCTTTCAAAAATCATGAATCTATTAATGCTATAAAATCAATAGTTACGGTAATATAGCCGTTTGAAGGCAGAAATTCAAAAACTTGCTTTAAAGAGATAAAGAACCCCCCCCAAGGGTTTCGACAAAAATTTTATTTGAAAATTTGTCTTAGAACAGTTTCCTTGATCACCACCTTAAAGGTTTTCTACGGTCACGGGAACACCCCGTATATTTTCAGGTATTGTTAGCTATGCTATAATAGTATATTATACATCATGGGACTAAGGTACCACTTTTCATCCCGCGTGTGAGAGTTTTTGCGCAAGGTGTTAGCCAAAATAATAAAAAAAAATATTTGAAATAATTCGAAAACGACGTTAGATATCGAAAAACCGAGTTAAAAATGTATTTCTTTTACTAACACTAACCCTCCCTGTCGCCTCCTTGAATGGTGGCGATTCCTTTTATTTGCGGGAAAAAAAGTAGTACTTTACTCTCGCAAAAGTGGGAGTAAAGTGACTACTTTACACCAAAATTGTGAAAAATTTGTTTTTTAAATGTTCCTTAAAAGTTACAAGAAATTTCGACTTTCCCCAGATTAAAACTCGGTACCTTGGCAGTTAATCGCACTAACTATCGTGCCATGATGATTTCTTTCGATCGTCAAAAGATATTTTTAAATGTTTAATAAAATTTTCATATATTTTTATAATCATTTGCTAAAAATATATATTTTTAAAAATTTGCAAATAATTGTTTGGATCCATCTTCGCTCCTCTTTCTTGCGAGGGCCCTGTTGCAACGTAAGGTAAACCTGTTTCTTACACAATTTTGGGTACCAATAAACATGTGTGTTTTATGGTTTTAAAAATGAGTTGCTATGGCTTTCAAAAAGTTTTGGCTGCACTATAAGTGTATTATTTGTTGATAATCAAATTTTAAGCAATTTCTACGTGGGAAAGTAAAATATCAATTCAGTATCGTCTGTATCTATAATATATGAATAAGTTTTCCTGTAAATATGTTAAGAATACTAATTTTTTATTAGAATCAGAAGTTAGAATAGAAGAAATTTTGAGCGGATTGGACTAAGTTGGAAAAACGTGTTTTAGGGTAATTACTATATCCACTCAATGTACAGCGTAAGACAAGTTACAACTATTAAATATTAAAAAAACAGACTGAAAAAGTAAAGAGGTAAAAGAAATCACCTGCACGTTCTAAAGAACGTTGTAAAGAAATACAAAAACGAGACAATCAACAATGGCGCTTTAGATCGCATAATTACACTTTTATGTAAAAAACTTACTGACCAAAATCCAAAAATTAATATTTCTACAAGAAATCAATATCTGCAAAAATAAAAACTAGGGTGGGGATTTTTTAATAACAAAAATAATATATTGGCCCATTTGGAATTAATGAATTTTTAAATTTAGAAATTTATTTAGAAGTTGGATGACTGAGATAGCTTCTGCTTAGGGGGATGTTGCAAAAGAAAATTACAATATTTGGTTTCTACAAGATGGTTGCTCTGCACATTTTGGTTGATCCGTTAAAAATTATTTAAATAATATATTTCCAAATAGTTGGATTGGTACCATAAATTGGCTAACCAGATCTTCTAATTTGGCACCTTGCTACGTTTTCTTTGAAATCACCTCAAATGTAAAATTAAAAATGAACTTATTAATTCGTTGCTAGATGTTTGTTGTATTTATGACAATTGCATATTGTTTACATCTGATTACGGGGTTATTTGAATACATAAGTTTTAATTCTGCAACTGTTACCTGTTTTGAAGGTCATGGTAACTCATTTTTAATAACTTTTTTGAAAAATTAAAAAAAATAGTAATATCGAAAAAGAATAATATTGATAGATGAATTACATGATACTTTCTAATTACACTGATACCAAAACATTTCCCGTAAGTTCAATAGGTGAGCAAGAATTTAAAAAGTTAAACACAATGTTAAATTACTACGTGAAAATTTGAAAACGGACAACATCAATATTTATTTTTAATTTCGGGGACGTCGCGTTTCCTAAAATTGTAAAAAAATTGATTATATTTTAATAATAAATAATATAAGGTAAAATAAAGTTAACAATTTAAATATGTTGTCAAAACCAAACTCTTTATGTACATAAACGTATTTTAATAATACAGGTAATTTCGACTGTAAGATGTAGAAACACCATGATAAAATTGCCAAAAATATCAAAACAGGATTATAAGCTTTGAAGGATCCAATTAGCGAAGTAATAAAAATACTTGAAAACAATAAAAAATAATACGACTGAAAGGATGGCAACCCACAATTAGTAGTAACAAACGAAAACATTTTGATCGTGCTGCAGGATCACGTTCATCAATGTGAAGGATCACTGTTTTTGGGAGAAATCTGTGCACTCTTGGTTTCTTCGTCTAAGATGAAAATCATCGATCCAATAGACTGCAGCTTATGTTTGAAATTAATAGTAAGAGCTTTTACCAAACCCAGCAAAAGTTGAAAGCATTTCAACAAAATAACAAAATGGAAAAAGTAGAAAGAAGAGTCGAAAATTCCGCGTAGGGTTTAGTATCAATGAAAACCACTTCAAAATGTTTAAAATATTTTGTTACTAAAGATTTCTGCCAATTTGTTTTTTTTTAATAACTTTTAAGTTCGAATATAAAGTGAAGCGCGTATGGTTTGTTATAAATTCGTTTATTTCTAAAAGTTACAAAACTCCATTAGTTTTCCGACCAACTTCTATGTACTGGAATTAGGTATCAGGTTGTTTTGATAACAATGAGCGATAATATTATCATAAAAAATTAAAATTCTAATTCAGTGTATGTTCCCAAAAGAACCACATCTCGGTAAAAAAGCGCAATATTGATTTATGTTGTTGGTCCGCTTCGAGCGATATTTATAGCCGTTTTCATTCGACATTATTCACAAAATAAAGCACATGTTACAAAGAACTCATCCATATGCAATGAGTAGACGATGTTGAACGAAGAAGAGTTTATAAGATTGACTTTTCCTATCTTTATCAGTTATTTATCCACGCGATTTTTTATTTTTAAATTTTATGCAATCCAAAGAAAAGCTATCAAAAATATTGACTCTAAAGTAAATGATTATAATTTATATTTATTGAAAATACATTTGCAGAAACGAAACAAGTTTTTCTCGATCTCGATCGTTTCTTGAAATTAAAAAATACCAAATAAATTGGTAACCTACATCTTTGATCAATTTCTATGTTTTATATGTTATGCAGGCACTCGTGGACCGTTAGACACTAGCATTTTTCGCACATCAAATGAATTTCAAATAGGGTTGAGTAGCTTCACTAAGTTTTGGTTCGCCGTAGGTTTCACTACGCTATGAATGTTAGATTTTATTGTCTTTCAACGTTTAATAATTGATATGTAAGTTTTTTTTATTGTACAACTTGTACCTACCTACCTTCGTAAGAAATAAAATATAGGAAGCAATATAAAGAAAATAAGTTACAATAAAAGTTATATTGAAGCAGACATATTATTGACATATGTTATTGTGGTATTATGAAGCTTTCTACATGGGAGGGACGTCAAATTCAGTTGAAAATCATTGTTTTAGCAAGTCATTGGATGGAAAGGAATGGCAATATTAAAACTTTAGTGTATCTCAAATAACCCACCTGCCTCATTTTCGGCGGGAACCCCTAAACTATTTGAGTTGTCGTTAATAAAGGCCTCTGCAGAATTCGTAAATGTTTGTGGGGACAATGTTAAATCTGGACCACTCGACGAATCAAATAGATCAAAAGTTGCTGTAACTCCTTCCGTTGCACCTGAAAGAAATAAAACTGGTTTAAATATTTATCAGTAGGTCCCAGAGTGAGATGAAAATTTTTATCACAAATTTATTTTAGCTCCAATACAAAATAATGCACAATTTTCTTTCTAATGTGAGATTTATTTAGTGATATGAAAATATTTTGAAGCATTCATAGTAGGTACATTTCTGCTAAATTTGATTAATCAAAAACTTAGAAACCGGAAACGTTTATCTAACGATGTTATCGAATTGTAATCCATCATATTACAAGTTCTATTTAAGAGATGACAACTTTGATGTGCAGCTGCTTTTAGTTTAGCGATAATCTACCAAGTTTTCATCCATGTTGTTGAATGTATAAACGTACAAGTAAACGAGATGAGAGTAAAAGAGAAAAGCTCTAAGGAAAGCTCTTCAAAGTAAAAAGTCTCATCTCGTCTCGATCTAATTTAATAAAATTTTATTGAAGACTTTTATATAATGAGTTTTGTAAGCTTTATTAAAATTTATTTCAATTTTATTACGACTTTAATATATGTTTCGCTAACCATAAACAATAATTTTGCATTACTTTGACAATTTAAAAATGTTATGCAAAATTGTAATATATTCAATATTTATATTATACTCATTTCAAAATATTATGTATATAACAAATATTTATTAATTAAAAAAAAGTACGCAATACGGCAGCTTGCTGTTTGCATTTAATATTAATTTGCAATGGGCAATAAAACAACCCGTTATTTATTAATGTATATTTAGAATTTTTGCTTCAAATTTTATAATAAAATTTATTTCCTGTATACTTTTAATATTTGAATAATAAAATAACAGCAGAAAAATTGTTTAAAAAGTGCGTAGGCAAAACAGCTTTTGCAGAACATATCGCTCCAGATATTTTTAATACCACCTAAAGCTCTTATAACCGAAACCCTTATAAATAAACTGTCGACACAAAATTAATAAACACTGACGTAAAATAATTGCAGAGTAAGAGAAAATGAAATCTCGCAATTTATATTTTACAATGCCCTTCACAAACTTTACACCTCTCTTTGTTTGTTTCCAGTTAAATTTTGAACTCGAACAAAGATAATGTGTCATAACCTTCCAGAATAGAACGATGCAAAATTGGTTTATACAATGGGTAGATTGTTTGAATCCTTTAACCGATTTTCGCTATTAATTTCATTTTTTTTACACAATCCCATGAATTAATCAAAATACAAAAGAAATAAAAAAAGTAAAATAAAGCAAATAATAAATACGGTTCCATTAATAAAAATTTGGTTTCATTATTACATAAAAACTGTTACGTACTTTCTAAGCTATATAAAATACATTTGTATAGAAAATGAGAGACGTTTTAAGTGCACAGGGAACCGAAATTTCAAATAAGTGAACCCCACGTGTCTTCATCCCTCTTGTTAGTAGAATAGCGAGTAAAGTTTTTGCATACCTAAGCAAAAGTTTGGTAGTAGGCAAAATTACTGAATGCAGCAACCCTCATTATATTCACAGATTCCTGGAGGGTGTTTGTTAAGTTTGTAGTACTGGAATCATCATTAAGTTAGAGAGCATAGACTCCACATTAAAAGCAAGATAAAATGACCAATTTACACTACACGTAGTTAAATTGGTATATTAATTAGACATCTTCAATTTTCAATTATCTTTATATTAATAAATCTCGTTCACTTTGAATACTTTCGTAGATTTCTTGAAACCTTATAGAATATCCGTATGGTAATGAATTGCTTAATTTAAAAAGTTGCACTTTCCTTGTTAACATAAGAAATTCAATAAACGTCTAAACGATTTAGGAAATATGTACTAGCAGCGGGTTCTGTGATATTATACAAATGAATTATTGATGCAAGTGACTTAGTCAATTTGTATGCGGCACCATCATTAGAAGTCAGCGTGAAACCACCTGCTTCCTAATTAAAGCCTTTATGTTCTAGGCAGTGTGTAGTTTGTTTTTACCCTCCCTTAACTAGGCCAACTTCTAGTTTGCACCGGAATCGTTTATTAAGATAAATAGTTGGAAAAAGTTTGAACACATTTCCTGGTTTTGAAGTTTTGAAAAGAAAAGTTATCTAATACTTTTACTTCAAAATGGAACGCTAATTGGCATTTATACTAAAATTGTTTCATTTAAGCAAGTAAAATGCTCGCAATTAATGCTTGTAAAAATAAATAAAAATCTATTAGTCAAAATAAAACCACCGACCGTCACAAAATAAATGTGGAAGATTACGACTGCAGTAATAAGTTCTTGTTCTTACGGTTTAACTTTTTATCAAAAATAAACTAATCGCAAAACATGCGCAGTGAAGGGGTTTTTTATGTCGGCAAAAGCTCACAACCCCCCTTGTCGGGGGTCTCAAAATCAAAAATGATATGTTAAAATAAATCTTATTATTAGATCATAGCACAACTCTTTCAAATAATATAAACCATCATTCTCACTGCTTTATATTAACTTGAAAACTTTATTTTCTAAGTTTGACTAAATTTTCTCAATACAATTAACTTTTTCATTTTAAAATTTATGGTTTCTCAAGTCTTTAGTTATATTGAATAAAATATAACAATTTATTTTTTCAATGCAACATAAATTGTTAGAAATAGGGTAGGTAGTTAAAACAAACTACCAGCTGAATCATAATTAATTATATTACGTAAATATTTTTGAAAAATTAATTTAAAAAAAAGCGCACCACGAAAAAAATGCTAATACAAAAGTTCTTTAACCATGTTGTTTCAAGTTGCCAAAATAGCTAACAGTTTTATTAATCAACTTAGTAATAACACGTAAAGTTAACAAATAGTTAAGTCATGCTACGTCTTTGGAGAATGAATAATAAATTTCGGTAAAATTTTCCCGAAGGAGCACTAAACATTTATAGCGCTATGATTTACCGAAAATTTATAAATTTGTATTATATAATAATTAGAACGTCAATAGATTAGTTGAAATCCAATTTAATAATAATAACAATTACAAAGTTGATTTTCTGAACAAAAAAGTGTTGTTATTTAGTAACTTTCGTCATTTAGTTCTAATTTTACAAGATATGATGAAAAATAACCAAATTATATTATCGAAAATATTACTCAAGAATTAATGATATTGAACCATATGCTAAACTCAAAGTTCAAAGTTTAGGAAAATTCACAAAATTCAACTTTTCATACTTATAAATAAATTCATTAATAATTTCAAGTTTTGTTTTTATTTTTTAGTAAGAAAGCGACTGAATGTATTTACGCTTTAGATGTAATCATTCATAAATATTCTTTTTGAAAATTTTACCTCTTGCTGATCGTAAAATGAATGAAAGGAAACTTGTTCCAAAACATACTGAAAAGTATATTATAAAAACAATTAATTTATTTATTCTGATTGTTATATTACGTAGGTTGTATATTTTTAATGATTATAAAATTTCGTTGAACTATTTTGAGAGTACAAATAGTTAGGTATTTATTTAAAAGTGATCAAATTCAGAACTTAATACATAGTTCAAGAAAAATGTGAATTTTTTGATTTTAGGATGTTCGGTTTGATGGTCAGTATTTCTTTCAACATTTCTTTTTGGTTGCAATGTATGAAGCCAGGAAAAATATATTGTAAGGCATCCAGTCACTAAACAAACGAGTTTTGACTGAACTTTGATCTGGTATTATGACGAAAATGGTAAATTATTTATAAAAATTTAATTTTGCTCTTAATTAATGCTGTTCCTAGAGAAAAAAATCTGATGTCCAGCAGTGGAAAACAGTGCTGGATATCGTGATGATGAGGTGTATAAAGTAGACATTGATTATAAATTGTTATGTTATTATTGTCGAATATTATGTGTTAAAAGTTTTGTTAAATTAGACAGTAATTAGCTACAAAATGTTATAAATATCAATCCTAAAGCTTATTACTTCTAAAGTAAATCAATTTAAGAATACATTTCAAATTAGGTTGTTTAAAAAGTTTTAGACCAACTCCAAAACTTTTGTTTTATAAGAAAATTAGTAAAACGGCAAATAAGGTCATGAAAATTAACAAGTTTTGTTACAGAAAACATTAATACAACTTTTTATTACAGAGTAGGCCTATTTACTTTTAAATACATAATATCATCGACTTAGACTATGCAAACCTACTAACTGTACTATAGGAGAAATATTCAGAAATGTTCAGTTGGCAATTCTAAACCAACAATATTAAATTATGTCTTATAATATTATCCCGATATAGCTACATTATAAACTTGAAGTGGAAATTTTATTCAAATAAAAATTAATGCTCATCTTAAATTGCTCATATAAAGATTGTAACGTTTTCTTCAATATTTTATGGTTTATTTATGTTTACACTGCTATTCATACATTGTTTCTTATTTTATTTCTTTTTTCAATAAATAGAGCCAATTTTTATTCTTGAATTTTCTAAAACCTCCAAATCATTGAAAATCTGTTTACAAGTATTAAATAATTAAATTAACTCTAATTATACCATCCTCGTACACCGAAATTTAAAGAGATTGATCAAGTTATACTAAAAAGTTTACCAACCTATCAAACCGGGGAACACCAAAAGTTTTTATGTGTTGACGTTACATGCGAATAAATAAAAAATGATAATTCTATACATTTTATGACGTATATGTTACAGATTTATAAAATAAGAAAAATTTTTGATTACAAAACTCGATAGAATTTTATATTGCAGACTATGTTGTAAATATTTTCCTTTTAGTATAGAATCAAAAATAAATAAGCTTATAGAAGCTAACGGACTTTATTGAAATAGTACTAAGAAATTGATAGATTCTCTAAGGAGTTGAGATATAAAAGTTAAAAATAGAAAACTCGCGGAACACATATGTATGCTTACATACATTCTATTATTTCGCTTCTCAACTCAATTTTACGAATGTTTTAAGTATTTCCTAATAACATTTAATCGAATATTCCATTCAACGGCTTACTATTACGCTGTATTATAATTATAATACTAATTAAGACGCACGAGAGCAGTTTTAGTATTGTTAGCTTCTTCCACTTCGCATAATAAGGTTTTTGGTAATTTTGAATTTACCAATTTCCTTAATTAAATTTCTATTCACATTATATTCAGAACAGATCACTTGATAATGTACGTAAAGCAGTCAAATTCTTAATTCCCATGTATGGTGGTGCGCTTGTGAAATCGAATACATTAATTGGATGGTTAGTTTTTGAGCAATGGCCATATGAAATGTAAATCAATGGAATGATTAAAATTTAAATAAAATAAATAAAATAACTTCGGCTTAATATCTTCAGCAGGATTATGTAGGTCTAACGAACTCCTATTATGTCCTCCTAACTCCTTTAACTCCTAAACATAAGTTAGGTGACAGGTAAGATTCGGATCGGGATTTTACCATTTATAAGCGGTTTATAAAATATGAGGGTCTAATTAGCAGATAAAAAAATAAAATTTGCGGTCGGTCCACAAATGTTGGAAAAATGGCTTTAAAGTTCATATGTAATGAGGTACTCTCATTGGCTTTTCAAACCGTAACCCGCCCATCGACAGACGTTTATTCTCATATCACTATCATTATCACTATATGTCTGTTTCCATCCATTGCAGGATATAGGCCTTCCCATTCCCAATAATTTTATATAGGGTTTTTATTTTAGCATAAATCCGAATCTTAACGTACTTGCGTTTGTCGTAACCCACTTTCAGCAGCCTCCGCTCCGCTCTGGTTCTGACAAACGCTTTACTCATTAAAAACATCCATCAAGAACGGTCCAACTTGACAAAGTGTATCTACCCCGCTTTGCAGTGTCGACCCAGGCACAGCACACGTACCCACAACACAATGTATAACATATTTGGCATTTTATTACGCAATAATACACTTACATGTATTTCTTACGGGAAAATTGTAATTTTCAAAATTAAATTGTGGCCTTATTACAAGTCCGACTGAATTCATCCTCACCTTAAAGAGCTAGTATTTTTTGTTCTTTCGTTTCATATGGGCATTTCTATAGGAAAAAGTGTATTTTCGATTCCAGCAATCTTAACTCTCACCTATAAGTTATGATCGGTTACATAGATGATAACATTTATAAGATTAATTTATTTATTCTTATTATTATTCGACATAGTTTAATCATTCCTAATGCTTTTACAAGTTGTTTGCCATTATTAATGATGTGTTGGTGAAAATATTAAAATTCATTCAAACTATTATAGATATATCCAGGTATCATTAATTGTATCGAAGTACAATATAATAATAATTATAATGTTTACGTTCAAAATGTGTATATGAAGTTCCGATCAATAAATTAATACAATCATCGTATATAAAACCAGTTCAGTTTTGAAGATGGTATAAGAATGTGATTATGTGCCTTACATATAACGCTTCAAAAAAATCTGACAGATTTAAAAACTTCAAACATCCCCAAAAAATGGAGTTATAAAAAACCCACTTGGCTCAAATGTTTGTATTTGTTAATAGTATTTTTGAAATGTTATGGGAAGAAATAAAAATGTTGGAAGTTGCTGAAAATTTAATTTTCTGCATTTTCATTTAATGCAAGCTCATTAAAAAGATTAAAATAATTTGTTGGAGTTTTGTATTATTCAGAATATAAAAAAATTATTAATCTCGAGTGCAAAAAGGTAGACAATTTGAGTAAAAATTTAACGAGTCACATCTTGAGCATAGTAAAGTTTAGAGAAAAATTAGCATTAGATTAGAAAATTATCAAAATTTATTTTTATAGGAGTTTCAACTAATAAGTTCGAAATATAATTATATTGCATAAATATAAGTAATAAACTATCATATTTAATTAAAAGTAATCCAAGGCTTTGAAAATGTACAGCCTTAGGCGATAAATGGTGAAAACATAGTTTTTAGATAAGTTCACCCTTTTAAAAATCACCAAACTATTAATACTGAAAAACCAATGGTTTTGGTGCTATGGCAATTTGAAAGTAAAATTAAGAAAGTTAATTCAAAGATGGCCACTAGAAATTAAAAATTTTTGTTTCAATTAAATACTTACTTTGAAAAATGTGCTGAAAATCTTATAAACAATACGTATAGAACACTATTATAGGACGCATATTATCGACATTAATTTTTATTACTACGGTAAAAATTTATCTCAATTTTCATTATTTATGCCAATAAATTTG
The DNA here is from genome assembly GCA_036346125.1 of Lycocerus yunnanus. NCBI lineage: Eukaryota > Metazoa > Arthropoda > Insecta > Coleoptera > Cantharidae > Lycocerus > Lycocerus yunnanus. Next base: position 10,013,645 of record JARFIX010000008.1, read on the forward strand.
TAATAGCAATCTATACTGCAGCAGTATACATCAAAATATGTCTATATCCTAAAAAAGCGAAACGCTTATTATTTTGCTCCATATTTTCTTAATAACCTGAAGACTAATTATTTTATGTGCAATAAATATTTTTTAATTGTTTTGGTAAGTGCAGTATCCTATTTCATTAAACTTGCACCTTCACTTCAACCACCCTTATTATATACTAAAATAAAATAAAAAAAGTTGCTTGGAATTTATGTTTTTTCAATAAGTACGACAATGATGATAAATTTTAAAACTTCGAAAACACAAATTAAAAAAGTTGAAATATTGAAGCGCAATTTATCTAAATATAAAGTTTTAATTAGAATTTTCAATTGTATAAAATTCATCGTAAATTTTTTTTTTCATAATTAAAACGTAAAATGTGCTACCGAAAGCAATTACATTATAAAGAAGAATTTTTATTTCAGATTATTTTTTTATTATTACAGATTGTCAGTGTTTATTCAATCAATAATAATTGCCGAAGTGTGAAGCAAGGAAAAATGTTGAATTTAATGTAAGACGTGATAAAAATAAAACCATTATCAATTTTGCCATTGTCACCGAAGTAATAACTCTTCAAGTTACTAATTTCTTGCCGTAATTAGAATATTGCGAAAATTTTATTTAAGCTGTCATTAATTGAGGGAATATTAATTATTTTTGTCTAGGAGTATCATACTTTCAGAAACGTAAATTAATTGCTATTGAAATGTTAAATAATTTGATTTAAAATACGGGCGTTTAGATATTTTCAAGTTATACCGAGAACCTATCACTACAACTTAAATTTGAAATTTAATGATCCAGAAATAAGTGATGGACCCAAATTTGCCCGCCTATTCAAAGTCCTCGTGGTAATTTACAGTGTCTCGAAGGTGCTCGACTATTACATTTAATATGTTTTGTGTTTCACAAATACATAAAAAATATTGTAAACTTTAATAAAAATTGTGTTTTCGTTATTTTACCGAAGTACACGAGAGCAACTCTTGAAACTAAGTTGTGATTCAATTAATGAACAAAGTTGGTAGGTAAATAGAATTTGCAAATTATGAAAGTGGATTTAAAACATATTTTCATAAATCAAGTTTTTATGCTACATCCATAATATCGAATTGAACTTAGGTATTCACAGCAACAAACTCAACAGACGAACGTTATGATGTATGGGGGTAATTTCGACCGGACATGGCTAGCTATGATGAAGTGTTCCCGTGGGTTGCTTTTCGCACGTCCTGCTACGGATCTACACCTTCATAGCGTCCGTTAACTAAACCAATGGTTATGTATTTGTTTTGTTTATTTAGTTTTAACAAAAGATATGATTATCATGCTTCACATCAATATTTCTTTTTAAATGAAATGGTTATGTTATGTATTGCTTTAACGGGATGGTATGCCGTATAATGATGATGCTTTTCCACGTGGATTTAAACGCTAATAATGAACTAAGAGCGCTAATCAGCTTGTTGCGACGGCCATTTTGATATTACTAAGACATTGCTACCTAAATATATTATTTGTTACTAATATTAGAACTTCTAATCAAAATCAATCCCCCACCCAGGCATGTCGATTAAAGTTCTGTACCACAGTTGGGTTCTATGTTGATATTAATTAAAATGATGCAAGAAGGGAATTAGAGGAACTATTATCTAAGTATCAAATAATATGTTTGTAAATTATATTATATGTACATAGTGCATATTAGGTATATAGGTATCGAGTGGCCTGATTTATACACGAACGTAGGAAATAACATGCTAAATCATAAGATTTCCGTTTCCTATTGTAATATCAGATATCAATCCAAAAAGACTGCATTTTGAATTTTTAATAAAATTATTGTTAAAAATACAAAAATAAAATGAATACCTTTTAAAACATAATATTTAGAGCAGAACTTAAAAATAATAGCCTGGATAATAATATAAATCTCGTATTTTATTTTTTTTAAATTTTACGATAGAGCTCTATAAATTGCAACTTCAATAAAATGGGTAAAAAATAATTTTAAAAATTAAAGGTAAATACCATTTATATTGCTAATTTTAAGACCACATCACGAACTTGTCCATAATTTATTGGAATACAATACTAAATACGATTGCTACATTTACTTTGGTAAACTATCTATGAATGTAAGCATTAAGCTTAATCGAAAGATTACATAATAAACATGGATTACTGACAACCGCAAACCTGGTATCATGTAAATAGTTCTATGTTGCGTAGAAAATTAATGAAAGTAATCTAAATATTTCCGTTTGTGAGAAAATATATGGAGTCCCCAATAAATTTATTTCTACTTCCCTTGCAGCATCTCTATTATATTCGTATAAAGCTAATTTCGTTCTTTTTTTTATAAAACGAACTAAAATATTTTTGTAGCTAAATTTTTTTTTTGATAAAGATTTATTGAAATTGAAAATTTCACAAGCACTGAAATTTTACTTATTTGGAATCTATTTTTGGGACGAAGGATAACAAATGTAATTTTCTGGAAATTTTACATTACACCGGTTGTTAACTAAAAATAAAAACAAATTAAATGCCCAGAAAGTATTACTATGTAATTTGGCTAAAGAGTAGCAACAAACGCTTTCTGTCATAAATTATTTCTGCACCATCTGTAACTTAGATACAAAATATGTATTTGAAAGAATGATATTAACATTTTTTAAATCTGTATCGTTTTAATTTAAAAAACCCTGTGCTCTATCCGGTTTTATTAATTTTGAGTATGTTAACCGAGTATGCAAATTTGTTCTGATTTTTTATTTTAACGAAACAGCTTCACTTGGCGATTATCGTGCTTTATATTTGATTATTGTTAAGCAGTTTAGTTTGAAGTTGAGAGAATGGGCAGAGTGGGATATATAAAAAATTTATATAAAATTTTGAAGGTTTCAAATCTTGTGTGATGCCTACTAAATGTATACACACAAGTTCGAGAATGGGGTCCACGAGGCTGCATACCTACTTTATATTCATTTCCAATCTACATTTTATTGGTGCTTTACTTTTTTGGTATAAATAAAGAATTGAAATAAACGTTCAAATTAAAAAATATATTTGGAATAAACCAAGTAATTACAATGTTAATATTAAATAAAGTAAATTATTTATATAACTTGAATTATTATCCGAGTACTGACAAAGAATAACAATAGTTAAGATAACGAATATGCTAAAACTACTAAATATTATTTTTAGATTAAATTAGTCGTGTTGTAATAGTAAGCTGTGCCAATTAGTGTTAATGGTGAATCCCACAGACAAATATTTATAACTATTGTATACCAAATTGAATTGCTTAATAAAATTTGGCTTAATGTTATTGCATTAATATATTATTTGCTATAAACAATAATTAAAAATTATCTGAGAATTCAAAAGGTGGCTTAGCAAACTATTTTGAATTGTTATTGATAAAGTGGCAGGAACCATAACTTAAGGAACTCTTACATTATAAAATCCATATTTTGTATATTTTGTGTATATGCCAGAGCATCACGGTCTTCAGAAGCACCTAACACTGACAATTTTAACTCTAAAAGTTGATCCCAAATACCGAATTTTAGCTACCCCATAGTGGAAAAAGCATTTACTGCCCAACAGTGCGTGTTGTTGGAATGGATTAACGACATTGTTTTTAATACTAAATTACTCAACGAATTAACGAGATTTCTATACAAAATTTACCATGAAATGTTCAAAGAACAAGCTTAACCTCCTGGGTATACTACAATTCTACCTCGTTAGTGATTAGTTAATTTTGTAAATGGACCGGAATTAACTTACGGAATTAATCTTAAAATTTATTGCTTACATAATTAAATAGCTAAACAATTATTATAATTTTAGTTCGTAAAGGTTAGATCGCAGTCTCGGTGGAGCCACCAAACTCCCAACTTTTTATTTAATGTATTTTTAATTAGAGAGATTCATGCTACTACTTAATTCTTACTGTTGGCTTCAATCTCAAGAAAGCTGCAGTTTCAATTTATTTACTGTCATTGGTTTATATCTTCGCATTTGACGGTGAGCATACTAAGTGTTTCGTGATTTATAAAATAGATCACGATAGTGTTTGATTAGTGCAATATAAATTTAATCAGTGAACCCAATAACTGCATTATTCTTATTAGCTTTTTATTCTCAAGAATATTGATATTGTATGTCTAGAATTTACATATTCTCTTGGGGGAAAGGATCAGGCAGCATAAATTTATTTCCAAATGTTTTAATTATAATTTATTATATATCTTACTTTACAATCTCCTATAAGCAACAGAGCTTCAGCTACAACTTTTTTCTACATTGTCTGTCCTAGATTTTTGCCATCCAGTCGCTTATTCCTATTATCCTCATATCACTAATTTTTCTGTTGAATTATGACACTTTCTCTCTAGTTTACAAACATGTTCTCTTCTTTTCAGATTCGTTGCATGAATTTTCATATCTATTCGTTAAGTTTACTTCCTCCATACATAATAATTTCCATATCTATTTCATCTCTTTCTGGTGATTTTCTACTTTTATCTTTAATATTGCGTTCGTTATTTCTTGACTGTTTGGCATCAGAATTTGCTGTTTATCATTATCCGTATCTTCTAATAAATAGTTTGTGTTTTTCTATATCTTTTTGACTATTCAGTAGTTTCTAAAAAATTTCTACTTTTCTTTCTTAATCTTTCATGTTTTCAATTTTAAACTCGTTTCTTATTTGTCGATAAAAAATGTCTTGCTTTTCCTTTATTTCTTTCCCTTGTTCTTTACTACAAAAATAATTTTTGATTAAGACTTCTCAGTTTTGCAACAATCCCTTCCCTTCCTGGCACTTTTCCCATAATCATTATTTATACAACACAAAATAATTAGAGATCGATCAATATTTTTATGTCGATGCGAGTTAAACGTTAATTTAACAAAAGATGGTTATCTCAAGGAATGTTTTAAAATTCATTAGTCAAACGTTTTGATGTATTTTATATCGAAAGAAATTTTAAATTGTTAAACGAACCATAAGATTGAAAAGTATAGCGGCATGGCGCTCTAACAGTTGCATTCGTTTGGGGTGGTAAAACTTTTGACGTAATTTAATTCGACATTTTAATAAAAGTTAGTAACTGTCTTATTTGCAAGAAATAAAGTATTTTCATTTTAAAGCGTAGAAAAACACAAAACCAGTGCGATTCGTGCATTTATAAATAGTTTGTTTTGCATTCCATTATAACTGTCGAGATAAAAAAAACAGTTAGTACTTTACTACTATGTACTACTTGCAATGCAGCGGCTAAGATAATTTTAAACTCAGGAAATTAGATTTCTCCATCTCTTTACAAAAATTCCGTAGAATAGTTTCATATTTACCGTGAATTATTTGCAATTTAAATAAAAGTTTCAAACAAATAACTTGAAATATTTAAATTTAAAAATTCTTTTAAAACTGCGCTAGGTATTTTACATTCTGAAACAATACATCTTTAAGAAATCTACAGGAAAAAATATTTTCACAAGAAAAAGCCGACTGAAAAAGCTTAAAGCAAAAGTAGAAGTATTAAATCAACAACCACGTCTGTACTTTTTACGTGCAAAGCTTCGAAATACGAAAGAAACAATAAAAATGTTGCTGGTTTTCTATCTGCTGCAAATGAAGCAGATTAGAAAGCATCTACGTTTAAAAAATCAAGAAATTATTATTAGGTTTATAGAATACTCGGGTTAATTTTTTTCTAGTGTTGGTAGCTTTAAAGAAGTTTTTATCGTTGAAAATTTTATATAAATTATTTAAAAGTTCCTAATTTCAGTTCATATTTTGCTTGTTAGTATATTTATAAAACTTTTATTGTATAATGCATTTCAAAGTTTGAGCGATACTTAACTTAACATTTAAGTTTACGCATGTATAGGTATTTTATTATGTAAATGGAAAGTTGTTCCCTTTGCCTAATTAATATCAACATAGAGGATGACATGCCACATATTCGAACACATTAAACAGCATATTAAATCGAGTTTACCACAATTTATGTTGGTACTTTTAAAGCTTAAGAAAGTTATTCAAACATTGAAAAATATAAAAACATAATTAATTATAAAAAATTCAATTTCGGGTAAATTTTTTTACTACGATTATAATATAGTACGCATGGAAGTGTTGTCAATGTCACTGACATTATCATAATTAAAGGTTGTACAATTGAAATTTTTGGACGGCGTTATATACATTAAACTGTCCCACTAGGGTAAGCTGTTTACCAAATTTCAGGTCTCCAAAATGTGGGGGAAGTTGCAAGTTGGTTAAAAAACGAACTCAAAGAAGTTTACGGAAACAAACGTACAAATGTACACACAACAGTTATGTCAAGTTAAATAAAAGTTTTCAAAAACGAATAGCGGGATAGCTCTGATAAGTTTTGCTTAAAAACGTTTTTTGTGGATCATGCATTCTATCATTTTATAAACAAATCCAGTATTATAAAAATGGAGAAATTAGTTTTGTTCTTTGGATATTTGCAGTCTCCTAGAATAGGATAAAGTAATCAAATCGTAGCCTTTCTACACAATTTATTTAGTAATTCATGTATTAACTTTAGTTTCTCAATCATGCTCCACTGGTTTTAACAAAAACAGGAAAATTTATTGAACGGGAGTTTTCTAACTGTTCTCACTAAAGGTGCAAATAAAAACAAGAAAATTTTAAATTGCCGTTGTTCTTAAGTTATATATCGTGTAAGAGCCATAAGTGTCAATATAATGTTCATGATTAGATGTTGAGAAACACTACAAATTGCGCCTTCTAACTTTTACATCGTTTAGGTATTCGATGTAGATAAAATGTAGTGACTTAATAATTTACGATGGTATTTGCTGTGATATATGTATATTATATTGAATTTATGGACAAACTGTAAACAAAAGTAATATTTAATAAAATTTAATTAATAATGTTCATATAAAATTTTCAATTAATTAAAGCAAAATTATCTGTTTTTAGGTATGTGCAATTTATTATTAATAAAACTTTCGATAAGTATTTAACAAAATATTTCAATAATTTGATATAGGGATAATTGAGCTTCACATTAATTTTGTTATAATTATTATCAATTAGTTTTGTGCATGGTACAATGAGTTATATTAGGAAACTGCAAGCACATAAGATTATATCCATAATTTCAACCTATGCTACGTACCTACGTACAATGTACTATGTATGCACGTAATTCGCCTACATTTAAGGATGTCTAACATAATCTTTCATATAAAGAACCCTTTTCAAGTATGGATCACACGTAATCAACTAACGAGTTTGACTACTACCGCCTAGTGCAGGGAAAGTCAATTAATAGGCGCTCGTTAGCGGTGGAAACTTCCTAGTCGTAAAAGTTAATTTGCAGCAATTTTTGAAATAGTTTAAATTTCCAATAAATAAATAAAGGTTTTTCTACAGGTTATTTTAAAAAATATTAGAAGAAAACGTTTTCGCTATAAAAATTATGTATATTATCTACCTAGTATGTACATGCATACATACGAGTATGTAGCAAGTTATAATGTATAACCATACAATGTTTCGTCTCCGACGGATGTTCATTTGTAAGTTTTCCCACTAATTATCAACCGGTGATGGATAGAACAGCGTCCTTGTGTTGTCCGGGATTGAACCAAATGCCTCGAGTTATCAGCGAGCTCCTTTGAACTTTCCAGCACAATATGCATTTTGCACAATATATACAGTATCCAGCGATAGAAAATTAGTTAAAAAATAGTAGAAAGTTATAATAAAACATTGTTGTTTCCGTTGATGAAAAATTCATTGTGTGCACACTGTAGCTTTGTTAAAATATAAAAAAATCCTATAAATAAAATAATATAAAGATAAAATTTTCAATATAGAGATTTGAAAATAATGGAATATACAAAAAGTAAAAGCCTTCATAGCAATTGTTTGATATATAGAGCAATTATCTGTTTTTAAAAAATAATAAATAATGCGAGTTGATCCAAGGAGGCTATTAAAATCGTCGCTAATTCTAAAGTAATGGCATCATTTTGTCCATTTAAATTTACGCTCGTCCGCGTGGAATATTCAGTTTACGTTTGCGAATTGTCTTTTAGTTGGAACTGGTGAACGGTGAGACTAATCGATTAGGGGATTCGAACCGTGGTGCCTGGTGCGTGAAGCAAATCGCGAATCGTGATCGCCGCATGACATGAAGCGTAATAATCGGACACCGCGCCAAAAGTTACAAACGCTTTCAAAGGCTACACAAAGATATGGCTTTACAACTTTTGCATTACTTTGAATTAGTCAATGCTTTCAGATAAATTTTCCTAATGATAATGACGCCATTCTTTGACAACCCAACGTTACGAATAAAATATATATATTCCGTAATTTGGTACAAAACATAAGTTTTTTTACATTTAAGTAATATTAATTATACTTACATTGTACAGATCTATTTATCAAAAAATACATAGTACATCTACCCATCATAGTAGACGTACATAATATACAAATTTAAAAAATGGGGTTACAGATGTGCTTGAATTTTCAATGAATACAAATGACCTAAGTACTTTCATGATATTATAAATAAATTTTTATGGTTTGAAATAGTTTTCTAAAAGCTAAAAAGTTAAGTGTTTTAGGATGGCTATGCTTTCTCTTCAATATAACTTAATTCATTGAATTGTTTTTACATTTTGAAACGAAAATTTAAATTACCTATTTTATCTTTTGTCGTTTTATTAAGTACCTCACAATTTGTTCATAATTTAAGTACCTACTATTTTTATAGCTTGGATACGATGTTTTCTAATTAGTATACAGTTTGTACCTACTTCATTTTTATTATTTTTTATTGATTTTAATTTATTTTATTACTGCTTTGTACGCTTTGACTTCGACTTTATTTATAATTACATGATATTTTACACCGGGTGGTTTACGTAACATGAGCACATTGAGAAGTAAAGTGGTAACTAAATTTTTTGCGCTCTAATTATAATTTAAAAACTATCAATCGGAAAACTTTCCGCAAGTGAAAGATTCAATCAACTTGACTGTTAGAACAACTGTAAAATATGAACATGATTGGAAAACAACCGCCTACAAATTTTGTTACTTAATTAGTCAAAGTAATTTTTAGGCGGCTATTTTTCCAATGCAAATATATTTAAAACAAATTTTTATTTTTATAATTCTAAATTAAGCAGTTTTGGATATTTTGAAACTGATTTTTCCGTTTAAATGCCGAGGTGTACCACCAAGATGCATCTTCAGTACAAGGACAAATTACCCTATTTATGCCCAATTTCTTCACCTAGAGAATCTCTTAGATAATCTATCTATAAGATAAATTAACGAAGTAGCCAATCATATTTCTGATTGTTTTGTTTTGTTGAGGTCTGATTGGTTACATTGTTAGTTTATTTAATAAATTGATTATCTAAGAGATATCTCTAGATGAAGAAATCGGACATTAGTGATCCATTTAAATTTTAAAATATATTACCAGATTAGGTTAGGTTATTTTTTTAATAAGCTTAAATCAATTATGTTATTGTAAGAGTGCTTACATAGCTGTCAAATTGTTAAACGATGTAAAATTTAAAAATTTGGTTTAAAAATCATTCAGTTTTCTTTTTCAATCAAAACACAGAAAAATTATCTACGCTAAAAGAACGATTATAACAAATTTAGTGATGCAGAAAAAACTTTTATGTTTAAACCAATAAATGCCGTGTTAAAATAAATATTAAAAAACGAGGTTAGTGCATGAATGATTTAGAATGAAAAATCTCGCATCTTAATATTTAATTTTTCTCAAGCTTTTGTCTTAAAAGATCTGTTATATTATTTTGAAAACGAGCTACCCTTTTTTGCGATATTTAAAATTAATTTAGTAACTTTTCATAAAAAAATCATGGTAGCTGGTTATAACGCGTGGTAGTTTATTTTCTTGAATTTTTTTCTTTGAAATAAACATTTCATCATTCAACCTTATTTATTCATCAAAAGAATTTTTTACATGCAAACAATTAATTTGCCTTATTATTTATTTTGAAATTTTTTTTACTCAGAAGGAATTCGCTTCGCTTAATTTGGCTCCTTATTCTAGTTTTGTAAAGCCAAGATTTCTAAAACACAACAGAAAAAATCTTTTAAAAAAATTATAATTAAGCGACCTTCTTGCAACTTTCTATTGTATTCAACTAAATTTTGAACTTATAACTTGAATAAATAATGAGGAATTTTTATGTATTGTAAGAGATAAAACCAATCAAGTGGCTCAGCTTGGTATGCGGGCCAGATTCACGACTTTTATTGTATTGTTTGCTTTATTTAAGAGGGGTTTTATTAGTTCTTATTACTCTGGCAACAATTTAGCTTTAAAATGGAGTTCTTTAATTATTTAGAAAAATTTGTTTGACGATGTTTTGTTTAAAAACTTTTGTTCAAAAATTTTTAAGTTGACATAATAATACTTTACTTATTGACCAATAAGTACTAGGCGTCTGGTTGAAAATGCGTAAAGTGCGTCTATTTGTGTCGTGAAATAACAGGTGTGTTCTTTTGTCTGCACCAACTTACACTAGTTCACAAAAGTATAAGGTATAAACGGTGAAATAGAACAGAAATTTATGATATGTTAAATTCTTGTTACGTCAGGTAGACTCACTTAGTGAGTTTAATCTTTGTTCTATCTCCTTGATGTCACCTAACCCTTATTTTACAAAAGTAAGCACGAAAGTACATCTAAAGTAACTTGCTCGGCTTACCTCAGAAGTGCCTGTTACGTGCCTTCCAAACCATGGAGACGGTCAAACAAAGTGTACCTTTACCCGGATTCGAATCGGTGCCTTACGTTAGCGGTTGATCGCGCTAACAATTAGCCAGTTAATCAATAATTTGAAATAAATAAATACAATAAGGAATATTGTAGACGTCTTCACGTAAATGAAACGAAGTGGTAACAATCAAATAAATTAAACTTAGAAGATAAGGTTGAGTAAGTAAAGCTCCTTATTCGCGGGTATACGTTCCAAAATTATGCCGCGAATAAGGAAACCGTGAATATGGAATAGTGATTTGTATGGAAATGCAAGGGTTGGGTTCCAAGGTACGAAAATAAAATAAAATAGATAAAAATAAAATCAGTTTAATCACATACCTATCATTATTATTAATTATTATTGTTTGAATTATTTGGTTTAAAATATTTAGTAATTTTTCTTGCTTTGCCGTCTTTAAAATGCCTTTTAATTCCGCATGGTATTCAGCTTGGCAACTTCAATTTTCCTTTTAAAAGGAAGGTTTCTTTCCAAAACGGGTCAATTTTAATGAAGTGATCTCACAGTTCATTTGCCATTTGAAACCTGCGGTCTGGTTTTTAAGGTGATTGTCATCGTATCATTGTAAGATGTTGAAGCTTGAAGGGTTTTAACATTTCCTGCAAGTCGGCTTCACTTAAATCTTCATCGTGTGATTGAAGCAGCTCTTGAACGTCACTCGAATCTATCTGTTCAAAACCATCATGTCCTATTCCATTAGCAATTTGTACAATTGTGTCAGTTAATGTTTTAATTTGTTTAAATCCTCACTTTCACAGACTGTTAGATCAACCTATAGTTTTTCCAATATGATTGCAATGTGTATCAATGCTTGAGCTCTTGTAACGATTCCTTTATGTTAACAATGCACATTGCTATGTTAAATTTTTCCAGAATTCCATAAAACTCACGTCAGAATCACATTCCATGATATCCAGAATGATTTTAAAGGTTCGCCTAATGTAAAAGAACTTCAAAGCTTGAATTATTCCCTGGTTCATTGGTTGAAGTAAAGTCGTCGTGTTCGGAGGCAAAATATCACCTTAATATTCGGATGCATAGTTTCAAGCTCACAAGGGTGACCCGGAGCATTGTCCAAAACAAGAACCTCCTTGAAGTCTAAATTTTTTCGTTTAAATATTATTATTTAATTTTGAGTTTTGAATATAAATTATAATATTCAAAATCGTAAATTATTAATCCGCGAATAATGAAATTTTCGGCCGCGAATACAGAAAGTGGTCTCAATTTTTCTTCCGCGAATACTGAAACCGCGAATAACGGAACCGCGGATAAGGAGCTTTACTGTATGTACTGTAAAGCTCTCGATAAAGCTCTTGTAATAATACACATGAACTCACTAAGTAAGAATATTTGGTTACCGTTGTATACCAAAAGCATCGACTACAGAGGCATTAACTTATTGAAACGAATTGAAACTATCCTTAAGTGGATTTCACAAAAAAATTTACAAAATTATTGAAAGTGGCTATTTCAAGATAAGTGGATGCAGCACTATGAATGATCTGGTCGTATCTGAAAGAAATTGGAAGTACAAAAATGAAACCTAATTTTTAAAGGTTATTTACACGAATACATGTTTCAAAAGTGTGTAGGGAGGTATGTAGTATGTAAAATGACTGAAAAAGTTAGTTAAAATTGGTCAAATCGAAGATTTACTTAAAAAAATTTTTTTTTCTGTGTGATACCTTCTGCGATGCAATGAAGTGAATAATAGGTTGTTGCTGTCAGGAGGCGCATTAACTTTTCTTTTAATGTAAAACTGCCAATTTGATAAAGAATACCTCATAACATGTTGATCATTATTTTCCAAGTTTTCTTATCGTTTAAAACAATCTTCAATTTTAAGATTTTTTTAATTAAAATTTCAAAATCAGTAAAAAACTTCTGTGATTTCAGCGCAATTCCATAACAATACTTTTTTATAATAGAAAAGGTACAAAATGTAGGTATTTACTTACTAATTAAATTTTATATTAAACTGACGGATTTTTAACCTTAAAACCCTAAATGAATTAATATTTAATCAACTCTCTAAAATTTAATGATGTTGAAAGAATTTAGTACGATATTCACGTCAGGCAATTTGTTCAACATTGATTAATACCATAAATAATACGTAGTTGATAAAATGTTTGTAGAAAAACTATTGATACTAATATACGTAGGTATTATTGAAGTCAACGACATGATGGCACGCCATAGTAGGTTAGCACCATACTAAAATAAACGTACTCTTAAATATTTACAAAATCGATAAAAAGTTCAAAATGCAGATTCAATTCATATAAAAGTCTTAAAGGGCAAATCAAGCCACCGAAATTTCTATTTTTCAACTTATGGTACATAAAGGTTATAATTTAAATATCATTGTTTTTGATTTCTTGAGTAATAGGGTACGATCCCCGGATAAACTCGGGTATTTATAATTGAATTTGAAAATTACATGCAGTTTGTATACTTTTGGTTACTAAACCAGAGAAAACGAATTTTTTATTTTAATTACCACTATATAGACTACGACACCTATTACGAAACGTTTTACCAATGGATATAAACATCACAAATTTTTTCAAATTCAATTTCTTACGTTTGTCCGGGGATTTTACCTTATTATTCAAGAACACTGATATTTTAAGTTAAGTAATATGAAAATTGTTGGAATCTCGGTGGTTAGTTTCGCTTCTTGTTAAATTAAGGAAAGAAAAAAATTAAAAGTAAAGAATACGTGATGAAATATTATGGCCACCTGATAGTCACAAATCTTGCTGTAATTCCTAACACGAGAAATAATATCTTTTTGTGGAAGGGATATGGTCGTTTATTATAAATTGTTATTGCCAGAAAGTTTCGAAATTCATTGTTAAATGAATTTTAGAAGCTCGAAATACCATTTCTGAAAAATCTTTACGTGATAGTTTTATTTTTGACGGTTCATGCTAGACGTAATGAACTTAAAAGAATTTATAGTTTAAGATAGTACTTTATATTACCAATCACTTGCCTACAATTGCGGCAAATGAAATCTAAGAAAGCTAACTTAATTAGCTGCTGTATAAAATAAAAATTGTTTTTTAAAAATTCGCATTTTGTTGGAAGAAATAATCAGTTGTTTTACCAGATAAGTTATTTGCATCATTATTATTTTTTCGGCTTATTCGTAACAAAGGATTTCTAAATTTACGCAAGTTACCTACAAAAGAGGTAATGTAGCGAAATAATGTTTTGCTTCAACACTGGAGAAGTAAATTGTCTAAATATTGTGGAATTTTTAAATTTGACTGACATCTTTTACAAACTTGATTTAAAACGTTTATAACATTAAACAAGTAATTTTGTCTAAAATTTGGTATTTGAACTTTTTAATTGAAAAATAAAATTGTATTTTCATTTCATGCTGTATTTGAAAACGAAATCTTTGCAGTTTGTATTCATTTTATAAAGCGTTTGTTGATATTATTTAGTAAAACCAAAATAGATTAAACATTCATTAGAGAAGCACGTAACGTGTTAAATTCAAAATTTATCAAACCGTACTCGACTAAATTTCAGGTGTGTCTGCGTTTAAGTTTGTGCTCTTCTGTAAATCTGCTTTGCGTTACTAACTATTCAACACAATAACCTACTACGTATTCAGATAACGACAAATCTGTATTAAATTTAATGATTTGGGTATGCTGTATGCCCATTTCTAATTTATCATGTTTCTGTTAAAAGCTAATATTATTCATTTTTATATCACATACATTTTGATGTAATACAGAAAAACGACAACTTTTCTGTCCTACATTTTATACGTAGCCCAGCTCTGCAGGTACGAATTTTAAATTAAAATTCTTATCAATTTGAAGGTTTAAGTTGTCAGTTAATTTGACTGCCATTATCATTTTATGTCAAAAAATGTATTACCAAAAGATTTTTAGCTTTTCTTCTGTAAAAATATTAAATACTATTATTATATAAGCTATTTACTTTAAAAAGTTTCTACCATTTTACAGTTACAGTTTACATCTGTGGGTATGAAATCTATAACAATATAATTTAAATTAAACGAAAACGTAGTATATTGCTGACAAAAGAAAGCGTTGATTGAAGTTTCAAAACATTATTTTTTACCTGTATATTTTCTGAAAATTATCGACACTCAAAAGAGTTGAACAGTTCGGTTCAAAATTTTTTTTGCCTAATCTCAAGTTACAAATGATTTAAAATTTCTAAAATTTGGACATTTGGATTTTTTCAATCTTACGTCCTTTTAAAAAGTGATATCCGATTTTCAGTTTTTGCATTAATTCTGCAGTTAATTTAGTTAACTTGAGTTAAGTTAACTGCATATTTTGTTATAAAAAAAATAATAGAAAACTAGCATGTAAATTCGTGTTTCATAATAACTGTTGAACAAATTCTAATCCAACCCTGGCTGTTAATATTCGTAAAACCCATGTGAAAGAGTGAGAAACCCTAGATACGTCAGTATTCATCCGAATTGCACCTAATTTCATTCCTCTGCCAAGTGGAGAAAAAGTTCTGGCAAAGGTAGATGAGGGCTCTTAACCGCATCTGTACCAATTACGATAGGCGTTAATTTTTGTTTTAATATTTTATTACCATTTCCACTTCAATTAAACAAAAATAATCCAAGTTCAAGCCATATATTGGAACATACCCACAAGAATAATTTTTCCATAATAATCTAGTAAGTACGTAACTTGTAAAAAGCATATTTGGTACTTAACTGTCCAAAATTACAACTTTGCTTGCGTCGTGCATTATTAATAAAAATTTAAAATTAAACCAAAAGTCTAAAATGTAATAATTTACGAAAGTAAAATTACACAAAAATTTCTTGCTACAAAAATAGTCTGTCATTAGTGTATTTTGACTTGTACTTCCGGCACTTTGTAAAAGTTTACAAAGAAAAATAGGATCGAAGCTATCGAATTTAAAATTTAAACAGTTTTATACTTTTACGAAATTAATGTTTTTCTGTAGAAAAACTAAAAGATTTAACAATAGTCGAAGTAGTATTCTACATCGAACATAGAATTAAATAAAAACTTTTAAATGTTGCTATTTCAATTACATTGTCTCTTTGAAACCTTCAAAGCACAATCCAATAGGTCATCCAAAGTTTGTTTTGTGATCTTTTCTGAAGCAATCTGTATTGATCTAAATTTTTCCATTCATCAGTATTTTCAACTTTGAACATTTCAATTCCACCATTGGAACTCTAGAATAAATTCAAAGATTTTTTAGACTAATTAACGTGAAATCTAAATAATCTTTTTGTCGAGTGAATGCTTTCAATGTTTTTTTTACTGTTCAAAGCGACTCCAACATGAAAAAAAATTAGCCGTCACAACATTTTAGTTTGTAATTCGTAATTTTAAACATTTTGAAATTATTTATAAAGCTTTTCATGAAGCGAAAGAAAATTTTGTGTTTTGTAACAGAAAATTTTATTTTACACATCATCCTCTTTTAACTATCCAATTATCGTTTTATTAATAATTGATTAATCTCGACGATCACATGTTAAAACAATATTAATCATAAATATCAACTCTGCTTGCTGTTGATGTTGATGAGCGGGGTTCTGAGTGCATTGCAACAGTTCCGTTCAATATGGCGCAGTGGTGGTAAAACTACAATTTCATTTAAATTTTTAAGCTCTTTAGCTTAAAATGTCGTTCCAAGTTAGTAACGTCAGTACTGTCAACATTTCTATGCTCAAGTGGAACTTGGAATAATCTACAATAGAGCGGGATTAATTTTAGTAAATTGTAATAATTTATTCTCAACAATAACGACAGTTACTTTTATTAATAATAATATAAGATTGCATAAATACTGTCTTGGTGTGATCGCTAACTCTTGCAGATAGTTCCCTTATATAAAATTGCATAATGTATCTCGGTGTTGCAAACTGTTCAATTGTCAACCAGCAGATGATCTGGAGTGAGGGCCCCTATTTCAGAACAAAAGTTCTAAGTTTAAGTCTTGGTCTGGGCAGAATTTCTTAGCTCGTCTCTCCGGTAGGCAGCGGAACCCTGTGGTTTCAAAGTTATAGTATCGGCAAGAAACTTCATATAAAAAATAATAAAATACTTTGAATAATTATTTAAATATTCCAGTAAAATTACTATACAAGTTTCGCAAGTTAAATGTTGCTTAATTAATATTATGCATATTTTAGTTAACCTAACATGCAGTAAAAGCTCTTTACAAGTGCACACTTTAATTAAAATTTTAACTAAAAGAGTTACCAAGTTTTTTAAGTAATGGAAGCTTGAATGCTGTTTAGAAGTTGTAGTGTACAATAAAAGCAAATCAAACTAACAGGATTACATGCACGTAGGTTGTAGTAGGTAACTTCTTTGAGTTAAATTCGTTAAAAAATTACCAGCACATTAATAACTAAAATTGTAACTTCAAAATGTATTTTCATTCATATTTCTTAATAGTATTTCTAAATCTATTTCTGTACGTAAAAAAATTGTTAATGTAATTACAGAAATAACACTTAAAGAGTCATCAAATATCAATTTTGAAAACAAACACTTAAATTACTCTAATGATAGATTTTAAGTACATATTTATATTTTCGGAAAAAATAAGTGACTTTAATTTTTGAAGAAAGTGCTATTTCAAAATTGATCTAAATAATTTATGTCATTCAATAAACACGAAACACCTGTACCAGAGGTATACACCATAATGCATAAATAACTTAATTTACGTACGTCTTAAATAAGTAAGCGTTGTAATAAAAATTAAATTTTACGCCAAACCAAACGAAATTGTTACAATAGAAACTATATTTTACTATTATAAATTTTATTAATCGTAAAGAAGAAAATTATGCTAATAATTTATTTGTGTTTCGTTTGACTAAATACATCACCATTTCACGTTTCGAACGTGGCAAGAGTGCTTAGCTTTTCGAGCTTTAAAAACAATTTCGTTAAAGATTGCTCTAGCCGTTAGACTTAAAGTACAGAATTGCATGTACAACGTTGAGGTGTTGTATTTTCTTTTTGTCATTTAATTTTTTTTTACTGTCACTGGAGGTTTAAGCGTGTGACAAAATGTCACGAGAATGCGTTTAGACACGTACAATTCTCCAGATGAAATGTTTTTTTCATCTATTTTAAATATTTATAACGCAGTAGCAACATTGAGGTATGTTTGTGTTTAAGGAACGGAACATTTTTTGCATGAAAGGAGCTTAATAAACATGTTATTGCAGAGAATCAAATATATAGTAGGTTTTGTAATTCTGTTGGATTACAATCTGCTACCATTATCACTATTTGCACAGACGCTTTGAATTAGAATTGGGTAACAACTGTTTCCTACATTAATGCAACAGAATATTCATTAGCTTGGATAAACAACTAGAATGATTAATAATTTTCACTTTTACAAGTAATTCGAACAGGCAAGTCATATGAGAATTATTATAGTTATTCACATAATGAATGCGACCAGGAATTAAGGGAGTCTTTATTAATGATATTAAATCTTTTAATATATCTTCGGCTACACATAATAATAAATGTACGTCATTATAAAAGTTAATTTACATAGTGTTATAAAGTTTGAAAAATACATTCCTTCACTTAATATAATGATTGCTTTAATAATTCTTAAAGAATGGCCATAATTTTTCATGACTCGGGGAGTTGCCATTACCGCATCCTCAACCACATTGCAGGAAAGAGCACCGACTGTTTAATTTCCTATTCATAAATATAAGGTACTACGGCAAACATCGTATTTTGCATGCATATTGAAGATTCTTACACCTTAATAATATTCTATATTATCATATAAGCAGACGATACTTAAGATAGTGATTGTTTAATGTACTCTCTTAAAAAGTGCCAAATCACACAGACTGTCTTATTAAAACCTCTACAATATCAAATCAAATAATTTAACAATTAATTATTCGAAATACGTATTTCGATGTATTCACTAGTAATGCAAACGAAAATTTTTATTTTGAAATAAAAACGATTAAAATATGGACAGTATAACGCTCTGCAGGAAAAAAATTATTCAAGCATTGCCACACACCCCGGCAAGAAAAATATGCCCTTGCTAAGAAAATAAATTACATTTGAAAAAGGTTTTAAAATAATATTCATATTGAGCTCAAACGAATGTTATATAAAATTTTTATTAAATATAGTACCACTGAAATAACTTTATAATTAGATTCTCTAATTTATTGTTTTGTTTTAGTGGACACAAATTCAGATGCCAGAAATTAGCTTTTCAAACCGGAGTTGAGTCCTATTCAACATGTAAAATGTAATACACAATTCACGTCTACAATATAATAATTGTTAAAGAGCTCTCAAGTGTGCATCGTCAACTGCAGAATGCAATTCACAGATAGAAAAGTTAATCATTTCAAAAATATAAAAATATTATGCATTTGAAAATTTTTGAAAGATGCTTTCTAGTTAACAAATACAACACTTTTAAGCTTCCTTGGTAAATATTTGCATTAAATATTTTAAATCAAACTTATGACTCAATTCTTATTTTATTCAATAATTTTTATGAATTAAATTTAGTATTTATTGTTTTCTTCAAAGCTATTTTAATAATAATTACTTTATTATTGTAATAACTTAATTTTAACAGCTTCAGAATATTTTGGACAAACGCCCGAGGTTATCAATTTTATCTGTTATGTATATAAAAAATTCTGACTTTTCATTACCATTTTGGATCCGCCATATTAAACTTTTTAAAATAATCCGATTGTGGTGAAATTGAAACTACGCAGAAAATTTCGACAGGCAAATTAATGTAGTTTTAAAAAGTTTAAATTAAAATTACAAATGTTTAAAACACTCGAGGTAAAAGTAAGCTACTTTTGAAAATAATTTCTTTAAATATAAAATAGAAACAACATTAATTTAAAAAGTATCATTAGAAGGGAGAGTAGCTGCTATATAATACATTTATTTAAAATTTTGAGTGTCTCTGCAGTTCACGTACAGGATATCGAATATAAAAATTTTAAAAATGCAATTTTGAAGTTTAATAATGCTGCTTATTATCAATATGTACAAATTGCCAACATTTTGACCCTCGCGTTGCGTAACGCGAATAGCAGATTCGATTGGTTCCGTGCTTAAATTAAACGTAATTACTTGGCTGGGAAAATTCGTTAGATGAAATGATATTTTTTATTTCGACGCCCCTAAGGGTCACAAAAACCTTTGTGCTACTTAGAAGTTTGTACGTTATTAGGGAAGCACGAATTTCCACAAACATATAATCTTGACTAATAAAGTTCGTTTTTTTTCAAAATAGAGGCCACTAAAATACCTATAAGTATATTATATAAAATATTTACATTACAGAAAGCCCGATAAAATTAATTAATAAGCTAGTGCACTTTTTTTAATTGAATGTAATTAGTCACAGGTAGGTATGTTACTAAATGTCAATTACCTAAATGCATAAAATTTAATAATACATATGTCTTAATTTGAGTTTGGTATTAATTTTTCTCTCCTTGGTTCTAAAATACAAGTATATCACAGAGACGGTATGAGACTTTAATGGATTATGACATCGTAAAGATGGTTCCACTTAAATGCAATGCACAGATGAACATGGCTTCGTATTACAACAGTATGATGTAACTTAATAAAGCCACATGGTCATAAAATGTAAAACTTACTTCTGGAAGGAGTATCAGGAACAATTTTCGTCATATTGCGAATTTAATTCATAGAGGTAATAACGGCCGATTTCAGTTATTGCTTAATTTATAATGTTATACATTTTAATATATAAATGTGTGTTAGAAAATGAACAATTCTGTCTTTATTCATAATATTGAAACTGTGCAGCAAATTTAAATCGAGTTTAAAAGTAATTTATAATTGAAATGATGCGACGATATGTTTATATTATATCGAATCACAATTCAAATTTTTGTGGTAGATACGTACAAAAGAATTGAAATATTGGTTTCGGTGTGACATTTATTGTAAGTAATTTCTATAAATAACTCTAATTGAAAGTTTTCATTATTTAATCACGAATTGATAGAGTAATTTATTTTAAGTTATTGGTCGTATTTCAATGCTAACGGTGATATTGTGATTGTGCACTGGGTGTAATGATGTAATGTACTGCTTTATGTATTTTGCTGCCAATTGCTAATTATTTATGAATGATATCTTCCGAATTTTGTTACATAATTATTACTGATACATTATTTTTCACATTCAAGTAATTTTTTTTAAATTATCCAATTATTACCTCTACTGTGTAAAATATTATGTTGAAGCGTGATATAATTTTTTTAAAACTTACTACAATAATTACATTTTGCGAAAATAATGTTTTGAAAATGTAATTCTCGAATTCTAGCTAAAACAAAGAATAATAGGAAGTAACAAATTATATAAAAGTAAATTAAGCTGAGCAGCTTTCTGAGGTTAAATTAAATTAGAGTCTTACATATAACTCTAATAAAGATGAACTAGAAAATTAGAGAAACCTGGAAAACCTGGCGTTTGACATTTATGTCTTTGCATTTGAAGCTTTTCAGAATTTTAAAAATTAAAACAGCCTGTCTTTATTGTAAAAAGGAACGCAGTGGTAACAATAAAGTATAATTTTATATTCATAAGAAAAACTATAAACTGTAGATAAAATAAAAAAGCAAGATAAAATTAATGTTTGAAAACTCCAGAACAATGCGAAATAGACAAGAAGTCGTAGTTTTTTGTTGTAAAGTTTAATAATAACAATAATTACAGCAAGTAAGGGTAATTTATAACATTTCCAAAAATGTGTTCTTCTAATTAGACATATGTAGTAAAAGTTAGCGTTTTACTCTTTCAATCAATCAAGTTAAGGGAAGAAATTAGTAGAAGTTTTTGATGTTTTAAAACAAGTTTCTTACATTATGAATTTCTTACATAGGATAGTACTAACGAGAGTACATATATTTTAAAATTATCCTTGTGTAGACGTAGATTTTGGTTCGCTAGGATAGTTCTTACTTCAACTTGTATTAGCAAAATTCCAGGATATTGAATAGAGAAGGCCTCTAACGGTTCTGTGTATAAAGAAGCTTTTAGCAGGACAACATTTAAAAACATAGATTATTAATTTGTGAAAATTATTATTATTTAATTAAAAATTGTAGATTTAATAAAAATTTCTATTAAAAGGTAAATTGAATTTTATTGTACTTGCTTAGTTGTACTTAGCATTTTGCCCGCTACCTGAAACTTTGTAAGAAAGTAAAAAGTAACAATTTGCAATCCATTTCATTTCAGTTAAGTTTTTGCTTAAAATTTTAATAGTATTTATTTTAATTAATTTTTCTAAAGTAGGCAATATTATGTTTAATTAATTGCAATGTAATAAATAGTCGTAATTAATTATTATACTACAGAATTGGCAACACAATCTGCTACTCGTGCTCTTTATTAAACTTTGGCGTGGACTGTAGATTTTCACTACTGCTGATGTAATTCATATTATGTAGTATATGTAACGAATAGTTATGGCTACTTGTGTTTCTCATCCTCATTTTAAAAAACCCCTTGATTAGTATACTACCTCCGTTATGCTACGAAACTACGTCAAGCTAGTAAAACTTTAAAATTAAGAATAAAAAAACTAAAACTGCTCGAACGTGTTGCTCCATTTAAGTTTACTAAATCAGCACTTTAAATAGCTTACAATTTCCACGTCCAAAGAATATTTACGTAAAATACATAAAAGTTAAAAATAGCAATTAAACTTTTTTGAATAAATTGGAAATTTTTAATGTTCGTAAAAGAATTATTTCCTTAGAAATGATGAAAGACAAAATAACGATTCGTTTAAATTTGTAAGAGTTTTAATTACAATTTCGTGCATTTCATTTTTCAGTAATAACTGCATTAAAATTTTTTATTGCCAATAAAATGCGGCGAATAAAAAGATAATTTAAATTGATAAAATTACCTGATCCTTGAAGTGTACCAGTTCCTGTTCCCAATAGCACATCGATGCTTCCATCTGACAAAATATCGCTATCCTGATAAGATATCGAAAAGGCAGCATCATCTTGCAGACGCGCTAACATCGCTGCTAAACCTGACCGATCCAGGTCATCTGATTCGCGTAATTGAAGGGTGACGTTTCCGTCAGCTGCTGTGCTATACATGAAAACAGCATGACCTCCCGAGTAAGGTTGGAGAGGTAATCTTACGCCCAATTCTTGAACACCCTAAAACAAATAAAAAATCATAAATAATTCAGACAAAATAAAAATTATTCGTTGTACAAATTTATATTCTATTTCATTATTTTTGTTGTAAATATATGCCAATAATGAATAACAAGTATTTATTTTAGACATTTTTGCACCAAATTAAAGAAGCATCCCATCACAACTTATTTTAATGCAACAAGTTACTAAATTATTTTCAAATTTTTGCCTAATGGATATACAATGAACTCTCACATTTTCTCAATTTCATGTGATTACCTAACTTGGCTATCATGATAACATCGATAAAATTTCGATCAGCAGATTTCTTTCTGCGTCTAATCATTTTCACTTTTTAAATATTTAAGTTAATTGCAGTTTATTTAAAACATTCGCAGTTTGTTGTAGTAAATCCAAAAATTAAAATTAAATCAAAAAATTTATGTCTCACAACCAAAATGTTACATTTAAGTAAGTCTACAAGATCAATTTTACGAAGAAAAACTTTGTGAACATCTGGATTTTTTGTATTTAAACCTATCAACCTATATTATCGGCGATGAAATCGCCCTCGTGAACCTATCCTGAGTACAATATTGCTCATCCTTGTAATACAATAATGGTTTAATTAAAATAAAAGACATTTTTTCAGGCTTACAAAATACTTGATAGAAATGAAAGCAATATTTTAATACTCTAGAATATTTTTGTATGCACGAAATTTCCAATTTGCTTTAATAATTTATTGAAAACTAATAGTATTCTTGGTTACGTGACTTGATTAATTCCACTGCAATTAGTTAAATTACTGAAACTTTGCTAAATTACCTGTTGATATTTTTACTTTGGTATTGCTATCCTAACGGTGAAGCATACCAAGTAAAGTATCGAACATTCCCAGATATCAGCTGAATTGTAGATATTTCATTGTAAGGACTTGCAATGTAATGCCAATCAAATTAAAGTATAAGAAAAAACAGTTGGAAAATATACTTTAATTTGATTACTTCTTGCAAGCTGCTATTTTTTTCTCGTTGTAATTACTAATTTTTCTATACACCATGCGAATTACATCATGCATCAATGACAATCGGTAAGAAAGTGACAAAATAAGTTTTAAAAATCCGGACTTGACAGTTTTTCTTGTTAATTCAATCTTGTCAGGCATCAGCTAACAAGTTTAGCAGTCGATTAAGGTATCATTTTTCATAATTTGCTGTTTATTTTAATTTATAATAAGTATATTAAAAACTGCACAATGGAAACTTGATGCTTTTCCGATCAGACCATCATTTTGATAGTTCCACTTGTGTTGACAATAAAGCTTACTTATGAACTCAGCACAGAGATTGACATAAATTCAGTCGTTTGATAAAGAATTTACAATTTAAATCACTACCAGAAATTCCAACAACGATATTGAATAGGTGTACACGTTTTGGTTTATTTCATCTGTGGTAAAAAGAAATTTCTGATGGATAGTAATGTACAGATACAGTGTGTCCGTAAACGGCCGACAATATTTCACAGAGGATTGAAACTAATTCAACTAAATAATATACAAACGCAGCACACTTTGGTTTTCACACATTTGACTAATTTCCGTCATTTCATATAAATTCCTCTTCTGTGAATGCAAAAAACAGTGTATTTAGTATGCTGATCTTGAAACTGGAAACTAAGAGAATCTGAGTTCATTGGGCCTTATTATGTATTCAACCTTTAAATGTTTAAATTTTAATTTTGTTAAGTGAATGGTTTTAAGTATCTAGGAGTGACGCGAATAATAAACATTGACAGAAAAAAAGAAACAAAAGACAAGTTGTAAGCAGGAAATAGAGCAAACAAGAAAATACTGAAAACAGAAAAATCTCTATACTTAAAGATTGAAACTATCGACCATAACGTATGCAGCCGACATAATTTACTTGACAGGTTTTCTAGACCTGTGATTAAAGCAATTATGGGACTAAAATGGATCAGTGCCTCCGAGCTAAAAATGAGAAAGAACGAGAAAATAACGAAAATATTGAAAATGAAAACATCATCAGATTCATCATATATGTCTAGGACTTATAAAGCAAAGGAAAAATAAAATAATAAGAGTACTGCCAGAGTAGAAACCAGAGTAGACGATCTGTCGATCGACATAGCATGTTAAAAAAAGTGTAATAGAAGACCTACGCCATTTTAATGTGGATTGTGAATTGCGGAAATAGCCTTTTTGCTCTGTTCATTCATAACCTGTAAATCTTGACATAAGAAACCAATATTATACTATAACATACATATTAACTGTACCAATGTCTAAACGGATAATTTTTTCACAGTTTTGCATTGGATAAATTTTTTGAATTGCATTTTTCTAAAATATTACTTCTCCATTATGTTAAATGAACTTATCTCTAAAGTACGGCTTTGGTTTACTTTAGTAATTATTGTTCTTCACGTTCTACACTTTTGGTTATTAATATTTTTAACAATTAAATTAAATGTTTTTATTTCATCGTATGAGTATATTTTAGACAAATTACCTACTCGTCCATATTCAAATAACAACATTGAGTAAAAGTTTTGAAGTTAAAACCCTTTTGTTATCTTAAACCCACACAGATCTCCATTTGACCTACTTTTGCAGGAAATTATCTCCAACAACCTGATGATTGAGAATGCCCATCAAAATATTTGTCTATCGATGCTGACTCAGGAGTTGTACATGCTCACAATATAAACTGAATATAGTTCGTTTTTTAGAATCTCTCAAATTTATTCACGATTTTAAACAAATTTAAATCACGTATTTCATTAAGGTAAATGGATAGCTTGGGGAAACCAGTTTAGACCGATCGAAATATCGTCTTTTTTTATTGCATGAATCGTTAGTATAACTATTCAAGAATATGTGGTCAAAATTTCAAAGCAAAATTCCCATTAGTTTGAATGCAATGAGCACTTAAGTGACCGCCCATCGGTTCTGTGAAAAGCGCACGCTAATTATAATTAAATACTGCCTTGAATTTCTCGATTTCGCTACATTATATTTCAAACGCGGTTTTCTCGAAACGACATTTTTCGACTAGCGTACATTCTAGCTCAAAAGTTATTGATCAATCGTTCTGAAATTTGGTGTAGATATTCTTTATTCAATTCCACGTAACATGAACCAAATTCTGGGATTATATTGTTATTAAAAAAATATTTTTATGCAAGAAAGATGAAAAATATAGTATAAAACATGACATTGTGTTCAAACACCTCAAAAACATGCAATTTTCAATTTGTTTGATCAAAATTAGGTTCATATTCTTAGAAAATATGTTTTAATGAAAAAAAATCCTGATGATTACAGATAAAATTGCAACGTCAGGGATGTACGCAAGCCAAATGCTCGGATGGCAATCGCCCATGGACTGCACGCGGTAACTTCTCTATTTAAGGCGGAAATCGTTTGAAAAATTCTAAAGTGTACATGAAAACATAAATAAAATATCCTCCAAGTTTAAATAATTTGTGATTATTCCTTCCTGGTTAAAAAATCATGAAAAACAGCAAAATTTCGACCTCATAAACCGGTTTCCCCTTAACATATGTATGTACAAAGCAGCAAACAAAAACAAACAAATAACAACAGTGACCTGAAGCAAAGGGAAGAAACTTCAATAGGCGAGTTCAATTATACATACCAAGTGTAATCTAATTTTAAACAGAGCAAAATGCCATGCACATAACATAAAGCATTGTATAATCATGAAATTTATGTAAACTTGTGTTTGTTGATGAATTTAAAATTTCATCGACAATTTTCAATAAAACGTGGATACTTGCGTATCATTGATTTTTTGGATTGCCCAATTCTATTAACAAAATTAATGGTACTTTAAAAACGAATGTAACCGCATCTGTTGATGTATGTTATGTGTATTTTTGATAATGTAACATAATAATACATCATCAAGGATAACTTGATAAATAAACTGGAATTCAACAATGGTTCAGATTACCGTGGGGTCGGATTATCAAAATTGCTTTCTATTATTAGACATAAATGGGTCGAATTAAAAAAAAATAGTAGTATAATATGATTTTGTAAAATTTGTTGTCAATTTTATGCAAGTTATTTTTAATATATTGCATAACGGTTGCTCTGCGTAATTTATCAAAAGTTCCCCAAAGTAATACGTCATTAAAAAAACGAGCTCTATTATTTAGCCCCGTCATTACCAGAATTTAAAAATTATGTTTAAACCTCGATTATATTCTACAAGTTTTAGCCAACCGTTTAGTAAAAGGATTTGAAATTTAACATTTTTAATTTGTAAAGTAAAAATAATTGCAATTAAAATAATTACATAATGATTTTTAAATGTCAGTGGAAAAAATACAAAGCTGGTGACGTAGTATTTTAGAAGTGAAATAAGGGTTTGTTCAGTCAAGCAGACCTTGTAGGGTGATAAATTTCCAATGACCATTAAGTCAATCTCGACAGCATTAAAACTCTCTTGAGAAGTTGGCGTGTATACTTGAAACAAGAGCACTGTTACAAAGATAACTGCGATACTTAATATCCTCTGAGGGCCTTTTTAGAATGCTTTACAGTTTTTAAACGATCAATATTTTGTGATACCCTTGTCAATTTTACAATGTGATTTAAAACAAGTAGTTACAGCGAGGATTTTATTATACAAAATACATTTTTGAACAATATAATTTTATTTACGTACAGGGTGGCCGAATTGAAATAAAACTATTAAAACGCATATATTCGGCAACAAAAATAAATTTTTATTCGATTCTTTTGTACTTTGCTGGAAGAATGATAAAAATAATACAGCAAAAATTATATTCAGTTTTCGATATACACAGTTGCCTTTAACCCAAGTTGCATTATCCAAATTATATATGAAACTATTTGTAGTGGCGGAACTAAGCCTTCTAAAGTACTTTAAATACAGAAATCCAACGGATTCATACAGACCAAAGCAACCAAAGTGACAGAGATGTTGCAGGGTGAAAAGTGTTGGAAAACATGCAGCATAGACAACCATCCAACTCCAATAATAATTATTGTCGATAGATGTAAAAATTAAATTTACTATTTAGTCACGTTACGAATGTAACGTGCAATTTAACCCAACACCCTTGCGGACGGTTGTTTTTACTTTCGATAAGTTCGCAAATGTTTGATAGAAAAGTGATCACTCAACCAGACACGTTCGTTTTTTTATCATAAATTTCTGAACTGCAAAAACTTTGTGGTCAATAAAAATAACATTTGAAGTTCAGTACGAGCGCGCATTGCTTTCAATTTTTCAAAATTCAATGTTTTAAAGACTACGATAGACACAAGCGAGTGTTTATAGAGGTTTTTGAGAGAAATTAATCACCGATTATGTGTCAACTGCACGACACTCTATGATGTGTCATTTAGAAGATGTAACCAATACAACACCCGCAAGTTGGTTGCAGTTAAATTCAGCCATACTGAAAGACAGAAAATATTTTTTTTTGTACACGAAAACGTGCAATTTCGAATCAGTTGGTGTTTTTGTTGTTACTACTTAAAAGCACGTCGAATGGAGAGGTTTGGGTCTTGATATAATTATTACTACAAGAGATCTTATCTACATTGTGCCTTTAATGGAAATCTAGATTAAGCATAATTGAAGTTCAAACCAACTACATTGTATCCAAATATTAACAAAGGTTTGTGTTTTGTCCATTAAAGGTAAATTGGACATATCTTAACATTAACTGTATAACTACATCACAAAAAGTAATACAAACTACCCTTCATATTCTACTTTATTTTCGCATGTATCACCGTTGTGAGCCAAACGATAGTAGAGAGTTTCTGTATTACACAAAAGAACGTGCTTCAATTTCTTATCAACGAACGTTGTGCTAAATTATACTTTATCGATGAAAAGAACGCGCGTGCATAATATGCAACAGGTAAATACTACCTTAATATTTAAAAGTTTAATCGGCAGTTTGTAGACTTCAGTACCTAAATATTTTGCAAGAAATTAATTGCAACAAATTAAAAAAATCGTAATTTTTTGTAAAATTTTGACAATAAAGTAATCGAAACGTACAGGTAGGCGTTAATTCCCCAACGCACCAAGCTTTTCCCCCAAGGTAATTACGCTTTGTTATTTCTGGAAAGTATGTAGTTTAAAACTGCGTGAGCGTAGGGACTAAACGTGATACAGGGGAACAAAGGGCTATTAAACCGACAGCCTAAAGCGGAAACAGGAATTTGCGCACGCAGCCTCGTGCTGAGTTCTGCCTTCAGCACGTGCTTCCGCTCAATACTCTGCCACAGCATGAACGCAATCTCATCATAGAAAAGGAACACAAGGAAGGACTAAATTAACACCAACTATTATAACATCCAACTGAAGACAATTTAGTTTTCACGATAAATCGGCGTTCGTTCTCTATATGCTTAGCCCAAATACACTGCGATATAATTAAATGTATCGATCGATCGAAAGTAATTTAAAACTCGCATAAAATATTGCGACGAAAATCTGCATAACTATATTCTGCTCTCTGATCTTCTGATCAGATGAAACTTCTTAATGATTGCAGAACATCGATATTAGGAGGACTAATACCGAAAATTATTTCTTCTTTATCTTTAAATTTCATGTAACGTGTTTATAAAAGTAAAATGTACTTATCTAACGAAAAGAGTTTATTAAAGTGCCCATTACAGAAATAGAAAAACAATCATTTATTATTTTTGCGGTTTTTCTTTTTTTAAATAAACTAAAGACTTCCATAATTATTAGTTTGAGTTACTTTTATAGGTACAAACGTAAATTTTTACACAATAAATGTCATGAAGCCTCAATACAAGTTTTTCAAAGTATACATTATACGCATGAAGAGAGATGGTGAAAGTATACACATACAAAAGAAAGGTTGAAGCATGAATGAAATAGTATACGACAAAACAAAAGAACAAATTGGGCAAAAAGTATGGAATAAACATTAAATTATAACTAAAATAACTGATGGTTTTTGTAAAATTATCTGCACATCTGCTTGGTCTGGTCATGTAGGTGTACAATATCTTATGAAAATTACTTTGAAGTAACGAAAAATATTTAAAAAAACAGCCAACTATTAGTTTGTTTTACTATGAATTCTTTAAAATTTTACTTTAAAATTTTATTAAGATTATCCTTACCACCTTACGTATAATCTACTTGCTCCACCTTACATGCAGTCAATATTTCCTGTCATTGAATAATCAATTTGCGTGGAAAATAGTCTTATGATATTAGAAGAAATGGTTAATAATGCACCCAATTCAATGTAGCTCCGGATCAATTATAAAAACAACAGGACAAAGTAAAAAATAGGCAAGGAGTTCATCGCTCACAGCACCGCCCTCGACATTTGGAGGACCGCATGCAAAAATTGTCCAAGTTTTAAAGATATATTCTATATATAACATTGGCATGTAAAAATTATGTCGAGGTATGAAACTCACTAATAAACAATAAAAAATGTCTACTAGTAGGCCAATAAAAATCATTTCTTAACCTTAACCGTTTGATAATATTATGGAACCTGGCAGGAGTTAATCTCCTGTCCTGTTGTAAATAAAAAACTCTAAAATTCCGAAAGGACCTCCATCAAAAATTCTTGACTCAAAATTAATCTTGATGAATTTCAAAAATATCATAAATTCGTGGAGTGGTGGTTTCTTGTCGGTTATTCTAATGGCTGAAGAACAACATATTTTTATCTTTACAAAACTAATTAACTAATCAAAATTAAATCCAAACCATGCAGCCAAGCGATTTCAAGAGTACTACTCTTCTAAGCGATTGGCAAAGTTTCTCAACGCGCAGTCACCAATTATGTGAGTTAATGTTTGAATAAAGTCGCCACACTTGCAAATTTTGGATATGGCAGAGTTTCACTTCTGAATATAATGTATTTGCTATGATACAAAAATTTTTACTGAATTTATTCAGGACAATTTTGCAAATAAAATTAACAACCTGGAATTGAACAAAACAAGACAATCTTGAAAAATCATAAATCTTTCTACCAATGAAACTTAAATTTAGGAATTTCAATCATAAATAAAATTATACCTCATAACCAGGTTGCAAAATCTTGAAATTTCTATTAAGTAAATTAAATTATACCTCAAAATTTATAAAATTTTGTAAAATTCTTCTAATAAAAACTGATGTTTGAAAATTACTTGCTTTTTATCGCGATTTAGTTACCGTTAATATTAAATTTTCTACGTTACAGATGATGAGGCGGGGACCAAAATATGATCCTTGATTTGAATTCATCGTATTTATCGACCTCCATCCGATTGATTTAATAAATGTAAATAATTATGATCGTTCCAAATTGAATCCATTTCTTCATCTACCTTTAATTTGAATATATTCTACTTCATAAACAAAAATTTCCAATTTTAGAAATCCAAACTACCGTAGATTTTAATATTTAAAATCAATTCTTGGAAAACTTTGCCACTTACTCCTGCAATGAATTCGTATCAATCGCTTGGCCGGAACTACCGTCTTTCCCAGCGGAACTTGTACAAACTTTCCTTATCTCATTTCATTAGAATTATTAACCACTACGCCAGTTAACATATCAATTTTCTTAATTCCTCCGGTAAGTAATTAACACGATTCTAAATTGTTAAAACTTGTTTTTATTTTTTGCACTCATCATTTCGGCCGCAGGTTAAAATCAACCTACAGGAGAAAACAAAAGTCCCAGCGAATGCACAGAAGTGGTACCAGAACACCGGTTTTCGGGTGTTATATAGATGTTAACGTTTTATGTTTGAATGTGTGCTTCAACACAAATCTCAATAATATGATGTATTGTGTTATATATTAGACACAAGCATATATAAACAAACAATTAAATCTTAAGTGGTCATATACATTTATTTTTTCAATTTATTGCCCAATACAGCACAAAAATGCGCCCCAGGATAAAAGTTTTAAGGCAAAAGCGATCTAAAATGAAAAATTAGGAATTCGCAAATTATATAATCTTTAAACATTGGGTTTTGTTTACTTTTCAGTTTCAAAGACAAAAGTGGTGTAATATTCAATATCAGCGCCTTGGTATTAAATACATTAAAAATCACAGTTGCAATAAAATTTTTGTTAGTTTGTATTCGCAGAGCATTTTACAAAATGGGCCCATAGGCATTTGTCTATGCTATAATCATCTAAAGTTGGAGATGACATCTGTCAAATTTTGAAAGGGGTGCGGTACGTTCGATAGTGTGCAAATTTGAACAGCACTTATTGCGTGACAAAATGGGTTACTATAGGGCAACTAATTACTGAAAACAAATGATCAAAAATATTCAAATTATTCAAGTTGACTCAGAATGCAGCCATTCATTTGTAATTTTACATAATTATATTTTGTTTTTAATAAATATTTTTTCCCGCTACTGTTGACGTAAGTATACCTTATGTTCATAGTTACAATAGACGTAAGTTGATCATAACATTTGTTTATATAATTTTTGTTGACGACGGAACTTAATAATCACTTACACTCCTAGAAAAATAATGATAAATTAATATTTTAGGAGTATTTATTTGTGAAAATTAAATGTACAATTTAAAAACGAGAAATTTTTTGTAATTACATGCTCGTTTTCCAGAAAATCAGTCTCCTGACCTAAGATTATAAAATTGATGCTACTTGAGAAGAAGCATAATCTTGATTAATTATTTTTCAATATTCTTGAAGTCATTTGCATTTTGTCATAAAGTATTTTGTTGGTGACATCTAATTTGTTTTAACATCGACTCGGCCACATAGCCTTTTGCTACGGTAGTGGACTTCCACCCTCCATGTCGTTTTAAACCTAAAATATCTTCTCCAGAATTGACAAGTAAAATGGCAGAAGGGCGTCGGAAACAATGAATAGTATACAAATGTGATTCTGGCAAGTTTAAAATTTTGCAATAATTGTTGTTGGAATCTTCGCGAACTGGCTGATTAACGCACTTTCCAAATTGATATCGTACGAAAAACAAGAATTATTAATTACTTTCATTCGGATTTCCAAATATTTTTAAAAGTTTTCAGATAATCAATATTTTCGTGAGGATTTTCAACAATTGAGAAAGTGCGAAGTACATCATTCTTTGTGATAGGAATTTTATAGTCACATAACTTCGATTATCAGTAACATCTGCTAACTGCATCTTACAAAACTCGTCTGTCCTACAAGCTCCAGCAATGTTCATAATCATTACTGTCTAGAAAAATTGTTATATAATTTACCTGTGAAGAAAATAATGGCCATCTTACCTTCATTAATAAGCAGATGTCGTCAGGGGCATTTCTTAAAAAGTTTTCGACATCCTCTCTATTTAGTATTTTGGGTTTTTTTTGGAATGTGGCCTTTATTCTTACTTTCGAGGTAACCAATTAGTTTTATAAATTTTGAAATATCGACATTTACATTGTAGTAAATGGTGGTCTTCAACACAGAATACTCACATCGTAAACTGGCTGGTGACTTTAATTTTTCCGATCGTTGCAGCATACATGCAAGCATCGCGTTTTCTGATATAATCTTCACATTTTTCTTAATAGACCATTCTTTGAATGCATCGGAATTTTAATTCATACCTTTTTCTTGATTTAATGGGTAGCAAATTTTAGCAAGCAATTTTAGCGGCTTCGTCAATTTCCATATTTTGCTATTTTGATTATTTATAATTGTTTGTCTATTACGAAGGAACAAGCAAAGCAAACTTAGAAAATAAAAATAACAAAATGAAAATTCGAATTAAAGTTCTGACAATCGATGTCAAAATTTGAGGACTATTAACACTCTCAGAATTCCTTGAATGTTAATAAGGTCCTTACATCCCTAGTAGCTTAAATAACTATTATTATATACTAACAAAAATTAATAATTTTTGATTTTGTCAACATTGTAAATTGACATTTCTTAATGGAAAGTTCATGGAAAAACTAAATTAGTTGTTTCGTGAACTTTCCAAGACTGGCCTTGTTATTAAGTCAAGTTTTACCGTTAACATTGTTAGTTGACTATAAATAAAGTTTTGATATTATGGCTTTCCCCTTAGAAATAAAATACTTATATACGAAACTTTCATGTATAAGTTCGTATCTTGTTGATAATAATATGAAGAGTATAGTAAAAACGTCCAATCTCTTTATCTTTTTCATATTGATATTATTAATTTATTGTAAAAGATGCCAAAAATAACTTTCCAAGTTAATTTAAATAAAACGTAAAAAAAGTTTTTAAAAAAGTGAAAACGGGGAACTTTTAGATAGATGTAATACATGAGTGTAGGTAATTTAAATTGGTTTTGTAACTCCAACCATACCTCCTCAGTAAAAAATTGATAAAATTTTGTACACAACAACAGTTGGAATTAAATATGACAGACTTTTACCGTCACAAAAATGAATCTAATGTAAGCGTGATTTAAATAAAATGCTTGCTAATGAATTCATCCGTGTATGTAGAAATGGTGCAATGCGACTGTCATATAACAAATAATATTCCACTACCGATGAATTTCAGCTTTGAAAATAAAAATTGCATGGCATTATAATTTACATAAAAATTAAATTATCTATATGGCGAATGCACCTAATATAATATTCAAAAAGAGGCAATTATGGGTATTATGTCAATTTTAAAATTATCTAATAGTAATTATTATAAACAAATTATTGTGCTATTATTTCTTTGATGGTTGTTATTATGTTAACTTCCATAATTTAGTGCAGATATTAATAAATCTATATTTTTTGAATAAAATAACCGCAACATTTTCGGTGGGTAGTACTGTATATTTTATATAACAACTCGGCCAATGATGCACTGTTTATACCCATAGTCAACATCAACTGAATTCATGATTATTTGCACTTTTATTCATAAATACTACCATACTGCTTTATGTTTCTGGAATATTAAATCACAGTTTCATTTATTACTAAAATCTGTTAAATCCACATTAAATTGAAAACGTGATGTACTTTAATATTTGAAAATTTATCCATGAATTTTATTTTGTTATAAGAAAATTGCTGAATCAAAAATTATAAATCTATCGAAACAGAAAATAAACAGCATTATTTTTTAAAATAATAGAAGTTATGCAGATGAGATGGTATATGCATTAAACTAAAGATAAATATATGCTTGTATACTGCATAATTCTAGATTTACATACCAAATGCACAAATCAAAGAAAAAAACCATACCGAGATTTATGTTATATAACATGTATAGATACTGCATCCCTTAACTTAGTGCATGGATTCATATTTAGTGGTGTTGAACCATTTACGACAGTTTTTATAAACACGCTTAAAACATGAAATATATTGAAACAGATGATGAAAATATATCCTTGTATTTTTTAAATTACCTATTCAGCAATTTAATAACATTAAATCAAGCTTAATCTAACGATCCTATTTTGTAGCACAAAAGCTTAATTTTCCTTAAAAGCGCTCCCTTAAAATTGTAGTAGTATAACTACGATTTTAAAAGTGTCTATCTAAAATGTATGCCCGTATAAAAGTAATGCATTATAGCATTATCCTTCTTTTACAGCAATTACGAAGGATCGATAATGCAATTATCTATTTAATGCAAATTGCAAACTGGTTTAATTAATTTTACAATTTTATAATTAACGGACAAGGATTGACAGCTATCGATTTTTCAAACAATATTCCCAAACGAATAATTGAAAGTCTGATGGCCAAAAAAACCTAAATAATGTTTGCGTTTCTGAATTAACATTAACTCACAATAATTACAATTCTCGTTGGCCATACTTTTAGGTAGATATTAATTCGTTTTGAAAATACACAAATCCCAAATCATTCTCGAATTGCTTCTCTATGGTTTATCGCAAAAAGTTACGATGTAGAAGCTTTAACGAAAGAGTAATTAAAATTTTGAATTTGTGTAAAACCAAATTTCAATAATACTTTTCTAAAGAATCCTAAGGAAATAATTACGATGCTTAACCTGTTCTCCAGTGATCAACTACTTATACTTACGGATAATCGTTATGTTAATAGAAAATCATCCAATAAATTCAATTCGCGTATTCTCAATTTATATCGGGAAAACAAATTGAATAACGAAAGTAGGTCAGGTGGTAAACAAGAACTAATAAATTGATACGCCCATTGATTATTTCTTAATTAAATCTTAAAATTAAAAGTATTCATAATAAGATTGAGATTTGTTCGGGATTGGCTAAAATATTTACTAATATAAATTCGTTCTAAATTTAGATTACAATTGATTGAGAAATATGTAGGTTATATAATATTGTATTATGTATAGGCAATATTTATAATATTATTGAAAATTTATTTGAAAACATTTGCATAATACGTTTTAAGAGCTTTTTTGTAGCACCAAATTACGTTCTAAAATATCGTCACTAACCCGGTAAAAGGGGACGTATTAAATATTCGTTACACTTTTCAGTATTTCATTTCCTTTACAATATATTATTTAGCATTTGGAAAGACGATTTCAACTTTTTAATTTTAATTTTAGGAATAATTCAAAATCGATTGTTTTTAAAAAGTTTTCAAACCTCCAAAACAGCCGATAGTAAATCTCGTTAAATAATAATAATTAACTTGAATATAAAAATCACGCTTCTGAACTGTTGTGCATGCCATGCGGTAATAGCTAACCAGGAAAAGTTTTGCGAATTACTGGTTATAAATTTTCCCTAAAACATCAACTACATATTCCTCTTTTAATTATTTCTCAACAGTAAAATCCAACTGTTTCTATGAATAATAATAAACCATTTAACTTTACTTTGCAAACTTCCAGTTTACAAAATTAACTTTATAAAATATGCGTAAACTACAAAGAACAGAAACAAACAACTTCAATGTATCTTGTAGCTGTAACGACAAATAGAAACTTCTTAGGAATCGTTTGTAGTGCACCACTTATCCTACGTTAATGTTTTATAAACTTCGTCATAATTAAATTAACACGCTACACAATTTCGATGGATGCGAAGAACTTGAGCCGACGAACCACAATTTCACTGGTGTTGAATTTATAATGTTTCTAACATTAAAGTCAAACATTTAGAGTGATGGTAAGAAATTTTCAATGTATCGTATTTAGTGCTACACCATCTAGTTTTAAATTAAATTTCTCACGTTAAAATCACGTAGATTTGCGATACCAATCCGCACGTCATACGAGCAAATTTATAAAGGCATTAGCTCGATAAGCTTATTTACCAAAATGACGAGATTTTAAGCTGGTACTTCATTTTAATTTTAATTTTATATTAATTATTTTAAATTGGAATTGAAAAGCATCGTAAATTGTGCAAATTATTGTGAATATTTTATATACCGCAAATACAAATTTAAATTACCCATGTTAGGGTTAATGTGTGTATTATTAGTGGAGATGTTTAATCACGTTGATTAGCGTGTACGGCTCTGTAATTAAGATTTAAACAAAATTGTTTACAGTTGAACTGTTTTCATTGTATTATTTTGATTTCCGACTTTTCCTATTTCACTTAATTCTAATTTTGAAAAACTATACCCATACCAACGCAAAAAAATGAAATGTTATAAACAAAAGTTAGAAATTGAACATTTGTATTCGTTACATTTTTGAAGGATTTATGATAAGAACTAGTGGAAACACATGAACTGTGTCGCAAAGTAAAATGAATCCGTCGCAAGAGATCTGATTCCTATTTTTCGCATCGGCTGCCTGCATTTTACGCTTGGACAATTTGATTAGGCTGCCCTCTGCTATATTGTCATTACTCTCACCGGACATTGCAGAAACTGTGATAAAGCTGAACGGCTATTGTTTATACCCTCGTATATCGTCCTTTTATACGTCCAGTGGGAACAGAATTCGATGTTTTAGTATAAATTGTTTGTTTTCTAGAAGAATGGTAATCAAAGCTGTATTGAGTAAATTTGTTATTTATTATAATTTATACAATTACATTACTTTGGTGGAAGACAGATAATGTAAGTTTTTACAGAAGCGCCAGAAAGTTGTAATTGATTGATTATATTAGTCATCTCTCGTACTGCTCTATGCTGTAGGTTTATTGTTGTTATATTACGGCAGAAATAATTGTGTTGCAGTGAAATACAGCATCTCTTTAAATTTCAAAAACTGTTTTGTTCTTTTATAATTTCGTTATATGTTTTAGATTTTCTTCTTGAGAGTTTCGTAAAATAATAACAATTAATAATAATACTTCTACAATTTCGAATAAAAAACATCTTCTCCCTATATTGAGTTACAGTAAAATTAGGTTTACGATTTAGCATTTAGTAAAAAATCTAATTATAGAATCCTTTGACAAAGTTTACTTATAATATTATTTCATTTTCCTACTACGCAATTTTACTAAACAGAAAAAGGAATGGAAATTGCATTCAGGGCCGGCTCTAGGTTGACTAGCGCCTTGACGCCGATTTCGAAATGTCCAAATATTTTAATTGCATTTGTTTACCCTTAATTTAATGCAGTAATTTATATTATATGCTTTTATGTTCGAGGGTGTTCACCAGAAGCATACCGATGTCTTACATACTTCACGCCGACGATTACATCGGATGTACCGAAACAATATTCAACTATTTAATTTTGAATTGCTTTTCTACAGCACAAATTTTCAGTTTAATATCGTCTAATATGTTTATAAAATATTAATTTAACAAGGTGAAGAACTTCAACTCTTATTTCATAATTATTTTTAGTGGCCCTTTGGCCAAAAAAACGTTTTAACATCTTGAAAAGAAAATTAATGCATAATATAATAAAATATAATTGCTGAAAACTTGAGCTATCTCCGCAGGTGTTTGTAAAGCACTTTAGTAAACAACCATGCTCCCTTTTAAATTTGTTACTGAAGACTAGATTTAGACAAACACGCTATCTTGTTTACTATAACCAGAAGCCTTAAACCAACAGTAATTAAATCAAACGCCAGCGATAGATCAATTTGCAAATTGAACGATTTTAATATCAATGAATATTTACGATTTTTACTGAAACGAAGGACAAAGTAATATTTTTACTTTTCATAATAAATATTCTAATCGATACAGATTCAAAATATTAGGAATGGAAGAAACACACGAATTCTTATTTATCTGTTTGTGATGGGGCCCAATGCCGAAAAACAAACAATTTTTTGAGTGAAATGTAAAGAAGTAATTATTGGTAGCTAAAATATAATATAAGATATATTGGCTTGTTAATCAAATTTATTTTCAACCAAACTTGATTACTTAATTTTTACTTTATTATGACGACGCCGTTCTAGCCGAGAATTCGTGAGGGAGGTCTCTAACTTTTAGTTTTCAAATATTTAATTTTCCTAACTTAATAACAGACCGTCTGTGAATCAATTTTATTTAACTTTACTATATAGTTTTCGTTTCATCCCTTTTTGTTAACAAACCCGGTAATTTGTGCATTTGCAAATGTTAAAAGTTATAAACTATTAATAATCGCCCCCCCCCTATTAAGTATTGCCAATGCCTAATAACCTGTGAGATATTAAAGTTTTTTAATTTAGTGTCATCTGATTATCAAAATGCCATCTATTTTACTCTCAATTGTATAGTTTCTGCATAAAACACAGCGAAAACTACTTCTTGAACTTAATAATATACTACTCGCAATATTTATATAAATGCATAGTTCCAAAAGCACGCACTTGAACTAACTACAGCAATAACGCCACTCATAATATATAAAATTCTTCCGCTAGAAGTAGCAAGGAATCTGGCAAGTTCAAAACAACAT
Organism: Lycocerus yunnanus; assembly: GCA_036346125.1. Lineage (NCBI taxonomy): Eukaryota > Metazoa > Arthropoda > Insecta > Coleoptera > Cantharidae > Lycocerus > Lycocerus yunnanus. The sequence continues at coordinate 10,053,658 of JARFIX010000008.1, forward strand.
ATCGCGCATTGTAACTTCTTTGCATTCTAGAAATAGGGCAATTAAAATCATAATTGGTTTTATGGAAATTTACACAAAATAGTTCATAACTCCTCCCTTACCACGCCAGAATTAAAATTTAGTGAACCTAAGAGCTCAATGAAATCAACTGAACCATTCGCCAATCTGTGAGAAAATTAAATCAAAATCATATTTACTGATTGGTGATTCTCGCGTGACATGAGATTCAAGTTAGCTAACAATGAAACGCTTTTTCTTACCTTACCTTTTCATTAATGTAAAGCTTATAAACAAAACATTTTAAAACCCTACTTTGAGCTGTGTTGGTAGTTATGATATATCAACCTTACAACACTCGCATAATGAAACCCGTGGCAAACAACAGAACACTAAATCATGTAAAGGTATGGAACGAAAAATCAGCACTGAACCTGTCATAATATCCACCTCTCCAAAATAAGTTTAGAATGCTAACTATTCGTCCACACTACCAAATAATTTGTATTTAATGAAGCATTTACTTGCATGAACGCAATTTTGCGGAAATAGTCGTTTTTAGATTTTCGACACCTTCGAATAATTTCGAATTGAAGAAGTCTGTCTAGAAGAAGTCCTGTTGGCACAGTTCTAGATCAATGTTGGACAAATTACAAACTATTTTATTGCATACGTTGGAACTACTTCATTACATTCGTTTAAAAATAAATAAGAGATGTGTTAATGAATGTGCATAGCTTAGTCTCAATAAGTAAAATTATATGTATGTATTAGATATTTATGTACTTTGATAAAAACGTCAACGACGTGAAAATTCCTAATTAGCTCTCTATAACTCTGGAACAACAACATAACCTCTAATTTGGAATTATTTTTCAATAAATATTGTAAAAGTTGAAGGTTCATTCGGTCGTCACCTGTTCATGAAAAGGAGTTTCTCGCTAAACTAGGGAGAAGGGTGGGTCATTATAAAACCTCAAAGGGAGACGGCATGCTGATGTCTAAATATACAGAATCTTTTAAAAGTCTGAGTTGATTCGGGAGTTACGTACATCTTAAAACTAGGGTTTTGTCCACAACAAGCACACGTTTGATTAATTTAAAATACAAATTTAAGTTTCAAATATCGCCTTGTTTTCGTCCATTGGTAGGTTTGCTATAAACGAAAATTTAACAAACTATAAATTTGAGGAAACAATATAACAAATTATTGTAAAAAAATGATTACAAATTATATCTAAGCTTACATCTAACTTAGCAAGCTTCGACCATCTTAGTAGTATATGTCCACTAAATAAAATTAAGGATTAAAAATTAAATTGGTCAAAATATTTTAAATTTTGCAAGTTTCAATTCAATTTAAGTCACATAGGAACAGGCGATCTAAGTACAAAATCAGTAAACTAATTAACAAACAATTTCGATTACACTTCATCAATACCAAATTATGTATATGTGAACAACACACAAAAAGATTAAATCAATTTTGCTTAAATATTGAACTTGAGCTAGGATTTAATTAAATTAAATTTAATTAATACTCTTCAAAACAAGCTTGGCTTGGTTTCTTCATAGTTGTAGAATTAAAATCGTGATCAAAACAGGCATAAATAAATAAATTTTGGTACAATAATTTATTCTTCGATTGAGAGCGTCGACAAAGCCACAAATTGTACGATTGCTTAATTGGGTGTTAGGTAGTATTAAGTTAACCTATTTTGAAGTAACTCATTTACTTTTCCATTTTGCAAGAATGACTAAATAAGCCTTTTGCTTAATTTTTTTGAAAACTTATGTCAAAAGCCAAAAATTTTTCCTAAAACTAAATTCAAAACAATTATACATATTTCACAGTCTTTCAATAATCAAACCGAATAAAGCAAACATAATGTCAAGAACAAAACAGAATTATACCTCGTATATACTTTCTAAAATTGAGCAAAGTTTAAAAAGGGAGAGGAGTGTAGAACAAACTAGTGAAAATTTATTTACAGTATCTACTAAGGTTACATGTGATTAGCAGACAACCAAGTGCAAGTGTAAATTGCAGTTATAATAATTATCTTTTCCAATAACTTAAATATTAATTTCTACATATGAAACTAAGATTATGTTTTAATCAAAAAACCTACAGGTTTGTGAATTTTTACTATTTTCGAGTTGGTCTAAGGAGATGATGGTTATATTGGGTTCGTATCCGAGAAGAGACTAACTTCATCACGACCGTCTCCGTGCTTCAGAGGGCATGTAAAGCCGGCGGTACCTCTGTGTTGATGATTGTTACCATTACAAATAAAACAGGGTCACAGGTACATCTCCCAAAAAGGGACCTACGTTCAGCAGTGTGGAAATACAGGCTAATAACAAACAAGAAACTACTAAAATCGGAACTACATTAAAATATTTCAATCAAGAACTTTTAGAGATGATCATTGGCTTTGCAATTGTAGCGCGATCATCACGATCGCCCTGGTTGATAAACTGTCATTCCGTTACAGCTTTCTCTGCCCACTTTTGGGCATTAGCCTCTTTTTCCAAATTGTCATTATTAACAATAAATTAGAGTCACAGAAACATCTGAGGTCGTTCTATCAAACTACCTCAAATGTAAAATAATTAACATGCCTATACTACTAATAGCAGTTTCAGTTCTGTTGGAGAAAACAGGAAGAAAAGAAAGGAGCATTTGTAGGGCTTAGAATAATTATCACAACAATTATTGTATACAGATAGTATAATAACTATGTAATTATAAATATAAAGCTATATACGAGTACTATTTTAAGGTTATTCTTACAGTATTAAGAAAATGAAAACATTGTGTTGAACGTATAACTTTTATTATAAAATAACAAAGCCAAACAATATAAGAATATAATAATATAAAACAAGCAATACTAAATTAGTATATCGACAGAGCGAAATTTAAAAAATAATTTAATCTTGTTAAAAATATTTCTTAAAACTCTATTAAATTTTTTCTCAAAGTAGATAAAACTAATTTTGCAATATTTTGCGAACGGAAAAATATAGACTTTAATTATGGAAGGTTCCCAGCGACTTTACCTAAACCCACTGTCCTACACAACAAAGGTTTTTTTAATGACAACACCTAACAGTGCTATAATGTTATCAATTAATATTTCGGTTTCCAAGAAACCAAGAAATAAAATCGTTATAATAATGCGAGCTTTAAAATAACAATATCATATCACCAAGTATCGGTATGTGATACCGTAACACAGTAGAAGTTGGGTATCGTTATTAAAATTTAGTTAAGTTATTTTTCAAAGATGGCAGTTGAATCGTTAATATAACGTTATCAGCCATCTTTACGTAACGGTTTACATCTACGATTTTAATCTACACGTTGACGATAAGTTATACGTTATTTACTATCACTTATTTTTTGCAAAACCCATTTCTATTGATCATATCGAAAAAATAGCAAGACGACTAAGTTAATATACTATGTGACACTTAGAAATTGGTTCGACCGGATAGGTGACGACTTCTCATTCACTCATGTCGAGTCGAACGATTGAATTCCACCAAGCGTTAAGTGTAACAATCTGAAAGAGCGAAAATTGCTTCAAAAGAGTAAAAAACCGCCGGCATTGGAAATAGTCTACTCTAATTTTAGAATTTTACTAATTATTTCCCATATTACCTGCAGCTATTGGTTAAAAAGTGTATAATAAAATTTCTATTACGAATTTCTCTTCGGAATTTTCTACCAATATCAATAATTCGGCTTTCGATTTTCTGTAATACACATCTCCGCTAATATATACGTTCTGAAACGTTATTGTACAAGTTTATCGTACGTTTGGCATAATTACAAATTACTTCCTCTGTGTACATGTGTTTGAAAACATAGAAGCATTAGTTTTTTATTTCTCCCGCTTAACTTCGCTAAGTTAGCGTGAGCGCAAATTGCCGATTTCAGAAAAATTCCTCATGTTTTATATTACACGACTCCACACCTGCTAACTTAATTTTTAACTGCTCGCTCTGGATCGTAGCAAAGAAAGAAAACTGTAGGAAATACTTTTTTGGAGCAATATAAAAAATTAAAGAATTTTGTTCTGAAAAACATTGTCGTTACATTATATTGCCAGAGCTACTACTACCAGTTTTACATTTTCAAATGATTATAATGGTAAGTGAAAATAATAACGTTTGCCAACTTTTGTACATGCACCCACCTACAATTTCTTTATAGTTTATTGTAGGCGTTAATATCATCTACCGTTGTTCATGAATTCAATTCCCAAAATAAAAAACAACGTTTAATAAAAATTTTCAATGTAAAACAACAAAAAGTCAATTCTGAACTTTACATTTACTAATTTGTACTTTTTCCAAGATGTCCTCTTCTTAATTAACTAAACGTCGCATTTTACATTATTTATAAATAGCTAATCAAGATTAATATTCCCTTCAATTTCCATTTAATAAAAAAGTTTGAGTAACAATATTTTTGATTAATATTTATTTAATTATTTCGTTACCTTAATATATTTTTTGTAAATTCATCAATTTCAGTCTAAGTATTGATGGATGTGCTATTGCGATTTGATAAATGTAAATTTATTATGAAATATTACTATACACAAAAAACTGTGACTAACCATTATTCTGTAAAATTTTTAATTAAATATTTAATTGACATTAATTTAAAATATTTATACCGACTTTTCTAATTAATTCTACTTACGTACATATTCAATTATTATTATTACAAACAAAGACCAGAAAGTTACGAATTAAATAACTTAAATATTTGGCTTCAACTAACTTAATATTTTTTACTTGTCTAGTAATTCCCTTTTCTCAAGTTTCAGAAATTCTAAATTATAATTAGCATGTCATCTAATCACTCGTTCTTCTCAGTTAATATTATACAATAAGTTAATAAATGAATATAGCGGTAACTAGAATAGTTTCTCAATTTAACCAACTTGGCAAACTTACTCATCAGACAGTTAATTGATATGCGATTTAAATTAGTATCCTCAAACATACACAATTTAATATGGTCTTATTGGTTATCCACTTGCATACTAAATTCAAATTTAACTTTGAATAATTTCAATTACATTTGAAACAATTGCAATGTAAAGTATATTATATACATACGTAATGATATAAATATGTAACTCAATTTCACACAATATATTTGCTAAAATATATTGTTGCTTCGCTTAATTATTTTGGGCATTGTATTAGATAATTGAAAGTAAAAAAAAACATTGCGTGCGCGTTGGTGTGAATTATTAGTAATTTGGAGTGATAGATGTGATGTGAACCATGTACAATGTTAATAATTCAACCGAGAGTTTTATTAATTACAAGTAAATTAACGAAAGATGCACACAGTTTGTACGAAAATGTGATTTGGCTTTACTTAGGCACTAAATGAAATAGACTTCAATTTTAAATAGAGAATGCCAGCAATTTATTGAAAACGGCTTCGATAATGGAAAGTTGCTGTTCTAGAAGAAAATTTAGAAGCTTAAAATTACGTTACAAATTTCAAACAAATTTCTTGGCATTCGAAAGGTTGTTCTTTATTAAATTGCAAATGCTCTTTTTGAATATTGTTTTTTTCATCAAATATTTGAAAAGGTGAAGATCGAAACTTCCAAAATATGCGTTCTTGCCCATTTTCTGTTTAATAATACTGAAAATGTGTAGAAAATTTTTATATACACGGATGTGCTTGTTATTTCAATTTTGTTTTCACAGTGCTTAGCTGATTCATAATTTGTTTTACAAATGTGGGTCTGATGAGATTAGTGATATGAGTAAAATTGATAAAATTAATCTTCTAAAAGAGTAACAATAAAAATAGAAATATCGATTAAAAACATTTAGTACTTTGCTGCAAACCCTTTTAAAGCATTAACAGCTTTTCATCATTGCTATCATTAAAATATAAAATAGGGTAAAAAGCACATCTGGGGCCAGCCTAGCTAGCTACTTTAAATGTAAAACAAATAATATGCTCACAGTACTAGCAGTGGCTTCGGAACTTCGCCGAGGTTTACTATTGGATATTACAGGACCTAGTCCTAAGCTAAGAGGAAGAACAGCTTTTCATCGTGATGAAATAGAGTCAACCAGCTTTGTTAAAAGTTATAATGACATTTTTAACCATTCTCTCCAATGCTTGCTACTATTAAATTTTATTATGATACGTGCCACTTCTTATTTGCCGTTCGAGCTCTTTCCACAAATACTCTATCGTATTCAAATCAAGAGACTGGCTAAGCCTCTCCAAAAGGTGGATTTTGGCTTTATCCATGTAGTCTTTGACATGATTAGAAACATGTTTTGGATCATTATCTTGCTGAATATCCAGTCGTGTAACATTCCTTTCTTACCATGATGTAGCATAATAATGATCCCTCAATATATCGGCATAATACCATCTGTTTTATGAAGGGATCCAATGCCATTATGGAAAAGCGGCCTTACCATTATGTTTCTTCGCTCTGCTTTATAGTACAAACTTGACATTTAATACAGTATAATGTTTCTTATTTTTTAGACTTTGAATATACTTAACACTATCCGAACAAAACAAAATATATTTACTTTCGTCGCTTCAAATTATTTTAGACCAATCTTTTTTGTATCAGTTAAATGATTTTGGCTAAATTCAAACGAGTTATCCAATTATTGTTTGATATCAGTGGTTTCTTATAAGAACGTCTGTCAAAAAGTTCAACTGAATCCAGTCGACAGTTCACTGTCAAACATATATCTCGTTTTTGGGATTTTCGTTGAAATCACGAACGATTTAAGTAGCCGTAGAGACGAGGATCTTTTACTGTTTTACGAAGGATCATTTTATCATCTCTTTTGGTTGGTTTTCGTGATCGCTCCGTTTTTGGTCGTGTGTGATCCATATTTATTTCTTTAATGACATCAGAGAGCTATTGTTTGATGTAGGATGTTAAATTGGGGTACTGCCGCTTTCAATAAATTTCCGTTTTTAAGAGATTTATGACTATTTACTTTTGAAGCCCAAATAAAAACTAAAAATCTGTATTAATTTACTATATACTACTTTTAGAAAAATCTACTAAATGATTTCTACTTTTTAAATTTTCAACAATAAACTGTTTGGCAACTTACTTTTAAGCCCTTATGTAGGATTTAATGAATTCAAGTAAAATAAAGAATAAATTACAAACATAAACGTCTTTGATTTGATTTTTAGAATTTTCAATTGCATTGAATTGTAGTATTTTGGACTTAGAGAAAAGCTGTCGAGAAGATTTCAATCCCAGTTCATCCCAGTTCAATTAAACTTTCTCATAGTTTATTCTTGTATAACAATACTGCAGGAAATACAAACACATTCTTATTTTCATAGTTGAGAGGGGAATCACTTCGTCTAATATTCCATCACTTTGCACGTCACGTACACCTGTGACGAAGAGCTCTCAACCATATTGTTCTCTGAAGTTACTTGTTCGCTATGATGTGTTTGGCCATCGATTTGGAATACATTTTAACTGTTGACAAATAATGCATTTTTGCATTTCATTGTATCTGATAATCATTGTTTATTAACGCGCTTGGTTAAAATAGTGGTTAAGTGCCCGAGATGCAATCTACCTAGAACGTCCCACGTGTCCACATCCATAGAAGAGAAGGTAGCCTACGCACTGCATAGTGCTTAGCACCCAAAAAAAAAATTACTAATGGGATTTATTTTCACTACTCTGATTTTGAAAGTATGATAAAACTGTTCCTTGTTTCAAATTATTATCAATTACGACTTTTAATTTATATACTATATTCAAATGATTTGAAAAGTTAAAAGATTCGATTCAAAATAGATTTACTTTTTGCTTACAAAAAAGCGTAATCCACTTACGAGACTGAAGCACTATAACTAAAATTAATAAATCCGTGCGGGATGATTAAGACTAAATAAACAAAATTTTGAATACGATAATAATTACGAAATAGAAACCGTTAAATGTAGATTCGAAGTTACTTTTATGACCTCAAAAAGTCTTTTTTTCTTCATTATAAAAAAATCATAAAACAAACCCTTCAGCGTTAAAAAATGTAGAAACGAAAACAATGAAGGTGGGTAATGAAAATATGTACATATATGTATTTACTACGTCTATCAAAAGTTCAAACTCATAAATTACCCACGCGAATATTAAAAATATAAAAATGATTATAAAATATTATCTTTCAACATGCTAAAATATCCCTTTCATACGAATTCATTTTAAAAAAATTCAAATAAAATATTAATGAAAAAAAAGTCAGTTCTTTTAAACATATTTGCATTTTCAATATTAAATCTGAAAAGCGATTTATAGTTTTCATATCCAGTTGCATAATAAAAAAGAGAAATGAAACTGAACTGGAAGTAGCTGGTTAAGATTAACCGCTTGACCGGCGCTAGTAATGATAGAAGGGATTAGACCCTCTTGGGAAGAGCTAACGGTTTCCTTAAGGCGTTTAGTGTCCCTGCATCTTATATTGAGATTTACGAGCTTTTGGCGTTGGTCATTTCAAAGATTTAAATGCTTGTCTCTGCAAAGATTTGACTACGTTATTTATTGTAATTTTATACAGGAGTTATCGCCAAGTTCGATAATCTAATAATAGCAAATACTATAAAATTTTATAGATTACGTTTTAACTATTTTCCTAATAATGATCCAACAATTATGTAGTAATTCAGATAGTCTCTCACAAGAAGGTATAAATGAAGAGCTTTTCAAGTGCAAGTGCTTGGGAAAGGTGATTGCCTCCATACCAATAAATTTTGAAAATGTTGTTTCTTGAAAGATGGCAAGAAAGACGGTCGTGAAAATAATGATTGAAAATACTTTTATATATACTAAATTCGGTACACTGCTTTTGGTATAATAAGCGTGTGTGTGAAAAGCATTATGTTTGCAAAATAAATTTTGCGATGCATCGGTACGAGGGAAAGTCAAAAATTATACGAAAGTTTAGTATTCGTATTAGTAATCTATGTGCTTTCTTAAATAGTATGTGTTATATTTTGATTGATATGATTATGGTAAGCTATATTAAGCTTTTGTGAAACCTTAATGCATTGGTAGGAAAATAATGTATCTACTTCTCTTAACAGTTGTTTTAACATTTCATCGGCTTCTAAAAAGGTTGGTAACTGTAGCATTCATGTTTGAAGTTTTTCATGGAGTTTTAGCTTTTCATTTTCATTCTTACATTTTGACATTTTTTGTATCCCACCATACAGCTTACAACACGTTACACATAATATACAATCATAAATAATTTTATTTCGCCCGTAAATAAAACCAAGTATTATATAATAATAAATTTGTGAAATTACCCCGACTAAATTAAAAAAAATTTCTACTTTAACAATGTTCTTATTTTTTCTGGAGAACGTTGGGTTGATATAACTAAATTGTAAAGCGGACCAACCAAAAGGATTTATTAATATTTAAACCACTAATCAATCCAAAAAATAATACCCCAAACCAATGTCGCACAGAGTATAGCAATAATTACAGTAGCAGAGACGTTACATCCAATAAACTATATAGGAATAATACAATTTAATTTATTTAAATTCGGCAGAAATATCAATACTAAATTGGGCGATTAAATCAAAATTTGCACTTTTAAATTAAACGTGGTCATTACAGAATAATTGTTGGAATTTCTAACGAACGGCGCGGGTTTTATAAGTAACAACTACGCTCCAATTGTGTATTGCTGCTTCCCATTTGACAATTGCGAGCTTTGTTTTAGCTTTGATGACAATGCCAAATTATTAGCTTCCACCATTTTACATAATTACATAATTTAATGGTAATCCAAGAGCACACCTCTTGTAGAGACATTAACTTTAAATAGCACATAGCGTTAGCGATGTACCGAAATTAAATGTTAAATACTTTTAATTAACGCACGCATTGAATTGCCTACAATAAATTCATTTATTATGGTTGTGAATAGTGCACAAATTAAGGCGCCGAACTCTTTTTTGCATTTCTAATTTGATATCAAACAAAATTTGTTTATTATTCCGTAGTAATTTAAAAGAAATTGCAAGGTTTTGCTTATTTTATTGGTAGGATAAAAGAACTTAGTAATTACTCGCATTTAAATTCTTTAATGTAAAAAGCTTTCAAATTACAAAATAGTACGACGCAGCAAAAAAATAAAAAGCAATTAGTGCCTTTCGTTTAAGGGACATGACAAACAACAAAAAGTATTAAAAAGTCATTAAATGCTTAGTTAATACTTTTTTGAAATTACGATACGTAACTACCCACGTTAACGTTTAATAATAATTCTTCACCAAAATGTTAAATTGTGGCTCTGTCAAATTTACTTCTGTCACGTCTTAATGCCGTTTAAGACGTATAAGGTCGTTTAGTAGCCCCTAACTTAATTATTATAAAGTTTCCTGAGTAAAACCTTTACGTAACCATGATTAACATTCACGTTTGCGTCGTGTAAACATAGCACTAAAGACTAAACTTGATTACCTTTGTTGCCACGTTATTACATACTCACCGTATGTAATAAGCAATTTCCGACTTTTTCAAATATTAATATAGTACATAAGTAAGCGCATTTTTTGAATTTTTACGTTTATGTAGTAGGTATTTCAACGTTGTTGATGTTCATCATTTTTAAATAATAAAAAAATTGTTGAAATAAGTATAAAAAATAACGATTATCTTCTTGATTTCGATAAATAAATCTCAAATAGTTTAAGGATACACGCTAGAGCTACAAATGTGGACTTCTACGTTCAAATCTCCAAAAATTAGACGGTTTTTGCTCAGATCGTTTGACAATTAATTATCGTCATTGAAAGTACCGCCACTTTTTCTGGGTTGACATCAAGTCACAACTCCCACCATCACAACTAAAAATAAATATAGTTAATAGAATTTGTAGCTACTGCTTTGTTAAGGGAAAAAAAAGTTTATTTGCTTTTTGAGCCTTCCCTTTACGAATCACGCAATACCAGAAATTCTACAATACAACCATCATCTATGGTATTGTTTCTACTCAATATTTGTAATCTATTAAATATCTCAGGCAGCACACTGTTGTCATAATGTCGTGAATTATTGGTTTTGTAGTTGTAAGTCATTAATGCCGGTTTTCTTCATCTAGAGATATCTATTAGATAAATTAACGAAGTTACCAATCAGACTTTTAACTCGTTTGCTTTGTTGCTCTCTGATTGGAATTAAAAAATGGTAAATAATTTTTTTCAAAATTATTTTGTCTTTGTAATTCACTTTTATAAAGCTTGAACTTGAATTTGTATTTTAATTACTTTTTTATTTTCTTTAATAAAATTATAAATTTTTTATTAAACACAATTCAAAAACTGGTTCTTTATAAGTTTAATCTGTATAAAAGTGAAGTCCACAGAGAATTTTGAAAAGAATTATTATTTACTACTGTACTTTTTATTTCATTTTATAAAACTTATTTTTTATAGTTTAGCCATAAGTTAATGTAAAGCTTTAACAAATGTAATTTAATTATTTTAATCATTGTTTATTCGAAAAATAAACAAAATATTTTTGCCTGTTCTAAAACAATTACCCTTCATGGTAGGTACTATATATTTTTTTAAATTTTATTTGGAGTTTTGCCTTCGTACGCGCGTCCACTCTCCCGCATAAAAAATAATTATTTTTTATATAACTTTTAATTGTTCATTGTTAGGATGGGTTTAACACAGCTTTATTCTAAAGAACAATTCAATGAAAGCAAATTCAATTAAAAAAAATTGTAACAATACCTACATTATGTATACATATTTACGAATAAGTAACATCAAAATAATTTAGTGTTTGTACTAAATAGCAGCAAGAGGAATTATTATATTATGACGTTAACCAACAAACAGTTAATAAAAGTTTGAGGACCATTGGTACGAAATAGATTATGTAATTGGTGCGATTCTGATTTCATAAGACCAAGACCTGTTGCACTATAATTAGTATACTAATAATTTCAAAATATGAGCCAGAACAAGTACTTTTAAAGAATCTCAAAATTATTAGTGTGACTATCTGACTGCTTGGTGTTTTGGTATTTATAAATAAAATTGCCCATTTTACAAGCGCAGTAAAATATAATTATCCAATACTATGCATTAATAATACAACATAATAATTGGCTACTTGTAACTTGTAATTTGTAACTTTTGGATTTAAGTTTGTTGTAGGCTTATTTCACCAATTACTTTTCATATATCACGATCCTTGCTTAACTTTCCTGGATTTTAGATTTTTTTAGTCTCAATTATTTTAGTGTACACTTGAAAACGAAAAAGGATATTGAAAAAAAACAAAATGGCTCTTTCTTTGTATCTCATTCCGCGAACTTAAAAATCACCCGAATACGGATTGAAGTCTGCATTAATTAAACAGGATAATTGAAATTCGACTGTATTCATACATTGTACTTCTTGCAATGGCAATAGTACTATGTACTTTATATGGATTCTAATTGCATTATCTGTTAATACCATCTAATATTGAACATTTTTGGTAATTCCAAAAAACCGTTTTGCAAGTTACTAATACTTTCAAAAAAATTTTCCATTCGTAGCAGATAGATCTGAAATTAAAATGAATTTTAGTAGATCCGAGCAACGTACAAGGTTTCTTTGTATTGTAAAGCTACTAATAGGGCATAATTTATAAAAGATAAGCGCAAAAAAAAAAATAATAGCATAAAATTATATTATGTTTATTTTTTTGTAGCATCACTACTTTCACTTTCAAATGGTCGTAGTTCGTAAATGATAAGCTTCACTTCAAGCAAATTGGTTAAAATGTAGTAGCAAAACCTAATCACATAATATATATAATTTTCTTTTCGCTCGGCCAGAAGTGGAGCACAAAGTTTTATGCAGGTCTGTATCGCTGCATCTAAGAAAGCCTGTAATATCAATGTCGCGTCAGGTTCTGTAGCCAGATTCCACTCTCTAGATTAAATCAATCAGACTTTGCAGTGATAAAAATGAAGGAAAATAAAAAATAAATGTGTAGTCCATGCATTTTATCCTTTGCATTGTGTACGCCATTGTTGGTGGCGAATTATAAAAATATAATGAAACTAAAGCACGCTGCTGCTCGTTGTCTTTAATGGGTATTGATATTAATCGTTCGTAGTAAAAATTTAAATTTTCAAAAAGGTTTTAATTTTTTATGGCGTTGCTGGATATACCTACTTCACTTTCTAATAAAAGTATAAAATTTAAAAAACTTATAAGCAGTTGCACTCAAACTGCTGTTTAATAATATCAAAAGTTTGCTTCTCTGAAAAACTTTTACATAAAGAAGTTATTAGAAAAAGTTGAAAAAGTAAAATAAAGTAGACTCTAGTGCACATTGGATTTGAAACGAAATTAATGGCGTATAAAAAAGTTTTGCTAGAATATGTACAGAACGAAAGCTTGTTGAACCTACGAGTAAGCGAAGAACGAACTTTTCAAAGTGCATAAATTAATTCTCTACTTTCCAAACAGCTGGTTTTGATACAGCTTATAAAATTTCGTGTTTTAACTAACCACCCATCATATAAAATTGAAATTTCAATATTTGACACTTCACCGCTGCCATAGTTATAGGTTTAACTTTAAACTTTGCTATTTTAATTATTACACCGTTAAAGTAAAATTTAATTTTTAACTATGAAAGTGCATAATTATTATGCAGTCAAGAACAGAAATTTTGTTATAATATACGCATTTATAAACGTTAATCGAAAACAACGTTAGTGATGTTTTAAATATTTTAAAAGGGTAGAAAGAATAAAACGAAAACCGTAAATTCTTCAAAAGATATCTCATGTTAATAAAACTCCTGTTAAATAAATTTAAATTGTTTATTTTGAATGAATACACACAAAGATTTTTCTTCCTTCAAAGATTAGTGACTGTGATTAAAGCAACTCTTTAAGTTCGAAATGGAAAGCAAAAGAATTATGGTCTATTATATCGACAAGAAAGGGCGCACTTTTATATCAACTTGAACGATCCGATTTATCAAAGTTGTTTTTAGTAAAAATTTATTACCGCATAAAAACTTTTACAAATTCTATTTGTTACCTTTTTATGTGGTACGCAATGTATCTCTTGATATAAAAAAAAAATCGCCTCGTACCTGCGCATTTTATGTTAAATTTTCTTTAAAACAAATAAATTGTAATATCGAATCGGTTTACAACTTTTTAAATTATCTTATGCCTCAATTGAAAATTTAATTTAAAAAATGAAGTCGAACTTGTTTTAATCAAACTTTTTCAGAGACCAACCTCACATCCACATCTTTTCAATTTACGGAAGTTTCTAAAAATATCAACAAAATTGTATTAAAATTTTACTTTGGTTTGTTTTTGCGTAAATTAATTGTTTTAAGGCAAATTTACAAAGTTCGGTAATATGTTAACTATCTTCAAGCAGATTGATTAGGTTAGCGTTACTTCAAAAGGGAGGTTAAGCATGAGTTCGATTGGCTGAGTTGCGGCTAGTAGTGATTAGTATCGAACTCGAATCCTCTCTTTGAACCATCCACCAAGTATTTACAAGTTTAATGAAATACACATTTAATCGCTAACACGCGCAATCAAACTTGACACAAATGTACGATTGTTAATGGAAATTCTCTAAACTAAACAAGAGACACTGGACGCGCCTATGTACAACTAAAAATAAATTATATATTTTTTTATTTAAATTAAAAACCCTTAAAAATCGATAACATCATTTGCAGATCTGTACATTATATTTTCACCAAAACTTTTTGAATCTCAAAAATTAATTATTTAAGTTTTAATTAATTTCAGTTCTTTTATAATCGTAGAAAGTATAAAGGTAATTCAAACAATTTTAATTTCTTTAATAGAACTTTTCGTTCTATGTAAATTGCTCTTATCGACCAAAGTAAATTTTTCTGTCTGTGTAGTATTTTCACTTAAACATTAATCATTAAGATTATACTTTGCTGCTTCAACAGCACACAACGAACACGGAAAAGGTTCGTTTTCTCGATTTAGAGTTGTCAATAGAAAGCAATCGTTAGACATATTAAAATTAATAGTTCAAATCATAAACGGATAATAATCGATAAAGTACATAAACTAACTTTAAATCGCAATATGCCTCAAATCAAATGCTTATGATTAACGTTTGGTGTGGTAAAAATACAACTGCTAAATTTGTATATTTTTATTTATAATCTTTATAAAGAAAACAAATAGTTCCATTAGTTGTAAACCAATATCATCCGAAGAAGAACCATTTATTTATGTCATCAAAATATCTTTACGTTTTTATGCGTAAAAGAGAAGTAACATCTGCTCCAGTAAACAATTTTTATCATTCTACAAGAGGCTACAATTCCAGAAAACACATTAAGCTCGTAGTTGAAGTGTGGCGTGTAATCAATGTTCTAGCTTAGTTAAATACTCGTTTAATGTATTTTGTGATGCAGTGGTAATTGCCACTTCAGTCACTTTACTTTTGCATGTAAATTATTTTACTTTTGTAATAGTAAGAGCTGATAGAAGCAGCAAGAGTAGAAAGCTTTTTTAAAAGTCTACCACTTTAACAATTGACACGCTGCTCGCAACACGCAGCTCACTTTGCATACACCTAATTGTTGAATGCAATTTTATTAAAATTAACAAAATCAACATACAGCTACCAGCAAAGCTTTACTCTGGAAGTCACACCAAATTAACGACCCTGCTACGTATGTATCAAGGGTGTTAAATTAATAAAGTAAAAATATTCAAGTTCACGTTTTCTTCGGATTTTTTGTTTAAAACTTGAAAGAAGAGATATATACTAAACTTTTTCTTTTTGTTCTTTGCAAATTTTGCTACTTGAACCGTGTAATATGAAGAACCTTCAAAGTAAAGTTTTGAAAAAATAATATTTCAGTAGTAAACTACATATAATATAACAATATTTTTATTCTTATAAAATGTTATACTCTTTCATTTTACTTATTCAATGAAATAAACGAAAACGAACAAATATTAAAAATTGAATATTCTACATGCACTGAAGATGAATTACTTACATGGAATTAACATTATCGTTATGAACAGAAAGGAAACTTACCTGAAAAAGAAAAAATATTATTAGTATCAAATATTTTAAGTTAATGATATTCTTATCAATATACGTAGGTACCTACTATTTATGAAAATTGATTATGCACTCTGCTATATACCCATTAGAAGCTAATCTAATAGGCTTTACCTTAGAGCATATGTATTACTAGTTTAATAACGACACAACATTATTTATTCATTTACGAAACAGGCATATCTTCAAAGTTCTGTAATTCCCCTTTTTGTAATTTTAAAATAAGCGTAATATGAGAATACTTTATATTAGCAGAATATCGCTTAAAAACATATAAATTGACAACAAAACTCTAAAAAAAACCACCTCTGGATGGTAAATTTAATTTTTACCAACCTAAACGTAAATGGCGAGCTATAAATTATTAAAACTTCTCTCTGAAAGTTTTTTCCAAATCATTCACGTACTGGAAACGACATAACATGCGAAAAATGTATTTGCACATTAAAATATCGCATCCAATACAATTTCTTGCTTCTCAGTTTTGAGAAAGTAAATCAAAACTTTTTATTCTGTTACACTGGCAAATATTTGAAAAGTGATGAAAACTAGGTAGTATTTTAATTTTAGCAACATTTCGTATAATATCATAAAATAAAACACAAATTAAGCAATATCTTCTTACGTGGAAACCTCTGAACTTTTTAAAATCTTCGTATAAATTATTAATAATTATAAGAGTGCACTATTTTGAGTTTTATTACACAAATTTTATATTTGGTAACGTACAGCTATGATATAATAAAATTCGCTCAAGATGTAAGGCATTGATATGAATTAAATATCCCCGCGAAATAAAATTAATGTTTATTATTATTAGCCTAACATTGTTCTCCATTGTTCTGGTGGCTCACGTCTTGATATTATTATATTATCAGTTTTATAATTATTTGCCATAGTTACGGTACCTACCAGATGCCAACAATAGTCAAATATAGTATTATCTTTGGCTTTATATCTTTTTTTACTGTTTCACATTTTGAAATAAAACGAAAACACCAACATATTCTTTGATTTACTCGCATAGGCTTTGTGTTTTAAAGTTACATGTTACATGTAATTTAAAATTCTTTTAGTAAACGCTACTTTCACTTTAGCTGCAATGCTTGTGTGTTTAATAATGAATATTTTCAGCTACAACAGATTTTTAAAACACTTCGAATCGCAGTACCATGTGCTTCAAGTTTCCATTTTAATTTTTATTGGTTACAAAGAGAAATAGAAATTTAAAAAGTGATGTTTGATAAGAGTTGATGGAGTTCGCGAAATAATCAAATAGGCACTGCTGGGTTACCCAAAAATTTTGATAAATCTTAAAAGGACACAATACAGTTGAAGTATGTAGAAAAGATCTAAATTTGCAAAGGGCTACCTCGAAACTTCGTTAAAAGAAAGTATTTGAAGGCATCCGTGATAAAAACTTTTAAGAACGATAAGTCGGAATACATCTTACAACAAGACAATATTTTATGTCATCGGTCAAAGGCTACAAAGCAGTGTGGTGGTGAATTTAAAAAAATTATCATTGTTTTACATTAAGAATTGTCACAAAATCTTTTTTAATAAATTGTGAATGAGGTAAACTATGTAGGGTGTAGTTTTACCTTTCATTATTCAAAGTACAATGTAATTATTTATGATTCTATAAAATATTGATTTTATTAATTTTAGATTGTATAACCGATAATGGCAATTTTATAATATGTAAAGAGTTAAGTAGAAAACAAAGACCGGTAACCTTTTATGAACTACCGCATCCTTTGTATAAGAAAGTTTCTGAAAATAATTTTGAAGTAGATTATGCTGGAAACTCTATGGCAGGCAATAAATTACATCATGTAACAATCTTAATTATTTAATTAATTTTTGGTAGTACATGTAAAAACATAATTTTATTGTACAGCAGATTCATTTATGGTTGACCTAGTCATCAAGTGTATAGAATATAATGGGAATTAGTTACATTCTACAGTGAAATGCGGTTACAATAATATTATGTAGGAATTTAAGGATTGTTTATCCAGTATATGATTGAATAATAATTATTGAACACCAATTTAAAAAAAATTAATTAAATATGCTACGCAATATGATTTGAATAACATGCTTTGATTAATCAATAGGAATACAATTTATAATACAATAGCGTATAATTAAATTCTGTTAGTTATATTTTAGATAAATTTAATGAAAATTAAACTGTGTAATATGTATGTAAATGTAAAATTGAAAAAAATGAATGTTGTGGAAAAATATTATAATTTAATTCAAAATCAATAATTTAACCATTAGAATAGGAGCAGAGCGCAAGAGAATAATATAGTGTAGGAAAATCAAAAATCTATGATTATTGAAAAAATAAATAAAGTATAAACACAGGTGAGATGAACGAAACTTCATAAATATAAAATTAAAAGTGAAACCCACAGCATCGTGAGTTACTATTTACGAACTGTTTAAATGTAACAAAGTTACTAAAATGTTTTTATTCGCTACGATGAAATAATACATTCAGTGAATTTGAGTTTTTTTTCTAAAGTAACGATAGTTATTAATCAAAGCGTAAGTAATAATTCATTTCTCAACACTGCTGAGTAATAAACCTTAAAGACGTGAATAATTGCACTAGCTAACCAATCTGAATAGATATGTTATAATTATTTTGGACAACCGGATTAAGATTAAAATTTAAAAATATTCAATTCGTCCCTCCAAACGTTTAGCATTTGTTGGATTCGAACCTACGACTATTTGGTTTATTTCCAATAAAATTACTTCCACTGTTGAATTTAAGATGTTTTAATAAATTTTAAAATGCAAGTATGTCTTGAATTTAATAATAGTTCATTTTGTTATAGCGTTATAAAACTTGAAAGAAAAAAGTTATAGTACAATTTTATTTAAAATTAATAAAATCTAACAAAGCGTAGAGTAAATTCTTTATAACTTATGAAGTGAACTCGTTTTCTTAGTTATATAGTATAAGAAGTAGCAATAATAAAGCACGGCTACTAAATTCATCTCAAAAACAATTTATTTCCTCAAATAATCCTAACCCGAGGCCTTTAAGTAAAGCTGTTGACCAAAAGAAAAACGTCGGTTTTGGAGATGAAAGCCCTGACCTTTCCAAATCGGAAAATTACACAACATCCTACGTACTATATTTCGAAAATTTATTTCAATTAAATGTTTCTAATTTTGCAGTAAAAATTGTACATTTGTAGAAACCGTCCAACACTTAAAGATTTCATATGGAGAATTTGAAAACTTGATTTCCCTTTACTTCGTCGCTTTATGTAAATGTATTCTAACTTTAAGTAGATTTGAAAATATAAAAAAAATATTGCGTCTTCAACTTTATTCATTTAGAACAAAAAAATTTTAAGTAAACTTAATAATAATTTTAAAACTCAATTTTAAAGATCAAGGGAAAAATTGTCTAAAATAAAATATGACGGTTTTCATTCGAATGGGAAAAAACGTTACCATTGTTCGAGTTAAAATACATCATGCAAACTTTATAATAATCGCTTAAGTAATTTGTAATGTAATTATTTTCAGTTACTGACGGAATCCGGAAAGCCGGGCGCATTATAAAATGGTTATCGGTTTTGTTCTAAATAATAATCACACGTGAACAAGAAGCGCAGTTTTGAAGTTAATTTTCTTCGCTATTCGCAACGATTTTATACAATTTCCTACAAGGACACAATAAACTCTAGTGATTGCTTCCTGATGACGTTCTGACTAAAACGATTCGTGCTTAATCGTTTACGTCTATGTGTCGCTTTTCAAATCGTCATATCCGGCGTTATTGCTAACTGTCGACAACAGTTAAGCACCCTACGCCAACGATACAATTTTAAACTGATATTAAAAAATAGAACTTTTGTAAAAAATACAAGCAACGAAATTTAGGCTCAAAAAATAATACCAATAACATTTTTTAAAAGTGTATTCTACTTTCAGAAACCCATAGAGGAAGTTTTATTTTTTCTTAATTGCAACAATTTCACAGTTTCATTTCATGTAGAGGCGCTGCGTTTTATTTTCTATTCTAATATTCCTGCAACATATTGTGGAAATCACATTGCGCGGTTTCCTTCATGCTATTGACACAAATAAATTGTTGGCAACGACAGCACCTATATATTTTGACATTAAAAGAAAATATTTCCAAGTTCATACTCTGAACTAAATTTTGATTGAATCAGCACATAACTTACTGACATTTCGTAGATAGATATAACTAAAATTTGAAAAAAATTTATTTATCGATGGTTTTACCGAGTAAACTTTCAAAATTGCGGCTCCATGTGTGTAGTAGTAAACCAAATTTTAAAAGTGTCAGAAAGTTTTACCCTAGATAAGTAAATAAATCTTAAGCTAATCTAAATTTTTATTCCTTAACGAAATGCAATTCCCCGCGGTGGAGTTACGCGATAATGATTTTAAGCACGTTGGACATTTATGGAGATTGCAATAAAACTTTATGGCGTTTGAGCAAGTACATAAAAGTTTATTTTATCTTTACAGTGTGTATTCTTACTATTACGTTTACAGCAAAATATTTTAATATAATAAGGGTTCGTAAACAAGCCCCTTAAATTTTTTTATATTTCAAAATGTAAACCAGTACATTTATCACTCAAGCGTAGGAAACTTAATATTTTGACTTTTATTGTACGTTTAGATTATTTAATGAAATTATATAGCCAATACTTAACTGTTGATATTATATTCAAGTTTGATATAAAAAATAATAATATTACAAAACAACACAATATTTTAGTGTAGCATTTTTTTGGGTCATTCAAACCTGTGCATCTAATTTTAGCACATGGAATACTTTACAAACAAACAATAAAAAATCGGATATACTTTGGTTACTAAAAAAAAGTAGAAATTTACTACATTGGCAAGTATATTAGCATTTAAAAATTTTAAAATAAATATTCACATATAGTTTAAAACTACATTATCTAAACAGCCGTGCATAATCAATCTTGATGTGTTTTCTTTGTAGAACTTTGTTGGAACAAATCCAGTTCATGTGACATCATAATTCCATCACGTGGTACACTTCCTATATTAAACTTTATTATATAAAATATCTTTTATTATAACATTTTCAGATATACATTTTGAGTGAGAAATTATTCTCTTTCACAGTAATATATAAAATACCAGCGTTCAGTTTATGTCAACTCGCAAATAGCAAACCATAACGTTCTTTATGAGCTGTATAAACTACACAAATGTTGCATAGGCGAATGAATATGAAAGTAGGCATTGTCTCTATGTGCGTTATAAAGATATCATTTGGAAAAAAATTTCGTTAGATAATTTTAAACCACTATTCATACGAAAAAAATGCATGCAAATAATACCGCAACAGCCATAATAGGAATTACTCATCAAGCCAAAAATTATACTGCTTATCGCAACAAGTTAGAGGCAGATAAGATTGAGGCCAATATTTAGATTTGGATTATGAGATAAATAAATTTCCGACTTCTTATAGTTCATTTCCGAAAGATGTATAATATTTCGAAGCGTATTTTCGAATTTAATTTTTTAAGAGATATTCGTAGACATACATTGGAATATTTATTACATTCATACCGACAACTACATATATTATACAAAGTAAATATGTTACTTCATAAGATGTTACAGAAAAGAAGTAAATTTTGCCACAGTGAAATGAAATATGAAAATACCGCAATTTCACATTATTAATAATAATTTTTTTCTCAGACTGTTATGCTCGCCATATTATAATATTATGTACTTATGTTTACGTGATTTGCCTGTTTTGAATGTCTGTATTAGCTAAAATACGGTTTAAAATTTCGTACAGGATGTGTTTGTATATTTTGGACGATAGTAGCTAGCAAGCAATAAAATAAATTTAGGTGTGCAAAATACATAGAAAATAATCAGTGTAAAGCCAACTACAGTTTAACATGTTACGTAGCTTCTCTTATAAATCCTAAAATGCTGAAATCTGTCAATTTGTCAATATAAATTAAATCATTTACAGCGTTATTTAACAATGCAACCAAAATGGCAAGCAACAAGTGAATTTCCTTCAACTCCAAAATTATAAAATAAATTGTAACAAATGCTCTGGTTTTTATATTGCCATAGATAACTTTGCCAGTTTTTAGATCTTTGATTAGTCTGTCTTATTTTTTAAAAATATACCCGTTTTTCATAATATCAAATAGAAAATAAACATCAAAAGCGCTTGTATTACACAAGATATGAGGATTATGAGGATAATTTCCAAGAAACATCTTTGACTTCCATTCTGGGTTAAAGGCTACATGTTACACATTTATTCAAATTTTACAATTTTAAATAACAATTTTTAACCATTTTGCGGATATCTTTTGGAAAATCAAATTTATAATTTTCCTGTTTTAAAAACGGGTTGCCATGGTTTTCAGAAAAGTTGATATTAAAATTACAGAACATATTTTATTACTTGTTGACAATTTAATTGTGAGCAATTTCAAAGCAAGTAAAATGAATAATTACTCAAACAAGAAGAAACTTATATTACAGATTCTTTGTGTATCAAGTTGCTACTGTGTGTGTCTACAATATGCAAGTCTTTACTGAAGCATAATTGTTTGGTGGTACATTTACTAGTGCGGTTACATCTTTAACCCTTTGTTCTATTTCTTCATGTTTTAGTATAAAACGGCATCACGGTAGTTTTTTTTTAAGATAGTAAATTAATTTCAAGTAAATATCTGGGTAAGAATTCCTACACATATTTTAAAACGTCAAAGGTATTCTTCACTTTTAAAGGCTTGGCTCTGCATTTCCAAAAGAAATTTTTACTAAACATAGTTTTGAAGTTTTCAGTTGCTTTCTAAAACTTGATGGGTTTTAGGCATGTATCACTTGGTTTTCGATGTAGCTTTAATTTAACTTTAATTATCATGCTGAGAAATTTTTACCTTTGTCTGGTTTGCATACGAACCGTCGGTGCACCTGTGTTATAGAATGAACTTCCATCATTAACAATCAAAAACACACGCACAGTGTGGTACAAACTACCTCAGAAGTAAAACAACTATGCTCATAGAACTAATTGAGACTTTGGTGAACCATCATCGGACCATATTGGTAAAACACAGTTTCCAAATCTACTGCAGCTGGAAATTATTATAAGTAATACTAATTTATTACAGAGAATTATTATTAGAGACGGTCACTGGCCTAGTAGTTAGAGCGATCCACTACTAATGCTAAGGCACCCGGTTCGAACCCGGAGGAGTCTACAAAGGAAAATTTTCTTTCTGACTCTCTTTCTATCTATGATCGTCTCCATGCTTCGGAAGGCATGTAAAACCGGTGGTTCTCCTATGTTAATGAATTGCCATCATTAACAACAATATAGGTAACAGGCACATCTGAAGCCAGTCTAGCA
The DNA here is from genome assembly GCA_036346125.1 of Lycocerus yunnanus. Taxonomy (NCBI): domain Eukaryota; kingdom Metazoa; phylum Arthropoda; class Insecta; order Coleoptera; family Cantharidae; genus Lycocerus; species Lycocerus yunnanus. The sequence continues at coordinate 10,077,282 of JARFIX010000008.1, forward strand.
AACTACTTCAGATGTAAAACAAATAATATGCTCACAGAACCAGCAGTAGCTTCGGATCTTTGTCGATGTTACTGTTGGATATTACAGGACCTAGTCCTAATTTAAGAAAAGAAGAAGAAGAATTTATTACAAAATTGATCAAAGCATTGTGTTCTATTTCACCTGAGTGTTAAGCTCAGCAAGATTTGAATCCAAAATTTCTGCTATTTACTCAACCACCGCTGATGTCATTATAAATTTTTCGAAATATTCATAATGTAAATTTGTCAAATTTATAATATGTTTCTATTTATACACCGATGTCCAATTTTGAAATATCTTGATCATTCTTGGATAGAAATACTGAGTGGCAGCAACAGGTATCACCATTGTAACGCAGTAATTGTTAGGGTTGCTTGTTTAATTTTTAGTCGTATGTATGAGCTTCTTGTTCAAATATATTGCTTCGTTTTCGATTAGTGCTGCTCCAACTGTATATGTTTTTAATTTATTTTACCATTTGTATTGCATGTTAACTAATTATGTTATTGCACACGAGATTAACTAGTAATTCAAACTTAGTAATTAAACTTTAAGTTACAATTAAGTCGAAACATCTTTAATTATAGTCAACTTGAAGTTTTATCGAAAAAAATACAATTCTTTGGATAAAATTTTAAATGTCGTTTGTAAAAGATATGTGAATCACAAAATCTGCAAGGTATTATTAAGTAAAATTAATGAATCTATAAATTTATTAGCGTTCTAAATATAAACCGTTTTCGTAAAAATTCACTATATACTAATTAGATGAAATTATGAGATTAAAAGAATTTAATCAAATACAAATTGGCAAATTCATAATATCGAAAGTTAATATTATACGCTCGAATAAAGCTCGTTCTGTTCAATTTTAATTAACTGAAGTCTTTTGGTCTAGAATGTAGTATAATTAAAAAATTTATAGTAACTACTACAATAAAATAGGGTATGCCACAAGTTGCTACAACTATTAAAATTATTCTAATGTTAGCGAAACTGGAACTCTCATGATAGATCGCACGAGGTTATTTTGAATGACGTATGTTGGGTACGTGCGTGTAGCTTTAGTGTACTTAACGGAGTAAGGAAATGATATGAGAATAATTCCGACTTGAGCTTTACAAAATCAATAAAATTAAAACCTAAAAATGTCGATTTCTGATGTTTTTACAATATAAACTTTCAATGGAAGTAAAAACTCACTATTCTATAAAAAAACACATATCTTCATAATATGTATTATTAAGGTCACCTGGCACCACTTGTTTTTCCACAATAATTAACTAAACGACAACATCAGAGTAAAAGTAATAAGTTCCCACGCTCCGAAGCTGGATACACTAGCTAGTCACCCTTTTCACAAAAAAAAATCCAGACGTTGAAAAAATAACCTTAAAGAAAAGGTGCATTAAAAGATGCATGTTTTTGATTATAGTTACTAGTAATAAAATATGGGAGAAAGGAACTTCAAAATTATATTAAAGTAATAAAGTACGAAACCACATTTTTGCATTATTCAGAATAGTATAAAATATGGTAAAGAAACCATTGTTTATTCGAATACAAAAGTCTAGAACAAGGGTCGTAAACATAATAACTTTATCTCATTTTCCGATATCAAATTTATTTGGAGCAAGCACCAAAACAAAGTCGTAACAAAAAATGTCGGTTATACATAGCTTTAGGGACCATCGGAACATTTCGTCTTACAAATGTAATCTATACAAATCTGATTATAATTTAACAAATATTATAACTAAGTATATTCTATTAATAAAGGAATCACATAATTAATATACGGTACAATAAACTATATATCCATCAAATGTTTGAGTTATAATTTGTACCTATGTCTTTGGAAAGATGTACAATGTAGAACGCAGAGAGAGAAATGTTTTTAAACCTGAACAAATAACACAACAACAATATTGAAAATAGTCGAACATTTCGAGAATGACTTTTGATGTAGCATTGTTTGTCATTATTTTCAAGTTCATTAGTCTCTTTCTATCCTATTCAGTGGCTGAAGCTAAAACCACAGCACATGTCATGTCAGCGTTTCCCATTACCTTCGCCCCTTATTTCCCTTCGCGCAGAACCACGCGCTGCACATTTGTCTTCATTTGGAAGCAGGAATGAGCTTGCCGTTTTTATTATACCTTCAATTAAACCTGTATTTCGTGCTGTAACTCTAAAATAATTTTGCAAGTTGTGGCTCTCACTGTAGTCCGCTTAATTACTTCCAGTAATATAGTTATATTGTTTTTTATGTATTCGATGTTTTACATAACTAGGGCAGTTCAAATTATACGCTATAAATTTTACACAGGTTATCCCCGAATTAGTTTTATAACGCTTCACAGGACATTTATCCTGTCAGTTCAAACGTATATCTAAAATCGTTTCCTTCGTCGTTTTATAAGTTACGAGTAGGTTAAAACATTTAAACCTATTATACTATAATATGGTTTTTCCACTACTAGCCATAAACACTATCATTTCAACGTAAGTAATCGAACTGTGAACCACGCCTTCTATCACCTGAGGTGAATAATATTTCATTATTCACTAGTAGTTAATAATGAACATAAATGCGTAGTCCGGAAACTTCGGGCCATTTTGAAAGAAAATTTATGTGTAAAACGAATTAGCATAACCAAGAAATTCTATCAATAGTGTTTAAATAATTAAAATCGGTCTATAAATAAGATTAATTTGATATTTAAAATGTTGATTAAATTGGAATTTTGTGACGTTTAGCAATTAGGCGAAATGAGAATTATGAATTATGACAGCTCATGCCAGCATGAAGTGACAACTGAAAACTTTATAAATCGATTATTAATAATTATTACAATCAATTATCGTTACAAATAGTACATTTTTCGACAAAATAATTTTCGTCAACATCTATTTACTTGCATTCCACGTTCACTAGTTTTTATTCGATATAGAATTTTTTTGTTTGGTAAGTGTTTTTGTTACATTAATATTATTAAAAATCTGTATATTTTCAATTGTAGGATAACTGGATTGTGAAGATATTAAAGAAATTAGTGGTCGAAACAGAATCATGAAAAAATTTATGCGATTCGAAGTAGTCGTTAGTTAGCAAACTTGTATAACCTTTACTCCATTAGAAAATTTACAATCTCCGTGCTATTGCAACTACAGTTTAAAACACTTCAAAACGCTCAAAATTTCTTATTTGATTAATTGATGTTGATTGGCTTTGGACCATACGAGCTATGCTCGTTTTAACCGAGTGAGTCAGCTATATAGCCCTCGGCTACCGTAGATGACTTCCAACCCCCATGTTGTTTCAACTGTAGGATATTTCCACCGCTAGCAGCTAATATTGTGGCTGAAGTTCTTCGGAAGCTATGACCCGTGTAAGACGCAGGGTTTTGCAAATTTAAATACATTGCAATTTTGTTTGGTACTTGCCCTATTGTATTATGACCAATATTTTGCTTTGTAGCTTTTCCATTGCGTATACTAATAAATAATTTTTGCATGTCGGAAGTTGGTCTAATTTTTAAATATGTTTTACAATTTTCATCCAAAGGGTTCCATAACAACAAATTTTCTAGATGAACCATTTTACTATTACGAATGTTTATAATAATCATATCATCTTTTATGATAACATCATTATGATTATGTTAGTAAAAGTACAAAGTTGCAGGTTATGCGAGGTGATAGTATCTGGTATTTGCAGATTTAGAGTGTTTTTGATAGTGGTAGTGGTGATAATCGGAAGCAGGAAGAGGCTAAGTAGAGGATATAGTGTTGGCTTTGTGAAAGGTTGGAATATCGTAACAGAAAAGGTGTTTAATTATTTTGTAACAGTATAGTCGTACCGCGTCAATAAAGTGCGAACTAGGTGAAGTTAGGTGTGCTTCAAATTTATAGTCCTCCCGTGCATATTAAGCACTGAGATTTTTAAAACTAGTGTAACAGAGTTCTGTCTCCTTCCGAGGGGGCGACCCGAGGAACAGGGCGTAACGCGGAATATCATCAAATCCAAATGAGCCAAAGGTCTAATAGTGTAGGATCAATAAAGGAATTTATAAAAGAAAAGGAGGAATCTCCAAAGTCGGAACAAACAAGAATTTTCCAAAGAAGTAAAAACAGCTAAGTCACCAACCAGTGACCGTCCAGAAAAAGTTGGTGCGGCGGAGGTCGTGAATATGGAGGAGTTGAAGGCTATGATAAGCGCACTGACGCTTTCAGTTAATGCTGGATTTAAGGATAATAAGGAAGAGATTGGAGAATTAAAGGCAAAGATCGATAAAGTGGAGGAGCAGTGGAAACTAGAGAGACACGAAATAAATATGGAAATCGATGAAATCCGGAACGACGCGCTAGAACAGAACAACAATGTAAGAGGACTTGAAATACAACTGGAAAGACTCGAAAAAGAGAGAAGGAAGTGTAATGTCATAATTAAAGGGATGCACTCAAATGATAGAGTAACAGAGAAAATGGTAGAAGGATTCATGCAGAGAGAACTTTCAGTGAGGGTGGAGGTTGTCGAGGCGTTTAAGATGGGTAGAGTACCGGGGAGAGAAGTAATTGTCGCAAAGTTGAGGAATTTTGACCACAAGCGAACTGTAATGGAGAACAAGAAGAAGCTGAAGGGGACTAAGTTGTACATTGAGAATGATCTTACGCAGAAGGAAAAAACGGTACAGGATCAAATTATAAAATATGCAAAGGAAGAGTCGAAAAACGGTAAAAAGACTAGAATAGGGTATAGAAAGTTATATGTGGAAAATGAAATGCTTACATGGTGCGATAGACAGGGTAAACTCACAGCAACCACCGAGGTTGGTGTATCCCCAAAAAACTAATGAAGGAATACGGAGTGGGTGGAACGTCTCAACCAACCACTCCTTGCACAACACTTGAGACAGAAATAACAACTAAGCATCTCAACGGGAAAATCGAGAAAGATTGCAAGATACTAATACCAAGAAAGCGCAAACGAAGGCAAGATATGTTCAGAATAGGCACATGGAATATCAGAACATTGCTGAGGCCGGGAAGATGACGGAGGTTGCACACGAGCTGATGAGGTATGGAGTGGACATAACAGCGATACAAGAAATCAGATGGAAAGATCAAGGAGAGATACAAAAGAAGAACTACACTATGTTTTACTCGGGCGAACAAACACAAGGAAGAAATGGCGTTGGATTCATAGTAATGAAGAGCATGGTAGATAAAATAATGAGTTTTAGAGCGGTAAGCGGGAGATTAGCATATCTGAGAGTAAAGTTAAAGACAAACCTATCAATAATAAACGGTTATGCTCCGACTGAAGAAAGCAATGATAATGAGAAGGAGGATTTTACGTGGAATTGGAAAGATTGTGCGAAAGTGCTCCTAAGCAAGATGTGTTGATCGTGCTTGGAGATTTCAACGCAAAAATAGGAAAGGAGCACTATGTAAGATCGGTAAGCGGAGGACAAACTATACACGAAAAAACGAGCAGTAATGGAGAAATTGTGCAACACAGCGGAAGCATTAAACACCATGATTTGCAGTACGAAGTTTGCACACAAGAAGATACACAAGGTAACATGGGTCTGGCCAGGTGGAAAAACGGAAGATGGAAATCAGATCGACCATATATTAGTGTCCAGGAAGGATATAAACGCAGTTAAAGATGTGAGAACGTATAGAGGGGCGAATGCAGATACGGACCACTACCTGGTTATGGCAAAGATAAGACAGAAATCAACTAAATATATCACACCCGATAACAGAAGTGAAAGAATAGACACAGAAAAGCTTAACAACAGCGAAACAAAAAGACGATACGAAGAAAGAATTGACGAAGAACTAGGCAAAAGCAAAGAATGCAAAGACATGAACCACGAAATTAACAACATAACAACGATCATACAAACTTGCGCAAAAGAAGTAATAGGATATAAAAGAAGTAAAAGATTTAAGGAATGGTACGATAAGGAATGTGAAGAGGTTAGTAAGGAAAAAAAAGAGAGTAGATTGAAATGGTTAAAAACGGGAAAACAGGAAGATCGTGATACATACAAGAAAGACATGAGAGAAGCATACAAACTATTTACAAGAAAGAAAAACAACTGGGTAATGGAGAAAATGATCGAAATAGAAGAAAGTAATCGAGTTGGTAACAAGAAAATCTTTTACCAGTTAATAAGAAACGAGAAAAAAGAACACAAATCAAAAGCGAGAAACATGAAAAATGAGGAGGGAGATACAGAAGACGATCCAGAGAAAATTAAACAGATATGGACTAGGCACTTTAAAAATTACTGAGCAACCAGCAAGCAATGGAAAAATATGTAATAGACGAAGGAGAGATGATGAACAAATGTTAACACCAACCAGTGAAGAGATAATGGATATCATTCAAAAATGAAAATGGTAAAGCACCGGGAAAAGACGCAATAGGAATTGAGATGATTAAGAGTGGTGGAGATAAATTGTGCGAGAGATTATGTAAATTGGTACAAAAAATGTGGGTCGAGGAAAGCATGCCAGTAAATTGGAGTGAAAGTGTTATAATTCCTTTGAAAAGAAAGGAGACCCAGAACAGTGTAGAAACTACAGAGGAATATCCCTGCTCAACTCAACATACAAGATACTGTCGGCAGCGATCCACAGAAAATTAAAAGAATTTACTAGAGACAAAATAGGCGACTATCAATTTGGATTCACAGAAGGTCGATCGACGGTGGGGGCGATTCATGTGATTAAGCAAACAATGGAAAAAGCCTCCGAACATAATATAGATTTATACATGATGTTTGTTGATTACCAGCAGGCCTTCGACAAGGTGAACAGGAGCGAGCTGTACAGAGCAATGGAGGAAATGAATATACCAAAAAAAATTATAAGGCTTACAAAAATGACCCTTGAGAACACTACAGCCTGCATTAGAACATCATTTGGTGAGACGGATTGTTTTGAGGTGAACAGCGGAGTTAGGCAGGGAGATGCACTGTCGGCGACCTTATTTAATATAGTACTGGAGAAAGTGATTAATGGAATGGATATTGGGGGAACAATAGCGACAAAGGAAGGACAGTTGATTGCATATGCGGATGATGTTATTATAATGGCTAGAACACTAAACAAGTTGATAGAATTATTTAAGGATATGGAAAGAAGAGCAAAGACGATGGGATTGCTGGTAAACTACGACAAGACCAAATACATGAAGTGCGACAAAAACATACAGCATAAAAGAAGAAATCTGATACTTGATAAAAAATGCATAGAAGAAATAGAACATTGCAGCTACCTAGGAATACACATAAGTAGAACCAACAGTAGAGAGCAAGAAATTAAAAAAAGGATACAAACCGGCAACAAGGCGTACTATGCGAATAAGGTGTTGTTGAAAGATAAGAATCTGAAGAGAGACACAAAGTTGAAGGTTTATAAAACAATAATCAGGCCGGTTGTAATGTACGCAGCGGAAACAATGTGTCTAACCCAGTCAGATATGCAGTCATTAAAGATTTTTGAAAGAAAAGTGCTACGAACCATCCTGGGTTTAAAAATTACTGAAAATGGTGAATATAGACAATGGAAGAATCGTGAAATAGAAGAAGAATTTGAGAGCGAAGACATTACAAAGTTTGCTAAGGCGCAACGAATAAGATGGTTGGGCCATATTATGAGGAGCGGAGAGAACGCAATAATAAAAAGAATAACTTTATGGAAGCCATATGAGGAGAGAGCGAGAGGAAGACCAAGAGTGAGGTGGTGGGATCAGGTGGTGAGTGACTTGAGGTAATGGGTATTGATGACTGGAGGGCGAGGGTGCTTGATAGACAGAACTGGAGAAGAATCGTAGCGAGTGCGCCACACACCCAGAACTATAAAAATAAGGTATGACACAGAGTAGTTGTATTATATGATATGTATTTACGGGGACTAATCCACCCTTCAAAAGGATTTGTAAATCCTGAACAGGATAGCTTATATTCCGTGGAATGTACAAGCTAATAATAATAATAATAATACTATAATATGGTTTTCCACTACTAGCCATAAACACTATCATTTCAACGTAAGTAATCGAACTGTGAACCACGCCTTCTATCACCTGAGGTGAATAATATTTCATTATTCACTAGTAGTTAATAATGAACATAAATGCGTAGTCCGGAAACTTCGGGCCATTTTGAAAGAAAATTTATGTGTAAAACGAATTAGCATAACCAAGAAATTCTATCAATAGTGTTTAAATAATTAAAATCGGTCTATAAATAAGATTAATTTGATATTTAAAATGTTGATTAAATTGGAATTTTGTGACGTTTAGCAATTAGGCGAAATGAGAATTATGAATTATGACAGCTCATGCCAGCATGAAGTGACAACTGAAAACTTTATAAATCGATTATTAATAATTATTACAATCAATTATCGTTACAAATAGTACATTTTTCGACAAAATAATTTTCGTCAACATCTATTTACTTGCATTCCACGTTCACTAGTTTTTATTCGATATAGAATTTTTTGTTTGGTAAGTGTTTTGTTACATTAATATTATTAAAAATCTGTATATTTTCAATTGTAGGATAACTGGATTGTGAAGATATTAAAGAAATTAGTGGTCGAAACAGAATCATGAAAAAATTTATGCGATTCGAAGTAGTCGTTAGTTAGCAAACTTGTATAACCTTTACTCCATTAGAAAATTTACAATCTCCGTGCTATTGCAACTACAGTTTAAAACACTTCAAAACGCTCAAAATTTCTTATTTGATTAATTGATGTTGATTGGCTTTGGACCATACGAGCTATGCTCGTTTTAACCGAGTGAGTCAGCTATATAGCCCTCGGCTACCGTAGATGACTTCCAACCCCATGTTGTTTCAACTGTAGGATATTTCTACCGCTAGCAGCTAATATTGTGGCTGAAGTTCTTCGGAAGCTATGACCCGTGTAAGACGCAGGGTTTTGCAAATTTAAATACATTGCAATTTTGTTTGGTACTTGCCCTATTGTATTATGACCAATATTTTGCTTTGTAGCTTTTCCATTGCGTATACTAATAAATAATTTTTGCATGTCGGAAGTTGGTCTAATTTTTAAATATGTTTTACAATTTTCATCCAAAGGGTTCCATAACAACAAATTTTCTAGATGAACCATTTTACTATTACGAATGTTTATAATAATCATATCATCTTTTATGATAACATCAGAAAGAAGCAAATTGCAAAGCTCATCGCATCTGACTGAAAACGGAAGACTTCTTAGCACGGTAATTCACATTTTGGCGTTTTAAGAACGCAACTAATTTGAAAAACTTTGAAATGTCTATGTTGTCCTTTAAAGAAAGAGTTGATTTTAACATAGAATAATGTGCCCATAAAGTGGAAGCTTTTTATCATTGGCATAACTTTGGAAATATGCTAACAGTACATTTTCAGATATATAACCACACTTCGCGCACTGCACCAATTTTTAAATGTTACATAAGCTTTCATATAAAGAGTCTTGGATTTTTCCGGCAGTAGCTTGTCTGCCACTGATTCAACAATCTCTCTCATTTCGGGTGGTGTACAACTTTCACTCATTTTAAAACACTCGCAAAACTTATAAATATCAAAATATTTAATGTAACCTTTATGTCAAAATTAATTAAACATTTTCAAGCAAGTGTCAACATCAAAACAAAAACTATCATTTGTTTTATAATTTGAAATAAATAATTAAAACGATTTACTTTATTCATTAACAATTATTATTATAAGAGTAAACAATCCTAGTAGTGGAAAAATTGTATATAAACCACGGTAGTGAAGCGTGTTATAACCGCGCGCCTTAAATCGCGGTGCTACGCACCTTGGGATTTAATCTGGCGCTAGGGTTATAACACTATCTTCACTACCTTGGTGTATAATATACTATTACTCCTTTAAAGAAGTAAATCATTGTACCAAATTTAAAATAAAAATTTAAACATATCGTGACAAATGTTGAACTCGATTTTTGGGATCGGCAAATGCAAGGGTGGAATTACTTTTACTATTTGTTTGTGTGGTTCGTAAAATTAAATACCAATTTCTTACCAAAACTATTGAGGTAAATAGTTTTTCCTGATTACAAATTTAATTAGTTTGCCAATTAAAAATTTGTTGAACTGCAATTTTCAGAGCAGTAAATAAAAATGTAGGGTAACAAAACCTAAGCATTCACATATTTATATAATAAATCAAAAGCTAAATTCTATCATACTTGTAAGATGAAAACAACACCTATAGAAATCGTCCTATTCATATAATTTTATTAACTTTGTTATACCAAACAATTTTGGTAATTAAAGCTCATTCCAAAATTGCGATAATAATAATTTTCATTCACCTATAACGCAGGAGTTGCTTTTAGTATTAAAAAATTGCTGTGCCACTTCACAGAATTTTCCTCTAATAAATTGTGCCGTTATGAAATATTTCAACAAAGACATTTAATTTAATAGCTACTAAATTACAAGAATTTATTGATCCTTAATTTTACTTTATTATGCGTATAGGAAGATGGGACAGATTTAACATAGACCATCTCCGGGTAGATCAAAATTTTTCTGTTAATAATTGTATTACCATCAGACCAGGTGTTTGAAAAACTACCATTAGGTTTGTCTATCTGATACCTACCTATTGTATAAAATTCCTACAATATCGGTTTTCCTACCTCGACGCTATTAAATAAATTTTTATCATGAATGGTAATGAATAGTAATTATTACAATTATTATATTTCCGTCATGGTTAGTATGCGTGAATTTACTGGTATGATTAAATTAGCACATATCTATAGCAAACTGGTTGTAATCGACTAGTGGTATGATCTACCATATTTTGGTATTGTTAAGCTTAATCATAAGTAAGTTTCATTTAAAAATAAAGTTTCCAACGTTTCAGTTGAAACGTTTGCATTGGTAATTACCGTAACTGTGTGTGTGTGAAACTTTGTATCAAAAAGGATTAAAAAAAGGATTAAAAAATCATTTTCAGTACTACAAGTAGAGAAGATGTGCACAATATATGCTTTACAATACAAAGGATACTGAACATATTCAAATTATCTATGTCAAAATTACCTAACTTTGCGTCAAATAAATTTAAGCAATTTTTGGGGCAGTCAAAAAATCAAGAAAAATTCGGTTTATATTATCTATTACAATATAAATGCTCTTAGAATCACATATTATTACTATCTAGATATCAGTCAAAACATGGATTCGATCAAAAATCTTAACAGAAGTTGCATTGATATTTGTGGCACTAATCTCAATAGACATGTCTGGGCAAAAAAAACTATCAACCGGCTAATCGCTACAAAAAAACCCAAACATTTTAAACATAACCTTAATAGCCGTGGGTCATCTAGATCACACTTTTGGAATATCTGTAAATATTAAATCAAATAATTTTGACAACTTTACTTGTTACTATCGCTGTATAGACCGTAAATTCTTGGTTTGAATCGGAATTTTCAACGTTTCCTGACTTGGCTCTCCTGTGAACAACATCGCTCTGTGGTTGCAATAATATGTATTTATATTTACTTTTGACATGTCTGCATAAGCAAGAACGCGTAGACAAAAAAAATGCTTTTGTATCAATTACCAAACTAACTGACGAAACTGACAGCTAGTTACTCCGCTAAAGCTGTTCAATGTTGGTGTTCTATAATTAATAATTAAATGTAAATTTAGATTTCACGTAAATATTTTTATATTACGGAGAGTTGTTTCTACGATTCACGTTTTGACTTGACCGATAGCCTTCGTTTACTGACACGACTCAGCCTTCTCCTCGCACAAGGTTTTTCAGCAGCTTTCGGATGTAACAGAAATTGTTTTTAATCTGTAGGTAGTCAATGTTATCATGTTGTGATCCACTAATTGCCATCTTCAGCTTTATATGCTTATGAGGTGTTCATTAATCTCTAAATTTAAATTTTTTTTATGCAAAGATTCAGTTTTTCGTAGTAGGATAATTGAGAATTATACAGTAAGTTTTAACGCTAGATTAGGTATTCTAGTTTCCCCTACCCCACTACAAAAGTGGTTGTACATTTTTTTTATATTTCGTGTAGGTAATTGACAAGAAAATTTAAAGTGGATCCTTTAAAATTTTAATTTCAAACCATGAAAGTAATTTATTGTGTAAATTTGATTAAATCTGTAACAGCATCAAGTGGTCTCAAAAATTTTGGCATTTATCAAAGAATTTCCCACGTAAAGTACAAAATCGATAACAACTAATATTCTTAATTTAACACCTTGGATCATAACAGCTAAACCAATTTCGATTCGGTGTAGACAATTCATAAAATAAATTTTAAAATGGTAATTTAACATTTGTGTAAAAATATCAAATGGATTTACTCAGTTTGTAGTAAGCTTATCGATTGAATTGCTAGTTTTTTATGTAGTGCCGTAATATAATAATCGATAGGTATATTAAATGGGTTTATACAAAGAAATCAATTTATTTACACAAATTTATGGAAGTGCATATTTTACATATGATAACTTTTTATAATAATTATTGATTTGATTGCATGGCATATGAAATGGCATGAAACCGAAATTAACAAAATAAAAAAATCGTTAATGTTATCGAGAAATGGCAGACATTTTCAAACCAAAACAGAAACGAAATTTTAACAAAAATTAGTCATTTTTCTTACGGTGATGTTGCGAATCATTAGATACACACTGAAACTGTTACAGAAGATTGAAAATATGGAGTTAATTATCATTTGATTGATGAACACATACATTATCAAATAGTTTCGACAACCTCAATATTTTGTTGATGACAGATATAATGACAGTTCTTAGAAGAGAAAATACGAAAGCGTTATGTTAACTTGTTCTCTTAATTCAATAGCTTCTGACAAAATTTCGTGACTCGAACTAATATCTAACGTTGGTATCAAATTTCTAAATTCAATTTTAAAATATTTGGATTAAGATGGTGGATGTACAACAAATTATTTTATTGTACATTCAGCATTGGTGCTTGCAACGATTAATAGGAAAGAAACTTGGAAACCTTACTTGATCGATATTAAATAATTGAAATTTCTTTATTATGTTTTCCTAACATTAATTAAAACGTCGATTTTTTAACTTTTAATAACATTTTATTTGTACAGCTTTTGATTTATACAACACATTTTATTGGATAAATTTATTTGTGTTGGACCTCCTCTGTGGCATCGAAATGTAGCATTTATTTGCATCGATCTTAATTAGATAATCATTTAAAAATTGAACGGCATTTATTCATCAGATTTCCGAATTTATTCTGTAATATCAGATACCATAAAGTCGCATTATGTGCATCAACAAGATGAGCGGCCATCTTAGAATTTTGCATTGTGTAAGAGAGATATCGGTCAGCAACTCACCTTGAATACCCTGAAGAATTATGTATTGACATAAGATTCTCATGTTGGAACATCTCTCGAGATTCTAATTTTGACTAAGATAGAATTCAAGTTAGATAATTCGGCTCAAGGTAGAACCATGTTGGAAATTATAATGTAAAGTCTATAATTACATAGAGAGCGTCGGTATTATTATAATGTCAATTATAGCATATATATTTTTATATATAAGCACTTTTTAATAAAATTAACATGAATGTACATATAAGCTGATATAGGCAAACGTGATTATAGGTTAAATAAAATATAATACAATTTAAATTGATAATAATATAGAATCTCGGTACCAGAAGCAATTTTTATTCTATTAATCATATTCCGGATTAAGCGATTACCAAATTCGTCGTCAATATTTTTTCGGGATTTATGTTTGACGTATCAGACTGACGGACTGTGATATATGCGTTTTAGCTTCGGTTTATATGTGCTACGAGGAATACATAACGATTAGCCCCGTTAGCGATTGAACGAAAGTTGCACGATAATGTCGAAGGTTTATTCGACGCAGAATACTCATAAATTCTACCTGATAGCTCTTTTTATTACCTGGTCTTTTTATTTATAATTCCACTTCTACAGAGTGGGCTCTTATGGCTTTTATTAATAATTTCTAAGCAACTAAAGTATATCCTTGCCTGTTTACCCTAAATTGCAAAAACAAAAATGTTGACTCAAACGTATAAACTACGAAAGCTCTAAAGGCTACGTCGTCATAAACGAGGCAATCAAAATTACAAATCTCCAATCAACATTCAGGAAAAAACAAACAGATCCGTTATTTTTAAGTAAATATAAAATGTAGCGCCGGCAAGTAGAACTAAACAGAGAAAATACACAAAATGAGAAACGAGATGTCACTGATATATGTTTTGTGTATCTGTAGGAATCAGCATGATTATCGATTTTGTTGGTAACTCTTCGTTACTACATTCGCGTTCGTTCTTTCGAATTGAAACTCCGCTGTAGATTAGGCCACAGATGTGTGAGAAAATGAGAGTGCTACTAAAGTTAGTTAACATTATCAACGACATTAAGATTTCATTATCAAGATAAGCACTTTTCTTTATTTCAAGTTGTACATTCTAGAGCCATTGCATGGCAACCTCGTTAAGAGCTCTTTCAATAATAAATGAAAAGTTTAGGAAATTTTTATAAGATTTGCTTGAAATATACGAACCGAAAAGTTGATCAAAAGCTCAAAATTTATTATTTAAAAACATAATATATCTCGACAAAAATAAAACGTTCTAAGCAAAAGTTTCAGCTCAAATAATTTTCATAAATGTTTAAAATACATTGAAAGGTTATTAATTTTATTATAATGCGCACTACTTAAAAGCTTTCGAATACCTGGTAGTATTTCACTCAGAATACTACTTATACATTTCCAATTGTTTTATTTTAAAAAATGGTAATTTTAATGATACCAATTTTCTTGGTATCATTCATATAATGGCGATTCATATAATTTAAAAAAGCAATACAAACAAACCCAACAGTTTTTCATACATGGAATATAATTATTAACTTGCTAAAAATGTTACAAATAAATTGTATGGTAAAACTTTATTCCAAATGAAATTTATCATATTTCAGAACACTATGATTTCAAACTTTTTAATAATATATTAAAATTTAAATTGAATGTTGTTTCTGCATACACAAATGTAATTGTGTGACATGTATACATATGTATATAGTGCGCTCATTTCAAAACGTCAATTTAGTTATCGAGGGGGTAGTTTCAAACCAATATTGACTTAATTTTAGGTTTTATTCCCTCGCCACCAGCTAATACGGTTACTAAAATTTACAATTTTTAATTTTAAAAGGCACCTAATACTTTGTGATACAGCATTTTATAGTTTGCTATTTCCAAAAAAACTTATAATCTTAAGGTGGGATTTTCTATTATATTATAAATAGTTTATTAACTTGTGAAATTATATGTTGAATAAAATTTTTTAAATTTTTACAAGCTGAGTGAAATTTTAAAATTTTTCATTGTACATTTCTACTGATGAGTCCTTAAAAAGGCAAAATAACATTGTATAACGGTGCCTTAAGCTAGAAAAGATTGGGAAATTTTTAAATTGCACTTAGCTTGTAAAAATTTAAAAAAAAATTGTTTTCAACATTTGCTATTATAATCTAATACGTCAATAAATATTTGTATGCAAAAATTAAGGAATTAACTATCTATTTTGTATAAAAATACTAATTATTATTATTGAATGACTGATTTGTTCCACTCCCCACCATTAATATGTCGTGTAATTTGGGGGGGTTATTTAAAAGCATTTTATTTTATTTTTAGCAGGTGATGAAAAAATTAAACTTAAAATTTAATCAATATTGGTTTTAAATATCTGCCTCCATATGTAATGTAACTAGCTTATAATCCATAATTACTGAAACTGGATAGTTTTGAAATGAATACATTGTATGTTCAAATACTGGATAATACTTAAAATATGAAAAAATGTTCATGACGATTTAATTTAAAATAGCGATTCCAATTTAATCGGTTATTAACACTACTCCAGATATTTTCAATTTAAAAAATAAAATAAAGCCGTAAAATTTCAAATTGGTTTTCTGAATGTATAAATAAAAGGATTCATTCAAATTGAAACATTCGAGGATATCATAAAACGCAGTTTTAATATAATACACCGATGCTGGGGAAAGTATTTCTCATATGATTTCAAACGCGGACACACTTTGTAAAATAAATTGATGTTGAATTGCGCACTTTTAAGTTTAGTATCAAAATTTTTTTGATGAAAGCGAATGAAAGTTGTTTTTTCAAAACAGAATCTACAATAGCACTGAAATACAGAATGAAAGTGTATTTTTCATATTAGTTATCACACTAAAAACTATAGTGTAATCGTCTTTCATCTGTAAGCAATGACAAACCGCCGAGGTAATTTGTAAGAGAACCCTTGTATACATATTGATAACGTTCGTTAACCAAATCATACGACCGAAAGGAAGAAAACTTTCCGAACAACGTTTAAAGAACTGTTCTGGATAATAATCGAATTTTGTTTAATTTGACTGATCTCAAATTGACAACTACAAAGTTTTTATTAAAATTGATTCGAATTGTTTAAACATTATTAATATTATCAATTTACTTCCAAATAAAAATCTCCTGGCCCGGATCAAATTCCAAACATCATCCTAAAACATGTATCCAAAAATTCCTTGCATTCCTGGCGTCACTTTTCAATGCCAATTTACAGATCGGTTACTTTCCTAAAAACTGGAAACGCGCAGAAATACTCCTATTTCATAAACCCGGCAAGGATAAAAAGAAACTAGAAAGTTATCGACCAATCAGCCTCTTATGCACTATGTCCAAGGTCCTGGAAAAATTAATCTTAACTAGACTCGAGGAAGAACTAAATAGAATCAACATACTACCACAATATCAGTTTGGATTTCGTAAAGGTCACAGTGCTAATCATCAACTTGCACGATTATCGGAACTCATCGAAAAGGATTCGAGAACAAGCAATATACCACGATAGTATTTCTAGATATCGCTCAGGCATTTGATCGCGTCTGGCAGGATGGTTTAAAATACAAAATTTTACAACTGGATATTCCAGCCTACATCAAAACCATTCTTTTCTCCTTCTTGAACGACAGAGAATTCCAGGTAAACATCAATAATACCCACTCCGAATCCAAACCAATATCAGCAGGTGTTCCCCAGGGCAGTATTCTGGCACCACTACTATTCAAAATTTATGTAGCGGATATCCCAGAAATTGACGCAGAACTAGCAATGTTTGCAGACGATACGGCAATTATCACCCAAGATTGGTCCTTAAACAATGCAATTCAAAAACTACAATCTGCTACTAATACCCTCAACAAATGGTTCTCAAAATGGAACATAAAAATAAATAACTCGAAATGCGAAGCAAAAATATTTACACTCAAACAAATTAATAATCCCCAAAACATAAAAATAAACGATCAAAACATCAATTGGAGCGAAAAGATAAAGCGGTCAAATATCTAGGTCTATACCTCGACTCTCGCCTAACATGGAAATATCATATCAATACTAAACTGCAACAGGCTAATGCTAGACTTGCCCAGCTTTACCCTCTGTTAAACCGTAAATCAACATTACGCACAAAATGCTGCCTCATTCTTTATAAATCATTAATACGTCCTCTATTAATGTACGGATGCGAAGTATGGGGCAACACCTCCCAAACTAACCTCAAGAAAATTCAAACGATGCAGAACAAAATACTTCGCATAACAGTAAACGCTCCATGGTTCGTACGTAATAGTCAACTACACGAAGAGTTAGGCATTCCAACAATAAATGAATTTATAAAGAAATCATAATATAACAAGGTAAATAATAACAAGGTAACAAAAATTATAATACTGAGAGTAAAAAGGTAATAATGCCGCGATATAATCTGGAAAGCATGTATTATGAGAGTACAACTAATCTGTATAAAAGAAGATTGGAAGAGAAATTGACTCAAGAAGAAAGATCGACCGAAAAAGAATACGAACATATAAAATCATGCATACATGACGCCGCACAAGAAGCTCTTGGAACCTATGTGGAGAATAAAAAACCTTATTGGTGGGACTACGAAATTGAAAAAGACATCAAAGAAAAGAAAGCGTTGCATTTAAAAAGTCTGCAGAAGAACGACGTCGAAAGTAAAGAAAGGTATAGAAGAGCCAATAGAAAAGTTAAGCAAGAAGTAATAAAAAAGAAAAACAACGCATGGATCAAACGGTGTGAATATATTGATGGTTATATTGGGGGTGCAAAAAGTTCTGAAGCTTGGAAAATAATTAAATCCACAAGAACAAATAACAAAGCTGGAGGTAATCTAAACAGTATAACTAGTAGTGAATGGGAAGTATATTTCAGAGATCTGCTACAGGAAAAACGACCACAATTTAAATGTGAGGAAGATAACGTAACATACAGGGAGAATTAATACTTGATATATCACAAGTGAAAGAAGTCATAAAAAACATCAAATCAAAACGATCCCCAGGACCAGGAGGAATATATCCAGAACTAATAAAAGTGGTCCAAGAATACTCATTGAAATGCTAAGAAAATTGTTCGAAAGATGCCTCAACGGTGAAAGTATTCCCGAAGAATGGAAAACATCGTATATCTCGCCAATCCACAAAAAGGGACCTAGAGACGACCCAAAAAATTACCGAGGAATAGCCGTAATACCCACAATAGGAAGGATGTATTCCAGAATATTGAGAAACCAAATAGAAAACGAAATAAAAATAAGACAACCGGAGGAGCAATCAGGTTTCCGGGCAGGACGATCTACAATTGACAATATATTCACATTAAAAATAGCACTGGAAAAACGAACTCAACGAAATAAAGAAACCCATATAGCCCTCATAGATCTAGAAAAGGCATATGACAGTGTACCAACATCACGGCTGTGGAAAGAAATGGAAAATCTAAACATCACTCAAGATTTAATTAATGCCAGTAGGAAATACTACGAAAACAACACAGCACAGGTAAAACTGGTAATAGTATAACAAACAGTTTCCCAACCACAAAGGGCCTTAGACAAGGATGTTGCCTATCTCCAACCTTATTTAAGATCTACCTGGACAGAGCCCTAAACGGGTGGACAAAAATGTAAAACAATGGGTTTACACATAGGAGACAACATACTGTATACATTGTACTACGCCGACGATCAGGTGGTGATTGCGGAAGATGAGGACGATTTAGGATATATGGTGCGAAAATTAGAAGAAGAATATAAATGTGCGGGCCTGAATATGAATATAAAAAAATGTGAATACCTAATAGTGGGAAATAACGACCAAAGTGACTTGCCTCTCGAAGCGAACATTATTAAAGGAGTAGATAGATGCAAATATCTCGGGGTAACTTTTAACAAACAGGGAAATAGCGGCGAAGAAATCAATGAAAGAATAAATAAGGGTAGAAGTGCTATAAGGTCTTTAAACTCATTGCTATGGGACAAAACCATAAAAAGAGAAACAAAAAAGAAACTATATAACAGCATAGTCCAAAGCATAACACTGTACGGTGCAGAAGTTTGGGACGTAAGTACAGCTAATAAGAAAAGCTTTTGTCCACGGAAATGGATTTTTTAAGAAGAAGCTGTAGAACATCTCGCTTAGAGAGAGTAAGAAACGAGGTAATCAGAACAAGTATGGAGGTTGAAGGTAACATCGTTCAAGAAATTGAGAGGAGACAATTGGTGTGGTTTGGACACACAAAAAGAATGGACGAAGATAGATGGCCTCGAAGGATTTTGGAATGGATTCCGCCTGAGAGAAGAAGGAGAGGACGACCGCGAAGAAGCTGGAGAGACGGAGTAGGTGAGGGAATGCAAGCTCGAGGTCTCGAAGAAGATACATGTAAAAAAAGAGAAGAATGGAAACTGGGGACGGAGAAGCGGTATTAACTGTATAAATCCGTATAATAATAATAAAGAAATCAACAATCCGATTCCACAACAGGCTGGATGCTTGCGAGGGTGCTCATCACTTTGGCATAGGTCAAAAAAACATTCACGTCCGTCTAAAACGCAAAATGCCAAGTGATATATACTACTAATAAAAAATAAAATTATTATCACGGTTCAGTTCGAAAGAGGAAAAATTATTTATTTTCCATATCAAAATAATTACTGTTCTTTTTTTTGATTCTTCTTAAACTGTAATAACACTGCTGTGCATAACAATTGTATTGTTGAACCGGCAATAAATACTCAATAAAAAAACATTATTAATTAATAAATTATTTTGTAATAAAATTAGTAGTTAGATACATAATTTTATTCAAAATGTTGGAATAATTTTCGAAATAAAGTTTCATGGAAAATATTGCAAATAAAACCGTAATTCATAAAAAATACAAACATTTGAAAATATTACAAATTGCGGTAGTGTATATCATATCGTAACACGAGGAAAGTACTCGATTGCCTTTTAAAAAGGCCTAAAAATACGTAGAAAAGTTTGCAGACCTAAAAAGTAAATTATTATTGTTCTGAACAACTTTCAGCAGATATAAACCTTAATTTAATTTGCTCCTTAACATTCGCTATTAATTTGACTGACCTAACTACGACGATATTAACGACCTAATCTTCGTCGATTTCTAAAATTAAAATTTTCCTATTAACTAATAAATTTTTAATAGGCACCATGAAAAATTAATTATTCGCCAATACAACAAAAACCCAAATGCTATTGCAAATTTAATATTATTAATGTAGGTACCAATTTATAGCGTGTGGACTGGAATTATTTATAGGAAACTTTGTTTAGGATGTCCCTTGTAATACTTTATAAGGTAAGGCTTTAAAATTAAATTATACCTTTACACAAATTGGTATTCATAACCTATACTGTATTTATTTTTGAATACAAAAACATGCAATAATAACACAATTTATAATTTCAATAAATAATGATATATAATTGTAAACTCTATAAGTAACAAATTACAAATAGGAATAGCCCCCCGATTTGCCGCTCCAGAGCTTGCCGATGTGTACTTTACGCCACACCACTGCACAGAGGTCTTGTAATTGCTTTTTTTTAGTTTTCAATACAAAGAATTCTACATTTCGTGTGGCACTAGAAGAAATATATCTTTATTGCATAAAGTAATAATAATTATTAATAAAAATATGAACAAAGCCACTCCAATGTTTGCATTTTTTACGATTCACTTTTTACACTTGAAAAATGGATCATAGTGAATATTAAACTGAAACACTATTAAAATTTTTCAGGGCTTTCTAAAAATTTTTAAATTAAGCTTGAATTGAGTTACGTATTTTTGTAAATAGCGTCATAAAAGCTATTTCGTGATGAAAGTTTTATACGTAGGCTAGACTAGGAGTTACTTCTTCAAATGAAAAAAAATTAAACCAATTTTGTGAAAATTGTGCGCAATTTTTTACATAAGATTTTCATATACATATAATATAGCAAAAAATGATTATGGGAAATGCATTAATAAACTCTCGAGTGTTAATTTGAAATTTTAAAATCCATACAGCGTGCGAAGCAAAATGAGTTGAATATTTAAATTTCGTATTATAATGTGCGACTTTATTACATTTTGGAGTAGTATTTCTCGAAATATATTCTCTTACATAATAAAGAATAGCAATGCAGTCCAAGTAATTTGTATTTATTATTGAACTAAAATACAACAAAAAAATGTGTAGTAATTTATATTATATTGATTGAATTGAATTAAATATTAATGTTAATTAAATAAAATCTTACTATGACTGTCTACGTAAGTAATTGATTATTTGCATTTAATGTATTACTGATTTCCATTGGGAAAATATAAAAATAGATTGGTATGCTATTAGCATTTTAATCGATTCATTTGAATTTTCTGATATAATATTTAAGTTGTAGGTACTTATATAACATTATTATCAAAAAAGGAACACGCTCCTAATAATAAATCAATCACTGTCGTTGTTTTGTTTTGATATCATGTGGGTCTTTTACTTGATTCTAAAAAGTAAATTGGCAGATTTATTGACAATTGATTACACACTGCCATTATAAACTTTATAAAACTTAGTAGTATGACAATCGTAAATAATATATCAGTCGAGAAAATCTATGAAATACCTGTTTGTATAGAGAAAAGTATTTTAGAACAAATTGCAAAAAAACTTATTTGTTATAAAGTTCTTATTCTTTTTCCAATTAGGTATAGTATTTCCTACTTTGTGAAAATATTTATTTGTCTTGTTACGAGTAACTAAACATTAATTCTTAATAGAATTAGTTATTAAATAATATAAAAATATGTTTTATTACATTAATTTGTTATGGGTATAATTTTTTAAATTTTACTCATAGCTAAACCATTGCATCGTGACAAAAAGATTATTAATTTTTCCAATAACTGCTGCATGCTGATTTTCCCAACCTACATAGTAGTACTAAATATTTATTTTCAGGTTTAATTTATTTAAATATTTTGCTACAAAAAATTAATTTTTATTTTAAATTGAAATATAATAAAATATCCAAATTATTCAATAAAATGAATATTGTCTGAAACGGTTGATTTGGAGTCTTTCTGACAGTTTGACACACTAATATTTTGGATACAGGTTGGTACATCATAGGTGCTGGGAAAAATATTCAAAACCTGCACAGGTTTGATTATCGGCTGTTCCAAAATTATTTTTTCCGTTGCGTTGTTGATAAGATCAAACCGTCGATTGTACTAGAACCAATCTGTGAGGGGAGCACAACAACATTTTTTATAGTTATTCAGGTGTAAACTTTAAATGTTTCCTTTGCTATAAATTTAAATAAGTAATCAATGAAATATTATTACTTTTTATTATCATGATGTCGGTTATGGAGCGGGTAAAATTTCGATCGGTGGAGTTATCTCTCTCCACCAGAAGATTAATAGTTATAACAATCTAGTTTAAATTTCAGCACTTAGAAATACAATTAGATAGGAGTATTATTGTTAATTAAAATTGTACGTTTTCATTTTCAATATTTCCTTTTGCATATAATACGATACATTAAATAAAGCACCACTGGGTCGTGTTTTTCTTTCTTGTTTTCCGTTAAATGAAGTTTTGGACCACATTATTTTATAATAGTGCGATCCCGAGAGCTTTTTCCAGGTGAAAATTTCAGCATCCGGCTGTACTCTACTTGTGTATTGGCTCTGGATTGTACTATGCTGTTCAGTCAGTGACTTGTAATTCAATATTTACAGGTTTAGCATGAATTGGATATCCAAGCTGTGGTAGATTCTAATTTCTAAATGTGTATGCAAGAAACTGTTTGGAATTTATCCCGATTACAGAATATGTACGTACATGTAAGTCGTTAGGTATTAGATAATAGTGCGGAGCGGTTGTGATAGTTACATTTAGCAATAGCCATGGACCAATCAGGGATTAAATATCATTTGTAAAAATGTTGTAATTGTTTCCTTTGTTGTAAGAAGGTTTTATTCATAAATAAATGCATTAAAATTATTACCTACTTTTTTAAAGAAATACACAGACAAGGAATATGAAAAACAAAAAGATTTTTTATGTTTTTCGGCAAGATAAACATATTTTTTATTACATTCGTGAATATAAAGAGAAAATGTTATCTACGTTCTTATAAAAATTTATGTTTTTTGATTTACTATAATATGAAGAAAGATTAAAATTAAAGCAAGAGTTTTTTTTATTTTCTTTGTAAAATAATGAAAACGTAGTTGACATAAATTGTAAAGTCATATTTAATTAGAAAATTGCACAGATGTTTCAATCTCTACAAAGAATATAAAATGTAAGACGCCAGCGTCTAAATCAAATGGTTTAAAAAATACATAATCATTTTAATCTCTTTTGCTTTCAGAAATTACATTTTTTTAAATTCATTATTAAATATTAAATTTAAATTCACTTAAAAGTGATTCACATCGTAACCACAAGAAGAAACATTTTAGTAAAAGAGCATGTACCACGCCTCAGAACACTTCAGATGACAAAGTCATGAACGAAAATGTTGCTGAATCGTTCGTTTCAATTTGTTTCTTTTGATCAAAAGCCTTTCGTATAATGTAGCTATAATTTTAAAAGGATTACCGAAAACCAAATTTAATAAAATTGCATTTTGAAAAACTTTGAGAAACTAAAATTATGACTTTTGATTTTATTAAATTAATTTTGTTGTTTAGTATCTTAATATTTTCAAAAATATTGTATTATTTAGACTTTATTGGAGGTATATTAGATGCTTGTTAGAAAGGTTTAACAAAAGTACAATAAAACATTGACGTATCTAAAAATAATCAGAAATAATTGGTGCGCAGATTCTATTATTGATTTGTAGAAATTGGGGATGTGGGCTATGCGCTTTGAACATTTTAGCGTTGAGCTTTGTTTGATTTGCTTCAAGTTTCAATATTTACAATTCCGTTTCCGTTTATGTAAATGTTATTTTTGGTTTCATTTTTAATATATTTATGTTTTGTTAATTACAAATAATTTAATTAATGCGTATTTATCTGCTAAATAACAATTGAAGATTTCGTAAATGAAATTTGCTTTGGTATAATATTATCTTGCATAAGTTGTAAATATTAAAACAGCGTTGAATCATTATTTTTAAATAATTAAAAGCGGATTTTATAAAGCACTATAAAGATAATTATTATCCACCAAATCGAATTTCAGAAATTGTTATTAAAGATTTTTAAGACGGCTTGAATTTTTTTAAGTGTACCGTGGCTTTTAAAACTTTTAAATTTAAAATTTTGCAATTACTTAAAAATGCTTTCACCAAAATTGATTTAAGAGATAAATATTTCTTGGTAACAAAAATTAGTTTTCAAGATGTCATCTAGCCAATAAAAGTCAATTAGTAAAATCTAAATTTGCTTTATCGTTAATTTTAAATTCAATTAAACAGGTTGATATTAATGAGAAATAACTGTCGTCTAAAATACCTTTTTCATTAAATTTTCCCTACTGACATAACTAAGAAATCGATGCTTCACTTGGAAAATGTGGATCTGTTGATTGAAAAAGGTTTTCATCGCTCAAGCATAGTTGAATTATTAAATAAAGAGCAATATATGTTGTGGTAGAAAAAGTGGGTCATCATGTGTAATGATTTTTCACACTTTATATATGTAGGTTAGTATTATGACGTAATTAAATTTACCTACATGAATGTGTGATATAAAATTACTTGTTGCGAAATACAATTTTTCCTCATTATATCAGGCAACACAGTTTTACTTACTTCTTAAATGCAATTTTCATATTATGCTTATCAAAAAATTCAACATACGTAACAGGTAATTTTGGCATACATTAAAAATGTGATGTGTTCATCTACAGAGTTTACCATACTTTAATCTTTTGGTACTATAACAGCACGTGCATATATAAATTATGTCTTATATGCTATTTAAACATAGATTACAAAAAATTAAACAACAATTTTATAAAATTTTAGAACTGTAACATTACAATTTAACTTTTATTGTCACATTAATTTTATTTAATTTTTAATTTCAAATTATACCGGGGTTTTTAATTATCTAAGTTGGCACTATATTTTTTTACTTAGATATTCTGCTTTTTGATAAACCCAGTACACCCAATAAGCACGCACATATTTTTATTTTCATTTTTTGAAACCTTCTGTGATAAGTTATTCCATCATTAATATTTCGATTTATTACATACATATTTGGTTGCAACGTTATATTTTTGCAACGACATCAAGGATGTCATCTTTGGAAATATTTACACCTGGACTGATATGGAAAATTTAGCCTACCGAGAGAAGTCGACCTTCGTCTTATTAACTTACATTGAAACTATTTCAAAAATTAGTTTTCTTATTTACTTGGATTTTGGACTCTTTCGGGGACGATGGAGTTTTTGCATTTTTTGGACGATGGCATTCTTGAGCCATACTTATTGATGAAGTAAAAATTTGAAATTAGTATTTTAAATTATTTGTTATGCAAACAACAAATAATAATTATTGTATTAACGTCTTCGAATAGATAATTAAAATTCCGAGTTAATTAAAAATCATGTATGATGCAAAAAAACACTTTCGTTCCGAGGTGACAAACGAAAGCGATTACAGGAAATATCCAGAAAAATCTTTGAATTTGTATATTTAAGATAAACCTGTAGAACTTACGGCTTAAAGTGTAATTTAAACCACGACATCATATTAATATACTACACTAGGTGTAGTTATCTACAACTAATTTGGATATTTCGACATTCCAACTATGTAAAGATATGCATATTAAAGATTTGCAGACGCCTCCTAAGAAGCATCTTTATAATTACGCATAGAAACTAACAATGAGCAATGTAAAAAACTAAGAAATTCTATTAATTGTGTACGTTTATGTACTTACGTGATCATGGTTGTGGGAAAATCAGTGTGCCTCCAAAATGGAGAATTCCTTTAACGGAGTAAGTAACACAGAAATTGGCAATGCAATAAACCTAATATGATCTATATTTTTTATGCTATCCGCCTATTATGCAATAAATATAAACGTTATTATTGATACTGGCTAGTCTTTAAAGCAAAGCAATATATTTAATACAATTTTACGACATAAATATTTTTTAACATCAACAAGAAATTTTATAATTACGTTAATTAACTGTAGGTAATTTAAAGAAAAGATTTAAAAAATTTATAAGAACATAAAGTCACGAACAGTAGCTTGTTAAAAATAATCTGCCGTTGTTACGTAAATTATCTTGTAATGTAGTGTAAAACACCAGAGAAATAAGCTTTCATTAATATAATGGCATCTCTTGTTTAGATTGCTTATTTTCATATAAACACACGTGAAACTTCAAAGTAAAGCTTCATTTTATCAAAAAAATACGGATATTATTTCTTTGTATACCTACGTTTGAAATACAAAACATGATGTCAAATTATGCGAATTAAATAATACCGTATAAAAAATTTTTTTAATAAAATATTATGTAATACACCTGCATAAAGTAGGTATTATGAATATTACGAAGAATTTAATGATGCTTTTAGAATCCAATGTTTTGTATATAATATGTACTTGTATTACGTTTGCAAATATAAGCTGTTTATTTTTTTTGATTTGTAATGCACCTCCATGCTAAAGAGTCTTTATGCAATATTTTCTGATAATGATTTCAATTTTTGTTCTGTGCCTTTGAAGTTGATATTAGATTTAATATTTTCAAAGTGAACTCATATGTACTATGTACATCCATAGTTATTGTATGATGTACATTATTTGAAATAATACAAATATTTTGCCATATTTATTAATTTAGCAACTCTATAAACTAAATTTTAAAGTTTCAGTACTTAATAGAAAAATTAACATCAATAATATATTAGATAAAAAAATAAAAAAATCGTTAATTACGGTTTTTAATTCGGAAAATTGCTATTTTGCATAATTATTAACATCGCTTTTGACATTTAAATATTTACTTAATTAATATTTTTATCATTAAAAGTTTTATTTACTTACGTATAACATGTATAATATTTGTTTGTTCAACTTTAAAGTAGAAATATACATCAGAAATAAGTTTGCCAATTTACTTTATTAAAAGTTTTAACAAACCCACCTAATTTTGTCAGAAAGATATCAGCTAATTAAAGTACAATAAATAATTTATAAATTGTTGAAAGCAATTTGCTGAATTGCTGAAAGCTCACGAAAAATAATTTCGTCTCATTGTTCATTAAACCTGTTAATTTTTAAAATTTTTATTTAATATTAATTTCAAAGGTTAATATTACAATAAAATTAAAATAATTTATGATCTAAATATCCTCGTCAGGTAATCTACTATTTTAAATCTTGTTTCTTTTTTTGTAATGAGTATTTCAAACCGCATCTATTATTTTAAATTATGTAGATTTTATTCTAACCTAGTTCAATCATTCTAGAAGTAGTAATATTGTGTATTATTTTTGAAATGTTTTTTACCTTTTAAGTTTATTGAGAAGAAATATGAGGTATGTCTATACAAATGAACTATAATTTAAAATATCATTTCAAAACCTATTCATATTGACTTGACAGTTTAATCCATTAATTGATGCCTTTTTCCATCAATAATTTAAAAAAAACTGTTATGGAGTTGTGTAATCGTCGCTAAACGTAAAACTAGTTTAAGTGTTATATTTTCTTGCAATTACAACTTACTAATTTTAATTAAAGTAAAGATTTATACCGGTACATTAGTGCAGTATTATATAAAAACTGAAAAGTTTAGATTGGAGAAATTCGAAAAGTTTTTACTTTAAAATACCAAGAAATTTAAAACATTTGTGTTTTACCTTGAGGTTTGAAGAACGCGGTAGATTTGATTAATTATGTATTTAGGAAAGAGTAAATTTTTAAAAGTTTTAAATTTTTACCAAGCCACTTTTACATGCCAAGTAGGAATCTTCATCACGCGGTTGTTTCAAATTTCATTAATAATTTATAAAATTTGCAGCGTTATTTGAGAAAAATGCTTTAGTCCACACGTTGCACATTTTCTGCTTAACCAAGTATGTTATTAACATGTTACTCTGGTATCGACACGTCCTTAGGTTTACTTTCTACAAACTAACAAAGCAGTATCAGGTGCGCAATGCTAGCAATTTTATGTAATAGTACTTGCTTAGGATAATGATAGGAGTTTAGATATCTTTTGAATCCTTATTATGAGTCTCTGTCAGCGTCCATCTTCATTATTGCCCATTACATTATCCTACTTCATATAGGCACGATACAACAGATAACATTTTAAGGACAATCTAACATAAAACGGGCAGATAGCAAAGCTCTTCCTCTATAATTGTATTGCTTCTCTTCTGATAACTATTTTAGGTTTTCATGTATGCAACAATCAGTTAAGAAAAGCTTATTGTTTTCAACAAAAGCTTCCAGTTTAAACTAAATATACCAAATTTCTTATGAAATTATACTATAATGCTATTATTGTACCCACAATAAAGTGCTTAATTATAAAAATAATTAACCAATAATTACGTTTGCACTAAATAAAGTTAAAATGCATTCCCATTTCTTTATAAAATCATTATTGGTGGGATTCATTACTGCTCTTTGCTTAGCAGGTAAGCACTCGAGCGTTAGTCGCTATTATAATAAATTTATACCGCGAGCTGTCACATCATTATTGCATTAGTTTCCAGTACAGTTCTAAAGTACTTATAATATCCCAATAGAAAGTAATAATAATATATTGTCTGAATCCTAAAATTATAAAACTCGTTTTTCTATTTTACCTACAGTCCTACTCTAGATTAATAGTTGTGTGCTACTTTTGTAAAAGATTTCATTTAAAAAACCTTTTAAAGTTTTTCAACAAGAAAAACCGGCAAATATTTTTATGGGTTTCGACTAGTCTAAAGAAATAGTAAATCGTAGGAAGCAACAAAGAACGGCAATATACAAACGATTTATACTATATGAAAAAAATAACAAAACGAGCAAGGATATTTTATTAATGGAATAAAACTAATTTACCATTTTTTAAATTATTTCAAATTGTCAATCTTTTAAAAATCTAGATCGGGAAAGATTTTATGCCATAAATTTATATAAGCACGTACACGAAATAACCTTAGCGATTTTTCAATTCCCTGATCTGCAGCCTCTAGAATACGCGTATTCTATCGGGTATGAAAAAGAGTCAAATGGGAATGTCAACTCTTGTAAACGAATTTTTTAAGCAATGCTATTCGGCAACATTTACAGTACCGGATAATATGATTGAAGGTCTACATGTTTGATTAAAATTTAGTAATTTAAGTAAAAGCGTAGAAAGCTTTTACAAAATGTTTCAAATAAAAAGAAAATATTACCGACGACGTTTTCTTTAATATTTTTAAATTACATTGAAAAATTGCGCCAATTAGCTGGTACAATAATTTGATTAAAATAAACAAAATTAAAAAAAATATTAATGGGTATATTTTTGTATTAAATATGTTATCGCTTTGCAGTTTCACGACTAAAACAACGTCTAAAATTAGATGGAATTCGTACTGGATATTATTATTAATTATTATTTCTTTTCATCAAAAAGGTTTTATTTAGGTTTATGATTTTTTTAATTAACTTTTTTATTTCTGCTGCAGTTGGTGATTTCATTTCAATTTTTTTCTGAAAAGACTGGAAGAGTAAATTAAATGGCAAATATGTATGACGGTTATTGAGAATATTAATTTGTGTTCCCAATAATGGTGACCGAAAATCGCCTTGATGTACTGTGTCTTAGGAAATTACTTTATTTGATGTAATTAATGAGTATATGTGTATACTCTTTGTATATATGTATAGTAGAGTATATATACTATAAACAGCTTTGAAATTGTTTTCCAAATAATATCATTAATTTAATTGCATAACCGAATTTATTATATTGGGTAATCTTTCAACTGCGGAAAATGGTTTCGAGGTTGGTTTGAGCAAATATCGCTGAACAACTTTTATTTGAAATATTTTTTTTGATTAATTGATCGTTTATGAGATATTTGGGAAAACAATTTTTCCCGTAAATGAACATAAATTACACCTTTTAGTAAATGGCAATAAAAAAATTTTAATTTTGTACATTTTTTTATAGTATAAATTATTCATAATTATATTTTACATGTTATTTTTCGCAAATAAATAATTTTAATTGCTAAGGGGATTATTTTAAAATTTGAAATAAATTCAGAATTTTTATTTTTCAAAACTTGATAACTCTAAATCATACTTAAATGTGTCACAAACTTATAATAATGATACGTATAATCTAATCGTGCGTCTAGCAACCACGTAGTAAGTGCGATAATAATTATTAAACTAGAAATACGCTTCCTAATCTTAATACCAAATACAAATTACCTCAGGTAATTCCTAACACAACATAAATGTTAATTTAATGACCTCTATTTGACATCCGAGTGCAATTGAGAAGAAGATAACGTTGTTACAACTGTAAAGTGACAAATGTTATCTGGTAACGTAAATGATGTGATACATTGCTTATAAATAATATAAACTTCAAAAACTAAGTTGTAAATATTATGTACATATTACCTATGTAGGATAAGCACTTAGATATAGTTTCAGAGTTAAACTAGTTTTGTAATTAGTTCAAAACTTACTTTCCCAATTTACACGTTTCGGGAAAATTTTGGAAGTACCTCAAACCATAATCATTTGAGATCTAGAATTTTACTGTATTTAAATTAACTTCGATAATCGAAAAGAAACAGAAAAACTATAACATAATTTGTTACAAGCTAACATTAATTACAAAAGTACTCAAAAGGGTTAAACAACTTTTTTGTATCAGCTGCTCCTCTATCCAAGTTTTAAACTTTGGATTTATTAATGGGGCAATTTATTGTAAGCTATTATAGTTGCATCAAAGCAACTTTCAAGTTATTACAATAATTTTGTAACTCAAAAGTAGATTCATGAAAACTACAATAAAACAAATAAATAATTTCATCTGTTACACCACTGTCAAATTACTGTATTTTGTTGTACCTCTAGCTAGATACGAAGTCTGTAATTTAATTTATACCCACAGCTGCAACCTCTTTCATCACTCCACGCTGCTATAGGTATCTGCGAAAAGACATGATATCTACAACATTGGAGTTTTGTTTTTAGTGGATTAATTTTTGTTAATTTATTTCTTCAATTCATTAAACATTTAAATGATGGCGTAAGATATATTAAATACAACAGTTTTATCAATAGAATTATTAGTAATATAAATTAAGGTTGCTAATAAAACCTAATCTCTAAAGCTAAACGTTAACTAGGGAAATGTACTTGTGCTTAATATTAAAGAGTAAAATATATCAATTTCAGTTTCTGCAAATGACATTTGGGTTGACCTAGCACATGTCTCGATAAATTTAGCTTTTATTTCTTTAAACTATATTGTGTTTGTTGGTATTATTATTACATCGTTGCAAATAAACCCGAATACTAATTGCAGAAGTTTTTGCTTTTCGTTACAACATAGAACTTCAAAATTATTGTATGTTATTCTCCTATATTGCAGAATTAACAAAGAAACTCAAATATTTTGCATAAATTACTGCGAGTTTACACTTGACAGTATTACAAGGTATAATGTTCAACAAAATATTCCGTCAATATTAGTTGGAACACGTAAGAGCGATAGAAAATCCAACAAAGGAGATTTTAAAGTAGTGTAAACAATATGCAAATAAGTATATAATTAAATAAGCTGTAATGTTATGTTTATAAGAGACGCAGCTGTTCGCTCCCAAAGCACTAATGCAAGCTCTCCGTTCAAGCAGCTTAAAGCTCGTATTAACCGCAAGCTCATGTATTATTCGGGAGCTCTTAAATGTGTAGGCGGGAACTCTTAAAAGCAGTTCCCGATTACGTTATATGTAAGAATCGTAATTGAAAATATTGCATTTAAAGTTTACTAGACCAAAATCATTTAAGTTCAAAAGTATGTACACGGGTCTACATCAAGTGCCTCATTAACGGTATTTCTAGTAAAAGTCGAGGTGTTCTCGTTGTTTCAGTTGCTTTTCACTTCTGCGAAAATAGCTCTAGTGCTTGCATAACGTGTAGTCAAGTAAATAACTTCTCCAATTTTGAATCTTCCTCAAGTGTTTTGCAAATATTATATTTATGTAGGTACATATCCATAATTTATACCTTATTTAACACACCACATTATAAGTATATTTTTTCATTTTACTCCAATATCAGCTGCAGTGTATTGTGTATAATATATTCTGCTGGCAAGCTACGGAACGAAGAACCACATGGCTATATCCAAAGTCCAAAATTATCTCTGGATGGATCATTAATTACATTTCCTAGTAAATCATTTTCACTTTTGCCAAGTTGACATAAAACAAGAAGAATAGTAAATATACAATGATTTTAAATATTTTTTGTCATATAGGCGTAGTCTAAAAATCTTCATGTAATATTTCAGAGGATAACTCTAGGGCAAACCATCTCTTTGATCTCGAGATTGCTTTAACCGGTATAGGATTTACCTACATTTTCTTTAATATTGACAGCAGCAAAGTTATATGCATTTATACATATGTACAACCCCGGAATATCAGGAATGCCCAAACAAACAAGCGCCAGGAAAGAAATTTTGATTTCGTTAGTATTATTCTGTTCAATACAAAATGGTTTGGAAGATGACAGTTGTTGTTGGTTTATTACACATTATAATGGTAGCACAAGCATCCAAAGCTTTATAGCATTTTTAGCTTCAGGTCCCAAAAAAGGTAGATTTGTAACTAGGAATGTAGTTCATTTTAAACTTTTTCATGTTAACAAGCTAAACATTATCAACGTAATAATTGAGTATGTACTTTTGAACTTCAATCAATGATTATTGATATTTATTGTAATATTTTTGCTCTAAACTTTAACACAAAATTTTAATTTGTGTTTGTATTGAATTCCATCGTTGGAGTAAATATCTCTAAAGAACTTTTTAGTTTAATTAACAAATTTTCTCATATTATACAATTTTGTTTAATCTTGTGCCTTATTTGTTGAAAACCGATAAAACACCTGCCATGTACATCTATATAATTAATAACAGGTAATGTACTTTATATTCGTGGTACATTACTCCATTAAACATTCATTCACCGTTTTCAAATTTTCGATCGAACGAAATATTTGGCCAGGTGCCTTTGGAGTTAATATTACTGATACAACAAAAAAGTAAATATTATAATTCTCGCTAATGCTTTATCCAATTTGACAGTTATGTTTTTCTCAACATCCTCTAAACTCGTTTTAATCTCGTATGAAACCAACGCTGTCAAATGTAAATTAATTTTATAAAGCCCGGAAGTTTGTGAAAAACAAGTTAAGTGAGATAGATCAAAATTATACATTATACTAATTAATACTACAGACTTTCGACATTTATTTCACTATTTGTTTAATAATCCACCAGATATGCTCAATCGATGTTAAAACATGAATCTAACTAATGACGAAGCTGTGTAGTAGTAAAAATTTAAAAAGGTTCCAACAGAATATCAGCCATCTTTTAGTCTATAAATATATTGCAATATCACTCTTGAAATATCTTAGCAACCCAAGTAGCATTTGCAGCTAAAAAGCAGCTGCAAATTCTAATAACTGTTTATTAGCTAGCTATTATAGCTGTTTTACAACCGACTATTAAATTTGT
Organism: Lycocerus yunnanus; assembly: GCA_036346125.1. Classification (NCBI taxonomy): domain Eukaryota; kingdom Metazoa; phylum Arthropoda; class Insecta; order Coleoptera; family Cantharidae; genus Lycocerus; species Lycocerus yunnanus. The sequence goes on from JARFIX010000008.1 coordinate 10,111,598, forward strand.
TATTATAATAGCCAGCTACACTTTAAAAAATGTTTTTGTTTTTCTAACAAAAACCGTCTTAAGAAAAAATTATTATTTGATCAGGAAAAACAGCAGTAAAGAAATTCTTTGTTATTAAATTATTATTATTTTTCAAATTATTTTTAAAGTGTAACGGTTAATAATAATAATAGCTAAAAAATCAAATTACTAGTTGGCTAATTGCTATTAATAATATTTGGCTAAACGCAAGCTGCTAAAGCCTGTTGTTATAATAGTTAGCTGATACCAAGCTAAATACCCAGCTAATAGTTGGCTAATAACTTTTAATAGTAGTTAAAAACAGTTACTACCCAATTAAATCAGGAGTTATTTTTATTGAAAAGGGTTTTAAAATATTTAAAAAAAATATTTGCTGTAATCCCCATGCAATAATTAATATCAAATTTCGTCATGCCCCAGTGACATAATTTTAGATTTTACTATTGAAATCGTTGTTTAATTACTCTTACAATATCTGTGTTAACAATTTTCGCCGGAATTTAATAAATTTCACATACATCACAAAGAGCTGGATTATATTACTACACTGTAATCAAGTGATGTCACCGCCTCCCTCTATTTCGGTTTTAAAGTTTTTCTTCAAAATAGTTTAAGGCGTTTGTGCACATTTGTGCTAGGGTTGTCACATGTTGTTTAATCAGTATAAATCTCTATATTTACCCCTCTGCTCATATATCACATAAAATATGAGCCTAATACATAATGTACATATTGAATTCATTTTAGTGCAAAACCAATATTTACACTTTTTATTAAGAATTTGTTTTTGTAATAAAAAGTGTAAAATTAAAATTTGTTTAAAATCACCCTCCCCTTTCCAAAAGCGATGTTTTTAAAGTAACTGTTTGGACTAGTTGTATCAAGCTCTCACACCTTGTGTTAACTCCATTTTTAACCTGTTTGATTGGACAAAGAGCGAGTTTACTCTAGGTTAACTTTTTCCAGTGCTTTACAACTGACCCTGGAGGTGCAGTACAAGTAATCAGGACCATTTCTGATCAAAAATTAAAAATTTCAAAAACATATCACCCGTGGCGAATACAGTTTTTATAAGTAAAGTTTTATTTTAAGGTTGCTGGAAATTATAACTGGAAGGTATAAAATATCTTATTTTAAAAGCAGGTAATAGATACTTTCAAGAAATTTAATAAATTTATTAAAATGAATACCTACGTAATTTTAATAAATTTTCTTTGTAAGGACTCATAAAGTTTTTTTGATTTAATAAAAAGCTGTCTCTTCCTTATTTTGCTTTGTTATACACCTTTGTATATATTTAGTAATATGTATTTTTTCAAAATAATTAAATCAATTTCAAGTTAGAAATTTTGAATCTCGTTAATCGAATAATTAATCGTCCTCCATCTCCCACCCCCCACACAAATGTTTAAGTTATTCGAAAATAAAAAAAGCACAACAAAATATAAAACATAACAATTTGTAATATACTTACATAAGTGTTGTGCATAATAATGTTCTTAAGAATGATTTGAATCCCAGAATAAAACTTACTAAGCAATTATAATTATTAAAATAAACAAAAATAGTTGAAATCCAACTCATGACCTGCACGTGATATAAATGTCAAAATTGGTTACTGACAAATCTTAATCTCACCCTGTAAGTCGAATAGTCATCTGTCATGCTGAACTGCTTCCTTTAGAAGGACTTCAACCTACAGAAAGACATGCTACAGCTAATTTTATGCTACCGTAGCGTGCTAGCCGATATGTTTACCTTTAATTTGAACTTTCTCAAAATCAAACAATTTTTCAGGTGAGGTGAATTTATGAGAAAATCGTTTAGTTATTTAATTTAGCAATTTCATTAATTTCAGTAGTAATTGTAAATTGGAATTAGAAGCATCGGTGAATATTAAAATCTTTATTTGTTTTCGGAATTGCAGTAATTATTATATTGTTAATAAAGAACTTAAAGAATGATAATAAAATTTGAAATCAACAAAATAAGATTTTTTTGTAAAATCCCCATTATCAAAAATTTCCGGTATAATTCTTTTTTCTAATATTATCGACTATTGATAATAAGTAATTTATAACAATTAAGTGGTATGCTTAGAACTAAATTTGATAAATTACAACAAGTAACTTTTTAAGTAAACCCCGACGTTGTTGATGGAAACTCACATTTTAAACAAGCATGCTTCAAATCAAACAACAGCTGAAGGATAAACCAATGTGCGAGTCATGACAGTTACCGCGTAAGAGAATCTACATCTTGAGCCTTCTAAAGTGAAGAATTTAAAAAATAATCATCACGATTATGAAACAAAAATAAAGAAAGTAGATAATTCATTACCTACTTCATTAGTTCGCTTTATTCAAAATTATCATGTTATTTAATTATGAGTTGCAAGTACAATTCCTGTGTGTAATAAGTAAGATTTGTTATTTCTTCGGAATAAATTGCTGAAAATTCAAGTTTAACTTAATTTATAACGATTTTATAATCACTTCCGATGAAAACTTTAATTATTGCAGATAAAAAATCAGAAAACCAAGCTAACTTATTTCAAGAATGATTTATTATTTTAAATTAGTAGAAAGGATTTATTGTAATGGAAACTGGAAGTATTATTGCAAGTAACTGCATTTTTATTGTTCATGTTCGCGTAAGTACCCATGCAATTATCTTTTATTATTTTAATGTTTTAGTTTTTCGTAACGATAAAATTATTTAGGATTTCTCGTATGCCATATCAAAAAGTATACCTTAAAATGTTGAAATGGGCCATAAATTCTCATATAATTCCACGATGTTATCTGAAACATTATGCGATTTGAATTATATGAAACTTATATAAATTTGGTACTATATAGTGAACATCCTCTTTTTAACAACTTCCTAATTCCACAAACAAATCTATTAAGATAGAGCTTGAAGCTATATAATAATTTTGGGTTTCAAATTTTGTGGTGCTTTACGTTTATGCGTTAATACGAAATTGATATTTCATGTAATTTACACGAAAAATAGAAAGTGCTACAAATACTGTTGCTACATTTTGTAAAATTGTCTCATACTTTTATATTGAAAGAAATAAATTGGCTAAAAAGTCGCAAAAGTTTTCGATTGATTTCCAAATCCGTTGCGATATGGCCTGAATGTGGTCCTTGAGAAAAGTAGCCATAAATTTTTATACAGTTTGTGTCGGCGTGCATCGACTTCAAAACATAACGATAAATTTTGAACATAATACTCCATTTTAACGATATATAAGGTTAGTTTTATACGATTACAACGTTTTGTGAATATTTTAAAGCTCGTTTCTATAAAAAAAAAGTTGAAAGAAAAGAAATTAAATTTTTTATGTAAATGGAATGTAAAAATTATATAATATCATATACGTACGTATCTGAAAGAATCTCAAAAAATATTTTGATAGTACCTCTTGATATAGAACAAGTCAGCCTTCACTCACCCTCAATTTCCTCTTTTCATATATTTTATATTAAACTAGCGCGTAGCTGCCGAACTTAAGGGGCACGAGTAAAAAGCTCGTTATTTTTAACAGCACCGCTTTATCCAGTATTACATTATGTATTCTAATAGAAAATTGCAAATTATGCACTACAGTAAAATTTTTATAAAACAGGGAAACACATATATAGTAAAAGTTTTTCCAGCATAACATAATTTCTATTTACTAAACTACTAGACGCTTAAAGTGAAACATGAAATATAATAACTTGCGGTTATTTTTAATTTTTTGAATATCAAAAATGCACAACTTAAACTACTTTTAATAATAATAAATAAAATCATTACAATCTCTTTACACGCATGAGTTAAACAACCGATTTTTCATTGATTTAACTGTCAGGAAAGTAACAACCACCAGCATTCGATAGCATTTTACAATATAAGCCCATTAAAAAAGCCTAAACTAGTTATTTATGCGAATTGATAATGATGACAAAAACACTGATAAAATCGTGTGTTGTATTTGTAGGTTATGATAGCGATTAATCAAACTTACCGCATTGACGGCCGTCATGTCCTTCGATGCTGGTTTTGACTCTGCTAAACTGTCAGTCTGAAAAAATAGTATACTTTAATTTGTAAAGTGCTCTATACAATATGTTTTTCTAAACAGAAATCCAAGTAGAATTTAATAACAGCAAGAAACTGGCATAATTGTATTAAATTGTGTAATATATTGTATATTACAATCTGGTATATTTATAAACCAGGTATAATGTATTATACATTATCATCGCATATTTTAATACACATTTGTTTTAATAATTTTTTTTATTATATATTTTGATGTTTAAACATCGAGATGCCTTAATAAACATTTGATGAGAGCAAAACCCATTGCTAAAAACATAAAAAATTGTTTTACTGTTCAATTTAACATGTTACTGTTTAGATCATATTTTATATGAATTAATTTACAAAACGAGGTTGTTTGAGCTTTCAATAAATGTATTTTAACAAAAACCATATGAATATGCGCCCTTTTATTTAAATTACATTTAATATCACTTTTATTTCTCCAAAGAGGATACAAATATATTGCTGTGTTTTTTAATGAGCCAATTTACAGGCCGAAAGTAAAAAAGGTTAATTTTTGTAATTTGGCTTTTCAACATCCAATGCAATCACTTAGCTAAATGATTTTGATTTATTACTTTAACTTTTGATTAGATAATTAGGTAGAGTTGTAAAGATAAGAAAACTACGTTGTTTGATAATCTATATGTAGATCAAATAAATTCTTCCAACTAAGATCTTCTACACCACCTGGTGAATAGGGTTATCTACTGTAAAAGACAGTTTTGACCACCAATATGGCTTCTCCTCTCTATATTTTGTTTAATTTCACTTTTATTTAATTTTCTTTTCTACAGTTGCCCTCTAGTAATGATTCGTTTTAAAAGGAAGTGGTGGATTAAAAATAATTAAAAAGTTAACTATTATCCAGACTAAATCATAATCAGAAAACGTTATAACTAAAGTGCAGTTTAAAACAAGAGAAAATCAAGAACCATAACTTGAATAGTAGCGATATGACCCTCGTAGCAAACAAAATATTCCAGTAGCGAATTGTTCGTAGGAAGCGAAATGTCCTGTCACAAAACTAGACAAACAGCTAAAATTTTTAAATGTGATTTATTTTAATTTTTATACTTTAAAATTTCGAAACTATAATTCTTTCATTGTGAAGTAACTACATTAGAAATTCAAAACTTCTGCTCGCAGAAGCAATTTGTAATTGTGGCACAATTTGTACTTTCAAGTTATAGTTTCAATTCAACTTTTATAATATGCAATGCTTCTCAAATACGAAATTTTATCTTTTGAAAGAAACTTGGAAAACTAATAATAGTTTCCTCCTAGTTAAATTCGTATCAATGGTATCTGAAATAAGTTACAATTACCGATTTAACTGAAATATTAGTTCACATAATATTTTATGAATCGTCTCATAATTATAATTGCTTTTTTTTATTTAAGAATATATTATATTAGGGCATTATATAAAAATATAAGATTTAAAGAATGTGTATTCAAATTATTTTTCGAATATTTTTAGAAATTAATTAAATTTTTGCATGAACGTTATTAAATTTTAAAAAAGATATTTTTTGATTAAATGACAATAAACAAGATTTAATAAAAATGCTTTTCTCGAAATATAATTAAACTGCATAAGTAAGTTTAAAATTTGTTAAATGTTTCAAACGTTTTTACTATCATGCAGGGTTCTCTAGAATACACCAGCATTTTGTTACTAAAAATGGTTTCAAAAATAAATACATTTGCTGCTAACTTGAGCGACAAATTGCTTAATTACGTGTTTTCGATATTAAATTATTAATACAGAACTGATTAGAATTTGTGCTGTTTTTTACATTTATGAAAACTTAATAAAAGTTCTCTCGTGTTTTTTTAATCCTAATACAAATAAAAGCAAAGAGCTAAAGAATTCCAGATGACGAAAAACAAAATTTATGAATATTACACTTAAAACTAGAAGAATTACAATAGCAAAAGACATACCAAACAGAAGTTCGAAGCTAATAATGTAGCAATAATCTAATGTGGCATCACAGCAATAATAAATTGCTATTATAATTATTGTTAGCTGACTATTAGCATTTCTTAGCTTTACATGCTGCTTATGATTTCTTTTCAAGTTGGGTGTTGTTTTGTGCACCACAGAATAAATTCTAGTTTCAAAAGAACATTTGAATCAAATACGCGCTGAGTAACACAGCTGTTGCTTTTAATGATGTTTCTCTCCGTGATGCTCATTGCAGCCAACTGTTAATTAGCTATCAGGAACAACTATTCCAAAATTCAGTTTAATACTTAACTACCGTGGATAGAGAGAATTTTATATATTTAAACTAATATTTACTCTTTTAGTTTGAAATAGTGATTTGCATATTTCTAATAGTAATGTGCCTGTGGGTACCTTGGTGGCAAGCCGGTACATTATAATTACTATGTATCTTTTCCATTTAATAAGCGCCGAAATGTTTTAAAAAACTGAAGCTCTTTTAGGACGTAAGTAAATATTTATAATTAATTAAAACATGACAAAATTTCATTACTTAAATGCAACTATCTAGGGGGAAGATTTGGTTTTCAAGGCTGCGATGCTTCGCTAGCTGAAGCTGTTGTTAATGAAGGCAGCGCGTTTAAATTAAATCTCTGTCGCAATTAACCTGTTTAAATGATGAATAAGCTAGTATGTCGAAGCTTACCTCGTCTTATTCTAATTAAAGCTTGAATAGCCAGGTGGTTTGCCAATGTTAAAGTATTTTACATTATAACTTATAGCTTATAGCGCTACTAAATTTTAATATACCACCTTCTTTTAATAATATCCAACGAACGATTATAAAACTTTTCATATTATGGTGAAAATAAATAAGTTTATAATGAAACAAGAAAATTTACTTTACAAAAAAAACACTTAAATTTATTTATAGAAACGACATAGACTTGACTTAATTTTATTTAAGTTTTAAATTATAGTTGAGAAGACAAAATTAACTATAGCGCATACTTGTGTCGGTTGTAAATACTGCCGTATTTTAACATTCGCTATATTCGATTATTTTAATTTTATGAAGACTAAACAAAGTTGAATTTTAATTAATACTTTCAGATTATTATTTTAATCACACACCGGCGCTATAAATTAAAAATTTTAATTGATGTTTTTCCCATCGCACTTTTTAGAACTCTTGTGAAAAACTTAATTAATTCGAAGTGAAGACTGTTACACGTTAATGAAACCCTTCAGTCGTAGTAATGCATCAAAAAGGTGACAATAACAAAGTGAAGATATTAATACCGACTGAAAACAATTACCGGAAATATTTCAGTGAGGGTGTGGAAATCAGTGCATTTTATGTAATTATTTGAACTAACGCAAAGTATTAAATCATTTAATTAACTTTCATACAAAATCGCATTTATTACAAAAATTTTAGCTGCACCAAAATCTCGTATCGTATGCTAGCTCATCCGCCGAGTTTTGAAAGCTGTCAACCTCAAAATAAATCGACCTTTCTCAACTGGAGCGATTCAACCATTCGACGAATGCATTCAAGTGAATACGCCGTCCTCTCCCTTGACGTGTCTGACAATTTTTCTTGTTAAGTCTACTTTAGAACGACGTTGTTTTTATTGTATTTTGCTTAGTTATAATTTTTTAGTGACCAACTTTTTGCTTCATTGTGACCCTATGAAAGCCCTTGCAAGGATTAATCAAAAAACTTATGTAAAAGATGGGACCTAAAAAATGTAAAATAAATGTATTTTTAGTTTTGAAATTAGTAGTCACATTTCTTATTATAGAATTGTTCAATTAAATCATTTTTGAAATAACGCTTGTTTATATTTATTAATTACAAACATCTGTAGGTATTGTTTTACTAAATTGACATTATTACTCACAAACAGGAATAGTTTTTTTAACCAATTTATATATCACAGTGAAAAATCAGTTCATGTTGACTGATTTCGTTTAAATTTAAAAAGAAATTCCGTACAGTTTATTTTCTTTACTTGGGAGCCCACAGCATCATATGCATTTGAATTCGTGTCCATTTTTTAAAGTTTCTTTTATATCCAACATTAATATTATATCTTTTAGTTTTTGAAATAACATTTTTTTCAACAATAAAAATTTCCATCTTTTATAATTCTGCATGAGAGGTTACCCAATTGCAAATAAACGACAGAAAAATTGTAAAATAAAGTTAAAATATTTTACTTAAAATAGTCCATGTCGGCGAGAAGGGAGCAGGACCGGAAAGCTAAAGAAAATTTGCCATAAAATATTAGATTATATAAATATTTTATTTGGAATGCACTAATTAACATATAATATGTTTACTGAACTACAGATAATTAATACAGTTATTAGAAAACCTAAAAGAAAAATAATAATGAGTATACTTCAAAATACGGTTCTGCTCCTACCCACGGGATAGAACTTACCAATTTAAAAACATGTTAATTTCATATGGACTACAACCATTTTGTACACGGTTTTGCCCCACCACTTTTACCCCACTTGCACCAAACCAACAAAAAGTAAAACTTTAAAAACTGACAGCACACATGTGTTCACAAAAAAATACCATATATGATGGTATAACTACGAATGTTAAGAATATTGTTCTTAGTTAACTATAGAAAGATTGAAAATAAAGCAAAATAAGATCATTTACCTGTTAAAACACATTTTATTACTTTACTTTATTGTTTATGTACCTATGTACTCAAACTTCTCATAAAAATTGCTGCTAATCATAAATAAAGATATACACTAAAACTATTTTAAGGAAGTGCAAGTTGCTCATCAGAGTACTCGGTTCTGCCTCACTACCCTGTTCTGCTCTCTTACTGCAATTCGTAGGTACAAAAAATACTACACATCATTGCAATCTTCTTCTTCAAGTGCCATACACTTCATTGTGCGTAGGCGATCAGCTTAGCCAAAGCCAAGCTGACTTTACTAGGAATATAATTAATGGGGTGGTTTCCGTTGCCTTCCCCACAGTCCAAAGATTGATATCGGACCTTTGATCACAGCAGTGTAACCGACTCGACTAGAATCGAACCATGGTCTACCGCTTTAAAGTCGGCCGGTGTATGCTTTACGCTACACTGCTGGTCAATCATTGCAATATATCTAAGATTATACAGCATGATCGAAAAGAAAAACGCAAAATCACATTATTAACCGTAAACTATTAAATGGCAAAAACTGCCATTTTAAATTTTATTAATTTAAATTTTTAAAACTCTCTATTTCTCTAGTTTCTATATAGTCGTGACTGCAAGCAGGGTATTCTAAAATTTCAATGTTTCGATCGTCAAACCACTTTAAAATATGATTTTAATGATGTATTGCTGCATTGTCCAGTTGGAATATGGACTGCCTTTCCATAAAATTGTCTCTAATGGTTATTGAAACTTCTTCCAGGATGTCAGTGTAAAGTTTTGAATTCATTTTTGTCGAAATCCAACAAACTGGTGATTTTCCTCTATAAGTAAACGCTACCCATATCTTTACCGTTCATTTACCAAAATTTCTACTTAAACAAACTTCTCTAATAACTTTACTCAAATCATGCCAATAGTACTGGTAGCCATCTGGGAAGTCCAAGTTGAACTTTTTTACACCGTTAAAAACTACATTGCAACATTTCATTTTCCACGACATGCATTTTCCAGAAAACGTTAATCGGGCTTCTTTATGTCTTTCAGTTAGCTTAAGATTTGCCATCCGTTTCGTCCACTTAAACCGTTTGGTTTATTTATTTTCGATTTGGGTCTCGAATGCTTTTTTATTCATATTGATTTCTCAATTTTAGATAATGATTAACTACTAAACGTGATTTTTTAATTCGCTCGCAATTTTTCTATTTGTGATGTTACAATTTGAACAGTAATTTCATTTTTGGAGAGCTTAGTACCTCTAGTTATTATAATTTTTGGCACATATTTTTAACTCAAATTAATTTTATACTTTAAAATCACAACTAATTAAAATATTAAAATCACTAGTATCAAATTTCACTCACTAATAATTAAAAATGAGACACTGACTTGATAACTATTTCGGTCAAAATTCAACATAAAAAAATTAATTTTTGCTTTTTATTATAATGAGTTTCTTATTGTGCATATTATGTTTTCTGATAAAATACTTAAGTGGCTCTATATCCCTCACTGCACATACATATATGCACAAACTCAAGATACGTGTTTCACTTTTATAATAAGCTCTTCAGATGGCTATCATATGTAAATAATTTAAAAAATTAATTGATTACGCTGTTTTTTGCATTTATATTTGACCTACATGCTCACAGTCGCGACATAGAAAAGTGGTTGCAAAGACCAAAACTGAAAAATAATATCATTAAAATAGTATAATTATTTGTCAAGAGGGAATTTTGAATATGGGGTCTTGCAACTTATAGGGATATAATATTTTAATTAACCCAACGTTGCCCGGGTGTAAGATCAATTCTTATTGGTGTTGTGCATCATGGGTTCTATTTCCAGTTGCTGCCAATTTATTTGTGTTTTGGGTTTGAATCTACGTTAAGTTATTTAAAATGTTACAGAAAAAAAAGGAACGGATTGATTCACTTTAAAAAATTCACTTTGAAGGGAATTAAAGTATTCTAGCATAACAATTGCAGTGATCTGAAGAATTCTTACACCGAGTGTTACCTGTAAAACACTTCCAGTTCTACCCACATAGGTAGTAATTTTGCTAACTGCTAAATTCGACTATCTATTTCGATAAAAATGTAATTTTAACAGTTTTTTGACATCTTATTGATTAAAAGCTGCTACATGTTTTTATATCCATTTGCAGGTATGTAGTTAAAAAAATAAAGTAGGGTTTTAGTTGAAATTCCACTTGAAGCTTCTATCATAGAATTTTGAACAAAAATAACTGACAGGTATTTGGAGCACATTGCTCTTTTATGAACCAATTGACCACCTGAATGCTTGATTATTAATATAATCCAACATCCCTGTTTTTAATTATTAAAGCCTATTTTTCATGTATTTCCGCTATCGCTTTGTTTGTTGTGCTTCAATTGAAGTTTCCTCCCAATAAATTTATAATATTATGGGAGTATGACTTCTCGTTTTGTGGGTTGAACCGATATGATTTTAATGTTTTGTTGGAATTTGGCATCTTCTATTTAAAATATTATTTGTTTTACATTCCTTGGATTTTTATTCACTTTTTAATACTTTTATTTCTTTTCAAAATTTGTGTAACTTTTTCTTTTTAAGTAGATATGTGTTTTAGTATTACCTCGAACTCAAATTAATTGTTAACACGCATTCCTAATTGTACTTTTGCGTATCTTCAACGCGGATAACTACAATTTAAAATTGCGTTCCAACATTGCTGTTTAAAAATATTGCTTAAAGTTAAATTTTAGTTTAAAATTTTTTATTGACGATACGAATACAACAAACTGATAGCGTGCTGCCCTGGTAAAGAATTTTTATCTGTTCTGATATGAAAACGACAAATTTAACTTAAATTCAAAAAAAATAAAGCTGCTTAGATCGATTTATTTAGGCAAAGCTAAAGCCTTCCATATAGGATATAAATGGAGAGGCAGTCCAAAGCGTGACCAGTTTTGGGATTTACTATCCTCAGATTTACACCAATTTTGCGGTAATCAAAATTTGGCTAAACCACCGCATAAGTTGTTTTTACTAATATTTGAGCACAATCCCAGAACTGCACGCCTCCCAGTGGCGTTTAATATGGAACCTATTTAAGACTGCCACTGGAAAATTATGAAAATGTCAAAAGTTTCGATTTCTTGTAATTTGAGTTTTTCAAATTTTAAAATTTACGTTTAAATTTTACAATGTTCATATATGATTATTTTTAGAACTTTAAAAAGAATAAGATAAGTAAGTTTGTAATATCAAATCTTGGAAAGCTTTCTAACACTTGGGATAGTTTTTTTGTAACTGAATTTTGTAAAGAAGTTTCATAAAGTTATGATGCAAGTTTTGTTTGTATTCTATCGTTTTGTTTACTTGTCCTTTCTCGTTTTTTGAGTTGATTAAGTTGAACATTTGCTGTTTTTCTATTACTTGACAAGTTCTGTTTAATTGAAGCGGTTCCAAGTGTAGAATTGATTTGATGAATTGATGAAACTGCGTTGAACTCAGTTTTATCATCACATCATAGCTTCCTAGCCATTGCTTATGTATTTTAATAGTTAGTCGGTAAATTGGTTCCAAAATTGTGTATTATGCAACGACAATTAACATTTAAGTTTTTTAGGCTCTATTATACAGATATTCTTTCTAATAACAGATGCATTTAATAAAATTTATATACATATATATTATTGTGTGTAATAAATAAATTATTAATAAACCTGTGAATAATTAGTTGTCGTGTAAAAATGCAGACAATGCCGACAATTTTCAATTCGATATTTTAAATCACTTTTTGAATTGCTTCTAATTCATACTTGATACATAAAATAATATAAATGTAAAGGATTTCGTGCAACGGTAAATATTTCAATTAATTTCACTAGAAGTGAAATCAATGTTAAGACATTCAATAAACTACAGTTATCGTATTATATTTGCAATGAATGACACAAAAGCATGTTTTCAAATTATTTACATTAATTATCATACCGCATATTACACAATTTAAAACTTTTCCTTAAAGCTCAGCTACGCATTATTTAAAATTTTTATAGCGTACTCGAAAAGCTTTCCGCTACAAAATGATTTAATTAAAAGTTTATTTTTTAATTAAAAATTTACTTTTTCAGCGCAAATATATTTAATTGTCAATAATTTATAATGAAGTACCAAAAATTTGCATAATAACTGTAACAGTCTTTATGTACCTACGAAAAGTAATGGTTCTATATGAATGCACATACTTGCTCATCACAAAAGTTTATAAAATTAGCTATAAAATATAACCCCCGTTAATTCAAACTACAAACACCGCTTAGCAGCTTTAGTTGAGTTTTATACATAAATTTTGTGACATTTCTAAAGCGTTATGTGTTTACTCGTATTTAATATTAATGTGTGAACTTTGTTAATTCTTAAATTTATGATTTAAATTATTTCTAGTCGTTTGATATTTTTCAGAAATCAATGGCATTTTCTTACTAATACTACCGTTTCTTACTACTACCGTTTCGCATTGCTTTCGAGAATGTTTTGACATATCACTGTGGTGGATTAAAATTGCCTAATCTTTATCCGTGATCCTGAACCCATTGAAGAGCTTAATATTATACTGTAACTTTTCTTAAAAAAACTTTATACAAATAGAGATTTCCATGGTGGTATAATTAATAGTATAAATAAAAATTGAAAGAATATTGGAAACTGAGTAACACAAAATATGAAGAAGCTTTAAAAGAAAGGAGAAAATAAAACATGATGGCAGAAAGTAAACGCCGCATATCAAAGCCAGTAAATCGGATTAATGAGCAAATAACAAAAAAAGAGTAAATAAAAGAGTTTTAAACGATTACCAACAAGCTTCGTACGAAACTAAGGCAGATTACCACTGTGTACGGAATTAAAAATTGTTACTAAATACGAGGTCAGAAAATATATATTATACTGAAATCCAATTGATATCGATAGAAAAAAAATAATAGTTTAGAAGATGATCAGGCTCAAATTTAACGAATCGCTAGTATTAAAACTGATACATGTCATATTATACGATGATTCAGATTCCTTTAATAAAATCTTGGAAACTTATGGAAACAGTCATGAGAGCTACTAATTTCAAGCATTATATTTTATCATCATCATCACAGTCCAGTTAATAGGCACTTTTGCCCTACAAAATTTACCTACAACATTCAAAAACAGTTGAAAGCTAAACTTCTTTTTTGGAAATTTCAAATTCCAAGGATAATTAAATTATTTCGGTGAGTAAAAATTATTACCGATCGTGATAAAACTTAGTAGATTTGTTTCTCTAGGTTTTCAGATCATGTGGACGTCGTAGTATAATTCTAAGAGCATTGTAAAATGAACTATGTGCAATCGAAATTCACAACTGATATTTGATTTTCCCTAGCTGCTCCTACGGTAATAAAAGTTGGTATACATGACCTAGAGGGTGTCGTGAATATTGTCGAAGCGTTTTTAAAACGCCAATCCCATGATTTTAATTTGTCTATCTTACAACTAGTACAAGTTATTTTGGATGACCATAGGAGTCGCAACCCAAATAAAAACAAATCGGTGCCTAATTCAACGACGTTATGGCATACTTGAGTCCTCCAAAAAAACCTACGTCGCTAGAACAAGAGTTACCTATAGCTACGACTAAAGATCGCCCAAGTCTCTACGTATTCTTGTACGACCTCTGCTACACCTCTATCATTGTTTTAGGGTTTTACTCTTTTCAGTCAAGGTAGTGCAAAGTATCCAAGAAAATGCTTTCTCGCGGCCAACAGTCCCTTGGTATCTGATAAACAAAGCATGTTGACTGGAGTAAATGGAGTTATATGCAGCATTACAATATTATGTTCTGGATATGTACATGATCTGATTTCCACCATGTGGGTGTACCATATGATATAAGTAAAACTTTACAGTCACGTAACTAAATGTAATGTCGACTATGTTCATTTTCTATTCAAAATTATCTCCTGAATAAACATTTTATTCACCTATCACGAATTTCCCCATATGAAGGTATAATTACATGTAGTACTACAGAAATACCGAGATAATTGTTATTGTAATACCAAAACATAATGTATATTACATTTCCAAAGCCATTAAAAAACTAAATTGCATATTATCATATTAAGTTTATGTGCGAAAAGTGTATTACTAAATAAATTTATTCAATTAACAAAAAAATTAGTTAATGGTTTTCTATCATCCTTATAGATTATGTATGAACGCATTTCAGTCGGATAAATACTTCAATACTTTCGGTACGTTCAACTTGGAATACTAACATTTCTAATCGTAATTTGGTTATTCAAAACAACACGAGATATATTTAGATTTACATTAAAATACACAAACCTTTGAAATATTTTAACTGGCAATAAACAATTGTTTTTTTATTTTAAGTATTAACCGTAGTACACACACTTTTGCAATCAATACATTTCAATTTATCGATATTGTACTAACAAATAGAGAGCATTGTATTATACCGTATGTACATACATATGAAAGTATACATACATATATTGAAGTGTTTGATAATAAAACATATTGATTTATTTCATTTGAGTCCTTCACTTCTTTAAAGCAAAAAAGCAATAGTAATTATAAAGAGTTTTTGTGTGTAAGAAGTAATAAATTACGAATGTAGTGTTTGCTTGGCAGCAATTGTCCTTTAATTATATATCAGTAAAGTACACCGCCATTTAGTTACAATGTATAGTATATCCCAAGATATAGTGAATTAAAAAATATCAAAAATTATAGGTATATACCGGCGTTATCGCAATAATTTGCATAATATTTATATTTTTATATTCGATTAATGTGATACAATGACTTTTTTAATTCGCTATAACTTGGAATACATAGATCATTATAACAAATCGAATTTGTAGTTTCGAAACTCAAATAATATCGAATTAATTTCGAAAGATTGATACGAAAACTAAATTGAAAGTTTTCAGATTTTATATGTTCAAAAATGGTAATTTAACTTTGCCTGACGTTACAATTCTGAAACATAGCTTTGGAATTTAGTAACCGGGAGATTTACTATGCAGTCACATTGCTATAATTTGCTCGCTTGTTAGTGAAGCTCAAGAAAGTATGAAATCAGTGGTTATACTTACAATCCAACTCAACATTATATCCAACTCCTCCAAAAAGTCATCTAACTTGAATAGACAAGTAGATAAATTGTATAAACTTAACCATTTTACACTAATCACATATAACTGAATGAAGCGAAGATACCTGCAGCTTCACTATTAAGATAAACGTTTCGATGCATAGAAATCTTCGACTTTTACTAGACTCGAATAGAATATTATGTTTGAAAAAGGAATCGATAATTATAATTAAGAATATATACGTGTTGCACCATAAAGGTCAAGGTAAAATAAACTTGAACTAAATTACAAATTGAAAATAATTTGCATTCGAGTTAAGAACGCAAAGTACGTCATTAAATCAAAAAGTTGTGAATAAAACGTATTAAATAGAAATTGTTAATGACGCCGTAAATAATCAATTTACGTCAAAATTATGATGTGAACATCAAAATTTGCAATTCGCCACAAAGTGGTATTATTATAAGCAAATATGACGGCTTATTTATGTTGGCACTCAAAATTGTGTATATTGGTAATTCGCGATGACATACATGTATGCAATTTTTTACAAAATAATATAATTTATATTTCACTGTTTAATTAATAATGGTTAAATTAAATTAACACAAAACATTGTCTCTTTCAGTTACATTA
Organism: Lycocerus yunnanus; assembly: GCA_036346125.1. Classification (NCBI taxonomy): domain Eukaryota; kingdom Metazoa; phylum Arthropoda; class Insecta; order Coleoptera; family Cantharidae; genus Lycocerus; species Lycocerus yunnanus. The sequence continues at coordinate 10,128,142 of JARFIX010000008.1, forward strand.
TAAATATCAATTTTAACGCACTCGACTGCCTATACCATTAAATATAGCACATCACATAAATTATGTTATAAAATGTATTATGTGATTGAGTGTTTCTGAATACATAACACACGTAATTACAAACACGCGATGAAATAAGGAAATTACTTCGTGTTAAAAGCGCGTCTTGCAAAGAGGCACCGTGCACTCAAACTACTATCTGTTTAACATCAAAACGCCGCGACGCTGGCCAGAGTAGACGCCCACCTGCTTGTTACGTCTCACACACAAACAGGGATTCTCAAACTTTACTATTTAAAAATTTAAACAATCTCATTAATCACAATTTATTTGACAACTTTTGTCCGACTTTTGAATGTGAAATCTATCTTTAATTAGCCAATAAGTCAATTATATTTTCGTGCCACTTTCTAATTAAACAAAACTTTACCAATTATTATAAGTTCAGGTGATATTTATTTATATTTGCTTCACAAATAAAAAATTTAAGCTAAAGTCGAAGATGGCATAATTGAAAATAAACGAAAAAAAACCTTTCGTTGTAAAGCTAGAGCATAAAATATTTCCTGCAAGATAAAAACCACATTATAGAGACACCGAATATTTGAGGTTAACCTTATTTTAGGAACAGAATACTAAAATGTCACAATGTCAAATTACGTTCTTTAAATAAAATTATCATCTATAGATGAACTCAATAAATTCTTTTATTATTAGACGAATTTTTTCATAGTAATAAACAATTTTTATAGTGAAAATTTCAAAAGCTAAATATTTATTGCTTATGTACACTAAGAAAGCTTTTTAACGATTTGATTTAATAAATTAAAATAGCAAAATACCAACATAAAAAGGCCCTAAAAATAAATTAAACAAAATTATATTAATAAATTTTGTAGTATAATTTATTACATTCCCACTGACAACCCTTACACCTGAACATAATGTAAATATATAACATGAGGAATCAGTTTTTTTTTAGGATTCTTGCCTCCCATTATAAGAGATCAGTACGAAAGCAATATGTGTAAATCGAAAAAGATGTTTTTCGCGCCGGAAAATTTCCCACCTTTGATGTGAGTTATTTAATTATTTTGGTTAACACAATAATTAAAATATGACTTGCCCCGAAAGACATACACAATTCGAAACGAGCGGGATTCGGCGATTATTTTCCAAGACAAGTTATTGCACTTCCAACAATAATTGGTTAAGTCCAAACACTGATTCGCCATGTTATTCTGTTGTGTTCGTGTATAAGGGCTGTCGCACAATATAAATAATTACAAGTGGTATAAAACATGCAGATATAAAGCCGGATATGTTTCATTTGCAGTCAAATGAAAATGACAAATATGTACGTTTTATGATTTCTTAATAAATCCCTTAATTGCTACCATCGGATTTTATAGCATTAAAAACTATTTTTACTAAAAAAAAATTTGTAATTGATAGTATTGTTCCATTATTAATTCAATACATGAAAATCAGTTTCATTTGTAGAACTTGGTATCTCCCAAGTGGTGAAATTTTTGTAGAAAACTACGAAAGATAAAATTTATATTAATATTGTACCACTCTACAATATCAAATAAGAAGAGAGAATATTAGAGAAGCAATTTCAAATATAAGGAAGTACTTAAGTATATCTATACTTGTGCTTCTAGGTGAAAAGTGAACTATTTGAACATCTACTATAATTTACTGCTGTGTTCTTTTAGTGTTTCAATTTTCTTATAATGTGGAGCATAATGAAGTTTTGGCACATTTAGATTTTAAAATCTCATTTTCTTTTAGGTTGAACGTTAAATTAATACAATTATTATATAATTGTAGTTAGAAAAAAAATAAATCTGAAAATCTAGAGCAGAGTTAACCGTTCGTTGCTTCTCCCCCATCATATAGGACTGCGATGGTACATTTGGATTTCTATTAAAAAATATGCCTTAGTAATGGTTAGCTTTATTAGTTTACAAAAATTGTTTTAAAATTTTTTTGTAAATATCTTCAAAACTAAAAGTCAAATTTCTTTCAGAATATTGATTAGAATAAGAATATGCAATTTTACTTTAAATTAACCGACTTCGTTTTAAAATCGAAAAACAGAACTTTATATATTACGCTTAGTATGTATAGTAGGTAAATATGTTAAATAATTAACAACCTAGTAGTACGCTCAATAAAATTTAATTTGTTTTAGAATTTCCAGATTGAAAATAATTTTAATATACATGCACATACTATTTACTGCAAAATTTACAACTGTCTACTATATTATAAATATTATGTAGCATTAGACACAAACATAAAAACCATCAAATATTTCATTTGCTATTTTGTAAAATAGGTACGTACTTGTAAATATCATCTTAATATCAAGGTTTATTGTTGCTAAATTACAATTTCCTAACACATTTAATTTTCGTGTTAGGAAAATAGTTTGTTATAATCAAGCTTTGTGCTGCAAATTGTGTTATAATTATCGTTTGATAAATTATACGATTTAAAAAATTACGGTTTGGTATATGCTCAATTGTTTTTCTTATTACCTGTTATTACCTATATTAATTGTTTTTATTAATATATATTTTTTTTATTAATGTTTGTATTCATTGTTTTTATTATTATGTTATGTTTAGCAAAAGGAACAATGTTATTAATTTGATAATTTACGAATAATATTATTAACAATCAAAATAATGTTTCTACAAAGAATACTGTTAGTTATACGATATTTTAAACCTATACGTTTGTAGATTATTTTTTTAACTAAATTTTTTCAATTATGTAAATAATATCTTGATGATTTGTTTTCCTAACAGGTTCTATTAGCTTTTAGATTTGTTCCAAAATTGAAAATTGAAAAATGAAAATTCAATGGTTATTTTATAATGCTAGCTGTAAGCCAATCGCCGACGCCGTTGACAGTTACGAGTATGTGTATTTTGTACGTAAGCTTATTTTCCCATGCCGTATCAAACGATAAACAAAATTCATATCTTTCGTTTGCGCGTACTGGTCATCAACCAACGTCAATGTAAAAAATTCGAATTTTGATTATGACTGAATATAGAGTAAGCTTGAGTGATTTCTAACACTCGTGCTGTATAGCATAATATATGACAGTATTTCAAACTAGGGTACCAGGCTGGAAAACGAATTTTTGTAATTATGATTGAATATTGCAAACAATATTGACCACTTATAATCAGTTGACAACATAACCGTATATGCAAGAATCGGCTTGCAGCTACAACATATTACGGTTATATGGAAATTTCCTATAAATCTATTATAATTTATCGATATTTATATTTATATAAGCTATAATTTTCAAATTTCACAGCTTTATAAAGGAATACAGTTACATAAAATTTGGAAACAATAATAATTTATCGATATAATTTTAAAGTCGTAGGTCCTGCAATATAAAAATAAATGTTTATGTATTCGGGACAAATAAATATTTTTTATTACTGAAATACGTAGATAGTTATTAAAACTTGACAAAAATATTAATTCACCAAATTAGTCAAGTCAATGTATTATTAAAAACTAAATAAATTGATACAAATTTGCATTTTAAATTAATCAAATATAAAAGAAAAAAAACAATTTAAAAAAGTTAAGCGTAGTTTCAGATGGCACATTATTTTAATTGACGAATCAGATTTTAATGATCATCAATAGCAGATAACTACAATTAAAAATTTCCGATATAACTTTGATATTTTCAAGTAACAATAAGATCTAAGTTTGCTTGTAGTAGACAAGAAAAACGCAAAAGGACAATGTGACCTATATAATATGTATGAAAATAAGAAAATTGAAACACCGAATTTTGTAAATATAACGAAATCTGAGGAAAAAGTAAAATCTAAACGTCTTCTGTACAAGAGATTGGTAAACACGGCCTCAATTCACCCGAGACTTGTTGCTTGATTGTGCATATGTACATATGCACGTTTTATATTATTTATTTTCGATAAAACAAATATAATACATATTTTATAAAGAATATACTAAATTAAATTTCTCGTGGGGTTTTTCATAATATTATATAACGTGAATTAATATATTATTTATGCATATAGTATGTATATTTTAAAATTTCATTAAATATTAAATATAATTTTTAGAGCTAAATTGAGAATATTTTACTATATAATATCTGTAAAATTAAATATTTCATATTCCATTTCCTTTTGAAAATAATTTAATACTAAAAATTGTCGATAACCAAACTAACGTATCAATTTGAAAAACCCATCCGTATAGTTGTTGTTTAATATCGAGATAATTATAAATATTAAAAAGTTGAAGCAGCAATAGTTTTTTTTTAATTTTGTATAACTAAAATATATCAGTTCTCTGATCTGAACCACAAATTAAAAATTTCTATGAAAGAGAAGTCAGAACTGAAAAAATCAATTTGGCATGGGATTTATACATTGACCCAGACGTGTTCGTATATTTTAATTGAGTATAATATATTAAAAATATTGAAAATTATACAAATAATGGCGCATTTAATATTTAGTTAATAATGTAAATTTTGTTTGATTAATTAATTTTATATCATTTTTCATTCGTTATGGTAATTAAAAATCAAAGTGTCACTCACTATTTGATTAAAAATTATTTATAGTTAGTTACAAAGTATGAGTTTGAACTATGCAATATTAAAGTAATTATTTCAAACCTAGATAAATATATAAAAGTGTCACTAGAAGCATAAAAGCGTTTGATGATTGATTGCTTTATTTCGTGCGTTTACTTTTTTTTATGGAGAATCAAAATAATGTGAACTCTTCATATCGATCATATCGTAACACCACTGTCAAATTTTCTCAACCTTTATTGTAAATAATACCTAACATAAACTGCTAATTAAATTTAAGTGTTTCTCTAATTTCTACCCTCATTTAAAAGTTGAAAGCTCCCTGGTCTACGATTATAAAATCCCAGAATACCTAAAACATAAAACTTAATGAAAAAAGGAACTGTTACCTTTCTTAAACATAAAAAGTTGTATGATAATTATACCCAGGTACTTAATTTTTTGCATATTAATTGCACGGTCAATCCATACACGACGATGTTATACAACAGTAACAAAATTTGATGTAGGCATAAATCTCGATATAATTAAAACAAGCAAAATCTGTAAATATTTACATTAGTTACCCTCTATAATTCAGATAGAACTGAAGTAATTTTTCACGAATTACGTCCCACGTAAAGGGTTTATTTCATACCTTTCTTCTAACAAAGCCATTTTTATTATGTTATTTTTCTGAAATTCTTTTCATAAATTCGTAATACCACATAATTAGCTGAATTATGTATTGTTGTCCTACTTTAACATCGAAATTGGATTATGAGGTAATTGAGGTTCCTTTGCTGGAATAAAATGCTTATACCAAATGCACAACATCCACTATAATTAGTAATTTAAGCAATTACGTTTCAAAAATCCTGCAGTCATACCTATTAATTATTTTCTCAATTTTATGCTTTCTCAAAACAAACTTTATAGATCAATAATATGTTGTATTACATTTCTTTGCAAATTCAATAAGAGAAATTCAAAAGCAATTTAAAATGTAATTTGTTTTCATAAATACAAATAATTTAATCTACCCTTAGAACGTTGGTACTACTACAACTTGGAGATAAATGAATTATTTTTTAATATTAAAAATGAAAACTTATTTATTGCGCATAAACTAAATTTTTCGACATTAAAAACAAAAACATTTTGGATATATTATGTAAATTTAGCATACACACAAATCATGTATCGTATTAGTAGTATGCCATACAATACAAATTTTAAATTAAAGAAACGTTAGCAAAGTAAAAAATCAATCGTAAAATATTACTTGGCAGTATCCACACAACGAAATAGAAAATGGAAAATTGGTTTCAAGGTGTTAAATTGGTTTTTCTTTGGTCTCGAGATGTCACCTAGGGATGGTAACAAATTACTTAGTTTAATCTACTCGCTGACCTCTGATAGATTTAGAACGATAATGTCTCTTTGAATTATTATTAATACAACTTATGAACTACAACAGCTTTTGGTTTTTAAAGCTGAACTATTTATAATTTTATTATCTCTTAGAAATCGATATTAGAATTTTATTTCGGTAGTAGTAATAATCCAAAATTAATTAATTAAAAAATCAGAAAAATATCAAATATTATATTTGACTTAAATAATTTTATTGTACAAATTTTGTTGAACACGTTTGCTTATGAATTCAAATCACGCGGTTGGCTAAATTGACGAAATGAAATTCTTCTCGAAGCAGCTAAGCTTGGAATTTATACCTAATTCTATGTGAATTCGTTTGCCTTTACACATTTTAATCACTCTATCACCATTGTTTTTATATTATAACTATGTACAATGCAATTTAAATTTTTTAGAAAAATTTTAAAATTCCAATAATACAAAATAAAAAAGCAATTTCGCTGTAATTCGTATAAAACAGGTAATGCTTAAATTAACCACATATTTTAAAACACGAAAAATCAAAAAGGTTGCCATAAAACCGACACACCTAACATTTTCAAGTCAGTTCACAATTTGTAATATCATAAAATTTAATAAAATAAACTTGGGATTTATTTTACTGCTTTGCATTTTTCTTTTCGCTAACAAACTTAAAATTTTAAGCTCGCGCCATTTGGATAAATCAAAGAGTCTTCAATATTCAGCACTGATTGCGATGTTGTGTTGCATATCTATTATTCATTTTTGGATAGCATTTTAAATTTAAAGCAACAAAGCAGAATTGAATTTTTTAATTATTTGTGGGAACAAATAAGAAAAAGTTGGTGGGAATACTGCAAGACTATTTATCATATAAAATGGTAATCCTGAAACTATTTCTACGCTATAATAGAACCGTTAATTTTGGTTGCATCAGCTGTTTATGATTTCTCGACGTTTATGGCACAAACCAATTAAGGTTCGAACAATCGTAGCAACAAAAATATATTATATTTTGTGCTTTATATTATAATATTTTGGGTTTTTTAGATACAACTAGAATTATTGGTTTAATTAATAATTTAATTTCTAAAGACGATACTTCACAGGTTAGCACCTTGGATTAGCAACTCTAGCTTGGTCGAGAATCGAACCCACAACTGCGGCATAACAATAATTATTCAACACTAACTGCTATCCTACGACCGTGCTTTTTTGCCAATTAGTATTTCGTTATAATATGTGAATTGTTAAATTTCTAAAGTATTTATTTTCGCTTTTAAATTTGTATTTCCTTATAAATATGTAAATATGTTGTTAACATTAGTATCTAAAGAGTGATTTTACCTATCCTACTAAGTGAAAAACAATCAGAACGCAAATACTTTATAATGACGGTAAGCCAATATCGTCTATTCTGCTCGCTAAAGATTGGGCCAAGACCTAATCTGGTTTGGTTCTTTAAGCTTTCAAAAAATATCCATATAAATTTTAAATAATAACCAAGTTACTCTGATGATTTAACTCAATTCTGGGCAAAATTGATCTGACTGAAATGAAGCGAAAGGTCAACCCCAAAATGTGTCGGAGTCACACAGACACATATTTTATAAACACTAAAGGGTTTCCAACTTGCATGTTTTTAATACAAAAATCTCCAACACCGGTCAACAATATGTCAATCTTTTTGCTGATGAGTGTTTTTCGTCTATTCGTAGTGACGTGACTTCAATGTTTATTATTATGATGCCAGAAAGGTGGGAAAGGTGGAAAAATGTAATAACAACATTCGTGTCTTCCAAGTATGTATTTTTAAAGTTGTTACATTCCTGATAATTTTAATTCAAACCCCTATACTCTACAGAGTTCCAGGCTATTTTATCAAACAGTGTTTATATTCGCTGTGTAGTTCTACATCTACAATATTTAGAAGTAGTATTTTTTATTAAACTTTTAAACAGTTTACTCTGAAAACAAACCAAAAAGATCAAATTTTGATTTAAAACTAAAAATTCTACAAATCTACAGAAATTTTGCACAAAATAGTTAAAAATTAGCACCAGCAGTGTAGCGTAAAGCATACACCGGCCGACTGGAGAGCGGTAGACCGCGGTTCGAGTTTTAGTCGAGTCGAATACACTGCTGTGATCAAAATCCAATATCAATCTGTGGACCGTGGGGAAGGCAACGAAACCACCCCATGAATTATATTCCCATGAAAATTCATCTTGGCTTCAGCCAAGGTGGGTCTGACGCTTCTGTCAAGAAGCAAAAACGATGAAGAAGTTAAAAGATAAATCACTTCGTAATCATAAAGCTTCAATGATGTTAATTTTTTGAACGTATAAATTTTTTTCATTGCATGGTGTATTATTTTAATTTCAGTGAGATTCAAAGGACTATTTGAAAAGGTTAATTAAGGTAAGTTAACGAGTTATATTTTAGTAAACGTAATTTCACAACAGAAATTTAACATATTTTATTTGTTTAAAGATCATTTAATTCTTCGGGATTTGTTCAAAATAATTGCAAATATTTTAAAATTAAAATGATGACGATTTTATCTGAAATTTTGTTTATTTCAAAAACTTCACAGGGAAACAGAATTTCATACGTTAACAATGATTTGTATACTGATAAAATACATAATAATTTATCAAATCAGATTTAATGATTCTGGAAACTGCATATTTCTATTTTATTAAATTAATGTGATATTAAAAGCACTATCAATTTGTGTTAAAACAACCTGGTGCCTAAAGATATAATATTCCAGAAGTTAACGATGGTTTTATGTTAGATGATGTACTTCTGTGGTCTCATTTTCAAGTCAAGTAGGATAATATCCAGAAAAAGGATAGAAAATTACTAAGAAAAAGAGTGGATTTAAATTGTTTTATTTTTTTGCTCGTTAATAAACATTCAAAATTTTAAGTTTACTTTAAATTTGCATTATTTTGTTATTGTTTAAATACACAATGTTCTCTTGTTTCATAAATAATTTTTATATTTCTAGTTTTAATCTGAAATGTGTATTTTAAGCCGAAAGAATAATAACTAACAATTTGCATTAAATAAATACTCACTCTTCTCGCATAAATTAGATAACTATTTGTGTCACGTTTCAACCACGAATGGTCATCGTCGAACACAATGCTACAATTTTAAACCGCAAGTAATTAAATTAAAAATAACCGCACTTGAAATAATAAAATTAAAACGCTAATATTAAATTTAAAGTAAATCATACGAGAGGAGTACATTTCCGTTTATTTAATTAAAATACAATTTACTCCGAAATTCCTTTAATTTTAAATTAATTTAAAAATGTTAAATTAAATTTATTTTAAAATATAATTCCAAGCTTTCGACATTCATTATTTTCATAATACCTATTATGTATTTTACGTTTACTAAAACAATATCATCAAAAAAATGTTAGCAAGCAACAACAAGCATTCTAACTTGAGTGTTAGCTATAATATTCGTAAATCAAACTAACAGATAACTACGTTATACTGAAAATAGTGTCTCTAAAAATATTATAAACGCGATGCTAATGTAATTACAGAAATTATATATATTATTAACCTTTGAAATTATTATTCGATTCAAATTTTTTAAAATTATAAGGTTAAATGAACAATAAATTATTAAACGTCTGATGACAGCAGTAATCATTGCTGAAAGCTCACAAATAATGTTTCGTTTTATTGTTCATTTAACTTTATAATTTTAAAAATTTGAATCAAATAATGTAAATAACATTTAAAGAAATAAATATTTTAATCCCATTATTTTTATTATAAATTGTCTTTGTGATTCACCTTGTATATTAATTTTTTTATTCTAAACACATTTTATAGTTGGACCAAAGCCAAATGACTTTATCTTTTTGCAAACTAACACAGTCGGCCACATAACGCAGGATAAAGGTGACAATTGAAAGCTGTTTGAATATTTGCTGTTATTTTCAGAACGTAAATGTTTTTTAATTTTTACGAAAACAAGTTGAAACTTAAATTAGTTAAGTGCTCCTTTCATTGTACAAATAATATGTAGAAATGAAATATAAATTCTTACATGCAGTAAAATTGGTAATAATACGTAGTTCGCTGATATAATAATATTATGTATTATGCATATATTCAGGATGATTCATAACAAGCGAGACAAATTTTAAACATTATTTATTAAAGATGTATTTTTGTATAAAAATTTTATATGGATGACGTTTCATTATATTTAATTACATTCTCATATTATCATTAATTATATTTCTGTAATTCATATGTTTAATAGTATTAATTTAGAACGGAAAAGGTAAAACAAACTACAAAAAATTACAATTTTAATGCAGGAAAATATGCAGATGTTCTAAATCGAGTGGCGCAGTTTAAACATTTGTTATACAGAAGAAATGTTTATCTTTCGTTTTCAATTCCTTTGTTTTGCTTTGCTATTTTTTTTGGTGGTAAATTATTATTCATAATTAACTTGTAAGCTGATAAAGTTTTGATTTCGTATACTTTTATTCTTTTCTGGAAGAGCGATGCAGTATTCGCTTAGGGAACGTTAGCTATCAACTTAGTTTCGGCCAAGTTGAATTACTACGAAAATGTAATTAATGGGGTGCTTTCCCGTTGCTTGTGGTCTATTTGAACAGCACGTATGGCACCCGGAACCGATTACGCATTCACAGAGACCATAACTCACCGCCTGCAGGCAGAGTTAAGAAATTTTGTGACATCCTCGATTCGAACCCGGAATTTCCGCTCTGTAACCCTATTAACGCTTACACCAAGCCAGAGCTATGATCTTTATAGTTTGCTTGTGCGTGCTTTACGTCAGACTAGCGAAATAACTAAACAAAAAAAAATAAAATAATACATTAACTAACATAGTAATTCGGTTTTTAAATTTCTTAAATAAGAAGCAAGTTAAACTTTAGCGATGACCTATGTACATGTTTTTATACATATACTATATGTATTTGAATAAAACATGTGAAGCAATGAAAATAAAAATTTGTAGTAAAGTTTTGTTAAAAATACAATTTGTTGTTAATTAATTTTTTTGCTTCTGTATATAAATTTACTGGTATACGTGGAGTAGGTAACGCTACCTACAATCAGTTGATGAAAGTTTATATGACGTTTTTGTTAACAAGTTACCGGTATAAAATATAATTTTGTTAGTCCAAAACTTTTTAATTTTACACATTGGACGTTTTACAAATGCTGCAAATAGTTTAACTAAAGAAATGGCTTACAGTTATTTTTTAGTCCTTGAACGTGGGTGGGATATTTTCATTTTTTTTCACATTGTTAATTTGATGTTTTAATAACGAAATTTTGCGCGATCGAAAAGCGAGAAAAAAGATAAACCGATTTCTGAAAAGTACAAAAAATGGTCAAAAAAGTTCCCCATCACCCATCAAAATTGCACAAAGCAATATGGCAGACGTTTAGAATAACAGGATTGAAGAATTTAAAATATACCAATTGCAACAGGCAAAGATGAAAATGAGTCGGATTTGAAAGAGAATGCGATTTTACTGCATCATTTCGGCTCATTGTTGTATTCCAATACAACAAACAAACATATTATTTGATGGTGGTAGATTATTATTCTCAATTTGTGAAAATAGTCGCATTAAAAAGCTATACAACGAAAGCAGTAATCATACATCAGAAATGTATATTTACAAGACATGGAATTCGGCAAAAACAATATCTGACAAAAGTCAGCCGTTTAACTCAACTGAATATCGTAATTTTTGCAAAGAATGGGATATTGAGATAGAAACATCTAGCCCAAATTATTCAAAATCGAATGGTGTAGTGAAGTGAACGATTGCTGCAAACAAGAAACTATTTGCTAAATATGACGAAACAAACACAGAAGGAGAACCAGAATCTCCTGCAGAATTGCTTATTTTTAGAACTTTACGTTCAAAGATACCAAGCATCAAGGAAAAACGATCAAATAAAGCAGGACAGAATCGATAAAATGAAAGAATATTACAATCAAGGTGCAGGACCATTGGAAAATGTAGAAAAAAAAATAAAATAATAAGATTTAAAAATAGTCCAGCGGAAAAATGGATTACAGGCAAGATTAAATAGAAGAAATTAACCCAAAATCGTTCGTTATAGAAACACCCAGAAGAAAAGATATTTAGAATAAATAGAGAAAATATACTAAAAACTAAGGAAAAAAATAACAATGAAAAATAACATTCTAGCTAAAATGGTTTGGTTTCCCGTTGCCTTCTCCATGGTCGACAGATTAATATTGGACTTTTGATCACAGCAGTGTATCCGACGTGACTAGGACTTGAACCGCGGTCTACCGCTTTCTAGTATACTGCTGATTTAATAAGCCATAGATTGATGATTGTAATTATTATTGACAATAGAAAAACAGATCACAGAAACTTTGTTCAATTCTGTTTAATCGGAGGAAGAAGCCCAGTGTGTAGGAGTGGAGAAAAGCGCTGAAGAAGATAGCAAAATGACTCCTACTAACAATGAGTAACTAAATGCGACAGAATTTTCAAGAAAATTAACTGCAATATTTATTACAGTACTTTTGAAATTTTTCTTTTTCCACAATCTTATGAATATTTTAAATAAGTAAATGCCAACGGCAAGATTGAAGTAGAGTAAACATTTTAAAAACCTTTTGTAAACTGTAGTTTTTGCAGAAAAACAAAACTTAAATTAAAATTTAATAATATTTCATGCAGTAAACTCATTAATTAAGAAACTTTAATATACAGACAACTATTATGAACAAGCACTTATCTTGTCAGTCCAGTCGCTTGACATTGTCACACTATGGCAAAAGTGTTTGCGAATATACGCTACTTGAAAAGTTTTTGGACATTTTTTGGGTACTATTCAAACTACTATTATGGTTTTCTATAATTAAGTAATAACTTTCTTATTAATTGACGAACGTGTTAAAATAATAAATTTCAGACAGCCCAACGGAAACATTGTTTTCGTTCATTAGAAAGAATAAATACATTCGTTGGTAAGAATAACAAATTTATTGATTCCCTAACTTTTTGTAATTGATCAAAAGCGTAGGTAAAAAACCTTTAGTCGTGAGGAATATTCAAACTTGCCATAATTTTTATCCAATTAATATAACGTTATCTTATAAAGAAAATTAGACGTAATCTACTTTGTAAAAACCCTTATCAAAATTTGGAATGATAAATTGTGTTATATCTCAATTTTACGATGACATTAAGATCATTTATTATTTAAAATACAATTGAACAAGACTTAGAGAATTGTGATTATAATAAACGAGCGTAGCAAACTACAAAATAAATAAACGTGACCGAGTATTCTTTTAGTTCCTTTCGCAATGTAATTTCCTTTTGAAACTACTTAAAATTCTTAACAATGAAACAAATCCTAGCTCTTTAAAATAATATTTCATCAAATGGAATTTTTTAATGTTAGTTTTAATTAAGTGGTACCTGCATTAATTTGTACTAGGTGGAATGTAAATAACCTGCGTACATAAATGGCGTATAATTTTCTTTGGTAGAATTAATTTTTGAAAATGTGCTAACCGCCTGTAATTTACACCGTGTTAATACCTATTTCAAAATTAAAATATCATTTAGAAAATTGTTAAGTGTAAAAACATGTTCTACGGTTACAAAGAAAATTTTGAGTGTAATTTGAACAACAAAACAAACATTTTACTCTGCGTTCTTTAGAGCGCAAGGCCATTTCTCACCATATTTCCTCTTACGTCGTCAGCAGACGAACTTCCGCCAAATTTTCTATAGAGAAGCGACATAACTGTTCTTTTATTTCATTTGGGGAATAAAATTGTATTATAAATCATGCCCAGAAAGTCACCTTACTCAAAATAAAACACGAGGTGGTGCGCTAAGTTATCACCTAAAATAATATACACTATTTTTAGGTAGACGTAACGTATAGTCCTGTTGTCCCGAATGTAGCATAAATCAAATAGGCCATGACAAACTTTAATTCCTGCGACGCACAGTTGCTCAATTCTCCGTTGGATCTTTGCCACAGGTTATCTTTTAGTCAGACGCATTCTTTACTGTTAGAAGACGTAATGAACGATTCACTTTTGGCAAGGAACGATTTGACTTCACTGTGGTAATATGTGTGGTCATCGTGAAATGTTTGTTACTTTCGACCTTGGCGTGTGCAATTTAATGACGATGTTTACATCTATAATATAAATTTTTTAATAACCCAAAAAACTGAAACACTTGGTTGACTAGACTAAACTAAGTAAGATATATTCGATAAATCGACACTCAATCTTAACTTTTGACAATTATTTTTTAAATATTTCACGGTTTTGTTTTTAAAATTTTTCCGTATCTACGTAGAAAAGAAAAGCTGTGGAAAACTAACTTAGCACTATTTGAGTAACTCCCACCGTAGGTAATTATATAAACAAAATATTGCCAATGATGTAATATCGGAAACGTTTGAATATTTTTATGAATAAACTAATTTTATTTTGGCCATGCATTGGAATATTTTATACTCTCAAATTTTGCAGCTTACTTCATGATGTAGTTTAAGAAAGTTTATCTAGATGTCACATGCAACAATTAAAATAATTTGTATTAATTACTATTTATAGTATTAAATTTTAATTTTAAATAATTTAAACACATCTCTTCGTGAAACGATTATTCTCAAAACTAACGTTCACAATTTAAATTCAATTTTTTTATATTGCCTGCCTTTACATATTGTATTGCTAAATATGCTTGGGTTTAGAATTGTAAAGCATTAAAAATGTGTAACTTTGAATAAATGTGTGCACTAGTAGTTAGGAATTTGCATTTTAACTAGTTCTATAAATCAAGACTACATTTGTTGGAAACTGAGTAGATATGTACAGTTTCAGTTACAAAGGTAAAGAATTTGCAATTTAAATTTTGTACAATTTCTGAAAATTTAGTTATACATTTTATGCTTTAACAAATGAAAAGTTTCAAAAATACATTCCAAGTATTATTACAGTTTTATTATAAAGCCAATTGGTAAAAAGAAATAGTTATTACATGGACGATATAAGACAAAAACATGAATATGGACAGAAGGATATTTTTAGAATTTTCAATGCTTTTATAAAGCAGTTGTTACGCAAACCGTTGTTTAAAGTAAATAATTGTTTTAGAATTGCTTAGAATACTATACTATTTTTCGTATTTATAAAATGACTCACAGTTTAGGAAATACACTGTTTTAGCAAAATCTAAAAGCATTATGGGGTGTGCATGTGTACGCGAACGTACTTTATTTTTCACTAATGGATGTATATTAAAAGGTACAATTTTGTTTATTGAATTGTGCAAACTAAATAACATAAACAATTTTACATTAAAACCTACATTAAACACGTTGATGTTAACAAAATATTTAAATTATTATCATTAACTTGAACATGCTAACTTGACCTAAATTAGAGATTCTATATTTCAATTTCAGACTAATGGCATATTTACATTTGTTTTTAAAGGATTCATTTGCTATTGACAAATTGCAAAATTATTTCAATGTATTTAGTACACAAGTACCATTAGATTTATCAGAACATTGATTTCACTTTTTGGAGTTTTTTGAAAACTACCCAATTTATGTACCTACCATTAACTAGGTTTAGTGGTAGCCTGAGTAAAAAGTGTAGCTACTCGACCGCAAGTCAACAAGTCAAAGCTATAAGCCAAAATCACACGAAAGAACTTTCTATTGTTTGTTGGAGCTGTTATGTATAATATTTTATTATTTAATATGACAACTGAGGTTGTGTGCTGTAAAACAAAATAGTAAAATATAATATAAACACTAGGTTTTATTAAATTGGGTCATGTGGGTATTATATTTGTTAATCCCTGGTAGTTAGTTAATAGAGTAACAGTCGACGAAGCTTTTGCTTTATGTGAATTACGTATAAGTATGGAAGTGCATACTAAAAATATATAATAGATTAAAAGCTATTGAGTTTCTGTATATTCGTGTAAGAGCTTAGACCCAACTAAATTATGTTTGCCTTTTTAAAAATGTTTTAATAAATTTACTCATAGTTTTATGGAAAAAAATTTGGTGACGTTAGCTAAAGCTTACGAAAAAAATTATGTCCTTAAATTTCGTTTTTATTTGTATAATAGTTAAAATTAAGACAGTCGCTGCAGAGTGGAAATTCCAACAATTAAGTTTTTAAACAATAATATTTTGGATACTGCTAAAATTTGATCTAAAAAATAATATTAGATAAATATGTTTAATATATAAATTTCCTAAAGTAAATTGATCAAGATTTCTAGAAAAGTTAAGAAACATGTCACAGTTGCTACTTTGTATTTAATATTTTGTTTATTTATTATTTAATACTTTTGAATTTATAAACATGTATACATGTGTGATATATGTAAATCGTATAAACTTAATTTATTATAATATGTAGGTATATGTTTCTAAGAAAATTGTCAAACTCCACACCACTCATTACTGTAATATTATTTAAATGCTTCTAATTTCTGACTTAAGGCTTCTTATTAAAACAGAAAGCATTTATGAGTTTCAAATTTAATTTGTATTTGTACGAGTTTTGGATATAAATAGGTATACATAATATGGTGAACAAATTTGAAAATCTCATTCAAAAAGACAAAGATGTGGAATAAATTTGAAGGGAATTGTGCAAAGAAAATTACAGCAGTTCGAAGGTGAAATTTATTCACGCAATAAGGATTATTAGTTTGTAAATATTATTAAGTAAATTTAGTTTAGATTTTGTAGCAGTTATTTTAATAGATCATGCTTAGCTTTAAGGCTTCCCCCCCGCGAATAGGGTTAGTTTGTAAATAATACATCTTTTATAGCTGTTTTTATTGTATTTTACTTTTGTAATTTTAATTATCGTAATATTTCGGGATTAGGTTGTGGTTCATCCATATGCCAATGGAAACGAAGCTCATATATAAGGAAACAAAACATATCTGTTTGTAAACTTTAATGTTCTACTCAAATGAAACATTATGGCATCCCAAATGTCATTGTTTTCAATTTGATTTCGGATTTGCTAAAGCCTGCAGCAAATACTGCCCCTTACTGAGCTAAGCCGATACAATCGTGGCAGATGATTCGTGGTTAATACGACTTGTATTTGATCAAGAGAGAAAACCATAACAAACTTTATATATTATTCAAACATAAGAGACTCGGTTTCAATATTAACTAAATAAAAATTATTTATCACATAACTAGTAGTCTCGATGATCTAATTAATTTCTATTTTTGCAAATTTGTTAGTACAAAAGCAAAAATGTTGCCAACAAATTATATTTAAAAATTGTTTGATTTAAAATTAGCAAAGTTTCAAATTTAGTACATACAAATGTAATGTTCTGATTTTAAATAGAAATAAACAATTCTTTTTTCATTTTAAAAATTATATTTTACCAAACCTGAACGAAATTTTATTTTTCATTTGTATAAGGACTATTTAATTTTAACTTTGTAATTACTTTTCTAAGTGATTAAAGTATTCTTAAAACATTTTGTGTAATTACTTAAAATGAAAGTTCAAATAATGGAGACAAGGTACACAAATTTTCAGAAGATGATGGAATTATAAAATTTAATTACTTAAGTATGTTTGAAGAAAATATGTGCACGTTCAGATGTATCAGAAAACACCATATCGATTTTTTGTTTATTGATATTACAAAACTGAAAATTATTTCCATTTTATTTTCTACTAAATTATTATCTTCTTTTAATTAAATAAATGATTCCTTATAGAATTCAGATTTTAAAAATAAAAATATAGCGTAGTTCCGTTCTAATGTTCATCATTAACATTTTGTTTCTTTTCTCCTTCCCTAATTGCTTGCGTTATTAATTATTCCTTTTAGATGTTTATATTGATCTTTTAAATTGTACGAAATGAAAGGTAAAGGGTTTTTAATAAAAATAATAGTTTATTATTTTTTTTATTTAGTACTTACTATTGGAAATCGTATTAGGTGTTTCTTAAATAAGTAATAAAAACTTCTGCATCGTGGGTTAACAATAAAAAACAACGATATTTTGAAACAGCAAAAACAACGAAAACAGCTTTTGCAGTAAATGACCCAAAACAACAAGCCATGGAAGCATGAATTTTACACATTAATTATGGCAATTGCTGAAAGGTAATATTAGTTTGCATTACATAAACTGGCATTTAAGCCATCAATCTCGTGACCGACAAACTTTATATTACAATCATTTGAAACATGGTCGATATATTCAGAAGAGAAGATAATATATTTGCCTTCTTCCAAAAAAAAAACGTTAAAAAGGTAGTAACAAATTTTTATTTATTTCTGTGCTGCATTGACACCAGCATAAAATTTATTTCATTTTTTAAATAGAAAATTTTTAAAATACATCAGATGTGAAACACCTCTTGGAAGTAAGTTCTAAAATCAAGAATAAACTACGTGAATGGAATACTGTAAATATAAAAACGCTTTAGGAAGAAACGTGCTTCTGCAAGTTAACCGAGTGAATTCACTGCGGTTTTCCTGATAAAAGTATTTATACTTTATAAAACAGCACAAAAGTATTTTAGTTACGTATAACCAATTGAAATTTATATTGAAATAATTGCATTTATATGTTGTGGTTCCAATCAAATAAATATTTGGCTAAAAAAGTTTCAGGAAATGTAATTAAGTAACCAAACGTCATGGCTGACGCTGAAGGACAGGTGATAGTCTCATTGATTTAAAAATAAGTTTTTACTAATTCCTGAGGTATGTGACACCAAGCAAGCCGACGCAAATTTTTCAGTGATATACTAATCTGCATCTGTTAAATTATTATTATTTTTCCCGAATGCAAAAATAAACAATATAAGCACAATAATAAATTTGTCGTAAAGTTCCATAACTATTCCGTTTGTTGGTAAATTTAATCTACGCTCGAGTAAATCCACGAGAAGGAGATCTCTTTTGCTTTTTCATTTATTCCATTGTATGGGAATTGGGGAATTAGAATACATACTGAAAAATACCTAATATTTAGAAAATGAAAACACACAGAAATCAACATACACATATCTGTGAATAAATTAGATTTTAGAACACAGAACGTGATTACGTGCCCTCTGTCTTCGGAAAATTTCCGCTATTTTACATTTTGTGCATTTCATGCAAAATAATCAAAATAAAATATTAAATGTATATACACGCATCAATCATGACAATGAATATTTTATACTGATTTTAACCATACCTATACCAAAAACTCTTCAAGATTCTCTAATTTTGTGCTAATTTCTTTAAAAATTAAATTGAAAATAATAATTTTTTTCTATGCAGAGATTATAATATAAAGTGTTACATCGAGGAATCGTTACGCCTATCTGATGAGCTTCAATAAAACTGAAACATGCGTGTCACGAGTATTATTTAAAAAAAGATTTGTATTATTCGTTTCAGCTCTGGATGTTCTACTTATTTGAAATTAATCGGAGGATAATATTGAAATATTATAGAAATTCTAAGGAAATCATCATCATCACCTTGCCCAATGACAGAAGCGTCGTGACTCATTTTCTCCAAGATATGTGATCAAAATAAAATTCTTAATCAACCTGTACTCGAACCGAGCATATCGGCTTAGCAGTCACAACAGTTCTATAATATTACGTTGTCGTAATATAGGACTACGCCAATTTAAAACAGCAAACAATCGATATTATTCGAATAAAAACTGATTAAATAAAAAATAGAGAAAACAAACAAATGATGCAATCTTAGGTACCTACTTGAATAAGAATAATGAAAATAGGAAATATTCTGCTAGCTGTGATGACAACAAGAAGAACTCATATTTATTTTCCGAGTCGAGTTGCAGTTACTCCGTTCAATTCATAAACATGCAAATTTTTTTCAGTATGGATTCATTTTTATGCCGAGTTGTCGCTGAAACGCCCATGAGGTTTAAGTATAATTTAATATGGTAAGATTATGTAATCTTATTTTTATTACACCGATGGTAGATAATAATATTGCAGATAGCTGGAGTTGGTTGCCAGTTGGAAGTGTTGCTTCCTAATTATTTATACCGTGGTTTGAATTCCACGTTAAGATGGGTAGATTTTTCTTTATATTTAGCAACAACCACTAACTTCTTATTCGTTCTGACGGGTTTATCCGTAAATTAAATATCAAATAGTACCTAACAAACTGTCTGTTGCAGTCATTAATGATCACAAATTACGCTTTCAAAATATACCTCATTAATCAAATTACATATTTTTAAACTTGATAGCATTTTCCTAAAAAATTGACTTTTTAGTGAAAAGCCTTTTAATACTTTTTATATAATTAAATAGAATGCGAGAAGACAAATTAATCTTTGTTTTAGGGAATCGTTTCAAAATCCCCAAACATTTGAATGGAAGTTAATTAAAGAACCTTATTATTTTAGAATGATTTATAGAATCCTTATATATTTGGAGCATAAATTATTAAATTGTATAATATATAAATATTTTTAACAGAGCAGCTAATAATAAATTGATCGATACTTCAACTTGGGAATTTTCCTTCTATGTACTATGGAAACATATTATCATAAAAAATTGCTCGTAATAAATTTCAAAATTAGCATATAGTTTTAAATTTCACTTGATTATACCAACTGCAACAGCTGTGTGTTAAGGCAAGTTTTAATTATTATATCGGACGTATTTCCAATAAAGCACTTTCAAAAACTTTTTAATGTAACGTTTCTATTTTAATAATATAATTGATTAGCGTATGTGTATATAACATATTTCATGTTTGATATTTTCTTCTAATAAATTAAAACATTGATCGAATTTCATTTAAATAAATGTTTATATAAATTTTTTTAGGTAGAAGTACTTTTCGACAAATTGAACCATTATTAGTTGGTCATACAATACAATTATTTATTTAGTAAATGATCATAATTCTTCAAACATTAGCGGTTATTTTCAAACTTGAAACCTTATTTTACACAAAACCTCTCTTATAAGTTTTATTTTGCTTTTTAATTTTTACAAATACTGTTTTTACACACATTTTATAATACAGATTATATAGAGGATACAAAAAAAGCCCCAAAACAAATTACTTAAAATTCGAAACATATTGATTTATTTTTATTTAAATAAATAACCAATAAAAAATTAATGATTTTCACATTATGAAAGCTTACAGCTGCCGAAGACTGTTTCGTATTTTGTGCAATTATCTATATTGTATCACTAAAATTAAACATTCCTTCTATTTGCTTCCCAAACTCCTGGTGTAGCAATGTCGAACTCAGTCAGTAATTAAATTATTTAGTGGAGCAAGAAAACGGAAGATCCTACATAATAAATCACAAGAAGCAGATAAAACATTTTTGTGGTTTCTTTGCCGAAAGTTAACAGAAACCCTGCAGTCGAAAACGATATTCTCTAAATTCAATTTAAAATTTTTAAACACATTAACATTTTCTTTAAGCAGCAAAACTTATTAAATTCGTTCGGCCATCCTGTTATCAAAAACATTTGCGATTAAAATTTTCTAAAAAAAATTAATAACGCAGTAAATATTTGGACGCTTTCGCGAAGATTTAGAAAATTCAATTTAAAAATTCGGAGAACGCGATGTCTTTGTTTTATTAAGGATACTAAAATTTTATGTCGAATGCAATTAAAGAGACAAATTTAAAAGCTTACAAAACTTCAAAAAGAAGTATATTTTAGTATTTGCATTAGCATAAATTCGTAAATGAATCCTAATTAAAAAAAGCAATTCTTTGGGCTCTTTTCGTATCAAAAGAATTAGTTTCTTTATAACCAAATATTTTATGTTTATATTTTCTTATTTTGAGAAACGTATTTATTAACTTTAACGTGCCACGGATTTCCGCAGATACAACTAAGCAGAACCAAATAGAACCTAATGGATCAAAAATAAACAATTTATTTTTAGAACGGTATGTGTGTTGTTGTATTTAACACTCAAACTCATGCATTCAATAAATATCACACAATTGCAAAAGCATGCCTAAAGACTAAAAATTCAATTCACTTCGCCATCAATGATTATTCTAAAATATATTTTTAAAAATCCACATCTTTATTTATACGCTCTCAAGTTTTTTTTTATACGAATTACAGATAAAGTATAATTATGTAGGTTTAATAAAAATGATAACAGCTCAATCGAATTCTTCTAGTTTTGCAAAACCTTTATGCATAAACGTTTTTGTTGTTACTCCTTTAACTGCTGTGGCATCCTCATCATTAAAACTAGGTCATAACAGTTAAACGGCCCAGTGGAAAAGTTTGCTGAAAATTATAATTATTGCCAATAAAAGCAATAAAATAATTTAAAAAACAAACAACAAATCAATTTTTATTACTACTAAACTAGTTTTGGTGTTATAAACTCAAGTAGGAATTAATAAATTAATATTATACTGAAGAGGCCATAGATATGCGAGTAAAAATAGCAAGCGTCATAAAAATAGAATCCCGTATAAGTATTTTATTTTACTAAAACTAAACAACATGCAGCTTCGTTAGTGTAAACATTCTGCGTTATCTATTTTTGATCAAAGTTAGTCATGCACATTTGCTGGATAGTCGGTCGATTCATTTCTATTTGAAAATTATTTTAAATTTTGTAAACAATGTGTAATGGGTTCTAATAATAGAATTTTACCAAATAATGATTACACAACTGAAAGAAAATATTCAGATTATCAATAATTTTAAAGTAATGGCAAACCCCACGTAACGATTAGCTCGTTCAGCTGATCGTGCGCGTATATCTTCTGGCAATGAATAATTAATTGCTCCTTTATAAATCATTCATGAACGTTGCAGGCTGCAGAATTCAATACAAAACCGTAATGCATATTAAGTGTTATGTTGCAATGTAATATGGAAATAAAAAGGTTAGTTTCTATATTAAAACTTGATTTGGTTGTAATTTTTAATATTTCGATATTTAATAGATAAGAAACATATCAAGTACCTATCTAACTTTTTGTAAAAGTTTTAACGTATCAATCTTGCAATATCAGATTTATATCAAATTTTTTGTAAGTAAATTGATCATTCTTTATTCTTTTCAAATAGCGTTCTATTATTTGTGAAGCGAATTCCGGTTGAAATGTAAAATTGAGTACAAAAAATGAGTGGAATATATCATAGTTGTGTGCACAATTATGGCTTTTCATTTCAAACAATTTCAGCTTGAAATTAATTTAAGGGTAAAACTTTTTTATTCATTCTGTTTTAACGTTACCGTATTATAATAAAATACTAAAAATGAATTTTTAATATTTCTTTGAGTTGTGTTCTTTCAGGCGTTAAACGACTTCTCGTATTTTATAACTTGGGTTGCTGAATTTTAACATTTTTCGTATGCGAATAGGTAGGTGTAACGTAAAAATCGGGCTTTGTAATTTTACATTCCCGATGTTATTTTTTAAAACGCTTATTTTTAACGTGACTACTTTTACCTGTTAGGTGGATTAATTGAGAAGCGTGAGTAACTCGAAACAAAACATTATATCAGATTTATACCTACCATTGCGATACTTTTCCGTAATTTAATGGTTATTTTGTATTATGTGATTTGAGTAGTACTCGGGTTTACATAGCCTATCAGCTACTTCATTTTTTAATGAACGTAGTTTCAGCTCTGTCGTAAAATAATTTGAAGTAATAATTATTGTAAGAACCGCTTATTGACATAGAACGTAAAGTGCCCAGATTGCCAAATTTGAACAAATTATTATTTTTCTGATTTAATTTTTAAGCATAGTTTACCTCGTCTCATTTGTTTGATATTTCGTTTTAGTGCCCAATTGGTGTCTGAAATTTATTTATGTATTATTAAACGCTACATTTTTAATTATTCCGGCTTAAAGAAATAAAAAAACTTTTAAAAGTCTACAAAAATACTATTTTAAAGTGCTTTAAAGTATCGCATTTTACACCAAATGTTCTTCATATTTTCCAGAGCCTTAACAGTCTTACCTATGTTGGTTCTTTCTTGTGAATTATTCATGCTTGAAGCCCATGTAACCTGACCGCAAATTTAACAGGATACTTTCATACTAAAAAATACTCTAAGTAAGCAAGACTCGAACCGAATTTTATGGCGTTGACTACGTTGGTGTCCTGTTTATATAAATTTTATACCTTCATTATGAATTCATCAGAACTGAAATTTATTGTCGGTGGAATAACAAAGCTTGCAAGCAGCTTTCCATGTTTACTTTTAAATTTCAAACCAATGTTAATATAGTAAAAATGCTATATCGAATGATATCGACGATCGTGTCTATTTACTTTACCAAGAAATACATTGCTTTTGTTTGAACTTAAACAACATCACAGTAATTAAAATTGTAAATTCAAATATCCCATCAGCAATGCATACACTCGTTGCTGCATACTTGTTAATACTTTCAATACACCAATTTATTATACCTATTCGTTATTTAGTGCACTAAAATTATAGGTATTTATCTTGGATAATTAATAAAACTTTTAATGACTCAAATGCACACTTGAAAGAAACTAATAAATTTTAATTAAAAATAAGTACTATTTTTAAAATATCTACCTAGTAATCACAAAAAGCTTGCTATAAACTTTTTCATTTAACTTTTAACAGGTACCTACTATAAAATTCAAAACTTTTATAAGTATTTACAATTTTAATTTAAACTTTTTTTTAGCTTTAAAACGAATTAAAAACACATAAAAAGGATTACAGTCTGCAGCTCGGTATGAAAATATCTCATCAGATCTATCAACATAAATATCAGTAAAAACAACATTAACTTATTTTTACTTTTAGTTTCTACCTACCAATTTAATGACAAATAGATTCAAATTAACATACAACAGTAAAATTTGTAATTATTATTTAAAATTAGAAAGTTTATAAATTAATAATGGTCGTTGAAATCGAATAAATCGAGACAAGGGCGGTCCCCTTTATTAATAAATTTAATTATTATATTCCAGCAACTGCTTAGCCAGTCGTGCTGTCAAATTCTGAACTTCCAGAGTGGTTGATCTAATTCCACATCTCGTACGAGAAACGTTTAATCAAAAGGAAACTGCCTATTTATAAATAAAACAGAATAATAGAACAATACAACCTTAAAAGTTCAGGACTAGCAAACATTTACGTTAGTTATTGTTTGTTAAAAGACTTTGCGGGCAGGAAATATGAAATATATTATGTTAACATAACAAATTATAATCTGGTAAATATTATATAACAAAAAGATTAATAAACAGCTATCGTAGTAAAATAACCGGTTAACCATAATATAATTTCTTCAAAATAAATAAAAACAAAATATAACTTGATCGAATTCGAGCTTTATCTTAAATAAATGAAAACATCCCAACAAAGCAATGTTTACTGGAAACTAAAACAAAATCTATTTAAAAATTTTGGTTTTGTTTCTTAGCCGATAAACCATAAAAAACAGATAACATCTTAGAAAATAAACACAAAAAGATAAGAGTGATAATAATACAAAATTTTGTGAGGTTTAATCGGCTATTGTATTATATAAGACAAAGGAGCATTGTTTTTATATTTACGATAATAAGGAAATGGTTTCAATAAAAAATGTTAAGTGTCAATTCTTGGTTTATTTGCCAAATATATGACAGTTCGAGATAATACAAATATTTTAGACTAAATCTGGTTGTGAGTTATTAGCTTTTTGAAATAACCGTTTTCAAAAATATTAAATTATAATTTCAATTTGTAAATGTCAAACTGTTACAATCGTATAAAATATATTATCACAAAGTTTTAATTCTGCAGAATATGCTATTGTAGGAGAAAAGTTCAATTACCTAATACTTTTTATAATATTCAAAAATACTGAAAGTTTCACTAACAACTTTTAAGTAAAGTTTGATTTTATTTTTCAGTAAATTATATCTAAATGTTTGCTACTTCTTTTAAGTAGATAAGCAAGTGGAGATAACTAAATAGCACGACCGTTTATTTATTACTCCTAAAACGGTTTTATATTCTTGATAAAAATAATTTTCAAATAAAAAATGATAAGATTGTTGTAAAAATAGCTTCCTACTATTTACACATTCGGGCAAAAGAGTTGCTTATACTAAAAGACCAGACCTATTCAAATAAGACGAGACGTCAGTAAAATTAATATTAATAACGAATAGTGTCAGAATAAACTTTTCTTTACCAAATAAAAGATTCAGGCAGCATCTCTGCCTGTTGTAAAAGTGTGATAAACGTTCAAAGAACTGGGAAGTCGTTAGCGATGAAGTGCAATATACAATAAACTGCGAAAGATATAAACAACATCACAAACATGGCATTACCAAAACAAAAATAAAATAAGCATATGTATATTTAATGAAACACGACCACGACATTGCTTTCTAAACGAGTATAATCATTGACGTAAAATATATAATAAAAAATGTAGTGGTATATAAAATAATATGCACATAACTTTATAAAGCAACAAAGAAGTTATGCAATTCGGTTATTCTCTGATTGGTTATTAACATTAACTTTTTAGTATTGTAATCAAATGTGGGTTACGATAAGGAAACCTTAAAGTCCGTAATGGTAAATACATTAAATTGTTTTTTAAATTTGCAAATTAATTATAACAGGTTCTCGGTTGGTGTGATCACTAGCTGAGCTATAGTACGAAAAATTCAAATTATTCAACACATGGATTTGATGTGATTTTTAACTCGGCCCTGAGATAATCATCAATTCATTAGAATTTTTACTTAACGAATAAGCACTTGTTTAACAATTATAAAACCCAACTAAAAAAATTATTCTGATACCTAAATAAACTTTGACAAATTATTAAAAACCTAACAAAAGCAGCGTAATCCTTTAAAATATTTGTCAAGCGATCGAAACGTGTCCACGTCACCATAATAATCCATAAATTAATTTAAAAAGTGCAAACAGAACATCGTTTTTTATTTTTAATTATAACCTAACTTGCAAGTGAGTTACCTCAGATTATAACCTTAGCCTATGATCTTTCAATTATCTTATTTGTGTTGACTTAACTGAAAAAAGAGAATGAATTATCACTGCAGTACAATCCAGTGTATATTGCTTTTCATCGATGAGCAATATTCTTGCAGGATTTGTCTATGTCTGGTCTTGTTTTTAAGTAACTAATTCGGGAAACATTATTTTGGAAATTAATAATGTGCATGTAATAACTACTTATGAACATAATATACACAAACAAAACTATGTAATACATTTTAATATAATAATATATTATGTAGAACAATACAATATCGTTATTTCAATTTTATTGAAAATAATATTACATTATTTATGTAGATTTAAAACTAAGTAAAATAAATTCATCTATTCGTGTAATATTTTGTAGAATTACATGCATAAGATAAATTTAACTAAAATCGTGTATGGATAATTTATTACACCACAGAACTAGAAATATACCCTATATATTTAACTGTATCAAATTATCTAAGAACATTTAATTCTCAACATGGTGAAGAAAAATTTTGATAATTTAAAATAAATTATTAAATCGACCTTAATTGTTACAATAAAAAACAAAATATTATCAAGGCGATTAAAGATTTTTACACTAACGAATGATAAGTTGTAATATGTAGTACATCGAAAACATCTAATTTGACGCTAGAGAAAGAAAAAAGATTTTGGAAAACAATTTATTAAAAATATTTAATGACATGGAGAAAAGGGCTTTACGGTAAATAATACATATATGTTAAAAATAGGAAGATATCTTTAATATCAATCGATCTGAGTGCTATACAATAAATTCCTAGATGGGGGAAAACTTCAAAATAAAATTATAACTTTGTCCGGAATCAAACTGGGTACTTGAAATTAGCAATTATGCACATTACCGCCAGTTAGGAATATCGTATATGTAGAAAAGAGTAGTGACCAGCAGTATTACGTGAAGCATAAATAGGTCGACTAAGAAACGTAAGCTCGCGGTTCGAATCCTGCTAGCGTTAAATACACTGCTGTGATAAAAAAAGGCAACGGGAAATAAATTGCATTCCTAGAAAATTTAATCTTGCTTTGAACAAGTTGGATCACGACGTAGAAGCACAAGATGAAGAAGAAGAAAACTAACAAATATACTATTTTAATTCACTTAACAACTTTCATCTATTTTTGATTGATTAATAATATTAAAATCAAATTTGTGAAAAAACCCCATTTAGACTTCATAGATTACACGTTATTATTTATGACATCATAGTGTAACCAAACAAAGTGTGCATTTGATCACATCAGATACACACTATGTTGAAGGCAAATAAAACAAGCAGTTTTAATAATTTTGTTAATTTATTTATGTTCTTTATACTTATTTCTTTAATTTTGGCTATAGATATTTAAATAATCACATTATTATTCCTGCCAATTATTATTAAAAATCAACCAAAACTTTAAAAAGCAGAAGATGATAATATAATTTCATAATTAAAGCAATTCATTTAATTAAAAAAATAATTATCACAACAGATACATCCTATGTTGTTATGTAGGTATATTGTATAGGTACAACATACATGTATACGATATACTATGTGCCTATCAAATGCCAACATGATAATATTCCCTTATAGTTAAATATAATTAATTGATTATGCAGCATATAGCCTTTTCCTATTAGAAAATTTGCAACCAGCATAAATATAATCTCAATTTTCTTTTCATAAAACTTGATTGGTACACATCTAAGGAGATCAACTTCAAAAGCAAACTCTTGCTATTGCAGTCATAATCATTTAAAATGCATACGGAGATTTAACTAACAAAGAAAATCAATAACGCTTTCATATAATAACATTATGAAAACTAAAACAGCAATAAAAGGAAAAGTCGTATCTTGGTAAAGATTTTCTTAATAAATATTAATGACTCCATTAAAATAATTAAACTACCAACGCATAATATAATCAGCGAGTCAGTAGATCATAAAAATTTTTAATATTTACGTACAATTCTTAATATAAAATTACTGATAGCAACTTGAAGATAAAAAAATTATATAACAAAAGCAAATGGAGATTCAACTGTAACTGTAAAATAACAACAATAATTTTTTTCAAATTTTAAATAATATCAAACAAAGCCAGCGGTTTAAATTTGATCAAATCCAAACTAGTTTTTTTAAAAACGTACCAGTTACTATAAAATATATTTCTATAATTTAGTAAGTAACAAATTTTAAGAAATAATCTTGACATATTTTGCCCCTTGAGCTATGGATTTTATCACGTAAACTACGAGTAGCAATATTTTTACAAAATTTTGTTTTAAAGCAAACGTTCTCGACTTCTATTAATAATTCACACTAAAAAGCTGAATTATTATTTTCTAAGCAAAAATGGTAAAATAACTACAGTTCCCCATAGTTTACCCTGTAAAATTTATCGCTTTAAAGATAATAACCTATGATAAACGGTTTTACAATTAATACAATAAATTTTTTTTATATTTAGCGATCTGTGAACTGTTTCAGCGTAGGGTTTCGAAATTCTAAATCAAAAATAGTGATTAAGGCCGCTATTTTGTAATTCGTCGTAAATGGTAAAACTTACTTTACACCTAAAACATAAACACATTTTTAACATAATTTTACATGGAAACCAAGCTTTTCCTTTAGTAAAAGGATCTTTTTGTAAGGGATTAGTTATAGAATACCGACCTAAATTTCAAGATTACAATTAGCAAAGAAAATAAAATTTTATGAATTTTGCATTTTTTGGACTATTTTATGGATTTTTCTGTCGGCATCTATTTTTCCAATTTTATTTATATCTTAAGGGATATAAAGGATTTAAAGTTTTCCTGCCTAATAAATTTTTAAAAATTGTAAATAAAAAGTGGATAAAAATCTAAACAAAATTGTTGAAGAATAAAAAAATTAAATATATTAAAAAAAATTTGTATAAAATTATTGTAAATTAAATTTTCAAATGTGAAAAAAAATTGTTGATTTCAATTAAATTTTTAAAATTTGTTTTCTCTGACGATTCAGACTTCTGTCTATAATTTTTTTTCGGAAGACTCTTCAGTCTTCATTTTGTTATCTTTTATTCTTTATCGACATCCTGGGAAGTTTTAAGTTTTTATTTTAATCAGAAATTCTAAACGGCAACGCCCCTGGTTTTATCTGTGGACATTGTTTTTAATCTACAGTTTCACAATAATTATTATCTGTCTTCATATTATCTCAATAATTACTTAATAATAATAATTGAATGAAGATGACGTTTCTGACTTTTATCCAGCCAGCGACTGTACAAGTTTGGGAAGCCCCTATGGCATATATTATACTAAACTTTGCTGCGACTGTATTGTAATTTTACATTAACGCATTAGCATTATAAGCTGCAGTTTATTGTATTTAGTAACTAAAAGGATTTACCTGTTAATAAATGTATTACTATTATTATTAGGTAATACACTGCTTCAACTAGCAGTGTGGCGTAAGCATACATGCATCGACCATCTACGAAGTTTGAAGCTGCATTCTAATCAAGGCAGAATATTATAATCTACTGTTTATTGTGTTTATGTAGTTGTTTAAAGGTTTTATCGGTTAATTAATCTAGTATCATTATTGTACAATGCATCAACTAGCAGTGTAGCGTAAAGTATACATCGCAAGACCGCAAAGCTTCAAGCCGCAACAGACTATACCTAGGTGCTCTATTTTATAAAAGTACAAATGTGCAATTATAATTCAACAAATACTTTATTTTTACATAGCTATTCTTATATGATCTTCTCTAATTGTATTGAGCCGATATCAATGTTTGTCGTGAAGAACTAACCATATATTTTTTCAGTAATTACGTAAATGATTTTACTTTTTGGTTTTTATATTCACTGCAATAGTTTTTGAATAGTATTGAATTTTTATGGTAAATCGCCGTTCTTTATTGCAAGATATTTGTATTATTTTATTATTTAAATAAAAATCAATATTTTAAGGCGTTTCTTTAATAATGGTTCTATTTTGGAATAAGACTACAATACCACAAATTTATATTTTATATAATCGGCAGGAGATTCTTAACTTAAATTCTTTATTTGTTACTTTTATATCTGAGGAAATAAACATGAGTTTATTATATTTTCATTTTTCCATTTCTTACTTTTAAATATCGACATAATAATATGTTCTTTGTGCCAATCAATAGAGCGTAACAAATTTAGAAAATTTTGGTACTAATAACTCACAAACGTTTTTTTCTCCTTAAGTCACTTTTACTTAACCGCAGAGATTTATATTGCTGTTTTTGGCTTATCGCGCAGTTTAGGATCTTACTGAAAGAAAGAACGAATATAAAGCATGATAAAGTCCCGTTTCTTGGTTTGAATCACCAAAATACCGTCGAAGATACTGTGACCAGGAAAACTGTTCATAAAAATTACATTTTTACAATTAAATGTAAAAATATTACAATTGTTTAAATCTGTAACTATATTTATGCAAAACTGTTTTAATTAGGGGTTTCATAGTCACATTTAATAGTTCTACGAGTTTTAAAAAACAAAATTTTATTTGATTGCAAAAAGATTATTTTTGATTTAAATTTTGCTTGGTAATTACTAATTTAATTGTGTATAAATGATTTTTGCGTAAATTTTGTTCATACAAAAAATTAAAATGTCTAAACTTAATCACGAAGAGTTAAAGAAAAGCAGCGCTGCTTGCCTGTCAGAAAATCGCTAATAAATACTGTGTGGTGTCAAAAGGTTTTATTACAAAAATAAAAAATTAATAATGCATAAGCGATTAACGCGGGAGAACAACCGCCAAAGCTTTCACTCAAATCAAAAAGAATTATCCACAAATTAATTGTACCTGGAAGTGTAAAAATTCCATAAAGGCCAATAATACCATTAACTGACTTCGGATTATTATCTCTAATGATACTGCTCGTACACGTTTCAAAGAAGTTCATATAAAAATCAAAAATAAAATTTTACATACATATTTTAACAGACACACAAAAAAGCGACTAAAATTTACACCAAAAACCATGTTAATTTAATTGTAGTGGAATGGTATCGGTAAACAAATATAAATCGCACACAATCTGTTATGATACGATAAAAGTGTAAGATATTCAGATAGAAAATTTCTGTTTCTTTAAAACTTTGAAATTTGGCAGAGGCTCCATGATGATTTGGAATTGCTAACCGAGAGATACACTAGGGATATTAAAGAAAATAATTGGAATTATGAAAACAACAGACTGTATTAATTTTTTAAGGGTTTTCTAATATTTACCCTTCTAAAATTGATTGTGAGCCAGCTAGGATCCTATTTATACAAGATAATGAACCCAAACATAAAACCAAAATTACAAAAATGGCTCAATGGTACAGGTACAACCTAAAAATATATAGGAGCTTGGACCAGTACAAACAATAAATTGGTTCTCAAATTTTGAATAAGTTAGTTGAAAGTATGCCTAAAAGAAAATATTTGTTTTAAAAATAAATGGTGGCTACATGTTTTTATTATTCAATACTGTTAAAAGTAATTTTAAATAATTTTTAATTTGTTCGCTTTTGATATTAACTTTATGAATGTTTCTTTATTTAAATTATTTTTAGTATGCTTCTGTACTTAATAATAGAAAATATATAAACAAAATTTTATTGTTGAATTTAAGTTGAGTTTAGTAAACCGTGGGTTTTATGAACATTTTTGCTGGTTACTGTATATACCTACACATACCTTATGTATGAACATTTAGCGATGTAAGTAATTACTGAATGTAACTAAAAACTTACTGAAGTAGAATAATTGCGGCAATAATCTCTTTATCGTTTGATTATAATATTTGAATGTGCAACACACAACCGTATACCTGAATGGCAGTGAATTTAGACAACTTTATTAATAAAATTGTAATTAATTTTGTATACCTAGTACCTACATATATACATAATAGTAGAGGTATGTATGTATACATGTGTTGAGTAAATTTTAAATAATTTCACTGTTTACGATTAATCGATTTTCTATTTGTATTGTATGTAATGAAGTTTAATATTTGTACTCGGTGCATTGTATATTTAAAAAGGTTTTTCACCTCATATTTAATCAAAACACACAATGAAACTCTTTTTTTATTAAATTTTTCCATTCGTTAAAACGTATAGTAGTATAGTGGGTTCAATAGTGTTAAAATACTAATTTTAAAGTACGCATTTACGTGCGACCAGATTGCCAATCGTACTGTCAACCAAATTGCTGAAAAACAAATCCAGAAGCAGATTCGAAAAACAAACTTTTAAATTTTTACTTAATATAATGTTGATGATTCAACCAGAGTTATCTATTAAATCAACTTACTAGGTTCTTTGATTATACGGTAGATCAAAGCTATTTTTTCAATAATATTTTCACATTTATGCAATAATAATGTTAGTAGGCTTACATCCACGAGTGGATAGATACAGGCTGATGAAGAAGAATGTTAGTCAACACGAAGAATGGTGAATCTTTTGTCGTGTTCAAAACAACTAAAATAGTAAATATTAATTATTTCTTAAAGATCCTCAAATGTTTCCGGAAGGAACCAGTTTCCACGGATTCGTTCTATGCTACAATATCTTTTATGGAAACCTTTTGTAGTTAATGCATTTTCTTACAAAAACGAATAATTTGCAAGCGCTTTGGTGCAATAAACAATATTAATTAAATTCTTGTAGCTATTTTTATGTGGTAGATACTTGGAGTTGTGAAACCATTTTGAATTAATAAATTAAAATAAATAAAAATTAATAAATAAACTACTGTATACTTAGAATTTCCCTAATTTTTCTAAAAGTGTACGAAAATCTTTTCTTTAATTCGAGGTTATATTATTGATAAGTATTCATTTGTTAGGATATCATACCTGAGACAGAAAGTCAAAACAAATGTATCAAAAGTAAACGTGTACGCTCCAACGGAAGACAGAAGCGATTCTGAGAAGGAAGAGTTTACAAAAGTTCTAGACATAATAGACAAGACATAATGGAAAGACAAAGTAGGAAAGGAAAAACACATAAGTTCATTTGCATGATCACAAAAGATACACGAAAGAGCAAGCGAAACGAAGAGAGACTATGCAACTTAGACGAAGCGACGAACACAAAAAAATGCAGTACAATGTACAGACACGAGAAGATATACAAAATAACGTGGGTATAGCCGGGTGGAGGCAAGGAAAGATGGCAACAAAATAGACTACGTACTGATTTCCATGAAAACGAAAAGGCCATAAACTATATAAGAACTTTCAGAGGGGCCAACGCAGATTCGGACCAGTATCTGATAAAAACGAAGACAAAAATAACGGGGAAAAAACACAGAAGTAAATCAGAAAACGAAAAGAATAAACTAACAATCGAAAAACTGATTCATTTGTAATTAATTAAATATCTTTGGGTATTAATGACGAGAAACTGAAATGCATTGTGCTTTATTAAATTTTTAATAGTAAAATTGCATTCCAAAATTCGGGAATAAAATTCTGTATTTAATTCCAACTATGTTTCTCTCTAAATACCTGTCTATAAAGTACCTACATCAACTATCAAGTTCTAATTATCCCTTAAAAACTAAACGAAGCAAATATTTCTTCAGTAGTAATTTTATGTGTTTTTCAAATTATAAACAAAATAAAGAGAAGCGTTTTAGAACATAATGATGGATACTTTATTCGGAACTTGTTTATTCATAGCTTCACAAATTACTTCTAAGTGTAGTAAGTTAAGAGCATATTCGTTCTATAGATTTTTGTTGCCCTAAACACAGCTAAACAAATATTTTTTTTAATGCAGCAAAGGTATTACCTGTATTATCTAAATTTTATAAAACTAAACAAATTTCTCAAATTAATGTTGTGTAAAGGTTGATACTAATTAAGCACGCGAATTTAAAATAACAAACAAATTTTATTCAACACAAAAATAAACTTATCAAAGCTGGCAAACCCTATGCAGTATCGCGGAACCAATTCTGCACCTGATCCATATATAAGCTGTTTAAACCAATAAAGCACCACTTAGCAAGAGTTTTAAATGATATTGATCCGAGATCGAATAGGGGAGTGCTATAATTTTTACAAAACCATTAAGTTTGGAGTAAATGAAAGCTAGCTAGCCCACACTGCTTTCATACTGAAGCGACAAACCTGCCTAACAGTAACATTTAGCAATAACCAATTAATTTCCTCATCGAAAAAGTAAAATACATGGGTATATATCTAGATCCAAGATTTACCTGGAGTGAGCATGTGAAAAGCTAAAATAATTTTAAAATATTAGAAATGTACTTGAAGTTTGTTCCCATCTATTGGTTATAACTCCAAGGTGCGGTCAGTACCATTGTCAAAACTCAAACCTATCAAAACACGCGATAACAATCTATTTCTACTTAAACTACATTAAAAAATTAATTGATGATTATGTAAAGATACCAAGGGTTCTAGAAGAAATATGAAGCCACAGTGAAAGATAACCATATACCGACTAGAAACCCACCGTAAATCTATTGAAGCCACCACAAATAACATAAAAATCGACACGATCCTTTGTACTTAATGAATATTTAAATTAATAGATTTTTATAATTTCACCATCTAAATCTACTAAAACTGCCATCCTACAATAAAATATCTGTTGTAAGTTTAGCAATAGTATTATTGGTTTTCAGAAAGCGATCCACTGATTGAATTCTCCACATGTCATTTAGCATCATACTGTGTTCCTTATGGTTAACTACGGTTAACAGATTATATCAGATTATAATAACATACATACATAAATTCAATTAAAAAAAAAAACCAAAAAATATATAACTTCGTACGTACATTTATTTACATCAATGGTGCACCGCATAATAACTTTGCGTATACAGACATCTACATAATATATTGAAATATATCAATATTGGAAATCGATTACTTACAGGTTCTATTTTTCTTAAAAGAAATATTGTATGCTGTGTTTGAGTTTGGAAAGTACTGTTGATGCTGTCAATCGAGAAACCTTTTCTCAAAACTAAAAATGCAACATCATAACAAAATCTCATCGTGCATCGATTTAAAAAATATTTTCAGTCGAATGTAACCTAATAAACTCGTATGGGTAAAATAATTTATGCAGTATTCATCGATTGTATCAACTTTTTATGGTACTGACGTGATTAATCATCAACAATGGTGGTGTTAATTGTTGAATTTATAGTTTGACGAGAAGATTCGAAACTACTCGCTTTTTTGAATAGGTGTAACAGAACATTTCATAAAAACCATAATTATTATTATGTACATATATCTCGTGTATGCATTACTAATTTACTTAGTTGCTTTCAAAAGTTGCTTATTTGCTTGCTGCATATTTAAAAAATATAATATAACATAAAAATTTTATAATTAATACCATATTTTAATAATCTTAGAATCTTTTCATTTATTTTAATTAGTATAATCGGAATGGTAATAAAAAATACCTAATTTAAAACATGTGTAATATATTTTATGTTTCAGGGTTATTTTTGTTAACAATAGTCGAAACCAATCATTAGTGGCATCTCTTGGTAGTCTAGATAGTAATTCAGGAAGAGAACATTTTTTTTACTTTGGAATAAAATAAAATATGTAGTGCCTATCTATTTTTATTCCTTAACACACTAAGTGCTTTGTTTATAATTTATATATTACTAAAAATTGGTTTATTTACATAATAAATTGGATGCGTTTGTTTTTATTTCCTTCCTTTTATTTCCTTCATTTGGAAAATTCATTGATAATGTGCTCGTATGTGTGTGCTAAATATTTTTGGCCAAATATTTGTTTACATTCTAGGCGTAGGTGCAATAGATTACATATATTTAATCGTTTTTCAAAGTGATGTTGGCTTACCGGAATGGTGGCTTCTTCCTCGGAGGTGGTTCCCCCATTTGGTGGCACATGACCGGCTTTGGCAACAAGCCCCGCCGGAACCCGCACGGTGATGCAATTTGGCGCTGTGTTCCACTCACTAGTGGCCCCCTTCACGACCACAACATTCAGTGCATCTTCTGTACTCACCCCGAATGACACACTGCTCACTCCAAACGATCAATTTTTCACGTAATATTCAGGTATGCACAACACTCGAACAGTATACAACAGAATTTTTATTAAAATTACTAATTGAGCAGGAAATCTACTTTCGATAGATATGGTTCAAGGAAGCATATGAAAGTGCGACGTTGAAATTAAAAGTTAGGGCGTAATAATTGCAAGTTTTGACGCTCCAAAGAACTTTTTAACATTTCTCATATGAAATGTTGTGTATATATAGATTAAATTCGTAAGTTTTATTACTGTTTTGTTGTTTTGAAGGGAAAGTTCGCGTGGTCGTATGTTTATTATCAACAGCTGAGTACGCGACACTAGGAAGGGTTATGCGGTACTGTTCTACTAAGATGCTATTGAACGACGCCGACGCTAGGGCGCAGGAGCGTCGCGTCGCCGCTACGCGTTTACTACCTGCTGCTTGTTTGCATCATTTGTGCTTTGCTTGCGTTTGCTTGTTAATAAATGATCACGTTTTCGAGTAGGTATTTTTTCTAACAAATCTCTTTGAATACCTAATATACCTAAAATTCCAATATTTTCATCAAGTTTCAGAGCTAAACAACAACAATTGTCTGAGTATTTCTTCAAATGCAATTAATATTTCAATGAATTTAATAAGTAATTTTTGTATTTACACAATCTACTGCCTTATCTGGAACAACTTTTGTTGTTTTAGGTTCTCTTAAATAAGTTTTAAAGGTAAATCGTCGTTTGAAGCATTAGCTAAAAATCGATATATTTTATTACTTTCTATATTTTTAGAAAGTAATTATTTATGTTTTGCCAATTTCACACCAAATAAAAAACTAGGTACTAAGTTTTATTGAAAAATTGTATAGATTTTGTATGATTTTACCACGAGTTCATTATTTTGTCAACTTAAAAGTTAATTTATACTGGGTACCTCTAATAACCGCCGATAACGTTTCATACTATTAGGCTGATTGAATCTAATTTATGTAATATTGCGTCTAAAATATTTACTTTTTTATAAGGTATAAGCTATTCGGCTAGTTTATAAACTAGTTAATCTCCTGCTTATTTTCGTAGACATTTTGTTTTCTATTGAATTAACCAAAGTGATCGGTTAATGTGTATGTAAAGTTCATAAACTATCCAATTTCAAATTTTATATACAAAACTATTGTTTGCCAATCAAGTCTTTTAATTTCTAACTTTCGTACAAATGGTTTCTTTTGCAATTGTACCATTATACCCTACTTTCCAAAGGACTTTACGGACAATTTTGGTAGCAATGTGTTTACCATAATATTTGAAACCTTGTAGCAATTTTCGAACTAGGTTTTAATTTTATTTAAATGTTCAAATATAAACTTGTCCTGTAGCGTCGATTAAATTGAATTTTCAATTATTTGCATTCATAACCATCACGTTTCACACATGTTTCGTTACGATAAATTTTACTTTGGTTTCTGCTATATTGTTTTATCCTACTGTTTCCATACACCATTTATATGTTAAATTTACTTTCATTCGTTTCCGAAAACCATTTAATATTTCCTTTCTTCAATACTAGTTTCGCTTTCTTTGGGACTCCATCTTAGCAAAATACGAAGTAGAATTATTTCATGACATTTTATTTCTCGCTAATTTTTAAACATTTAAGAATAATTTCTTTCTTATACTAGTTTGCTTTTTGGATTAGAATCAATTTTCATGCAAGATTCGATTTATTTTAAATGTTTAAAAATAATAAGTATTACATTATAGAAACTTGATAACTAAGGTCTAATATGCTTGTGGATGAATAATTGTTGAGCATGCATTTACGTCTACATTCTATTTCTTAGAATTGTGTCTTCCCAAAAATTTTTCTGAAATATTTTTTTATATTATCGATTACAAAGTATTAATTAATATATTAAAAATTAAATAAAAGTAATTGAGTTTTTTAACAAAATATTTCAATAAATATTAAGTTTTCAGTAGTGGATGAATAATTTATAGAGCCACTGTACGTACGATCACAAGAAGATACGCAAAATAACGTGGGTGTATAACTGTATGAGAACTTTAAAGGAGTCAACGTAGATTCGGACCAGTATCTGGTAAAAACGAAGACAAAAATAACGGGGAAAAACACAAGTAAATCAGAAAACAAAAAGAATAAACTAACAATCGAAAAACGAAAAATGACGAGAAACTGAAATGTATTGTGCTTTATTAAATTTTTAATAGTAAAATTGCATTCAAAATTCGGGAATAAAATTCTGTATTTAATTCCAACTATGTTTCTCTCTAGATACCTGTCTATAAAGTATCTACATCAACTATCAAGTTCTAATTGTCCTTTAAAAACTAAACGAAGCAAATATTTCTTCAGTAGTAATTTTATGTGTTTTCAAATTATAAACAAAATGAAGAGAAGCATTTAGAACATAATGATTTTAGTATATTAGAGCGATGGATACTTTATTCGGAACTTGTTTATTCATAGCTTCACAAATTACTTCTTAGTGTAGTAAGTTAAGAGCATATTCGTTCTATAGATTTTTGTTGCCCTAAAACATAGCTAAACAAATATTTTTTTTAATGCAGCAAAGGTATTACCTGTATTATCTAAATTTTATAAAACTAAACAAATTTCTCAAATTAATGTTGTGTAAAGGTTGATACTAATTAAGCACTCGAATTTAAAATAACAAACAAATTTTATTCAACACAAAATAAACTTATCAAAGCTGGTAAACCCTATGCAGTATCGCGGAACCAATTCTGCACCTGATCCATACATAAGCTGTTTAAACCAATAAAGCACCACTTAGCAAGAGTTTTAAATGATATTGATCCGAGATCGAATGGGGGTGCTATAATTTTACAAAACCATTAAGTTTGGAGTAAATGAAACGGACATACTGAAACGACAAACCTGCCTAACAGTAACATTTAGCAATAACCAATTAATTTCTCATCGAAAAGTAAAATACGTGGGTATATATCTAGATCGAAGATTTACCTGAAGAAAGCATGTAAAACCTAAAATAATTTAAAATATTAGAAATGTACTTGAAGTTTGTTCCCATCTATTGGTTACAATTCCAAGGTGCGGTCAGTACTATTGTCGAAACTCAAACCTATCAAAACACGCGATAACAAATTATTTCTACTTAAACTACATTAACAAATTAATTGATGATTATGTAAAGACACCAAGGGTTCTAGAAGAAATATGAAGCCACAGTGAAAGATAACCATATACCGACTAGAAACTCACCGTAAATCTATTGAAGCCACCACAAATAACATAAAATCGACACGATCCTTGGTACTTAATGAATATTTAAATTAATAGATTTTTATAATTTCACCGTCTACATCTACTAAAACTACCATCCTATAATAAAATATCTGTTGTAAGTTTAGCAATAGTATTATTGGTTTTCAGAAAGCGATCCACTGATTGAATTCTCCACATGTCATTTAGCATCATACTGTGTTCCTTATGGTTAACTACGGTTAACAGATTATATCAGATTATAATAACACACATACATAAATTCAATTTAAAAAAAACAAAAAATATATAACTTCGTACATACATTTACATCAATGGTGCACCGCATAATAACTTTGCGTATACAGACATCTACATAATATATTGAAAT
Source organism: Lycocerus yunnanus (assembly GCA_036346125.1). NCBI lineage: Eukaryota > Metazoa > Arthropoda > Insecta > Coleoptera > Cantharidae > Lycocerus > Lycocerus yunnanus. The sequence continues at coordinate 10,169,023 of JARFIX010000008.1, forward strand.
ATATCAATATTGGAAATCGATTACTTACAGGTTCTATTTTTCTTAAAAGAAATATTGTATGCTGTGTTTGAGTTTGGAAAGTACTGTTGATGCTGTCAATCGAGAAACTTTTCTCAAAACTAAAATGCAACATCATAACAAAATCTCATCGTGCATCGATTTAAAAATATTTTCAGTCGAATGTAACCTAATAAACTCGTATGGGTAAAATAATTTATGCAGTATTCATCGATTGTATCAACTTTTTATGGTACTGACGTGATTAATCATCAACAATGTTGGTGTTAATTGTTGAATTTATAGTTTGACGAGAAGATTCGAAACTACTCGCTTTTTTGAATAGGTGTAACAGAACATTTCATAAAAACCATATTATTATGTATATTTCGTGTATGCATTACTAATTTACTTACTTGCTTTTACAAGTTGCTTACTTGCTTGCTGCACATTTAAAAAATATAATATAACATAATAATTTTATAATTAATACCATATTTTAATAATCTCAGAATCTATTCCTTTTATTTTAATTAGTATAATCGGAATGGTAATAAAAAATACCTAATTTAAAACATGTGTAATATATTTTATGTTTCAGGGTTATTTTTGTTAACAATAGTCGAAACCAATCATTAGTGGCATCTCTTGGTAGTCTAGATAGTAATTCAGGAAGAGAACATTTTTTTACTTTGGAATAAAATAAAATATGTAGTGCCTACCTATTTTATTCCTTAACACACTACGTGCTTTGTTTATAATTTATATATTACCAAAATTGGTTTATTTACATAATAAATTGGATGCGTTTGTTTTATTTCCTTCCTTTTATTTCCTTCATTTGGAAAATTCATTGATAATGTGCTCGTATGTGTGTGCTAAATATTTTTGGCCTAATATTTGTTTACATTCTAGGCGTAGGTGCAATAGATTACATATATTTAATCGTTTTTCAAAGTGATGTTGGCTTACCGGAATGGTGGCTTCTTCCTCGGAGGTGGTTCCCCCATTTGGTGGCACATGACCGGCTTTGGCAACAAGCCCCGCCGGAACCCGCACGGTGATGCAATTTGGCGCTGTGTTCCACTCACTAGTGGCCCCCTTCACGACCACAACATTCAGTGCATCTTCTGTACTCACCCCGAATGACACACTGCTCACTCCAAACGATCAATTTTTCACGTAATATTCAGGTATGCACAACACTCGAACAGTATACAACAGAATTTTTATTAAAATTACTAATTGAGCAGGAAATCTACTTTCGATAGATATGGTTCAAGGAAGCATATGAAAGTGCGACGTTGAAATTAAAAGTTAGGGCGTAATAATTGCAAGTTTTGACGCTCCAAAGAACTTTTTAACATTTCTCATATGAAATGTTGTGTATATATAGATTAAATTCGTAAGTTTTATTACTGTTTTGTTGTTTTGAAGGGAAAGTTCGCGTGGTCGTATGTTTATTATCAACAGCTGAGTACGCGACACTAGGAAGGGTTATGCGGTACTGTTCTACTAAGATGCTATTGAACGACGCCGACGCTAGGGCGCAGGAGCGTCGCGTCGCCGCTACGCGTTTACTACCTGCTGCTTGTTTGCATCATTTGTGCTTTGCTTGCGTTTGCTTGTTAATAAATGATCACGTTTTCGAGTAGGTATTTTTTCTAACAAATCTCTTTGAATACCTAATATACCTAAAATTCCAATATTTTCATCAAGTTTCAGAGCTAAACAACAACAATTGTCTGAGTATTTCTTCAAATGCAATTAATATTTCAATGAATTTAATAAGTAATTTTTGTATTTACACAATCTACTGCCTTATCTGGAACAACTTTTGTTGTTTTAGGTTCTCTTAAATAAGTTTTAAAGGTAAATCGTCGTTTGAAGCATTAGCTAAAAATCGATATATTTTATTACTTTCTATATTTTTAGAAAGTAATTATTTATGTTTTGCCAATTTCACACCAAATAAAAAACTAGGTACTAAGTTTTATTGAAAAATTGTATACATTTTGTATGATTTTACCACGAGTTCATTATTTTGTCAACTTAAAAGTTAATTTATACAGGGTTCCTCTAATAACTACCGATAACGTTTCATACTATTAGGCTGATTGAATCTAATTTATGTAATATTGCGTCTAAAATATTTACTTTTTTATAATGTATAAGCTATTCGGCTAGTTTATAAACTAGTTAATCCCCTGCTTATTTTCGTAGACATTTTGTTTTCTATTGAATTAACCAAAGTGATCGGTTAATGTGTATGTAAAGTTCATAAACTATCCAATTTCAAATTCTTATATACAAAACTGTTGTTTGCCAATAAAGTAATTGTGCTTTTTGGGGTATCTGCAATTTAAATTGTACTTTTTAATGTTTGTTACAGCAAATTCATGATAAAAATAATACAACAAGTTCATATTCAAATTAAATGCTGAAAATTGAGAAATTTTTGTTCATTATGTTAATGTTCACTATAAACTAATAAAATTGTCGGTAGGTATAGGTTTTTGTCAATTTTGAACCCAGTGCATTCTTCACGAACATACGTAGATCGAACAAGTAATGTACTACATGTTGTATTGTATTGGTTGTATTGGGTCATCCTTTCAAGAGAAATCGTTTTCTTCCGAAAACCAATAGATATACGTGCAGTCAAGTTGTAATACAAATACAGTTTACCTTATTATTAAAAATCAGCGTAAATATGTTATATGAAGGTATACAATATCAATTTGTTTTTCGAAAAGTATTGATAAACTACTGCTCAGATGTACAATTACATTAAAAGTAGTGAAATAATGTTATAAACACACATTTGGTAGCGTAATTTTGATTCATCGGGTAATAAGCGAAATCAGATTATTACCCCATATTGAGTTAGCACTAAGCCATATTTATAATAGCCAATATGTTGGCTAATATAAAAATAAGTGCATAACTATATTTTATCAGTTTATACGGTAAAAATTACTACAGGTTTAACGTTAAGTCTTCTATGCAGTATGTAAGTTCTTCTGCTTTTTAATATGTTCGTATTTTCCATTACTTTCCACTTGTATCGATAATCCTTTCATTTAACGACAATAACTTCCTTCTAGCATTCTTCTCATTTTAAATGTTTCAATCGTGCTTACCTTGACTTCTAAAAAATGTATTTCCTTTTTTTTATATATTAAATTAAAATGTAATAAAAAATAACAGATTAACTGAACTGAAAAAAATTCAAATTCTCAAATTTTTTTTCATTTTTTTAAATTTTTAGATGGTGTGGCTAATATACTAATTTGTGCACACCTCACTAATTTTGTTTTAATTTTATCAATTATTACAAGTTAAATGAAATTTTATACTTGATAATTTATTGAATAAATGATATTTTAATTCTTAAAATATATTTTCACAAGTTAATATACAAATGTAGATATACTATATACTTGTACAGAAACACACAAAAATATATTGCTCACAGAAAGGGTATATTGACTGTAACACTTAAAAATAAAAAACGCACAGAGATGTCTTGTAAACAACCTGTCTGTTATCTGTTAACTATCCAGTTAACCTATTAATTTTTTTAATTTTAATTTAATATTAATTTCTGAAGTTAACTTGTATAATATATAATTTAAATTTTTTTTTATATTCTCTTTTCCTTGTTTTTTGTTTAAATTTTATGTTTGTGGATTACAATACTGTTTACTTTCTATTCTCTTTCATGTGTTTTCAATTTGTTCTTAATTATTTCCAATCTTCTTCTGTCTGCGCTGGTCTCTGAAAAGAAGCCTTATGATTTGGCTCTGTATCTACTATGCTTGGATCCTATGATCGTGTTGACTTAACGTGTTGCGGATTAACAAAGAATAACCAAATTTCTGTTCTAAAGGTTTTACATTTTAAATGAGATTAACCAGGTCTCTGTTATTGCTAATAAAAAATTATAAATCTAAATAAAAAATTATTACAAAATATTATTTAAATATAAACCAGGAAGGTAGCTGTATAGAAATTTAAGAATTTTGATCATCCGAGTTCCACCTTGTTTTTTTCGGCTTTGAAAAATTCAATTACATCAATTTTTTCTTCTTTCTTCTCTCTTTTTCAGGTTCTTAAAATTTTTCTTGCACTCTTTAGTTGAATTTAACATGTGTGGCTTTATGACTAAATTCAAATAACTAAAGTCATATAAACCAAATTGGCATTCTATTTTCGATATCAAGAACCGTATTTTTGTAAAAATAAAAATAATTATACAAATACAAACATTGGCAAATATAAATACATATTTACATCAACATTTATTCATGTTTTACAGTCAAGAGGTGTTAGCCAGAAATCATCATGATGCAAATATTTTTTTGTCGTTAATTTAAATATTGCATGGTTATGAGAAGAACCAAGAATAAAAGAAAAATAAGAGAAAAGGAACCAATGAGATGAATAAGCGAAGATATTTTAGTTTTAAAAATTATCACAATTTTGGAACTTGTTTGTCACTCTTTAAGAGCTGTAATTCCAAAATGTAAAAACTACACACTTGGAATAGACCAATCTCTTCCAATGTAACAAAAAAAACATTTTTAATATTATTTAATTACTTATTAAATTCCAAAATTGATCACATAATTATATCAGGAATTTAGAAATTAGTTGCTTTTATTAATACATTAATAATATATCCTGATTATTGATTTAGATATAACATCTTTTTATGTACTTCAAGAAGCTTTCTCGGTATATGCTTTTATAACTTAATAAAAGTTCATTTACCTAAAAGAAAGAATAAAAAAAATATTTGTTTAGTATTGATCTAATCTTCTGCGTACGGATGTATTTGAACATTATTCCAGCTTTATCCGTTAGTATGAAGTTTAATTAGGAAAGTATTTAAAAATATGAAGTTTAATTTATTATAAAATCAATAATTTACAATAGAAATCTAAAAATTCAATGCGCTTTTTACCTAATCTTGAAAACAATTCCTAATATTATATAATTAACTACTTTTTGTAAGGTTTATTAATAGCAATTTATTTTATTACAAATTATTCACAATAACTTAAAGTAAATAGTTAAAAAAATATATAAATTAAAAGTTTAAAAGTTATAAAAATAATTGTGTTGGTAATATCAACGCTGGCGCAACGATTTCTTTTTATTTGTTTACTATTTTTATGAAAATGGTCAGAATTTTGCAAAATACATGGTAAGCATAATATTCAAGTTGACAATAAAATACGAATTATATATTTCTAAAGAATTTGAACCAAATTATTTGAAAATTTTATAGAATTTAATTATTAGATAAAACATTTGTTGAATAAAAAATTGCAAATTTTTAAAATAGCCTTCGTGGGCATCAATGCAGTTTGAAGTATTTTTTCTCGAATCTTGACAATGGCAGAAGTTAATGACTGCAAATTTTTAAGTGGTATGGCAGGAAATTTCCCTTGAATCTAATATTGAGTCAATGTCACTGTGTGAGCTCCAACGGCAGAATCTTGTTGGAAAGTTCAATCATTATTTGGATAATTCTCACAATTTATAACGCTTTCACATTAAAAAAAATGATTTTAATTTAATTTTGCAAAAAACGCAAACTTTGACTAAGCCAGTAACATGAACTGAGCGACTCTATCTCAAAATCGTAGGAACTTGACTTTGCTTGTTGCTAGAAAGAAGAAACTAAAAGGTTTTAAATAAAACAAATATAAACGAAATACGGTTATATAATTTAATAAATAATTCACATAGCATTAGTTCTGTGGTTATAGTAAAACAAAGCTCTACTGTAAAAAAAGCTTTGAAATACATAAACTAAATACAGCATAGATAATTGAAATACATAGTAGCACCTTGGTTAACTTTCATTCTAAAAGAACATAAGATAATTAATTATTCATGGCCGAACAGACACTTTGACCAAAACTAATGGTTAACAACAGTCCTAACATTAAATAGTAAATAAATAGAAATATTTACCGTAAATATTCCAATATTTTTAGATAATAATGACATCAAACTTGGAGCAATGAAAGAGATTGCAATTTACTTTAAATTGAGTAAAAATTAAATAGATGAAACAGATAAACATGAATTCAAAAATGATAAATCTTTGTTATTAATTGAAAACCAAAAAACAGGTAAATTATTGTCTAATTAAAAGGATGCAATGGTTCGATAACCGATTATCGTGATAATGAAGATAAACCAAAAGAAGAAAAACATAAAGCAAAAAAAAGAACATATCAGGATTACCTGGGTTGAGTGGCAGGTGTTTAACCACGAAGAAAAACTGGTAAGGAGCTTCCATAGCATGTTTGGTAACCATACGATGGCCAAGTTGAATAAAACGAATCTTTGCACATTGTAATATTTGCCGGACCACTACAAGTGAATTAAGTAAATATAAAACTAGCTTGATTATTAACCATTCACCTGATCGTACATTATTTTGGGTATACAAGAGTTCATAACAAATAATAATTTTCATATCCTCAAACAGATAATAAGAAAATAATTTTAAAAAGATAGTTCAGTTAATGCAGATAACCTGACCGTAATCATTATTGATACGAGAGTTCACACACAACAGAGAATTTAAAGCTAAAGATAGTTTTAACGGTTATTATTATAATTTTCCGGCACTTATTTTAAATATTAGATAAAGGTAATTTAATGAGAACTACAATCACTTAAAGCAATAAAATTCGATAACAGTGATTAAAAAAGCGTCTCACTTTATGTTTCAGGGTTATTTTTGTTAACAATAGTCGAAACCAATCATTAGTGGCATCTCTTGGTAGTCTAGATAGTAATTCAGGAAGAGAACATTTTTACTTTGAAATAAAATAAAATATGTAGTGCCTACCTATTTTATTCCTTAACACACTACGTGCTTTGTTTATAATTTATATATTACCAAAAATTGGTTTATTTACATAATAAATTGGATGCGTTTGTTTTATTTCCTTCCTTTTATTTCCTTCATTTGGAAAATTCATTGATAATGTGCTCGTATGTGTGTGCTAAATATTTTGGCCAAATATTTGTTTACATTCTAGACGTAGATGCAATAGATTACATATATTTAATCGTTTTCAAAGTGATGTTGGCTTACCGGAATGGTGGCTTCTTCCTCGAGGTGGTTCCCCATTTGGTGGCACATGACCGGCTTTGGCAACAAGCCCGCCGGAACCCGCACGGTGATGCAATTTGGCGCTGTGTTCCACTCACTAGTGGCCCCTTCACGACCACAACATTCAGTGCATCTTCTGTACTCACCGAATGACACACTGCTCACTCCAAACGATCAATTTTCACGTAATATTCAGGTATGCACAACACTCGAACAGTATACAACAGAATTTTTATTAAAATTACTAATTGAGCAGGAAATCTACTTTCGATAGATATGGTTCAAGGAAGCATATGAAAGTGCGACGTTGAAATTAAAAGTTAGGGCGTAATAATTGCAATTTTGACGCTCAAAGAACTTTTAACATTTCTCATATGAAATGTTGTGTATATATAGATTAAATTCGTAAGTTTTTTTACTGTTTTGTTGTTTTGAAGGAAAGTTCGCGTGGTCGTATGTTTATTATCAACAGCTGAGTACGCGACACTAGGAAGGGTTATGCGGTACTGTTCTACTAAGATGCTATTGAACGACGCCGACGCTAGGGCGCAGGAGCGTCGCGTCGCCGCTACGCGTTTACTACCTGCTGCTTGTTTGCATCATTTGTGCTTTGCTTGCGTTTGCTTGTTAATAAATGATCACGTTTTCGAGTAGGTATTTTTCTAACAAATCTCTTTGAATACCTAATATACCTAAAATTCCAATATTTTCATCAAGTTTCAGAGCTAAACAACAACAATTGTCTGAGTATTTCTTCAAATGCAATTAATATTTCAATGAATTTAATAAGTAATTTTGTATTTACACAATCTACTGCCTTATCTGGAACAACTTTTGTTGTTTTAGGTTCTCTTAAATAAGTTTTAAAGGTAAATCGTCGTTTGAAGCATTAGCTAAAAATCGATATATTTTATTACTTTCTATATTTTTAGAAAGTAATTATTTATGTTTTGCCAATTTCACACCAAATAAAAAACTAGGTACTAAGTTTTATTGAAAAAATTTTATAGATTTTGTATGATTTTTCCACGAGTTCATTATTTTGTCAACTTAAAAGTTAATTTATACAGAGTTTCTCTAATAACCGCCGATAACTTTTCATACTATTAGGCTGATTGAATCTAATTTATGTAATATTGCGTCTAAAGTATTTACTTTTTATAATGTATAAGCTATTCGGCTGTTTATAAACTAGTTAATCCCCTGCTTATTTTTGTAGACATTTTGTTTTCTATTGAATTAACCAAAGTGATCGGTTAATGTGTATGTAAAGTTCATAAACTATCCAATTTCAAATTCTTATATACAAAACTGTTGTTTGCCAATAAAGTAATTGTGCTTTTTGGGCTCTCTGCAATTTAAATTGTACTTTTTAATGTTTGTTACAGCAAATTGATGATAAAAATAATACAACAAGTACATATTCAAATTAAATGCTGAAAATTGAGAAATTTTTGTTCATTATGTTAATGTTCACTATAAACTAATAAAATTGTCGGTAGGTATAGGTTTTTGTCAATATCGTACCCACTGCATTCTTCACGAACATACGTAGATCGAACAAGTAATGTACTACATGTTGTATTGTATTGGTTGTATTGGGTCATCCTTTCAAGAGAAATCGTTTTCTTCCAAAAACCAATAGATATACGTGCAGTCAAGTTGTAATACAAATACAGTTTACCTTATTATTAAAAATCATCGTAAATATGCTATATGAAGGTATACAATATCAATTTGTTTTTCGAAAAGTATTGACAAACTACTGCTCAGATGTACAATTACATTAAAAGTAGTGAAATAATGTTATAAACACACATTTGGTAGCGTAATTTTGATTCATCGGGTAATAAGCGAAATCAGATTATTACCCCATATTGAGTTAACACTAAGCCATATTTATAATAGCCAATATGTTGGCTAATATAAAAATAAGTGCATAACTATATTTTATCAGTTTATACGGTAAAAATTACTACAGGTTTAACGTTAAGTCTTCTATGCAGTATGTAAGTTCTTCTGCTTTTTAATCTGTTCGTATTTTCCATTACTTTCCACTTGTATCGATAATCCTTTCATTTAACGACAATAACTTCCTTCTAGCATTCTTCTCATTTTAAATGTCTCAATCGTGCTTACCTCGACTTCTAAAAAATATTTCCTTTTTTTTATATATTAAATTAAAATTAAAAAAAAATAACAGATTAACTGAACTGAAAAAAATTCAAATTCTCAAATTTTTTTTCATTTTTTAAATTTTTAGATGGTGTTGGTAATATACTAATTTTGTGCACACCTCACTAATTTTTAGTTTTAATTGTATAAATTATTACAAGTAAAATAAAATTTTATACTTGATAATTTATTGAATAAATGATATTTTAATTCTTAAAATATATTTTCACAAGTTAATATACAAATGTACATATACTATATACTTGTACAGAAACACAAAAAATATATTGCCCACAGAAAGGGTATATTGACTGTAACACTCAAAAATAAAAAAACGCACAGAGATGTCTTGTAAATAACCTGCCTGTTATCTGTTAACTATCCAGTTAACCTATTAATTTTTTTAATTTTAATTTAATATTAATTTCTGAAGTTAATAATTTCTATAATATATAATTTTTTTTCTTATATTCTCTTTCCCTAGGTTTTTGTTTAAATTTTATGTTTGTGGATTACAATACTGTTTACTTTCTTTTCTCTTTCATGTGTTTTCAATTTGTTCTTAATTATTTCAATCTTTCTGTCTGCTGGTCTCTAAAAGACGCCTTATGATTTGACTCTGTATCTACTATGCTTGGATCCTATGATCGTATTGACTCAGCGGATTAACAAAGAATTATCAAATTCTGTTCTGAAGGTTTTGGATTTTAAATGAGATTAACCAGGTCTCTGTTACTGTTAATAAAAAATTATAAATTTAAATAAACAATTATTACAAAATATTATTTAACTATAAACCAGGAAGGTAGCTGTATAGAAATTTAAGAACTGTAGTCATTCGAGTTCCACCTTGTTGTTTTCAGCTTTGAAAAATTTAATTACATCAATTTTTTCTTCTTAATCTTTCTCTTCTTTTCATGTTTTTAAAATTATTCTTGCACGCTTTTGTTGAGCTTATGTGTGGCTTTATGGCTAAATTCAAATAACTAAAGTCATATAAACCAAATTGGCATACTATTTTCAATATCAAGAACCGTATTTTAACCGTGTAAAAAAGAAAATAATTGTAAACATAAATAAAAATATAAATACATATTTACATAAACATTTATTCATGTTTTACACTCAATATCAAGAGGTGTTAGCAGAAATCATCATGATGCAAATATTTTTAGTCGTTAATTTAAATATTGCATGGTTATGAGAAGAACCAAGGATAAAAATAAATAAAAGAAAAGGAACCAATTGAGATGAATAAACGAAAATATTTAAGTTTTCAAAATTATTACAAATATTACAATTTTGAAACTTGTTTGTCACTCTTTAAGAGCTGTAATTCTACAAAGTGTAAAACTTCACACTTGGAATAGACCAATCTCTTCCAATGTAAAAAAAAACATTTTTTAAAATTATTTAATCACTTAGTAAATTGCAAAATTGATCACATAATTATATCAGGAATTTAGAAATTAGTTGCTTTTATTAATACATTAATAATATATCCTGATTATTGATTTAGATATAACATCTTTTTATGTACTTCAAGAAGCTTTCTCGGTATATGCTTTTATAACTTAATAAAAGTTCATTTACCTAAAAGAAAGAATAAAAAAAATATTTGTTTAGTATTGATCTAATCTTCTGCGTACGGATGTATTTGAACATTATTCTAGCTTTATCCATTAGTATGAAGTTTAATTAGGAAAGTAATAAAAATATAAAGTTTAATTTATTATAAAATCAATAATTTACAATAGAATTCTAAAATTCAATGCGTTTTTCCTAATCTTGAAAACAATTCCTAATATTATATAACTAGCTACGATTTCTTTTTATTTGTTTACCATTTTTATGAAAATGGTCAGAATTTTGTAAAATACATGGCAAGTATAATATTCAAGGTGACAATAAAATACGAATTATATATTTCTAAAGAATTTGAACCAAATATTTAAAATTTTAATTAGAATTTTAATTATTAAAATTTTAACCATTTGGTTTACAATTATTTATAGTTACTCCTAGGTTAAATTTTAATTTAAGTATTCTAGGCATAAACAGATAAAGCTGATTTCTTCTCAAGAACCTTAGCAAGAAAAAATTTTAAATTGAAAAAATATGCTAAATAATTTGTAAGGCATGAAATTTCTGAATTTTAATTTTGAGTAAATAAATAAAATTTGATAAACCATAATCTTGTTGGAAGTCTCTTATTTGGATGAATTGACGTCACATTTTTACGCTTAACGTTAAACATACAAACTTTGATTTTAATTTTTTTTGTAAAATTGAAACTCCGAATTTTAGCAGTAACAAACTACAGATTATCTCGAAAAAGAATTTTGCCTGGATTGTTGTGACTAAAATCGCCATAACATTTATTTTATACATAACGTAAATATGGGCATAGACTTATAGGAATTGTTGGATTTTAATGTATTTTACTTTTATAAACTTAAAAACTTTATGAAAAATATTTGACGACGGTGTCTTCTAAACAGCGAATGAACTACAAACTTCGATTTTTACTTTAAAACTGTTTAAAATTGAAAAGGAAGATACTTTAATTATAGAATGTTGTTAATTTTATAAATAGTTTTATAATAATGTATTAAAATAAAATAAAAAGTTAAAACGATTAAAAACATGTTTCCTGAACATGTTTGTGACAGCACTAGTTTTCAGTATTTAAACCAGTCCAAACAAAATTAAAAGACTGGTTATAATATTGAAAAAAATCAACTTAAAAACAAACATTTAGGAACTGAAACTTTTTTGATTTTTTTTTGAATAAATGTTTTTCTTTGTATCTAACAATTAAAAAACATTCGTCTGAAATATTGTACAGACGAGTTGAAGATTCAAATCTGAAAAGCTTTATCATAAGGTAATAAGAATTTATTATTTAAAATTATCTAATTTTAATCTTCAAATTTGCCGAACTCCTTTCGTTAAAGAAGTTCGCGCAAAGGAATACTTTTCGAGCTTAAATCGATATCCGTTCCGTTTAAGGTCGTTTGATTTGCATATTTTCAGAACGTTTTAATATATGTTACATAAATATGCTAAATTTTGACGGATTTAATAGTGAATGGCCTCTTCCTGAACAGTGCGAAGAACTACCTAACTTTCAGTATCGTTGTATGACTTTGAAGACTGTTTAACATTGAAAAGGAAGATAACTTAAAAATAAATTGAATAGGAAACTGATTTTTATTTTAATAAATAGGTTTTATTTTAATGTATCTATACATAAATAAAAAATTAAAAAGCATTTTAAAAATAATGTCCCGCTAAAACATATTTGTACAGCACTAGTGGTTGTCACCCTGTATATTAAACCAAAATCCAAAATAAAATTAAAATCTTTGTCTATAATGGATCAATAATAATTTATTATTATAAAAATAATACAATTAATAATTTTAAACAAACATTTAGCCGAAACTGTCGATAATTTTAATTGAAAGGTCGCCATTGTATACTTTTTGTTTTGATTACTTAAATTTTTTTTCATTTTCCATCTCCACAATTAAATAAAATTCGTTTGATATTGTACATAATTAGAAGACTTCAAAGAAAAGCTTTTGCAAATATAAGCTGGTTTTCACTTTACTAAATATGCTAATTTGTGAGGATTTAAGAGTCGTTGCCGACTACCTCCTTTCCGTTACAAGTACAGCTTCAGGCGCAAACGGAAATAACTTTTCCGGTTGAAATGCGATATGCCGTTCCGTTTCAGGTGATTTTGGCTACTGCTAAGTGCTTATATATTCCTCACGCAACTTATAAGTTATATGATAATAAATAAATCCTAACGATTTTCTGATTTAATTAGTGTAATACTTAATCAATAAAGTGTACCTACCTACCTACTTATTAGCAGATTTATCAAATCAGTTGGATTACTGTTTATGAACAAGTTGTGAAATTGAGAATAACAAAAAGCATCATTTTAATTTATTATTAAATATAATATTTTATTCACTACTTTTTAAATTAGTTTTTATGCTATATTTGAGAGTTTTCGTGAGTTTTCAAAATTGAAACACATGTAAATCGATTTATGCAACTGCCGTAAAAATGCACTTCGTAATTTTATACTCGAAAATTATTAGGGATAAAAGAATTTTAATTAAAGCTGAATATGTGTGTCAATTGAGTGTTTTTGCCTAATGATTACTTTACATACATCAGTTATCAAAAGAAACCAAGATATACAATTTGAAACATAGTTATGGTTTGCACAATCCTAACGAAGCTTCATTACTATTTGCAACTTACACAAACAAATCTTCTATTTTTTGAAATTGAATTATGAATGTAATTTTTTGTTGATATACTAACTACCTACATCATACATACATACCAATTAAAATAAGTTTCTGACATTGTAGCTTTTATATACTACATCATTTGAATTAATAACCTGCAAAATTAATTTTAAGTTAAAATTTTAAAAACTAAGAGATTATTACAGAACTTTTTTTGTGAACTTCCAATAAGTAATAGTTTTTATAGTGTAGTTTGATTCATAACGTATTGTGCTAGGTATTGTTGACTTCGATTTTCAACTGACTGATAACCTAGCAGCCATATTTAACCAATTTTTATAACGAAAAACATTAATGAAATAATTTTTTGCATAAAAATTTATCGTAAAAGCAAAATCATCATTACGGCATAAAAATGTTCGTAAACTTACTTAACATTACACAAAATATTAAACATTTTATAACATTTCATCAAAATGTCTACAGGATACTTGATCAGTTAGGTTAATTTTAGCAAATTTAATAATTTTTCATTTTTAAGCGAAGTCGAGATAATAATGCAGTGAAAATTCCTACAAAAAATAAAATAAAATATTTGCTGTTTAGGTATTTAATACTAACAATAAAAATAATGGTTTACTATTTAAAATTGTATGTATAGAAAATGTTAAACATACAAAGCAAGAATTTAATTTTGGGTCTAACGTATAATATTATGTTATACAAAAATTTGCAGTTATTTGTTTAAGATTTCAAAGTATTTCAGACAATAGACTGAATAAGGGGTTTATTATAATTTTAATAAAATTTAAAATAAAAATATTAAAAATATGTAGTACCTATTCGAAATGTTATTTGCCAACATATTAATAAACATTGAAAACAATTTAATATTCAATACTCAAGTTATTCTTTAGAATAACAATATATAACAATGAGAAGCTTTAAAAGATTCTAATATTGTAAATAAAAAAGCTAGAAACCATAAAAACGGTTAAGTTATAGAACTGCAGTAATGCAGAAATCGGTAAAACTATTTCGTTATGTAAATTTTTGCTCAATGTTGCACATAATTTCAACATCATTAATATCGGCTATAATACAATCGTAGCATACAAGAACATAAGCAGGTACTTATTTCCATATAGGGACAAGAGAGTAGAACTCGGATCGTGGAACTAATTGGTCGTAGGTTTTAATTTTAAGAATTTTAAAAATTTTCAACATGATAATATTAGAAAAACATAATAAAATTAGAAAAGATGTTTGAGTTGTGGATCAACAAAACCTATGTGAAGCAAAAGTGTGAAATCTTAATTTGTGCCATTTACAGCAATTAAACATTTTAATACAGTAACGGGAAGAATTTGAATAACATATGGATTCAGCAGAATGACACCACTCGCCACCACACTGTGGATGAAATATGGAAATTATTCCAGACGATGTTTCCGGGCTGTGCTATTTCTTGGCGATTTAGGGCCGTTTAACTTCTACTTTTGGGATTTTATTAAAAGTAAATTCTACACCGATAACCCTGCGACTACTTTTGAACTTCAACGTTTACGAATAATGCCAACAAATGGTCGTCTGCCAGAACATCCAAGCCGGTCATTCGAATGATGTTATATTCTATATACCAAAAAAAAAAGAGTTAGTTCATGTTAAAACATAACTTATTTAGTACGTATTCATTAATTTTATAATTTAGAATCGAAATTAAAACAAAGAAAAGCTGATTCATATATTTTTATTCCCCTTTACCTTAATCGTTTTCCTTTACTGTCTTTTATTAAATTTTACTACAATTTACGTTTACACTTGTATGCAAAATTAAACCTACATACGATACAGTAAACTAAAACTATGATTAACTTAACAGTTAGATAAAATTTGAATACACAAGATTCATTTACATATTTACACATTAATTCAACTTGACTGACTAATTTCATGTTTCGCAGTGTGCAAATGTGAAAACAATTATAAATATAACATAACATCATTTGGTAGAGAAATAACATGCAAGTAACATATTGCTTTCAACAAAACATAGTTAAAAAAATGTACTATTATAATAAAATCAGAAATGTTAACCTCTTTATCTAACTAAATATTTTTGCTTTTTTTATATTTTTTTCAAAACAAAGCATTTTTATTTTGTTTTTCTTCAAATATCTTATCAAGTGCTACAAAAACAACGAATCACATATATTTTCAATTTCTTTTTGTAAATTGATGTAATAACTCTTTATAAATATATTTAATTTTTTATATAAAGTTGATGGTACGCGAATGGCCCCTTCCTGAACAGTGCAAAGAACTACCTAACTTCCAGTATCGTTGTATGACCTTGAAGACTGTTTAACATTGAAAGGGAAGATAACTTAAAAAATAAATTGAATAGGAAACTGATTTTTATTTTAATAAATAGATTTTATTTTAATGTATCTAAACATAAATAAAAAATTGAAAAAGCATTTTAAAAAATAATGTCCAGCTAAAAACATATTTGTACAGCACTAGTGGTTGTCACCCTGTATATTAAACCAGAATCCAAAACAAAATTTAAAGCTTTATCTATAATGGACCAATAATAATTTATTATTATAAAAATAATACAATTAATAATTTTAAACAAACATTTAGCCGAAACTGTCGATAATTTTAATTGAAAGGTCGCCATTGTATACTTTTTGTTTTGATTACTTAAATTTTTTTTCATTTTCCATCTCCACAATTAAATAAAATTCGTTTGATATTGTACATAATTAGAAGACTTCAAAGAAAAGCTTTTGCAAATATAAGCTGGTTTTCACTTTACTAAATATGCTAATTTGTGAGGATTTAAGAGTCGTTGCCGACTACCTCCTTTCCGTTACAAGTACAGCTTCAGGCGCAAACGGAAATAACTTTTCCGGTTGAAATGCGATATGCCGTTCCGTTTCAGGTGATTTTGGCTACTGCTAAGTGCTTATATATTCCTCACGCAACTTATAAGTTATATGATAATAAATAAATCCTAACGATTTTCTGATTTAATTAGTGTAATACTTAATCAATAAAGTGTACCTACCTACCTACTTATTAGCAGATTTATCAAATCAGTTGGATTACTGTTTATGAACAAGTTGTGAAATTGAGAATAACAAAAAGCATCATTTTTAATTTATTATTAAATATAATATTTTATTCGTTCACTACTTTTTTAAATTAGTTTTATGTTATATTTGAGATCTTCCGCAGTTTTCAAAAATTAAAACACATGTAAATCGATTTATGCAACTGCCGTAAAAAAATGCATTTCGTAATTTTATACTCGAAAATTATTAGGGATAAAAGAATTTTAATTAAAGCTGAATATGTGCGTCAATTGAGTGTTTTTGCCTAATGATTACTTTACATACATCAGTTATCAAAAGAAACCAAGATATTCAATTTGAAACATAGTTATGGTTTGCACAATCCTAACGAAGCTTCATTACTATTTGCAACTTACACAAACAAATCTTCTATTTTTTGAAATTGAATTATGAATGTAATTTTTTGTTGATATACTAACTACCTACATCATACATACATACCAATTAAAATAAGTTTCTGACATTGTAGCTTTTATATACTACATCATTTGAATTAATAACCTGTAAAATTAATTTTAAGTTAAAATTTTAGAGATTATTACAAAATTTTTGTGAACTTCCCAAAAAGTAATAGCTTTTATAATGTAGTCTGATTCAAAACGTATAGTGCTGGGTATTTTGGATCGCCATCGTTGACTTCGATTTTCAACTGACTGATAACCTAGCAGCCATGTTTAATCAATTTTATAACGCAAAACACTAATAAAATAGTTTTATTATATATCACAAAAGCAAAATCATTATTACGGCATAAAATGTTTGTAAACTTACTTACAATTACACAAAATATTAAACATTTTATAACATTTCATCAAAATGTCTACAGGATACTTGATCAGTTAGGTTAATTTTAGCAAATTTAATAATTTTTCGTTTTAAGCAAAGTCAATATAATAATGCAGTGAAAATTTCTACAAAAATTAAAATAAAATATTTGCTGTTTAGGTATTTAATACTAACAATAAAAATAATGGTTTACTATTTAAAATTGTATGTATAGAAAATGTTAAACATACAAAGCAAGAATTTAATTTTGAGTCGAACGTATAATATTATATTTCACAAAAATTTTCAGTTATTTGTTTAAGATTTCAAAGTATTTCAGACAATAGACTGAATAAGGGTTTATTATAATTTTAATAAAATTTAAAATAAAATATTAAAATATGTAGTACCTATTCGAAATGTTATTTGCCAACATATTAATAAACATTGAAAACAATTTAATATTCAATACTCAAGTTATTCTTTAGAATAACAATATATAACAAGGAGAAGCTTTAAAAGATTCTAATATTGTAAATAAAAAAGCTAGAAACCATAAAAACGCTTAAGTTATAGAACTGCAGTAATGCAGAAATCGGTAAAACTATTTAGTTATGTAAATTTTTGCTCGATGTTGCACATAATTCCAACATCATTAATATCGGCTATAATGCAATAGTAGCATACAAGAACATAAGCAGGTACTTATTTCCATATAGGGACATGAGAGTAGAACTCGGATCGTGGAACTAACTGATCGTAGGTTTTAATTTTAAAAATTTTCAACATGATAATAAAAAAATTTGAAAAAGATGTTTGAGTTGTGGATCAACAAAACCTATGTGGAGCAAAAGTGTGAAATCTTAATTTGTGCCATTTCCAGCAATTAAACATTTCAGTACAGTAACGGGAAGAATTTGAATAACATATGGATTCAGCAGAATGACACCACTCACCACCACACTGTGGATGAAATATGGAAATTATTACAGACGATGTTTCCGGGCTGTGCTATTTCTTGGCGATGTAGGGTCGTTCAATTTCTACTTTTGGGGTTTTATTAAAAGTAAATTCTACACCGATAACCCTGCGACTACTTTTGAACTTCAACGTTTACGAATAATGCCAACAAATGGTCGTCTGCCAGAACATCCAAGCCGGTCATTTGAATGATGTTATATTCTATACACAAAAAAAAGAGTTAGTTCATGTTAAAACATAACTTATTTAGTACGTATTCATTAATTTTATAATTTAGAATCGAAATTAAAACAAATAGAAGTTAATTCATATATATTTATTCCTTTTACCTTAATCGTTTTCCTTTAATGTCTTTTATTGAATTTTACTACAATTTACGTTTACACTTGTATGCAAAATTAAACCTACATACGATACAGTAAACTAAAACTATGATTAACTTAACAGTTAGATAAAATTTGAATACACAAGATTCATTTACATATTTACACATTAATTCAACTTGACTGACTAATTTCATGTTTCGCAGTGTGCAAATGTGAAAACAATTATAAATATAACATAACATCATTTGGTAGAGAAACAACATGCAAGTAACATATTGCTTTCGACAAAACATAGTTAAAAAAATGTACTATTATAATAAAATCAGAAATGTTAACCTCTTTATCTAACTAAATATTTTTGCTTTTTTTAAATTTTTTTCAAAACAAAGCATTTTTATTTTGTTTTTCTTCAAATATCTTATCAAGCACTACAAAAACAACCAATCGCATATATTTTCAATTTCTTTTTGTAAATTGATTTAATAACTCTTTATAAATATATTTAATTTTTTTTATTTCATAAATATAAAGTTTTAATAAATATAAAAGCTGTTTATATTTGACACAAATTGTTGAATTAGTAGAAACTAATAATATTAATTTTTAATTTTTAGTCTATTACAAGCTACGAGAAATATCCTATCAAAATTGGAACTTATCATGGGAACATCTTCCGTTCGTATTTTTTCATTTTTCTCATGAAAGCAATTTGTAGTTTTTATTAACAAAATCAATATATCTCGCAAATTTGATAGGGCCAATTCTTTTTGTGTTTTAATGAGTTAATGCCCTAATATGAGCTAATAAAAAAATATACTAATTACTTCTTAATATTAATATATATTTAGCACACTACGTTTTAGTGTTTTGGTGTCTTTTTTATTAATTATTATGTGGTTAAGTTGAAAAGTGCTTTGTTATAAATAATAAAAAAATAAAAACAAAATGAAATGATATATTTACAGACCAGCAATGAAAAACATTTTTGAGCCGATTAAAGTATGCTGTTTTTTCCTTAAACGTGAAAAATAATTATTATGTTTCTTTGGTGCCAGGATTGGTGATATTAAAATTTAAGTAAAAATATGCGGGAGGCAGTAAAGTAAAACAGTTGCTTTTATTGAAATTTTAGGTTTGACAATAGAATGACATAAACTTAAATTTTTTTAAAGTTGAGAGAAAAATATTATTTTAATCACACTAAAATGCAAAATGTTTTCGGAACAATGTATGACATCGAATTAATTGATTTTGTACTTTTTGGAAAGTAACCAAGCGATGCTGAAAAAAATATTGTTTATACAAATTAAAATACCATATTAATTTTATAAACAAAATAACGTCTACTATGTTAATCATAGAAATTATGGAACTACTACTAATTTATATTACATTTAAAGAAAATTTTTTTTAAAGAAATCGTTACATTTAATTTGAAACAAGTTTCTGTTAGCGGTTGACCCATATGTTGTGGCGTCTGAGACTAATGGTCGATATCTGGATGTTTTCCTACTCAAGATTTATACAATGTTATTCCGGTTACGGTATAACTAATGACAACCGTGCTACTTTGATGACCATAAACCATCTGTTTTATTAACTTGTTATTTTATTCATTTTTATATTAATAAGGCCAATTATGATAACTACAAAAATAAATTTTAATTTTTAAAATATAGCAGTGTAATTAGGTATCCAATACATAACAAAAGTTAATATATATTAATCCTCGTGGATATTTCTAGGTATATCATAATTTCAAATTCTCCTCCTCTATGTACATTGAAAATAGTTTAGTCAAGTAAAGATTATCTATCTACTACTACGCGAAAGTTCAATTTTGGGTTCTGACTGTGTTATTGAATCATAAATTAGTTGTCACAATGCCGGCCATTACCGGTTCCATAGTCGTGTTTCCAGATAAAAGCGCAATGGTTTTCGATTTTAGATTTAGAGGAAATATAATGCCAGAGATAAATTGTTTAATTGCCATTACATAATAAACAATTAATTTTTATAACTGCAGTTACGAAACTTTAGTTGAACTGTTTTTTATATTTTTTAATTTTAATTCAGTTAACACTGAACTAATGTTAACATAATATAAATTTAAACGTTTATTGTAATTTTCATTTAAATAAGTACAAATTTCTAGTAATTTCAAAAACCTTAAGATTAAACTTAAATACACAGTATTTCGATGTTCACCGGAGGGCCGTGCTAAGAAATTCCGGTTTCGTGGTTTTTTATCTTGATATTGAATGCCGATTTTGCAATCTGCACAGAAAATTTCTACATTTGACCCTATTCTGTCAGGTTCAAGACGTTATATAATGCCATATATTGTATTTGCCATTTTGAAGTTCAAGTTTGGAAATTATTTACATACGTTTTTTCTCCGTATGTTTGTTTTAATATGGCGCTTTGTGACGACAAGTTTAACATGTTTTATTTTAATTGTTTCATTTTTTTTAAATCTCTTTATTTTCGTTTTATTTCAATTTCAAGATCTTTAAGAATTAATTAAGACCTGAGGGTCCTCAATTGGATATATGGAAAGATTAATATTATACTATTTTTCATCTTCAAAGTAATATATTAAAATTTGTAACAGAAATTTAAATAATAATAAATATTAAAATAAAAGGCGCACTTATTTAGACTTTCATAGCTTTACCTGTTTCTACTCTATTCATTCAGGATCATCTTCAGCCAGGACGAAGATTAATATTGGCAAAAAATAAAATACAAAAATTAAAGTGTAATTATTTTGTGAGACTCAAGTTGTTATGATATTTTATAAAAAAGTAAAACTGACAGCTTTTGCTGTTAAGACAAGCAAAAATATCGGTTGCAAGCAAAGTAAATCTCGACAGGCAAGACTTGTCAGGACAGTTTTAATTGAGTGGGGAATAAAACAGTTGGAACTAAAAGTAATTTTTCCTCAACCTGCATTCGTCCACTCCTGAATATAAGCCTCTCTCAGTTTCCTCCAAACCTTTCGGTAAAGGATTGGTTTGGTTCTCCTGAGAGCTTCTAGCAGTTACACATAAGTTATTTTAATTATTACCCATTGTATTGATTGACCTTAATATTTTTAGATGATATTTTTACTTTAGCTTATTATTAAATAATTTAAACTGACTGCTGCTTAAAAATGCAGCAGTCAGCAGTTAGCTGTAGCAGCGGTTCAATAGCTTTAGCGCGCGTGTTTATAGCTAATACACTTGGGTACGAAACCAAATTGAGGAACATTTCTTCCGCAAATCAAAATTTCTTTCATAGTACATTTTTTACTAATAATGTAACAACGCCTGAAAAATATTTTCAATACAACTTGTCGATTTGTCATGTTTATATTTCTGCAATAATTAATTTCACAAAGAAATTGGAAAATTTATGAACGTTAAAGTTATGTAAACAAAGGGGCGTACGAATTAACAGGAAAGAGCACTGTTATCGTTGGAAGTATTTGTTTACCTTTTGTAAGTGCAATTATCGAAAAATTTTGAGTAGTTAGCTCGAATCCATTCTGAGTTGTTAATCAACAGTATCAGGTTACAGATTTTTAGCTTTTGGAGAAATTCTAAATTTAATTAAAAAAATTTTGTTTAAATCAAATTTAAAAAAATCAATTGAATAACTTTATGAAATATTAACTATTTAATTAATTACAAAATAATAAATAAAAATTAATCGATAAAATAGTAATTGTTTGAATTTTATTCATTTTATTCCATAATACACTAACTACAATCAAAATAATGTAATAATAGAATAATAATCCAGGAATAAGTTTAATAGATTAAGTAAATGCTTTAAGTTAATTTAATTTTAAATGTACAATTTATGCAATTAACTTCAAGTATAAATTAAATAAAACATTATTTTAAAATTTTACTATGGTTATATCGTTTCTTAAGTTTTATATAAATGATATATATCAAGTTGACACTAAAAGTTTTGAAACCGAGAAACTACGCCGGGTTTTTATAAAATTTGAATAACTTTTAAGCTTTCGGCTATAACTCAAATATAATAAGTGAAAAATCTTATAGCATGCATAAGATTTACATTTTCGAAAGTACGACAGTATTAAAATTAAATAGGAATAACCACTTATATTTATCGAACTTTATAATTACTATTTGCTTCGTAGGTACCCGTAATATAGGTATTTTAAAAGTTTAATTTACTGTGAATCAAAATGTTTTAATTGCTCTTAAAAACTTTCAAGTAAAATTGGAAATAATGTAGTTGCGATTTAAAAAAATAAAAAAGCAATTTCTTTGTTGTTTATTCACTCAAGAATAAGATTTTAATTTTCTTCATTATTTCTTTGTCCACAAATAAATTAATAAATCAGGTTTAAGAAACCTAGAAAATTTATCTCTTTTGTTAGACTAATTATTTTTTTGAGAGATTTTAGCAATTTGTTCATTTGAAATTACCAATCACACAGCTGAATGTGATATTACTGGTTCCTTAATATTTATGAAATAAAATACTTTGGCAAAAGTGGGTTATAAATCGCAACCAACAATTGAACTATTATTCTCAAGAACCCAACTGTATAAGACACATGAGCACATCTCGATAACATATAAAAGGATACTGACAACATATACACTCGAATTCCACCAATCTACAAATCAAAGTGACGTATTTCTATAAATTCTTTTCTTATGACTTTTATTTTTGTATGTGCTTTAAAAATAGTTAGGTAGTTGTTTTTATTTTGTCTAAAATTTAAAAACAAAATTTATTAATTCATAAATTTAACTTGCGATAATTTATAATAAATTATTATTTGTAATTTGTTAATCAGTCCAACTGTTTTGGTTATTCTATGTTATTAGTATAGCGTAGATTTTCGTAGTACATTTTCCATATATTATGTATGTGCATACATACTAAATGTAATTGGGCAGAATGTTATTTATTTGCTAAATTTATCCTTATTGGCTCAATTAAATATTATTTATTTCATTTCTTTGAATTATTGTCTTACTAATTGCTGTTTAGCAATTCTTTCAAAAGAAAAGGCTAATACAAGTTTTTAAAATAAAATAAATGCACTAAAATCTAAAACAGAAAGGATTTATAATACCACCTAAAGCAACAAACTTCTAAAATACATATATTTGTATTGTCACAATATACAACTACAAAAACAATTTAAAGTTTTTGGTAGCTACAGTTGTATAAGTTTCAGAAATATTATTTCATAAACTTAAAAAGACAAAACAATTTAAAAATCTAGTATTTTTTGACAGTAGTCTAACATTGTACAGTTTCTTTTTCGTACATAAACGAAATTGGACATTAGTTGGTTCCTCTCAACTAATCTTGGCAAAATTCCAGATACTCGTGTTTGTAAAGCCAATGATCACAGATGTGGTCACCACATTCGCTTGAACCTATGCACATCTTATGAAAATTGCATACTCGGGAATTTTATGTGTTCGATAATATTTAGTTATCATTGCGATTCTTACATTATATAATACAACTAGAAACTTGTTGAATTTATCAATTTTTCTCATAATCTGATATTTAAAATGCAGATCGATAAATATTATTGAACACAAGTACTAAATAAACGAACATTTACTAATATTTTAATAATATTACATAGTACATGCTGATGTAACATAGATTTGTACTATTTTATGGTCTTTATTAACTCATGTCCTAATTATAACTTTACAATATTCTATGTAGATTTTGATTAACATTGTGTTAGCAAGATATTTAGTTCAATATTATATCCTTTTTCTAATTCCCTTGTGCTACTTCATAACAATAACCATCACACATTACCGCCTTTGGTTTAAACTCTCTTGAGAGTTAACTTTCTGGCAAACTTTAAACCACAGTTTGTTTCGTTGAGCATACTGAATAGATCTATGTTATATTTTTCATACAACTTTTTCGTTAAACACAAGTTTTGCTCACTCTGAGAAAGAAGTAGGTTATTCAAGTTTAACAAATGCAAAAAAATAAATGTCCGTCTTCTAAAATGAGAAAAGTTGAAGCAACTTCATCGAAGGAATAAAATAAAAATATTAAAAACATTTAAATGCAAAAGCACATTGCACAACTGGTTAATCTTTTAGTTAAATTATCTGTTTATAATTTTATTGCTTTGTTAATTTAGTCAAAATCCTTAGGCGACGGACAATGATCGATAAAGTAATTTTGAATCAAAATACTCATGCTTATCTAATACTTAGAAGTTCTAACATACTTAATTTACATACCTACTATGTTACAATTATTAATAATACCTGTATTATATTTCGAGCTACTATATTATGTACCTACTTCAGAATACATCTCAATCGATAATATCATTTACAGTGTAGATTGTAAACCAAACAATTTCTTCCGCTTTCCCTATTTAACTTAAATTACCATACGAAACTTAACAGGATATAAGCACAAGAGATTATATAAAAGCACGAGTGATTATATTATATTATATTAAAAGTACCAGTTTGTTGTTACGATTAATATTATATGTATACCTTTACAAAAGCATTAGTCAATAGTTCTAGTTCTGTATCTACAGTAGATTCTTGTTAATAAGAACTCTATTATGGAGTTTACATCAACTGTCATAGAACTTTATTCGGGGATTTATACAAACATTTTCTACGATTGTTTACTTTATTTTATTTTAAACGTATTATTGAGAATTATAAATTATCAATAAACTAATCCGAATGTGCTTTATATTTCCAATGATAACGCTAAAAATCGATATTTTAAAGATCGTGGAAAATGTTAATTTCTGTCGATTTGTTGCCAGTGCTTGAGTCACGGCTTGGTCTTAACTACTAGTGGGCGAAGCCAAGTAGTGGATCGCGAGAGGCTCGCCAGTTGACTCTAGGGGCTTGAATTTCATAATTTACGAAGGCTTCGCTACCATTTGCAATTATATTATAAGTGTAAAATACTCTATTTAAAATTACTTTTAGCCGTAAAATGTAAAAATATTCGCTAAATTATATTTAATTATTTATTTTCAGTATACTAATATGTACATAAATCTCAAAATAGGCGAGGTTTTTCGAACCGTCTATAGTTTATACTTCTTCTAATTATGTCTTCTTTCATAACTTACTTTAATTTCTATAGGAAATTTTGTATTTCCAAATTTGATTTGCCGTACTCTACACATACTGTACATCTTTTCCATGTTCTATCACATACAATAATGATTAAGTTCTAAGTAAATTTTAAACTGTAATTTAAAAAAGTATTATTAAACAATTTGTTTTATTGATTAATTGTGACGGGTACTGCTGACGTGAGTCTTTGTTCATTCTTGGTCAAAACTTTATCCCTCTAAAATGCTTGAGTAATGCAGAGAAGACATGTAGACATGTATGTATGTCTTCTACGACAACAAGAGTTCAAGTTAAATCCATACTTTTACATAATGTAGTTTAAAGTATTTATTTAAGAAACGAAAATAATTAATTTCTTTTGATTATTCCCTTGTTGCACTAAAATTTTCAATAACTTTTTATGACTTGCTTATGTACTTACTAACTTACTATACTAAATAAAACTTTTCGTGTGTGACTTAAAATATTATTGCAAAATGTGCTACCTACCTAAAACTTTGAAATGATTGTGGGTAAACGAAAACGAAATTTCAACTTCTGAAATGTTAAATTAACCGAACCACAGTGCATCACTACCCAGATATTATGATGATTTGTGCTCGTATTTTAAAATATGCAAATAAGGACTACGTATGACTTTATAAAATGTTTATTAATATCACAAATTAACATAAATATCTATTACCTAATAGCAAATACGTGTCACATGCAAATGAAAATTAAACAAAGTGTCAAAGTTATAACGTAAGGAAGACAACTACTCCAACTCTTCAACTAACAAGAGCATAATATTACAGTTGTAAATTATTAATATTTCATTTATTTCACTTAAATGGGTCTAAAAAAATAACTTTTACCGACTGTGAGAGCTGAGACAAAGTTGGGAAGAAAAATCACACATAATATTAAAAGACACTTTAGTTCTATGAGATAGATTGTTTTGCACTTCTGCTTATGCATTTTAAATCCGTGTTTTTCTATTTTTACTCTCTCTGATTACATAAACAGTAAGTTAACCCTCAGTATACGTTAATTAGACATATATTTTTCCCTCTACTATTGACGTAAGTATGTCATAATATGTCCATAGTTATAATAGACGTAAGTTGGTCATAACATTTGTTTATTTGATTATCGGCGTGTAAAAACTATCAATACTTTAAGATTAATATCCGCCTCGGTTGATATTAACTTTCCTTAAATGTTAATAAGGTCCTTACATACCTAGTAGCTTAAATAACTATTAAATCCTTCCAGAATTGGTAGCTGTAGCAATTTTAAATTGTAACATTTTTAGTGAGCAGACCTTTTTTTGGGTACAGAGTTACAGTTCATCGTTGTTGGCGCCCCTTTTAATTTCGAACCCATACAGATTTTTAGCATGTTAATTAATTTTAGCAAGTACGAACCACGTACTGTTTTATGGCGATATTATATACACCTACCTTGTTTAATCCAAAAGCTCGGTAAATTGATCGTGATCAACAATAACGTTGTTGAAGGATAAATTACCTTACGTTGAATGACACTTACCTTTAAGCCTTTATCAAAACTAAATGCAATTTTTGGTGTATTGAGAAGACAATAAATAATTTATTAATTACTACAACAAATCTCCCAAAATCCCTAACTATTAAATAATTTTGTGACATTGTAGTTAATGGTAGAATACGAAGAGAACACAATAGAAGTAAACTATTCGACATTTTACCTAAATTAAAGCCCATTTAATCAAGTTTAACAGCAAAACCAACAAGCAAAATTTAATAACATAATTTCTAGAATCAGCCATGGAATCTTCAATTCATTACAAAGCAATAATGAAGTAAGTTGATTATTTTGTTAGAAAGCAACATTTATTTTAAAAAGTAATGTAGTAAATATTATAATTATTAGAAAAAATATAAAATACTGTGGAATTAACACTGATCTATTAAATTATGTTTTAATAGGTTAAATTAATATTGTATTTTAATATTGTCTTACCTGAACGATTAATGAATTAGGTGTTCAAATATTTTTTTCTAATATATTGTTCTCTCGTAAATTAATTATCTTGCGTGACATTTTTTTGCTTGAATGTGTAAATTTTTATGTATTTAATTCATTCAAAACTATTTCTACTTTTTCAACGCATAAAGTAAACGACCGAGTTATTTAAATAGATGTAACTTAACCCTTAAAAGCAGCAGGAATTCTTTAGAATAAATAAATTCTTCTATCCGTTCATTGCTAAACGACTTTTGGACTTCAGCTTAAGATATATCATTATCTGCTTAGCAAACTTTAGCTTCATCAAAGGCTGAAACCAAAACGATTTTACTAGAGAAATATAGCTAATGAGGTAGTTTCCTATTAAGTTTCAACTTTCCTCACATTCTTATAAATCAACCTTTTCCATTTTACAAAAATGTAAGATCATAAAAATTGTAAACTTGACTTGTACTGCCAAATAACGTTAGAGAAATTATTGAAAATGTCTATCGTTAACTTGATTGCAAAGTTTCAGACATTTGATCCTTAAATGTCAAACTCGCTGGAAAAGCATCTAAAACTGATTGCACCAACCTCGTTCAGAATAGAGATTTTATAACGCTATTTAAAAAAATCATTGATTTAATTTCATTTAATGACGACGTTTAACTGCAACATAATATATAATTATTTGCCAGAATCTAAATATTCATTGTACTGCCATTATTTAATCTAATTGTTTATTAAATTTTTAAATAAGGTTGGTACAATCGACGCTAAGTCTAAGTAGTATCATATAGCCGCAAAAAAACTCAAAATAAACTTCGCTTTTTTGAAACTTGAACTTTTTTTGATTATTCTTGGTTCTGTAAAAATATTAATTTTATATGTTAAAATCTTCCTATTTTTTACCCCTAGTTTTTGGAAAATATTTGTTTTGAGCTTCTCGCCATCTTAAAAATCATTTAACTATTTTCTGAAAATGTATGGGTATTTGTGAACACGATAACCTCTAAACGAAGCAGCGAAATCACTGTAATACTCGGGCACTAATCCTATTGATGCTGGAAATCCAATTAATAAAACGACGTTTTATTAGAAAATTGCAGAAGAAAGAGTGGTTTACCTAAATTGTAAAGTGATGAGGTATAATTTCATAACAAAATAAAATAGATAAAATTAACTTATCACTATCAAATTTTCTACAATTTTTGCTAATATACAAGTTTTTCTGTAAAATATAGAGGGTAAGAAAATTTTAAAAATTGTAAAACAAAATGATTTTCGCTTAGAAAATGTTAGAGCTTCTAACTATGTTTTTGTGGAAATTTGCCATATTTATTTATATTGCCGTATTTAGCGATAAATGCTTAGTAAATTGAAATTCTTTCAAATTTAATTATTTCACTTAAATATTAGAAAGATCTAAAATTATAAGATATTAATAAACAAAAAAAGTACTAATTGAAAATTGCATAGATTTTAGAGAAGGCGTACAGAAGCTGGGTGTTATCTGTTGCAACCTTTGCCTTTTGTGATAAGTATTATAACTGCATCGTCTGTTTTACGGTTAAATTAAATTAAGTGTCCTTGGTTTTTCAATGCAATGTTATCAGCAAATGTTCTTTGCATCAGATTGCTTGTACTTTATTTATTTGGCAGTACATTTCGACGTGTACAAATAATTTTTGCGTTTACTAATGATTTGCAGCACTCTTGGGTGGGTGACTACATTTAATGACAGTAAACAAATATTAGTATAATTGGGTAAGAATTATGTAGTATGTGATTGATGATTATTATCATTAGTGGCGGAAACTGCACCTCCACTGCATAAAAAAGGAAGCTTTGAATATTTTTTGAACCATCACTGCAATATTAACATTTCTGGGAAAAGAAGTTTTCAATAAAATTGAATGCAAAGTCGAGCTGTGAAGCAGTAGATTTGATAAACCTAAGTACCTAGTTATA
This sequence comes from Lycocerus yunnanus, assembly GCA_036346125.1. NCBI lineage: Eukaryota > Metazoa > Arthropoda > Insecta > Coleoptera > Cantharidae > Lycocerus > Lycocerus yunnanus. The sequence goes on from JARFIX010000008.1 coordinate 10,198,909, forward strand.
ATATAAATATTTTGAAAAACCAGGGATAATAATATAATATAATTATATGTTGAATAAAATATTTTAAAAGGTTTCAAGTTGAATTAAATTTGAAACCACTTTACGTAATGGGGTCCTAGATTAAAATGTAAGTTGAAAAATTTTCAAATTTTATTAAAATTGTAAAAAAAATTTCAAATTTAATTCAACTTGTAACTTTTTAAAATATCTTATTCAACATATGTATAATTTCACAAATTTATAAACATTTACAATTATAATATAATTATCCTGGAAACAGTTGCTGAACAATAAAATTAACTCCTGGAGTGTATTTCACAAAGTACTTTTTTTCCATATAATTCAATTACATACATTTAGATAATTTACTGTTTTTGAAAAGTAATCTGCACTAAATGCTGTTATCGAGAGGACTCGAATATTACAGAGCATATTCTCTTTCAGTACCCAAAGTAAAATAATTTAAGAACTTAGTTGGAAAGTGAGCTTGCTATTATACTTAACTCGAGAACTTGATAAATGCGATGAGGAAAAGTCACGAAATATGGAAGACCATTTCTTAGTCGTGATATAAAAATATGGATTAAAGATTCAAAAATACTGGAAGAATATAAACGGGCAGCCTTTACATCCTTGCAATAAGCAGGATATAAAGGCTGCAAATTCAGGAAACCCTTTAGTTCAATTCTCTCATTTATTGTCTCTCTCATAAAATATGTGTACAAATTACAAATTTTCTACGTTGCGTTATACGTTATACGTAGGAATAGGAATCAAAAAAAAAAATTTATGTTATACTTTATTTGACATCAAATTATATCTAATTTGACATATTAAAATTTGTGTTGCACCAATTATATAACGAAACTAATAAATAACTAATATATTTTGCAAGGCGGTCTAAAGATGGTGAATTAGTAAAACCGGTTACCTGTAACATAGTATATAAAATACAAACAAAAATGTTGTTTTATAACATTTTAGTAATATTAGAATATATAATATTGTTAATTAAAAGGAAGTATTGTAACAATAATTGCATAAATATTAATTTTGCCACGCTAGCCGCTTGCTTGATCGTAGATGTTATTACACGATCGGCTAACTCTTATACATTTAAGTATTTAGTCGAAGTGCGAGGGGTGGTTCGAAAACCGTCGTGGATTCGTAATTAAAATGCATTGCTCAGTATGAGGAAAAATGATGTAAATGGGGCGCCAGCTAAAGTAAATAAAACGTATAAGAAAGGAAGAATTGTTTAATTTAACAAAAGCAAAGATAGTAAACAGATGTTGTGACATTTATTTTTAACTCCTTATCAGAACAAACACATAAAAAAATTAAAAAACAAAGCAAGTAACATTAGCAAGTAGCTGAAGGCTACAGGCTAAAATAATAAAAACAAGGGTTAAATAAGTAAGTTTACCTGAGGGGTAAACTTCTTAGAGCAAAATACAACCACACTAGCTGAAGACTAAATGATGGTTCAAGTTGACTCCCCATTACTATGAATTGTTTAACAATTGAATTCTTGTTGAGAAATCGTTGACGTTAAAGTAAAAGTTTCACCTGAAGCACAGTTAAAACACGCATCCCTGCATCTTTACTGACATAGCTCACTTACCTAGAGACTTTCAAAATGATGGATCGATTCTTTAAAATACCTTCCATTTTGGGTTACCTTCAATTTCAGAGTAAATCATGTCATCGTCCCACATCAGGTTATCTCCGGAAGTTTAATAAAATCACATAAAGAACACAAGAATGGATTAAACATAACTTCAGGTTGACAATGTCAACTACCAATGTTGAAAAATGATTAATAAACTACACAAATTCATAGCAATGGCTCGTAACAAACGCTTTATCCAACTTCAAACGGAGGAAAAAAATGGAAGGATCAGCTGCTCTCGTGGTAAATCAAAAGGCCTGCCAAAGAACAACTGGCATCTTGATAGAAGCATAGAAGCTCTCTCAAATCTTCAAGAATATCATCGTCCCAAAAAAATGCAAGGATCCCATCATCCACTAAACGCAACAGTCCAAAATCCAAGAAAATAAGAAAACTAATTTTCCAAAACAGCTCCAATGTAAAAGTTAAATGGACGAAGGTCAGCTTTTCTAGGTGGGCTAAATTTTCCATATCAGTCCAGGTGTAAAGATTTCCACTAAATAATATCCTTGACGCCGTTGCCAAAATATCATGTTGCAACAAAATAGGCAATAAATCAAAATTAAATAGATTGTACCCCGGTATTACAACTCACTAAAAATAAGTGGTAAGAATGGGCAAAATAAAATTAAATGTAATTTATCTGTGATATGAAGGATGAAATAAATCACAGTAGGTTTGAAACCGATGAAAATTTGCACCAAAATAAAAATATATGCGTGCTCTTGAGGTGTTGGTTGAGCACTGCGTTTATCAGAAAGCGAGATATCTAAGTACGAAAACATAGTCCCAACTTAGATGATCAGAAACCCCTTTCCTCTTACCTTACACGTAACTTAATAAAACCCAAGGGGATTATTAGAAAGGTGCGACAGCGTACCTTTCATAACAGGAATTGTTCAAGTTACAATTTCCTATTATAGTATTTAGTATTTATGTATTCCTATAAAATTATTTTGTTTTCTGATAAGGATTATTTTTAATCATCTTATCCAAATTTGAATGTCCCGTACTGCCGCCCCTTTAAGCATCCATGAATTATATCACGTTTTATTTAAAAATTAAGCAATCAATTTGTTTTTGTACACTGCTGAACTTATGTTTCTTTCTTTCGAAAAATATACTAATAAAAAATTATTAAGATCTCACTAGATCTATCTAGAACTCTGTTTTTCTTGTTAATTGCGGCAATCATCACTTCGAGGGTAACTACATGCCCTCAGAAGTACGGAGATGGCCATAAGAAAGTTAAACTATCCCCAAGTTAGCCCGGTACCTTGGTATTAGCAATTGGTCTTGCTAACTACCAGGTCATGGTCGTCGTCTTCTCAACAATATAGCTGCCGAAATTGAAAAAAGTTAGAAAGATAGAGATTATAGAAAATCTGAGTCTTTCTTAGAAAAAAAGACGTTTTGCTTAACTAATTTACCAAAGGTGAACGATTATTAACAGTAAAGGCATTTAAGGATTAACAAGATATCTGATTGCTATATTAGCTTATTATCTTATGGTAAAAATTTTTTCCAGTTTGACTATGTATATAAATCCCAATTCTGATTTAGATAAACTATTTCAGAACCATCCTATATATAACTTATCGAATAAAATTTAGAAGACGTCGGCAATAATTATTTAGTGATAAACTTTATTATTTTTATAATGAAATTGTGAAAAATCAGATGTCTGTTATAAATTGTGTAATATATTTTAAATTTTGCAGAATGCTTATGTTTACTTCTACGTTATTACAAAAATATGAAAAGTGTAATTATATTTTTAATTTTTTTAGAGGTAAGTGCAAAATTAATATGTGTGAAGTTTATTTTTTCGGTATGGGTAACGATTAACAATATATACTTTGACATATTGAGTGCCTAATAAGCATACACACAGAATATTTCAATGTTGTAGGTACTTAATAATTAATAATAATTAAAAAAGTTCATAATAATATGTTTTACATACAAAATTTTTAATTTAATTTAGTACACTACGATTTTCGGAATTAATTTGATAGTAATTGTAGTTGCTCTCAGTTAAGGTTGCCCAAATAATTTAAATTGCCCGAAGAAATATTTAAATTTAACCTCATTAGTGATAAACATAATACTGATAACCCTTTGCTTTTTTCGGAGGAAATTTCTAACAGTCTTGTCATTAATATTTTCTGCATGATTTGACTTTGGAATTTATATTTTTTACAGCTGCAGAAGTCAGCATTAGAAATTTCAATTGAAAGGTTTACCAAAGGCCAATCGCCATTTTCAAGTTTCTTCCGCTATTCTTCCGTTATACTTACAGCAGCCTTAGTGCTACCGTGTTTCTGGATGTTCTTTTGTAGCGTTTTCCGCGTGGATTCGGCTTATAAACGCACGGCATTGGCATGGCTAAATTTGGTAATCCCATTTATCCTGTCAATTGAGGCAACATATGGTTGTTTTGTTTAGTTTGTAAAAAGCAAAATTTTTTCATATAATTTGTTACCATTATCCAGTTAGAAATACCCACGAAGATGCTTAATATTCTTAATAACCTCACAACTCACAACAGTTAAACGAAATTTTTAATTGAATTTAATATAAATTAATTCTGAATTCCTTTGCTTCTTCGTTTGGCTACGTATAACCCTGTATGCGAGATGGTCATTGGCCTGATTGTTAGCGCGATCAACTGCTGACTTTGGTTCTATCTGAATCATTACTTGCTTTACATCTAACGTAGCTTGCCTCAGATGTGCCTATTACCCTATTGTATTGGCAATGCTGAAAATTTATTAACATAGGAAAATCACCGGCTTTACATACTACTACCTTCTGAAACATGGAGATGCCCACAACAAAATTTGTAATTTCTTTTTAATAATAGTTTTTTATGCAATAACATGTCAAGCAATTAAATTAATTATTGTAAGATTGTAGAAATACATTGATAATGTTCAATAATTTATTATGCAAAATTTTTTTTTAATATATTATTTGTAAAAACCTAATTTTTTATATACTTAATTAACTATTCCAGGTGGTGGTATCCATAATTACTGAAGATCATCTATTAGCACTAGATAAGGAATGCATAAAAAAAAACTTGGAATAAATATTGAGACTGTGTTAGACAATATTAACGATGAGATAATAATAACCGAAGGTCTTGCTGAAATTAATAAATTTATGCTATGTTCATTTAAAAGTCTAAACGGCTATGACGAAATCACTAAAACTATGAATTTTAAAGCATTAAAACAAGTAATAATTCAGTATGCAAATTTGGTCAATGGAGGTGTAGTTAACCAAGAAGAATTAGCTGAAGATGCTTTTGAATATTGCAAGGATATAGAAGGCTGGACTGCAGGAGACCGAATAGTTAAATTCTCTAACTGTCTAATGAAATATATGAAACAATGAGTCAGTTCTTACTTTCAAATTTTTAGATATCTTATAGAATATCTTCTATTGTTATTACAAAATAAAGAATGTCTTAATTTTAGTTAAAATAAACAAACTTTCTTTAATCATTAAATCCTTGCCTTAACTAATTAAGTAAATACTTAATAAAATAAACCTACCGTTATTTTATGTGCATCCATAATAAATTTTGAAAATGATGTAATCAAATAGGGACCGCATAAATGAAATCCCTTAAAAAAATGTTTCATGTTTTATTCATACCTATACATTTGATAAACTATTTTAATATGTTGCACAAAAAAAGAAAACTGCAATAAAAACAGCATACAAATAGGTTTACTGTATTTTTCCCTTATTCTTTTTCATTTAATGTCGTTTTTTGACATTGACTACCCTTTTCACAAGACCTTCCCGATTGGCCTAAAATTAAATTTTTAGACAAGCATCAGACACTGATGCTTGTCTTACGATTCTTGTACAGACTTAAGTTGTAATGCAAGATTGATCTTGATTGCGTTGAACAAGTGCGTGTGTACCTTTGTCACTTAGATTAAGTTTTGAATTTTATAAAAAAAAAAAGAAAACCGACTTCAAAAAAATAAACGCAATAATTGAAAAAATAAAATGCACTACAAAGTATAAAATAATAATTCAGTTACAACACAACACATTTTACTAACAAACACATAAGTATTAACATATTTATTTACATTTATTAACATATTAACATACTATTTATTTACATGAAATCACTTATTGAAGTCGGTGCTAAGCATAATATACTACATATTATGAATTGCATCCTACTGATCATACTTACTACAATCATTCTATACTTCATTACTGCTAGGTAATGAAGACGATATCGCGTCTTTATGTGCCTCAAATATGCCTGTTACCCCATTTTATTGTTAAAGATAGCAATTCATTTACATAGGAGGACCACCGGCTTTACGTGCCTTCCGAAGCACGGTAATCGTGTTAAATTGTATATACTACTTAGCACCGACAGTGATTTCATGTAAATAAATATGTTAATATGTAAATAAATATGTTAATCTGTGTTTGTTAGTAAAATGTGTTGTGTTGTAACTGAATTATTATTTTATACTTTGTAGTGCATTTTATTTTTTCAATTACAGTAGACACTCGGTACCGTGAACACAAAAAAACAAGGGTTGTTCACCTTATCGATTTATTCACGTTAACGAATGTTGTATCAGTTATATCAAATAATATGCAATAAACATTAATTTTCCTTGAAAAATAACAAACTAACGAAAAACAATTACCAAAATTAATTTTTTATTAAAAAACTCGGATATTTTTGTTTGTTTTTGCGGGATTTTTATTTTTTGTATATAACAGCTTTTTCTCTTATGTATCGAAATTGAAATACGATATGTTTCTAGTGCGTCATATTTATGTTTGTATATCGGGGAAGTACCGATTTAGCGGCCAATTACATTCGTTTCCATAAACGGGGGTTACGATTTGTTCATATTGTTCACGATATACGGTGGTCTATACATAAAAATGGGGTGTTCACGTTATGCGAGGTTTCCGTTATCCCAGATTCACATTACCGAGTGTCTACTGTATTGCGTTTTTTTTTTGAAGTCGGTTTAAAAATTAAAAAGTTGGGGAAGGGGGATTAACCGGACCCTTAACAATAAAATTGCATAAAACATCGAAACTTTTATTGTTTGAAAAAACGAGAACACATTCATATACTTTATTATATACTAGAGGAGAAGGTGCAAATATGGAATACCATTTTGTTTGGTATATAAAAATTTTTTAGCGAATAGAATTAAGCCAAATTTAGGTAAAAGTTACTTCAGACAAGTAGACACCATAATCTAAAAACAAATGTGTAATTAACTAAAACATTTTTACACAAAAAAAGTTTGAAAAAAAAATTACAAAATGCCCGCCTAAGAAAAGGTGGTGCAAATATGGAATACATTAAATATCTAAGAAATAATTAAATAACTTATTGTTCCTAAAAACTTAAACTAACTATAAGGTCCTAGATTAACATATTACTTGCACCAGTCGCAAATATACTCGTATTTTTCGGCGCTTGCACACTCATTATGAGCGTATTATGAGCATGGTGCTATGGAATACTGGTATTCCATATTACCGACAACCAATGTCATCAATATTTTAGGCTAGATCTACCGTATCATAACAAAAAACTAAACAAATACAACGTTATCTTAAACTTTAGTTTATATAAAATGGCATCGTAACAAATATTTGAATAAAAACGTGCAAATAAAAAAATTAGGCTTGCATATTCACTTACGTGTTAAAATTATCAATGTACGAAATTCACATGTACACATGTGGTAAACTAAAATCATACTAAAACGGTACGGGGTGGATCGCCTCCAATAAAGATGGCAAGCGTTCACAAATTTAGCCGATTTTCGACCGAGGACCTTACTTGGTTTAGTCAAAACCGATGTATTCCATATTACAAGCATATTCCATATTTGCACCTTCTCCTCTACTATAGAAAACATAAAAATAATAAAATAAAACTATGCCCAAATTAAAAAAATTATTTTCGTAAACACTACCTTTTCCGGTTGTGCCCCTACCATAGGAGCAATATCGGACACACTAATAAATTAAGAAAAAGGATTTGTTTCACTGAAATGCAGCTAAACCTTACAAGACTGGCAATAAAACGGACAGTAGTGGTCTAGGTGTTCCGTTTTGCATTACAACTTAAGTCTGTACAAGCAAATCGTAAGACAAGCATGAGTGTCTGTGGCGGGCCTAAGGATAAAACGCTATATAAATTTATATGCATAACTTTTTTCTTTTCTTTTAACTAGATGGCGTTACTCACAAAGGACAGAACTAAGTCTTTGAAACATTTCAACAAAATTTACATAATATTATCCTTGTTCTGTTTTTCTTGCCAATCAGAATCTTTCACACTAACGCCATCTACTTCTGAGTGAGAAGAGAGGAACTTAAAAATGATACATATAAATTTGTATGACATTTTCTATTTGTGTCTACAACTATATTTTTTTCTAGTCCGTTCTACTTTTATTATTTCTGTCAAAATGTTACAATGTTTTGCAAAATATAATCTAAACAATTTTTTTCAATAAAGTGATTACTTTTCGTTCTGTATGCTGTATGACATATGAGTCTCTTCGGCTGAAACCACATATACATACATACATATCATTCAAATTCTAATCGCTGATTTTAATTAAAAAAATCGGATGTGACCATGTCCATGACTTAATCATACTTTTATTATTTATTAAAAAAATAATTTTAAATAATAAAAAAAAACTATTTTCCATTAATCAATTAGACTTAAAATCTAATTGGTTCTTACTCTCAATACAAAGATACAAAATACCAAATTTAGTTTTGAAATTCTCATTAGTTTTTAAAATATTTAATTAAAATAATATTAAATAAAAGATTTTAAAAAATTAACCAATTTCAATCAAAGTTTAATCAGCTCGAGTTCCTGTCATAAAAATACAAAGACTCAAATTTGGTTTTGAAACTTTGTTAGTTTTTAAAATATTAAATAAAGACTAATATTAAATAATAAAATTTAAAAAAGTAAAAAAGAATAGTTTTCATAAACCAAGTTTAACTAAAATTTTATCAGTTCTAAATTTCGATACAAGTATACAAAATCCTAAATTTGGTTTTTAAGTTAATTCGAAATAAAAAAAAAAATTGTTCCAATGAAACAATTTTAACCAAAATCCAATCAGATCTAAGTCTCAATATCAGGATACAAAATCCCAAATTTGGTTCCAAAATTGCTATTAGTTTTTGTTGTAAAGCGCACACAAAATTAGGTCACATACACACACACAGACATTTTTTGGAAATGGTCGTATTTATCTCATGGAACCTCAAAAAGTGTAAATCCATCAAAATCTTAATTTTTTTTTTGCACGAAAACAATACTTTCTCACATTTCATTATGATAAATTAAAAATGTGATTTAGCATCGCACTATAGCGTACACACGCATTGGCAGCTTCGTCCTCAAAAATGTATAAGGTATCATTATTTGTTTAGCTCATAATTCACACAAAATAATGTATTTTCGTGGATATATTGCTTGTTTATATGTAGATTTTTTTAACTTAATCACGAATTACACTCTTGCATGACCAAAAAGTGGTCGAAGTTTTGTTTTCGTAAACGTAATCAAACTCCTATTTTCATTATACATTTGTATAATATTTATTCGTTGGAACACTGTATAACGTGACATGATTAATTTTCCAATTATATAGATAGCAACTGTAAAAAATTCCAACATACATATTATACAGAATGAAAATGGCGTCCTATCAAATTACTATGTATAACTTGTGTTTTAACATTACTTTTAATAGAAAATTAATAAAAAAAATTATTTTTTGAATTTTATTCTGATAGCATGTGTAATTTTGATTAAAAATATTTTTGGTCGATGTGAAATTGTATTGCTTCGCTTCGCAAATGCAAAAATTGCTTGTCAAAAAAAATTATACTTTTAATCCATTTTAAGCAATTTTATTTTATTACATACATAAACAATAATATATTAATGCAAATTTATAAGTACACATATTTTGTAATTAAAATACACAAATATGCTAAATATTTAAAATAATGAGAACTTCCAGCACATCTCAAACGTTTCAAGTTTAAACTAATTATAATTATGTATACGATTTTATGATATTGTTTAAAACTTGCCGTAAAATATAAAAAAGAAACATAATTCACAATAAAATTATTGAAATGCTAGCAAAACGTTTGCAAATAAATTCCCTACTTTAGCATTACACAATTATTATTATAATAGCATATATTATGCATTATAAGAAATCTCAATAAGTTTAGTCAATATTTTTTGTTCAATAACAATAACAACATGAAAATTTGGGGATTTATATTTTTAACTACTTTAGGGGTAAGTTGCATAAATATTTTTTAGTTTCATTTATTTTATAGCGGTAATATTTTATGATTTTTTAATAGTTTTCTTCTATACAGCATATTTTAAATTAAATTTTAATTGTTTTTCATAACATTTAATAACAATTTTCTTGAAAATTTAGTTTGAATTGAACGTTTATACTAATTATTATTATTTCAGTTAGCAATTTCCAAACTTACAGAAGATATTTTAATTCCGGAAGATGTTGAATGTATAAAAGAACTTGGATTACAAACTAAAACGATATTGGATAATGTTAGCGACGATATACACATAACCGAGAATCTTCCCGAAATTAACAAATTCATACTTTGTTCTTACATAAAACTGGAGGGCTATGATGTCAATACTAAATTTATAGATTTTAAAGCTATAAAACCAGCTATGATTAAATATGCAAATATAATCAATGGAGGTAAGAGCAATCAGGAACAAATTGTAGATGATGCCTTTGAATTTTGCAAAACTACGAAAGGCTCGGATCCTGGAGACCGCTTGGTTAAATTCAACAACTGCGTAATGAAGAAATTTGCTGTTTAATGGTTAATATATAAATTTACATTTTATAATTTAAAATAAACGTAATGTGTTTTTTTATATGTTATTGAATTTTTTTTTGTATTTAATTAAAATAAATTTGTTATTATCAAGTGTTGTTAATTAAAATGTAAATGTAATATTTAAAAAATCCTTTTGATGACTGGGTCACAATGGTAATATCGTATATTTCTGATATAAAACAAAACTTGTAAGAAAATATCGGCAAAAAAAATTCAACAGTGAGATTTTAAGGTTTTGAAAATTGTTCGGGATTAAGAATCGCTTGGAGTAAATAAACAACAATGATATAAGAAATTAAAACAGCAGCTAGCTTAAATGGCCGTCATTTTATTTATTTGTAGATTTTCAGGTAGTTCCCTATCGAGAAGTAATTTATTTGCATTATCTACGAGTAATTGATTTTTATTTTATGAAAATTTGAATATTTCGAGTTAACTAGTAACAAAAATAAAGTTTAACTTAATTTAAAATTTTAGCGACAGTAGTTGTTGGTATGAATTAGTAAAAAAAAGTGCTTTATAATTATTAAACGCTCAGCCATTGCAAGTGTGTACATTCGATTAATTTTATAGAACGGCTCTTGAACCTAAAAACTACTTGAGTTACTATATGAAGAACCGCAGGAAGAACGTTGCTAAGCGGAGGCGGAAATTTTGTTCCATAACTCACGGTCCGGTGCACCACAGCAATAATTCGCCGACTGTGACCCAGTACAATATAATGCCAAATATCCCCATCAGCACCACAATCTCAAACAACCCCTTAATTCGCCAGCAAAACAAAGACGCGGAATACCTAATGAACGAAATCATACATACGACACTAACTATATCATTAATTTATTATATTCAAGTTATTTCTTGGAATAACTTTTATATTATAAGTAAATATTTTTTATCTTGTAATAAGTAAATTGAAAAAGTATTGTATCAACACTAACACTGCTAACTTATTCTTCAGTGCATGCCATGCAATCCCATGTAGTTCATTTAACCCTTTGATTTTCAAAATTTTAATTTAATATTGTTTTATTAGTATAGCACTACAACTTTTTGTGATGAGTCTATTGGCCGCGGTCCCGGTGGCAGAAAAAGTAAAACAAAACAAAAAGTGGAACTTGAACCTTGTTTATTGAATGAACAAAGTTGACATTTGTTAGCGTTCAATGAAAATAGTATATATTATTTTGAATCGAATAGCATGAAGTCCTTTTTTTGTTTGAAGAAAAAATTTTAAAAAAAGAAAAATGTCATATTCGTAATGTTAATGTAATATTCGTGAGAATATTTCTATTAAACTGGAAAACTCGATAATCTTGTTACTTGAGGATTCGTTGTCAACTCGATTAAATTCGACTTAAAAGAAAATTAGAATAAAATTAAAATATTATTTCATATTTAATAATGTAGGTGTATAACATGTATTATACAGCGTGACCCACAACAACTTGGAGAAACGTTTAAAAAAAACTTATTTAAACGCAACAATTCAAAAATTTAAAAATGGATAACAATTAACAACAACCGTATGTACATCATAAATTATAAAATTTAAAATAGGCTTCCTGCGTGGATACAGAGCTTTAAACTTCGAATGAAATTTTCGGCTTTTTTCGTACCTCTTCTAGGAATATTTTGTCTCATTCCTGATGCAAAGGTTGTTGTAGTGATTCCAAACTTTTGTGGGGGTTTTTCACAGGCTCTGGCCTCTAAAATTGACCATATGGCGTAATCCATTGGGTTGAGATCTGGTGAGTATGGAGGCCATTCAGCGGAACTGATAAAATCAGGAAAATTGATTTGGCACCTCTTTGCGTAGTTTTCGCCATGTGGGCAGGTGCAGAATCTTGTTGAAAGGGCCAATGTTGGTCACCAAAGTGCTGTTAAGCCCACGGAAAACTACAGCCTCTAAAATATCTCGGGGTAGATTTGGTAATTTTACTCCTTCTTCCACAAAAACTAAAGGTATTTTACCGGTAGCAATCAAGTACAGAAAAGAATGTCCACCAGAAACTATTTGAGATTTTTTGAGAACGTCGGGTTACCACAGCCAAATACTATGGAAAAGTTGAATAAAAAGAAACGATTCCATTTTGTACAATATTATGATAATATGAATACTATTTTTGGAATTGCATAATTTTTAGTGACGACAATAAGATTTGTATATAATGGCAAACAAAAATCATGGCAAAAGAAGAATACTGCACTGAATTCCAAAAATAATTAAATATCAACAGAAAATTGCGGTCGTGGATCCCTATGGTTTGGGGTTGAATGTCCGGAGCTGGCGTTGTAACTTAGAATTTATTCAAACCATTATGGATTATCATGTTTTATTAAATGTATTACAAATCAATGTAAAGTAATATTTTGAAATATTAGGGCTGTATATATGTATATTTTCCAACAAGACAATGATCCGTAACTTACTGTAATGATTCTGAAGAAGTGGTTACCGTAAAACGTTTCTAAACGGTTGCATTCACTTCAACAATCTCTGAAAGTAAATCCGATTTATAATCTCTGTAATGATTTTCACTGTAGAGTTAGAAAACTAAAATAAAAAGCAAAGAAGTTCTAAAGAAGTGTTTTTACAACTTTAATTCTTTATTTATTTTCGATTGCTTTTCAATTGTTTTGTAGCAATTAATAAACGGATTATACCTACATTTTATTTTTAACTTTCAAGAATATTTAATATAATTGAAATGAACAAATTTAATAATTTTAGTATTAAATTAATTAAAATTACAATATATTTTCAATGTAAATCAATACTACTGAAATTGTTTAGTGTAGGAGGTGTAATGAAATAGTTCCGATAAAATAGTGAAATAATCTTAATAAATATCCGTTCAACTGAGATATTGCATTTGATAATAGTTATGTACGTACGTATATAATAAAAAAATATATTGTTATCAAACCAAAATATTAGATAGGTAAATTAGTTAAATAAAGTAATATATTATTGTATACTTTATTATAATACAGTATAGTTTAATGTAATACCTCTATTAATTTTACAAGTTAATAAATTCGTATATTTAATAATATAAGAATTTTCCTATAAGATCCGATTTATCTTGGTGTTTTGCTTTTAATATATACATACAAAGTATATATTGTGTATAATACGTAAATTATTTTAAAGCAAAAGAGTCAAATTTCTCAATATGAATTCCATACAAGATATCTAATATTACTGATATTCGATATTATGTACTAATAACATTATTCAAAAATACATAACAATCCAGAATTTCGTTAAAATCAATGCTCGGAAATGAATGGGTTCTGGTGCAATTATTTAATGATATTATGAAGATTACCCTATAATAAGATAACTATTAAAAGGTTATTAAAATTAAAATACTACCTACCTAATTGTAAAAATGTTAATTAAATACAAACAATATTATAATCAACGGTTTCTATGCTAATATATTGGAAATTTTGCATTTTCTCAAAAAATTGATTGTTTGACTATCAAAATCTAAATAATCGCTCTACTCAAAATATAACAATTTTTATTTATTAAAATACAGACTACAGTTTCAATAATCTCATATCAAATGTGAACATGACAACAGCAAGTTGTCGAAACTATAGACTGTACTGTATAAATAAAACCAATAATTATATTTTGAGTAGAGAAATTATTTACATTTCAGTGTTTATAAATTCAATTTTTTGACAATAAACAATATTGTATAACGGGTTTTAGTTTTAAAAAGGTTAAACTATATTTTTGCTAATGATTAAAAGATCCAATATAATCTTTTACTATTAGCAATTAACATCGGAGCTGTCAAATAAATACATTTGATAAGTCGATGTAAAAGACGTTAACTTGAAACTAGAATTAATCAAAGTAATTTCAAACTTCTGATAGACCGCAAGATTAGTTAAAGTTGAATAGCTTTCCTTAAAATTTAAATTCAATTGCTTTAGTACAACAATGCTCAAAAATGACAATTAAAATGATTAATCAAATACTTAAATTAGTTTAAAATTGCATTAATTTATTATTTTCCAAAAGTTATTTTGTTTAATATCTGAATCAATTTATATAATAGCAGCTTTTGGATCTAATACTTCCTGTGATTACAAAGCCCAAAACTCGGCAAATTAATAGGTATTATATGAATAAGTTTAGCCAACATGAAATTTCTTTTTAACATGAAGAAGCTTACCTACATGTTTTGTTGCATTTCTTATAACTTAAGTTAATTTAATTTATTTGCCCTTATTCGAAATTACCGAATGTAAGGAGATAAGCAATAAATTATAAAATAAATAAAACACAAACTTATTAAGGATTCACCATAGATATTGATATAACTTGTTTAAATTTTACTATAAGTAAAGAGAGGATGCATAATATGTATTTACAATAATATTTTTGTGATAAAAAGAATAAAAAAGGAAAAGAAAGGGCATTAAATCCATACGGAATTACATAGCTTCAAATACCCAAATGGCTGTTGGCCTGTGTTATATAAAACAAATGCGCCTTTATATTATAAAAATTATTTAGGTATGAATACTTCCTCGGCAAAACTCTACAGAGGCTTCAAGTGCTACAAAGCAAAGTTTACACAAATTGACTCTATTCTAGATATCAATAATTATTAAAATTTTGGAGTTAGTCACACCTAGATGCTATAGCGAAGAATTTAAAAATTAATAAAACCCACAAGAAATTTAAATAATAATTAAAAAACACAGAAGCTGGGTTTTGTGACCTCTTCCCTCTTGTGATAAGTGTAACTGCATCGTGTACTTTTTTTATTAAATTCCGAAGTAACCTCGGTTTTTTCATAAAATGTTATCAGGACACAATATTATTTATCATATTGCTTATTTACAATATTATATATAATTAATAATATTTCCTTTTATTCAATTAACTGAGGATTTTGATATATGTAACAATGATTTTTTTACGTTTACCAACGATTTTTGCCATCTTCCATAATTTATGTAATAAAATGCCATTACACAAAGAATATCAGTATAATTGGGTCAAAATTTAAAAAATGTAAACTGGATAAAATTTAGGTCTTGTATTTTCTAGTGTTAATACTCTAGAAACCAAAAATAAAAA
Source organism: Lycocerus yunnanus (assembly GCA_036346125.1). Classification (NCBI taxonomy): domain Eukaryota; kingdom Metazoa; phylum Arthropoda; class Insecta; order Coleoptera; family Cantharidae; genus Lycocerus; species Lycocerus yunnanus. Next base: position 10,214,652 of record JARFIX010000008.1, read on the forward strand.
ATAAAGTGCTACAGAAATCTGTTGGCCTACCTGAGATAGGTGTTTACACCAGGGTTTAAGTCTACACCAATTTTAGGACAGGGCAAAAAATTAATCGCCCTCACTTGACCTGAAAACATTACTTGGTAGATCGTTCGACAAATGTTTATAGCATACGACCTCCTATATTATTTAAGTCGAATTTGAAGCATCAAGTTCTAAACTAAAGGTGTAAATTAGGCCAGTAGTTTGATTTCATAATACCTAATCTATTATTTTGAAAAACCAAAAATAATGCCATATAACGATGATAAACGTATTTAAGAATATAATTAACTATTGTATTAATGTATTTTAAATTATCAAGTTACTTCTAATAAAGTTATTACAATAATATGAAGGGTGTAATTATATTTTTAATTTCATTAGGGTAAGTGTAAAATTAAAATATCTCCCAAATGTTGTCAGTTTTTCGGTGTAGGTAATGATGAGTAATGACACATTGGGTGTCCAATAAGCACATTTCGAGGTTGGTCAACTTAAAAATGAATGATAATGATAAAAAATACGTTTAAAAAAGTGCTTTGGTACAGTAGCGATCTAAAGTAAGTTGGCAAACAGTTTTTACAAAAAATTATTAGAAAAGAAATCATTTAGTGGACTATCATATATTTTCTAAAAGTATGTAGATTAATACGTAGTTTAACGTATAAAACTTGCAGTTGGTATAAAACAAAGAAGTATATAAGCGAATTGAATTTTATGGAGGGTTCAAAAGAAAATTGGCATAACATCCAAACAATATCAAAACAATAATAAGCGTTCATAAAAGTTAATTTGATTGAAATATATCTTTCTTGATAATACATCGACATGCCCAGAAGGAAAGAGTATTCAGAAGATTTAAAAACACGGTTCTTAAATGGTTAAAAATGGAAATTCATTGAGAGCAGCAGAACGCGAATTTGACATTCCAAATCAAACAATAAGTCTCTGGTGTCACAAATATAATAAATATGGATCAGTAGAGACACGCCCAAGAACAGGGCGACCACGAAAACAACCAAAAGAGAAGATAAAATGATCGTTCGTGAAGCAATAAAAATCCTCGTGTAACGGCTACACAAATTGTTCAAAGTTTTAACGAAAATCGCGAAGAAAATATACATGTTTCGACAGTGAAACGTCGACTATATGCAGCTAAACTATTTGGCAGACGTCCTTGTAAGAAACCACTTATATCAAAAAGAATCGGATAGCCCGTCTGAAGTTTGCTAAAATCACTTACACTGGGAAAAAAGATTGGTCCAAAATTCTTTGGAGTGACGAAAGTAAGTATAATTTGTTTTCCTCGGATGGTATTAAGTATATTCGACGTCCAGAAGGTAAAAGATATGATATTAGATATCAAGTTCCTACTATAAAACATGGTGGAGGGAACGTCATGGTGTGGGGTTGCTTTTCTCGTGATGGCATTGGATCTCTACACAGAATTGATGGCATTATGGATCGGTTTATGTATGCCGACATACTGAGGGATCATATGCTACCACATGGCAAGAGAAAATGCCGCGCGGCTGGATATTTCAGCAGGATAATGACCCAAAACATGCTTCACAGCATGTTAAGCAGTACATGGACAAAGCTAAAATTCGGCTTTTAGAGTGGCCCAGTCAATCTCCAGATTTGAATCCCATAGAGCATTTGTGGGAAGAGCTCGAACGTCGAATAAGAAGTGAAAATTATAGTAATACCACTAAATTATGGGAAGCATTGCAGAGAGAATGGTCAAAATACCATTAGAACGTTTAGAGAAGCTGGTTGACTCGATGCAATCACGATGTAAAGCTGTTATCGCTGCAAAAGGGTTTGCAACAAAGTACTAAATGTTTTTAATCCATAGTTGTTACTATATGTATTTCTTTATTTTTTTGTTTTAAGAGCGTTTTGTCATAACTTGATAAATAGAAATATTTCGAAATTTTCGTTTTTTGAATTTTTTCACGTTAATAAATTTTCTAGAAAATTATATTTATATTTTTTAATTTAAAGCCTTTTAAGGAATAAATATTTGAAAAATTAAAGCAAAATATTGAACTTTGAAAAAAAAACTGTTTGCCAACTTACTTTAGATCGCTACTGTAAATCACCTCCATAGTGATGATCTGAAGGTTTTGAGATTAATAGGTAATACTTTTATCAATCAAGGATGAAAAAAAGAATTTGAGTAAAAGAGTTGAATTTGCAAAATATTTTCAAAAGTGAAAAGTGCATTTAAAATACAATGCCCAAAATTTTTTTTAGCAACCGTATGATAGCCGATTTGGTTGCCAGTGCTTTAATCGTAAAATTTATTCAACGTCTCTTTTTGAAAAAAAACGTATTAAAACAAATTTATAAAAATATAAAATCTTAAATACGAAAAGATCAGGATGAAGGAGACCGAATAGTTTAATTCACTAATTTATAATAAAATACATAAAACAATAAATCAATTCTGATTGCTGGTTTTACAAATTCATAATTTATATCATTGAATGTGTATCTGTTAAAAACATAAAAAAACCTGTTAATTTTTTAGTTATTTGTTTTGCATTTTTTTTTAGTTTAGTTTAGCAGTTAGAAGGATCTCGATGATGAAGAATATTCTTGACAAAATGAAAGTGATTTTCCGTGCGGAGCCGAATTTGAAACTTTAATAATGTGCAACGCTTGTTATTCATTGATGAGATCCTGTAAAATTTCACCTTTCATTTTTTCACTTTGAGTGTCGATTGTATTGTTTTGTCGACGAGCATTTCATTGTTGTAGCGTAGCCTATTTTAGTTGTTTGTTTTCCTTTTGGGGAAACCAAACTGTTTTTGAGTTTGGTCGTCGAAGATTGTTTGAATTTTTGGGTTTCAGGTCTTCAACCTGAGTTCACTTTTACTTGCTTTGTTTTATATTAAATATTTTGTGTTCTGGTATTCTGGTATTTATACACACGTCCATAGTTTGTTATTTTGAAAGAGAATAAATTGCAACTGATTAGTTTTTTGTTTTATCATTCGTCCCTGTAGATTACCTGAAGCAACTCACGGTCGTCAAATACCGTCAAAGTCTAACCAATGCAAGGGCAGGGGATAAAACGTATTTCGGAAACAAGAGAACCCATTCTTTGTTAACAATTTTCTTCTGGACCACCAAGTGTTTAGAACAAGAGGTAAATTGTTATAAAGAATTCAAAACACAAGCCGAAATGCCAGCTTAGCAAGCTACCTCAGATGTAAAACAATTTGTATGGTACATAATATTAATAATATTCAGAACATCTCCAAGATAACCGTTGGTTTCGGAACAGATTAACAAATCTCGAAAAAGTTAAAGAAGAGTTGAGTTTCTAATTTGTTTCCTTATCTTAGAAGCCTGGACGTTTTATTAAAATCGACACAAATATGTTTTGTTCGTTTGGTAGAAATTCGTCTTAATAATACATTATGTAAATATTTTTTATAACCAATTTATTTGGCTTCTTTAAGCAAGTTTTTGTTGACACAAAAATAAAATGAAAATAATATTTTTCTAAATGGTTTTTATTGCCAAATTATATTTGTAAAGTACAAAATGTAGTTGTTAGCTTAACATGATTTAAATTTCGGTTGTTATTAAAGTTTATATAAATTTAGACAATCAGACTGTGTATTTTGATAAATGCTTACGCCACTTGTAAAATATTATAATACTACCTAGTTTTAAGCATAGAAGTACTTCCATAAATTGCCATATTATTATCAGATGTAATTATTATTTTGGTGCCCTGCTGGGTGCCCATTGTACTACTTGTAATGTAATTTAAAATTTAAAGCATGTACCTGTTTGTTCTTGCAAATGTTTTTTGTTTATAATATCACTTTTAATAAAATTTTAATAACGGATATTGTACGTATGATGTGAAAGAAACAGAAGTTTTTGTGTTTCTAATTATTTTTAAATTGCACTACTTTTAGAATTTGATTAAACTTGAAAACTTGCTTTTAATAAAACTAAAATGTCAAGTCTTTGTTAAAACGAATTTTTTGCTAGATAAGAAGCTTTTCATTTCTACTATTATTTTATACATTTTAATAACAATAAATTAATGAGTTTACTATAAGCCGTTCCAAGATTATTTTGAAAAACGGAATGACGTATAGGTAGGTACGTAGCTGCTTCATTTCATTGTGGCAGTTAATTAACTTTTTGTGATTGAATTATCGATAAAAGCAAAAAGATTTTATTGAAATTTTTAAAAGTTTTCGTAAAAATCTAAAAAAGAAAACTTTTAAATCGTACCTCCACCTTTTTGGTATTTTTTTAGTAACGATTTTACATAATTTTTAGGTCAATGTAAGATAAAAGAGCGAGCATTTTTTGTTCTATATTTTAGTGTAGGGTCGTTCATCAATTCAAAGTTTTCTTTCTATTCGGTCGGTGAAATAAGAGAGCAACCCTGTGGCGTTAATTATGAGTCTGGGGAAGTGTTTTCCGGCGCGAGTCGCAGTCGCGTTATGCTAACAAAGAAAATCATCTTCAACAAGAGTAATACATATTCATCATTTCATGCAATTGTACAAAACAAACTGTGTCTTGCGTCGGCGTTGCGTAGACGTCGAGAATATCAGAGACGCAGAATCGTGTAACTAGGCAACCGGAAATCGTTACTATGGTGACGTCCGCCGAAAAACACTTGCTACAAAGGAACAGGATTAATAGTCTCTCAGATAATGTGCGCCGGTGTTTCAAATGGCGAAATAAGTGTGTACACTTTTAAAACCGCACATCTTAACACAGCCGGGTTCACATTAAATATCCTTCTCTTTCTGCCATTTATAGCTGCTTTCTATTTCCGCTACCATCACACACGCATCATGATGCCGGTATTAATCCTAATATCATTTTTTTCTCGCTGTTTCGTGCCTGTAAGATTGAGATATGTTAACTTCACTACGCATTCTGTTACACCTGACCTAATTTCAGATTTATACCGCTAAATTAAGTTATCAAATAAAGTAGGGTTCTGCATTAGATAATTCAATTACTAACTATATATACATATTATTAGCAATACATATTCAAATACATATAACTATGTACTAGTAAATACAGAAATACAATATTTTTAATATTACGGTATACGAACTTATCGTTTCATTATGTTATTAATTGATCAACTATAATAATTCATGCATTTTCTATTAAACATGCCTAATGCATTTTAAATAAATATTCCGTATATTATAGTAATAGAATTATTTAAAAATAAATTATGCAATACCACGCTGATTTAGAAATGGAAATCATATAAATTTGAATATTGCCGGCTGACCTATTTCAAATTTCTTTTTTTAGAGAATTCAACAATGGGGATGTTATAGAACTATAAAATCACGTTCCTATTCCCTAATGCCCATTTAAATTTTAAGAGCTATATGCTACTATAATAATCATTTTGATAAAATAAATTCTGCTTTATTTTTTATTAAATAAATTTTGTCGATAGTAAAAGTTATAACATAAAATTTATGTTTTATCAACAATCTGAAAATTAAGCTTTATTATCTTCAAGGTGTTTTGTATTCTGCCAATAACTCCCAGGCAATGATTTAAATTATCTAACAAGCTTTGATTTGTTTAAATTGTATAAATCTCGAAATGCTTCTGTACATCAATATAATGAGTACGTATAGCTACTCCATACTAATCCGAAACTTTGTACGTTTATTAATGTGTAGAATTACTAAATAATTTTCCACAGTACGAATAAATACAAACTACGGTAGTTAATCTTGTTAATCCATTCAAACGACGCGCACTAATGAGACGTAAAAATATTTATCAGAAAATAACTACATATTTAAGCTTAATTTCTTTAATTGGTGTGCGCGGATTAACGAGATTTCTATAAAATGAATTACCACCAATTCCTTGCGACGCCGACGCACAAACTTTGTTTCTTACTTATTCTCCCTCGAAATGCAATGGCAAACTACCAAAGTGTAATAGGGAATATTAACATTTTTTTGATAAAATCAACACTAAATTTTTGTAATGCCAGGTAAATAACAAAAATGGTATTAAATGAAATTTTCACCAAACGCTAATTTTTTCTGCTAAGTGGTTAGGTGTTGGGTATATTGAGTACATAATACATACATATATGCTTGAGCTACGACGTAGGACAATGCAAACACCAAATGCATAGCGAATTATTGCGTCTATACCTTCTATGTTCGCGGATGAAAATAAGAAAGTTAGAGCGCCACAATATTCCAAAATTAAGAGACACGTGGCATTTAGTGGAACATTGAAGTTTTCACATAGATATTTTTCTCCATGACTATGACCATAAAATAACTATAATCTAATACTACAATATTCAACTCCCTGAAATAGTTACGGAATTAACAAAATTTTATTCTTATGTACCGGAAAGAACTATAGCACGTAGAATTTTGAATTTTAAATTATTACTTTTATATCGCAAGTGGGGAGATTTAAAATTTTATTTTACCTTTGCCATTAAGGATATTAAAGGCGATTTCCAAGGGTTGTATTTTTACACACGTGATATGGTTTTGGAACACCTAAGTTTGCACGAGCTTGTCCTGTGTCGTTTTCGTTAATTAGTATTTTTTTGGTTGATAATTGGACAATTTTGGATCTCATTTTGGACGTATGTTTTTATGAATCCGTTTTGTTGGAATTTGTATACTTGCTGGTTACAACATTGGCGCGTTGTATCGCACTTTGGATTGGAAATTTATTTTTGTGCCAGCAAGTTCTGTTTTGACACCATATGGATTGTAGCGCGATTTGACTGTCAGAGGCGGCGTTAATAAAAGTCGACATAATATGGACAGTTAGGCTTGCCTCAACTTTGGATGTTAATGTTGATTGCATAGAACTGATATTAGCCGCCTGCTTGTGTGAGAGTTGCATCGTCGTCTTATTGACGAATTTTTATTTTGGTTTCTTGTATACTGTCCCGACAATGTGTGCTTCCAGATTTTTTTGTTGTTGGACTCCATGGTTAGTGCTACCGCCTTCCCAGAAGTAGCTTTTGGTTTTCAAAAGTTCGTAGTAAGTTGACCGATACTACATTTGACCAACGTAATTTTATTATGTTTGATGCTGCCTACGATAATGATTTTTTCTGATTTCATAAAAATTTGCAATAAGACCAATTACAGGTATTTCTAAGTGTTTAATGAGATATTTGTGCGTTTTTTAGTTTTGGAATTCTTGGAGAATCCATCTGTAGGCAAAGTCATGGCGTCAGTTTTTTGAGATGCGCGTGGGATAATTTTTATCGATTATCTTCAAAAAGGGAAAACAATCAACGGCGAGTATTATGTAAACTTATTGCAACGTTTGAGTAAAGAAATCAAGAAAAACGGCAGCATTTGGCAAAAAAGAAGGTGTTGTTTCATCAAGACAACGCACCAGTGCACATCCTCTATCGCGGTGGCCAAAATCAATAAATTACGCTTCGAATTGCTTCCTCACGCACCCTATTTGCCAGATTTAGCCCTTGGAGTATTTTCTCTTTCCAAACTTAAAAAAAATGGCTCGGTGGTAAAAGGTTTGCCAACAGTGAAGAGGTAAAGTCTGGAGTTAATAGCCTTTTTGAGGAGCTCGGCGGTTCTCACTATAAACAGGGTATCGAAGCTATACAACATTGTTGGAATAAATGTATAAAGCTTCAAGGAGACTATGTTGAGAAATAAATAATTTTTTTTTTCAGATTTTTTGCACTTTCTTTGTTAGGTAGCTAGCAAAATAAAATGGAATAAGAAATAAAAGCGATTAACCCACCCAAACTGTTTTATTTTATTTTACCCTGAAATGTTCCGCAGGCTCTTATTGTATTATTAAGCATAGCATAATTATATAAATAATTGAATTTTTTTTCAACATTGTTTAGATACATAATTATTATTTTGCAACAACACTGTTATTATAAACTAATTTGCTTTAATACAACATTTTTTAAAGTACATATTTACCATCTTTTCACTTCGTATTATTGAAAGCCAAGTCTTTCAAAATTCTAGTGATGTAAAGTGAAAATTTTTTTTTCATAAAAAACGTTAAAAATTGAACCTCTTAGATAAGTTTAATATATTTTAACATTTAATTCATTAGATGTTGTGACGATTTCCTGTTCGGTTCCTGTGGTACAAAAACCTAAATTAACTCATTAGTGTGAGCATATGACTGATTGTATCAACCAATCAACGAGGATTCGGTTTAACTAAAGTTCGACGAATTTTTAATAACAAATTGGGAAAATGTATTATCAATGTCTTTTGATTTACCTGATTCATTGTTTTAACTACTAACCCTCGTTTTGACAATCCGTTCAACTTTAGTTTAACTAAACCCCCGCTGATACAAGCAACCCTTTGTAAATAACCAAAATAAATAATTTTTAGGATTATATTGAATGCAAAAATTGCCATAAAATAATTATTATTTAAGCTATTTAATTGATTCTAGATTTACTTAAAAGAATAAAGATTTCTCTATTCTTCAGTCAAAAAAATCCTACAGGATATAAAGTTATGTAAAATGCATGCATTAGCATTGATGAAAAATTTTTTAATAAAAAAAAATTCAATTATTATATTTACTTGTATAACTGATGGTACTTTGAAAAATCTTGTATACTGAAACGTAGTGGTAAAAATGTAATAAAATAGAGATTGATTTAAAATATTACCAATTATAATAACACTAATATTACTGTGTTACTAACTTGGTACGATAATTTTAATTGCAAAAATATAGATAAGAATAAATAAAAATGTAGTGAAAGTTGCTTAAATTGATTAGAGTTTAGAAGTACTTACATAGTAATTGGAATTAGAATAAATAATTTTATCGCATTTTGACAGGTAATGTGCTATTTTACTAAATTCAAAATTATACATTAAAGTGCCGTTTTACCGCATAGATACGTCACTTTACTTTACCACATAGATACGTCACTGTCAGTAAAACAGTTTGACAGAAGCTTGTTTCAAATTTCTAAACAGATAGTAGTCATCTGGACTAGATAGGGACGTTCTTGAGTAAAGAATTTAATAACAGCTAATAACTCAATTTTGTGACTTCTGACATCGTGATGAACGAGTGTCAATAATTATAAAAAACTAACTGAAAAAATCAATTTTGGTTTTCCAAGGCTAATAAGACTTGATTACGGAAATTATTCGAAGTACCTATTATGTAATATTTTGAATTAGCAATAACTCGAAAACGGCGATAGATATCGAAAACTGAGCAAAAATTCTCCCCTCGCCCCAGACCCTCCCTCGGTGATTTATCGGTAGGAATATGCAAAATTTAGATCGATTGCGTGCAAAAAATTTACTCATAAACGTCAAAATTTGTATTTTAGATTAGATTTTTACAAAATGCGATAAAATTGTATAAACAAAACTCGTAAGAAAACAGTTTCACTAAACTCATATAGCTTTGTTACTCGCTCGCTGCGCTCGCTCGTACTCAAAAGCTATATTCGTTTAGTAAAACTTAGCTTTTCTAAACTTATTGTTTAATATACTATTATGTACGACTGCATTATAATAATATGATTACAATATCACTTAGCAGCCATAAGATACTATTTTATAGTACTAGTCCATTTTACTTTATTAATAAAGTAAAACGGCCGCCTGTCAATGTCAATGAAATAAACGTCAAAATTAATGTCCAAGTGTTATTTAAATTTGAAATTTTAATGTAGCTGCAAAGGAACATCTGTAAATTACAGCATTAGACGTAAGTTTCTTCGTACAAATATTTCGACTTGGTCGGAAGAAGCGACACTTTAGCTAACCCGAAATAATTTCACACAATTTAAAACAAATCAATAAATGACTTATAGTAACCAGGAAAAATAGAAAAGCACTCTTTGCAATTATAAAATTTATAAATGTCAAAGTGGATTTTCGAATATTACGTCAAATAATGTAAAAGAAAATCTTCTAGGGTGCAGTCAACATAAAGCTATGTATGTAATTCGCACATAATTAGCTTTTGGACTCAGCCTATTTATTGGCCTCGCTCGCAAGCTCGCTCTGCCATAAACCATAGGCTTCGTCCAATAAAGACCTAAATTATGTACTCGTTACATAAATAGCTATTAAGAAAGAATCAAACAAAGTAAATAAATTAATATTTCTTTATTAAATTAAAGGTTTTGAAAATAATAAATTGAAGAATAATAAACTTAATTTTTCATATTAAATTATTAAAATTTGTATTCTGAATTTTTAATTATTAGTAAACCGTACCTTGATAACAGTTAGACGTATCAAAATTTGGTTTCCTATGCATATTGTTCTATCCTGTTTACTTAAAAATTAGTAACATCTAATAAAAAAATTAGTAAAACATCGTTAATGATTACAAAAAATATTTTACATTATTTTACATTTTTTAAATTACTCGCAAACTTGTTTAAAATACAAATGCCATCAGTAGTATTCTTAAATACACACTAACAATTGGTTCAAAAATACACAAATACTTGTCCTTATTACGTTGTATTCTCGTTTAATTCATGAGTTCTGAATATTCCATCTCGAAAAGTATATTATTTTATGTTAGGATAACGTTTTCTAAAAAAATCAGGAAGTGGTGAATAGAACAAATGAAACTTAATTAAAGCCATAAAATCATAACGAAAATATATTAATTATGCGAAACTCGGTTAATTCAAATGAGATTGTGTTTTAATTATACTAATTGCATTATCACGAGATAGACAATAAGATAATGTAACAGCTTACCCGTAACTGTGACTGTTACTATTGTTCATTATAATAATAATTTTCCAGTAAAATAGAACACTGCATTTAATAAAATTTAATATGAAGCTACGGTATACTCGCTGATTTAAATTAAATTTGGCATTATTTATGATTAAAACGATTAGCTGGCCAAAAATAAACAAGTCAAATTATTTTTTTTTATTATTAAATTCGACTGCTTTAAAATGCAATTTTAAAGAATAGATTTTCGTTACATCAAAATACTGCAAAATCATCTTTTATTAATATTCGTTTCCTGTTACAACTTGCAACAATGACAATTTACAATGCACTTATCATATGCTTGTAGCATGTGCAAAAAATTGGACATCCGTGACAACCTACCTTGCATTCAAGTTCTATTGCTACTGCAAAAGTTCAAAGTAAAATGTTGAAAAAGCTCTTTTATTTTCTTAATTTGTATCTAAGGTACAACATTTAATTTTTTCTTTCAAATGTTGAAATTTACTATTGTGTGTATCAAATTTAGCAATAAATCATTATATTCATTCTTATAACATATTTTACAAGTTAATACATAATACTTAATTATACACAGGGTGAATGAGACCACCCGTATCAGTATTTTTTTAAAAACCGCTAGTCGTAGAAGGTTCGGCAAAAAGAATTTTTTATAAAATTGTTATCAAGAATCGAATGGTGATATTATCATTTCCCGGAAAAGTCAACATCTTGAGTCGTTGGCTCCAGAATGACCAGAATTTTAATTAAGGTCAAAAGTGGTTTTGTAGAAAAAATTATTTTATTACTGTCAACCTTTTTAAGTAATATTTGATTCAAGTTTTTAATTTAAATTTCATTATAACAAACATTTAAAAACTAGCTACCGGATTAGACAATTTCACAAATATTCAAGATGTCTTCTATTTACTTCTAAACACTGCTGAGCTCTTTTGGTTATATTTACTATCAGTGACTCTTGTGTGGTTAATGATCGGCAGGCACTGCAAATTCTCAGCTTCATATTATCTCTCATTGTAGATTTTTCTGCATAGACAATGTCCTTGATCCGACGTCAGAGAAAAATCCAGGGGAATACAATCTGGTAATTTTGGTGGTCACTCTACTGTGCTTCCTCTGCCAATCTATCGATTGGAAAATAGTTGATTTATCGTGTTCCTGGTACCGAATAAAAAATGAACTGGGCAGCCGGCTTGCTAAAACCATATTATTGCTTGTATTGCAAGAGAACTATTTTCCACTAAGTCGATCAAGTTGTTACGTAAAAACAACATTTCTTCAATAAAATAAGGGCGTATGATATTTCCTCCAAGTATACCACGCCATGTGTTAACGCTCCAAAAATGTTGATTTTGTCAATAATTTGCAGCCAATGACGATTTGTTTACGACAAGTAATGCACTTTGTGATTGTTATCTTTTCCAGTGCTTTTAAAAGTAGCCTCGTCAGTCTATAAAACTCTCCTAGGAAAGTGGAGGCTTTTATTTATTAACCAATTACAAAAATGACTCAACTTTGAATATCATTATTATTTAAGTAAGTCTAGGTGCATAATATGTATGTGGTATGGATCAAGGTGGTGATCTTTAAAATTTCTGCATCAGAGTATTGATTAACTCCAGAACTCCTTGCAAGTCTTCTCGTTAAAATATGTGGATCAACAATTACTACAGAAAGAATATCAGTTTCTCTATCATCACGTACATTCGATTACTTCAATTTCTTGTTGGATGCACCTGTCCTGCGGTACAAATACATGCTACCAATCTCCAAAATACATTGAAGAATGGATGGGCACATTGAAGATATCTTTTAGGATAAATTCGTTCAGAAGCTTTGCCCACATTCTCCCAATACCATTAACCAACTCAACTAATAACATTGGACAACTTTATGCCAAACTAAAAGACCCTGTACCGCAAGAAAAGAAGTCAGATCTGATATACAAAGTGGAATGCCAGAATTGTAATCTTGTATATATTGGCCAAACTAACCAATGGCTCCATAAACGAATGAGTGGACATGTTTCAAGTATTCGATGTAATAAACCGGAAACCACTGCGATTGCCAAACATATTTTAATTGATGGACACAATGCTGCCTTTTCTAATGCCACAATAATCAAATCAGTCACCAATTACAAAGATCGACTTCTTCACGAAATGATTTGCATCAAGAGGAAAAAATGCGATGAACAGAAAACCGACATTGAAGGTTTAAGTAATGTCTACAGCCATCTACTCATCTAAGCTACAAATAACGTATTGGGGTTAAGTTTTTCCTATTTAATGAGTTCTTATGTAGGTTGTTCCTTAACCCGCGATTATCTTTCAAATTTTATGGATCAAGAAATCGTCTCAAATGACAATACGTTATATTCGTTTCCATGTAATTGCACTAAATTTTTATTAAATGTCTGATGACAGCAGTAACCATTGCTGAAAGCTTACAAATAATGTTTCGTTTTATTGTTCATTTAACCTTATAATTTTAAAAATTTGAATTAATATCAATACCATTAACATGTCGAAAGCTCCTAAATCTCGTTCACCCTGTATATGTGTAAATTATTTTATTATTTAATGATATTCTGATAGATTCTTAAATAAAAGTAAACAAAACGTGCTTTAACCAGCATAGAAAACCATCATTGAACTTAATTATATAAACATGTCGATTTTAATAAATTATGCCGACAAAATTCTTTACGTTTATAACGTAAATTATACGTTATAATGTATTGTTTATAACAACAAAAAATTTATTATTACATTTTTGTTCATTATTATATTCCTTTTTGTAGTATCTAAAAATATAGCTTATTTATTGTTCCTTTTTAAATTCCAAATTGAAAAATACTCGTTTGCCGCTTTACTAAGATAATATCCCACGTTTTAATGTCCTAGCCGCATCTGCAATAGCACTAAAAAATTAAAACTTTTTATTTTATCTTTATTCGTTTCCATGAATTTTCAGGATTCTTTTTATAAATGAAAAGCTAACTAATTATTCTACGGCTCTGTCAGGTTTTTCTATATTATAAATTGAATTTAATTTTTCCCATAAATTATTTTATTCGACAAAACGCAAGTAAGAACGCGCTCATTTCATTCAAAACAATAACATACATTTTTATTTATATAATTCAATTAAATCCTGAAAAATTTAGTGAGGCTGCTGAATTTTAGTAGAAATATACCTACTATTATTTCGTTCCTGCAATACGATAACATATCTTGTAAGTTATGTTACATTTACAGTAGTATCACGATTTCTAAAATTCCTATGAGAACATATGAGGTTGACCTAAGGACGTTTAAAATAACGTCTAAAATAACGCTGAAAATAGCTCATGTTTCAACAAAAATCCTCGAGAGTACCATGTGCTTATATGTGACTGACATATCTTCCCAAGTTTACTATAATCTACCACTTTATTTCTAAATTGGAATGACACTTCTAATCATTCACAATCTGAATATTATTATTATTATTTACCAACTTTTATTTATTTATTAGTGATATGATTAATATACAAAATATACTGTAATGATAATTATCTAATATCGAACCGTCGGGTATCTTAAAACTAAATCACTAATTTATTATTAATTATTTATAAAAAGAATATTAGTTAGGCACATGGCAGTACAGGTTTGCCTTAGTGTTAATGCTGCTTTGGTTATAAATTGAAACTACGAATTGAAAACCATATGCAATTGTATACGTTGCTTTGGTGCAACTGTAACATACTAGACTAAAGGGTGGCATCTTGGTTATCATCCAGCTTTTCTTGTATTAACTAAAAGCCTAGCCAAGGATTTGTGGAGCTGCTCGGGATAGTAAAGCAAAACTTTGAAGGCAGATCCACTAGAATTGTACTTGATCACGAAAGCTGTGAGAGTTTTTTCATAGAACCTGCATGTAGTTAGTTAAAGTTGAGTTCAGGTAAGTTGACGCGGATTCGAGTGACGGATTTAAATACGTTGTGGTCACGTGCTCCGATTGGACACCAAAAGAAATAGATGTCATTAGAGTACGAAGTGCTCAAGATTGGTTTACAACGAAATGCAATTAAAGAGCTTTAGTTGACATTAGATATGCAAAAATTGAATTATGAAAAAAGAAATTTTTTTAAGTTAAATAATTATCTCTGATTCATCTTCTTTTTCATCTTTTTATGTATCTTCTACTGCAGTAATTTTTAAATGAGAATTGTGAAAATGCCCAGCTGTCAAAACTTTTGGCTTTGACGAAATTGACGATGTTGTATACAAACCTATTTATAGAGCCTACGTTTAAAAACTTCTACTTCTCTAATCTTTGCTGCTGATACCATCAATTTCTGACAAAATATAATCGTTTTTGAAATTTTTACTACTCATTTCTCGGGGTAAATCTATTTTATCGGCTCTTTCTTTTAATAGGCAATATACCCATAAT
Source organism: Lycocerus yunnanus (assembly GCA_036346125.1). Taxonomy (NCBI): domain Eukaryota; kingdom Metazoa; phylum Arthropoda; class Insecta; order Coleoptera; family Cantharidae; genus Lycocerus; species Lycocerus yunnanus. The sequence goes on from JARFIX010000008.1 coordinate 10,229,894, forward strand.
ATCGTTGAGACGTAACCAGTCTTCCCGCTCCGATGATATCTTGATGGATTTAACTTTTTAATATTATTACATTTTCAAAAAATATAAACAATTCCAAGTATTTTTTATATGTAGGTATACATTATCTATGTAAAATTTTATAATTTGTTATTTATACTTACTGTAATATTTTCTAGACTAACATTAGCAACAACAGTTTAAATATAGATTTTGTTTGTCTTCTTTAAATTTATTCATTTCTACTAATATTTCAGTTTAAAATGTATTCAGAGATTAAATTTAGAACAGCCAAGTAGACAAAAAGTATTCTCGTTGTGCTATTATTTATTACATCGTTTTGTGCGCTTTTACCCTAAGAAGATCTATAAAGAGCTTTTCTGTAAGATTTAGTTACAAGTACTTAAAGCACAGTAACAGATAATACAGATGACTTCCTTTTTCTTACATTTAATCATTTTAGTTAAATACCTTTTTATAACCCTTAAGTAATTGTTTTATATTAAAAATTGAGAAACACGACCTTTCGCCATCAACGTGAGGGAAGACCCGCACCAACTAGGTGCTTAGATATAATTTATAGTCAATGAAACCTTTTTATGGTAAAATATCTTGACTGTACGTAGTCATAACTTATCAGTTCCGCAGAGACAAAATTATTGACATTTTCCTGATTTAAAAATAATAAATGCAAATAACTTTGCTGACGAATGCTGTTTAAAAAATATAAGTGGCTGCTAACTCGTTTTTCTCAATAATTACTTTTTCAGCCTGGAAAGACTTATAAATGAAACTGATCGACTTATAAGTACCTACTTTAGTAGATTTATCAAAAAGGTAGCTGCTTCTAGAAGGTTAGCAGCCGCTTTTTAAAATATAGAACATGTTGGTAATTCATCACTTGCAAAATAAATTTTAAATTTACTAAATGTTATAACTAAACAAAATTTAAAAAAGAAGTTGATGTAACTTCACGAATATGATTTACCGTACAATTTTATTTTTTTAACTTTGCAGGTTCTAAAACATATCGAGATTTACGCTAAAATTTGGTTTCATTCTCCAGAGAACGATAGGTAGGTAGTACATATCAGATCACTGCCTTAGTTTGAAATGGTATAATAAAAATTTACCAGAAAATATACACAGGAAAAGTTAAAATTTATGAAAGAAATAAATGATATTATAAAAATAATACGCCAAGGGCTTATTTTCAATGTAATAACCGTTTTTTATGTTCGTCAGTAGGCAGGCATGTAAATTTTTGCAATGTTTACAATAACTATAACCATATTTTATACCTTTTAAGCTACTTTTCGGAAATTGCGAGGCATGACCTATTGGACTTTTAAATTGTCAAGAAACTACGTTATGTAAACGAGAAACTTATGCAGTATAGTGGCAACTCAAACGAGCAAATACCTTGGATGAAACCCCGCGGAGTTGTAACTTCATCTATAACGTAGTTATAGAGGTCTGTGCCAACTCACGAATTCACTCACGGCGGAACGTCCAGTGCAATGATTACATTTACATAATCCCCTTAGCTGGCCACCCGCCATCATGAAGTGTGTTTATTTATTATCCAGAGAGGATGCTAGTACTTCAGTTCCATGTTCACGTTTGTCCAGGGAGAATCTGAAATGTAATTTGTTTCGGACGACAAATATGATTTTCATGCTTCTCTAACTCGCTGTACTGATTTGTTAACACAACGTTAGCATTGTTCAAAAAAATTGCTAAATGTAATATTTTAAAATTAGCTTTACTTTTTGCTAAAATAAAAAATTTGTGTAATCTTGTAACTTTTATTGTTTAACATTTTATTTTTGTTTATTTGTGTTGGTAAAAATTTCAATTTGATACATCCAAATTGTGAAATAAATATGTTTTTAGATCTAACCTTATTTATTTTAACCAAATGGATACTACATACTCTGCAATCTTCTTGTTGATTTTTGGCTTGTTTATTCAAAATTTTATTTAAAACCCGAAAACCGAAACAATTTTATTCGCATATATGTTTTTTCATGTAAAATAAAACATATTTTTGATGCTTCTACAAGCACGAAACCAGATATCTATGATCATTTAAATAACTTAACAATTTTTTTAACAAGGTTAAAGTTAATAGGCAGGACGACTTCCATTAATACTGTTCAATATTTTTACGTCTTCATTATTAAATGAGAGCATTTATTGTCAAGTTTACATGGATTTTTTTATATACACATACAGGGTAGGTATTTGTTTTTTATACTTATGGAGAGCTCAGTTATTTTATGAAAATCGAAGTCGGCTAATGTAACCGATAGTGCAGGTGTTTTTATTTTTAAAGATATTTCTCGAATGCAATTCTGGAACTAATTTACATGTACTTGAAGCAAAGCTTATACAATAACCCCAAATTTAGGTTCCAACTGTAGGTTCCCTTTTCGTAAGCAAATCGTATGTATCAATTTTTGAACTGCCGCTTTTATTGCGGAATTAACTTAAAATAATGCACAGATATTGTTCTGTAATCACGAATTTCTCAAACTAATTCCCATAAACTTATTACGCAGCTTATTCTAAATCCCATAATATGAACGACAGTAAAGCCGACGTAAAGCAATAACGAGCCACGCTGACTCGGGCCCTTTTGCCTAAGAACTTAGAATACTCTCTAAAAGTATTTCTTTAATTAATTAATAATTATCAAAATCTTACGAACTGAGTAATCTTTTAATAATCTTACGACTCAGCTTATTTATTGGCCTCGCTCGCAAGCTCGCTTTGCCATAAACCATAGGCTTCGTCCAATAAAAGCCTAAATTATGTACTCATTACATAAATAGCTATTAAGTGTTAAACTATTACCTTTATAATACTTTTTATTTTTTCACTTATGTATTATGTTTTATAAGTACTTCTTTTAATTTTTCCATATAATTAATATTGAAAATCATTACAAATAGAATATAGTTTACATTTATTATAATTATATAGTATAATTAAAGTAAAATTTTAAAAATTAACAGGTTAACCAAACAATAAAACAAAGTTATTTGTGATCTTTCACAAATGTCAATTATGATTAAAGGTCTGATGACAACAGTAACCATTGCTGAAAACTTGCAAATAATTTCGTTTTATTCTTCAATTAATCTGTTAATTTTAAAAATTGTACTGTAATATTAATTTTACAGATTAACAATATATATAATTTCTATATAATAAATATCTGATTTTAAAAACGAAAGAAAACTAGGAGCCCGTTGATAAAATATTTACGGCACAGCACTGAAAATTTTTACAAATTATTTAGTACCTAGTGAAGAGTAATTGAAGTAAATTACTTTTAGAACGTGCAATTTAATATTAGATGCCTATACAATTCTTTTTTGTACAGCTGATACAGCGGAAAAGCCTCTTACTAAAAACACTCCAACTTATCAAGTTATCTACGTATAGTGTATTATTTTCTGCCTCACATTCGTTATCTGGACGGTCCAGGCAATAGACGAACATTCTGAGGATCTAAACATCCCAACGTTTACTACAGTTTACTTAAAAATTAAATTAGAGAAAATATGCTCTTATAGAACCAAAATTAAGATTAACAATTTTTCTGATCAATTTCATTTGATAACTTTCATGATATTTGCACAAACTACAATTTCAAAGATCAAAGCACACAAATAAAAGCAAAAACTGAAAAACTATCAAAGCCCGTTTGTGTTAAACGAAATACTCGAACGTTTTCAATTATTTACACAGCTATCCTATTCTTTAATACATCTATCAATGTGAAATAGCTCAATCTGGAATAGATTCATTAATTTTACTACTTTTTCATCTATTTGTGTCTACATTTTATAATGTCGATATTGCAAGTTATAATTTCTAGTAAATTAAAAATTTGTAATACATGCAGTTTTAATTTTTAATTATTTTGTAATTTAAACTTTGATATTACGATTAGTGTATTTTATTATTTTCCTTTTGCAGTGTTTCTGCATAAAGTTTATTTCAACTGATAGAATTTTTGATCCGACATATTCGTGAACAGCGAGAGCCCTCGCTCATCGGAAAGCTATACAAAATCACTTGAAAATTCTTTTTCTTCGTTTGTCAAACGTCTGTATTAGCTTTACTTGTGTGGCCGCAATATTGTAATAATAATTCATACTTAGGAGCACACATATGATATAAATATTTTTTTAAGAATATATTGTGCACGTAATAATAAATTTTACTATTTTTGTTGTAATAATTTTAAATAGCTAACAGCAAAAGTTGTACAAATTGTATTGTTTTTATCGCACTGCAAAGTTCGGTTTGCTTTATAATACTTATTTCCAAAGCTTCTAGCCAATTCAACAGTAAATCTAAAATAAACATTGAAAACATCTAATTCTTCTTCTTTAAGCATGTAACTTTTTCTAATTGGATATTTCATTTTGTTTCAGCATATTATAATACAATGTATGTCTCTTGTCTACAAGTTTCTACTGATTAAGTAATACATACAAGAAACATATCGAATATATCTTTGTTTTTCAATAATAAATATATTTTTGTTTTTTATTTCCAAGCAATAACTATTTGAAATGAAAGTGATTGTTAAGAAAGTGCTATCTCATGCAAAAAGTTAATTGAGTTTTAGTTTTATTAAATTTTGTTGGTGTAATATGTAATTAATTATCTGCGGGAATAAATTATGTAGTTTTGATAATAACATAATATAAGTAAAGCAATCGGAATATAGATGAACATATTTAAATATGGATTTGGTTTCCATTTAAAAAGTAAATTTCAGAAACAATCTCGAAAATATCAGAAAAATCATAGTCAATTTGCTGTATCCGCGCCTAAGGCAAGCCAATGCGAAATCATCCAACGAGTTTGCGATCAAAGACGATAAGACAATAGAAAAACTGATGTCTCAGCAGCCATTTTATAATTCTACATACGTCTACTAAATCATATCAAATTTAAATTATATTCGAATTTTCTTATATGTATAAGTTATAATAATACCACTTTGCTGCAGATATTTAATTCCTTTTATTGGCACATTTTTCTGTAAACGCAGCAATGCATTGTAAAAAAAACTTGATTTATACCAAATTCATTTCTAATTAGTAAAGCATGCAGAAGAGCGCCTGTAAAACAATAAGGCGTATAATTATAATACGAATACATAATATTATAAAATCTTTCACTTATTACAGTAAGTAATTTACTACACGTGACTCCAAGATTTGTGTATTCTCTACTTGTAGTTTCTGAACTTGTCTAGTAAAGTGGTAAGTATGACAGAACCCTCTTCACTAGCAACGGCTTTGAAAAGCAAAATTAATGATGCTCATTTTAAGCAATTTGATTCATTTCCAATTAGATATCAAGTTTAAAATAATTTAAACTATGTGATTTCCTGTTGGACGGTTTAATAGTAAGTACTTTTTTTATACCACAAATCATAATATTATATTGTAGCAATTAGTGCAATTTTGAAGTACGAAATCTTGGAAGAAACAAAAAAGAGATTGAAATAATACAATCTCAGAGTTTTAACAATATTTTGAAATAAAAGATATTTGCAATCCTCACGTTTGAAATCTTTGATGTAATTAAAAGCAGAAATTAGTACGAAGGCTAACGAGTTACTAAAGGGCCAAGTATAATGTTTGTTCGGCCAAAGCAATTTCAAAGTTTTTATGTCTCAAGTTTTCGCTTATATCAACTCTAGATGCACGTTATTAAACGGGATTATGTTCTAATTTTAATTTATAAATCAGTTTAACTACCTATATCTCTATTATTAAGTGGACATTATAAGTTTTATACTTAAAAAAGTCATATTAAAAATCAATTAATATTGAAATATCATAAAAATAAATCTAGTATGTACATACTATATAGTATTCACCATAGAATAGTGAGTGAACATCTTCCATAAATTGTTTACTATTTTTTTCAAAAATAAATATGAACTCAACTGCATTTAACTTTACCAGGATATAAATAAAGCGCTCTATATATTATACCAAATATAATATATTACCACAGTACTAACTTTCTCTTACCACGAGTTCAGTATACCTACAACAGAAATTTCAGGTTCAAATCGAAATTTGTCGAGTTTGTTTTTGCTCAATGAGAAGGAAAACTATGTTGTTACGGTAATTTGTATCTTTATTTAGTACCTCAATGTGTTTTTAAGACTATACAGTTGTAATCATAAACAAAATATACATAATAGCAACATAAATACTCGAGCAACAAATTTTCTATAGCTTCGTTAAAAAAGAAAATAAACGATAAGTACAAAATTAGATTAAAAGCACAGATATTAAAAGAAAACTTTAAAGAAATAGGTTAATTGGAGATTTTCACTCCCAAAAGAACTCATTTTAAAATGCACTTACATATGTATCACTAGTAAGTTTAAACTTGATTGATACTATTTTAAGCAATGACGCGCGTATCGATTTATTTGAGTCGAACTATATGTGGTTTAATATTAGTATATCATTCAACGAGCGGGTAATGCATATAATTACTTAGGAAAATGTTTTTGCAGTACAGCAAACACGAGTGTCGTAATTCATTCAAGAGAGTAATCACTTTCTTACGCGAGTCGAATACTATAATTTTTCTACGTAAAGTTTACGATCTTAAACGATTTTGTTTGCATTTTAGATTGTATAAAATGTAAAATTTTAATCTGACGGTTTAAAATAATAATACCATATTTTAATACAAAAAAAAACACTCTTCCATAATAATGGATTATTACTTACATCTTAATTAATTAAAAAAACTCAAATGTAATGAAATATTCAATTATAATAATATAAAAAAAAATTTTATTATTTGTTCTTTCTATTCAAAGCATAAAATTTTTGCTTGGTTTTTCTTTAATACATATACAATTATAAAACCGTCGGCTGAATGTTTGAAAATCGAATTTCAGAAAAGCAAAGGGTTATTACATAATTCTCTATTTACAATCAGATGTAATTTACACATATCTTATCGTGTTTCAAAACCCACGTAACAGCAGTTTAACCTCTTCAATAAATTAATATGTTAGAACCATTTAACATAAATAACTCAATATTTAAAAATAGTTATGCATATAGGTAAGTATGTATGTAATAATAATAATTTTTAGAGTATTGCAGGTTATATTTTTAATAAGTTTTGAAATATACCTAATTGGTATAATCAGTAATGTTTTAAAAATAATTTGCACGGTGTGAAGTTGATTGATGGATAGCATTATAACAAAAATTTAGAATATAGATTTTTTTAGTAAATATATATAAGTGTAGGTATATTAATTGGTATTTTCATTGCACATTCTTAATTTTTGTATTTGTTTTTCTAAGAGAAATACATACCTATACAATAAATAACCAAACTTTATCATCAAATTAAAATATCTACGTGAGAAATAATAAATTGTTGTACTGACCTGCAGCTACTCAATAATCAACCTCTAGTTAAAACTAGTCAATCCCACAACAAAAGTTTATACTTATTGTTTTCAAAGTATTGTATCAGGAAAATCAAATCGATACCTGGTAAAAAAATTAATACACGCCCGCAGAAAATACTACTAAAGAATAAAATATCGAATTATGCAAAGAAATAGTGAAAAACACACAGAAGGATGACAACAGTATTTATAAGCAATTAAAATTAAAGATATGTATACATAAATAAAGATGGCTAATTTTACAAACAAAAAAATGAATCTATTGGAGAATGGGCTCGGAGAAGTGGAGAACAGAACACACCAATGGAAAAAATTAAAGAGAAAGAACAATGTGGTAATAACGGGAATACAAATGATGGCATCTAAACCAGAAGTAAAAATTAAGGAGATGAAAAATCTAACCAAGAAAGAGATCGAGGTAAACCCGAAAATAAAGAAAATGTATACAGTAAAGCAAAATATGAGAGTGGTCGAATTAGAAAATTTCTTCTTCTTCTTCTTAAATTAGGACTAGGTCCTGTTATATCCAACAGTAACCTCGACAAAGATTCAAAACTACTGCTGGTACTTTGAGCATATTATTTGTTTTACATCTGAAGTAGTTTGCTAGACTTGCTTCAGATGTGCCTGTTACCTTATATTATTGTTTACGATGGCAATTTATTAACATAGGAAGACCACCAGCTTTACGTGTCTTCCGAAGCACGGGGACGGTCATAGAAATAAAGAAAGTCAGAAAAAAAACTTTCCTTTGTAGACTCCTCCCGGGTTCGAACCGGGTGCCTTAGCATTAGTAATGGATCGCTCTAACTACTAGGCTAGTGACCGTCTCCACTAGAAAATTTCGAAGGTAAAATGGAATTAATTAGAAATAAATGGAAGGTGAGACAAAAATAAATATATGTAGATAAACAATGATCTGACAGTAAAAGAAAGAAAGATCCAAAGTAAAATAAAAAAATTGGTTAGAGAAGAAAAAGGAAGAAAAACTGCAGTGGGTTATAAGAAGAAGTGGGTGGATGGTAAGCAATATCTCTGGAATAAAAAAAATTGGAAATTTGCAGGAAAGGAAAGAGCAACTTTCTGACTCAAGAAACTGAGAAATTCAAAAACGATGGAAATATGTAAAACGATTAGGCATGGAAACGGATTAGAGAAGGTCAACAAAAATATATTTATGTGTATTTGGAATGTAAGAGAAATTATTAGAAAAATTATAAACATAGAGGGATATAACCTTTTTAAGAGTGGGGGAGAAGAAAACACAAGATTAGAAACAGCATTCATGGTGTTGAGTGTTGGTGAAGAGACGGTCTTGGCCTAGTAGTTAGAGCGATCAACTACTGATGCAAAGGCACCGGTTCGATCCCGGGAGGAGTCACGGAAGGAAAATTTTCTTTCTGACTCTCTTTCTATCTAGGACCGTCTCCCGTGCTTCGGAGGGCACGTAAAGGCGGTCCCTTAGTTGATGACTGCCATCATCAACAATAATAAAGGGTTACAGGCAAATTCCCCAACCCGGACTTAAGCAGCCGTGGGGTCTTAATGCTGTTCACCTTTCTCCTAGAGAAAGAGGCTGATGCTCAGGAGTGGGCGGAAAGGGCTGAGAAGATAGATAGATAGATTCATGGTGAGCTAAAGGTTAAGACCAATAGTAATAGGAATAAAATAAGTTGGATAAGTCTACGATGTATATACAGGAAAATAAGTATAATAAACGTGCATGCTCTCACAGAAGAGAAAGATACTGAAGTAAAAGAAAGATTTTATGATGAACTACAAAGGATAAATGACGGTATTCCAAGGTATGATTTGAAAATAATGGTTGGAGATTGGAATGCAAAAATAGGGCAATAACAGATATACTAACTAACAATAGAAAAATATAGTCTACACAAAGAAACAAAAGAAAATGGAATAACGTTGATAGATTTTGCAATATAGAAAAACTATAAACTAAATAGACCATATTCTGGTGGAAGAATGCAAAGAGAACGGTATTAAAAATATAAAAGTTTATAGAGGTGCAGATGTGGACTTGCACCATTTTATTGCAGAATACCAGATTCTGCCAAGTAATACAATGGTTAAGTAAAATGGAAAAAAAAGGCAAGAACCTCTATGAAGAACTGAACATAATTATGAGTAATGCACAACACACAATAGAAGAGGAAGCGAAGTACAGCAAGGAAAAGATCAAGAATAGTTTGACATAGAATGCAGAAAAGAGTTAAAGAGAAGGAAGGGAGATAGAATGATTATGATGAGAAGTAAAACAACCGAAGATAGGCATAGGTACAATCAACAACGTAGGAAATGTCAAAGAATATGTAGAGAAAAAAAATGGAAATACAATGTAAACAAACTGGACTAAATTGAAGGGACATTTTTAAACAGAGAAATAAGACATTTTTACCACGGAAAAAAAGAACAAAAGTGTGTTACTATGTAAAAATCGGTGTTCTGTAAAGATAAAAATGGGAACTTGATAGAAGAGAAAGAGAGAGTGACAAAAAGATGGGCGGAATATTTCCAAGAGTTATTGAATAAACAATAAAACGAGACCACAACAGAACAACGGAAGAACATAATTAAGAAACGAAAGGCAACTATAGCGGTATGCCAAAAAGAAAAACTATACCTAATAATAAATAATTTGAAAACAACAGAAGTCTAGGAGAGGATGGAATACAATTGGAAATGGTTAAGTATAGTGGGGAAAAGCTACTTAAAATGATAGTCCACTTGATACAAAAAATATGGATAAAGGAAATGATGCCAAAAGCATGGAGCCGGGCACTGATAATATGTACAATTTACAACAAAAGCAAGAAAACAACATGTGACAACTATATCGCTCTATTGAATGTAATGTACAAGATACTAGCAGGATGCATTAAGAATAGATTGACAGATCAGTCAGAATCAGTCATAGGAGATTATCCGAGTAGTTTCAGAAGAAATAGATTAGTGACAGATCAAATATTCACGCTGAGAGAGATACAGAGGACAGGTGACGAATTTAAACTGTATACTCATTTGTTGTTTTTAGATTTTAAACAGGCATACGACAGCGTAAAGAGGAAGTAGCTATTCCAAGCCATGCATGAACTCAAAGTACCAGTAAAGCTGATAAGACTGACAAAAATGACACTGGATAAAACAGAGTGAGAGTAATGGAATGGTGTCGGATGGATTTGAGGTATGTACTGGATTGAAACAAGGAGATTTAATGTGGTGATATAATAGCCCAATGCGTAACAATTATTACAGCAACGTGATGAGCAAATCGATATTTTTGATATGAAATCTACACAACTGTAACCTTAAATAGCAGATAAAATGACTTTCCAGCTGGTAAAGATCTTACAAAGTATAAATTCGACAGGTAGATGTATTCAAAGAACAGTTGAAGGTAACTCAGTTGTAAATTTATCACTGATTGACTCGCGAATAACACTGGGTCAGTTTTTCCTGCAAAGATAGTTGCAGATAATGCCGCGCTGCTACTCTAAGCACTTGGTCTGAGACGGTTTGATTAAAATAAATACGATCCAAGAAAGATTGAAAATATTAAAAACCAAATCGTTCAAATTTTTATTTACAGCTTGGAAACTCGGTGTTATTGCACTTGAAGATATAAGATGGCCGAAAAGAAAATTGAGTTTCTTGTTTACTGACGCCACAAGTCGTATAACAAAATCACTGATAGTGACCTTGCATTCATAAGCCTAAAAATCGCGACCTTAATGGAATTTTAAAATGATTCGACACCATAAAAATATTTAACGGCAGATTATTCCGATAGATTTAAAGGAACTTACAGAATAGTGATTCAAGGTATTGCATAAAATGTGTAATGGTGAACGAAATTAAATCATTTACTGATTAATTTCATATATTCAAACAATGGGTCAAAATGGAAAATAGAATGGTAATACGTTTGTACAAAATTGATCTAACAATTTCTCATTGTATTTAAAATATAACAATTGTGGTTTTGTGAAATACCATTAAAGTCGTTGCAATACATAAAAAATTTAACCCAGTTGTCTAGGATTAATCAGCGGAGAGCTATGAGACTTACCCAGTAGTGAGTTCTAAGGTTCGCAGCTCTGAAAATGAATAAATGTTCGGCGACCACAGCGCAATTAAAACTCGAATATTGAAACGTGATTTCAAAATTTGCTTTATTGTCAAACCGATTTTGGGACAAAATTCCAAATATGCCAGGTGGTGTAATTGTGTTTTTTTGCTTGGTAATTGAAATTTAAATTTAAAATTTGAAATCATTTGCTGAAATTTAAACCACCAAACAATTCTGTGTCTTGTGTAAATCTTTATAATGGTAATAATTTTTTAAAATAATTATTCAAAATGTTTTAACACAAATAAAATTTTATTAAATTAGCGCACAAATGTTCAACGACTGACCTTATTGACACTCCAGGTGTTGGCCTAATGCTGCCTTCAATTATCCAATTCAAATCCAAAACTCGTTGACTCGTACAAGTAAAACTTTGATAATTCCAAAATAGCTCCTCTTTTCGACTCCAATACAAACTTAATGACTCGCTGCACAAATCAAACTTGAATAATTCCAAAATGGCTCCTCTATCAAAATTTTTCATTTGCTATCTTTTTAGATTCGATAAATCCAACCAAAAACTTTGATCAACTCGCAAAATAAAACAGACGACCCCGTCTTCAGAAGGCACTATCACAAACTCAAAAATTTACCGCTTTCACGGCAACGCAAATCAAAAATCTCAAAATTCACGTCCTCCAACTGACGTGCATTCGGTCTCCAGTCCTCAGACCAACTCCTCTTTTTCTTTCTTTTTTCCAAATTTTAAATTTTATCCTGCCATAAACAAGCGGCGCACAAAACACACTAATGTCAAATAATCACACTGTCAAATTCATCAAAACAAATCATGATTTTGTGTAAAAGGTGTTGAAAGTAACAATTTTTGGCATTCTTGTTGGCAAAATAAAGCAAATTAATTTTGTTGATCTTCAAATTGATCAACAAATCGAAATTCTTAAAAAAAAACATTTATTCTTTCTCGCAGTGACGAGAAACCTAAGACTACTGGTAAGAAACTAGTAAAAAACCATTTTATTGTATTTTTGAAGTTTAATTTCAAAAATATCACCTACATATATAATTTTACAAACAACAGGAGACCAAAATTGAAGAAAATCACGGTCAAACTATTTGCACAAAAGCATCAGGAATGCTTCCTCAAAAACTTGCTCTATTTTTTCTGAAATAAAAAGAACACAGTAAATCTGAAGATTTCTATCAAATAACAAAGTAAAAGCAAAAAAACAAAAAGAAAAAAAGCTAAGAAGAGAAGGGTACTGCTGAAGAAAGAGGAAATTTACGATACATGAAGAGAAACTTCACAGAACTATTGAATGAAGAAATGGAATGAAGAAAATATTTAAAAAAATATTCTTCTTCTTCTTCTTAGCCGTTTAACTCGATTCCTAGTATGTGACCCCTCCCCATAGGGGGGTTAATTACCTCGGTGGGTGGCCACTTTCTTCCCAGGGACGACGATCAGAATAAATTTGTTTACTCCGCCCAGGCTCGAACCGGGTATTTCGGTTTGGTATTCGACACTCAAGTGCCAGACCATGACCGTCATCATGAAAAAATATATAAAGGCAATAAAAAATAATAAAATACTGATAAGTGACAGTATAAACATTAAACTATTCAAAATGAACAAAGAAACATCGAGAAAAGGATCGTAAAACGACCGAATGAAAACGTAAAAGAGCAAAAAAAGGCCAAATAGATTGAAATAAAGCTTAGATGATACCAACATAGTACTAGACTGTGAAAACTACAGTGGATTGGAGGAATATCTGTGCTCAGGAGAACATACAAGAAATAAGAAAGAAATTATCTCAACAGAAATTTACTGAAAAATCAATAGGAGACTATCAACAAGGCTTTACATAAAAATAAATTAACTGACAAAATACGCTTCACTCAAATGACTGAAGAAAGTAACAGTAAGATTTACAGTAATGAAGGTTACAAAGAGAAATTAAAATAAAGAGATGCAAGAGGCAACAAGCGCAGGATGGATAGAAACAAACAAAAACGATGGAACTTATACTAGGAGAGAAAGGTAATAATGTAATGACGAATTACTTTAGACATAGAAATGAAAAGTGGAGAAAAAAGATTATAGACCAGATGTAGAAAAATCAAGACAGTAATAAGTTGTACAGGATAAGAAGAATAGAAAAATAAAAGTACATATAGAGACCAATTCATCCAAAAAAAGAATTGTACACATCAAAAAATGGGAAATGAAACAGTAAATAAGGAAAAATATATGTATATGTTACTGTAAAGCCGAAAACCGGTAAATCCTAGGATTTACACGTTAAACCTAAGGATTTACCAATTTACTTTGGTAAATGCCTGAAAAAGTGAATTATCAATACAATTTCGGGCTTTTACCATGTCATATCGGTCAATCTTAGGATTTACTGGTTCGTGTTGGTAAATGTACGAATGTTATGTTAATTGAATTTCCAATTGTGAAATTTATTTTTATTGACGGTTGTTACTTTATTACATTTATATAAACATCAAATTTAATTATATTTAAAGGTATTAAGTAGTACGTTCATAATTATATAAATAACGTATTAGTACATATCAGTTTACTTGTTAGTACATGATGAACTTCCATGGCATTTTGAATTGCATAATTTTCCGGATGATTTACATAAACATCTATTGGTAGAACATTTACGAGTACAGTTACATCTTTGAAACCCTGTCCTCCAGATAAAGACATTTGTCGCACTGCTCCTCTTACACTTATTTCATTGGCAGGAACATCCACGGAATTAATAAAATTTTCTTTGCAAATGGTGAATTGATTTCTAGTAAATAATTGTGGAAGAGTCCCTGCACTTGTTCCCAGTTGATAGAAATCGTCATCTTTAATATCCATTATAACAGCCAAGAGGGTTCTTGGGTCTGTTTTAGATCGATCTACTTCGGTATTTTAACTTTAACTGTTTGTCCCAGTGTTGCAGGGAAATTTTTGTTCGATACCATTTTCATTTTCTTTGCCTGCTCCTCCAATCCTTTGTGAGCTTGTTGCCTGTGTTGTTGAATATTTGATGCATTACTATCGATTAATTCAATTTCGTAATTATTGTCTTCAGAAGTACTTACTATAGTAGCACTAGTTCCGCTGCTACAGCTAGGTACAACACCATTTTCCATATCACAGGACACACCATCGTTTTCTTCCAAAATTTGAAGTCATAATATTCTCTTCATTTATTAGATCATTGCCATCATCTTGGCAAAGGGCTTTTCGAGATCTTCTTCGCTTTTTATGTTTGGTAATACTTTGGATGGGATGTTGGCGCTAAAAGGCCCATCCTCATCGGACAACCGAACATAGCCTCATAAGGAGAACGCTTAATTCCTTCATGATAAGCGTTGTTTTCATGGCTTGAACAAATCTTAATGACTCGGACCATTTTTACTGCCATTCGTTTCCATCCAAGTAGTAATCATATTCTGAATGTCTTGATTAGCTCGTTCCACTGATCCTTGCGACTGACTGTGCCGCGGTTTTCCATGCACAATTTTAACACCGTTCCACATTTGACAAAGTTCAGTTATTATAGCATTTGCAAATTCTCGACCATTATCCGAATGTAGTATGTTGGGGCCCCAAAAGTGTAAAATGTCTAGAAGATTGTAGGCAATTTCTTCGGCGCGCTTGTTAGAAAGGGGCGTATAATAACAAATTTTGAAAGATGATCCTGATAAACCATGATAAATCTAAATCCACCATCAGGATTTGATTGCATATCGATAAGATCAACTTGGCATCTTGAATTCATTTCTGTGTGTAGTATAGGTTGAACCACTAAACCTTTTTGGCATACTAGACTTTTTCTGACACGGCTCACATAACCGCAGATATTGAACTATCGATTCAATTGTAACATTTTGTATTTACGGTTAGCTTCCTTCATGGTTCTTGTTCTACCGCCATGGCCCGTTGCAAGATGTGCTTCATGTAATGCTGTAAATAAGTCTTCATACTTCACATAATAGCGTATATCTTGACATCCTGGCAAAAGCGGTTCGATAAGCCTTTCCTCACCACTAATACTCAAAATATCAAATCGTTTTAATCTTCTGTAATGTACCGCTTTTTTGCGCTTAACAAGTTTAGCCTCTTTCACTTCACGAATATAGTTACTATATTTATTACTCGTGATATAAAAATTATTGTCATCATTTTATCAGCAACAATAAGATTCATTTTATCATAAAACGCTTTTCATCAGCCATATTATTGTAATAAATATTACAAGTTCAATATTTCTACAAATATTTACAAGAAATATAAATAAACTATTACACAAAACTAAATTATATTTACAAGTTGTAGGTTTTTCTTTTATATAGCATTCGTACATTTACCAACACGAACCAGTTAATCCTAAGATTGACCGATATGACTTGGTAAAAGCCCGAAATTGTATTGATAATTCACTTTTCGGGCATTTACCAAAGTAAATTGGTAAATCCCAGGTTTAACGCGTAAATCTAGGATTTACCGGTTTTCGGCTTTACAGTAACATATATACTACATAATATGTTATATTAACATCGTAAATGTTTCAATGTTTACTTTTAGTGGCAATATTATACTAGGTATAGAAACGTTAATTAAAGATTCAGTGAAGCTGCTATAATACGAACTTCTAAAACACGAATTATTCTTTAACTAAAATTTTTATCATTTATGAATTCGGTTATACCACCGCATAATAAAAATATTTGTTCAAACCTATTTGTCTCCGAACGAAGTACAAACCTTACTTCTGAAAATTGTAATATAAATATTCAAAAGATTACAAGTCAAAATTAAATGTAAGTCAAGTAATTTTAACTAATAACTTTTTAATTCAAAATTTATTTCAAGTTCAATTTTTATTTGTCGCATATGAATATTTATGTTTTGGAAAATATTGAAAAATTAAACAAAATAACAAGGGTATTTGCTTCGGTTTTTTGATATTTAACTGTTTTTGTGTCCTGTGCTATAAATTTTTGGAATTTTTGACAACTTAATGCCATCTTTGAAGCTTGAGCTTATGCCGTCTAACATCTGACGTGAGAGAAGCCGCTATCTGCCATAAAGATTGTGTATTTTGTAAATTCAAAATAAAAAAATCTTCTTGTATGTAATCAACACCTTTCGATTACGGTGGACAGAAAGCCACAGGTAGTTGATTTTCTAAAATTTTGTTTGTCTTTATTTGGATTTAGATTTAATCCCTCGTGGCAGGCTTTATCGAGAATATAATTATGATGAGCTCAGAAAGACTTATGAAGGATTTGTAGTTTACAAATTGAGACCGTTTATGTTATATACGTAGGTTAGTCTAAATTCAAAAATTACTTACAGAATTGTTATCGAAAATGATACCTTTGTATTTCACTGCAATTCATTAAAAATCTTTGTAACAAAAATTTATTCGTAAGGATCTATTTCATCATAGTGACGATATTTTTAGTTGTTTACTCCTTCGTAATTGTTATTTGACAGTGCTTCCGTACCTCTGTGCTTCGAAAGACATCTCAAGCCGAAGATTTTCCTGAGTTGATCAAATTTCATTATTAACAGTAAAAAAGGCTCACAGGAACATCTGAGGGGCAGCCTAGCAAGCTATAGGTTATATACGTTATTATGAATATACGTTTTATCGATGTTTGTAACGTTTGGTTTAGACAATTTTTATACGTCTAGTATATCATTATGTATTGAGGAATTAACAATAATTATTGTAAATATTGTAGCAATTTTTAAAAAGAGAATAGCCATGAGTTTCAAAGTACCCATGAGATACGAGATAGTGCTTTAGATGGTAAGTAAGTCTTCTTAATTATTATTTAAATACAAACCCATCTTCAAATTTACAGATTTAATGCAGATATTATAAATTAAGTATAAAATGTTTGATTTAACAAATATTAGTTTTGGTAACTAATACCAAGTGTTTCAAATATAGTACACAGTACTATATAAATATTAGTCGAAATATTTGAACAGAAATTCTCGTTAATAATTTTGTATCGATCTATAAATTTAATTTTAAAAGGTATTAAAATATAATTAAAATATAAATTAAATTATTGTTAATTTTTAGTACATACCGAGTATTATGTACATACGCACCTATAAAAGTATATTTTAGTGATTTCAAATTATTTATTTGAAGTGGATAAGTTTCTTTTATACATTCGAATGCATTTGCGTATGGATTAAAACTTGAAATTATAAGATTAAATACTTTCGAAATTAATGCAAGGCAAATATAACAGAAATATATTTAAACTGCCTTCAGTTATGTATGTTTGCAAACTTTTGCTATTATGCTATTAGATTATGTGGTATAGCACTTCTCCTTTTTGTATCTACAGCCGTATTGATTTATAAGCAAGCAGATAGTTATTATATTCTAGTACAGCAGTTAATCTTATATTAATTGCCTTCTTCGCCACTTAGAAGACATGTGACGTCAGTAAGATTAATTAGCAATGTGCAATATTGCTAACGTTTCTTTTATTAAATATGAAAAAAAAGTTAGAAGTAAAATCAAAAAACGTTATTGCCTTACTGAAAAATGTAGCCAATTTATGTATTTTATTTTTAATATTCGAATTCTTGTTAAAAATTATTGCACCCCTATTAAACTCCGTAAAATGCGAAGTACTTACTCCAAATTTAACTATTCAGCTAAAGGTACAGACGATTTTGTTATTCCTGCGCTAAAATATCCTAAATTAAAGGAATATGCATTATTAACTATTTATTAATACATAATTATTATGTATATTTAAAAAATTAACATTTCATATAGTTTCCATAGCCACATAGGTTAGTAAATTAAATTAAATAGGGTCTGCTTAGCAATCTACATTTACGGCTTATCGTCGCTTGAATATGCAGATTTTGGTCATTAAATAGTAATTTTTTATTTGATGCAGAATATTTAAGTTTAATCTTTGAATGTATAATCCACGTTTTTGCATATGCAAAACCTATAATTATTTTCAATAAACGCAGGGAATAACATAATAAATTATTGCAACTATAATCCGCCCAGCAAAATTGTAAATTATTGTATGTAGGTTTATTACTAAATCGAGGACAATTATTACATTACTTTAACAAACTTTGAATTTCCTATTAGCAAAGCAGTGCACATATAGACTAATAAATATGAAATTAAATGCTTAGAAGCTTAGCTATCATATTAAATGTAAAATTATAAAATAACATGAAAAAAACTTTACATCTTTGTATTAATATATCAGTAATTAGCTAATTGCCTTCACAATCATAAAGTTATGCAAGGGTGGGATGATAATTAGTTAGCCTCCACGTCAATGGTGCTAATAGCAGAGAAAATTACCATTTTAAAGTTTTATTTTTTAGATGGAACACTCTAAATATCAAATTTATTTGTTAAATAATTTTTGAACGGCAGCTATTTAGAGAAATGGCGTTTTATGTTTGCCAAAAATAAAAAATAATAAAAATCGGTCTATCATTAAATATACCAAAAATGTTGGAAACATGCAAAGTGTATTAGGAGAATCTCTTTCTTCGTATGCAACCGTAAAAAATTGGATAGCTGAGTTTCAACGTGACCGCACGAACACCCAAGATAAGTACCGTTCAGGATGCCCAAGAAGTGTTACTACAACAGAAATAGTTTCCTAAATTAAGAATATGGTTTGGAAAAATTGCTTAGTGGAAGCGAAAAAAATAGCTAATGCTGTGGACATTTCAAAAAAGCAGGTATGCAATATTTTAACTCAAGAATTGGTCCTGAAAAAGCTATCCGTAAGAAGAGTGCCGTGGTTGCTGACCCTCATCAAACACGTGTGCAAGTGCGCTTTCAAAAAAGTGTCTAGAGCATTTTAAGAAAAATAAAAGTAATTTTGTACCACAATATGTTACTATTGAAGCAACTTGGGTTTATTGCTCCTACCTTAGAGACAAAACTTCAATAAGAACAATGAATAAAGTAATGGGTTCAGTTATCTGCAATGATTTGATGATTTGTTTTTCACGTGGACAAACAATAAATAGCGAATATTATGCTAAACGCTTCACAGCAATTACATTAAAATATTAAATGAAAAGACCAGGTTTATCGCATAAAAAGTCGTCTTTCATCATAATAATGAACGACCTGTGTTGCTGGAATAAGATAACTCAATCCATTAAAGTGCAATTTGCTTTCGCACTCACTTTATTTTACCGATTTGGTTCATTGTAATTTGCACTCATTCCCTAAACTGAAAGTTGTTTTGGGAGGACAGAGATCAGATAAAAAGCTTAAAAGTGTTGTTAATAACTATTTTGACAACATTGAAGAAAGCACCTTCCGTGATAGGGTAAAGTCTTAGAAGATTGCTGGAATGTATTTAATGTTGAAAAACAAAAGGAATCTTGAAAACAAAAAATTAGTTTTTCATTACTAGGTTAACTAATTATTAAAAATTCCCAATATTACTTTTCCCAAGACCCAAATGGATCAAGGTGTAACGGAAAGAAAATAAATCCAAAAGAGTGGATTTAACCTACATAAATGTATCACCGCAGATTGCAATTGGTCTTTTATTTTTATATTGATACTGTATCATGATGATGGTCAAATAAATAATCTAAACATTCTGTTTCTGTTTAATTTAACTACGTTACACCCATCTCCACAATAATGGTTGTTTACTGGAAATGCATTAGAAATTCATTAGTTATCTGTAAATAACATTATTATTAAGAAGACATCTAAGAGGCCGACTAAACGATTTGGCAAACTTATTATTAAAATTCTAATAAGTATTACAATGCACACAAATGCAGATCCAATTAATTAAACATTTTGAAATAGATCTTCAAGCGAATGAATATTTAAACTGTCGTATCCTGGGATCTTCTTTTATAATTTTACCCCTACATGTAATTTAATTTCGTGTAACGAAAACGACGAACTTCTCAGTATACATACATATTGTACAATTTTGCATGTATTGTGTATGTATATTGAAATCTTAAAGTAATAAATATAATAAGAACCGTAGTGTTAAATCCCAGAAAATTTTAATAGAAAATTTAATAAAACTAAATATAAACATACGAGAAATAAAAGTACGAGTGCTATTTTTCCACATACAAGTAGTAAATTGGAGCTTTATTATTATATTATTTGTTTTATACACTGTAAAAAAAATGTGTTTCCATATTTTTGTTTTCAATAGAAAATTTTATCTCAACATTAGAAACATCTAATAATTATTCAAACTAAAAAAAATTACTTTGTAAAGCAGTAAAAGTAAAATAAAGAAATAGTAGGTATATTTTGGAATGATTCGGTTTATTACAGTCCCGCAAGTAAGAGTTTCGTTGTTATACTGGATTTAGAGGTTTATTTGGTTTCTTGTGAAGGTTCCAAAATTTAACGCAACAAAGTTGAATTTGTGTTAGAATAAAAATGTTTTTGTGACTGCAAATAAATATATAATGTATTATTTTTATCTCCGATTATTTATTGGAGAATTACTTATTTCAGCATAATATGAATTTATCGAAATAGAAGACTAAAATAACTTCTAAGGTACTACTAAGGTACAATTTTAAACTTTATATTTGTTATAAATAATCGACAATATTTATTTATATCTACCTGTGACAGTATTTCAAAAGAAAAAAAAAGTTCTAGGCTCTGTTTACTGACAAAACGTAGGCCTGATGCTGAAGTAAACAACACAGTAAACCATCGTCTTGCGAATATGCCATCATCCGATTCAGTATACATTTTGCTTTTCAGATTGAATTACATTTTTATTCCACCTGAGAATCAAATTTAATAAAATCTTATTTTATAAATCTATGTCCAAATATTAAATTTTACTTGGTAAATTAAACAAGAAAAATATAATAAGAAACATTTTTTCACACTTTTCCAAACAATTACACATCAGTATCGTAAAGTTTGTTTATCTTATTTTAATTTGATCTTTGAAATTTAACATCTAACGCTTACATATTCTGAATTCTAGTCTACAATGATTGAGTTTGATTATAAAATTTTGCTTTATTTCTGGTTTTTTATACAATTGTGATGAATGACTTATGAATACTGTTACGAAAATAATGCATATGGATAAAAAATTAAATTATAAACAATAGTTGTAACATACAATAATTATAAACAAATAACAAAGCTTTATTTTTAATTATTTTTATGTAACAAAGCATCGAGTGTAATTTTTATTGCCATTTACAGTAAGCGTGCATTGAGCTATAAGTTGTTGAAGCAATTTCTACACAAACATAAAATGCGGGAGGTTTTCAAAACTCATGACAAAATAAATGCGATATATTATTTTCTGAAAAGTCTTAAGTGGAAAACACTCATCCGTTTCTCGCAATTTTGTTCCTGCCTCTTTGTTAAAATCGGAAAGCATATCGCATGAAGTTTCTGCACGTCTACATCTCGTGCATTTTCACATACATATATCTAAACAAAACATTAGAAAATGACAGAAAGCAACCGGGTCAATTTTTTTAAGGTTTTTAGTAAAGTAGGTGAACAAAGCAAGCAAAGTCGCGAGACTGTGAATTGTTTCTGTAAGTACTTAGTTGCCAGATGCGGGCCGTTCAAGTTGGGTTCGATAAAAATCTTTATTTAGTTCCTTTTGTTTTATTCAGATTTATATTTTTTCTCGTAGACATCGACAGGAAATATATACATTTGACCCCAAACGCCAAATGCGACGCGATTGCTTTGCTAGTAAGCGGAAAATTGAACGGATAAAGCGTAACAAGTGAAGCAAAACCATCTATTCTTTTGCCATAACTTCAAAGTATAAATTATATAGCGTCTCACTAACCATAATTGCATCTCGACATTTTAAATTTGTTTATTTTTAGTAATATATTTATTAGCTACTTAATGGAATAAATCCAAACGGCAGCAATTACATGTAACTATTACATTTTTATATTTTTTGATTATATTATTTACAGTAAACTTTGCAATATTCAAATTGTATTGCAGAAATATTAAATTTAAACGCGGTAAAAAAAGAATTCGGTTGCGTTTGGCATGTATGATAAATATCGCACAACTTCTCAAAAGTAGATCGAAAAATACACACGTGTCAACAATACAATTTTTTAAAGTAAAATATGTATTTGAAGTTGAAATTGTATTACAGAAATTGCAATATAAAAAAAAATTAAAGGCTTAAAAGGAATTTATTGTCATTTCATTTATCCGTCTTTTGAGGTTTTAGAAACAAATTGTATGATGGAATCAATTACTCTATCCTGTTGCACATATACATACATACCTACAATGTGTTCGAAGCAAGTATCCATCTACCTCCAGGCATCATCTCGCCGTCTCATCTCCCTCATCAAGATTGTGGATCTGGGATAAAGACTACAATTTGTGATATGTCCGGTAATGATAATTGAGTAAGAACTGGGGTAAAAACATTGTCAATTTTTTAAATATAGTTAAATTTTTAAATATAGTTTTAGTTATAAGGACTACCTTACGATCACCTGGTTTAGTTTGCTAATTACCTGAGTACAGTTGTACTATTTAGGGTGTGATTATATCCATTTTTTCTATGTTCAATCTTATTGCTGAACTTAAATCTGTGTTATTATCAATTTTAAATATATTCATTCTTTAATTTTATTGTGTTGTATTAATTACCTAAATGTAAATCAACCTAGAGATTATTGCATGGTCCACGCCCGTTGCAGCTCTCCGATCGTTAGTCGAGAATACCTTTGTACCTCTTCAGCTTATCACAACATACAGGGTGTCCCCGTGACCGTGGAGAACCTTTTAGGTGGTGATAGAAGACACTTTTCTAAGACATATTTAAATAAAATTTTGTCCAAGTCCAAACCCTTGGGGTACCTCACTTTAAAGCAATTTTTTCAATTTATGATTTCAAGGCCATTGCACCGATATTTTTGATTTTTGGGTTTAATGATTAGAGCTTTTATAGAGCATTTGAATATCTACAAATTATGTTATAACCCTTATCGCCTAGAATCAACAGATTTCGAGTTATGAATTAAATAAGAAAATGTCAAAAATTCCGAGTTTTATATTTTACTTTTCTTGCCAACCCGTATCTTTTAAACGAAACATCTTAGAAAATAACGGCCCAAACCGGATAGGAAATTTAACGGGCTACAACATTGGTCTAATAATTGTTTGGGAAACCAACCGTTTTTACATAAATTACGAAAATAATGAACAAGATGTAGGTTAAAACTTAAAATTCACAAAATTTATTTTAATTCAATTTAATTCACTCAAGACAAATACGTGACATTGTTAAAAAGACATTGTTTGAAAAGAGTATTATTTAAAATAAAGTACATACCTGAATAATAATTTCTTATTTAAAAATGCATTTTTATATAATTATATTATTGATTTTTTATCGCAAGTAAATGTTAACAAAACAGAGTTTTAACTGTGATTGTTAAAGTGTTTTACCGAAACTTGAAAATAAAACCAGTAGTAATAGTAACTATACTAACATTGACTAAGCTCATTTTTCAGTATTATATAATTTAGTATTTTCAAAATACCTAAAACTTTTTACTGCAATTAAAATTAAAGTGCTTGGTGTCAAATAATAATTTAATTTAAAATTGTGATTTTTTTTATAACCAGCAAAATGGGGTGTTGGAAGACTTATGTAACTACGAATAAGTAACGGCAGGTTTGAATTTCATACGCGCTTGTTTGGTAGAGTAAAACAGAGAAGTAATCCATGTCGTAATACGGATTGAGAGGACTTCCAGAATGGAAGTGGTTAATATTCCGACAGGAATGGAAACCAGTAATTGATTGATTGACTTCTTATAATATCTTCTTTTTTTTTCAATACCTACTATAGAAAAAAAAATGTATTTTATACACGACGATTTAATTATCGGCATTTTGACTAACAGCTAACTAAAACGCAAGAACATTACAAAACTGTTTATTACAAAACAAAAGTTTTCAACTGTGATTTTTAAAGTGTTTTACCGCAAACTTGGAAAATAAAACCAGTAGGTGAATAGTAATATACTAACATTGACTAAGCTTATTTCTGTCAGTATTATAGTAATCTAACTAGTATTTTCAAAAGTACCTAGAAGCTTTTTGGATTTCGACGTGTGATCTGAAGTAGCTAGTAAACTTCCCTCAAGAAAAAAGGATAAATAGGAGGTGTTTTTGATTTGGTTTTACAAGTTATCAAGGGGGTAATAAACTGCTCTAAAAACGATAAATTTAAGATGCTTTTGATTTACATTTATAAATTTGCCCAAGAGGATTTTGAACTGAAATGGTAAGTTTGTTAAAGTTAATCTGAGCCCTAAGTAGTAAAACATCAATTGACATAAAACATCTCACTCTGCTGTCGTTTTTACTTAAAAATTTAATATCTTAAAAATTATCTTAACTTTTAAATTTTGGCCGATTTCCTTTTCGTCCTGCACTTAAATGGTTTCTTTTGTTCTTTAGAATTTATTGCTCAGTTTCAAACTTTACCAATTGTACTGCATAATTTTGACAACCGGAAAGCTTCGACTTTGTCCTCTTTTAAATTCATTAGATGACTAGGTCGATTCTGTCTATCTTAACTCCTACTAACCCCCTCAATACACATTATGACTATAACTTTTAGAAGACTTTTGTATACATGTTACAAATTTAAGGTTGCATCATTTCAGTTGCTTTTATTTAATTATAACTACCTGATGACTTGTAATGCATGTTTTATTATAGGTTCCTGCACAAAAATAACTTTTCTTGGTCGCAAAGATACAAATACAGCAAATTTTCCTACGCTGACCCGAATTAATACATTGGCTTGTTGGGATGTCCCTAAAATACAATTAGAGAATGGCAACGTCTTATATTCGTGAATATTCAATCTAGCAGCTTTGTGTCTATACTCCATTCGTTTTAAGATAAACCTTGACTTTTGAACTAAAATGTAATCTTGAAACATGATTGGTTGGTTTTCACAAATTTGTGACATTGGAACTAAAATATTGACAAATTTGTGAAAACCAACTAATCACGTTTCAAGATTATATTTTAGTTCAAAAGTCAAGGTTTATTCTTAAAACGAATGAACTATAGTTAAGTATTCTGTGTAATTTCTCATCAATTTTATTAATTTTGCTTATTAGCGTTTACAAAAGCTTGATTAAAATAGTTTCCTAAACATAAATGTTCCTCTTAATGGAGCTTGTAGTCTGGAAGAATCACGGCAATATAATGTACTTTTAAACACGCAGCGCACTACATTTTCTACAATATACTGAGTTTTACCGCCTTGACCTAATTTATAAGGCACTCTTTAAACTCTCGTTATTATAGTATCTCTCGTAGTTTGTTTAAAAATAAAAGACTTTAAAGCCTTCTTCATAAGAACTGATTAGTTCTTACTTTCATAAATTATTGTTTTTGATTGAATTGTAAAGCAAAGTTTACGGTTCTTAACGACCCTCGGCGGGGTGAAACAAGCTAACTCATAACTGCTATTAAACGACCAATTAGGGTTGCCAACCATCTTACTTTCAGTACTACAATTTTACTTTGGCATCAGATGCTCTCCGTCCTACTTGAACATCAAGTAGGGCAGCAATTTGTTCTACTTTAATAAAAATTTAATTTTCTCCAAGTTTTTAAAAATGTTCTTTATTTTTTAGATTTCTAAAATATAAGCTGAAAAATACTATGTGGGTAAACAATACGAATTTACTTAAAAATTATTGATCTTTGGTTTTTTCGGATACATTGACATTGATATTGTCAAAAAATACTATGTGGTAATTAGAACGCCATCGGCCATTATTAACCAAATGTGCCTCTCAAAATTTATTTAAATATTTCTTTCGCCCTATTCTTTATTCTACGTAAGAGATAGGTTAAATTTGTTTACTATTGGCAGGATTATAGGTTTTGAATCTATATTTAGATTTTTTATGGTACTTGTGTAGGTATGGATATAATTCAGACTTTCTTTTTATTGACATTGATACCGACTTTGTTATTTTATACGACAAAGAATATATCAAAGTTGATTTAGTTCTTTGTTCGGTAATAAGTTTATTTTAACAAATAAATTAATAAATGAAAAGAAATTCAAGTATATTTATGTAAACATCACTAATGAGGCTGTTCTGGCAATTACTTTAAGTAGTTCAAACTAACCAATGAAAATCGAGAATTTTATTTTAGCCTCGCCTTAAAAATAAACTTGAAGATTATTATTGGTTACTTTAGTTAAAACTAAGTTTAAGGGCATTTTAAGGTCGTGACGTGAATTGAAACATTGCTCCAAGCTTTATTTAAATATTTTATCAGACCTTTTTATTTTGAATAAAAATTTAATCAAGAACTTGCAATTCGAAATGAATGCAAAATGTATGAAATTTCATAATATAATATAATTGAAAAATGATTAGTTCTGTTCTGTTAAACGTTATATTTTTGAATAAATCATATTTCTGCTGAATGGTCAAAAACGTTTCAGGACAATAATTTTATTTTATCGTGACGTGCCATAATAGCTTGTTAAAATTGTTTAATTAAATTATAATTATTAAAATACTAATTCAAAATATTGTGTACCTGGATTTGATAAAAATAAAATTAATTATTTTTGTATATTTCAAAGCCAATTGAAATAAAGCCAAATACGTATGAAATATAATTCATTTAAACTCATTTTCTTTACTGGAAGGTACAAATAGAATCAATAAAATAGAGACTGCAATTCCTTTCTACGTTCTGTCAAGCTTAAAAAGTTCATCTTCTTAAAGCCGTAAAACTCTTTTCTTTTTCTTTAAAACTGTTATATGTACAAAAAACATAAAACGATTATTTTGTACTGAAGCTTCGAAATAAATTATTGTAGAAATTTAAAGGGTATTATAAAGTAATTTATTACAGAAATGAATTAACGTTTAGATTTTACATTTTTTATTATTTTATCAAGAAATAATAGCAGTAATTGTTACTTTATAAATTATACATGCCGCTTAGTAAGAAAGACATTTGTATTTTTTATCATTTAAGAGAAATATCTGTTAATCTATAAATTGGGCTGTTCGATGAACATATATCACAGTTGGCAAAATATATCGACAGTACATGGAAGATACCCGAAACGGGCGTATCGCAATTCGACACCATTCATTATAAATGAGAATTGAAATTACTACTGAAACAGAATTTCTATTGTAACCCTGCTACTATCGTTAATTAAATTTTTGTGTTGGTGAATTGTTTTACTTCCGTGTTTTTATTTTGTTAATGTAAACTTTTATAATTTTGAAAAGAATTTTTACCAAAAAAAAAACACATCATTTTTTAGTCATCTCCAATGCGATAGCACTATATTAATTATAATAATTAATCAAAAAATTAATCATCATAAAATAATTTTTAAAAAATATTTTGCTTAACAGCAAGATTTTCAAGTTAGAAAACAAAATAGTTTATACTAAACTAATTCGCGTATTTGTTATACTTGCCTAACCACAACCCTCATATCATAAATTTAATAATCTTAGAAAACTTCTTAAATCGATTTACTAAACCCTGAACCATGACTTCAAAGCCGAATGCCAACCGCCAAAATGCTCGAGACTACGTGCAGCTATAATTTTATAATACCATTTCGATATTAAACATAATTGGTTATTTTCCATATTTTAAGAATGATATAATCAATTGCAAAGTTTCTCTTAGTAAAATCTTTTTTAAAATGAAATTGAAAAGAATGGAAGTAAACAGTAATAAATAATTACGTAATTTTTCAATCACGGTGGAAAATAACATATGTTGTTTATTGACTAGTCGATCAATTATTTAACAGTACTTTGTTCAGAAATTTAATATTTGAACTGTATCATTTGTATTTATTGTAATAATTAATTACTTAATTGCATTTACATGTACCATCATACGATATTTGTATAACGATAATCGATACAAATAATGAATTAAGGTTTAAACTTCATACAAAGTTGCATTGCTGTTTTTTTACTGTAAAAATCAATTAATATAAACAATAGTAATGAATCGTAGATATTGCAATGTTGTTATGTATGAGTTCATAACTTAAAAACCTACCCTAAAAACTACAGTAATAATTTCTTAATTATACCTAACAACCCCTAAATTCCGACGTTAAACTAAATTATAACACTTCCAATAAAAATTGTAAAGTACACACCAATATCTTGAAATTTAACTAATTAATAACGGATGGTAGTTTAGTTCGTGACTTGAAAGTGTGAGGTTTGCTCATAAATATTGCTAAGGAAAGTGGCTAACCTGTCTTGTTCTGTAAAGTGGGGCCTGTGCCAACAAAAAATGTTTATTGTCGTAAATTAACGCAATTGGTTAGAATATTTGTGTTAATGACAAATCCAGATAGTAATTAACTTATTTGCGTATAATTAGTTCATACTTCCATTAAAACTGCAAAAATTTTCTATGTTACATTTAAAATATTAATATAGTTTTTACGAGAAGTGTAAATTTTACGTACAACAGTTGATCTATTAAAAACAACTTCCGTCATTAAAAAAAAAGTGACGGCTTTAATTTAAAATAATTTTCATCTTTTTAGTTATTTATCTAAAATTTCATATTGGTGTCATATTATAATTATAATAAAGGTGTGAAATTTACATTTTGCAGTATTATTATTATGAATTTTCAGGACGAGTAGGATAAAATACTGAAGTTATTCCAAATAAAGCCATTCTCCATGCAATTACGGCAGTAAGAAATAGAATACCAAATTTTTATCGAATATCATTAATGTCGGTTTTTGGTGTAATGTAGCGTCAAAAATTGATATACTAATGTTGATTCTACAAAATGCGCCAAGAATATAATAAAGACAAAATAATCAAAATCAACTTGCACCTCTCGACGCAATAACCTCCAAAGAATACAGATCGACTGAAAAAGATTATAGGTATATATTATTATAATCGTAATAAAATAAACTCTCTGGAGTAGCTGAGCATGTGGACCAGAGTCAAGACTTAAATATTCATTATAGGTGGTTTTAGAGAATGAGGAAGAATCGATAACAAACTCACGTTTTAGGTCGCTTTTAAATCTTTCAATATTTTATGACGATTTTTAACGATATTCTTTGTAAAATATGATCTTGCCTAAGGTTGTTACGCGTTTTCTACCACTTCTTCGTCTAAATTTTCTACGGAGGTCTTTGCCTGTCGTTTAAAACCATTCTTCTGCACATCTTAAACACTTAAGCCTTTTGCAATTTGACGTTGCAAAAAACCATATTATTTTAATAAAATAACCTGGACTCTTTTGAGGCTCAATTCACTTGCATTCGGCATTTGGCAGTTTATACTTTTATACACCTTTTCCAACAGTAATTGAGAAAAGCTCAACTGCTATTGAGAAAACCTCAATTGTAATTAAGATTTTTCAATTGATATTGAGAAGTCCTCAATTGTAATTAAGATTTTCCAATTGATATTGAGAAGTCCTCAATTGTAATTAAGATTTTCCAATTGATAATGAGAAGTTGTCAAATGAAAATGAGAAAACGTCAAATGAAGATGAGAAAGCATCAATTCTGCAACGACATACAGCAAAACTGTAAGTAAATTACAAAAAAAAACTATTTATAATATAATTTTTCCCACTACCGTTGATGTAACTATGCCTTACGCCCATAGTTACATATCTGTGGCTAGCGTTATAAGTATGGAACGTAGAAGAGGATCGTTTACTGCAGAATTAGCCAGTGATTGGGTAAGGGCATTAATGCAGCGATGGCAAGATATGGAAAACGAACTGTCTGACTTAGTGCTTGTGGTAGACAACGCGCCTTGCCATTCAAGGTTGCAAATGCTGTTTGATGGAACGGCAGCAACTCTGTTGCGGCTAGGACCTTACTCTCCCATGCTGAATCCCATTGAATATATATGGTCGAAAATCAAGGCAGAAGCAAAAACTAATATTCGACTTCCCAATGTCCAAGGGCCTAATCTTACCGAACAAAGACTGGCCTATTTAGAGGAAATAATAGATCGGGCAAAGGACACCGTAACTGGAGGAGATTGTGCTCGTGCTGCACAACACTGCACAACGCACCACGCAAAAGCCTTAGCAATGGAAGATATGGAAGTCGGTCGCTAAAAATGTGATTTAAGATATGGCTATGAACAATAACAATTTATGCTGTATTTGTTATATAATATCAATAAATAAATAAAATTAAAATGTTGCTTTAAAACAAAGTATATTAAAAATTTATAATATGCTTTCCGAATTACAATTGAGGTTTTCTCATCTTCATTTGACGCTTTCTCATTTTCATTTGACGACTTCTCAATATCAATTGGAAAATCTTAATTACAATTGAGGACTTCTCAATATCAATTGGAAAATCTTAATTACAATTGAGGACTTCTCAATATCAATTGGAAAAGGTGTAGTAATGTAAACTCAAATGAATGACAATTCGACCCTTTACACAAGCAAAAATACCGTTTTGATCAGGTACTTAAAATACCGTTATGTACTTAATTTATCCTATTTCAAAAATAATATTTTTCAAAATGTTATTTATAATTTAATAAACCTTTTAAAATATTGTTAGGTACATGTCCAGATAGAAATTCATTATAAGATTAGGACTAATCTATTAATTTTCAAAAAAACATAAGGTGGCCTAATACTTTTGAGCAAGATTGTATCCTATTTCAACATAACTATTTACAAACTTAAAAATGTCAAAACATGAAATAATAAACATGGCATATTGGAAACTGCATAGTATATGTAGTATAATAACAAATTTTAAACAAGGCCATTGTTTGTTTAAATCTGACGGTTTAATTAGTTTATATTTCGGTTCAGTGTTTCTTCGTTCAATTAATTAATTAAAATAATTTATTGATCTTTTCTCTAGTTATTATAATTTGTAATGAATATCTCATGTAGTACGAATGTTGGCGCAATACAGGGCTAATTTTTATTTAAAATATTAGGACAATACTATAATACCTATTTATGGAGATGTGAACATTTTCCCATATTAGTGCAATATTGATTTCAATATTGGAGCAATATATAAATATTGCAATATTTAAAAAGAAGTTTAATAATTTTTACTATATATTAATTTTTTTTAATATATTTATTATAGAAAGCTCCTTATTCGCGGGGTATACGTTCCAAAATTATGCCGCGAATAAGGAAACCGTGAATATGGAATAGTGATTTGTATGGAAATGCAAGGGTTGGGTTCCAAGGTACGAAAATAAAATAAAATAGATAAAAATAAAATCAGTTTAATCACATACCTATCATTATTATTAATTATTATTGTTTGAATTATTTGGTTTAAAATATTTAGTAATTTTTCTTGCTTTGCCGTCTTTAAAATGCCTTTTAATTCCGCATGGTATTCAGCTGTGGCAACTTCAATTTTCCTTTTAAAAGGAAGGTTTCTTTCCAAAACGGGTCAATTTTAATGAAGTGATCTCACAGTTCATTTGCCATTTGAAACCTGCGGTCTGGTTTTTTAAGGTGATTGTCATCGTATCATTGTAAGATGTTGAAGCTTGAAGGGTTTTAACATTTCCTGCAAGTCGGCTTCACTTAAATCTTCATCGTGTGATTGAAGCAGCTCTTGAACGTCACTCGAATCTATCTGTTCAAAACCATCATGTCCTATTCCATTAGCAATTTGTACAATTGTGTCAGTTAATGTTTTAATTTGTTTAAATCCTCACTTTCACAGACTGTTAGATCAACCTATAGTTTTTCCAATATGATTGCAATGTGTATGCAATGCTTGAGCTCTTGTAACGATTCCTTTATGTTAACAATGCACATTGCTATGTTAAATTTTTTCCAGAATTCCATAAAACTCACGTCAGAATCACATTCCATGATATCCAGAATGATTTTAAAGGTTCGCCTAATGTAAAAGAACTTCAAAGCTTGAATTATTCCCTGGTTCATTGGTTGAAGTAAAGTCGTCGTGTTCGGAGGCAAAATATCACCTTAATATTCGGATGCATAGTTTCAAGCTCACAAGGGTGACCCGGAGCATTGTCCAAAACAAGAACCTCCTTGAAGTCTAAATTTTTTTGTTTAAATATTATTATTTAATTTTGAGTTTTGAATATAAATTATAATATTCAAAATCGTAAATTATTAATCCGCGAATAATGAAATTTTCGCCGCGAATACAGAAAGTGGTCTCAATTTTTCTTCCGCGAATACTGAAACCGCGAATAACGGAACCGCGGATAAGGAGCTTTTACTGTATATATTAATTATAAATAGTTTATTAACAGTTTTATCAATCATATATTTATTATACCTAAATATATTACACTAATAAATGTAATTGCACTATTATTATTAAATGTCTGATGACAGCGGTAACCATTGCTGAAAGCTCACAAATAATGTTTCGTTTTATTGTTCATTTAACCTTATAATTTAAAAAAATTTGAATCAAATATAAATATATTACATAATATTTGAGTTTGGGTTTATTTAATTTAGATACATATTGCCACCTACCTACGTATATTATGTATAATAATTATAATTTTCATTTAATTATAACTTGTAATATAGCAAATTTTAATATTAAAATTATATTAAATTAAAATTTTTAAAATTAAAAGGTTAAATAAGCAATAAAACAAAATATTATTTGTAATTGAGCTTACGTTTATTTAACCTTTTAATTTTAAAAATTTTAATCTAATATTAATTTCAGAGGTTAATAATATATATATATAATTTTAATATTTAAATTATATTGTATAATAATTATTGTAGTATCTGTTGTAAGTCATTGGCTGAAGATTAGCAGGCAATATTGGTCATTAATATTGGCGCAATATTGCACCAAGTAGGCACAGTATTAGAAATATTATTATCTAATATTAAGATTGTTGGTTAATATTAGTCATCAATATTAGCGCAATATTTCACCAACCTGAAACCAATATTAGAGCAATATTGACTGAAGATCAGCAAGCAATACTTGTCATCAATATTAGGGCAATATTGGACATAAATATTAAACCAATATTGGCTAAAGATTGTCAGGCAATATTGATCATCAATATTGGCGTAATATTGCACCAAGCTTAAACCTCAATATTGGTACAATATTAAGTTCCTACATTGGCGCAATATTGACTGAAGATTGACAGGCAATATTTTGTACTGCATAGATGTAATAACCTCAGTCATTTTAAAGGATAATGAAATCAGGCAAGACTAAAACATTTGTAAATGTTTATAACTATAACTATTACCAGCAGTGTAGCGTAAAGCATACACCGGCCGACTGGAGAGCGGTAAACCGCGGTTCGACTCTAGTCGAGTCGAATACACTGCTGTGAGCAAAGGTCCAATATCGATCTGTGGACCGTGGGAAGGCAACGGAAACCACCCCATGAATTATATTCCATGAAAATCCATCTTGGCTTCGGCCAAGCTGGGTCACGACGCTTCTGTTGAGAGGCAAAACGATAGAGAGAGAGATAACTATAACTTTAGGGTAAAATTAAGGTAAAGGTTAATTAATTTTAACTACTACACTTTAGATGTGTTTTAACAAACAACAGACTTCCTAACTTGATGACATCCGATTTCGCTTAAAGATCAACAGTAACGCACCAAACATCGTCTACCGTGAATAAATATATATTTTTCAATTTAATTGTAAGTCAACAAGAATTTCCCATAGCCCCTAGAAGCTATAGTCTTTAATGCAGAAAATATTATTTTTTAAGTGATTACAAAATTTTCATTTTTATTGCCTTTCGAGAGGGTAGCTATAGTAAAATTTTTATTGTGCTCGGCAATAACAACTAAATGTACTAACCTGTAAGCCATGGCCGTCTACATTTAATTCTTTACTATCAAATCAAAATCAAAATGACAAAGACAATGCTATTAAAGAGGTGGAAGAAAAAACGGAAGAACCAACATTCAGCGAAGTGGAAGCGATATTTAAAAAGTAAAAAATAGAAAGGCTGCGGGAAGAAATGAGATCTGTGGAAAAATGTTGAAAATTTAGTCAAAAAATACACCAGAGAATATAATTGATACTGGAAATTTTGAAAAAAGAAAAAATCTCAAACGAGTAGAAGACAGGTAGAATAGTACCAACACAAGAAGAGTGATATTAAAGAATGCCGAAACTACCAAGGAATAACTCTGCTACAGGTGATTTATAAGATTCTTTCGACACTCATATACATATAATAGAATAAAAAGAATGATAGATGACAGAACTAGAGAATAGAAGCACAGTTTTAAGAAGGAACGATCAACAGTGGATGCACTAGACATAATGAAACAAATAACAGAAAAAGCATATGAACACGATATATGTAGAACTGCATCTCCTGTTTGTCAACTTCCAACAAGCATTCGACTCTGTTAGGCGTGAAAAATTGGACGAAGTGCTGCTTGATCTAAATATACCCCAAAAAATTAAAAAGCTAATCCAAATAACGATAAGAGATTCGAGCGCAGTAGTAAAATTTGAAATGAGCGACACAAGATAGTTTACAATTAACAGCGTTGTAAAACAAGGTGATGCACTGTCAGTAGTTTTGTTCAACTTGATAATCGAGAGTGTGGTGAGAAAACTGGATACCAAAACAACGATAGCAATGAAAGAATAGTAAATTCTAGCATATGCAGATGATATCGTGATTATAGTAAGATGAAAGCAAGAAATGGTACAGATATTCAGAGATATAGAGAAACATGCGATGGAAATGGGGCTGAGGATCAATGATACACGACATAAATATCTAGAAATTGTAAACTACACATTCGAAAAGAGGTGGATACATTTAAGTACCTGAGAGTGCAACTAAATAAGAACAACGAAAAATCCACAAAAATAAATGAAAAAATACAAGGTGGATGGAGAGCATTCCACGAACACAAAAGGACATTTAAGAACAAGAATATTGTTAGGTACATGTCCAGATAGAAATTCATTATAAGATTAGGCTTATTTATTAATTTTCCAAAAACATGGAGTGGCCTAATACTTTTGAGCAAGATTGTATATTACATCAAGTATTTCAACATAACTATTTACAAACTTAAAAATGTCAAAACATGAAATAATAAACATGTTGTATTACATGGCATATTGGAAACTGCATGTAGTATAATAACAAATTTTAAACAAGGCCATTGTTTGTTTAAATCTGACGGTTTAATTAGTTCATATTTCGGTTCAGTGTTTCTTGATTCAATTAATTAATTAAAATAATTTATTGATCTTTACTCTAGTTATTATAATTTGTAATGAATATCTCATGTAGTACGAATGTTGGCGCAATACTGGGCTAATTTTTATTTGAAATATTAGGACAATACTATAATACCTATTAATGGAGATGTGAACATTGCATAAATATTGCAATATTTAAAAGAAGTTTAATAATTTTTACTATATACTAATTTTTTTAATATATTTATTATATATTAATTATAAATAGTTTATTAACAGTTTTATCAATCATATATTTATTATTAGCTCGTATAGTTCCTTTTGCAGATTGTCACCTCCATTTTTTATCATCTCTACTTGTATACCATCTCTGCCAGGTGCCTTGTCGTTCTTCATTTTGCCTATTATGTTTCTAGTTTCTTCAAGTGTGGGTTCTTCTATTTGATGTACGTCCTCATTCTTGATTACTACTTTTGTTTGTTCTTCATTTCTTTCGCTTGAGTTTAGCAATTTCTGGAAATGATTTCTCCATATTTCTTTTACTACCGCTTTACTATTTTCTAGATTACCATGCTCATCTTTCATCCCTCTGGTTTTTATCTTGAATGTCTTTTTTTGTTCGTTTAATTTTCTATAGAAATTTCTTGTATTGTTTATCTTACTTTCTTGTTCCAGATCCTTCATCAACTCGTTTAACCAGGTATTTTTGCTTTGTTTACATATTTTACAAGCTTCTTTTCTCATTTCAACGTACTTTTTCATATCGTCCTGCTTTCCTGTTATTATCCATGTAGCTCTTGCCTTGTTTTTCATATCAACTTTTCCTTGCAGCTTTCATTGAACCACTTTTATGTATCTTTCTGTTTTTATATCCTATGGTTTTCTCCATTGCTGTCTGTATTGATGTCTTTAATTTCTTCCATTTTACATCAATGTTATCATTTTCTTTAGCAATCACTTGCTCGTTTATTCTTTCTATGTATTGTCTTCTTATTTCTTCGTTACTAAGTTTTTCTAAGTCCCATTTTCTTTCCCTCTCTTTATTCGCTTGAATATTAATTTTCTGCTTTAATGTTGCTACCATAAGTAATGGTCAGAATCGGCGTTGGCACCTCTAAATGTCCTTACATCTTTCATTGATGCTGCCTTACTTCTCGTTATTAATACATGATCAATCTGGTTTCCATTACTGCACGTATTTCCTGGTTTAATCCATGTAATCTTGTGTATCGCCTTATGTTTGAACTTTGTGCTGCTAATCGTCATGTTCAGTGATGATGCAAGCTGGCACAATCGGTTTCCATTGTCATTAGTTTTGTTATGTAATGTGTGCTTACCAGCCACTTCTTTTAAATAGTCTTCCCCTTCCTACTTGGGCATTAAAATCACCCACAATTAGCAGCACGTCGTGTTTCGGTGTTTCCTCAGCTACTTTTTCCACTTCATCATAAAATTCATCTTTTTCGCTTGGTTCCTTGTCTTCTGTTGGTGCGTATACATTTATTAAGGATATGTCGAAAGGTTTTGCACTTACTCTCAAATAAGCTATTCTATCGTTTACTGGTTTAAATTGTTTTATATTTTTTTCTATTTTTTTTATACAAAAAAGCCCACTCCATTTCTACCCTGCTTTTTTCCCCCCGAATACAGTAAAATATGTTTATCACTTGGTACTTCTCCTTCTCCTTTGAATCTTGTTTCTTGTACTGCAGTGATGTCCATATTATATCTCTCCAACTCTCGGCCTACTTCAATGGTCTTCCCCTGTCTCAGCAACGTTCTGACATTCCAAGTCCCAACTCTAATTATTTTCCTTGTTTTCTTCCTTTTGCTTTTAATAGTTTTTTCTTTCGTTAACCCATCTCTATGTTCCGTTTCCAATGCTGTTGTCGATTCCATTTTTCCGTCCAAATATCTCCTCGTGCCGTTGGTTTTTTGACACGGGGTTACCTTCCTTCTTTAACTCTAGCCTTCCATCATCCTTGTTCCATACGAATAGTCTTTCGTTTATTATCATTTTCTGATATCCTACCTTGGCTGTTTTCCCATTCTCTCTTTCTTTCTTCGCTAGGGCTCTTAGTTTGTTTTGTATTTCCCGCTCAGTGATTGTTAGATCGCTATCGATGTAAATTTTCGAACTAATTAAAAGAATTTGGAAAGAAAAAATAATGCCTGAAGATTGGAAGATAGGGAAAATAATCCCAATTCATAAAAGAGGTGACCTCGAGGAATGTGGTAACTATAGAGGAATAACGCTCTTACCGGTAGTATATAAAGTACTGTCATCCCTGATTTTAAGAAGACTAAAGAAATACACAGAGCAAATGTTAGGATTATCAATGGGGTTTCAGAGGGGGTAAATCGACAGTGGATGCGATACATATTTTGAAACAGCTGACAGAAAAATTTTACGAACACGACCTAGAAATGCATATGCTGTTTATCGACTTTCAACAGGCTTTCGACACTGTCAATAGAGAAAATTGATACTAATAATGCGTGAAATGGAAATTCCTGAAAGCTGATAAACCTGATATACATGACAATGGAAAATACAAAAGCCACAGTTGAAGTCGCAAAGGAAGAAACCGAGGAATTCGAAATAACTGAAGGAGTGAGACAGGGTGACGCACTGTCGGCAACTTTGTTTAACTTAATGATCGAGCACATAATCCGGAATACTAACTGCAAGGGACAATAATCAATAAAGAAGCTCAAATTTTGGCATACGCAGATGACATAGTGGTGATGTCAAGAACAACAAAAAATGACAGAGATTTTCGAAAAATTAACGTGCAAGCAAAAGCGATTGGCTTGAAGATAAACGAAAAAAAGACAAAATATATGCGATGTGGAAGAAAGATAAGTGAAAGAATTGAAAATTTGAGAACAGGTGAATACGACTTTGAGGGGGTGGATGGTTTTAAATACCTGGGAGTGAGGATAAGTAGTAGAAATGTGAGAGAAGAGGAGATAAATGATAAGCTGCAAGCGAAACAGAGCTTTCTATGCAAATAAGAAAGTACTGAAAAACGGAAATATATCAAGAAGGACGAAACTCAGAATATACAGAAGCCTGATAAGACCGACAATAACATATGCAGCCGAAGTACTTTGTTTGACAAACATAGAGGAGGAACGACTTAGGGTTTTCGAGAGGAAAGTCATTAGAACAATTTTGGGACCCAAAAATCAATAACTGAGCTTCAAGTAAGAAGGAACAGTGAAATAATGCAATTTTAGGTGGAGAAGACATCGTGAGATTTATGAAGGCGCAACGAATACGATGGCTTGGACATATAATGCGAAGAGAAAAACTGACGTAAGAAAAGTGGTGACGGAGTGAAACCGGATAAAGAGAGGCAGAGGACGTCCGAGGTTGAGATGGTGGGATGTTGTGACGAGGATTTGAACTTGATGGGGTCAGAGATTGGAAGTTCAAGTGTAGGAATAGAAAAATCTGGAGACAGATCGTCAATGGAGCAAAATCACACGAAAAGTTATAGCGAAGATAGTTTTAACAGAGGAGTAATCCACCTCGTAAAACGGATTGTGAAGACTTCAGAATGGAAGTGGTTATATTCCGACAGGAATGAAAGCATATGAACAATATATTAAATGATTCCTTATTATCAATTCCAACATAGCATTATTTTAGGGTATAAAATTGGACGAATGCTGCTTGATCTAAATATACAAAAAATAAAGCTAATCCAAATAACGAATAAGAGATTGAGCCAGTAGTAAAATTTGAAATGAGCGAACAAGATAGTTTAAATTAAAGGTTAATAAGTAAAACAAGGTATCACTGTCAGTAGTTTTAACAATAATCGAGTTGGTGAAAAATGGATACCAAACAACGATAGCAATGAAAGAATAGTAAATTTTAGCATATTCAGATTGATATCGTGATTATAGTAAGATGAAAGCAAGAAATGGTACAGATATTCAGAGATATAGAGAAACATGGATGGAAATGTGGGCAATATGATCAATGATTAAACAATAAATATCTAGAAATTGTAAACTCAATATCTGAAAAGAGGTTTGGGTACATTTAAGTACTCTGAGAGTGCAACTAAATAAGAACAACGAAAATATCGACAAAATAAATGAAAAAATACAAGGTGGATGGAGAGCATTCCACGAACACAAAAGGACATTTAAGAACAAGAATATAACAATTAAAACCAAAATAGGAGTATACAAGACTTTTGTGAGAAAGGTGGTCGCTTATGCTGCAGAGGAGATAAACCTGATTACGAGTGAGCAGAAGAAACTAAAAGTGTTTGAGAGAAAAATATTAAGAACTATGACAGGACCAAAAAATATTGGTAAAAATTAGTACAGAACAAGAACAAATGCCGAACTAGCCAAAACATTAAGAAACGAAGACGTTGTGAAATACAGAAAAGCGCAAAGAGTTAGATGGCTTGGCCGCGTAATAAGAAAAGAGTCAGACAATGTCTTAAGACAGATGATAGACTGAAGACCAGGGAAGACAAGAAATCGACGAGGAACAAGATCTAGATGGCTGGATTAGGTAGTAAATGACGTCATAGTATAGACTGGAGACAACAATGTAAAAATACAGTACTGTAGGAAAAGATAGTGAATGAGATCAAAACACACACGGAAATATAGATTATTGAGGAAGAAAATATGAGGAGTGATTAACCTCGAAAGATAAATCGTAAAAACTTCTAACGAAGTAGACATATTCCACAAGGAATTGATACCTTATTTATTTACTATCATAATCAGTATTTTTAAATTCAATTATTAACTAGGGAACTAGTAAGTTAGTAATTGTAAGCAAATAATTTGAATCGGAGTCGTTTTATAATATTTTATACTTGCAGTACAATTAATTATACATTTACCGTCAATTCCTAACCATAATTCGGTTGATTAAATAT
Organism: Lycocerus yunnanus; assembly: GCA_036346125.1. NCBI lineage: Eukaryota > Metazoa > Arthropoda > Insecta > Coleoptera > Cantharidae > Lycocerus > Lycocerus yunnanus. Next base: position 10,270,719 of record JARFIX010000008.1, read on the forward strand.
ATAGGCATAGTAGTAATATCAGCACTAGACCAAAATGATTTAATCCTATTCATGAAATAAGCTAAAAATAAAAGGGAAATTTAGCGCAATAGTTGAAAGCAATTTTATACGTATTATTATAGTTAAATATTAGAACGACTTTATTAACAACATAATAATATTATAAAAGTTACGGAAAAATAATTATTTAAGTACTTTGTTAGGTGAAACCAAAAAAAGTTCGTAGTACATTAAACATTTGCCCCAAATTTAAACATTAAATTTAATACTTTTAACAAAATTTTGAATATTGGCGAAATTTGCAGGCGGCGTAAATACAATAATTACTTATATTAAGCTACCACCAACAATTTAGGTCATTTAGTTGCACCCTTCAACAGTTCACTGCTATTGTCAGCAAATACTAATGCCTCTATTCATGAAGCTGTTCGAATTGTGAAAACTACTTAGAAAATTAATTTCACTCCTAATTGCAGATTTTCAAATTTAACTTTTAATTACGATCTTTGCACACATTTAATTTTTATTACTTTAATTAAACAAACTGACTATTTACATATTTAATTAAACAAACGTATTGATTAAATTTAATTAATTTGAAATGGACTAGAATTTTTTAGAATTTTGTTAAAACGTGACAAAATGTTTTGCTGTTTTCAAAGAATGTTACTTTTTCCTTCAGTTATAAATACTTAATAACATAAGAAATTATAATCTCTTTTGGACAACTTTGTTGCTTTTGAAGTCATGTATAAATAAAATATTGAATAAATTTTGATTGCGATTAAAATAACAAAACATAATCTCTTCTAAGGAAACTGCAAAGTAATTCTTTGCACGAAAGAGCTTTAGCTTGGGAGCTTTAGCTCTGCGTCATTCGAGTTCACCTTTAAGCTCACGTCCGGTGGCAAAACTTCTCTTTGTTACTACATCCCTGAATTTATCATTTTGCTCAGAGAGGATTGTGGTTCGAATCTCAAGTAAACGTCACGCATCAATTAATAGTTTTACTAACCCTTTACGCGTATATGTTATTGTAAAGATTTGATTAGTGAGTGTATAACTAACCCAGCAGTACCAATTATTGTGCAAGGGTGAGGTTTTATTTATAAAACAATTTCAATTATTATCGTATACAATTTCAGCTTTTACAAATTACCTGGGTAGTTAGGCACCTGTACACAAAATTTTATAATAAAACTATATACTGTGAATGAATATATACTATTAATTTTACTTTGTTCTAAAATTTAATATTACACGATATTATATTAACAAAGTTTTTTTGGTACTGTTATTTTAATACTAAATATTCAAAATAATATAAAAACAAGAATTACTGATCATGTAATCAGTGAACAGAGTTGAGAACAGAAGAAATTACAAACCAAAAATTTTTTTTCGTTGTAACAAATTTTATGGTGATTACATTTAATACGCATAAGAAGTAAACAAAAAAATGGTCTGCGGTTGGGTAAAAGGAACTTAAGTCAAAAACACAAATTTTCAGCAGAAGTAAAAACATATTGATTAGTATCGGTTTTTGAATTTTAATAAAATAAAAATTTGTATTTGGGAGTAGGACTACCTCACAGTTTTTTAATGCAACAAATTTATATTTTATACTGTCAGTCGATAGGAAATACTTAAGTTCGGTTGTTTATTTGTTAATTTTATACCTGAAGAAGAAATAAACATTAGTTTATTGCATTTGTATTTTTATTTTTAAACATTGGCGTTTGTTTTTTATACCAATCGATAGAGCGTAAAATTTAAAAAAATTGATATTAAATACTCAAAAACATTCTTTTTATCTAATCGCAGAGAATTGTATTGTAATTTTCTGGTCAGTTATTAAAATTTTTGGATTATCTATTACATAAGCATTTGTAGCAACGAACACTATAAACTTTACATTGTAATAGAAAACTAGTTTGCATTTTAAAAAAAGTATCATTTGTGTTGATAAAGCGCTTACTCGCAGCTTTAACAAATCTATCAAATATATGTAGTTGGATTCCTAGCTCCATCTACATCAACAAACCGAATTATGCGATAAGACGTTAACTTTTTCTCTCCCGTATTCAAATGTAACGAACATTAATGCTTATAGAGATAAAAACTGGAAGTTGAGATCTACTACGTTGTTAGCTATTCTCGTGCTAAATATTTTAACGTTTCTGTAAAAAATGACTAAAGCATAATTACCATGAATAAAACTCATTTAAAAAACTATTATTAAAATAACTCGGATTCGGTTTAATCCAACTCTTCTGAATTAGAAAATTAATAGCCGAACATTTTTCTTGCTAATGAAGCGAAAAAGGCAAATGTTTTTTATTTTTATGTGTTTTATGTGTAGGTCGATGTTCTACCACCAGTGAATGTACTTACTGCTGTATAATTTACTAGGTCCTAATCAATTAATTTAATAATTTTGTACAATTATAAGAACAGTAAATATTATACCGAAAAATACTTTGTACTATAAGAATTCCTTTTTGTATAAGTAAGACCAACAGTATAGTGGAAAGTATACACGGGTCCATTAAAGTGCGTAACCGTACCGTTCGAATCCTGCTCGTGTTAGATACACTGCTGTGATCACAAAGTCCAATACCAATCTATGGGCTATGGAGAAGCCAACGGCAAACCACCCCATACATTATATTCCTTAGTAAATTCATCTTGGCTTCGGCCAAAGCGAATCGCCAACGTCCGGAAGAGCGGTTATCTAATAAATAACAAATCAGGATCACTTTTGGAAGGTTTGTTGTATCTGCATGCTAACTGAAGAATATTCTTCTGAAGCTGCTTACAAAGATAAACACTCGATATGTTAGACAATCCTTTTGATTTTCCTTAAGAAAATGTGTTGAAAAGAATATCAATAATAAATAAGCTCTGTTGACATGTTTTAGCTATACCACTGTGAAAGAAATTTAATATGTACATTTTGTAAATAATTATGTAAAATAGTAAAAGGTAGAGTAGTAAGCTTTGGATGTGCAATGATCAAAGTTAAAGGACCTTAATTAGGTCATGGGGTCGATCCCGAATGAAGTATCTCCCACCCTAAGGTATTGGCAACATTTTTAAGATACCAAATTTCTTCTCTCTAATTATTATTTGCAAAATTACAAAAAATACGATAAATTAAATAGCAATAATTTTTATAAAATTAATGAAGTGCAGTCATCCAAACTTATCGGCGTTCTTTATACCTATGAAAGAACGTAATTCAACAAATCTGTTTTCGTTGATACCAAACCTAAGCATTGTTTAATGAATGCATTTCTGTTGTTATAACAAAATCGATCGTTGGAGCAGTTTTGGGGAACAATTTCGTCAACGCAAATTATTTTTGGTTCAGTGTATATGATAATATGTACCTACTATATAATACAGTAAAAGCTCCTTATTCGCAGTTCCGTTATTCGCGGTTTCAGTATTCGCGGAAAAAACAATCGAGACCACTTTCTGTATTCCCGGCCGAAAATTTTATTATTCGCGGATTAATAATTTACGATTTTGAACATAATTTATATTCAAAACTCAAAATTAAATAATAATATTTAAACGAAAAAAATTTAGACTTCAGGGCGGTTCTTATTTTAGACAATGCTCCGGGTCACCCTCGTAAGCTTGAAACCATGCATTCCAATATTAAGGTGATGTTTTTGTCTCCGAACACGACGGCTTTACTTCAACTAATGGACCAGGGAATAATTCAAGCTTTGAAGTTCTTTACATTAGGCGAACCTTTAAAATCATTCTGGATATCATGGAATGTGATTCTGACGTGAGTTTTATGGAATTCTGGAAAAAAATTTTAAAATAGCAATGTGCATTGTTAACATAAAGGAATCGTTACAAGAGCTCAAGCATTGCATACACATTGCAATCATATTGGAAAAACTATAGGTTGATCTAACAGTCTGTGAAAGTGAGGGGTTTAAACAAATTAAAACATTAACTGACACAATTGTACAAATTGCTAATGGAATAGGACATGATGGTTTTGAACAGATAGATTCGAGTGACGTTCAAGAGCTGCTTCAATCACACGATGAAGATTTAAGTGAAGCCGACTTGCAGGAAATGTTAAAACCCTTCAAGCTTCAACATCTTACAATGATACGATGACAATCACCTTAAAAACCAGACCGCAGGTTTCAAATGGCAAATGAACTGTGAGATCACTTCATTAAAATTGACCTGTTTTTTAAAGAAACCTTCCTTTAAAAGGAAAATTGAAGTTGCCACAGCTGAATACCATGCGGAATTAAAAGGCATTTTAAAGACGGCAAAGCAAGAAAAATTACTAAATATTTTAAACCAAATAATTCAAACAATAATAATTAATAATAATGATAGGTATGTGATTAAACTGATTTTATTTTTATCTATTTTATTTTATTTTCGTACCTTGGAACCCAACCCTTGCATTTCCATACAAATCACTATTCCATATTCACGGTTTCCTTATTCGCGGCATAATTTTGGAACGTATACCCGCGAATAAGGAGCTTTACTGTAGTTTCAATATAAGAAGTACTTTGTAAAACGTAAGTCTTCATCAATGCAACCTTTAGATGTATTTTTGTAAAAACAATTCAAAAAGTGTGTTTTATATTTAAAATTTTAATTTTCATATTACTTAACTTGCTCACTCATATTATAAAAACATCAAAACAAATACAAAAGCTTCTCAACAGCGACACGAGTACGCGTGTGTATTATTTAATCAATCCCTCATTTACCAAGATAACGTAGGTTACTCTCGGGGTTAAAATTTAAAGAAGATAAAAACTCAATTTGCTATTAATATTTTCATCATTTAACTTTATTCTAAATTGAACTATTCTCATTAATTTGTATTAGAAAGCATTAGAACTAGATAGATAACTATAAACTGCTATATATTGAAATTTAATGAAAATAAAACTGCTTATAATGCAAATTTTTGTTCTAAATATAAATTCCGGTTTTTTTTGTTATAGGGTAGTTTGTAAAAATTGAATTGTAAACGAGATAACAGCGGAAATAAAATAATGAAAGAGAAAAGGTAAATAGACCTTGAGGTTGTTAAGATGAACAAAATAAACGTTTGCAAGCAATTTGAATAAAAAACATCTCCTCGACTATGTACTCTCACATTTACATATTCAAATGTTGTGGCGTCCTCAATTACGTCATAATTGAAATGGTACAAAAGAGACAAGCCCTTGAAATTGCTGTGAGTTAACTAACAATCGTGAAATGCTATAGCATATTAACAACTCAAACTATTATGTTCAGGTACTCTGCTCCAAAAGTCCTTTTTGTATTTCTACACAGTCGATTATAATTAATTAAACTGATTGGTATTTTATTGCTATTAACACTATAATTAAAATATAAGACATTTTAATTGCTACACGTTTAAGTGATTTTGCAATACACTTTTTAATTCGGTATCGCAGTGCCTATAATGATAGGTATAGTGCTAATGGAAAATCGGTTAAAATGTAAAATGCCATTACTATGTGCATACTTTGAATGTATGTACCCACATACATACATATTATATAATTCTTTAACCAGTGCAACCCCAAAATGGAATTTTATTTATTGATTTTTAGATGCATTAATGAATGCATTCTAAACAAACAGGTGCAGCTAGGTAGACTCATAAATAATAAATTGCAATGATAACAACTACTCTGCTGCAGCTTTTAATTCGTCCATCAATATATTCGTATTTGGCATCAGAATGTTTACATAGCAAAATTTGTTTTAATTACTGATGTCGTATTTATATTCACATACGAATAATAAATTATATTTACCATGCTTTACATAGCCACTCTCTTCTAATATACAGTAAATTGCTTTGTTATGCACGTAACGTACAATGCAAAGAAAATATGAAAACCTGAACAAACTGTTACAACTTCTAAAATATTTAGGAATTAACTCTCTAGTTTACTTTGTAGTATTAACTTCGTAAATCTATTTAAAGTCTGTGTAAAATAATTAACCCAATATTATTTTTGTGTACAATGTACAATGTTCAAAACGGTAGTAATGTGATAGTAACTCTTTCACGAGAAAAAAAACCACTGTTAAACAATTTGGAGTTACATTAAATTTAAATAATTTGAAGTGCATTTGATTATTTAAAATTTGTTGGTGTTTTACTCAATAGAATACTAGAGTAAATTTTAATTACAGTTGGAAAATGAATACACTGAAAAGGAGAATTAATAAACTTTTAATTAAACCTCAATTTATAAATTGATGAAAATAGCATACGAACAAATAGTAAGAGAATGATTTATTTTAATTTAAATTTATTGTATGATTAAGTCAGCAATCAAATTTAGATATACAATCTATTATTTTCTTTATTATTTCCATTTATTTTTTTTCTATTATTTTATTCTGTATTTTATTTAATATTAAATTCCATCATCAAAAAATCAATCTATACAAAATTACTTTCATCAAACGTACATGTACGTATGTATGTAGGTAGTAGGTATACATATTTAAAATTGTATTTTATTGGAATTCAAACAAAATTGATCTTTTTATTCATAACATTGAAGTTTTTGAACATTCATAAACTTTAATTTGTATACAGACATAAATTTTTTTTAACAGTCATTACACATATGTACTTAAATATTTTATATTATATTTTGTACAAATTTAGAACCTGAAAAGCGCATGGAGATTGCAAATTGTTAATCTAAAATGATCGATAATTTATTCTATTGAAAAACCTGGATTAGTTTATTAATTTATAAAATCAATGAAAATGATAATCAAAAATAAATATGTTTTTAAATTTTTTCAAGCTAAATGAAATTTTAGTAAACATATTTTTAAGTTGTTAAATTTTTTCACTTACAAATTTTAGTTTAAGGCGTTGTTGTACATCGTTGTTTTGATTTTTAAAATCTCCTCAGTCAAGCTAAATTTAAAAACATTTTTAAAAACATATAAATCAAAAAAAAAATACATAGATGGAAAATATTCATATTTTGTATTTCAATCCATTTTCATTCATTTAGGGATAGTTTAGCTGATGAGTTCTTGAAAAGACGAAACCACTTATGCGCAACGGGGTCCTAGACTAAAATGTAAGTTGGAAAATTTTTAAATTTCATTCAACTTGTAATTTTTAAAATATTTTATTCAACATATTTCGTATTTCCGATATGAAAATTTTACTACAAAAAAATGGTATAATTTTATGTTGAATGAGAAAATTTGCACTAGCATGGCAGTTTTATAATAGAACACACTACAGTGCTTTACCTTCCTTCTCCGCAGTTCCTAATGATGGTGCCTTCTTAATCCTATGGATTCTGCGGTGTAGTACAGGGATAGCCACAGGTAAGCGTTTTTGGATCAAACTCGGAAATCTTTTCATTCTGTATTTTCAGTATATTCAGTTATACCTATATAATTTACACATAGTACATATCGTGGGCTTACAAAAAGGGCACTCAGTCAAAATGACAGTTTTGAGTAATTTGAAGTTAAAAGTTTGCATGCATTTTAAAATATTTAATTTTTTTAAATATTAACCCAAAACACATTAAATGACTTAGTGCAGTTTAGTCATAAATTCAAAGATAAAATTATACATGCAAATGGCATTACAAGACTTAATACCATTTGCTACACCATTTGTTGCATTTGCTATTTGCTATACCATTGCATTACAAAGCTTAATACCATTTGCTTGTATAATATTAATTCTAAACCACTTAGTGCTTTCTGATATATCTCACATACTACATCAGATATGACTTTGCGCGTTCTTGCAGTAGGAAGCTCAACAAAATTTAGATAAGCATTTTTGCATAAGCAAAAAAAACTAAATTTTTGACTTAGTGCTTTTTGCTTGTAAGCCCACAATTTTGTGTATGCCAGTGGAGCTTCAAATTATCAACAAAATTATCAACAAAAATGCAGAAAATACCCGTTTTATTCCAACTTTCAAACCTTTCCTTGTGAAGATAAGGTCCAGCTGTCAAGTCATCATTATTTGGTGCTCTTCATGGTAGTCAGCTCCAATATGATGCTTCTAACATTACGATGTCAGAATGATTCGTTCGTCACTTATTTGCTCTACCAGTTCCTTTATATCCTTCTTCTTTGTCTCTCCCATATCCTTAAACCCACACGTCTGTTATATTTCATATTCTGCTATTTCGCACTCTATTTTATAGTACACTGAAAGATTTTTTCTATTTCTTACATCAGCTTATGCCTCAAGAGTATACGTCATTATTGCTCATACCCACGTCTTATATCTAGTTTCACTATCAATGTTCAAAAATCAAACTAAATATCTAAGGTGTCTCCTTATTTTATACCACTTCTTCGGTGTATCTCGTCGGTTAACTCTTTTTAAATCTTATTTTCGTTGTGTTGTTGGTTTTTAATTTCCTAATAATTCTTGTCAATGTATTAGGTACATACCTATTCTTCTTTTAATACCTGTAAGAATCTTTTAATCTTACTCTATTAAAATCTTTGGTCATATTGACAAAACACATGTAAGCCGATATTACATTTCAGTGATTTTTTCAGATTTGTCTAATGATGAAGATGGAATCCATGCAATCTGTTGTAAAAACCCTGTTCTTCGTTTAATGTACCATATTTTGCTAACTCTGTTTTTATTAAGCTCGTAACAATTTTATTATTTTCTTTCTTATTTTAGTTTCTTTTTTGCTTTTTATTTCCGTTTTTAGTTTTGTATTTTAGTTTTGCTATGTATTTAGTTTTAATAACAAATAAACTCAATTTCAATGTAACGCAGTCCTATGTATGTACAAAACTTTTATAATAAGTATATTAATGTAATGATGCTCTTTCTCCAGCTTGAGAGTATAGTTTCACTTTTTAGTATCTTTTGAAATAAGTGTATCACTTTTTACACAAAATATTTTCCTTTATACTTAATAATAAATTCGTTACTAATATTGTCTACAACTGGAGTTTTTCTGTTTTTAAGCATTTTTTCTGCATCCTTTGTTTATTTTTTTTATTTTTACTTGTTTGTCATTCTTTCCACCTTTAATTTTTCATAACTTTTCTAGGTTTTTCGCTATTTTCTTATTCAAAATATTTTTTTAATTTTTCCATTTGTATTGTTTGTTATTTATCTTGGTATTTGTTTGTGATTTTTCTTCTACCTCTATACAGCTTCAAAATCTTTTTTTGGAATTTATACAGATTTTTCTCTAAAATTCCTTCTGTATTTCTCTAATTTTTGGGTTTCATTTTCTTTGTTGAGTACTTCAGAATATGTTTTTGGGTAGCCTAATATGATAAATATTATTTTTTTTAACTTTAGCTATTAAACTTAACAAAAGCTTTTTTAAATTAGAACTTATCTTACTTATCCGTTTAAAACTATGCCAAACGTAATTTAAATAATTTGAAGCTAAAACAAAGTATAATATATTTATTAAAAATAAATATTTTGATTTAGATTCGTAAATTTAATGAAAAATTAACATATAGAAATCAAATCTATTCGATCAATATCATAAAAAGTCGTTATAAGCTAAAAAAAAGCAATTTCATCAAAATGTAAAGTTTCTTGATTTGGTAGTATTTTAAATTCCTAATATTCGTAGTATTTTACAAAATTATTTACTATTAACAAAATATGACAATTTTACTAAAGAGTTTTTATTTGCTTTTATACAGAATTAGTTTAACAGTAGCAAGAATTCTAGCGTGTTATTTACAAATTATAATAGTGTACTCTCGAGATCTGTGATATCTTGAGCAGAGAGATCAAAGTAGATACTACTGCTTAAACATTAAAATAACATACACATGTCTGACGGTAAACAAATAATGTAAATAAACTAATGAAACACATCATGTTGATAAGTGAAATTAAAATAATGTGCAAATTGTTATAAATATGTGTATGTTATATGTATATAAATATTTGCGTATTTAATTAGGTACTTGATGGTGTAATAGTATGTGTAATTTTATGAATTTACCAACCCAAAGATAACAAACTATTATTCCTAGGAAGTCGAAATTATTAATATCTAGTACTACTAAACTAATATTATTGTTTTTACTTCTATTGAGTTATGCTATACTTATTCTGTCGAATAAAATCCTATTATATTATTAAGGTACATTTGACACAGTGATTGTACACGGTACATTTGAATTCGTCAACCCAGAGGGACTAACAGTTTTACCTGCCCTCCGTAGCACAGAACCACTCATAAGGAAATTAAACTCTCTCCGGACTTAAACCCCCAACCTCAACATTAGCAGTTGAACATACAAACCATTATCCCAATGAATATCTCTAGTTTTAAGAAATTTAAGTTGGATTCCTCAAGCCTATTAATATGTAAAACATTGTTATACATACCAGATACAAACGGCAATTAAGAATGCATTATATCACCAATTCCGAATATAAATATGTAAATAGAACCATTGCCGTAGTCGTGGGATCACACCCCAATTAAGTACATCAGAATTTTTCCTGACAAGGTTCGGAGACTGCGTTAAATTGTAGTTCCCTTGTGTCTGTAGTCTACCGACTGCAGATAACTTTAACGTGCTCGCTATGCACATAGTTCGTAGAAGAGAGGTTACGAGGCAATAGAACACATAACAATCCCAGTTTTTAATTTTTTCAAAGAGATTTTTAATTAAGAAAATCGCGCGCGAAAGTAATTCCGCTTCAGTATTAGGGTCGATGCCTACACAAGCTGTTATGGACCAATTACTTCGTCCCGCTGGATTAGTTATTAATTTCTGTCACTGTTATTAATGTTATTGTTATCTTTGAATAAATATATTACATCTAAAAGTAATTATAAAATGGAAATATAGAAAATATGTTTAGTTGAGTTATGTAGTTAAATATGCATAATTCTGTATAGTTTCAAGCTATAGTATAAATAATAACCAACATAGGTACCATACATTAAACTTATAATTGTTAAATATTCTGTAACATTTATATTTAAATATGTTTTCAGGAAAAATTTGATAAAACATACTTATAAAAGAATTGCGTGGTTCTGAATACAAAGCATTTCGAGAAATAGAAGCAATGTTTCTGACAATACCCGAGGAGATTATATTATAGCTTGATGTCAGTTTGCTAAAAACCTACGTTTTAGTTATTAGTTATTAAGTTTTTTTTTAGAAACTTAGTTATAACACCGTTGGAAAACAAACGACGTGCACTCTAATATTAATATTGCTAATGGACGCCTAATCCTTTTAACAATATAGAACTGTAATATCAAGAAATGCCATGTGCAATCGTTAAAATTATTCGGATTATTAAAGTGCTAACTGCTAAAATCTCATTTTTGCTTGCAAATGGTTTTATAAAATTAAATTGTTGTCAACAGAATTGCTATAATTATTAGTTACGATGTCTGGAAAGCTCTTGATAACGTAGATTTTAGAAATTTTTAAAATCTTTAAACTGCTTTAATTCTTTAATTGGCGTAATAAATGGTTAATGATGGTCACACATTATGTTTTACGATTTCACTAGGGCTGAAACGTTTCACATTACGAATACAAGAATTTGTATGATAAATAGTAGCAATAAAAACTGTAATTTTTAATTATTTGCCTAGTTACCATAATTTGCAGAACTAAAAGAATTTTATTAGCTTTTGTATTGGTATTTTAAAATCGATGGTAACAATCTTGTAAGGATTAATTTTTTGATCCCTTTAATGCTTCTCTCGTATGGGTAGTAAGTATGTAGGTATGTACTATATTTAGTTTTGGATTATCGAAAATTATCCAGATTTTCCCGTAATAATATGATAAATGTTAGCTGATGCTGTTGACTTGTTGCATACTGCATACATACAAATTTAATATTATGCCTTGACCCTATGCTTAGATTAACGACAAAGTTGTAACTTCTACTGGAATGCATGTTGTTAAATTGAACAAATGCGTTGATGGCTTGGAGCATTATCAATCAAAAGTAAAGCTTTTGGTTCTAGTTTTTTAAAATCGCAGTAGCGTTTAACAGACGAGCAGAAACCAATTCTGGAGAATTTTCGTAGTGATTCAAGATTTTTTATTGAACTTCCAAATTGGTGGTAAAGATGATTTTGTAAACGTTTTGGGTTTTAGAATAATAAACAAGCGGTGGTTTTAATTTAAAGTCTCCACTAGCGTTACCACCACGTGTTAAACCATCTTTTGTAGTTTTAAATCCTGGTCTTCTTCTTCTTCTTACGTGAAGTCTACGACCTCTGTTTAATGGTTTTCTTGGGATTGTGACGTTCAGCTGTCTTTCCATCGCTTTGGAGGTTTTCCTGGTAGTCTGGATCTTTTCGCTTTGTTATTCCTTGCTGCCTTTGCCATTCTGTTGTTGTTCATTATCGTGATGTGTGCGTTCCACTGTCTTCTTCTTTGGTCCATCTCACTACATCTTGTGTCTGTTTATTGTTTTGTTATATAATCATATCATACAGTGTGTTTCCAGCTATTGCTCTTAGCACTCTCATTTCAGTTGTTCGTAAAGCTCTTTTGTTCTTATAGTGTCTGCTCTAATCTCAATAATATACGTATGTCGCTCTAGAACAAACGCACGTTTTATAATGATGTCGAAAACTGTTAATGTGATTTTTGAAAACTATTTTTATTTATTTCACTTTTTATCCTTCCTTGGTCGAGGATGGGCACAGGTTGCAAACAGGCACATTTACCCTATATTTTTCTTTTTCAACTTAGTTTAGGCCTTAAGGCTTGGTATTTCAAGCTTCTTGTGATATGAACTGCCAGCTTTCTCTCCACCTCTTCGGTGGTCTTCCAAGCAGTCGTTTTCCACGGACAACTTTCTTATCTTCTTTGTCTTAGTCTCAGTGAACAACGAATTTTGGCAAAGGATCTGCATTTTTATGCATATAAAGCTCAATTGTGTCAAAAATTAAAGCAATTTACAGCGTCGCTAGTTTATTTCCAAAGAACGAAAATCATGAAGATTTTTCAAAAACATTATCTTTAGTGATGAAAAGATCTAAAATGTGATCAAAATTGTCACATTTGGAGCAGTGATAATCCAAGAGAAATTGTTAAAAGACCTATTACATCCGAAAAAAGTAATTGTTTGGTAACGTAAATTTTGTTAAAAAAATCGATATCTGTAGGTCATGTGGAGATCGTTTGAGTGATATTATATTTTATACGTAATTTCTATATGTGTAATTTACATTGATGCTAATAGAACTGAAATTTATAATTTTATGAATTATAAAAAATTTCTTGCGTTTTTCATTAAATTAGTTTTGCACCTCGATTTGGATCACTGCATAGTTATAGTTTGAGGCTTGATTTAATTCTGTAACGTTTTGCTTATTTTTTAATTTGCAACGTTATAGTACCTTCTTACCTTCTCACTGGTTTTATATTTATGTGTTAAAATTACTAGAAGATCGCTTTATTATTTTTATTTACATCTTATCTCTTGCAATAACAAATTTTGCAACGCAAATACAAGTTTTGTACTGCCTGCAAGAGTAATGACTTACATTGATTGTTTGTTCTATCACACCAGGACATATTTATATGATATCTTACCCTAAACACTCTTAATGTTTATAACAGCCGTCGCTACCAATCCAATTGACCACTGGAAATTTAAATAATATTTTCTTTTAATTGAAACTTAAAGTCGCACTATTCTTAAACACAACTTCCTCTTTGGCGTCTTGAAATCGAATCTTGCTAAAACACAAACCTATCTAATCATGCACTTTTTGATAACCATTTTTACGTTTTGCTTTCAATTTATTTCATTATTTAAAAGAAATTAAAGTTAAGATTTTGTATTAAATATTATACGCGAGGTGGTCTAAAATTCCTGTAATTCCAAATTTGTCGTAGGACCAAATTTGAACGTTACAAATTTTATATTATATTCTTTTGCGTTTTTCTCGTTCTTCTTTTTCTCATTTCCAATCTTATCCCATATCTAAATAAAATAGATGTATATTTTTTTCATTGATTTTTCATCGATTTCCAGCAAGCTTTTGATACTGTGAGAAGAGGGCAACTAGTAAGAATGATCAAAAAATTCAAAATCCCTGAAAAACTGATAAAATTGGCAATCATGACATTGGAAAACTCAAAAAGTACAGTCCGAGTTAAAGAAGGAGAGACTGAGGAATTTGATATAAACGCGAGAGTAAGACAGGGAGGTGCTCTGTCGGCAACGTTATTCAACCTGATGATTGAGTATATAATCAGGAAAACGAACTGCACGGGTATTTTAATCTACAAAGGGGTAAAGGTGATAGCTTATACAGACGATATTAATAATATTATCTAGAACACAGAAAAAACTGAGAGAAACATACGAGAAAATGAAACAACAACCTACAGAAATAGGGTTGAAAATAAATGCAGAAAAAAACAAGAACATGCAAAGCAGAAGAGGAAATAACAGTAAAACATCACACCTGAGAATAGGAAACGGCAGTTTTGAAGAAGTTGATACTCTCAAGTACCTTGGAGTGATAGTCAAGAACAAAAATTATAAAAGAAAAGCGGTAAGTAAGAAACAAGGCTTTTTATGCAAACAAAAAAACATTGAAAAACAGAAACATAAGTAGAAAAACGAAAATGACAATTTACAAGAGCCTAATAAAACCAACGATATCGTATGCAGGTGAAGTATTGCGTATGACTTGCAAAGAGGAGGAGCACTTGAGAGTTTTTGAGAGAAGAATAGTAAGAACGATTATAGATCGTAAAAGAACTGAAGACAACAAAGTAAGAGTAAGAAAAACCGATGAGATAGTGGAAGAACTGGAAAGCAAAGATATTGTGAGGTTTATTAAGGTGCCGAAAACACGCTGGCTGGGTCATATATGAGAAGAGAGAAGAAAGATTCAACAAATGTGGCATTGGAGTGGAAACCGAATAAGGAGAGATATATGAGAAATCCAAGAATGAGATGATGGAACGCAGTGGTAAAAGATCTTAACGATATGGAGATTGAAGACTGGAGATCAAAATGTGCCGATAAAAAAACATGAAGAGCTAGTATAGGTAACCAAACAAGGGCATCCAAAAAGTTATAGCAATAATGGTAACAACAGAGGAGTGATCCACCTCGAGAAATGAATCGTGAGAACTCCCGGAAAGGGGAGTGATTATATTAATTACTTTCAATCGATAGTTCGGTTAATTTTGAATAAAATAAATGCATTATAAATAAAATTAGTAAATCTTGAATTTTACTTTCATTTTATTAATTTATTTGACATCAATTAGGTCAATTTTCCTGGATAATTATTAAAATTTATGTTATAAATATATAAATAAAAGTCAAAAAGTTTTACGTTTAGCAGAATGCAGAAACGTTCTTGATTAATATTTCTTAAATTAAATTTTATGTTACAAAGTTTATATTAGCATACATCATAAGGCTAAAACATTAACTGAATAAAATATACATTAAACGAGAGCAAAATAAAAATTTAAGAAAATTTGTGTTCTGTTTCCGGGTCAACCGGACTTGAATACAACTTTAAGTGTAACTATCTGACCACGAGGCGCTCATCAGTACAGTCGTATCCGCAATACGTGACCCGAGACTGGATTTTCAACTACCATGTATCATCTATTCGCATCATAAACTTTAAAACTTTTAATTCAAAATTCACTTCATGCATAAGCATATAAACTTTGTGAACATTTAATCACTCTTACCCTAAAGTTTTTTGAAATAAAAATAGTTTTTAAAATGTTATTCCGTTGAAAAACAGCTTTCTAAAGTTATTTTTTTAATGATCTCATGTTTTTTCTCCAAAAAATATTAACGATCCATCCCTGCTAATATACATATAGATATAAAAAGATATTCAAAAATAAAACTTCAAGCGCACGCACCCAGAATATATAATTAAATAATGTTATCTTTCGGAGAACACCTATCTGTTATCAATTTTATATTATTTCTCAATAGTATTATGTAGCCTGTGTTGAATTTAAATCCCTCTTATTTTATCTGCATTCGAATATTTTCATCATCTTGTCGGTAAGTACTTATCTTCTTCACATCCATAATAATTTTCCTACAAACCATTTTTTAAATATAAAAATTAATAGCTTTACAAAATAATAATTATATATTCGTTATTTTATTTTGTTAGAATTATCTAATTAGCGATTTAATTGTTTATTATTGTGTTTTTGCGTATTACTTTTATCTTCTACTTTTTTATTTAATTGTAGGGACGATTGTACATAAAACAACAAATTATTTACAAATTATTATTATATACCTTTATGTGGGAAAAGTAACGATAAACCGCCCCATTAATTATATTTCCTAGTAAGTCATCTTTGGTCGAGGCAATTGTTTTAAGAGGTTAATAGGTAAAATTAAATAATTTTTTCATTTTAAAAAATTTGAATCAAACATTTAATAAAAATTTTTAATTTTAATTCGTTTTTAAGTTGTAAAAATTATATTATGAGTTGTTTTATTATTATACTTAGTATGAATCATCCTATAGGTGATGACTTTAAATGTATGTTGAATGTCTAAGTCAATTAACTCAAAACAATTATTATTTTTATCAGGCCATTATAGTAATTTTATTAGTAAAACTTGAATCAAATTGTGAGATTTCATTTTATCAAATTTACAGGTTAGAAATTGTAACTGAAGAATTTGTGGTTCTTGTACCATTAGAGTACGATTTTTATGTACAAGGGTCAATTTTTATAAAGTTTTTGTTTCATGCATTAAATATTTGTTCACATATTCAAGATTTTCTTATTATTAACAACATTTTTGTAAATGTTCACAACAATTTCGCTTCACCAACGAGGAGATGTTTATATTTTCATTTAACTTCATATTTTTATAAATTATAAAAGTTCACAACAGTATGTATAACAAATTAAGTGAGGTGCATATAAAATTTTAATTTAATAATAATTTCACAGGTTAATAATATATATTAAATATAATTTTGTAGATCTTCATTGAAGAATGAATATTAAATTAAATATATAAGCATAAACGTTTTTTACCTATAACTTTAATTAAATAAAAATGCTAATTTTTTTAAATTTTAATTTGGTATAATTTTATTGGTTACTAATATATTTTACACTCGATTTTATATAATGTGATCACATCACAGTTTTAAGTTCGTAGATACAAAAATCTATTGTATCTTAAAAGCTGTTCTAAATCTTCTAAAAGGAAATTTTGCATAATTTTGAAGCGTCCTGTATAAATACCTTCATCTTATCGAAATTATAAAGAAAATCTAAAAGCATGCTTTGTTTTTCATATTTAACAAAATATACTTGATATTTAAGCAATTACAATTAAACTTAAAACGAAGGTATGTATTATTTATGTTGAAAATAATTTAAATTTGGTTAAAATATATTTTCAACATAGCACTAACATTTTCTCTCTTGCAGAAATATTTTACTTTAAAATAAAAATACCGTAGCATGTGAATAGAATAGCCCGCAGACAGAGCATAAATGTAAATTTGGATATAGAACGCCCCTCAAAATTTATGTAAATTCTAAATGTCTTTTCAATCTCTATTCGACACATCATTCTCTTTCAATGTTTGTTTTACCAAATTTAAATCCATTTCCACATTTCTATATATTTTTTGTACTTAAAAAAAATTATACTTAACCCTTTTTACACTTTATACAAACTAACCTATCGATACTTAATAAGTATTGGTTTTCTTCCGACAAATGTTGCAGCAGAATACAACGGATACTTAAACTTTTTTTTATAACTGAATAAATAAATATAACATATTCCATTATACCTTAAACATTTTATATTTAAATTTTTGTATTAAATTGCAAATCGACTCAATTCTAATTCACATTATATCAATCAAGCTCGTTTTATTCAGATTAGTTTAGATTATTTCTAATTTTTTACATTCGGCAGTCGACTGGTATTTCTTTTAATTATTTTAAAAATAATTTCATTTTAATTTAATTTTCACAAAAGCGGTATTTGAAAAGAAAGATATATTTTGGTTAATGTATAGGTTTATAACCTTTATAAAAAAGTAATTAATTAATTAAAATGTTTAGAAAACATTCAACAAAGAACCATAGGGTTAATTAAATTTCCACCTATATTTACTTTAATGAGTGTGGCAGATAAGAAACGAATTTTTAACTTGGTAAAGCTTAAAAGTCTTTTACATTTGATTTTCAGTTTGATTAATTAAATTATCGAGATAACAAAGCGAAAGCTTTTAATTTGAGTCAACGTCTTATAACTTTTCAGGTCGAGAAAACAACTTCGTTTTGTGATGCTGCAGCATAACCCAGCAGGACTACTGTCAATTAGCAGGCGTCATGTAAGGATGGTTGTCAAGCGCAGTAATCCTGCTGTCGTCGTCGTTCAACAATAGGCGCCTCTTGGACTCAAAAGACGTAGAAAACGACCATCTAAAAAACCTAGGTCTCACTAAAAGTGTTAAAGCAATAATACATTTTTGTAAATTTATTTTTAAATCTTTTAAAAACTGTATAACTTAGGAAATTTTAAAACTTTAATCATTTACATTTTAAATAAACATCACACAAATAATATCAAATCCAATATAAAAAATAATAATAGAATACGTCATAAGCTTCCTTAATTTTTTCCTTTGATATTGTATTTTGTTATTTTGCTCTGGTGCGCACACAATTTTGTTCAGAATTCAATAACAAAGTAAAGGTTTATAGATAATCCTCTGTTTCTTGTTTCTATTATTCTATTCTTTATCACCACATTCGAATTGTCGGATTTAAATCGTTTTTCTTCGTAGGTCGAAATTGATATCGACGTTTTTTATTATAATACCACAAAAATAAAAAATGAAAACATTTTAAAAATGTTATCTTAATTATTGTAATGTATATCAAAATGAATGGTAAACATTTAAATATTCACAAAATGTGATATCTACCATTCTTTTATTTTTAAATATTTTATGTATTTTTACATGGATACTATAATCTTATAATCATACACCTACATTTCAAAGCGTAATACGAAACATTTAAGAAATTAAACATTATTTTCAATTAATCCTTATATTAAGCCATTACCTAATACAATGAGGCGCTGCAAAGGAAAAAAGTGTGAAAAGTAGCTGATGGGTTACTATGTAGTTGCAACAAGTTTTAAAATGTAAAATACCTAATATTATAGATCACTTTCACCATGAATATAAGGCGACCGATAGACTAAAATTAAACTTATATGAGAAAAATTAGCAACATGTTAAGATAAATCCTCTATAAATGTTATGAATTTTTCTTTATTAAGCGTAACAAAATTAGTTTGGTTCTGGGTGTTCTTATAAGTTTTATCAAAATTGTATAAAAAAATCGGATGTGACCATGCCCATAACTCTATCATAGTATACACATATAATTAAATATTAAAAAAATTATTTTTAATAATAAAAAGGAAAAAATATATTTCATTACCGAATTTGACCCAAAATCTAATCAACTCTAAGTCTCAATACAAAGATATAAAATATTAAATTTAGTTTTGAAATTCTTATTAGTTTTTGAAATATTTAATAAAAACTAATATTAAATAAATACATTAAAAATATTTTTGTTTCCATGAACCAATTTTAACCAAAATTTAATAAGCTCTAATTCCTATACTGTTGAACTTTCGTACGTTAAATCTTTGTTTAAATTTCTGGCTGCATAATATTTTAAAATGAAAGATGAAGTAACATATCTTATAGTTTTATAATTTTTGCTATAGTATATTAAAATGTTTATTTATTTTGAACTTTCCTAATTCAATATTTTCTGTACCTTACAACACGAAAATATTGCACAGTCAATATAAAATTTTTGACAATATAATATCTACTATGGTGCTATGTATTTCCAAAAACTGATTTTGAAGCTTAAATATTGCAGGACACAATAAATTATTATTTTAATCTCCATGTTTATTTTCTCGCTAATAAACGCCGCAAATTTAGTTTTAATATTTTAATAATATTAATTATTTAATAATTTTATCACAGTAAAAAGCTACAGGTATAATCTATTTAATTTTATAAAAATGAAAAGTTTTATCTCATGTGATAAAAAATAGCTTATTAAAAAAGTTCAAAAATGTGGAAAAAAATTGCAAGTGATGAGCATAGAATACCTACGTATTTAAAATAGTTATTTTCGATACTAGTACTTAAATAGGCTACTTTTCCATTCGAGGTTGATTTTGCTGACGAGCCCGAAGGGCGAGTCAGCAAAATCAACCAGAATACAAGTGTTAAGTACGTGTAACGAACACTATTTTTGCAAATCTGCAAATCGGTAAATAACGAATATTTTAACAAAATTTACGCAATCTGGATAAAGCTGAAATGAAAATAACTCACCAGTAGTGCTGAAAAGTGCAGATAAAGTCGTCTCGCGAAAGATAAGATTACGAAATATGATCAAATAACATGAGTAATCGTACGTGCAGAAAACATGCCGCTTTCAATGCCATGTAACGTGTACGAAATGATAACATTTCACAACAGAATTGCAAAAAACACTTTACAGTTTTAATAAATGTAGCATTTTTAGTTTTTCTACAATACGAATTTTCCACACAAGTATTTTTACTGTACTTTGGACGTCGTCTTATACAAGTTTGATAATATTTTTGAAATTTGCCAACATAGATCAGATGAGGCCAAGTCACAGATCAAATTGTGAATAATATTGAAACAGCTGTAATCTATTTAGGCGTTTGAATTTAATGACTTGCATATAATATGATACTACGAGTACTTGAATTTCCTCACTATTTTGGTTAAAAAATAACGAGCACAGTTGCTTTGAAAAATGCAAGATTGCATTGAGCGCTCGAATGCATTTGTCTAAAAAGTCGCATACTAAGATTGTTATTTTTTACAATAAATACTGCAAATATTCAGAAAATTTTAACAAGTATGATAATTAAGACAATTCCAATAACGATTAAATCAATAGATATAATTTTGTACTTTGTCACACTTAATTTAAAATAGTCAATTTTAATTTTGCATTTTTTATATTGAAGTCAAAGAGAGCACACTGTGTATCACTAGTTCACTCGTTAATTATATTGGTAAATTTTTCGTTCTGATTTCAACCAATAGAAAACGCCACAATGTTACAATTATTTCAACTCATCCAAGATTCAAAGACGAATAATAATTCCTGATACAAGTAACGATTACTATGTTACTTTTAGTGCTAATTGATTAAAAATTACTACAAATAGAACTTATAAATTCCATAAAAAAAAGGTTTTATAAGTTTCCTGAATTTTTTAATTTTTTAGTTAAAAAGCAAAAACTACAAAGAACCTAAAAATTGTCGCGATATTTCTGACATTCTGCAATTAAAGTTTATATTTATAGTCCGGCCAAATTAGCAAAAAATCTCTACAAAATAAATAATGAATTTTTTTCTTTACAATTATAATACTACTTAAGTAGTAATAATTGATGTCCTGAAACTCCCCACCTCAAGCTATTGAGCTAACGCCGCCATCTTGAGCTATCAACTAAAGCAGTAGTAGTGGTACCGTACGTTGTTTTTCGCGTTTTCTTCAAAATCGTAAGCTGTACGTCAATTTTGAAAAAACCTTTTTAAAAGACATAAAATTTCCAATAAGAACATGTAGGTGTTACTTCAATCCGATGCTGGGTTTTCCCGGAAAAAAATTACAAAAAAAAAGTTTTTCTTGCTTGTTGAGAATGCTGAATGAATAGCCTAAAATAGAACAAAAATGTTTAATGTAAACCTAGTGCATCTTAAGTTTTTTTTAAATTTTTATTATTTTTTTGGAAGTTCTCTATTGTTTTTATAACTTTAAAATGATCTTAATTTTGAATAATTGATCTGAAATGAATTGCTTTAAACGAACATGATCGTAACTCATAAATCCGAAATCAAATAAAAATTTTTATTGAAAATGTCATGCTCTTTAAAAAAGATCCTCTTCAAAATTGACATACAACTAACGGTTTTGGAGAAAAACAACTCGGGGAGCCGCTACGGCCGTCATTTTTTTAAGATGGTGGCGTTAGCTCAAGAGCTAGAGGCAGGCCCATAATCAGGTTTTTATTTCGGGGTGGGGAGCACTTGTAAAAAAATTTCAATTTGAAAATACCTACACTTATTTTATTTTGAAATTATATATAGTATTATTAACCTTTGAAATTAATATTTGATTCAAATTTTTTCTATTTTATTGAAACTATTATTATTAAACGTCTGATGACAGCAGTAACCATTGCTGAAAGCTTACAAATAATGTTTGGTTTTATTGTTCATTTAGCCTTCTAATTTATAAAAATTTGAATCAAATATTATTTTATTTTCAAAATTCAAATTTTTTACTTACAAAAAGAATATTTTTTAACATTTGGGGGACGTGCCCCAGGCTATGGGCTTAGCTAGAGGTGACGAACTTCAGGACGTTAATCGCTACTCTACTTAGATAATATAACTGTGAGGGAAAAAATTCATTATTGATTTTGTTGAGCTTTCGTGCTTTTGATGACCTTTGTTTATTTATGACATAACATTTTGAACAGTTTTCAGCAAAAAAAAAAGTTTTTAATAAACAATAAAAATGTGCATGCGCTAAGGTAAAAATATTCGGAAAATATGGTCATAGCTTACTTTAATATTTTATTCAAATATTGTGCAAAAGCTATGAACTTAATTTAATTGAAAAACTTGTTTGTTTGTATTTTGCTGTTTTCCTATTGTCGCGTCACCTGTTGACGACATTTTTTGTTTTTAATGAAAATCCCCATCTTAATTTTTTTACTACTATAAATTTGATTCAAATTTTTAAAATTATAAGTTAAATGAACAATAAAACAAAACATTATTTGTGAGCTTTCAGCAATGGTTACTGCTGTCATCAGACATTTAATAATTATGTTAATTATTAACAATTTAATTTAATGTAATTGCTGAAAGCTCACAAATGTTTCGTTTTATTGTTGATTTAACCTTATAATTTTAAAAATTTGAATCAAATATTAATTTCAAAGGTTAATAATATATATAATTTCTATATTTAAAATTTAAAAGCATTAAATTCGCGCCAATTAAAAATGCTACCAACTTTTAAATTATAAACGAATCTATTGTATTTGGTTTTGTATTGAGTTGAGTACATACATAAGTATCGAGGTAACATAAGTGTTGATATTTGTTTATAAAATTGTCGTTTTTCTTGGTGTTTTTAAATTTTTTCTTTTCATTATTTGTTATAGGTAAGTTTTATTATTTTTAATTATTTTATATACATAACTATTTTTTGCCATAAAAATTTAATATTCATTCGTTTGTAATACTTGTATGAACTATGATAATGAAGATTGTAATTCACATATAAACAAATATCTAGAAAATTACAGTGATACATTCAAATGGCTAGCAGTAAGGTTGAGGTTATGTATGTTAGCACAATGAATAGATTTACGATAAATTCTAATAAAATCAATTTAAATTAAGGTGACCAACCGTACTGGTTTTACCAGGACAGTACTGGTTTTAGATCCTGTTTTTGGTTTTGTCCTGGTTATGGAAATGTCCTGGTTAATGTACTGGTAAATTAATTTTTGGTAAATTTTCCAATATTTTAAGTTCTCTGATTTTTTTTTAATCTTTAACCGGTTTTAAATTTTAATCTCCTTTAAAATTAATTTTAAATTTTAATTTTAAGTAGCCAATCAGACACAAGCAAAACTAAAAAATCGGAAATATGATTGGTTCTTTCGTAATTTATCTAATGAATGATTTATTTGTAGTTTTAAATGTGTGTAATTTTGGAATATAATTTGAGCTTATTTAGTAAAAAAAAGGTCACATGTCCTGGTTTTACATTTCATATATATGGTCACCTTAATTTAAATACAAATCAATCTCGTTTACAATCTTAATCAATCTTGATTTCCTTTAAATTGCTATTAATCTTCAATACTTCCATCGATACTTTTTCAATGCTTTTTTAATACTTTCCATAATATTTCTATAATATTTCTCTTTATAAAATTCTTAGATATAGGCGGTATGTGTATTTAACTGTACTTTCAAATGAATAATACCAAAATTAAGTAGGTTTTACGCAACGATTAACGTAAAGTTGTTGGCCAGAAGAATAACCTCTATTATTACTCAAGGTAAATAGAATACAGGGTATGATCTTGCGCATGTAGTGACGTTTAATAATCCAAGATGGCCAGCGCTGTACGGACTCTAAATACTATTTTGCAAATTTAAACAAATTTATAGGTTAAAAATTTAAATTGTTCATTATAATTTAAAAATTAATCATTTGTTTTCCGTTTTTATATTTCAAAGCGCTGTAATTCGCCCTTAGGAAGGCAGTTTTAGTTCACCATTAATATACATTTTGCACCTAGTGACGTTTAATAATCCAAGATGGTCGGCGTTGTGAGACCCCAAATACAAATTTTAATATTTAACTGCATATTTAAATAACTTTATAGGTTTAAAACTATAATTTTTTTATTATAATTTAAAAATTTTTTTAATTATTTCTTTACGAAAGCGTTATAAAGTGCTCTTAGAAAGGCAATTATATTTGAATGCGCAGTAGCTGGCGAGTTTTGGTTCACCATTAGATCATACCTTGTATTTTATTTACCTTGATTATTACTACACGAGACCATAATTACGAAGTATCGTCTATTACTATTGGTCAGTTTGCAAGGGAGCGGAGTCTACTCCTACTGACCCGAACCAGGATTAGTATAATGTCATCACCTCTAACATGAATTTTATTTTTCTTATTTTCTCTTCAAATTTATTAATTATATTTCATAGTGAGAAGACCCGTCAAACGAATATGGAAACTACTTATATGGAATATGGTAACTAATTCCATAAGTAGGTAGTCCATTTTTTTATACAAGTTTTACTTGTAAACATCTCATTTCTCTACATCATTATTAAAGAGCCGTCCGTAAAGGACATCCGCAATTTTTTACAAATTTTTGATCCCCCCTTCACCCTTTGTGGAAGTTGGTCCCAATCTTTTATTTCCCCCTCTCCGAAACGTCCAATGGTCACAAATCAAGGACCCCCCTTCATTTACTATCATAATATTTTGAAATTATTAAAAAAATACTCAAACGCAATTTTTTTATAAATCCCAAAAATTAAATTTTTATGCACATTTGGCTAACCCTCCGCTCTTGTCATATTTTGTGAACCACCCTCCTCCCCGATGCAAAAAGTCCTTTATGGGCGACCTTTAATTTACTTTGTATTTTCTTCCACTTTTAAAGTGAGATCTCCGGATCCTTAAAAGATACTCTTTAATACTATATTACATTGTTGAAACTGGCGCCATAAAAATTAAAAAGGGGTTAGCTACTAAATTTATCTTAAAAATATTGTTTTATATAAAGTAGTTCTTTCCAATCTTTCTTACATAAATAAAAGTTTTTAAACCCATTTCAATTACCTTTTTGTATTTTTCTTGTCTAATAATTAGACACAATTACATGGAAAAAGTAAGGCTATATACCTCTATAGAGTTAGGAAACCCGGCTTTGAAAGTTTTTTATTTTAATAAAAAATTCCGAGGGGTTACCAACTAACCAATTTTAGTGTACAAGTACTAACAATTTCTTGGCGATTTTAGAGATTTAAGAAATTTAATAGCCATTTTAGCAATTTTTTTTAATTTAGGCAATTTCTTTTCAATTTTATCAAATTTTTTCTTAAAAGAGAGATTTTTCAAGAAGGAAAACTGTTGTCAACAGATGGCGCGATAATATAAAAACAAAAACTGAAAAGAAACCAAAATATTGTTATAATTTTGAAATTCCAGAATTAAACTTTATATTTAGTACAGCATGAAATGACACAGCTTTGTTAAAATCTGTTAATAGTCCATGAAAATTAGAAATATAGGACCTTTGTTATGCAGAATTAAGTAATAAACAAAATTTATAATAACTTAAATTAACGTAAAAATAATAGTTTACGAGATATTCGTGAAAACTGATTTTCACCATCTTTGTCCTTGAATAATTTTTTTAGCGTACACGATCTCGCAATGAACTTTTGAGATAATATTTCTGATGTCAAAAATCTTCACCAGGATTTTTTCCTAGATTGGTCTTTTTTGTCTTATTTTCCTGGACTATAATTACTTGTCAGAAATTTTCAAAAATATTCATCATTGAAAGCTCATTTTGTAATTTAAATTGCTTATGTATAATATAATATGGTTTCTATAAATTTATATGAATTCTATCTTAATAAAAGATTTTCATCAGCACGACTTGTTTATTTAAATTTTATTGTTCTACAATTATCGCGACACCTGTTGCCGAAATTTTTTTTGTTTGAAATTTCCTTCTTAAGTGTATGTAAAACAACGAGTCGCACGTACTTGTATATTATTAGTTTTAGCAAATACTATAGATCATAATATATAGTACATATTTGGTTTTAGTTAGTTACAGCTTTGTATAAACATTAAAAAATAAAATAGGGATGTTACATAGTATCGAATTTAGGATAACTCTTATTAATTCTTGAAAATAATATCAAATGAAATTTATAACCGAAATAAAATTTTTGAACTGCTGTCTGCGTTGAAAAATCAAATTTGAAATTCAAAATGAATCGGTCAGCCGATTACGCCTCTGACGTCATACGCGTGATCCCGAACGTTTTTATGGAAATTTTACAACGTCGCAAAGACCTGACAGTTAAATATTTGACTTGTATTTGACAGTTGCAAACAATATAACGTTTACCATTTAAATTGTATTTTTATTAATATAATATTTATTTTAATACAAACTGTAGTCACAAACAATTATAGAAAAATGGTTTATTCCGAGTTTTCTGTGTTTTATTAAAATTCATTTTCAATTTTACACAAACTATTTATAGGTTACATCGACACAAACTGCATTTGCTGTGTTGTCAGTTGTTAAAAAATAGTTTGTGACGTCATTCGCGCTAAAAACACGGTTTCAAAAATCATTTTTGATAATTTTTTTGAGAAAACTAAAGTTCTTCTGAACATTTTATCTATGCGGTGCTGTTTACCAGCACCTAAAGTTTATAAAAAATACTTCAAAAATCATGCAACATCCCTATTGTATTTTCAGCAGTTCAAATTTCAGTGTTCTTAAAATTGTTTATATTATCTTTATATTATATTATGTTTAGATTTTAGTTCAAAACACACACTGTCAGCATATTTTTACAAAGTTTGTTTTAATTCTGTTATACTCAGTGGCGCCTTATTTTCTGAAATTTTGCAATTTTCGAGCGATTTTACCAATTTTCGGTAATTTAAAAATTTGGTGTACAACATTTTCTTAGTTGGTTAATCCGAAAATTCTTTCGCCATTAGTTCTTCTTCTTCGCGTGCCTATCCGTTACCGGATGTTGGCGATCATTCTGGCTATCATTACTTTGTTTGCTGTGGCCCGGAAGAGTCCCATTGTAGTTGTCGAAAACCATGTTCTGAGGTTTTTAACCATGATATTCTTCTTCTCCCAGGCCCCTCTTTCCGTACACCTTCCCTGGAGTATAAGCTGTAAAATCCATATCGTTTTCATTCCTCATGATATGGCCCAAATATTCTAATTTTCTTCTTTTGACGCTGTTCATTATTTCTTTTCCTTGTCCATCCGTTCCAGCACTTCACCGTTCGTCGTGAGCAGTCCATGGGATTCTTAACATGCGCCTGTACAGCCACATTTCGAACGCTTCCAGTTTCTTACTGGATGCCTCTGTCACTGTCCAGGATTCCACTCCATAGAGGAGTACTGAGAAGACATAACAACGAAGTAGTCTGATTTTTGTTTTAAATTTAATTCTCGGCTCTTTAACAGTTTCGACAATTTTGAAAAGCGTTTCTTGCCTTTTCAATTCGGCATCTGATTTCTAATCCGTGGTCCCACTGGTCATTAATTGTGCTGCCGAGATATGTGTATTTCTCCGTTTTGCCGATTGCTTTTGGTTGATTAGTAATTGTCTTTGTCCTTGCGGCATGGCATTTTACATATTGTCATATATTTTGTTTTTGTATATTTATGTCAATCCCAAATTCTTCGCTCTTATTTGACACTCGATTCATCATTTCTTGCAGGTCTTCCAAATTTTCTGCCATTATTATGGTGTCGTCTGCGAATCTGATGTTGTTGATACGTTCTCCATTCAGTTGTATTCCCATTGATACATTCTCTAGTGCTTGGCTGAATATTTCTTCTGAATACAAATTGAACAATAGTGGTGATAATATGCAACCTTGACGAACCCCTCGTTGGATTTTAATTTCCTTCGATATTTCTCCTTTTTGTTTTATTCGCGCTGTCTGATTCTAGTATAGATTTTCTATTATTCTAAGATTCTTATCATCTATTTTTATCTTTCTTAATATGTTTATTAATTTTGATGTTTGACTCTATCGAAGGCTTTTTGAAAGTCTATGAAACATATGTGGACGTCACAGCTTACGTCTCTACATCTTTGAATCAGCACCTGTGTACAAAATAGTGCTTCTCGTGTACCAGTCGCTTTTCTGAATCCGAACTGTGTGTTACCCATATGTTCCTCGCATAATGCGTACAGTCTCCTGTGTATGATTTTCAGAAATGTTTTGAGAAGAGAAGGAATTAGGCTGATTGTTCTATAGTCGTTGCACTTTTGGGGTTTACTTTCTTGGGAATAGCTATGAATGTAGATTCTAGCCATTCTTTTGGAATATTGCCCATGTTATATATCTTATTGAAAATCTTTGTAAGCCGTTTAGCACTTCTGTCGTCTAATAACTTTAATAGTTAGATGGCATTAAAATAAGGTTTTTAATGTGAGGTAGAACTTGATAGGTCCAAAACCCAAAAAGTTAAATTTAAAGATATTCAGTTTTATCATAGAAACAATTGGAAGGTATAAGATTGTGTCAAGTGACGCCTATTTTGCTGACGATCCGTGTATGTTTCTCTGAGATCATCGATGTTTTAATAAAAAATCGATGTCTGAGATCGTGAGATCCCAGACGGAGAACATCTACCCTTCGAGTTTTGTTTTGACTTAAATAATGCATTTAATCACAATTTTTTTGTCAAATTTTATATCACTGGCAAAACAGGTGGGAAATTGCTACTTTAAATCAAGAGGCACTTTAATAGTTTTAATTGTAGTTAATACTCCCTAATTTTTTTGCTGATATCTGGACACTTGCTGTTATGGTACTCCGATGTAAAGATTGTTCTTGCCAGAAGAAATTAATATTTACAAGGTGATGTTAATAAATTAGACATTAAATAATCGGTCGTCAGATGCTTGAGACTAATTTTCACTTTTAACGGCAAAGGGGCGTCCAACAATCGATTTAAATCGATTTACACTCGCTGTCATTTTATCTGTTCAGTACTTAGTAATTATTATTAAATTTTAAATCGCTAGAATGATCAGTTTTTGGAACTTTTTTGACCCAAGAAAAATGTTAAATATGGTGTAACAATGCAAGGTATGATCCTAGTTTAGTATTCTGGACCCCATCTCAATGATATTTTGCACGATGATGTATTGAAAAGCACTAATTATGAATATGTAAAATTTTTTCACCAGAAATGTTTACTTTGCCCGTAAAAAATTACTTTAGATACAGAAAATTGATCATTTAAGAGCAGTGAAAACAAGGAAAATTTAAGTTGGTACGGGTTAGGAATCTAAAATGTTAGGTTAGAGTCTATTTCGTTCGGTTCGGTATATCGGTTTATGGTTGACAAATGTCGTAGTTATTATTTTATTAGAAAATCATACATTCTATGACCTACATCCCGATCTGCCTTTTTCGGCAGATTTCACTTAGTTGGTATCAATTCTAAAAAAGTATAAAAAACTCTCTCTAACCTAAAGCCCGATCTACCTTTTCGGGCAGATTTCACCTAATTGGTATCAATGTAAATGTAATTGTTAAATTATAACCATAATCTACCTAATTTATAGGCGTACATATTATAATTTTATTTTCTGTGCATTTCACGAAATAATTCAAAAATTCGATATATTTCATTGCCACGTCAAAACTCCGGAAAGAAAAACGGCAAAAGTAAAAACGCCGAAGTATTGGATTGGATGCTACGCCACTGGCAATTGAAACCGCTCCGATTTAAATCGATTATAAAATTGATCTATTTTGATTAAAATTCCCGTCTTTAATCTGTGCGTATTCACTTTATACTATGTTGAATAAAATATTTTAAAAATTACAAGTTTTGCGAAATTTGAACATTTTTCAACTTACATTTTAGTCTAAAACCCCGTTGCGCATAAGTAATATAAATAATTTCAAATTTCACAAAAACTTGTAATTTTTAAAATATTTTTCCACTACTAGCCATAAACACTATCATTTCAACGTAAGTAATCGAACTGTGAACCACGCCTTCTATCACCTGAGGTGAATAATATTTCATTATTCACTAGTAGTTAATAATGAACATAAATGCGTAGTCCGGAAACTTCGGGCCATTTTGAAAGAAAATTTATGTGTAAAACGAATTAGCATAACCAAGAAATTCTATCAATAGTGTTTAAATAATTAAAATCGGTCTATAAATAAGATTAATTTGATATTTAAAATGTTGATTAAATTGGAATTTTGTGACGTTTAGCAATTAGGCGAAATGAGAATTATGAATTATGACAGCTCATGCCAGCATGAAGTGACAACTGAAAACTTTATAAATCGATTATTAATAATTATTACAATCAATTATCGTTACAAATAGTACATTTTTCGACAAAATAATTTTCGTCAACATCTATTTACTTGCATTCCACGTTCACTAGTTTTTATTCGATATAGAATTTTTTGTTTGGTAAGTGTTTTGTTACATTAATATTATTAAAAATCTGTATATTTTCAATTGTAGGATAACTGGATTGTGAAGATATTAAAGAAATTAGTGGTCGAAACAGAATCATGAAAAATTTATGCGATTCGAAGTAGTCGTTAGTTAGCAAACTTGTATAACCTTTACTCCATTAGAAAATTTACAATCTCCGTGCTATTGCAACTACAGTTTAAAACACTTCAAAACGCTCAAAATTTCTTATTTGATTAATTGATGTTGATTGGCTTTGGACCATACGAGCTATGCTCGTTTTAACCGAGTGAGTCAGCTATATAGCCCTCGGCTACCGTAGATGACTTCCAACCCCATGTTGTTTCAACTGCAGGATATTTCCACCGCTAGCAGCTAATATTGTGGCTGAAGTTCTTCGGAAGCTATGACCCGTGTAAGACGCAGGGTTTTGCAAATTTAAATACATTGCAATTTTGTTTGGTACTTGCCCTATTGTATTATGACCAATATTTTGCTTTGTAGCTTTTCCATTGCGTATACTAATAAATAATTTTGCATGTCGGAAGTTGGTCTAATTTTTAAATATGTTTTACAATTTTCATCCAAAGGGGTTCCATAACAACAAATTTTCTAGATGAACCATTTTACTATTACGAATGTTTATAATAATCATATCATCTTTTATGATAACATCAGAAAGAAGCAAATTGCAAAGCTCATCGCATCTGACTGAAAACGGAAGACTTCTTAGCACGGTAATTCACATTTTGGCGTTTTAAGAACGCAACTAATTTGAAAAACTTTGAAATGTCTATGTTGTCCTTTAAAGAAAGAGTTGATTTTAACATAGAATAATGTGCCCATAAAGTGGAAGCTTTTTATCATTGGCATAACTTTGGAAATATGCTAACAGTACATTTTCAGATATTATAACCACACTTCGCGCACTGCACCAATTTTTAAATGTTACATAAGCTTTCATATAAAGAGTCTTGGGTTTTTCCGGCAGTAGCTTGTCTGCCACTGATTCAGCAATCTCTCTCATTTCGGGTGGTGTACAACTTTCACTCATTTTTAAAACACTCGCAAAAACTTATAAATATCAAAATATTTAATGTAACCTTTATGTCAAAATTAATTAAACATTTTCAAGCAAGTGTCAACATCAAAACAAAAACTATCATTTGTTTTATAATTTGAAATAAATAATTAAAACGATTTACTTTATTCATTAACAATTATTATTATAAGAGTAAACAATCCTAGTAGTGGAAAAATTGTATATAAACCACGGTAGTGAAGCGTGTTATAACCGCGCGTTTTAAATCCGCGGTGCTACGCACCTTGGGATTTAATCTGGCGCTAGGGTTATAACACTATGCTTCACTACCTTGGTGTATAATATACTATTATTCGATATATAATTTCACGAGTTAATAATCATTTACAATTATTCACTTTATGCAATCCATAACACAACAAATTATTCAATCCTTACTTTTGTTAGTTAGAAGTTATATAAAACTGAACTTTTAATTTAAAAATAATATGGAACTGTTAAATTGGCTGTCTTAAACGCGTTCAACACAATGATTGATCGATTCAAAACGATTTGATCCGATTTAATTAATCGATTCGTACTATTGAATGCCCCCCAATAAAAATCTCAGTCTCAGCTCAAGTAGCAATCGGTGCCTGTTTACATCATGTTGGGACACCCTGTTTTGATAAAATTTCAAGTGTAATAAATCTGTGAATCTATAAAAAAGATAAATTTTAAAATGTAGGTAAATACTTCGAATTAAATCTAAAATGATTATGCAATTAAAGATTAAGTGAAAGCATATTTGTTTCAAGAGTCGAGTGTTGTAGATATCAAAATTTATAAATGACATATCATATTTTTTATGTTTTAATTATTAAAGTGAATGTCATAATTCGGTCAGTTCAGTCATACGTTGTACTTTAACATTTGGTTTTGTCTATTAATTATTTCTGTTAAATTATTAATGCTCGTAGGTAATTGAATTTATATCTTTCCCTGATAATGTTAAATAATTTTTCCATTAAACTATTAGTTTTACCTTATCAAAGTAGATTATTCAAACATATATTATATTCATACGAATTAATGCAATTCTTTAATTAGCCGTCGTTACAAATTATCTTGGACGAAAAATAAATTTAAAAGTTGGAGGTATTTTCTCTTGAACGGAAACGTTGGTCGTAAACGAAGACAGACGAAGACGGAGAATATTTTTGACACTTGTTCAACATGTCTGACACAGAACGTAAACACAAAGAACCCACAAGAATGGAAGATGTAAATACGTTTTCTCAAGGTAAATAATTTATTTTTCAAATCACCTACCATTTGCTTTATTCGATTATCTTTTATTGAATATAATTATCATGTAGTAAAGTTGTTTTGTAATGGTGCTCTTGACATTGGAAGCCATTGGATCGTGTCATTTTTTACAAATTTATGCGAAACATTGCTTCATTTCGTTGTAATTTACGCACCGCACCACAAATAGTCGGTCTCGAGGTGAAACAAAAGCTTACATAAACGATTTTACCTCATTTGTGAGAAAAGAACGTCGATCAAATTAAATAAGGTCACTAATGCAAATCTTGTATATTTAAAAATGGAAAGAGGTAGGTAGGAAATAATTGTCCAGGTCAATGAAGCATCCATTTTTAGTACCTCATATAATTACATCAAAGACCTTTGCACTTTGCAATAATATCATAGAATGATTTCTTGTAGGTTATGTTGTTTAATATTTTTTTTTTCTAGATGACTCGAAAGATAACAATACGACTGCTTATCCAATACAAATTGTATTGGCCAACAAGGATCACACATTTTCATTAGACGAAAGTGCTTTAGCAAAAGTATTAAATCAAGATGAAATTAAAGATCGCTTTGTTGTCGTTGTATCAGTTGCGGGTGCGTTTCGTAAGGGAAAGTCATTTCTGTTGGATTTCTTTCTGAGATACATGAACTCAAAGGTATACAGTTAAACTTCCAATAATTGTTAAGTCACTAAATAATCTTTTAGTATGTTCAAAAAACAAATACTATGGATTGGATGGGACCTTTAGATGCTCCTTTAAAGGGATTCTCATGGCGAGGTGGTTCCGAAAGAGATACAACTGGTATTCTGATGTGGTCCGAAGTATTTTTAACGGAACTCGATAGCGGTGAAAAGGTAGAACTTGAAGTTTAAATTTTTTAATATTTTTTAATTTTATTGTTTTAGGTTGCGGTACTGCTTTTGGATACTCAGGGAGCATTTGATAGTGAAAGTACTGTCAAAGATTGTGCAACAGTTTTTGCCCTTAGTACAATGATCAGCTCGGTCCAACTGTACAATTTATCTCAAAATATTCAAGAAGATGATTTACAACATTTACAGGTGCTTATTGATCAAGTGCTAACATAGCATCAGATAGATTTGTGCAATTGATAATAATTTAACCTTTTATTTGCAGTTATTTACCGAATATGGCAGGTTGGCTTTAGCAGATACAGGAAAATCTCCATTTCAAAGACTCCAATTTTTGGTTCGAGATTGGAGTTTTCCATATGAATCTGCATATGGAGCCCTCGGTGGAAAGCAAATCTTGGATCGTAGACTCCAACTTAATGAACAACAACATCCTGAACTACAATCTCTTAGAAAACACATAAAAAGCTGCTTTACAGAAATTGCATGCTTTCTTATGCCACATCCAGGTTTAAAAGTTGCCACGAATCCAGCATTTGATGGTCGACTCGCAGGTAAATTAAACGCCTAGTCTTATTTCGTGTTTCTTCAATGTATCTTTTATTGTAGATATCGATCCTGAATTTAAGAAGAATCTTCAAATTTTGGTACCCATGTTACTAGCGCCAGAAAATTTAGTTTTGAAAAAAATTAATGGTCAAAAAGTAAAAGCACGAGATTTAGTTCAATATTTTAAATCGTATATACAAATTTATAGTGGAAACGAATTGCCAGAACCCAAGTCAATGCTTGTTGTAAGTTTTTATTACTTCAGTAAATTCTTGTGCAATATTGCATTTAAAATTGAAGAAATTTTAACATTGGTGTCTTTAGGCAACAGCAGAAGCTAATAACTTGGCCGCTGTGGCAGATGCTAAGGAAGTGTACATACAATGTATGGAGAGCGTTTGCGGTGGAAACAAACCGTATCTCAATACCAACATAATGGATGTTGAACACAAAAGAGTTAAAGATAAAGCACTTCATCAATTTCATAGTAAACGAAAAATGGGTGGAGAAGAATTTAGTGAAAAATACAAAGAGCAACTAGAAAAGGTATGTTTTAAATTTACTTGACCACACACGTTTATGCTGATGTTATATTTTTAGGATCTCGAAGAAACATTTAATCAGTTTAAATCCCATAATGAAAGCAAAAATATCTTTAAGGCTGCCAGAACGCCTGCCGTATTTTTCGCTTTAGCTGTCTGTTGTTACATATTATCAGGATTCACGGGATTAGTTGGATTATACACAGTCGCAAATATTTTTAACATGATTATGGGGGTATCTTTACTAACTTTAGCTTTGTGGGCATATATTAGGTAAATGTTTATAAAAATTTTTACTATTTAAAAATATAAAATTTAAATTTTAGATATAGTGGCGAATTTAGAGATATAGGAGAACAAATCGATGAAGTAGCAACTTTTGTGTGGGAAAATGTAAGTAGTTTATGTTTGATAGGTTTAAAGAACTTTTCCAAAAATTTTCAACCCGAGTATGTAGTAAATTAATTGAAATTCCATTAGATTAATGAATTATGGTGCATGATTAATCAATTTTGTTATAATATTATATTTTATGTAATAAATTAATATTTCATACACGTTTTAACAAGTAACAAATGAAGAATATTTATTGTTGAACTACAATTACTTTGTTTATATGCATGGTCGATTGTAAAAATAAATATCCTTCAAAACAAACTATACTAACATAAGTATCTAATTAACCTTTGAAATGTTCAAGTAATAATACATTATTATTAAGTTAATTTTTGTGATTAGCTTGAAAACACTTTTGCTTATAATAAATTTTGATTAACTAACATATCATCTAATGGGTATTTATTTGCATTATCACAAAAGAAGGAAAAGGCTTTAATTACTTTGCTTTTGTATGTAAAACAATTTTCTACGTCTGATTCTGTTGAAAAAGTTACAAGCATTGTTTTGTGCTAGATTGAGTAATTCTTTTCTTTGTTTAACTAAGTATGAAGAAAACTTTTGGTTTACTTTCCGATATAAAAATAAATTTTAGGTATTATTCGATTTGCAGATTGTCAAAGCCAATTCTTTTTACATGATGGTTCTGTGAGTAAATCAAAAGCTTTTTCACATTTAAATAACCAAATGTTAAAAGAATAGCTAATAGAATAGAATTTTCATCTTTGTAATATTTTTGAAATTATGTGTGCAAAATAATCACAAATTACTCAATTTAACCCAAACAAACGCCCAAATCAAGTCTTCAAAAATATTGTAGCTATCAAAACAAAAAATCAATTACACTGACGTCTTGATTTCTTTTTTTATTGAATTTTTTTACTGGATAAAAATTTGCAATTGTGTGAAAGATTACTTAGCAGAGTCTACTTGTGCTATAATTTTCAGCACAACCTATTTCTATGTACGAATCATTCCATAACAAATCAAGAATTTTCATCAATCAAAATTGAAGAGGATTTTGTTCAAACTTGGTGTAATTGTAATTTATACCAAATAGTATACCGGTATTTTTTTGTTTGTTCATAAAGTGACCCGTTCATGCTGTCAAAATTACTTCATTGGTACAACAGGTCTGCAATGGTGTTTGGTAAAGTGTTCTTAATAGGAAAAATCGGATTGAATGAATTTCTAACAATATTATTATAAAACTAGATATTTTAGGTAATATTTGCTAATCAAGGTAATTAGTTTGGCCGCAATTTATACTTGAAATATGAATTTGAATTACATAGAAAAGATATCAAATTTAATGCACTAAACATACAGGTTTTTATTGTACTTTGGTTGTAATTAACTTTTTTTTTTAAACAATTGCAATTTCTTTCTAAAGAATTTAATTGTGATGAATTGTTTCTGCTTATGTAAACTAAATTAATTCTTTACAAAGAATTGCAACTTTATAATTAAAATTATATACAAACTACAATAAAAACTCGTTTGTTATGATAGCTCTTTTAAATCGCGAAATTAATCAAATTCATATATTTCAAATGTAAATTGCAGTCAGGCTAATTTTCTGATTAACAAATGTTACCTAAGGATATGTAGTTCTAAAATAATATTATAACTTCGCCAACTTTTCCTATACTTAAGAACAATGTAAACAAATACTTTTTAAATGAAAAACTGCAAAAATAAATCAAGTCTGCTATACGGGAATTTCTACTATATGCAGCCAGCAGTAATAACATACTGTATTCTAAAGTGAAATGCCGATTTCAGTTATTAAAGTACAGGATGATCTTAAAACGATTTTAAATCAAATCAAAAGATGGAGAATAAGAGCAAAGGTATTTATTCTTCCAATATGTGCAGATGTGATTACGCCCAATAAATAGTGTGTGGTGCGAGTTGAGTTCTATCACTTACACAGTGACTTAAGAAAATATTCACACCATTTTTAATATCCTTGAATTGATTTATAAAATTTTTTTTTTACTTTTATTTGCTACTTTTTAGTCTTTATTTCTCTGAGTTTAGGATTTTTTCATTAAACAAACTACCTAATTATTGCCTCCAATCTATTGCACTCTCTTCTGATTAATACAAAAAATTTCTAAGGTATTCGCTTTAGTACCATTACTAGGTTACTACGTAATTTGCGAAAACTGCATATTGTAATGTGCCAGTATCAGCGTGGCTGACTGACGCAAATCCTACTTGACGCAATGCTAGTTGAAATCCAATTGAATTTTTATAGTTTTTCAATATCCTAAGATAGTTTTGGGATCATAACATACTAGAAGAAAAAATTATTTTGCTGTTTTATAATTTATACCCAATGGAGTTTTGAAATCACCGCTTTAATACTTATTTAAATTAAGTGGGATTTCAAAAATTGGCATTAAATCAGGTTTGATATAATAGAATTTTTGAATTAAATGCTAATTTTAGAGTTGATTTAATTCGTTACATATTTCAACGACTGCACAGTGGGCCAGAAACGATTAAAACGAGACAACAAAATTTTCTTAAATTAGTTTTTTCTAAAGACTATAATTTGATAACTAAAAAAATTATTATATTTTTCAAAATAAATATTTTTTTCACTCCCATTATCTTGCTTAAATCCGCTCGTAAATCAATAATCTAACACTAATAATAGTTGTCTTAAAAACAGAACTCATATAAACGTAGATTATTTTTATGAGAACTTGAATTTTTAAGACATCAAAAGTTTAGTTCACATCAACAGTAAGTTGCACCTAATCTTCATTCAAATTTCGTAATACATTAATCTTTACTACAAATTCTCAGCTAGGAGCATCTTGACGCCAAATTTGTGTTTATAAATTCTGCTTAGGCATTGAAATTAAATATCCTTCGAGTATTATAGCTAACGATTCCATCATCTTGCAATGAATTGTACATTTCTGTTTTAAAAATTTTAATTAGGAGGGGGATTTTTGCAAGGAAGAGAAAACAGTTACCGCGACAATAGAAAAACAAAATAACTGCAAAGAATCCAAAATATTGTTTCTATAATCCCGAAATTCTAGAATTAAAGTTGATATTTAGTAAAGCATGAAATGACATAGTTCTGTTCAAATCTATTAATTGCTTTTATCAGAAATTTTTGAAAATATTCATCATTAAAGGTTTAGGCCGTTATTCTCTAACTTGTCCTTTACGTAAAGATGCTTTAAAAAATGCTAAATCTTAATTTACACCTAAAATTTTCAAATTTTGGTTGGGATCTTTACGTAAAGGAGTTAAAGAATAAATTATAGAGTATGGCTTCTATTAATTTATATAAATGATATTTTGTTGACCTGTTGTTATTTTTCCTCTTTGAAGAAAATTCCCCACTTAAAATGAATATTTATATTTTTATTACAAATAAAATTTAATCGTGAAGTAAATAACTTGTTTGAAAAACAACAAAAATTTTATTTGAATTAATAAACAAATTTTTACCTTGAAATATCTGATTTATCAACTAAATTAAATTGTTTCTATTTCTTATTATAGCATACATATTTTAAAAAGAGAAAACAGAGAAAACGTATGTACACATGCTTGTAATATATTTTTGTATAACTTGCTTTATGTAAACATAAAATGTGCAAATGTGTAGTCAAGCTTATTCAAAGAGTAAATCAACTCAAATCTTCATTGCACCTATAGAAATTATTATTATTCTTTTTAGTTGTTTGCATATTATAATTGTGATGATAATTACTAATATAATCTTTATCTTGGCACTTATTTGCCTTATCTTTCTTTTCATATTCTTAAAATGTGCCTTCATGATTATGTATATGCAAATGACAAATACACAAATTTCAAACTTAATTAAATGTGATTGCACTTAATTTACCCATTTATTTATATTTAAAAATAATTATTATTATGTTGTTACAGTTAATGAAACCCGTGTATCAAAACTTCATCGAGAAAAGTGTGCAACAGATGGCTGTACAAGCAGCTGAAATGGCAGTGCATAATACAACAGCGTTAGCAAACGGAAAGCCGAAGCAGTCGTGATATTTATACTCATTGCACTATGTGTACAGCTCTCAACATTTTTACATTTTAGTTGGCGTGCACGCTACCAAACCTTTTTTCACCTTTTTACCAATATTGTACATACTGACAAAATATCAAATTTTTTCTAGTATTTTATAATGCTTTGTTTCTATTTAAAATTTTATTTTTACAACAGATAAGCCTTGCAATTTTACAATGGTGTTTGGTAGCCCTTTTTGTGATATGTATCAATTTATGTTGGTATTGGTTTAATTCTTTTTTATATGCATGCTCACAATAAATATCTTTTTATTTGTTTTCTTTTCCAGTTATTGCCTTTTTACTTTGGGTTAAAAGTTAAATCTTGGTCATAAAGTAAACACTGTTATGTACAGTTTGCAAGAATAATTTTATTGCTATATTGTAATTAAATAGATCTAATTAAAAATATAAATAGTCGTGTACATACTGTTGCCAAATCGTATGAATGCCGTTAATGTTTAAGATTTTAAAATTGCCGCTCGTTAATTTTATAGTACGTAAAATATTCAACTGATTGTTTTGTTGCAATAAAATATTGTGGTGTATTGTAACTAATGATAATTATTAATGTTCAATTTATGTTTTGTGATACTGACATTGTAAGTAATTGTATTAAACAGAGAAATCACCCAAGTGCCTCGTCTCTTTTTAATTAATCTTCCAATTATTTTTATGTTAGGGTATTATATTTATTAGTTTTGTGTTGTTCTTTGTCATATTGAATGTACCGTTTTCAAAAATGTTGGATAACATCAACTTTGGAAGTGAGCATCAATTTCAATATAAATGTGTAAGTCGTAAACATTTGGAAATTGAAATTGTGTTTGTGCAGAATTTGTTAGAATAAGGCAAGATTATCAGCTCAAACTTTTAATATTAAAGTACTAATCTTAATAATAATTGTGCTTTGTGTTGTTTTTAAATAAGAATTAATGTGCTTTTAATTTGTTATTTTTTTAATTTACCACACTAATGCAAATCAGAATCTCGCAAATCAATTTATTGTTTTTGTATTACATTTACTTAATACAATAATGTAGGTATGTTCTAGAGCAATGTTTCTAAAAAACTAATTTGGTTTGCTGTAATAATTCCTGTAAAATAAAATTTTGGGATTGGTTAAAATAAAAAATTCAATTTTTAACGATTTCTTTTGTTAGCATATAAAAAATATGTTTATGCCTATATTGGAAGAATATAAAACATAATTTGTAGTTTGGTGCTGTTGTCAACACCACCATTGCTGATGTGCTTCAATTACAATAATATTTCACCCTACTGATTATATTTATCAAACCTAAACCATTCAACAGGAAACAAAGATTTAATTAAAATAAGTTTCATTTAGAATTAGAAGTTCAAACAAGTAAATCCAGGACCTTTCACTCAAAATTCAAAAAACCTTATGAAATTGTACATACAGGTTAAAATGTGTAGTGGGGTTTACCTTCTAAAATAAACTTTTGATAGTGCTACCATTTCAATTCCAAATAGCATTCACAAAAGTTCCTGTAAAAAAAAACTTTGAAATTTGTCTCCCTGCTTTGGAAGGCATGCCAAGGTGGTGGTCCTCCTATGAATTGCCATCATTAACAATATAAAATAGGATAACAGGCATAAAACAAATAATATGCTCCGAGTACTAACAGTGGCTTCGCCGAGGTTACTGTTGGATATTACAGGACCTGT